>OX451737.1:1333668737-1334937205 GCA_948472305.1 Vicia faba | reverse complement strand
TGTCAAATATGTAAATAAGCCTATTATATTTTATAAAGAAACTCAAAATAGGATATAATATATTTGAATATCTTTTTAGAATATTTAAAACAAAACTAGAAATATTATAAATTTTTTGTATAATTAAAAATAATATATTGCAAATTTTGTTTCATATAAATGTATTTTTATAGTATACAACACAAAATTGTATATGGATAAGGAATAATTTTTAAAGTAATTTTCAAATCATTTTGTTATCTATATTTTTCTCTAAAAATAATATATATATATATATATATATATATATATATATATATATATATATATATATATATATATATATATATATATATATATATATATATATATATATATATATATATATATATATATATATATATATATATATATATATATATATATATATATATTGTTTTTTAGTTTTTTTAGAACTTTTTATTTAGAGTAATTAAAATTTTTCAAAATTAAACCTATTTAAAAAGTAATTGGGAAGGAATATGAATATAATTAAATTAGTTATAAGGAAGGTTTTACAATTGTACAACTATTATTATGTTTTGAAATTTAGTAATAATTCATATAATAAAGAGATATAATTATTTGCTGTTATGGATTAAATAGTAGTTGATTAAGATACATTATTATTTTTAAAAATTATTTTTTTTAAATTATTTGAGGAAGCATAATATTAATATTAATTAAAGTTATAGCAATAAAAATTTATTATTATTTTTATGGAGTCTCGAACTTAACACATTGAGGTTAATATAACACTTTTTGTATAAATTGTATATTCACTACGAGCAATTACATGGACTAATTCCTCGAATAAAAGAGAAATGCAATAGACGGTAAAACATCCATTAATATAACAAATTAATATTTAGTATTGAAACTGGTTTAATATTTTTAAGTTAAAATCAAATATGTTATACAATTTTATGAATTTAAATATATTATTTAATAGATGTTTTACTTTAAAAAGTAATATTTTTATTCATTTCTAAAATTGTGTCTTAAATATTATTTATAAATATTCAAAATTAATTAAAAGAATTAATTAATTTATAAATTTCATTAAAAAAGATAATGTGCTATATAAATAAGGGTGTAATGAAAACCTTTTGCTTAGTGAGTGTTAAGTGAAGTCTGAAACCTTAAAAACATGTGAATTTGAATTGTGTTTGAGAAGAGTAATGGTTGTCAGTCAAATTAATAATTGGGTTGTGATGATTTTGATGATAATATTAGTTATGATACAATTTTAATGTATCGCTCAATCTCAATAATTTAAGTTAAATAAGATTGACGAGCCTTGGTGTGACATAAAGTGTGATTTCGTGTGGGCTGAGAAGCGTCTAGCTTACCATAGAAATGCATGTGTGGAAAATTGTAGAAAAACAAAATGCTAGCAACAACATTGATATGGTTTTTGCATGACCAAGGTTATTTGTTTATTTTATTTCTTTTAAAACTTATTCTATTTATTAATAAAATAAAATGTTTAAAGTTGTTTTTTATTTTGTAGGGGCTCGAGTATATGATGCATGCCTACAATGCTTTGACCTTGAAAAATTGCAACGATAATAAATAAGTTTTTCGTATGTTTTTCGTATGCTTTCGAGGACATTGGTGACTCTTATTTCAAAACATGAGAATGCCCTCAACATTAAAGATTTTCGCCTTATATCTTGCTGCACTACTGCTTAAAAAATCATTTCCAAAATAATGGCCAAGAGGATGGGCTCTGTGCTTGGCAGTATAATCAGTAAAAACCAGGTTGCGTTTTTTCCTGACCAGAAGATCCACGATCATATTCTCGTTGCGTATGAGCTTATTATAGGTTATAGCAGAAAAGGGGGAGTGTCTCGTTGTATGATGCAGATGGACATTTGAATTGGACTGCGCTGCAAACTATCCTGGCTGAGTTAGGTTTTCCGAGGAGATTTATCAGGTGGGTTATGCAAGTTGTATCTACTGTTTCATACCAATTTAATATCAATGGGAGACCCTCCATGAGATTGAAAGTTGCTAGAGGGTTGAGACAGGGGGATCCCATCTCCCCCCATTTTATTTGTTGTGATAATGGAATACCTCTATAGAAAGTTGGTTTCCTTGACCTCTATTCCTAATTTCAATTTCCACAGCAAATGCGAAAGGTTGAACTTAGTGGAGCTTAGTTTTGTTGATGACCTCTTAATTTTTTCTAGAGGTGATACTGTCTCTGTTTAGTTGCTAATGGATATTGTCTCTAATTTCTCCTTGTCCACTGGCTTAAAGATGAATCCGAGCAAATGTAAAATTTTCTATGGTGGCTTGAATGTGGATTAGCAGGCTGTTTTGGAACAAATCACAGGATTTTGTAAAGGGTGTCTCCCTGTTACCTATTTAGGGAACCCTCTTAATAGTAGAAAGTTGTCTTCCTCTCAATGTTGTGAGCTTGCAGATAAAATCAGTGTGAGAATCAGACACTGGAGCTCCCACTTACTTACCTATGCTGGCAGGGTTTAGTTAGTGAATACAGTGATTTTTGGGTGTGCCAATTATTGGATGAGTTATATTCCTCTGCCTATAGGTGTGACCAAGCGGCTTGCGGCTTTGTGCAGAAACTTTATTTAGGCTGGAAAAGAGACTGTTTCGAGAAAGTCCCCTGTGGCCTGGGAGAAGGTGTGTGCTCCTTAGAAGCAAGGAGGGTTAATTATTGTCAACCTGGCCGTGTGGAATAAAGTGTGTATGTGCAGGCTGCTTTGGAGTCTTAGTAAAAAAGTCAATAGCTTATGGGTCCAGTGGATACATACCTATTATGTGAAGAATGATGATATTATGCAAATGGATATAAATGATAATGGCTACTGGATCTTGTGCAACATCCTTCAGGTGAGGCCTAAGGCGAATAGGCTTACCCACTGGGATAGTTTGAAGAGAAACGAGAAATTCCCAATGAACAAGGTGTACGCATAATTTTTGAAGGAGATTCCCAATGTGTTTTTGAGTGGTCTGGTTAGGAGTAATTTTTCTAGGCCTCGTGCAATGTTCTTGCTATGGCTTGCTTGTCATAAACGACTGCTTACGAGAGATAGATTGGCGAAGATTGGCATAGTCCACCAGCCCAACTGCTTATTCTGTAATTGTCCTGAATCGGTTCAGCACTTGTTTTTTGAATGCAAAAGTACTAGCATTGTCTGGGAGGGAGTCATAAGGTGGTTAAATGTTAACCATAATATACTGGGCTGGAATCTTGAACTTGAGTGGATAGTGAAAGTGTGTAGAAGCAAGAATTGACGTGGTCAATTCTTAAAGAGTGCCATAGCGGAAACAATTTATGAGATATGGTGGGATAGAAATAGGGTTGTCTATAATAAAAATTTATACTAGTAGGGATATGATTAGTGCCATTATGGATAATATAGTGAATAGAGAGTGAGTCTTCCCTAAGTATAGACATAGAGTTGCCAAGCTTCTGTTGCAATAATTAGGAGGGCTGGAGTGGGTGTTCTCTTTGCTGGACCCTTTGGGTCGCATTGTATTGCATTGTTTTTGGTTAATATAATCTATATTTCCAAAAACAAATTGTGTATTTTAAAATAATATATTGCAAATCAATGTTTCATATAGATATATTCTTATAGTGTGTATAACACAAAATTAGAAAATGATAATTTTATCTATAATTTATATATAGTTTTTTTTTCCTTTTGCTTCAAGAATATTTTATATTATAATATATGGATATTAAATTTTATACCTTTTAATTTTGATAATATATTTAAATACATTAAATATTTTGTTATTTAGAGTAATTAAAAAATTTCAACACTAAACCTTTTTAAAAAGTAATTTGGAAGAGGAATAGAAATAATTAAATTAGTAATAACAACAATTTAATAAACAAAATGGATAATTCATGAATATTTAGTGTAATAATATGTAAGGGATGTCAAATATGTAAATAAGCCTATTATATTTTATAAAGAAACCCAAAATAGGATATAATATATTTGAATATCTTTTTAGAATATTTAAAACAAAACTAGAAATATTATAATTTTTTTTTGTATAATTAAAAATAATATATTGCAAATTTGGTTTCATATAAATTTATTTTTATAGTATACAACACAAAATTGTATATGGATAAGGAATAATTTGTTAAAGTAATTTTCAAATCATTTTGTTATCTATATTTTTCTCTACAAATAATATATATATATATATATATATATATATATATATATATATATATATATATATATATATATATATATATATATATATATATATATATATATATATATATATATATATATATATATATATATATATATATATATATATATATATTATATATATATATATATATATATATATATATATATATATATATATATATATATATATATATATATATATATATATATATATATATATATATATATATATATATATATATATATATATATATATATATATATATATATATATTGTTTTACACTTTTTTTAGAACTTTTTATTTAGAGTAATTAAAATTCTTCAAAAATAAACCTATCTAAAAAGTAATTGGGGAAGGAATATGAATATAATTAAATTAGTTATAAGGAAGGTTTTACAATTGTAAAACTATTACTAAGTTTTGAAATTTAGTAATAATTTATATAGTAAAGAGATATAGATTATATGCTGTTATGGATTAAAAAGTGCTTGATTGAACTTTATATAATTAATTTTATATAGTCATTATTAAGATAAATTATTATTTTAAAAATTATAATTTTTAAAATGATTTGAGGAAGGTGAATATTAATATTAATTAAAGTTATAATAATAAAAATTTATTATTGTTTTCGCGGAGTCTCGAACTTAGCACTTTGTGATTAATACAACACTTTTTGTATAAATTGAATATTCACTACGAGCATTTGCAGCGACTAATTCCTCGAATAAAAGAGAAATGCAATAGGCGGCAAAACATCCCTTAATATAACAAATTAATATTTAGTATTGAAACTTGTTTAATATTTTTAAGTTAAAATAATATATGTTATACAATGTAAAGAATTGAAATAGATTATTTAATAGAAGTTTTAATTTAAAAAGTAATATTTTTATTCATTTCTAAAATTGTGTCTTAAATATTATTTATAAATATACAAAAATTAAAAAAAATTAATTAATTTATAAATTTCATTAAAAAAGATAATGTGCCATACAAATAAGGGTGTAATGAAAATCTTTTGCTTAGTGGGTGTTAAGTGAAGTCTGAAACCTTACAAACTTGTGAATTTAAATTGTGTTTGAGAAGAGTAATGGTTGTCAGTCAAATTAATAATTGGGTTGTGATGATTTTGATGATAATGTTAGTTATGATACAATTTGAATGTATCACTCAATCTCAAAAATTTAAGTTAAACAAGATTGATGAGCCTTGGTGTGAAATAAAGTGTGATTTCGTGTGTGTTGGGAAGTATCTAGCTGACGATTGGAATGCATGTGTGGTAGATTGTAGAAAAACAAAATGCTAACAACAACATTGATATGGTTTTTGCATGACCAAGGTTATTTGTTTATTTTATGTCTTCTAAAACTTATTATATTTTTTTAATAAAATAAAATATTTAAAGTTGTTTTTTAATTTGTAGGTCCTCGAGTATATGATGCATACCTACAATGCTTCGACCTTGGAAAATTACGACGATAACAAATAAGTTTTTCGTATGCTTTCTGAGATCTGATGTAATGAAATGTATTCATGAAAATTACTTTATGTTAAATTTAAATATTAATTATTAGTCACAATGTCTTGTTTTTTTTTATAATTTAATAAATTTTTAAAAGGTTTGTTGTTATCTTTCATTTTTTTCTATGATAGTAGATTCATAAATTAGTTGCATCTATAAATTATGTTCGCTAGACTTTGAGGGTCATTATTAGGATTGGATATACATTAACTTATTTAATGATATTATTAACTAATTCTTAAAACATAGAAAACATTGTCTATAGATGTTGGTTAAAACCAAAACATACACAAGATTAAGTTGTTTCATGATGATGCCTTAGGTGGTTTAGGTCCTTGTTTGAAGTTTTTGGTGGCCGGATTCTTGGGATCGCCTTATTTGTATTGTCTTTTTGGAAATCAATACTCTCTCCGTCCTGAAATAAATGTCGCATTTGTAAAAAATATTTGTTCCTGTAACGGTAGAAATATTTAAGACTAAGCCATTGAATTGACTAGACTTATACTGATCAAAATAAAAACCGCCACCGCCTTTATTATTTCTAAAGGAATGGGAAAAGAGCGAGTAACCCAAAAAGAGGGGGAAAGATTCAAGGTAAGGGGGTTGGTTATGTAAAGGGAAGGTATTAGAACCCTAAACATCTACGGTACTCCGCAGGAACCTCTTTGAAAAATCTGTATATTTTGGCTATAAAATATTATATAAAAAATAGATGGTGGAGGTGAGAAAAGAGATATATTTTTTATAATTTTTGCACCCGCTGCGGTTGCGAACCTTTAGTGCCTACGTACCACCTTTCGTGCAATAGGGAATCATGGTACACGTAGTTCCTCTCTTAAAAAATTTAAAACACAAGTGTGTTGGTTAATTTTATGAGATAAGACACCATCGTCATTGTCCGTGTGGAAAACATACTTACTACCCACAATCATGAGAAAGGAGAATTTGCATCATCTCAAAGTGGAGGATATGGCTTGGATTTTAAAATCAACAAAACCTCACTCAACACCCAAGTGGAAAATATCTCTCTTCACTACATATTGTATTGTTTGCATCACTACAAGGATTGACACAAGTCTAATCTTTTGAGAAAAGTTTAAAGTAAAAGCCAAAGTGGCAAAATGGTTTGAAATAAGATCGATTGACTTTTAGTCTTCTCATAAAAAAATGTCATGGTATTATTAAATTAATTGGAGTTTATTTATGAAAAGGTTTTGAAAATGTATGGACCTAGGTCCAAGTTTATTATGAAAATGGTTCAAGTTTCAAAACAAGAAGAGATTTCAAAAGGAGGAAGAAGATTTTTGAAATTAAAGAAGATGGGAGGAGAAGAAGAGGCTACCCTAAAGCATAAGGTAAAAATCTAGGAAGAAGAACCATCTAACCAACAAGAAGGCAGTACTTGACATTATGAGTCAAGATAGAATTTCCATTCTTTGGATTGAAACCAAGCAAACAAATATACTAGACCTCTTGAGAAAACCAAACTTCAAATGTATTAAGTCTTCACAAAAATTAGACAGAGTAACGGCTGTATACGGGTGAATTCCAGATTACAAAAAAAGTATGTAATCACAATGACCTGCACACAAAACAAACAAACAACCAAATGTCTTGAGGTAAACCTCAAGAACTCCAGACAAAATATCAATTAAGGTCACGAGGTCTCCAACATAGGCCAAGGTTTCTAATCCTAAGTCCAAGAAGTCCAATACTCCATAATGCCAAGGATAGTAACCAAATAGTCCAAGTATCATTAAAGCTTTTATGGTTCATGTTGATTATTAGGTGTCTTCAAAAAGAAATGAAAAGCTCAAGTGAGCAAAATAAAATTGACAAGAATACAAAGGGGCTCAAGTGAGCAAAGATGAAAAATATCATGAAATGTAATGCTTAAAGTAAATGGTGCATAAAGTAAAAGAGCATAAAATAAAAACACAAAATAAAGTCAATTATTAGTAATTAGTGGTTAGTTGGATGACCATCTTAAAACTTGAATTTGGAACTCATTAGAGGATTGGTATAACCAAAGCCTCCACACAACAAGTTGCATTTGCTTTTTGTCAAGTATATCATCCATTTTGGAATCCTCAAAAGTACCATATAATGATCAATGATGTTTAAGTGATCCGCGTTGACCAAAGTTAATGAAGATCCATCAGAAGATTGGTAGAACCAAAGCAACTACACAATGAATCTCAAGGTTATTGGATCAAAGAGATCAAATTAACATACTTGGGCTTGCAAACATAGGTTTGGGCCACGAATGATCATTTATTCGAACCGGGACAAAATTTAGTGTTATGTTAAGCAATCATAAGTGGACTTATATAGAAGTCGCACCTATTTTGAGGCCGGTCAATAGCAATCTATGCACCATTTGTTTTGAGACATGATATAGAGATCATGCTCCAATGACACTTAATGGAATAAGAAGGGGATGAGATGATGAGGGATGGGAAAGAATATACATACCACATTTGAATTAAAATTTAATCAAACTATTATTAAAATCATTCATCCATTTTTATGGAGTTAGACTCAACACCATGGATCCAATGATGTTAACAAAGTTCATGATCAAAATTCAACCCAAGATCAGCCAGAAAATAATCACAAAATAATATTACATTTAATATATATACTAAAAAGGTTTTTTTAAAATGTTTTAAAATAGAAATAAGAGAGAAAAATATTAACTATGTTCAAATTAATCAAGAAATTTTAAGTAACACCATAGAAAAATCAGAAATGGACTCAAATATTTTTATAAAATTTTTTGGTATTTTTTTAAAGTCAAACTATTTTTAGAATTAAAAGAAATGAGTAAAATAAACCAAAAATGGTAAAAAAATAACAAATTCAGAAATAAAAAAATAAATCAGGTCACCAATATTTGTCACTATCATTGGATCATTCCATATTTTTTTCATAATTTAAAAATGCATAAAAGTATTTTTAAACATTTAAAACAATTCAAATAAAGTGAAAATTTATAAAAAATATCAAAACACAAAATAAAATTGTGAAGAAATAAAAATCAAAAAGAGAAAAATCAAAAATATTTTTCATAATGTTTTTAGATTTTTTGGACTAAAAATGAATTTTCTATGATTTTTTGAAATTTAAATCAATTAAAATAAAAATAAGAAAATAAAATATCAAACCAAAAAAATATGGGCCATCTGATCATTGTCAAAACGCGTTAGTAAATAGATCAAGTAGACCTGGCGCGTTGTGCATGTTATGGACTTTAGTGAATAAAGCACTGATCAAATGTAAAATCAGATTTAAAAAAAAAAAACAAATAGCAAGCCATCATTGGTTGGAAGATGACACGTTGGTCATCTTCAACCTCCAGCCAGTCTCAAAACCAGGTCATTCAAACTGTAAAATTAGAGCACGAGACCTATGCCATTCGCTTCGTCTCTTCAAGACGAAGACAACCACACCTTCGCGACAAATTTATATAAATTGTAGCTCAAGCAATTTGGAATGAAATTTTGAAAAGGGATTTGAAATTTCATGGCCAAAATGTGCTTCCAGTTAAAAACTGTTGCGACTAGAACCAGGGCAATAAGAGCTTCACAATGATATCAAAGTTTGAGAGAATTGGTGAAGGAATCTACCTATTGAAGTTGAGTTGCAGAGCTCTGAAACTGGAATTCTATGGATCAATATAGGTCTCGATTCTTGAAGGTAATTGTATGGTTATCTTCAGGGAAGATCAAGGAAGGTGAATTGGTAGAAAAAATGGATTGAAAAAGGCTTGAACACTGATTTCGAAGTTGCAGAAAAGTGAGTTATGGAATAAGTTTGGAAGGGTGATTTTGGTTGTTCAAGCTTGAGGAAATGAATGAGGGATGACCCTCTGTTTATAGGGAATCAAATGGAATGTTCAAGCGTGTGAAATGATGAAGTTTGGAGGGAAATCGTGCGAAGTTGCAAACAAGAAAAGTGTGACTTCTATTTTGATCAAAACTCGTCCAAAACGCGCGTTTTGCTATACTAATCACTTCTGGAAGTTCACTAGACATGTTTAGAAGCAAAAACATGCAGAAAAAATATGTTTAGAAGCTAAATCAAGGAATTCAAATTCTGACTTTTGAAGAAACTTCAGTTTCAAGTTACCAAGTTCAAATCAATGGCATTCTCAGCTCAAGGGGTCTTAGAGCATGATTCTTGAAGATTTAGAAAGATGAGATTACAAGATTTGTAATGGGAAAAGAATGAAATCAAATGGATGTTTGAGTTAAAAGTTCCAATGAGTCAAAGTTGGGAAAAAGAAGTTGACTTTCCATACTTAGAAATATTTCAAGTTTTTCTTCAAAAGTGACCTATAATGTTTTGCATCCAAACATGGCTTTCCACTTGGAATTTGTTCTTGACCAAAAAATATGGCATGAAATAGACCTCTTGAATGACATTTTGAGACTTGAACGATTCAAAATATCAAAAAATTGAGAGAGTTATGAATTGTTGAAGTTGGCAAAAAATCATGAAATGACAAATAATCTTTTGTATCCTTAGGGCATCCTCCATCCATTTTCTCACTTTTCACATAAAATAAGGAATAAAGTTCACATCCTCAAGATAATTATGGAAACATAGTGGGCTCAAGGTGATAAAACTTGACCAAGTTATGATCATTTGAAGTCACACATGGGAAATTGGGGGTTCATTTGGAGGACTTGTAATATTTCTTCATCATCAAGTTTATTACACATGAAAAATCCTTGAAACTTTTTAAGTGGTTTGTTAATAACCCTTTGAAGAGAAGGATGTTTTTGGAATCACTCAAAAATACCAAAATATGAGCAAGATATACTTCTTTGAAGTTCAAAACCCTAGCTCCTAGATCAAGAAAATGCTTTGAGGAACTTTGACAATTTTGAACAACCTTCTTGTACCAACACTTTTGCTTTGTAGATAGAAGTTGTTGAGGATGATAACAATAAATCATAGCAACAAGAACCACTTCCATATCTTGATAATTGAGAGAAATATGATTTTGTGACCAATGGGAACAAGGCCTTGTCCAACCATGACAACTTCTTCAATCAACCCCTTGTACTTTTGAATCAATCTTGATAACTTTAAAATGTGGTGAACCAAAATAAACCTTGCCATGCCATTTCTTACAACACAACTTCAATGGTGAGGTTTGAATTTCTCAAGCTTTATTGACTAGGGCATGGAAATAAACTCATGAACCCATGGATCAACTTGCTAAGCCACATTGCCTTTACCTACATTATTAACAAGTAAGACAAACCAACATTGCATTTTATTAATTAAAAGGGAAAGTAAAAACAAAACATGAATGATCACAAAAGAAAAACAAGTCAAGATGCTTGGTGATTCCTGAAAGAGAAAAGCTAAGGATAGGGAGGAGAACCAAAAGCCCTAATATGATCTTGTTGTGATTGATCAATATGGTATGATGAAGGGATCTTAGGGAAAAAAATTGGGGTACAACAGCTGCCCTTATTTAAGTTTCTTCTATCTGGAGATACGAAGGTTAAAAATCTTCGTGTCGACACGATCAAAGACACTTAAATATAAAACAAACCCTAATTTTGGCTCTTAAATGCCATGAAATGCTTATGAGTATGAATGCATATGAACAATTTAAAAGGGACACAAAACACCACTGGGGATGTAGCAAAGGAAATAAGGATCTAAAGAGAAACCCAACCAGGAAAATAAATCACTGGTGAA
Organism: Vicia faba; assembly: GCA_948472305.1. Classification (NCBI taxonomy): domain Eukaryota; kingdom Viridiplantae; phylum Streptophyta; class Magnoliopsida; order Fabales; family Fabaceae; genus Vicia; species Vicia faba. Next base: position 1,334,925,746 of record OX451737.1, on the reverse strand, counting down.
TAAAAAAGACCCGACTCATAGAGGATGGTAAAAGGTCAAAGGACACACAAACTTTTACTGAAGGATAAAATAGAAACATTCACTGAAGGTAGAGATAGAAACAAATAACAACACTGATGTTCACTGACGGTGAGCTAACAACGTTCACTGAGGGTAGAGAAACAAACATTTACATTCACTGACGATGAGATACCAACTTTCACTGAAGGTAGAGAGAAAAGAAATATCATAGCACTGACGTTCACTGACGGTGAACTACCAACGTTCACTGAGAACAACAAGAAGATAACAATCACCAACTTTCACTGATGGTGAACTACCAACTTTCAGTGAAGGCAGATGAGAAAAGAAATATCATAGCACCGACATTCACTAACGGTGAACTACCAACGTTCACTGAAGGCAGCAAAAAGATAACAATCACCAACTTTCCCTGATGGTGAATTACCAAATTTCACTAAAGGTAGAAGGAAAAGAAATATCATAGCACCAACGTTCACTGACGGTGAACTACCAACGTTCATTGAGGGTAGTAAAAAGATAACAATCACCAACTTTCACTGATTGTGACCTACCAACTTTCACTGAAGGTAGAGAGAAAATATGTCAAGGCACTGACGTTCACTGATGGTGAACTACCAACGTTCACTGAAGGTAGCAAAAAGATAACAATCACCAACGTTCACTGATGGTGAACTACCAACTTTCACTGAAGGTAGTAAGAGAAAATATATTATAACATCGACGTTCACTGAAGGTGAACTACCAACTTTCACTGAGGGTAGTAAAAAGATAACAAGTCTTCCCAAAATCATGGCGTTTCACCTAGAATGAGTCTCAACTTCTTCTTTGACCAGGGCATTCTGCTTGGAAAGGGTAATATAAGCTATCTCAAATAAAGAGACTACCACTTGTTGTTATAGGAAGGATTGTAAAAATGACTTTCTGGGGAAAGCAATATGGCTTCTTGGGGAATGAATCATGACTTCCTGGGGAATGAATCATGACTTCTTGGGGAATGAATCGTGACTTCCTGGGGAAATGCCAATATGGCTTCCTGGGGAATGAATCATGACTTCCTGGGGAATAAATCATGACTTCCTGGGGAAATTCCAATATGACTTCCTGCTGAGGAGATAAAAGTCTTCTCGTGCCAAAAAAAATGCATATTCTCAAACCAATGCTCGAAGCTCGCAGAAATCCAAAGTAATAATATTGTTGGGAAACAAATATTTAAACCAGAAATAAACTAGAGTGAAACAGTCAACCAAGATACATCCTTTGAGAAATAAACTCAAGAGGGAAACCCAATCTATCCAGACAAAGAGCTGTACAAGAAGGCTAAAGCAAAATCTTCCACTAGGGGTAACTCAGTGAGGAAATTGAAATAATATACACTTTCTACTTAAGGCCAACACTCTATTGGAGAGAGGACAACACAACTCTGCAAAACAGGGTAATATGTCAACAAAATATTAATGAATGTGAATGAGCAATGATTTGCTAAATTTAACTATGCATGATGTATGTATGAATGTAAGAGTGTTATCATGTATATGCTGACAAAACAGACATATAACACTGAGAATAAACAAGCAAAACCAACTCGGGCATAATTAATACTCGGCTAAATCGCATCCAAGATGAACATTCCATAAGAAAATAAGCACCAAACGAGAGAACATAATCATATTTCACGATTTAACTTCACCAGGAAGGGACATAATCCGGAAGTAATCAAAGCATAGCAACAAAACAGTATAGATACAGGGATATAACGTTCTTCTCCATGCTTCACCGGGGGGAATTTGATCAGTGCATTTTGATGCACATTATTCCATGATTGTACTTATGTGTGATGCGGTGGGAGAACTGACTTGAGGTTTTGCATTTGTGTTTGCAAATGTTTTGGTTTAGCAAGAGTCGCCGCCGACTTTTTATTTATCCAAAGGAAAGGTCAAAAAGCACAGGAAAGACCTTTGAGATGTTTTCTCGGGTTCAGGGGGTAGATTATGAAAAGGGAAGGTGCTAGCACCCTTTTCATCCATGGTTTTCCATGGGCTCTTAGTTACTTCTTTTAGATCACTTGCTTTTGCTTTTCAATTGTTTGAAATGGTGCTTTGTGTGTGTTTTTTTGAAAGTATTTTGAAAAGAGGCCATCGTTGTGGCAACCTTTGTAATGATTCTTGTTTGAATGTATACAAAGGTGTTTTGTCTTTTGAATAATGTTTCAATGTTTGAAAGTTTGTTTTGGGAAAATGTTTTGAAATGTGTTGTGACGTGTTTTTGAAAATAGCAAGGATGTTTGCAAATTTGATCAAGTAACTAGGAGTTGTCTACCCTACTCAAAGATCTTTCCTACACATTTTTAACCCTTTTTACATTGTTGTTTTACCATTGCATTTGGTAAACAACCTTGTGTTTTGGATGTTAAACGGGACAGGCGCGGGTCATCGTATGACTATGATAGCAATTGTGCTAAGTATCTTAGCAAGTTTTTTGAGGAACTGGATCATTTTTGTATAGGCAACCAAGATAGCGTCATCGAGGGACTATGATCTTTTTGTTTTGATTTATTTTGCCAAGATACCTAGCATGCATACCATGGCCATTTTAAAGGCAACAAGTGGATGAAACCCTAGGGGTGTTTGTGTGCATTGTGTTGTCATTTTCATGCATTTTGTCTTGTATTAGGTCAAGCTATTTGTTTGATTTTGGATTTTTGCATAAAAAACCCTAGTCTTTCTATCATGGCATATTTGAAAGCAATAAAGTGCGTAAAAGTAAATCTAATCACTATTATAACATGATTATAGGGAGGGGGATACAAATTTGAATAGGGGGTATTTACAAGAAATTAAAACCCTAAGTCAACTATTACAACCAAATTGAATTCAATGTGCAAATAAATAAATAAATAGGCAATATTTAAATATGCAAATAAATATGAATATGCAAAAGTGTTTTTGTATTTATTTTTATGTATGTAAAAATAAACTATTTAATGTATTAAAAATAAGAAAATAAAATATTATTTTTATTAAGGGTGGAAACCCTAATTTGTTTTAAGAAAATATATATATTATAATTATTTATTTATGTACAAGTAAATAAAATAAAATATATACAAAATATTGAAAATGAAAATATGTGAGAAAAATATCATTTAAGTATATAAATAATAAAAATAAAAATATAATATTTTTTGTATTGTTTATGAATTTATTTTAAGAAAATGAAAGTATATATTTAGAGTAGTTATTTCTATGTCAAAAAAAAAATAAAAATAATAAAATAAAATGTGAAAATTTATGAAAATATTTTTGGTAATTTTTAACATTCAGAAAAATAAATAAAAGTCAGAAACTAAAAATGAAATGGAAAAATATGAAAATATAAAAACAATGGGCCAAGGGGGTGCAGGAAGTAGGATGGAGGGTGCAAATAGCATGGAATAGCCAGGCCCAGCCCAGATGGCCTTCATGTTCAACCTTGTGACAAGAAAACGCGCGCCTGGTATTCAAAACTGGAAATCCTGCATTAGTGCTTAAAAACAAAAACTTGCAACATGAAAGTTATAGAGCATGATCATACGATTCTAACCATATAAAAAACTTAATCTAATTCTCAAAGACCAGAGAGAATTTCTCTGGCCCTAATTTCTAACCTAGCTTTTTCATAAAGTTCATCATTCAAATTCTCCCAACTCAGTTAACTTAAATGAAATCTATGCATATGTACATCTCAAGGGCAATGAGTACTACATTTTTTATTCACAAACCTAAGCCTAATGTTTCCTAAATAGAGAGATAGAAGTTTGAACTTTACCTGCTTCAGTCAAGCTCGAGTATGGCAATGTAGGGGTCTTCAGTGAGGCCTGAGATACTTGTGAGTTGCTTGAAGTTCCTTTGACCTTTCCCAATGCCTAGCTTGCTTTGAACTTGCCTGAATATGCTTGTAGAAGTCAACCTGCAAAGTCAGAATTCAAAAATGGTGAAGTGTGTAAATGGAGTTACAGTGACTTGAGAATGGTTGGGATAATTTAGGTAGGTTGTATGGAGTGTATTGGAACTGATTGCAAGCAAAACGCACGAGTAGTTTGTGATTTGGAAATCAAAATGCAGAAACTGCCCTGTTTTGCAAGAAAATATGATTTTGATGTTTTGGAAGGTTTGAGAACTTGTAAACTCGTGTTTCTGGCTTAGTGTATTATGCAAAACCTGTTTGAAATATTTACAACACTTGGTTTTATCAGATTGCAAAGATATGTCCTTTTTGCATGTTGACTTGGTTTTGAAGAAAAGTGTGAAGTGACCAAGGCCAGGCCTGTACAGGCTAGCTCCAAGCATGCACATAGTTGGTTTACTTTCCCTGATATTTGTGGATGTTGTTTTCTTCAAAATACTTGGTGCAATGCTCAAGAGAAACAAAATTGCATAAAGCATGCTTTATCAAAATGGCATTGTTAACTTTTTGCCATTTTTAGATTAATCCTTTGTGTAATCTTCCATTGATCAGAACAATGCCTTAATACATTGTGTTTGCATTCAATTTTTGAGTGTGGAAGGTTTTAAGTACCTGTAAACAAGTACAAGCAAGGCTGGACAGAAATTGCAACTTGTATCAACATGAAAAATGCCATGGACCAAAGTGATATTTTGCTAAATTCAAACCTTCGAGTCTCCCTAACCACAAATGATTTTGGAGAGTTCTTGGACATTTTGGAAAGCTTGTAACATGATTTACAATCCATCTTTGAAATTAATTTTTAGATTCCCATTGGAACTAGGTGAAAAATAGCCATGAAGATAGGTCAAAATCCTGCCTAAACTAGGGCAAAATTTCACTAAGTTAAAAGTTTCATGGACCCTTGTTCACAAAATCATAACTTGAGATCCAAGTATCTTTTGGGAAAAATTTGTGAATCAAAGTTGTAGATTTTCTGGAGGACTACAACTTTCATGTTGGAAGTTTTGTTTTAATCCAATTGCATCATGGTGAAAATGTTGGGAAAGGTTGGGAAAAAATAAGAAATTTTCATAACTTAGAAATTTTCTAAGTTATGAATATTTTCCATTTTAAACCCTAATTTTCAAAATTAGGTTTCTTGATGAACAAGTTTCATGTTTTGACACATCTTGATGAAAAATGACCCTTGGCACTTGATTTTGACCAAAAAGTCAAAATTTGACTTTTCAGTATACAGTTAGTTTTTGATCAGTTGACTGGAAAATTCATTTGTCAATCTAATGCTTTTGAGATCTTTTGGACCTTGTGATTAGGTAAAGATGACGTCATTGAGTCCTTGAATCCATGCTTTAACCCAATTTTCAATTGGCTAGGTTAAAAATCAGAAATTGCCCTTCTGTAGTCAAAACCCTAAAAATGACCATTTTTCCCTTTTGAAGATCTGATCAAATTTCTTGAGGAGTTGTGGTCCAAAATTGATCAAATGGTTAATATGAGTTTATAATGTTGATGTGGATAAAAAATTATGAGGTTTGACTGTAAATTGGCCATAGTTGACTTGTTCCGCAATACAGCTGATTTCTAGGTCAACTGTCCAATTGACTGGGCAAAAATTTGATTCAAAGCTTGAAACTTGGTATGGGAAATCTTATAAGTCTAACATGAAGTATGAAAGTCACTTTAAGCATCGAAAGTCCAAAAATCCTTGTGCAAACTGAAACCCTAATTTCAGGTCAATAGTGCAAGGAGATGTCTTGAGCAGAGCAAACCCTAATCCTGTCTGGAGTCCAAAGAGCCTTGTAAGGGGAAATCTTAATAAAAGGAGAGGGAAAATTTTGGGGTACAACAGCTGCCCCTGTTCAATCTTCTTGAACCTGAAGAGTTAGATTGGCGAGTTTGGCTTTCGTGACTCGAAGGTAAAAGAGGATTGGATACTAGAGTGCCCGCAAATTTTCACTCGTCAAAATATAGTTGAGGAAATGGGCTTAAAGATGCCATTTGGAGATGGTTGAATCTTGTTGGAGATGGGCTTAAAGATGCCATCCAAGAATGTTTGTTGAAAATCAGGAGAATGAACATCAGAATGGTATCCGTATCTGGAACGTATCTGAGTTGTATCTGGAGATTGAATTTGTATGAGCAATGGAATGGCGTTCGTGTCTGGAGCGTATCCAAGCTATAACTGTATTTGATTTCTTGAATAAATAACAGAATGACTGTCGTGTCTGGAGTGTATCTGCATTGTATCTGAATTCTGAATAGGCGACATAATGACATCCGTGTTTGGAGCATCTTTGGGCTGGGGATAAAGTTAGAATGAGTGAAAGAATGGAAACCGTGTCTGGTGCGTATCTAGACTGTATCTGAAGTCGAGATCTGTATGAGTAGCAGAATGACTTCCGTGTCTGGAGTGTATCTGAACTGTAACTGGGATCTGAATAAGTGACAGAATGACTTCTGTGTCTGGAGTGTATCTGGACTTGGATTGATAGTTGAATCTGAATGAGAAATAAAATGGCTTCCGTGTCTGGGGCGTATCTAATCTGTATCTAATTGTTGAAGTCTGAATGAGTGGCAGAATGGCATCCGTGTCTGGTGCGTATTCGTACTGTATCTTGACTTTGAAATTCTGAATGAGTAATAGAATGACCTCCGTGTCTGGGGTGTATCCATGCTGTATCTGAATAAGAGATCTGAATGAGTAACAAAATGACTTCCATGTCTTGGAGTGTATCCATACTGTATCTGAAATCTTTGAATATTTGTTAAAGATAGCTTTTAATCTTATCCTGAAAAAGGGTAAAATGTTAGCTGAAACACAGAGTTATGTTGCATGAAATGTATGATGCAATGAAATGTGTCTTATCAATGTTTATGATATATGAATGTTATGTATGCGCATGTAAGCTGATTAGCTGTCTTGCTGAGGAAAATAAATTCGTGATAGCTGGCGATAGTGAAATCTTTTGACTGTTGCCAGGGAAAATAAATCCTTGACTGATGTTGGCGATTCAAAATCTTGATTGTTGAGGATGAGAAATCCTTGGACCGCTGTTGGGGATAGAAAATCCTTGGCAACTTGTGGGGATTAACAAGAACTTTGACAACTTTTGTGGGGAATGTGAGAATCCTTCATGACTTTCCTGGGGATAGGGATCCTTTAAGTCTGCTTGAGAAACCTGCTTGGGGAATCCAAAGAACTTTGATAACTATGGTTGGAAATTACATCATGGGAATCCTTACTCGGATGGAGAATAGGGAAACTCTGACGAATCTCCACTAGGGATTAGATGAAAGAAACCTTGATCTGCTGAAGAATAAGGAAGACTCTGGTGGCTTCTGCGGAGAATTAAGAATGAGAAACTCCGATCTCCTGGGGAAATTGATGCCTTTGGGGCTTTATTGGAGAAGTGAGAATGAGAATCTTCGATCTGTAGGGGATTACAAATTCTGACAAACTCACACTGGGGAGTTATGAATACTCAGGTAACTTCACTGGGGAATCCGGACTGAGAATCTTCAATCTGCTAGGGGAAAATAAATCCCTGGGGACTTCAAGCTGAAGAGTTAAAGAATGAGAATCTTCATTCTGTTGGGGAGTAAGAACTCTGTGGGGAGTAGCTATACTGCTGGAGAGTAAGCTATCTTGCTGGAAAGTAAGTTCAAGACTCTGGGGGAAGAGGCTTATTCCCGTTTTTCAGGAAAAAGTTCAAGAGTTTGGGTTGTATGCCAAACTACTGGGGAATTATCCGGAGGTGGGGATAAGACAAAAGTTAATTGTTATCTGGTTGATTCTCAGACTTTTAAGACAACTTGCTGGTGAATCTGGGGAACACTGAATAGTTTTCACTGTGGATTGGTAGTTGGAATTCTGACTTCGCTGGGGAAGAAGATTTCATTTTTGCTGGGGATTTATGACCCGAAGTTTTGCTCTGCTGAGGATTTTAACTCTGATGAGAATTAAAAGTTTGGAATATGACTCCGTCGGGGATTGGGAGTTTGAAGTTTCGACTCTGGCGAGGATTTTGAAATTTAATTCCGTTGGGGATATGTTTTTCAAGGTTTTAGTTCCGCTGGGGATCTAGATGATGTACTGAAGGGGATTTCTCTTGGAATAGCCTAAAGACGTTTTCCTATCCTTTCAACCTGTCAGTAATTATTCTTTCACATTTAGTTTATTTGTAAGCAGTGATTATATTCAAATGCATATGCTCATTTAATAAACCATTGGACGTTTTCAAATAAAACACAGGTGTAAAAAGAAAAGGCAAATTATTTTCTGCACTTTGAAGTATCTTTGTATTAACTTCGTGTAAGTATTTTGTACAAAGGAAACAGAAATCCTAGTAAGAGAATGTTGTCATAAAATTGAGAAAAATTTATACAAAGAAAGGTGGCTATGTGTAAATATTCCACGGGGTTCCCATTCTGCTATAGCCTTCGTAACTCTGGATATCTTGTCCATTCGTTGCTTCATTCGAAGATGATTGGATTGATCAGGAGCCTGGAGCTTGACTCTGAAGAGATTGTCCGTAAAGTGATTCGACGAGACATAGTCATACGCTTTAATTCCCTAACTTTTTCCTGGACCGCCCTTTCGGGTTTTCAGTCCACCGGGAAACCCCTTTTTGCCTTAGTCGCCCTTTCAGATTTTCAACTTGCCGGGTGTACATATTTTTTTCATTTATCCCTAATTTTTTCCTGAACCTCTCTTTCGGGTTTTCGATTCACCAGGATGCCCATTTTTGCCCAAGTCGCCCTTTCGGGTTTTCAACTTGTCGGGTCGTTTATGCATAGTATCTTTTGACTATGTCTGCGTTCGCAGGGTGGGACAGGTCATCGCCGTCCATGGTGGTCAGGATCATTGCCCCACCAGAAAAGATGTTCTTGATCATAAATGGTCCTTCGTAAGTAGGAGTCCATTTGCCCCTGGGATCACTTTGCGGCAAGATGATCCGCTTGATTACAAGATCTCTGACTTGATATACCTGGCGCTTGACTTTCTTGTTGAAAGCCTTGATCATGCATTTTTGATACGCCTGACCATGACAAACAGTAGTAAGTCGCTTTTCATCAATCAAGTTAAGTTGATCAAGTTGGGTCTGAATCCAATCGTCTTCACTCAAACTAGCATCCTTCATGATTCTCAAGGGGGGAATCTGAACCTCGATAAGTAAAACAACTTCCATGCCGTATACCAAAGAATAGGGTGTTGCCCCTGTTGAAGTACGCGACATGGTACGGTACCCGTGCAGAGCGAACAGTAACATTTCATGCCAGTCCTTGTAGGTGACTGTCATCTTTTGTATGATCTTCTTGATATTTTTGTTTGCAGCTTCGACAACACCGTTCATCTTCGGCCAATAGGGAGATGAATTGTGATGTTGAATCTGGAACTGCTCGCACAAGGCAGTGATCATAGTGTTGTTCAAGTTTGTATCGTTGTCAATAATGATCTTGTCAGGGATGCCGTACCGGAAAATGAGGTTCTGCTTGATGAAGCGGGCTACCACATTCTTTGTAACAGAGGCAAATGAAGCTGCTTCGACCCACTTGGTAAAATTATCAATGGCTACCAGGATGAAACGGTGTCCATTGGATGTTGTAGGCTTGATCTCTCCAATCATGTCGATTCCCCACATCGTGAATGGCCAAGGAGCTGTTAAGACATTGAGAGGAACTGGAGGTATGTGTACCTTGTCTGCATAGATTTGGCATTTGTGGCAAGTACAGGAATGTTGATGACAGTCAGCTTCCATGGTAGACCAGTAATAGCCTGCCCGTAGAATCTTCTTAGCCATCGTATGTCTGCTTGAGTGAGTGCCAAAGGTACCATTGTGTAGTTCCGCCATGATCTGCTCAGCTTCAACCTTGTCCACACAACGGAGCAGAATGCAATCATGATTGCGCTTGTATAGGATACCATTGCTTAGGAAGAACTTTGCTGTGAACCTTCTTAAGAACTTTTTATCGTTGACTGAAGCTCCTTCAGGGTATTCTTGTGCTTCGAGATACCTTTTGACGTCATGAAACCAAGGTCAGTCCACTACTTCATCGGTATTAATCTCGTGACAATGTGCAGGTTCGTCCATCCTTTCAATGGTGATTTAAGGAGCCTCATTATCCCAGTTAAGTTTAAACATGGATGACATTGTGGCTAGCGCATCTGCTAACTGATTCTCTTCTCGCGGGAAGTGCTCGAAGGTAATCTTCTCGAAATATGGTAACAATGTCAAGACATGTTCTTTGTAAGGGATGAGGTTTGGATGTTTAGTATCCCACTCTCCTTTGATTGGACTGATAACTAAAGCGGAGTCCCCAAATACAATCAAAGATTTGATTCCCAAGTCAATAGCGGCCTTGAGACCAAAGATACAAGCTTCATACTCCGCCATGTTGTTGGTGCAGCTGAAGCAGAGTCTGGCAGTGAAAGGTGTATGGCAACCTTCTGGAGAAATAAGTACCGCGCCGATACCGTTGCCAAGTACGTTGGAGGCACCATCAAAGTACAGGGTCCATCGGGATCCTTGTTCAGGTCCGTCATACGGTCTGTTTTCTTCAATGTTGCTCAAAGTCATGATATCCTCGTCGAGGAAGTCGAACCTTATGGATTGGTAATCTTCGACAGCTTGATGGGCCAGATGATCGGATAGCACACTCCCCTTTATAGCTTTTTGGGTCGTGTAATGTATATCATATTCCGTTAGGATCATCTGCCTTCTAGCGATTCTTCCAGATAAAGCAAGCTTCTCAAAGATGTACTTGATTGGATCCATCTTAGAGATCAAGAAAGTGGTATGAGTCAACATATACTGCCTTAGCCGGTGAGCAGCCCATACCAAAGCGCAACAAGTTTTCTCGAGCAGTGAGTAGCGAGTCTCACAGTCGGTAAATGTTTTGCTAAGGTAATAAATGGCATGCTATTTTCGGCCAGACTCGTCATGTTGGCCCAATACGCACCCTATTGAATTTTCTAAGACAGTCAGATACATAATTAGCGGCCTTCCTTCAACGGGTGGCATCAAGATAGGAGGTTCCAGCAAATACTCCTTGATTTTATCAAAAGCAAATTGACAGTCATCATTCCATTTAACCACCTGATCTTTCTTCAACAACTTGAAGATTGGTTCACAGGTAGATGTTAGGTGAGAAATGAACCTTGCAATGTAGTTTAGGCGTCCCAAGAAACCTCTGACCTCCTTCTCAGTGCGGGGGGCAGGCATTTCTTGTATAGCTTTGACTTTGGCAGGATCAACCTCGATGCCTTTGTTACTGACAATGAATCCCAAGAGTTTACCGGGCCTGACTCCGAAAGTGCACTTGTTAGGGTTCAGTCTGAGCTTGTACTCCTTCAATCTGACAAACAGCTTTTGCAGATGGTCGAGGTGTTCTTATTCCGTTTGTGAACGGGCTATCATGTCGTCTACGTAGACCTCTATCTCATGATGTATCATATCATGAAACAAAGCCACCATGGCGCGTTGATAGGTTGCCCCGACATTCTTCAGTCCGAATGGCATCACTTTATAACAGAATGTACCCCACTGTGTAACAAAAGTAGTTTTCTCCATGTCTTCAGGGGCCATTTTGATCTGGTTGTACCCTGAAAATCCATCCATGAAAGAAAATACCTTGTGCTGAGTTGTGTTGTCAACCAAGATGTCAATGTGCGGTAGTGGAAAGTCATCTTTAGGGCTGGCCCTGTTTAAGTCTCTGTAATCCACGCACATCCTGACTTTGCCGTCCTTTTTAGGCACGGGCACAATGTTAGCAACCCATTGTGGATAGGAGGTAACAACAAGAAAGACAACATTGAACTGCTTCATCACTTCAGCTTTGATCTTTTCAGACATGTCGGGCCTCATGCGGCGAACTTTCTGTTTAATTGGTGGACAGTCTTCTCTGGTGGGGAGATGGTGAACCACAATATCTGTATCAAGTCCCGACATGTCTTCGTAAGACCAGGCGAAGATCTCAACATATTCATTCAACAACTGAACTAAGCACTCCTTGACACTTGGCTCCAGGTTGGCACCCATTCTAACTTCTTTTCTGTCTTCCTCTGTACCCAAGTTGATGGTCTCTAACAACTCCTCATGAGGTAGAATAGCCCTTTCTTCCTGTTGTAGCAGTCTAGCCAATTCTCCAGGCACTTCACAGTCTTCATCACCTTCGTACTCGGCATGGTAGACCAGATCTTCAGAGTCACTGAAGGCCATAGCAGAATTGTTACCCATGGAATCCGGAATGGATGGGTACCTGCATTGGTGAGTGTGGGTGTGTGTAAGGGATAGCCACCTTTAAACAAATAAAATGTAAAAATAAAGAAAATGAACACAAAAGTTTATATATGAAAACGTCCATGATTCATTAAAATGGCATATGAAGATGAAAAATCAAACCCTTACAAATGGACCTATGTACCTCGGGTAAGGCACAATGTTAAAAGTGTACGAATTATTTAGAAATTATTACAAACCAACAGAAATGTTCGAAAGATAAATTACTGATTGATGAAAGTAATGGGAATAAAGTCCTTTGCCTCCCAATTGCATAAGCCTCCTTCAACGGTATGGAAAATCCAGTCTTCTAGATTGCTCTCCTCTTCACCATCCTCCAAAGCACTGACTCCATGATGAGTGATCTTCACTGGTGGCCCTCCAGCCCGGGAGCGGTGCACAACCTTCTGACTAGCAGCAGTGAAACCCAAGCCAAACTTATCAAACTTGAAAGGAAAATCGGGAAGTTGCCCCCAGATCGTGCTTCCTCCTTCTTCAATCACAACCTTTGCATCTTTGAGTGACGAGATCCGAGATGGAGGTCGGGTAATCATGGGTACAGAAGTCACTGCCGCAATCTCATGAGCTACCTCTTCAAAATGCTGAAAAGGGGTTTCGATGAATTCACCATCCAATTCCACATAGCGGAAAGAATTAAGATGGCTTATCATGTATTCCTCTTCACCGTGAACTGTCACAATTTTCCCCTGAACACGGTACTTGAGCTTTTGATAGAGAGTTGAAGTGACGGCTCTAACATGATGAATCCAGGGTCTTCCCAACAAGCAAGAATAGGAGGGACAGATGTCCATGACATAGAATATGGAGTTAAAGGTTTCAGTTCCCACTTTAATCGGGATGTCCACCTCCCCGTGGACCATCCTTTTAGAACCATCAAAGGCTCTGACAATGATGTTGCTGGGCTTCAAAGTTAGACCTTCACAATCTAGCCTATCCAATGCCTTCTTTTGTAGGACATTCAGTGATGAACCAGTGTCCACCAGAACATGTTCCAGAGTAGTCCCTCTGCATTCTACCGAGATATGCAAAGCGTCATTATGTTCTCTCCCTTTGATTGTTAGATCGGCGTCGGAGAACCCTAGACCGTTGTCTGCTGTTAAGCTAGCTACACATTCCTGGAACTGGTCCGCGGAGGTTTCCTGGGGCACATGGGCCGTCTTCAAGAATTTGATCAAAGCTTTGGCATGAGCTTCTGAACAAAGAAGCAAGGCCAGCATAGAGATTTTTGAGGGGGTTTGCCCCAGTTGCTCCACAACATTATAATCGCTTTTCCTGATTATTTTCAAAATCTCTTCCATTTCTTTTTGAGAGGTCTCAGGGATGATCAACGGCTGAGCCCTCGTCCTGACGGGCTCTTCTTGGATCCCTTTCCCTCTATCATCAGCAACAGCAGAGGGTAAAACTTCAGGAGTCACAACTTCTTCAATAATTGGAGATCTTGCAGATATGTTGACCGGCACAGGGGTAACCTTAGGAGCGGCTGAGGGTCCGAAGATTGCCTTTGGTGGCGCAATCTCCGGAGACAAAATTCTTCCATTGCGGGTGATTTTACTCGTTCCGACAATGTTTCCAATGTCGAAAGTCTCTTCATCAGAACTCTCTTCGGTCGATTCAATTTGTTTAATACCATGGTAAAAAATATCTCCCCCATAGTTCCACGGTATTGATTTGTTAGACTTGTACGAGATAGGCCCCGACATGGTTATCTTCAAAGGTACAATCTTCGGATCAGATGTAATCTTAACAGGTCTTTTGGAGACCTTGGAAAGATTGGCGGATATGGTAATTATCGAAATATCATTGACAGGAGTAGGTGTAACAGGAGTCTTCTCGAAAAGGATTTCTTGGTTATCCATTAGGCGTTGGATGCCTAACTTCAACAACGGACAGTCGGTTGGTAAGGAGGAACAAATGCAGCAATCTTCTTCACAACCTGGGAAAATCCCAGCCTTCAACAAATTCATCTTGATTATCAGTAACAGAGTCATCAAATCATCAACAGTAGCAACAAAAAGATGCTCTTCAACAGCATGGATATTGTGACCATGTTTTGGCATTGCAGAAGAGATTACGTTAGGCTTTTCAGGGGCGTCGAATTCCACTTCTTTAGCATCTATTAAATCCTGGATCTTATTTTTGAGGGCCCAACAATTGTTGGTGTCATGCCCCAGGCTGTCTGAATGATAAGCACACTTTGCATTTGAATGGTAGTAAGGAGAAGATGTATTCAGATTCTTCGGTGCTTCTTTCAAGCTGGAAAGGTTTAACTTCAATAGATGAGGGAGAACCTGAGCAGGTGTCATGTTGATCCGAGTGAATTGTCGTGCAGGCCTTTCCACCCTTGCTTGGTTGGTTCTGGGTTGATTGTTTCGAGGTTGATCAGTTGTAGACTTCTGAATCATTACAATCCCCACCGCTGGCCGACGCTCAACTCTTCCTTGACTTCTTTGGGAGTAGACAGCTGAGACTTCTTTCTTTGCAGGAAAAATATTTTTGGTAGCAGCGGAAGCAGATGCATCCTTTTGAATTTTTCCGCTCTTGATTCCAGCTTCAACTCTCTCACCAGTCAGAATTAACTCGGTGAACCCCGTAGACGAACTTCCAATCAGGTGATTGAAAAAGGGGCCTGATAGTGTACCCAAGAACATATCTACCAGCTCCCTCTCAGATAGAGGTGGTTGTACTTGTCCCGCCAAGTCTCTCCATTTTTGGGCATACTCTTTGAAACCTTCATTTGATACCATGCCCATACTCTGTAATTGAGTACGGGTTGGTTCTAAATCCGCATTATACTGATATTGTCTGTAGAAGGCAGCGGCCAAATCCTCCCAATTGTGCACATCAGACCTCTCTAGCTAGTAGAACAAATCTAACTGCATCCCCGAAAGACTATCCTGGAAGAAATGAACCCACAGGTCCTTATCAGAAAAATGCGGTTGGATTTTTCTGACGTAAGACCGCAGGTGCATCTTTGGACAAGACAAGCCGTCGTATTTATCAAATAGAGGAACCTTAAACTGAGGGGGAATGACAATCCCAACAACCAACCCTAGCTCTTCAAAGTCTAGCCCAGGCACTCTTTGCACCTCCATAGCTGCCAGACGCTCTTCTAGATTCTTGTATTTGTCGTCTGCAGGAGGGTACTTCTGCTCAGAATAATCTTCATCCTCTTCATCTTTTTCTTCCTCAGACTCAGATTGCACTGCAGTTCCTTTACCCTTTCCTACCCCTTCATCAGATGTTGAGGGGAAATCCAGGACCCGTTTAGCTTGGTTCTCAAATCTTCTACCCATGGTAGCCACACCAACCCTCTTCTTTTTCTTTTTCTCCTTTTCCTTTTCCAGTAGACCTTTGAGCTCCTCCTGACCCTTTGCCAAGGTCATGAGTAGCTGGTGGAACTGTGAATTCTGTGCTTGTAAGTCTTTGACCGTCTGCTCTATATCCATCTTGCTGAAATAAATAGCAGAGAGATAAGGAAACCTGGTGTGAAGACCTGCTTATGCATATGATGAATGATATGTTATTCATGTAATGCATTCAAGGATTCATAAATTCAAATTTGTTTTAAACAAAAAGGAACACACGTCATATTAATAAGAAGAATTTGTTAGTACATAAATGCCCCATGGGCAAAATAATACAAAATTCTAATGTAAAAAATACGTTGCACATCCTCTTTGGTGCTATGTAGTTGTTGAGAGTCTGCTCTTTGTGAAGTTGGCGAATAAGTTCCAAAACCTTCTTCTCACTGGCGTAGAATTGGGCTTCAAACGTATCGTGTTCTCCCTTGACCTGTATCCAACTCCTTTACAAATCTTCAAGTGATATTGGCATGTCAGGATGTAGGAGGGTGTATGGAACCTCTCCTTCCAAAACAGGCTCTTTGATCACATGAATTATGTAGGGGTAAGGCATCATAATAATTTAGGCGCGGGTTCATACCCACTTGAGGTAAGGCTCAAGGGGGATGGAATTCTTGTGTCCTAAGGTCTTACTGTCCACCTTATTTGGCATCCTCCAAGCTTGGATAAACCTTTGTCGAAGTCCTTGATCGTCGTTGTCGAAGTCAAAAACCAAGTCTAGAATCAGCATGTCATGTGGGCTATCCCTTCGGGCATACCCAAACTGTCTCAAAGCCAAGCAGGGGTTGTAGGTAATGCCTCCCCTAATGCCAAGTAGAGGGACATTAGGGAATTCCCCACAACGATCAATGATGATAACATTTTCTCTGGATCGAGAACACCAATGAACATCTGAATGCGTAAGAGTCATCAATCGTTGTGACCACCTCAAACCCTGCTCATTCTTCAAAACTGACTGGGGAAGGTGAGAAATAAACCACCTTGCTAGTAGAGGAGTACATCACATGAGAACACCTCTTTTACTCATTGTTCGTGTGTGAAATGAGTGGAGGATATCCCCAAGCAATGTAGGCACCGAGTTGCGAGCCATGAAAATTTTGACAGCACTTACATCTATAAGTTGGCCAGGGTTTGTGAATAAAACCAACCCATAAATGAGAAGAGCCACAATCTCCTCAAAACTTATAAGTCCAATGAATTCCAGCAGCTTTGGGCCTTCTCAAATAGAAACTATGACAAGAAACCCTTGACACCACTTCTGGTTTCCCAATGACCTATGATATCAGATGGTTGCAAGTGTAGGGCTTGAGCGACATCTTCAGGCTTTGGATCTCTTTCCGTACCGTTGTAGGGTAGTTGATGGAGAATAGTAATCCTCAAGAGTTGATAAAATTCCTCCAAAGTAGGCACAAGCTGGTAATCAGGAAATGTGAAGAAGTGGTGTAGGGGGTCAAAGAACTGGAAGAGAACTTTCACCAGGTCTTCCTCAGTATTGGTGTTGACTAAGTTGAGAAGACGACCATGCCTCTCGGTGAATGGGGAATTCTCAGGAATCCTTGAAGCTAGCTCCTTGAGTTGAGGAGGAATTCTCACAAGGTTGACTTGAATGGTTTTCCTGCGAAGTGAATCCATTACCTACAAAACAGGAACAAAGATGAAGATCCAAATCCTTGAAATGGTTAGTGGATGCATATGATGCTTCATGATGTTATGATGTTTATGCACAAGTATATATGTACAAACAAATCACACAAGATCCGAGTTTCAGGCTTGCATGGGGTTTCATAGGTAGGTACCCTCTTGAAGTTTAGTTGGCTCAACCTGTCCTATAAATAGTAATCGGGTTCTAAGGAGCTCAATATCACTGGATTATTTTCCGTGTTCATTGTTTCAGTTTAGCCACTTTACTGGCGACCGAAATATTCCAAGAAAACAACCTTCAATGAGTGTAGTATCGAGTATCTACCAACTTCGGACTGCACCAAAGCCGGTCATCTCACTACCCCTAAAAAGGCCAAGATGGTCAAGTAAAGGTTCTAAAAGTCCATTAGTGCTTCATGACATCACTCAGCGGCCCCGTATTCTCTTTGATTAGCTCAAAGGCTACCGGTACCCACAAATATGTCACACTAATATAGCTATTGCTTCAACCATGTCGGTATACCCCGCACAGTTTCCACAACGTATTGCTATTTACCTATGAATGTTTCCCAAATCCCGGTAGAGGATTCAAACCCAAACAATAGAACCAAATGTAAAGCAATCAAGTCAATCAATATAAGCATGTAAAGGTGATCTAAAACCCTAAGGTAACCCCACTTTTATTTAAAATCCCCAGCAGAGTCGCCAGTTCTGTGATGCGGTGGGAGAACTGACTTGAGGTTTTGCATTTGTGTTTGAAAATGTTTCAGTTTAACAAGAGTCGCCACCGACTTTTTATTTAATCAAAGGAAAGGTCAAAAAGCACAGGAAATACCTTTGAGATGTTTTCTTGGGTTCGGGGGGTAGATTATGAAAAGGGAAGGTGCTATCACCCTTTTCATCCATGGTTTTCCATGGGCTCTTAGTTACTTGTTTTAGATCACTTGCTTTTGCTTTTCAATTGTTTGAAATGGTGCTTTGTGTGTGTTTTTTTTAAAGTATTTTGAAAAGAGGCCATCGTTGTGGCAACCTTTGTAATGATTCTTGTTTGAATGTATACAAAGGTGTTTTGTCTTTTGAAAAATGTTTCAATGTTTGAAAGTTTGTTTTGGGAAAATGTTTTGAAATGTGTCGTGATGTGTTTTTGAAAATAGCAAGGATGTTTGCAAGTTTGATCAAGTAACTAGGAGTTGTCTACCCTACTCAAAGATCTTTCCTACACATTTTTAACCCTTTTTACATTGTTGTTTTACCATTGCATTTGGTAAACAACCTTGTGTTTTGGATGTTAAACGGGACAGGCGCGGGTCATCGTATGACCATGATAGCAATTGTGCTAAGTATCTTAGCAAGTTTTTTGAGGGACTAGATCATTTTTGTATAGGCAACCAAGATAGCGTCATCGAGGGACTATGATCTTTTTGTTTTGATTTATTTTGCCAAGATACCTAGCATGCATACCATGGCCATTTTAAAGGCAAAAAATGGATGAAACCCTAGGGGTGTTTGTGTGCACTGTGTTGTCATTTTCATGCATTTTGTCTTGTATTAGGTCAAGCTGTTTGTTTGATTTTGGATTTTTGCATACAAACCCTAGTCTTTCTATCATGACATATTTGAAAGCAATAAAGTGCGTAAAAGTAAATCTAATCACTATTACAACATGATTATGGGGAGGGGGATACAAATTTGAATAGGGGGGTATTTGCAAGAAATTAAAACCCTAAGTCAACTATTACAACCAAATTGAATTCAATGTGCAAATAAATAAATAGACAATATTTAAATATGCAAATAAATATGAATATGCAAAAGTGTTTTTGTATTTATTTATATGTATGTAAAAATAAACTATTTAATATATTAAAAATAAGAAAATAAAAGATTATTTTTATTAAGGGTGGAAACCCTAATTTGTTTTAAGAAAATATATATATTATAATTATTTATTTATGTACAAGTAAATAAAATAAAATATATACAAAATGTTGAAAATGAAAATATGTGAGAAAAATATTATTTAAGTATATAAATAATAAAAATAAAAATATAATATTTTTTGTATTGTTTATGAATTTATTTTAAGAAAATGAAAGTATATATTTAGAGTAGTTATTTCTATGTCAAAAAAAACAATAAAAATAAAAAATAAAATGTGAAAATTTATGAAAATATTTTTGGTAATTTTTAACATTTAGAAAAATAAATAAAAGTCAGAAACTAAAAAAGAAATGGAAAAATATGAAAATATAAAAAACAATGGGCCAAGGGGGTGCGGGAAGTAGGATGGAGGGTGAAAATATCATGGAATAGCCAGGCCCAACCCAGATGGCCTTCATCTTCAACCTTGTGAAAAGAAAACGCGCACCTGGTATTCAAAACTGGAAATCCTGCATTTATGCTTAAAAATAAAAACTTGCAACATGAAAGTTATAGAGCATGATCATACGATTCTAACCATATAAAAAACTTAATCTAACTCTCAAAGACCAGAGAGAATTTCTCTGGCCCTAATTTCTAACCTAGCTTTTTCAGAAAGTTCATCATTCAAATTCTCTCAACTCAGTTAACTTAAATGAAATCTATGCATATGTACAGCTCAAGGGCAATGAGTACTACATTTTTTATTCACAAACCTAAGCCTAATGTTTCCTAAATAGAGAGATAGAAGTTTGAACTTTACCTGCTTCAGTCAAGCTCGAGTATGGAAATGTAGGGGTCTTCAGTGAGACCTGAGATACTTGTGAGCTTGCTTAAAGTTCCTTTGACCTTTCCCAATGCCTAGCTTGCTTTGAACTTGCCTGAATATGCTTGTAGAAGTCAACCTGCAAAGTCAGAATTCAAAAATGGTGAAGTGTGTAAATGGAGTTACAGTGACTTGAGAATGGTTAGGATAGTTTAGGTAGGTTGTATGGAGTGTATTGGAACTGATTGCAAGCAAAACGCAGGAGTAGTTTGTGATTTGGAAATCAAAATGCAGAAACTGCCCTGTTTTGCAAGAAAATGTGATTTTGGTGTTTTGGAAGGTTTGAGAACTTGTAAACTAGTGTTTATGGCTTAGTTTATTATGCAAAACCTGTTTGAAATGTTTACAACACTTGGTTTTATCAGATTGCAAAGATATGTCCTTTTTGCAAGTTGACTTGGTTTTAAAGAAAAGTGTGAAGTGACCAAGGCCATGCCTGTACAGGCTAGCTCCAAGCATGCACATAGTTGGTGTATTTTCCCTGATATTTGTGGATGTTGTTTGCTGCAAAAGACTTGGTGCAATGCTCAAGAGAAACAAAATTGCATAAAGCATGTTTTATCAAAATGGCATTGTTAACTTTTTTCCATTTTTAGATTAATTCTTTGTGTAATCTTCCATTGATCAGAACAATGCCTTAATCCATTGTGTTTGCATTCAATTTTTGAGTGTGGAAGGGTTTAAGGACCTGTAAACAAGTACAAGCAAGGCTGGACAGAAATTGCAACTTGTATCAACATGAAAAATGCCATGGACCAAAGTAATATTTTGCCAAATTCAAACCTTTGATTCTCCCTAACCATAAATGATTTTGGAGAGTTCTTGGACATTTTGGAAAGCTTGTAACATGCTCTACAATCCATATTTGAAATGAATTCTGAGATTCCAATTGGAACTAGGTGAAAAATTTCCATGAAGATAGGTCAAAATCCTGCCTAAACTAGGGCAAAATTTCACTAAGTTAAAAGTTTCATGCACCCTTGTTCACAAAATCATAACATGAGATCCAAGCATATTTTGGGAAAACTTTATGTATAAAAGTTGTAGATTTTGTGGAGGAATACAACTTTCATGTTGGAAGTTTTGTTTGAATCCAATTGCATCATGGTTAAAATGTTGGGAAAAGTTGGGAAAAAATAAGAAATTTTCATAACTTAGAAATTTTCTAAGTTATGAAAATTTTCCAATTTTAACCCTAATTTTCAAAATTAGATTTCTTGATGAACAAGTTTCATATTTTGACACATCTTGATGAAAAATGACCCTTGGCACTTGATTTTGACCAAAAAGTCAAAGTTTGACTTTTCAGTGTACAATTAGTTTTTGATCAGTTGACTGGAAAATTCATCTGTCAATCTAATGCTTTTGAGATCTTTTGGAGCTTGTGATTAGATAAAGATGATGCCATTGAGTCCTTGAATCCATGCTTGAACCCAATTTGCAATTGGCTAGGTTAAAAATCAGAAATTGCCCTTCTGCAGTCAAAACCCTAAAAATGACCATTTTGCCCTTTTGAAGATCTGATCAAATTTCTTGAAGAGTTATGATCCAAACTTGATCAAATGGTTCATATGAGTTTATAATGTTTATGTGGATAAAAATTATGAGGTTTGACTGTAAATTGGCCATAGTTGACTTTTTTCCCAATACAGCTGATTTCTAGGTCAACTGTCCAATTGACTAGGCAAAAATTTGATTTAAAGCTTGAAACTTGGTATGAGCAATCTTATAAGTATAACATGAAGTATGAAAGTCACTTTAAGCATTGAAAGTCCAAAAATTCTTGTGCAAACTCAAACCCTAATTTCAGGTCAATAATGCAAGGGGATGTCTTGAACAAAGCAAACCCTAATCCTTCTGGAGTCCAAAGAGCCTTGTGAGGGGAAATCTTGATAAAGAGAGGGAAAATTTTGGGGTACAACATTATGCATTTCCATGGTTTTTTAGCTTATTTTTGTATTTTATAGTATTTTTCTATTTTAGTTTATTTCTACTCTTATTTGATTTTCGCACTTTATTTTCAACATTAGCAGTCTGCACGAATAAATTCATAACTTGAGCTACATGAGTCAGAATGAGGCATGCTACCAGTCGTTGGAAAGCTAAGAGAAAGAGCTATGATTTTCATTCAGAAGTCAAGAGCTGAATCAGACTGTAGCAGGGCCATAAAATTCTTTGAAGTTGCAGCATTTTATATTTAAGTTTTGGGTCATTTATTTTGGGCATGGGTTATGTTTTTGACCCAGTTGGGTTATGAAACGAATCCTTGTCGTTGCTATACCTAGAAGCCGCTACAGTAATTTTGTTTTTATACCTTTTAATTATTCAGAGAAAAAAAACTTTGACTTGTACGCTTGAATGAAGAACTAATCATCCAGAGTTGATCTACTGTAATCGCGTTCCGATGCTTTGAGGTTTTTAATTTATCAATTCAATTTTGTTTCTCTTTCAATTCTATTTTATGAAATTGTATTTGCTTAATCTATTATTTCATGGAATGTCTTGATTAAATTCGTATGATTGTATTCCTAATCTTTAATCGGTGTTTACGTCGCTTAGTCGTTAAATGTATTAATCTGTTTTCTTAATTCGGAATGGGAATTCAATCTATTTTATATCTATTGCGCTTGTCAATTGGTATTGAAATCGAATAGAGGTTGAAGCCGCTTAGGGAATTGGTAAGGTAAAAACCAATGATTAGTAGAAACCTGAAAATAGTAGATCGACTTATTTTTATAATCACTTATTTCGTGTTATAAATCGATCCTAAAACCAACCCCCCATTCGATTTCTATTAGTTAATAATAATATCAAGAATCCTTGCGATACGACTCGAGCCATTGTCGCTATATTGCGTTTTACAAAATACTCGTGTTTTTGATTCGCCCGCGACACCGGATCACATGCTTTTCGAGAAACTTCCCAGAAGGTCACCCATCCCAATACTACTCTAAGTCAAGCATGCTTAACTGTGGAGTTCTTATGGAATGGGCTACCGAAAAGAAGATGCATCTTGTTAGTATAGGTAGTACCAATTAATCCTTATAAGCCTTCCTTCAACCATCCCAATACTACTTTGAAACGCCCCAGACTTTCTTCGGGATTATCAAATAACCCCACAAACTAACACGGGTCTTTTCAGCATGCTTTGGCCTTACTCACACACTTTCTGAGAAACTTCCCAGAAGGTCACCCATCCCAATACTACTCTAAGTCAAGCACGCTTAACTGTTGAGTTCTTAAAGAACGGGCTACCGAAAAGTAGATGCATCTTGCTAGTATAGGTAGTACCAATTAATCATTATAAGCCTTCCTTCAACCATGCAGTCCCATACTTGCATAGCCTCAAGATACCTCTCATTCTGATGTGGCGACCACTCATATTCCTCGTCGGCCTCGAGTGTTACACATGCGGTGCAACCACCCTCACACGCTTTCTGAGAAACTTCCCAGAAGGCCACCCATCCCAATACTACTCTAAGTCAAGCACGCTTAACTGTGGAGTTCTTATGGAACGGGCTACCGAAAAGTAGATGCATCTTGTTAGTATAGGTAGTACTAATTAATCCTAATAAGCCTTCCTTCAACCATGCAGTCCCATACCTGCATAGCCTCAAGATACCTCTCATTTCGATGTGGCGACCACTCATATCCCTCTTCGGCATCGAGTGTTACACATGTGGTGCAACCACCCTCGCACGCCTTTTGAGAAACTTCCCAGAAGGTCACCCATCCCAATACTACTCTAAGTCAAGCACACTTAACTGTGGAGTTCTTATGGAACGAGCTACCGAAAAGTAGATGCATCTTGTTAGTATAGGTAGTACCAATTAATCTTTATAAGCATTCCTTCAACCATGCAGTCCCATACCTGCATAACCCCAAGATACCTCTCATTCCGATGTGGCGACCACTCATATCCCTCTTCGGCCTCGAGTGTTACACATGCGGTGCAACCACCCTCGCACGCTTTCTGAGAAACTTCCCAGAAGGTCACCCATCCCAATACTACTCTAAGTCAAGCACGCTTAACTGTGGAGTTCTTATGGAACGGGCTACCGAAAAGTAGATACATCTTGTTAGTATAGGTAGTACCAATTAATCCTTATAAGCCTTCCTTCAACCATGCAGTCCCATACCTGCATAGCCTCAAGATACCTCTCATTCCGATGTGGCGACCACTCATATCCCTCTTCGGCCTCGAGTGTTACATATGCGGCGCAACCACCCTTGCACGCTTTCTGAGAAACTTCCCAGAAGGTCACCCATCCCAATACTACTCAAAGTCAAGCACGCTTAACTGTAGAGTTTTTATGGAACGGACTACTGAAAAGTAGATGCATCTTGTTAGTATAGGTAGTGCCAATTAATCCTTATAAGCCTTCCTTCAACCATGTAGTCTCATAGCTGCATAGCCTCAAGATACCTCTCATTCCAATGTGGCGACCACTCATATCTCTATTCGGCCTCGAGTGTTACACATGCGGTGTAACCACCCTCGCACGCTTTCTGAGAAACTTCCCAAAAGGTCACCTATCCCAATACTACTCTAAGTCAAACACGCTTAACTGTGGAGTTCTTATGAAACGGGCTATTGAAAAGTAGATGCATCTTGTTAGTATAGGTAGTACCAATTAATCCTTATAAGGCTTCTTTCAACCATGCAGTCCCATACTTGCATAGCCTCAAGATACCTCTCATTCCGATGTGGCGACCACTCATATCCTTCTTCGGCCTCGAGTGTTACACATGCGGTGCAACCACCCTTAGCCCTCTCCGGCGTTGGGTGTTACATGCCCACCAGCTTCCGCATGGTTTGTACTCGAACCACATCGTACTGGGAGAGGTCTAACTCTGATACCATTTGAAACGCCCCAGACTACTTTTCAGGATTTTCGACTGACCCCACAAACCAACACGAGTCTTTTCAGCATGCTTTGGCCTTACTCGCACGTTTTCCGTGAAACTTCCTAGAAGGTCACCCATACTAATACTACTCTAAGTCAAGCACGCTTAACTGTGGAGTTCTTATGGAACGGGCTACCGAAAAGAAGATGCATCTTGTTAGTATAGGTAGTACCAATTAATCCTTATAAGCCTTCCTTCAACCATGCAGTCCCAAAGGGTTGACAACTGTCTCAACACTTCTTAGAAAATATACTGCCCTGGTCTAGTTGTCTAGGAAATAAATACCAACAATAATATCAATACTGCAGAAAGAGCGACATTTTGCAAATAGTTCCATCTCAGCACACCAAAGGAACAAAACCTTTCGTCATATGAGGGAAGATTTAGCTGGGGAATCTGGGATAGAGGCCTCAGACCATGCATACCCAAAATTAAAAAGAAAATGAACCAAGACTTAACTGGGGACACTGGAATCACAAACCCGATACTGCACCTTACGCCAACTGGTATCATCTTGAATATACAAAAATCATGCGCATACCAGCGAAAACAACCTGAGAAAACCTTCCCGGGGGAAACAAAACTTCCCAAAATTACTGGAGTTCTTCCATTCCTAGGATCACCACACTTGTTTTCCTCTTGAATCACAAAATCTAAGGTGAAAGTAAATTGTAAATTCTCTTTGAAAAACAATTTTGTTATTTAATCTTTTTGTTTTGAAAATTATTATCAATAATAAATGGAGTCTTTGTAAGCTGAATAAAAATAAAAAATACAAAGAATTGGGTAAAAGCTCTAATTTTATTGATAGAATGGTAGTCTGCGAATGGAGAGACTCCACAAATGATTAAAAAGTTCAGAAAATGGTAATATATAATGGGAAAAATACATTGAAATACAATAACCACTATTCCATCTAACAACTTTGAAATTCTGAGCAGCAGCTTCCGTTGAAGATCCAATAAGATTGTTGTTTCAATGATCAAGTCTTGTCTAATTCAGTTACTTGCCAAGAAAGTCTCTAACTTTTGCCTAAGCTGCCCTTGCGGGTTTTCAAGTTAGCGGGAAATTTTATTCTGTTTATGTCTCTAATTTTTGCCTAGGCCGCCCTTTCGGGTTTTCGGCCTACCGAGACGCTCCTTTTTTCCTAAGCCGCCCTTTCAGGTTTTCAACTTAGCAAGTTGTTCTTTTATTTCTTTAGGTGAAGTATTTCTTGACTACATCAGCATTCATGGAACGTGGGAACTCCTCACCATCCATAGTTTCAAGAATTAATGCACCGCCAGAGAAGGATTTCTTGACAACATATGGGCCTTCAAAATTGGGAGTCCACTTGCCCCTAGAATCAGCATTAAAAGACATGATCTTCCTGGGCACGAGGTCTCCTTCTCTGAATTCACGAGGTTTGCCCATGACACAAAGTCGTCATTCTCTTCTCTTCGATCAAATTCAATTGGTCAAACCTGTTCTGGACCCATTCAGCCTCTGACAATTTGGTTTCCATTATCACACGCAAAGAGGGAATCTCAACCTCGATTGGGAGTACAGCTTCCATTCCATATACTAGGAAGAACGAGGATGCTCCTGTTGAAGTGCAGACAGATGTACGATATCCATGTAAAGAAAAAGGGAGCATTTCATGCCAATCTCTATAAGTAACAACCATCTTCTAGATGATCTTCTTGATATTCTTATTAGCAGCTTCAACCGCCCCATTCATCATTGGCTTGTACGGAGATGAATTATGATGGTCAATCTTGAATTCTTCACAAAGTTGTCATCATCTTGTTATTCATATTCAAGCCATTGTCGGTGATAATTCTGCTCGGCACACCATACCGACATATGAGATTATTCTTAATGAAGCGCACTACCACCTTCTTAGTAACATTAGCATATGAAACAACTTCCACCCATTTGGTGAAGTAATCAATTGCTACCAAGATAAAACGGTGTCCATTCAAAGCTTTGGGTTCTATCATCCCAATCATGTCAATAACCTACATAGAGAAAGGCCACGGGGAAGAAATAACATTGAGAAGTGTCGGAGGCACATGAATCTTGTCCGAATAAATTTAACATTTATGGCACTTCTTTGCAAATTTGTAATAGTCATATTCCATTGTCAGCCAATAGTACCCTTCCCTTAGCATCTTTTTAGCCATCGAATGTCCATTGGCATTGGTGTCAAATGAACCTTCATGAATCTCATGCATCAACGTGTTTGCTTCGTGTCTATCCACGGATTTGAGCAAGACCATGTCATAATTTCTCTTGTACAACACATTTTCGCTGAGGAAGAAGTTGCCAATCAATCTTCTCAATGTCTTTTTATCTTTATTCGAAGCACCAATCGGGTATTCCTGAGTCTGGAGAAAATGCTTGATATCATAATACCAAGGTTTCTCATCCGCTACCTCTTCAGTTGTAAACACATGAGCGGGCATATCCAGTCGCCGAACTATAATTCGAGGTATATCATTCCAAGTATTCACTTGATACATAGAAGCCAGAGTTGCCAGAGCATCTGCCATTTGATTTTTGTCTCTGGGGATGTGATGGAATTCAACTTTATTAAAGAAGGGTAACAATCTTCTAGCATAATCTTTGTAAGGGATCAAGTCGGGGTGACGAGTATCCGACTCTCCTTTAATCTAATTTATTACCAAAGCTGAATCGCCATACACATCTAAAATTTTAATTTTGAGATCAATAGCTTCCTCAAGACTCATGATGCAAGCCTCATATTCTGCCATATTGTTAGTACAATCAAATGTAAACCTTGTAGTAAAAGGAATGTGTGATCCATGTGGAGTGACAATCACATCACCAATTCCTTTACCATAAGCATTCACGGCTCCATCAAATATCATACTCCAGCGAGATTCAGGATCAGGACCTTCCCCAGGAAATGGTTCATCACAATCTTTCACTTTCAGAAACATCATACCCTAATTGGGGAAATCATACATCACAGAACGATAATCATCAACTGGTTAGTGAGCAAGATAATCTTCTAACACACTGCCTTTAATAAATTTTTGAGTGCGGTATTCAATGTCATATTCAGATAACAGCATCTGCCAGCGGGAAATTCTCCAAGTAAGAGCAGGCTTTTCAAAAATGTACTTGATTGGATCCATTTTGGAGATCAACCAAGTAGTGTGATTCAACATATACTGTCGCAAACGTTTTTCCGCCCAAGCCAAAGCACAACATGTCTTTTCCATCATGGAATACCGCGACTCACAATCAGTAAACTTTTTACTGAGATAATAAATGGAATACTCTTTCTTCATTGTTTCATCTTGTTGTCCCATAATACAGCCCATGCAATTATCTAACACTGTTAGATACATAATCAATGGTCTTCCTTCAACAGGAGGGAGCAAGATATGAGCTTCAAGCATACATTCTTTAATACTTTCGAATGCCCTTTGGCAGTCATCTGTCCACACACAACCTCGATCTTTCTTTAACAACTTAAAGATCGATTCACATGTTGCAGTCATGTGGGAAATGAATCTGGAAATATAATTCAAACGCCTAAGGAACCCTCTAACTTGCTTTTCAATTCTCGGAGCTGGCATTTCTTGAATCGCTTTGACTTTATCAGGGTCAACTTCAATCCCTCTCTGGCTGACAATGAAACCTAACAATTTCCATGATCAAACACCGAAGGTGCATTTATTTGGATTCAAGCGGAGACAATACTTCCTCAATCGCTGAAATAACTTCAACAAATCTTCTACATGTCCTTCTTCATTCTGGGATTTAGCAATCATATCATCAACATATACCTCAATTTCCTTGTGCATCAGATCATGGAATAGGGTTGTCATAGCCCTCTGGTATGTTGCACCAGCGTTCTTCAACCCAAAGGGCATCACTCCGTAACAGAATGTTCCCCAGGGTGTGATAAGTGTTATTTTTTCCATGTCCTCAAGAGCCATCCTTATTTGATTATATCCGTAAAATCCGTCCATGAACGAGAAAACTTTAAATTTTGCTGTGCTATCAACTAACATATCAATGTGTGGCAATGGAAAATCATCTTTTAGACTAGCTTTATTTAGATATCTGTAATCTACGCACATGCAAACTTTTTCGTCTTTCTTCGATACTGGGACAATATTGGCAATCCATTGAGGGTACACTGATGTCACAAGAAAACCGGCATTAATCTTCTTTAGAACTTCTTCTTTGATATTCACTACCATATCTGGGTGAGTTCTTCGCAACTTCTGTTTGATTGGCGGGCACTCTGGCTTCAGCGGAAAAGTGTGCCATGCAATATCTGTATCTAAACCAGGCATATCTTGGTAAGACCAAGCAAAAATATCCACATACTCTTTCAACATCTCAATCAACCTGCTCTTCACATCAGGATGTAAAAAAGCTCCAATCTTTACTTCCTTCAGATCCTCTTCTGAGCCCAAATTGATTACTTCCAATAGCTCTTTATATGGCTGAATGGAATTCTCCTGGCGCTCAAGAAACCGTGAGACCTATTCTGGAATCTCATCATAGTCTTCTTCTTCGGCCTCATACACAAGACATTCAAAGTTGGGAGAGGGTGCATGGTCATTGTATTCAACGGTTTTTTAATTAATCTGCACATATGATTTATGATTGCTTTTAGAAACTGACACATATAACAAGTGATCATGCATATTGAATTTCGATCATTATTTATTTTGAAATGTTTTTTCTGATTACCATTTTCCAAGAAAAAGCAAAAAATAAAAACACAATTTGGGAAACAAAGACAAGTTTTATTATTAACTTTAAAAATCAAAGCAAACGATGAGCCCATACAATATCAATACTTTCACCTTGGGCAGAGTGAAAGCTTTTCAAAAAGATTAACAAAAACAGATTACTTTGAAACATGTATGCAAGAGGGAACATCAATGGTGATCCAGTTCTGAATCCTAACTCTGTGCGTCACATAATTTCACATTTCTGGCTCTGCTTCATCTTCCACAATGACATTAATCCCAGAAAAAGTTGGATGAAGATAATCCCCACTAAGAAATATGTCTTGATAATTGCCTGCAGCAGACTTCGGCTTCATGCTATCACCTTTATCATTCTTTACAGAGAACCCCAAGCCATCTCTATTCTTGTTTACAGGTGGATCAACAATTTGTCTCCATACTTCATTATGGAAATTACGCACAACTTATTGAGCATACTTAAAAGAAGCCATAGAGTTCTCATTTCCTATTATGTTATCAATGGATAAAGCTTGGAACTGGGTTCCAACAACAGCTTCATCCGCCTCTACAATGCTGAAAGAGGACAAATGAGATATCAATAATGACTGTTCTCCATTTATAATTACCACTTTTCCTTTACGTACAAACTTCAAATTATGGTGTAAATTCAAAGTGACGGCCCCTGCCTCATGTATCCACGGTCGTCCCAACAAACAGCTGTAAGAGGGTACAATATCCATGACCTGAAAAGTAATCTGAAACAAATGTGGGCTTATATGAATAGGCAAGTCAACTTCACCAATAACAGATTTCCTTGACCCATCAAACGCTTTCACAATAATTCCACTTGGGCACATGGGCATTCCTTTATATTTCAACTTCATAAGTGTTCTCCTTGGTATAACGTTCAATGCGGATCCATTATCAACCACCACATTGGATAATGAATCGTTCTTGCAGTTCATAGAGATGTGGAGGCCAGATTGTGATTCCTTCCTTCATCGGGTAGTTCATCATTGCAGAAAATCAGGTAATTACATGATGTAATGTTCCCTACTACACTACTGAATTGGTCTACAAGCATGTCACTTTCCATGAAAGCTTGGTCCAATAACCTCATCAAAAATTCTCTGTGAGCAGAGGAGTTCATCAATAAAGCCAAGATAGATATTTTTGGAGGAGTCTGCAGTAGCTGATCTACAATTTTGTAGTCGCTCATCTTGATTATATTCATAATATCATCCACCTCTTTTTCTAGCGTAGCTCCACTAGATCCACCCACTGCCTTCTTGGGTTCAACATTTTCAACAATTTTCTTTCCAGTACAAACATTCCCACGAATAACTGGTGCAAATACACGACCACTGCAGGTCACTCTGCTAGTCTCAGCAATATTTCCAACATTAGGCATTGGCTGGATGGGAACTTCCACACCATCCTCTAAGATTGTAGCATTATATTTGTAGGGTACATCCTTGTCTGACTCGTAGGGGACAAGACCCGACAAACTAATCACCAATGGAGTAATAGTTGGCTTGCCATGATATTCAACTTCAAAAGGAATGGGAGCACCAAAACAAGGAACAATAACATTTACTCCCTCTTCAACACATTCAATCATTTCAGAGTCATCTCTGGGAAACATATCTTCATCTGAGGAGAAGAACTCATCTGTAGAGGCATACTCATCATCTGAATCTTCTTCAGCCAAATAAACCTCAATATCATTAACCTCATGGTAATCATCCCTTTGGCCTGTAACCTTGATAGTTCCATTATCCAACAACAACTGAACACCTTTCCTTACAATGGAACATCCTCGGGAGTCCCGACAATAAATTCGGCAAGATCCATATTGATTTTCTACCTAACCATCCATGTGGCAGAAAGTAGCATGAAATTGTACAAGGTCATCATTCATATATTCCACATCAAAGATTCTGAACTCTCAAGGACATCCAGAAACCATGTTTACTTCCTCTTCATACTCTGCTCTAGGCTTGATTATGTGGATGAGGCCCTCATCCATCATCTCCTGTAAATCAGCCTTTATCTTGTCACAACCCTGTATATTCGTACTGCAAATAGCATAACCAGCATGGTCATGCGTATAGTAGCTAAATTCACAGAGGTCTGCATGCATTTTCACCAAATCTCCTCTAACTAGATTAATATCAAAAATCTGGAAGTCGCCTGGACAATCGGCCACCATGTTCATAGCATTTTCTCCTTCATGCTTGGGCAAAGGATTATCTTTCACATTAGGGACAACATCCTTGAAGGACAAGATACCAGACTTCACCAATTTTTGTACTTCAGTTTTCAAAGGATAGCAATTCTCAACATTGTGCCCTGGTGCTCCCTGATGAAAAGCACATGTTTGGTTTGCCTCGTAATACTAAGGGAATGGTGATGGTATAGCGGGAGGTGGTCTGGTCTGAACCAACTTCTTCTGAATTAACACCAGGAGTAATTCTGTATAACTCATAGGGATAGGTTCATAACTCACCCTTCTCTGATTATACCCTTAATTCCTCTGATGGGATGATCTCTGATAAGCAATAGTGGTTGGAGCTACACGAACAACTGGGGTTACTGATGTGACTTGTTGATGACACTGATAATTTCTTCTAGGAGGATTAACCCTCCTCTCTTGCATAACAACATTTGTATCTCCTTCCTTCTTTTTCGCAAACCCATAGGGTGGCTTCTTCGTACTTCCAGAACTTTCACATTTTGTTAAATGGCCCTCCCTTACAGCCTCTTCCAAACGGATACCCATGCCCACCATTTTAGTAAAGTCACTTGGCGCACTCTCTACCATCCTCTCGTAGTAGAAAGCACCCAGAGTCTTCAGGAAAATCTTAGTCATCTCCTTCTCTTCAATGGGAGGAATCACTTGAGCGGCTACCTCACGCCATCTTTGTGCATATTCTTTGAATGATTCGTTATCCTTTTGGACCATGGCCCTGAGTTGATCACGGCCAGGCGCCATGTCCACGTTGTATTTGTATTGTCTGATAAATGCTTCTCCCAAGTCGTTGAAAGTATGGATATTGACACTGTCCAAACTCATATACCACTTCAACGCAGCACCAGTCAAACTATCCTGAAAAAAGTGAATCAACAGACGCTGATCATCAGTATGGGTAGACATTCTTCTTACATACATCACAAGATGAGCACGAGGGAAAGTGTTTCCCTTGTACTTCTCGAATTCTGGGACTTTAAACTTCGCAGGTATCTTGACATTCGGGACCAAGCAGAAATCATTCACATTCTGCCAGAACAATTCTTTTCCCCTGAGGGCCTTCATCTTCCTTTGCATCTTGTCAAACTGATCTTTAAAATCATCCATTCTATCATAGATACCCAAGCATTCACTTGGAGGAAAAGGACGATACATATCATCATTAGAAAATGGGACCATATTCATCGAAGGAGGTGTGACAGGAGTAGCACGCAGCACAGGAGGTGCAGGAGTAACAGTAGTCTGAACAACTGGAGTATCTTGAGAACCAAGATTGAAACCTTCAGGCACAAAGTTCTCTGGAATTCCCCATGGACAACCTTGAGGCATGCGATTCTGAACAACACCTGGAGTGGCAGACACAGGAACAGTGGGAGCTTCAGTAGTAACCCTTGTCTGTTGAGGTTGAACACTCGGTGGCTGATTCTGAGCAGCCACTAGAGGTTCCATCAGAGCAATGAGATTGGCCATGCCGGCCTTCAGAGCAGAAACTTCCTCGCGCAGCTCGCGATTCTCTTGTTCTAAGTTATCCATCTTCCTTCTGAAATTAGCTCGAGTATTATAGTGGTGAGACAACTTGTTGGACGAAGTAAAGAAGCTTGGTAAGACACCTGGATATTCATAATAAATTCAAGGAATATGTGCAATATGATGCATGATATGCAATGCACATGATTTATTTTATCAATATTTCAAGGGACTTAAAGATTTGTAGACACATTGCAAATATCAAAGTAATAACACATTCGAAATACTAAATTTTTTTATTATAATAACTTCAAAATGGATTACAAGTTTCAATAATCCCAATTACAAGATGAAAATAAAGTCTAAAGCCCTAAGAAGTAAAGTTGATGAAGATCACTCTATACGCTGGCGCTTCCCTGTAAGCCTGGAAATCTGAGCCCTCAACCTCTGGTTTTCTTCTGCATATCTAGTGGCAACCTCCTTCCAATTACCTGAATCAGGAAGCGAGCAACTAGCATCTGACTGAGGCTTAGGAGAAAATAAATCCCCTTGCCTCTCCATCATCTTTACAGCCCAACTCTCAAGAATCTCAATCAAGTCGTCTTTCTCCTTCAAGTCTGCTGTATAGGAAATCTCTAAATTTTGGCACTTGTTCTTCCAAGCATCCTTTTCCTGCTGCATTCTGACCAAAGCGAGTTGTAGCTCTTCCACATCATCCAATAGGGGAGGAGTGGTCTTCACAAACAAATCATGCATAGGTGCTTCTCGGGAATACGACATCTTCAACTGAATAGCTCTTGTTTGGACCCACTGAAGATAAGGCTCCAAAGAAATATCCCCCCTAGGTCCCAAGTCTTTCCTACTCTTCCTATGAATGTGACGCCAGGCCTTCACAATCTGCTCCCTAGCTTCCCTGTGGTCTTCTCCCTCCTTCGGGAAGAAACTACTCAAATGAATATTGTTTGGTTTATCCCTCATTAGATAACCAAGTTGTCATCATGCAAGAACAAGGTTATAGTTAATTCCTCCCTTTGTACCAAGAAGAGGTACATTAAGGAAACTACCACAACTTCCGATAATCTCTATATCATGATAAGCCTGATGGTACCAATCAATATCCGAGTAAGTAAGTGCCATGATCTTAGGAGCCCAACGGAGTTCCTTCCTAACATCCCAGAAAGCATCAGACTGAGGCATATGAGAAATAAACCATTGGTACAATAGAGGCGTGCAACATACAATCATCCCCCATGATAAGAATTCTGAAGATAAATAAAGTAATAAGCATCGCCCAACAATGTAGGAATTGGGTTCCCAATCATGAAGATCCTGATAGCATTAACGTCAACAAA
Source organism: Vicia faba (assembly GCA_948472305.1). NCBI lineage: Eukaryota > Viridiplantae > Streptophyta > Magnoliopsida > Fabales > Fabaceae > Vicia > Vicia faba. The sequence goes on along the minus strand of OX451737.1, from coordinate 1,334,891,029 downwards.
CTTATCCATGTTAGGAAATAAAAACAACCCGTAAGCAAGTAGAGAAAAGATAGCCTCAAAAGCGACTGTACTCTTCATCCTGGCAAAGTAACGAGCTTTCTCCAATAAGAACTAAGCTGGTAATCCTCTAATCCCTCCTTTAGTAGCCATATAGGCTTCAACCTCATACTTCCCCAGATGGATCAAAGCAGCAATCTCGTGTAGTTTTGGCTCACCCTACAAACCAGTAAAAGGAACACAATCGGTAATAGGTAAGTCCAACAGATAAGAATGCTCCTCTAGCGTAGGCATCAATTGATAATTAAGGAAAGTAAAGTAATGATACATCATATCATAGAACTGAACTAAGGTCAAGAGAATACCCTCCTTCATCCTAAGCTTCACGAGAGGAATGATGGATCCATACTTCTTCCGAAAATCTGCAGAGCCCTCAGTCTCGGGTGTGATACGGTGGCAGAACCGACTGTTAATATTGGTTTGCGTTTGTATTCGCAAATGTCGCGGTAAGCAAGAGTCGCCACTGACTTTTATTTTATCCAATTATGAAAAGGAAAAAGAACAGAAAAAACCTTTTTCGAGAATATTTCTGAGTACGAGGAATAGATTATAGAAAGGGAAGGTGTTAGCACCCTTTCTATCCATGGTTTTCCATGGGCTCTTAGGTACTTGCTCAGTTTGAAATTGCTTGTGTGTATGCTTGTTTTGAAAAAAAGTTTGCTTCGCGATAACCCTTGTATCAGTCCTCAAGGATGTGATGAAGTTGTTTTGAAAATTGTTTTGAAAAAGTGTTTGTGTGAAAAGTTTTGTTGAGCAAGTACTTAAGATTCTACCTACTCGAAAAAGGTTGTTTATTCTAATTTCCTTTAGACAGTGCTATCCTATTATTAAGGAATAGGTAGCACCGCTGTTGGAGTTTGTAAGGGACGTTCGAAGGGGACAAGTACAATCACCAGAGCAATGGGTAGGAAACCTTAGTAATAACCCTAGAGTCTTAAGATCTTTCTGAGGCAACATTTCCGAGGCAACATTCGAATGGGACATTTGATCTTTTAGACAGGAGAGTAACCACTAAAATCTCCTATGCTTAAATGACTATTTTACCGAAGGCAACCGAAGTGAGGCAAACCCTAGGAGTGAAATATGGGCACGTGATTTTTTCAGTTAATTAGTCTTTGCACATTAATTGAGCCACTGTTTTAATTTTCAAACATCTTTTTATACAATACTATTAACCATGCATCTAACAGTTAAAGATTGTGGAAATTAAAAGTGTGAGAAAATAAACCTAGCTATTACAAGGCTTCGTGGATAGGGATTAATTACATAACCAAAATCGGGGACAAAGCGATATATGAAAACCCTAGTTTAACTATTACAAACCATCGGCAATTACAAAAAATACGAAAAGAATTAATTAAACGCGCGGCGAATTAAGTACGAGGACGCTTAAAAAATAACCTAAAACCCTAATTCAGAGAAAAATATTTTTGTACATTTTTTATTTGAGAAAAGAATTTAATTGTAAATTAATTAAAACCCTAATTTCTAATTTCTTTTAATTATGTAAAAAAGAAATTAAATTAACCTAGATTTCTAATTAAATTAAAATAAATATTTTATTAAAAAAAATGCTTTTTTGGTGTTTTGTGATTTATTGATTTTATGATTAATAAAAAAGTAATTAATTTTTATGGAAAAACAATTAAACAAAATAATTAAATAAAGGAAATAAATAAAGAAAAGAAAATGGGCATGTGTTGAGTAGTAAATCTGGGGGGTGCACTATTGAAATTGCTGGGCCCAAGGTTGATAGCCCAGCATACCAGCGCCTGATCCTGTGAGGTCATCTCCTGAAGGTCTACCATGCGTTGCTCCTATGTGAGCGTTGGATCTCCCTTGAGGCTGGATCTAATGGCCAGATCTGGAGGCTGCAAGGTTGATACCTAGGTGTGAGGCACACTGAATCCTGCGTTGGAACATTATAAAAATAGCCAAAATTGCCTGGACCTGGGATCGAACCCAGGTCCTCATACTTCCCACTAAGCGCTCTTACCACCGGGCCAATCTGCTTTGTTGTGCATAGAATGAAAACAAAATATAATATAACAAAATAAATGAGTTGGTGGGAAACGCGCGCAAGATTTCAAATGGTCTACTGATTGGCTGCCACCTATTCTTCTTCTCCAAGGCTCCGTCGTCTTAGCTATATACCTTTTACCTACCGTCGTGCATCTGTAGCTATAGCCCTGTCACCTTCAAAAACTCATAAAATGCATGATAAATGAAATTGGAGACCAGAATCCAATTTGTCTTGGTGTCACAATCATCATGGTATCTTGTTCATGGCCTGATTTTACCTGTATGCAAAAACCCTAAAACGCACATAGAAAACCTAGCAATGGCAGATCTAGATATAGGCATCAAAAATACAATTGAATCATACAGTCATGTTGCAAACATCTCAAACATCACAAATATACCAATTAAACATGCTAATGATGCATGAATTAACGTAATCGGTTTTGAAAAAAGATGCAAACCGTGTGAGTTACAACTTGTGTTTATTGATGCTTCAAACCTCGTAAGTGATTGGGATAGCTTCAGAAACTCCCAAGGAATTCTGTTTGATCCTTAGAACGCTTTGAAACAGCCTATTGAGTAATATTGGATCTGCACTTTTCTTTCAAATATTGGAACTTTGTTCTCCCTTTTCACGCCTGTCAACCTTTCTTTTATGCTTTGTTCTTGTTCATTATATACCCTTGAGTGAATTAGGGTTGCAAAACAGATTGAATCTTGAATTTTTGAGAAGACTTGATTTGTTTCTTTAGCCATATACAAACTTTCTAAATTGAGCCAAATTATCCCATTTTTGTACCAATCATGCTTGATTCGATTTGGTCTTGATATCTCAGCATAATTTGATTGAGATCCTGTCCAAAAATCATATCAAAACATATCTTTGATATTATTTACCAATTATTTGATTTTATTCAATTTTTAATAAATAAAAAATCAAAATAAAATAAATAATGAAGAAAATAACATGTTATTGAACATTTGGGTCGTGGACCATGCTACAAGTGAGGTGAAATCATGAAATGCTAAGCCCATTTGGTAAAAAATTCACTTTTGAGCATATTTAACTTTTGGCAATTTTGCAAAAAAGGTCAACTTTGACAAGGCATATCTCCTCCAATTCTAACCCTAGAGAGGTGTTCTTGAACTTTTTAGAAATCTTAGGCTGTCCCCTAAGCAACCCTTTTTGTCTCATTTCAATTGGATCTTCCATGTTTATGCAAGAAGCTTTGACCCAAAAGGTGTTTTTTGTTGACTTTTCAAAAGGACCTATAATGTAGAAATTCATATCTTTTTATGAGTGCATATTTTGAACTTGTGGGATGAATATGAGTTGTATGGAATTGCATCCTCTTCAAAATGAGCCTTGGATGGAAAATTTCTGATAAAGTATGTGGAAGTTATGCTTGGTCAAAGTTTGGTTGACTTTTCCTGAGAAACCCTAGTTTAGCAACTTTTGGGTTTTGATGAATTTAGGGCATTCCTTGAAGAATAATGATCAAACCTTGATCAAGTGATGGATATTACTTCAAAATGTTGATGTTGACCAAAAATATTGAAGTTTGACTGTATGTGGGCCACAGTTGACTTTTGACCTAATACAGTCGATTCTCAAGCATCTGAGTAGTTGACTAAGCAAACTTCTTGTGCAGTGCTTGAAATTTTACATGGAGGGTCTTGAGAACATATTAGTACCATGGAGAGCATATGAGGTCTTTTGAGTTCACCTATCTTGATGAAAATGGAAACCCTAATTTGAGACATACTGCCTTAGGAGAGAGTTTGTCTGGTCAACTCTTGGGCAAACTTGAGCAAATTGAGGATCTCTAGGAGTATGTATTGAGTAAAATGAGAGGGAAAATTTTGGGATACAACAGCTGCCCCTGTTCAATCTTCTTAAACCTGGGGATGTAGATTGGCTCGTCTGCCTTTCGTGATCTGAAGGTGGAAGATGATTGAACACTAGAGTGCCCAGAAATTTTCACTCGCATGAAGTGATACTTGATTTGTGATATCGGGAATAGGCTTATAGAGGCCATTTGGAAGTTGCTGGAGAATTGTCAGAGATGGGCTTAAAGATGACATCATAGATGCGACGGAGTACCGTCAGAGATGGGCTTAAAGATGCCATCTAGAGGATGTTGATTTCCTGAGATATTCCTTTGATGAGAGTCCCTTCTCCTGTCCTTGAGGAGGAATATGCTGAGGAATGTTGGTATCTGTCTTGGGAGAAATAAAATTTTAGGAGCTTCAGTTGTTCGTTACTCTACTGGAGAATTAACTCCTGCTTGAGGAAGCAAAGGTGAATTGCATATCTGGTCAGTGTACATGATGCATCGCGACTTACTGGGGAAAGGTGAAATTGACCGAAACTCGTCAGGTTTAGGTTTTACCGTGTTGTAAACTGTCGTTTGGAGGTAAGAGAAAAGAAACCTGGATGGTAAGGTTATGAGAAGGAACCTGGATAGTAGGGTTACTTCGAAGTGAAAGCCTGGATAATAGGGTTGTGAGAAGGAACCTGGATAGTAGGGTTACTTCGAAATGAAAGCTTGGATAGTAGGGATGTAAGAAGGAACCTGGATAGTAGGGTTGTGAGAAGGAACCTGGGTCGTAGGGTTTCTTCGAAATGAAATCCTGTATAGTAGGGCTGTGAGAAGGAACCTGGATAGTAGGGTTACTTTGAAATGAAATCTTGGATAGTAGGGCTATGATAAGGAACCTGGATAGTAGGGTTTCTTCAAAATGAAAGTCTGGATAGTAGGGCTGTGAGAAGGAACTTGGGTCGTAGGGTTTCTTCGAAATGAAAGCCTGCATAGTAGGGCTGTGAGAAGGAACCTAGATAGTAGGGTTACTTTGAAATGAAAGCCTGGATAGTAGGGCTGTGAGAAGGAACCTGGGTCGTAGGGTTTCTTCAAAATGAAAGCCTGGATAATAGGGCTGTGAGAAGGAGCCTGGGTCGTAGGGTTACTTCGAAATGAAAGCCTGGATAATATGGGTGTGAGAAGGAACCTGGATAGTAGGGTTACTTTGAAATGAAATCCTGGATAGTAGGGCTATGAGAAGGAACCTGGATAGTAGGGTTACTTCGAAATGAAAGCGAGGATAGTAGGGCTGTGAGAAGGAACCTGGGTCGTAGGGTTTCTTCGAAATGAAGGCCTGGATAGTAGGGCTGTGAGAAGGAATCTGGGTCGTAGGGTTACTTCGAAGCAATAGTGTAGATTAGTTGACCCGTTTGGTTTCGGGAACTGAGTTTCCGTTAGCCGTCGGCAGATGTGACTTGCATAACTGCTGAATTTGTTGAAGTTAATCCTCTTTTCCTAGAAAGATATCAGGGTAGTTATATGTGATGCATGAAATGTAGGGTGAGATTATGTTCTCAAAATAAATCAGATTATGCTGTATATGATATATATGCGTATGTCATGATGTATGTTCATGAAATGCTATCGGGGTATGCTCGCATCTGGGAAAATAAATCCCTGACAGTTTATGGATATTTATAAATATTCTGTCAGGAGGAGATGGCGCTTGAGAATAAACTCTGTGGGAAATGAACTTAGAAAATGTATTTTTGTAGCCGAAGTGATGAACTCTGTCGGGGATTGAACATCTGTATCTGGAGAAATAAACTCTGCTTGGGGGATGAAATTTACTGACTCGCCCGCGATTATGAACCTCAGCTGGGGTGGTTACGTCCTGTTTCGAGAAAGCTGACATCAATGCCTTTGGATACTTTTACTCTGTGGGGAGTGTATGTACCAATAATTATGTTCCCAAGCTGGCTCTATCCTGGTACCTGCTGGGCAGAGTAACTGTAGGGTTTGACACTTCTTGGTTTTGCCCTTGTTTCTGGAATTATGAGTAATTGTCTTTTCTTTCTTATGTAAATATTTATGAGAAGGAATCATTTTCAAATGCATATATCAAGAATAAATCATTGGACGTTCTTGCAAAACAAAAAGAAAAAGAAAAAACATATTGAAGTTTCTTGTGAAAATGATTTGTATTGATTTTTTGAAGTTGGCCTGTAATAGGAGTTTTTGTACAAAGAGGCTGACGCTCTAGTAATAGAATGCCACCGAAAAATAGAAATTATACAATTTGTGTAAAAGAAAGAAAATCAGCTATGTGAAACAACCTCATTGGGTTCCAACTCCGTTATTGCCTTTATATCTTCAAGCGCTTCATCACTTTGCTACTTGGCCGAAGGTTGATCAGATTGGTTGGCGCCATCCGAGCTTGATGGTCGATGCTGAAGTCTGGTCGCAAGATGATCCAATGAGACATAGTGGTACGCTTTATATCCCTAACTTTTGCCTGGACTGCCCATTCAGGTTTTCAGTCCATCGGGATACCCTTTTTTGCCCCAAGCCTCCCTTTTGGGTTTTCGACTTGCCGGGTGTACATATTTTTTTTCATTTTCATCCCTTACTTTTGCCCGAACCCTTTTGTTCACCGGGAAGCCCTTATTTTTTCCTAGGCTGGTCAACCTAGCGGGTCTTTGATTAGGCGTAGTATCTTTTCACTATGTCTGCATTGACAGGGTGAGGAAGGTCGTCACCATCCATGGTGGTTAGAATCATAGCTTCTCCCGAGAAAATGTTCTTAACCACAAATGGCCCTTCGTACGTGGGGGTCCATTTTCCCCTGGGATCACCTTGCGGCAGTATGATGCGTTTGATCACTAGATCCCCGACTTGATATTCTTGACGCCTGACTTTCTTGTTAAAAGCCTTGATCATTCGCTTTTGGTACGTCTGAACATGGAAGACATCAGTAAGTCTCTTTTCATCGATTAGATTTAACTGATCAAGTCGGGTTTGGATCCAGTCATCTTCGTTCAAACCCGTGTCCTTCATAATCCTGAGAGAAGGTATCTAGACTTTGATGGGTAGGACTGTCTCCATGCCATATACCAGAGAGTAGGGTGTTGCCCCTGTCGACGTTTGCGCTGAGGTACGGTACCCATGAAGAGTAAATGGTAACATCTCATGCCAGTCTTTGTATGTCACCGTCATCTTCTGTATAATCTTCTTGATGTTCTTGTTAGCTGCTTCAACAGCGCCATTCATCTTTGGCCGATAGGGAAAAGAATTATGGTGTTGTATCTTGAATTGTTTACAGAGCTCGGTGATCATTATGTTGTTGAGATTTGTACCATTGTCAGTAATAATTTTCTCTGGCGCACCATATCGACAGATCATATTGTGTCGGATAAACCGTGCCACGACGTTCTTAGTTACTGTAGCGAAGGAAGTTGTCTCAACCCACTTCGTGAAGTAATCAATGGCTAATAAGATGAAGTGATATCCATTGGAAGCGGTGGGCCTGATTTCTATGATCATGTCGATGCCTCACATTGCAAAGGGCCACGGAGCTGTCAAGATGTTTAAGGGGACCGGAGGCACATGCACCTTATCAACGTAGATTTGGCACTTATGACAAGTTCGAGAGTGCTGATAACAATCGGCTTCCATAGTGGACCAGTAATATCCTGCCCATAGGATCTTCTTAGCCATGGTATGTCCACTGGAATGGGTTCCGAAGGTACCTTCATGTAGATCTGTCATGATCCTCTCTACTTCGCTCTTGTCTACACACCGTAGTAGTGTGGATTCATGGTTGTGTTTATAGAGGATTCCATTACTAAGGAAGAACTTTGCAGCGAACCTTCTCAGAAACTTCTTATCATTGACAGATGCCCCCTTCGGGATACTCTTGAGCCTCAAGATACCTTTTGACTTCGTGAAACCAGGGTTTGTCTGCCACTTCTTTGGTATCAATTTCACAGTAATGTGTTGGTTCATCCAATCTCTCAATGGTAAGTTGGGGAGCTTCATAATCCCACCTAACCTTGAAAATAGAAGACATGGTAGCTAGCGCGTCCGCTAACTGGTTCTCCTCTCGTGGGAAATGTTCGAAGGTTACCTACTCAAAGTGTGGGAGCAATGTCAGTACATACTCTTTGTAAGGAATGAGATTCAGGTGTTTCGTATCCCACTCGCCTTTGATCTGACTTATCACGAAAGAGGAATCCCCGAATACATTCAAGAACTTAATCCTTAGGTCAATAGCAGCTCGAAGGCCCATGATGCACGCTTCATACTCCACCATGTTGTTGGTGCAATTGAAACATAATCGGGCAGTGAACGGAGTATGACAGCCCCCGGGAGACATGATTACAGCGCCAATGTCGTTACCTAGTGCGTTTGAGGCTCCGTCAAAATACATAGACCATTGGGATCCCTCCTCAGGTCCTTCATCCGGTCCAGGTTCTTTGTAGTTAGTCAACAACATAATATTCTCATTCGGGAACTCAAAATTCATGGACTGGTAGTTATCCACGGCCTGATGAGCCAAATGATCAGCCAATACACTCTCCTTTATTGCTTTTTGGGATGTATATTGTTTGTCGTACTCAGTTAAGATCATTTGCCACCTTGCTATCCTTCCGGAGAGTGCGGGTTTCTCGAAAGCATACTTGATCGGATCCATCTTTGATATCAACAAGGTAGTGTGAGTCAGCATATACTGTCTCAATCGGCGAGAAGCCCATGCCAAAGTGTAGAAAGTTTTCTAGAGAAATGAGTATCGTGTCTCACAGTCGGTAAACTTTTTTCTAAGGTAATATATTGTGTGCTCTTTTCGACCAGACTTGTCATGCTTCCCCAGCACACACCCCATTAAATTGTCTAGCACTGTTAAGTATAATATCAAAGGTCTTCCTTCAACTGGAGGCATCAAAATTGGTGGTTCTTGAAGGTATTCCTTGATTCTTTCAAAAGTGGTCTGGAATTCATCATTCCACTTTACCACTTGTTCTTTCTTCAGAAGCTTGAAGATTGGCTCACACGTAGCAGTCAGATGTGAAATGAACCTGACGATATAATTCAGGCGTCCCAAGAAAACCCTAACTTCCTTCTCTGTACAGGGAGCTGGCATTTCTTGTATAGCTTTTACCTTTGCAGGATCTACTTGGATGCCTTTGTCGCTGACAATGAAACCCAGAAGTTTACCAGACCTTACCCCGAAGGTGCACTTGTTCGGATTCAACCTCAGCTTATACATCTTTAACCTATCGAACAACTTTTGGAGATGGTCTAGCTGCTCTTCCTCAGTCTGAGACATGGCTATCATGTCATTAACATATACTTCGATCTCATGGTGAATCATATCATGGAACAAAGCGACCATGGCGCGCTGATAAGTTACCCCAACATTCTTCAACTAAAAAGGCATCACCTTGTAGTAGAAGGTGCCCCACTGTGTAACGAAGGTTGTCTTCTCCATGTCTTCAGGAGCCATCTTGATCTGGTTGTAGGCAGAGAAACCATCCATGAAGGAGAAGATTTTGTGTTGCGCACTGTAGTCGACCAGAACGTCGATGTGAGGAAGTGGGAAGTCATCATTGGAGCTTTCCCTATTCAGGTCTCTGTAATCTACACACATCTGTAACTTACCGTCCTTCTTAGGTACCGGAACAACGTTGGCAACCCACTGCGGATAAGAAGTGGCAGTTAAGAATCCTACGTCGAACTGTTTCATGACTTCTGCCTTGATCTTCTCTGACATTTCGGAACGCATACGACGGACCTTCTTTTTAACCGAAGGACAGTCTTCTTTAGTTAGCAGGTGATGTACCACAATATCAGTGTCCAAACCAGACATGTCTTTATAGGACCAGGCGAAGATCTCAACATAGTCGTGCAACATCTGTATCAACCTCTGTTTGACACTAAGCTCAAAATTTGCACCTATTTTAACCTATTTTCTGTCTTCCTTAGTACCCAAGTTCACTGTCTCAACCGACTCTTCATGAGGCTGTATGGCCCTCTCTTCCTACTATAGTAGTCTAGCAAGTTCTCGAGGCACCTCGCAATCATCCTCACCTTCTTCTTCGGCTTCGTTGATTGGATTTTTGAAGTCATAACTAGCAATAGCAGAGCTGTTATCAATGGGATCTAGAGTGGATATGGATCTGCATTATGATACGTGAGTGTGTGTAAGAGAATAGCTGTTTCGATAAAGTGAAAAACAGAAAAGAAAAACAGAGAGCGCAAAATTTGTATGCAAGATACGTCTAATCCTTTACTAATGATATATGAAATGACAAATAATATCCCTCACAAGCAAAACCAAGGTGCCTCGGGCAAGGCACAAGGCCGTAAAGTTTTAAATTGTTTATTACAACTCTCAAAACAAGTAAGACAATTACTGCGGAATAAAAGAAACTGGTATAAAGTCCCTAGCCGTCCAGTTACTCGGTCCACCGTTGGTAGTTGGGTAGATCCAGCTGTCAATGTCTGACTCTTCCTCGTTGTCTTCAATGGAATTAATTCCCCGATTACTGATGTGTAGGGGAGGTCCTCCAGCCCGAGTGCGTCGAACAACCCTTTGAGCCCCTGTAGTAAAGCCCAAACAAAATTTGTCAGTTTTGTGAGTGAAATTAGGGAGCTAACCCCAATTGGCACACCCACCTTCTTCAACCACGGCCCTGGCGTCCTTGAGGGAAGCCATATTCAGAGGAGGTTTGTTGTTGGTAGTAGTTTCAGTCGATGCTAAGATCTGAGGGACCTCTTCGTAGTTCTGACAAGGAATTTCTATGAATTCCCCGTCCATCTCTACGTACCGGAAGGAATTGAGGTGGCTCACCATATACTCCTCTTCACCCCGCACAGTGACAATCTTCCCTTTCACCAGATACTTCAGCATTTGGTGTAGTGTGGAAGTAACTTCCCCAGCCTCGTGGATCCAAGGACGACCCATCAAACAAGAATACGACGGCCCGATATCCATCACATAGAAGATGGACCCAAAAGTCTGAGAACCCACTTTGACAGGGATGTCCACCTCCCCGTGCACCATTCTCTTCAATCTGTCAAAAGCCCTTACCACAATGTTACTAGGCTTTAGAGTCAAACCCTCTCAATCCAACCGGTCCAACGCCTTCTTAGGCAAGACATTCAGCGAAGACCCAATATCTACCAGCACATGAGCCATAGTGGTGCCCCTGCATTCAATCGAGAGATGCAGAGCATCATTATGCTTCCTTCCCTTTGGTGTCAGGTCTGCATCTGAAAAACCCAGCCCATTATCAGCAGTCAGGTTGGCCACACAATCTTTGAACTAATCAGTTGAGGTCTCCTACGGCACATGCGCAGTCTTGAGGAATGCAATCAAAGCCTTCGCATGGGCTTCAGAACACAACAGTAAAGACAACATGGATATCTTTGATGGGGTCTGCCCCAACTGCTCGACCACATTGTAGTCGCTCTTCTTAATTATTTTCAATATTTCCTCTATCTCTTGCTTAGAGGCTTCCACAACAATTTTCCTAGGCGCCTCCGTCCCGGAAGGCTCACCTATAATTTCTTTGCCGCGAGTATCATACGATTCGCCGACAGGGGTAATAACTGGAGTAAGAACAAGAGTAGTTGATGTACTAGCAGGAATAGTAGATGGAATGACAATAGGCTTATTGACAGTCATAGGGGAAATCTCAGAAGAGAAGACCCTTCCACTTCGAGTAACTTTTCTGGTTCCGACAATGTTACTAATATCAGGATCAACCTCTTCATCTTTCAAATCTTGTTTAATGCCATGATAGTACACATCGGCACCATAATGCTAGGGGACAGATTTGTCTGAGACATATGGGACAAGACCAGGAACAATGGTTATCAGCGGAGAAATTCTTGAAGTAGATGTAATCCTAACAGGTATTCTCGAGGAGACCTTGGAAGGATTGGCGGAAATGGTTATAATGGCAATGTCTTTAGATGGAACAACAGGAACCAAAGTTTTCTCGAACAAAATTTCTTTTCTGTCCATCAGGCGTTGAACACCTGACTTCAACAAATGGCAACCAAAAGGTAGAAATGAACACACGTGGCAACCTTCACCACAACCCGGAAATAAACCGGCCAACAACAAATTCTTCTTCACATTCATGAGAGGAGTAGAAACTTTATCCACCAAGGTCACAAACAAGTTGGTATCAACAACATTAATTCCACGACCGTGCTTAGGCATGGGAGCAGTTTTGACATTGGGCTTCTCCGGAGCATCAAACTCAATTTCCCTGGCTTCAATCAGATCTTGTACCTTATTCCTTAGAGCCCAACAGTCATTGGTATCGTGGCTAGGACTCTCAGAATGATAGGCACGTCGAGCATTTGGATTATATCGGGGAGATATAGTATTTGGATTCTTGGGAGCCTCTTTCAAGGTTTCCAAGTTGGATCTCAGCAGATGAGGTAGAACTTCAGCCAATGTCATGTTGATTCGGGTAAACTGTCGTTGTGGTATTTCCACTTTTTGTTGATTGTTTCATTGTGGAGCAACTGCAGGCCTAGATATCATTACGGAACTTACTGTCTGACGATGTTCAGCCCTGTTTTGGCCCCTCGGGCTATAGATGGCACTCGCTTCCTTCTTACCAGCAAAAGGCTTCTTTATTGAGCTCGAAGAGGTATCCTTCTGTATCTTGTCGCTCCGAATCCCAACTTCTACTCTTTCTCTAATTAGAATCAGCTCGGTGAAACCACCTGACGAGTTGCCGATCAAATGATTGGAAAATGGACCAGATAGCGTCCCCAGACACATATCAACCAACTCCCTATCAGACAACGGGGGTTGAACTCTTCCATCCAAGTCTCTCCATTTCTGTGCATAATATTTAAAGCCTTCACCTGCACCCATGGACATACTCTGGAGTTGAGTACGAGTAGGAGCAAGGTCGGTGTTGTATTGATACTGCATGTAGAAAGCAGCAGCCAGATCTTCCCAATTTCGGACATTGGCTCCCTCCAGCTGGTAGAACCATTCAAGCTGAGTCCCTGACAGACTATCTTGAAAGAAATGAACCCACAGATTTCTATCAGCGGTGTGGGGCTGGATCTTTCTGACATAAGAACGGAGATGGAGTTTTGGGCAGGACAACCCATCATACTTAGCAAAAACTGGAGCTTTGAACTTCTGTGGGATGACCACTCCCGACACCAATCCCAATTCTTCGAAATCCATCCCAGGTATCCTTTGAATTTCCATGGCACTCAAACGATCTTCCAACTGCTTGTATCTATCCTCAGCAGGAGGATATTGCTCATCATTATAGTCGGTATCACTGTCAGAAACTACAGGACTGAGATCCTTCTCCCTTGTCTCTTCTTCTGGATTCTCCCCTTCCTTGGATGAAGAGGTCAGATCGACTTGTCGCTTGAACCGATCTCCAAACCTTCTGCCCATATTCAGAATACAGGCAACCTTCTTCTTTTTCTTTTTCTCTTTCAGGATGAGGGCTTTCATATCCTCCTTCCCTTTTTCCAGACTTATGAACATTTGTTGGAACTGGGCGTTTTGTGCCTGAAGGTCCTTGATGCTTTGTTCAGAAGACATTTCTGCTGAAATAAACAGCGAAGAAGATGAGAAACCTATAATGGTACTTGTACATGCAATGTTATGAATGGGATGCACATGCAATGATTTCAAAGACTTTGGGAAATTTAAATTTGCAAACCAAAATAAAACAAAGATTTTATTAGCTGAATTCAAAGTTCAAATGCCTTTTAGGCATTACAATTAAAAACAAATCTAAAACTATAAAATAAATCAAAATTCACATGGATGCTTCCATTTTGTTCCGATATAATCATTGAGTCCTCTTTCTTCATGGAGTTACTTTGTAAGCTCTAGAACCTTCCTCCCTTGAGCATTGAACTGATCTCTATAAGTATCCCACTCGTTCTTCAACTGAATCCAAGACCTCTGTAACTCTCCAAGATCAGTGGGCATATAAGGATAGAGAACTGTGTAAGGAATATCCTCTTTAGTAGTAGGCTCCACAACCACTGGTAAAACGGACACATAGGGCATCATAAGCTTCTGGGCGCGAGCTCGTACCCATTGGAGGTAAGGTTCCATAGGAATGGAAGCCTTTGGCCCCAAAGCCTTGGCGCCAGATCTGTTTACCATGCCCCAAGCTCGTATGAACCTCCGGCGATACTCTTGAACATCATCCTCATAGTTGAATACAATGCCCTCGATAAGTAACTCATGGGGACCATCTCTTCGAGTGTAACCAAATTGTCGCAGATCTAAACAAGGATTGTAGGTTATACCCCCTCTGATACCAAGTAATGGGACATTAGGTTACTCCACACAGCTGTCAATAATAGCAGTGTTTTCAATAGCTCGGGAACACCAGAGAATATCTATGTGAGCGAGTGACATTATCCTTTGCGACCAACCCAAACCTTCTTCATTCTTCAGTACAGACTTAGGGAGGTGAGAAATAAACCACCTCGACAGTAATGGCATGCAACACATAAGAACCCCTCTTGTCTCCATGGTACGAGTATGGAGAGCGTGCAAAATATCTTCGAGCAAGGTAGGCACAGGGTTGTGGGAGAGGAAGATCTTGATAGAATTCACATTTATGAATGAGTCCGGATTAGGGAATAGGACTAACCCATATATTAGAAGAGCCAAAACCTCCTCAAAAGCCTGAAAATCCATATCATCCCAAAACAGTTGGGCCTTGTCTATCAGAAACTTAGCTAGAAAACCCTTGACTCCGCTTCTTGTTTCCCAATTGGATACCACGTAGGCCCGTTTCAGATGCAAAGCTGAGGCAATGACTTCTGTCTTAGGAACTTCTTCTAGACCTGTGAAGGGCAACTGTTCAAGAATGGGTATATCCAGCAGCTGAGAGAATTCTTCCAAGGTAGGCACCAACTGATAGTCTGGAAAGGTGAAGCAGTGGTGCTTGGGATCAAAGAAATGAAAGAGTACACTCATCATCTTTTCATCAAAGTTTGAAGTAACCAGGTTGAGAAGTTGACCATGTCTCTTAGTGAAAGCAGAAGTTTCAGAAACCCTTGATACTAGCTCTTTGAGTTGGCAAGGTATCTTCACAAAGCTGATTCGGATAGTGTTTCTACAAACGGAAGCCATGGTCTGCAAAATAGAACAAAGATAAATTCCCTTGGTCTTTGAAATGGTTAGTGCAATAAGAATGGATGTTATGTTATGATGCATGATGTCATGATAAACCACAAGTATAGCAAACACAGTCAAATCACACAAAGTCCTTAGGTTTAAGGCCTACATGAGGTTAAAGGTCATACCCTCTTGAAGTTTAGTTGGTTTCAAACTTGTCTTAAAAAGTAACCGGGTTCTAAGGGATCTCAATATCACTGACCATCCTTTATCGGGCATTGTCTCAGCTCAAACAATCTTTTCTTGCGGCCGAAATATCCCGAAAGTCTGATCTCAATGAGTGTAGCATCGAGTATCAACCAATCCTCAGCTCTATACTGAGGCCGAATATCTCACTACTTTCTAATGGACAAGTTTGTTCAACTAAGGTTCTAAGGTCCGTTAGTGCTTCACGACACCATGCGTCGGCCCTATATTCTCCTCGTTTCCCCATGAAGGATACCTGTACCAACCAAAGTGCCACACCAACACAACCATCGCTTAAACCATATCGATCTACGTTGTACAATCTCCACGATCTATTTCTGTTTACCTAATAAGTTCCCCCAGATCCGGGTGTAGGATCTATAGTAACCCAAGAAAACCCCTTTAAGAAAAAAAAGCAAACAAACAAGAAAGCAATTTTTGAAATGACCTAGATCCTAAGGTAAACCCCACTTTATACATTCTTCCCCAGCAGAGTCGCCAATTCTGTGATACAATGGCAGAACCGACTGTTAATACTGGTTTGCGTTTGTATTCGCAAATGTCGCAGTAAGTAAGAGTCGCCACTGACTTTTATTTTATCCAATTAGGAAAAGGAAAAAGAACAAAAAAAACCTTTTTCGAGAATATTTTTGAGTACGGGGGTAGATTATAGAAAGGGAAGGTGTTAGCACCCATTCTATCCATGGTTTTCCATGGGCTCTTAGGTACTTACTCATTTTGAAATTGCTTGTGTGTGTGCTTGCTTTGAAAAAAAGTTTGCTTTGTGATAACCCTTGTATTAGTCCTCAAGGATGTGATGAAGTTGTTTTGAAAATTGTTTTCAATAAGTGTTTGTGTGAAACGTTTTGTTGAGCAAGTACTTAAGATTCTACCTACTCGAAAAAAGGTTGTTTGTTCTCATTTCCTTTAGATAGCGCTATCCTATTATTAAGGAATAGGTAGCACTGCCGTTGGAGTTTGTAAGGGACGTTCGATAGGGACAAGTACAATCACCAGAGCAATGGGTAGGAAACCTTAGTAGTAACCCTAGAGTCTTAATATCTTTCCGAGGAAACATTTTCGAGGCAATATTTTCGAGGCAACATTCAAATGGGACATTTGATCTTTTAGACAGGAGAGCAACCACTAAAATCTCCTATGCTTAAATGACTATTTTACCGAAGGCAACCGAAGTGAGGCAAACCCTAGGAGTGAAATATGTGCACATGATTTTTTCAGTTAATTAGTCTTTGCACAGTAAGTGAGCTACCATTTTAATTTTCAAACATCTTTCCATACGATCCTATTAACCATGCATCTAACAGTTAAAGATTGCGGAAATTAAAAGTACGAGAAAATAAACCTAGCTATTACAAGGCTTCGGGGATAGGGATTAATTACATAACCAAAATCGGGGACAAAGCGATAAATAAAAACCATAGTTTAACTATTACAAACCATCAGCAGTTACAAAAAATACGAAAAGAATTAATTAAACGCGCGGCGAATTAAGTACGAGGACGCTTAAAAAATAACCTAAAACTCTAATTGAGAGAAAACTATTTTTGTACATTTTTTATTTGAGAAAAGAATTTAATTGTAAATTAATTAAAACCCTAATTTCTAATTGCTTTTAATTATGAAAAAAATAAATTAAATTAACCTATATTTCTAATTAAATTAAAATAAATATTTTATTTAAAAAAATGCTTTTTTGGTGTTTTGTGATTTATTGATTTTATGATTAATAAAAAAAAGTAATTAATTTTTGTGGAAAAACAATTAAACAAAATAATTAAATAAAGGAAATAAATAAAGAAAAAAAATGGGCCTGTGTTGAGTAGCAAATCTGGGGGGTGCACTATTGAAATTGCATGGCCCAAGGTTGATAGCCCAACATACCAGCGCTTGATCCTGTGAGGTCATCTCCTGAAGGTCTATAATGCGCTGCTCCTATGTGAGCGTTGGATCTCCCTTGAGGCTAGATCTAATGGCCAGATCTGGAGGCTGCAAGGTTGATACCTAGGTATGAGGCACACTGAATCCTGCGTTGGAACATTAGAAAAATAGCCAAAATTGCCTGGACCTGGGATCAAACCCAGGTCCTCATACTTCTCACCAAGCGCTCTTACCACCGGGCCAATCTGCTTTGTTGTGCATAGAATGAAAACAAAATATAATATAACAAAATAAATAAGTTAGTGGGAAACACGCGCGAGATTCCAAATGATCCACTGATTGGCTGCCACCTATTCTTCTTCTCTAAGGCTTCGTCGTCTTAGCTGTATACCTTTTACCTACAATCATGCATTTGTAGCTATAGCCCTGTCACCTTCAAAAACTCATAAAATGCATGATAAATGAAATTGGAGACCAGAATCTAATTGGTCTTGGTGTCACAATCATCATGATATCTTGTTCATGGCCTGATTTTACCTGTATGCAAAAATCCTAAAACACACATAGAAAACCTAGCAATGGCAGATATAGATATAGTCATAAAAAATACAATTGAATCATACAGTCATGTTGCAAACATCTCAAACATCACAAATATACCAATTAAACATGCAAATGATGCAGGAATTACAGTAATCGGTTTTGAAAAAAAATGCAAACCGTGTGAGTTACAACTTGCATTTCTTGATGCTTCAGACCTCATAAATGATTGAGATAGCTTCAGGAACTCCCAAGGAATGTCGTTTGATCCTTAGAACGCTTTGAAACAGCCTATGGAGTAAGATTGGATCTGCACTTTTCTTTCAAAAATTGGAACTTTGTTCTCCCTTTACACGTCTGCCAACCTTTCTTTTATGCTTTGTTCTTGTTCATTATATACCCTTGAGTGAATTAGGGTTGCAAAATAGATTGAATCTTGATGTTTTGAGAAGATTTGATTTGGTTCTTTAGCCATATGCAAACTTTCTAAATTGAGCCAAATTATCCCATTTTTGTACCAATCATGCTTGATTCGATTTGGTCTTGATATCTCAGCATAATTTGATTGAGATCCTGTCCAAAAATCATATTAAAACATGTCTTTGATATTATTTACCAATTATTTGATTTTATTCAATTTTTAATAAATAAAAAATCAAAATAAAATAAATAATGAAGCAAATAACATGTGAGTGAACATTTGGGTCGTGGACCATGCTACAAGTGAGGTGCAATCATGAAATGCTAAGCCCATTTGGTAAAAAATGCACTTTTGAAATTTTTTTACTTTTGGCAATTTTGCAAAAAAGGGTCAACTTTGACAAGGCATATCTCCTCTAATTTTAACCCTAGAGAGGTGTTCTTGGACTTTTTAAAAAGCGTAGTATGTCCGCTAAGCAACCCTTTTGGTCTCATTTCAATTGGGTCTTACATGTTCATGTAAGAAGCTTTGACCCAAAAGGTGTTTTTTGTTGACTTTTCAAAAGGACCTATAATGTAGAAATTCATATCTTTTTATGAGTGTATATTTTGAACTTGTGGGATGAATATGAGTTGTAGGGAATTTCATCCTCTTCAAAATGAGCCTTGGATTAAAAATTTATGATAAAGTATGTGGAAGTTATGCTTGGTCAAAGTTTGGTTGACTTTTCCTGAGAAACCCTAGTTTAACAACTTTTGGGTTTTGATGAATTTAGGGTATTCCTTGAAGAATAATGATCAACACTTGATCAAGTGATGAATATTACTTCAAAATGTTTATGTTGACCAAAAATATTGAATTTTGACTGTATGTGGGCCACGATTGACTTTTGACTTAATACAGTCGATTCTCAAGCATCTGAGCAGTTGACTGAGCAAACTTCTTGTGCAGTGCTTGAAATTTGACATGGAGGGTCTGGAGAAAATATTAGGACCATGGAGAGCATATGAGGTCTTTGGATTTCACTTATCTTGATGAAAATGGAAACCCTAATTTGAGACACGCTGCCTTAGGAGAGAGTTTGTCTAGTCAACTCTTGGGCAAACTTGAGCAAATTGAGGATCTCTAGGAGTATGTATTGAGTAAAATGAGAGGGAATACTTTGGGGTACAACATTGGGAATTAGACTGGTCAACTCATCTATATTGGGATCTTTGAAACTGTATTTTCCGGTCTTTCTTTTTCCAGAATCCATGGTCAAAAGGTACCTGAGATATTCACAAATGGTCAACTTACAAGTCCCTTGAAATAAAATTTCTTCAAAAGATGCTTATGAGTTCATGGATGCATGATGCAACAATCACACACAAGATCACAAACATAGGGTTCATAGGTTCAACGTCACGAGCATGAGGTCGAAGGTACTACCCATAAGGTATGGTCTAAAAGTTATCACTTGCCGAACAAGGTTCTAGAGGTTCCCATAGTCTACATCCTTCCTTCGGATATTACCAACTTCCCGATTGACTCGATAATTAGTAATATTCTCAATAAAAAATCGTCTGAGCGTAGTATCGCGTGACAACTATTTCTGGATTACTCCGTCATGGCTTCCGCACTACACCTAAAAGGCCAAGATGGGTTAGGTATTCTACGGTCCTCAGCTTCAGCAGGCTCCCAGGTCGAAAGCAGTACGTCTTCCCGATTACTCAGTAAACAACACTACAGTCAAAGGGGCCTCCACTGAGTGGGGGATCTTATGCCTCCTTTTTTGGGATTACTCCCTCAAAGATAACATGACGATACCTCCCGTCCTATCTTAAAGTTTTCCCAAGTCCGGGTATAAGACTTATAAGTAATCACCAAGCACCTTGAAAACCAGGAAAATCCAGATAACATATATACAACATATAACACATAAACAACAATGGCACATATACATATATAAACAAAGATAGGTTTAACCCACTTAGGGATGGACCAGCAAGAGGTCAATCTTTCCCCAATGAAGTCGCCATTTTTTTTTCTGTAGCGGTAGAAATGTTTAAGACTAAGCCATTGGATTGACTAGACTTATACAGATCAAAATAAAAATCGCCACCGCGCTTTATTGTTTCCAAAGGAATGTGAAAAGAGCGAGTAACCCAAAAAGAGGGGGAAAGATTCAAGGTACGGTGTTTGGTTATGCAAAGGGAAGGTATTAGAACCCTACACATCTATGGTACTCCACAAGAACCTCTTTGAAAAATATGTATATTTTGGCTATAAAATGTTATATAAAAAATAGATGGTGGAGGTGAGAAAAGAGATATATTTTTTATGATTGTTGCACCCACCTCAGTTGTGAACCTTTAGTGCCTACGCACCACCTACCGTGCAATAGGGGATCAGGGTACACATAGTTCCTCTTTTAAAAATTTTAAAACACAAGTGTGTTGGTTAATTTTATGAGATAAGACATCATCGTCATTGTCCGTGTGGAAAACATACTTACTACCCACAATCATGAGAAAGGAGAATTCGCATCATCTCAAAGTGGAGGATATGGCTTGGTTTTTAAAATCAACAAAAACTCACTCAACACCCAAGTGGAAAATATCTCTCTTTACTACATATTGTAGAAGTATAGTTGTTTGCATCACTACAAGGATTGACAAGAGTCTAATCTTTTGAGAAAAGTTTAAAGTAAAATCCAAAGTGGCAAAATGGTTTGAAATGAGATTGATTTACTTTTAGTCTTCTCACAAAAAAAATGTCAAGGTATTATTAAATTGATTGGAGTTTTTTTATGAAAAGGTTTTGAAAATGCATGGACCTAGGTCCAAGTTTATTATGAAAATGGTTCAAGTTTCAAAACAAGAAGAGATTTCAAAAGGAGGAAGAAGATTTTTGAAATTAAAGAAGATGGGAAGAGAAGAGGAGGCTACCTTAAAGCATAAGGTAAAAAGCTAGGGAGAAGAACCATCTAACCAATAAGAAGCAAATACTTGACATTATGAGTCAAGATAGAATTCCCCTTCTTTGGATTGAAACCAAGCAAGCAAAGATACTAGACCTCTTGAGAAAACCAAACTTCAAATGTATTAAGTCTTCACAAAAATTGGGCAGAATAACGGCTGTATACGTGTGAATTCCAGATTACAAACAAAGTATGTAATCACAATGAACTGCACACAAAACAAACAAACAACCCAGTGTCTTGAGGTAAACCTTAAGAACTCCAGACAAAATATCAATTAAGGTCACAAGGTCTCCAACATAGGCCAAGGTTTCTAATCCTAAGTCCAAGAAGTCCAATAATCCATAATGCCAAGGATAGTAACCAAATAGTACAAGTATCATTAAAGCTTTTATGGTTCATGTTGATTATTAGGTGTCTTCAAAAAGAAAAGAAAAGCTCAAGTGAGCAAAATAAAAATGACAAAAATACAAAGGGGCTCAAGTGAGCAAAGATGAAAAATAGCATGAAATGTAATGCTTAAAGTAAATGGTGCATAAAGTAAAAGAGCATAAAATAAAAACACAAAATAAAGTCAATTATTAGTAATTAGTGGTTAGTTGGATGACCATCTTGAAACTTGAATTTGGAACTCAGTAGAGGATTGGTAGAATCAAAGCCTCCACACAACAAGTTGCATTTACTTTTTGTCAAGTATATCATCCATTTTGGAATCCTCAAAAGTACCATATAATGATCAATGATGTTTAAGTGATCCGTGTTGACTAAAATTAATGAAGATCCATCAAAAGTTGGTAGAACCAAAGCAACTACACAATGAATCTCAAGGTTATTGGATCAAAGAGATCAAATTAACATACTTGGGCTTGCAAACATAAGTTTGGGACACGAATGATCATTTATTCGAATCGGGACAAAATTTAGCACTATGTTAAGCAATCATAAGTGGACTTATATAGAAGTCGCACCTATTTTGAGGCCGGTCAATAGCAATCTATGCACCATTTATTTTGAGACATGATATAGAGATCATGCTCCAATGACACTTAGTGCAATAAGAAGGAGATGAGATGAAGAGGGATGGGAAAGAATATGCAAACCACATTTGAATTAAAATTTAATCAAACTATTATTAAAAGCATTCATCCATTTTTATGGAGTTAGTTTCAACACCATGAAACCAATGATGTTAACGAAGTTCATGATCAAAATTCAACCCAAGATTAGCCAGAAAATAATCATAAAATAATATTACATTTAATATATATACTAAAAAGGTTTTTTTTAAATGTTTTAAAATATAAATAAGAGAGAAAAATATTAACTATGTTCAAATTAATCACGAAATTTTAAGTAAGACCATAGAAAAATCACAAATGGACTCAAATATTTTTATAAAATTTTTGGTAATATTTTAAAGTCAGAAACTATTTTTAAAATTAAAAGAAATGAGTAAAATAAACCAAAAATGGTAAAAAAATAACAAAGTCAGAAATAAAAAAATAAATGAGGTCACCAATATTTGTCACAATATCATTGGATTATTCCATTTTTTTTTAAAATTTAAAAATACATAAAGTATTTTTAAGCATTTAACACAATTCAAATAAAGTGAAAATTTATAAAAAAATCAAAAGACAAAAAAAAATTGTGAAAAATTAAAAATCAGAAAGAGAAAAATCAAAAATATTTTTTCATAATTTTTTTAGATTTTTTGGACTAAAAATGAATTTTCTATGATTTTTTGAAATTTAAATCAATTAAAATAAAAATCAGAAAATAATATATCAAACAAAAAAATATGGGCCATCTGATCATTGTCAAAACGCGTTAGTAAACAGATCAAGTGGACCTGGCGTGATGTGCATGTTATGGACTTTAGTGAATAAAACACTGAATCAAATGTAAAATTAGATTTTCAAAAAAAAACAAATGGAAAGCCATCAACTGTTGGAAGATGACACGTTGGTCATCTTCAACCTCCAGCCAATCTCTTAACCAGATCATTCAAACTGTAAAATTAGAGCACGAGACCTATGCCATTCGCTTCGTCTCTTCAAGACGAAGACAACCACACCTTCGCGACAAATTCATATAAACTGTAGCTCAAGCAATTTGGAAGGAAAGTTTTGAAAAGGGATTTGAAATTTCATGGCCAAAATGTGCTTCCAGTTAAAAACAAATGTTGCGACTAGAACCAGGGCAATGAGAACTTCACAATGATATAAAATTTTGAGATAATTGCTGAAGGAATCTACCTATAGAAGTTGAGTTGCAGAGCTCTGAAACTGGACTTATATGGATCAATATAGGTCACGATTCTAGAAGGTAATTGTATGGTTAGCTTCAGGTAAGATCAAGGAAGGTGAATTGGTATAAAAAATGGATTGAAAAAGGCTTGAACACTGGTTTCGAAGTTGCAGAAAAGTGAATTATGGAACAAGTTTGGCAGGGTGATTTTGGCTGTTCAAGCTTGAGGATATGAATGAGAGATGACCCTCTATTTATAAGAAATCAAATGGAATGTTCAAGCGTGTGAAATAATGAAGTTTGGAGGGAAATCGTGTGAAGTTTCAAACAAGAAAAGTGTGACTTCTATTTTGATCAAAACTCGTCCAAACGCGCGTTTTGCTATGCTAATCACTTCTGGAGGTTCACTAAACATGTTTAGAAGCAAAAACGCGCAGAAAAAAATGTGTTTAGAAGTTAAATCAAGGATTTCAAATTCTGACTTTTGAAGAAACTTCAGTTTTAAGTTACCAAGTTCAAATCAATGGCATTCTCAGCACAAGGGGTCTTAGGGCATGATTCTTGAAGCTTTAGAAAGATGAGATTACAGGCTTTTAAATGGGAAAAGAATGGAATCAAATGGATGTTTGATTTGAAAGTTGCAATGAGTCAAAGTTGGGAAAAACAAATTGACTTTCCATACTTAGAAATATTTCAGGTTTTTCTTCAAAAGTGACCTATAATGTTTTGCATCCAAACATGGGCTTCCACTTGAAATTTGTTCTTGACCAAAAAAGATGGAAGGAAATAGACCTCTTGAATGACATTTTGAGACTTGAACAATTCAATGTTGGTGTAAGCCCTAGAGGCCAATACTTTTGGTACTTGTATCGAATTATTTATTAATAATAAAAGGCATTTCTTTATTATGTTTGCTTTCCAAAATAATAAAGTCCCTAGAATGGTTTATTTGTTTAATGAAATGTTAAGTGTGACTTAATCATGAGATCCCATTAAACATAAGACACTATTCTTAAAGTATCCGTAGTCAAGCTTTAATGTGAAGTGGGATAACATTAAAGCATTAAGATTATTATAAAGATAGATTGATAATCACATCTCATGGATCATAGATAAGGAGTTATCAAGTCTTGACATAGGTATGAATATTAGGAGTAATATTTATACTGGATTGACCCGCTATGAGAATACTACATAGAATGTTATGCAAAGTGTCATAAGTTATTCTCATGATGATAATGGTGTATACCACCCTTCGACCTGAAACCACTATGGACCCTAGATGTAGAGTCAAGTACTTTATTGTTGATCAAACGTCATCCGTAACTGGATGACTATAAAGACGGTTGATGGGTACTTCACAAAGCATGCTAAAGGACATGAGTGACCTAGATGGAATTTTCTCATCCTGCATAACAGGATAAATGTCTAAGGGCCCAATATTGAACTGGACAAGGGTGACACAGTGTATGCCTTGTGTTCAATATAGACATGAGGGCAAAAGGGTAATTGTACAACACAAATATTATCACGAAAAAGGTTTGGTCAGATCACATGACATTTTCATGACTTGGGTAAAAGTGATGTGTTTCTAGATACCGCTCACTGTTTATTATATTAAATATGTGATTTAATATAATTGCAAACATCGCAAAAACCTACAGGGTCACACACATAAGGACAGGTTGATGAGAGATAGAATAAATAAGGAACACCGTAAGGTACGGTGCACTTAAGTGTAATACGGAAAGTGGTAAGGTACCACGTGGATAAGTGATATATGGTACATCATAAGGTATGATGTCCATAAGCTTAATTGGGCTTTTAGCTTATAGCCTTAATTGGGCTTTTAGCTTGTAGCCCACACGAGTGATTCTATAAATAGATCCCTTGTGATGAAGCAATTTCACTTGATGCAATTTCGTTTTTGATTCTCTCTCTCACTCAAGATTTTCGTTCGTGATCAGCTAGCACTGTGACCGGAAGCGATCTGTTCATGTGGACTGAGTAGAGGCGTTGTTCTTCATCAACGCTCGTGATCACAACATCAAAGGTCTGAATTGCCACAAGAGGTAAATATTTCTATCACTGACCATGTTCATTCGTAAGGATCGCTAAAGGAAAATTTTAAATTCCGCTGAACTTTTGATCGCAATTTTCCTTCATTCAAAATCTCCAAAAAGTGAGAGAGTTGTGAATTGACGAAGTTGGCAAAAAAATCATGAAATAACCTATATTCTTTTGTATCCTTAGGGCATCCTCCATCCATTTTCTCACTTTGCACATAAAATAAGGAATAAAGTTCACATCCTCAAGATCATTGTAGAAAAAGAGTGGGCTCAAGGTGATAAAAATTGACCAAGTTATGATCATTTGAACTCACACATTGGAAATTGGGGGTTCATCTGGAGAACTTGTAATCTTTCTTCGTCATCAAGTTTCTTCCACATGAAAACTCCTTGAAACTTTTGAAGTGATTTGTTAATAACCCTATAAAGAGAAGGATGTTTTTGGAATCACTCAAAAATAACAAAATATGATAAAGATATACTTCTTTGAAGTTCCAAACCCTAGCTCCTAGATCAAGAAAATGCTTTGAGGAACTTTGATAATTTTGAACAACCTTCTTGCACCAACACTTTTGCTTTGTAGATAAAAGTTGTTGAGGATGATAATAAGAACTCATAGCAACCAAAACCGCTTCCATATCTTGATAATTGATAGAAATATGCACTTGTGACTAATGGGAACAAGGCCTTGTCCAACCATGACAACTTCTTCAATCAACCCCTTGTACTTTTGAATCAATATTGATAACTTTGAAATGTGGTGAACCAAAATAAACCTTGCCATGCCATTTCTTCCAACACAACTTAAATGGTGAAGTTTGAATTTCTCAAGCTTTATTGACTAGGGCATGAAAATAAACTCATGAACCCATGGATCAACTTGATAAGCCACGTTGCATTTACCTACATTATTAACAAGTAAGACAAACCAACATTGCATTTTATTAATTAAAAGGGAAAGTCAAAATAAAACATGCATGATCACAAAAGAAAAATAAGTCAAGGTGCTTGGTGATTCCTCAAAGAGCAAAGCTAAAGATAGGGAGGAGAACCAAAAGCCCTAATATGATCTTGTTGTGATTGAATCAATATGGTATGATGAAGGGATCTTAGGGGCAAAAATTGGGGTACAACAATTCCAAAATAAGTGTCGCTTTTAGTTTCCAATGCAATTTTTATTTTTATCTTTCAATTATATCCTCTATTTAATACTCCTAATTTACTATTTCTCTCGCCTTGCATTAATGATAATAAAAATACACCAATAACTAAGCAAGATAGTTAGGTAAAATTGATATTTTCTCTCTTTCATTTATCTCATTTTTCTTAATTTGTGCGAAAGTGTAAAATATGACAAATATTTTGAGACGGATAAAGTAATATTTTGTTTCTTCCAAAAAAAATTAAGTCTTAAAACATTAAAATTAATTTTTTGGAACGATTCAAACGTATTAAATTCAAGAAAAATAAATACATTGATTTTTAGTAGCTAATGTACATACTTATATATATTACACAAATATGTGATTATTATTTAATTTTGAAAAGAAAAAACATATTCCGGATTTAAATTGCTTAAAGTTTGGCAATTCGAACATATTAGTAAAATTGTACAATTCATAAAAATTTAGTGTAAAAATATAAAAGGGAAACCAAATATGTAAATAAACCTATATTATTTTATAAAACAACCACCATAATATATTTGAATAACTTTTTAACTTGTTTTAAAACCAAAGTAAAATATTATACATTTTAATTGTGTAATTTAAAATAATTAATTACAAATCAATGTTTCATATAAATATATTCCTATAGTGTGTATAACACAAAATTAGAAAATGATAATTTTATTTTATAAGTTTAAAATATAACTCTTTAGTTTTTTCCTTTTGCTTCAAGAATATTTTATATTATAATATATGGATATTAAATTTTATACCTTTTACTTTTGATAATATATTTAAATACATTAAATATTTTGTTAGTTAGAGTAATTAAAAAAATTCAACACTAAACCTTTTTAAAAAGTAATTTGGAAGAGGAATAGAAATAATTAAATTAGTAATAACAACAATTTAATAAACAAAATGGACAATTCATGAATATAGTGTAATAATATGTAAGGATGTCAAATATGTAAATAAGCCTATTATATTTTATAAAGCAACCCAAAAAAGGATATAATATATTTGAATATCTTTTTAGAATATTTAAAACAAAACTATAAATATTATAAATTTTTTAGTATAATTAAAAATAATATATTAGAAATTTAGTTTCATATAAATTTATTTTTATAGTATACAACACAAAATTGTATATGGATAAGGAAAAAAAGTTTTAAGTAATTTTCAAATCATTTTGTTATCTATATTTTTCTCTAAAATTAATATATATATATATATATATATATATATATATATATATATATATATATATATATATATATATATATATATATATATATATATATATATATATATATATATATATATATATATATATATATATATATATATATATATATATATATATATATATATATATATATATATATATATATATATATATATATATATATATATATATATATATATATATATATATATATATATATATATATATATTATTTTTTACTTTTTTCAGAACTTTTTATTTAGAGTAATTAAAATTCTTCAAAAATAAACCTATCTAAAAAGTAATTGGGGAAGTAATATGAATATAATTAAATTAGTTATAAGGAAGGTTTTACAATTGTAAAATTATTATTAAATTTTGAAATTTAGTAATAATTTATATAATAAAGAGATATAGATTATATACTGTTATGGATTAAAAAGTACTTGACTAAATTTTATGTAATTAATTTTATATAGTCATTATTAAGATAAATTATTATTTTCAAAAATTATATTTTTTAAAATGATTTAAGGAAGGTGAATATTAATATTAATTAAAGTTATAATAATAAAAATTTATTATTTTTTTCACGGAGTCTCGAACTTAGCACTTTGAAATTAATACAACACTTTTTTGTATAAATTGAATATTCACTACAACATTTGCAGCCACTAATTTCTCGAATAAAAGAGAAATACAATAGGCGGCAAAACATTCCTTAATATAACAAATTAATATTTAGTATTGAAACTTGTTTAATATTTTTATAATAAAACCTTTTATGTTATACAATGTAAAGAATTGAAATAGATTATTTAATACAAGTTTTAATTTAAAAAGTAATATTTTTATTCATTTCTAAAATTTTGTCTTAAATATTATTTATAAATATTCAAAAATTAAAAAAATTAATTAATTTTTAAATTTCATTAAAAATGATAATGTGCCATATAAATAAGGGTGTAATGAAAATCTTTTGTTTAGTGAGTGTTAAGTGAAGTCTGAAACCTTACAAACTTGTGAATTTGAATTGTGTTTGAGAAGAGTAATGGCTGTCAGTCAAATTAATAATTGTGTTATGATGATTTTGATGATAATGTTAGTTATGATACAATTTGAATGTATCACTCAATCTCAAGAATTTAAGTTAAACAAGATTGATGAGCCTTGGTGTGAAATAAAGTGTGATTTCGTGTGTGCTGGTAAGCGTCTAGCTGGCGATTGGAATGCATGTGTGGCAGATTGTAGAAAAACCAAATGCTAACAACAACATTGATATGGTTTTTGCATGACCAAGTTTGTATCCAAAATTTGCCCTCTCATTTTTTAAGGCATTTCTCACAAGGATTCTCAAGGTTCAAGCTTGCACAATTACATTTGGATTTTTTCAGTACCAAGTTAAAAAAAGAAACTATAAAAAAGGGGGAAATAGATAAAAATAATTTTTTTGACAAAATTGGAGAAAAAACAAGTCCTTTCAATTCAGCTCCTTCGATTGGTCTTTTGGCCTCTTTCGATGCAGGCTTTGGTTGCATCCTTCGACTGGGCGTTGGTCTCTGGCACGCTGGCTTTGGTTTGCAAGGCAGAAGTTTCCTACATGCTACCTTCTATTGCATTTCTGGCCTCATTGGGTTCACAATGCCATGACTGCCTATATGCCTGTTTCGTTTGGATGTTTGATGCTTGCATGCCTACACAAACTTTCCCTCCATGCTTGCCTTAACTCACAAAGTAATGACTAGTCACATACAAGCTTTTGTTTGAGCCATAATTTCTTTCTTGCGCACAAAGGCTTCTCCCATGTTAGCATACACAAGGTACAAAGCCTCCTATAGCTTCCTTCGATTCCAAGGCAAAAGGCCCCCTTTTGGCATCCTTTAATTTGCACTTTTTTGCCTCCTGTATGCCTCTTTCAAATCTGAACATTTTGGCCTCCTGCATGCACCTTTCGTTTGGGCATGTGGTTCCCTTCATGTAAGCCTTCGTTTGAACAAAGATCTTTTGCATGTTTGCACGAAGTAACAAAGCAGGGACCCCTACGTACACTCCTTCGTTTGGCCACATGGACCTTTGGCAGGCAAGCCTTCCACTGGACAGAACCACCTTCATAAGGTTTCATGTGTAACTTTGATTCCCTTTGAATCAACATCTTTCGAACCCAACTCTAGGCATCCCATTCGAAAGACATGCTTGGTGGCCCATTCGAAGGATCTATAAAGCCCAATTTAAGGCATATTTTGGTGACCCATCAAAGGGTCAAACTTTTGGCTCCTTCGAAGGATGCACAAAAGTAGCCCATTTGAAGGGCACTTGTTGAAGGAATATCAAATGATATTGTTGGGAGAAGAATCAGGTCGAAGAAGGGTCAAAATGAAAGGGTGAAATATTCAAAGATGCTTGATTCCAAGTTCAGGCCTGATACACTGGCCAAAACTGCTACACAACAATCCTGAAACACTATCCTATTCTTGCACCAAAATAGCATACAAGGCACTGTCTCTCGAAAGCTACAAAGAGTAGGTTACTCAAATTGTTCAAACTTTTCGTTTTCCCTCCAAAAGCTTCAGCCAGCTTTTCCTATAAATAAAAGGCTTCACAACATGTTTAAAGAGGACTATTTGGCCAGAGGAACGAATCTTCAAAAATTTCTCAAACACCATAAAGCTCTCAAACACTTAAACATTCATCAAACACAAACCCAGAATCCAAACACTTGTCCCCTTCGAATCTGAAGCATCTATGTACCTTGTTACCTTTCAAATCCAGCAGGAAGAACCTCACATTTGTTCTTCTCTTTCGAATCCAGTATCAAAGGCCTAACCCCTAGTCCCTCCCTTCGAATCCAGAAGCGCTCAAGGCAACCACTTAAAGGCCCAACACACGTCTCAACCTCAAGCAAGGGAAGTCATTCTAAACCTTGGATCCTTCGTTTCCAGCATAGCATGTAAATAAACTTTATTTTTCATTTAAAAAATGTACATACCATTGTCCTTCTTTTCATTTCCACCCTTTTAATATGTTTTCAGAGCTGATCCTTTTTGTTTTTACTTCTTGTTTACCTAAACATGCTTTAAGTACTAACCTGGCCATAAGGTAATGCTAGTGTGGCCTTAGGCCATGTTGCTATTTAAGAGTTCAAATGAAAGAAACAGGAAACAAGAAGTAGGAAATGAAGCTTTTGGCTTCCATACTAACCTCCAGGTAAAAATGAAAGAGGCAGCCAAAAGGCACACCATGCTGACTTCCAGGCCCAGACGAAAGGCACACCATGCTGACTTCCAGACCCAGTCGAAAGGCACAACATGCTGGCCTCCAGGCCCCAATCGAAAGGCACTCCCTCATTATTTCCAACTCCCAGTCGAAGGAGGCAGAAAGGAAAATCGAAAGGCATGACTCCATTGACTCCAGACCCCAAATCGAAGGAGGTCAAAAAGTGCAGAATCGAAGGGTGTTTTCTTCCTAAATCAAAAGACCCATTTTTCTTGCTTTTATTTTATTTTGCCTTTATATTTTCATGCAATTAAATATGGTTGTAATAATGTAGGATTTTATCTTTCTGCATTTTATTACTTTTGTATGATTGCTAGTAAAATAGGGTATGTATGGCAAGATAAAAACAGCAAGTAGACAACCCCTAATCAAAGAATAAATGCATGCAAATCAAACACACCATTCACACATGCACCCTTAGGTAAATCTCACTTGTTGCCTCGGAAAAATAGTCATGTCCCTCGAACATGGGCGTTTTAGAAAATACCCTCGATAAAAGATCGTAGTCCATCGATGAACCTCAATATTGCCTTCGGTAAACGATCTAGTCCCTAAACGACATTGCTAAAACATCTCATAGGTTGCCTTCTATAACTATACAAATGTCCCACGCCTGTCCCTTCACATCCAATGATGGGGCTTCTTACCAAATCAATGGTAAGATAGAAGTATCTAAAGGAGGGGGAAAAGAACATTTAAGACCTTTTGAGTAGGTAGGCTGCTCCTAGTTACTCGCTTGCTCACAACAAAAATATTTTATACACCCACACTTTCATTTGAAATATTTTTAAAAGTTAAAACACTTTGTAAGCGTTCTTATAGAAACTAGAACCATTACAAAGACACCTTTTCAAAACCACTTTCAAAAACACATTCTACAAACACCTCTTTGAATCATTTTTAAAACAACCCTTTTTGTGCGCTCTTATAGAAACAAGAACCATTACAAATACGTTTTCAAAATACTTTAAAAAATCACACCACAAGCACACTTTCAAACTAAAGCAAGTGGTCTAGCAAGCAACTTAGAGCCCGTAGATAACTACGGATGGAAAGGGTGATGTGATACGGTGGCCAGAACCAGACTGTTTTAGAAAAATGCTGGTTTGCGTTTTGCGTTTGTGTTTGCAAAATGTCGCGGTAAGCAAGAGTCGCCACCGACTTTTATTTTATCCAACTGGAAAGGAAAAAAGCACAGAAAATTCCTTTTTTTCGAGATTTTGAGTACGGGGGGTAGATTATAGAAAGCGAAGGTATTAGCACCCTTTCTATCCGTGGTTTTCCACGGGCTCTTAGGTACTTGCTCATCATTTCAAAATTGCTTGTGTGTGTTTGATTTGAAAAAAGTTTTTGACTTCGATTTAACGCTTGCTTCTGTCTTCAAGAGTGTTACGAAGTGTTTTTGAAAACTTTGTTTGAAAGAGAGTGTAAGTGTGAAAAAGTTTGTTTGGATTGAGAAAGTACTTAAGAACTAATCTACCTACTCGAAAAAGAGAATTATTCTATGTTTGTTTCTTTTAGACAGTGCTATCCCACTATTAGTGAGTAGGTAGCACCGTCGTTGGAGTTTTAAGGGTCAATTCAAAAGGGACGTACGATCACTAAAGCAATACTAGGACGTCTTAGTAATAACCCTAATGTCTTAAGATCAATATTCGAGGCAACAATATCCAAGGCAACCTTTCCGAGGAAACTTTTCCGAACAGGACTTTGATCTTTGTTTAGACAAGAGAGCGACCACTAAAATACCCTATATTTAATGATCGTTTACCGAAGGCAACCGAAGTGGGAGTATACCCTAGGAGTGCGCATGTCCGAGTGATTCGATTTCAAGTTATTATCTTTGCACATTTAGGGTTTGCTAACTGTTTTAAAGTTTACATACATTCTTGTCATGCATCCCTATTATTCATACATCTAACAGTTAATATTTTGCGGAATTTTAAAGTGCGGAAGGTAAAGCTACGCTATTACAAGGCTTCGGGTATTTACATAGCCAAAAACGAACCCGTAAAAAAACGATAAATGAAAGTAAAAGGTCCTAATTAATCTATTACAACTTGTGAGTAATTACATTAATATGGTAAAAATAAATAAGCGCACGACGAATAAAGAACGAAGGGAAAACTAGAGTTTTGACCTCGTCTAACCTAATCGAAAGAGAAATTATTTTTGTTTGTTTTTTAATATTTTTAAGAAAAAGAACAAGGTTTTTATATTAAATATAAATCTAATTAGTAATTAAATTAATTAAAGAAAAAATTTACATGGCCTATTTTTATATTTTTGGTTATTTTTTTTAGGAAAAAGAAAATAGAATTAAATTAAACTAAAACCCTAATTTTCTAATTGTTTTTAATTTATTTACAAAATAATTAAAGTTACGTAAAATTAAATAACCTAATAAAATTAGTTAATTTTTTGATAAAAAATAAATATCCTAAATCTAATTGGATGAAAACATTATTTTTTGTGATTTAATGATAAAAAGAAAAATTAATTTGTGTTAGTAAAAATAAATAAATAAGTTAATAAAGAAAAATATAAAAAAAAGGAAGAATTGGGCCTGAGAAGTCAGCAAAATGGGGGATGTGAAAAGCAAGCCCTGGACCCAAAAGGAAGTGATCCACGTTGACTCCCATGCTATGCGTTGACAGGGTTGTATGATGGTCACCACATGATAGCCTTTAGATCTGGCCTCCTGGACACTTGGCTGGTTGGATAATGATGGACCATGGTGGTCATCCCACCTATGCACGCGCCTGATTATGGAAAGAAAAAATATGTGAAATAATGGGGGGACCTGGGATTCGAACCCAGGCCCCAAAGCCTTTTCCAATCACCTGGATGCCAACTGCGCTGCACGCGTTAGTTGTTCATATAATCAACATAAAACCTAATATGAGAAAACAACAAAACACTAAATCCAAACGCGCGAATTTTTAAACAGGCAAATGGTTGCTCGCCACGACATCTTCTTCTCCAAGGATCTATTGTCTTAGATGACAGACTTTTACCAACGGACATTCATCGTAGGTATAAACCTGTGTATTTCAAAAATCATGTACAAGCACAATAAATCAATGGTGATGGTACAAATCCATTCGTCTCAGTCTCACGAGCTTCATGGTACCCTAATCATGGCCCAATTTTGCCTAGGTTAAAAAACCCCAAAACGAGCTTGTAAACCCTAGCTACGGCATATGGCAATTCCTGCATTGTAAATGCAATTAAATAGTACCAATAGCTTGCAAACAAGATGGTGAACAAGAATATGTGATTATAATGTGTTTAGGATGCGTGAAATATTGAAAATGATTTTGAGTTTGAAGGCAAAACGTATGAGTGATGTAGGATGATTCTGGGCGTTTCAAGCCTTGCAGATGATTGGGTTAGCTCCAGGAGATTGCCAACAAGCGATTGGAAGCTTTAAAACACCTTGAACTGGCCTACAGAAGGATATCCGTCTCACACTTTTCTTTGGAATTTTGAGATTTTGCTCTTGTTCTTGGAGGCAGCTCTGCACGAAAATTCTTCTCTTTAGGGTTCAATGATCTTCAGCATAAGTAGTGAATCATATTAGGTTAATTATTTTTGGCCATGATCTTGAGAATTCATGAAGGGAATATTTGATCTTTAAGCCATATGAAATCTTTCCGTAACCATGCAAAGCATGCCCTTTTTCCTTGATTCGAATTTGATTGATTAAGCCAGCTCATTTGGATTTGATTTTCATCAAAATCAGATCTTTAAAACAAATCTTGGTATTTTTTATTATTTATTTGATTTAAAATGATTTTTAATAAATAAAAACCATAATAAAATAAATAAATGGATAAATCAAGATGTGGTTGCTGCCTTGGGTCGTGGACCATGCTACCAACTCAAAACAAGTGCAAAAGATTGGGCCCATTTAACAAAAATTGCATTTTGAGGCATAGTTGTCTTTTGACAATTTTGCAAAAAGGGTCAACTTCACTAATGCATAACTTCCTCAATTTTGACTCTTTGAATGTGTTCTTGGACTTTTTAGAAAGCTTGAGATATCCTTTAAGAAACCCTTTTGGTCTCATCTCAATTTGGTATTCCATGTTCATGTATGAAGCTTTGACAAAAAATGTGCTTTTGTTGACTTTTCAAAATGACCTATAATGTCCAAATTCATAACGTCTTGTGAGTGCATATTTTGAACTTTAGAGCTGAATATGGATTGTAGAGAATTGAATACTATTCAAAATGAGATTTGGATGGGTAATTTCTCATAAAGTATGAGAAAGTTATGCTTGGTCAAAGTTGAGTTTACTTTTCCTGTAAAACCCTAATTTAGCAACTTTTGGTTCTTGATGAATTATGAGCAATCCTTGATGAATCATGATCAACCATTGATAAAATGATGAAATTAACTTCAAAATGAGGATATTGACCAAAAATCTTGAAGTTTGACTGTATGTGGGCCACAATTGACTTTTGCCCTAACACAGTCGATTTTCAGGCCTTTGAGCAATTGACTGAGCAAACTTTCTCTGCAAGGCTTGAAATTTGACATGGATGATCTTTATAACTTATTAGGACAATGGCGAGAATTTGGGATCCCTTGGACTCAAGTATCTTGATGCAATATGAAACCCTAATTTGAGGTAGACTGTCTTAGGAGAGAGCTTGTCTGGTTAACCCTTGGACTTCCTTGAGCAACTTGAGGATCTTTCTTGCAATGTTTTGAGAAATATGGGAGGGAAAATTTTGGGGTACAACAGGTGATAATACCTTCCCTTTCCATAACCTACCCCCCGAACTCAAGAAAATAATCTCGAAAGGTTTTTCCTTTTCTTTTCAACCTTTCTTTATTGGATAAAATAAAAGTCGGTGGCGACTCTTGCTATCTGCAACAATTGCGATCAAACGCAAAACACCCAAGTTATTTCTCCCACCGCGTTAGAGAACTGGCGAATCTGTTGGGGAATTTACTTAAAAGTGGGGTTACCCTTAGGTCTAGATCACATTTAATTACTTTCCTTGTTTGATTTGCTTGCTTTACATTATTGTTCCTTGTTTGGGCTTGTTTTGATACTCAACCCGGATCTAGGGGAACCTTTTAGGTAAGTAGCAATAGATTATGGAAATTGTACGTCATAGACCGACACGGTTAAACAATGGCTACGTTAGTGTGACACATTTGTTGGTACTGGTATCTCTTGTGTTGAATTGAGGAGAATACGGGGCCGCTGAGCGGTGTCATGAAGCACTAACTGACCTTAGAACCTTAATTGAACAACTTGGCTATTAGGAAGTTGTGAGATATCCAGTTTTGGTGGAAAACTAAAAATTGGTTGATACTCGATACTACACTCATTGAGATCGGACTTTTGGGATATCGCGCCCGCAAGAAAAGATTGATTCTGCTGAGACAATGCCTAAAAGAAAGGTCAGTGATATTGAGATCCCCTAGAACCCAGTTACTTTCTAGGAAATGTTGAGCCAACTAAACTTCAAGAGGGTACTTACCTACAAACTCCATGCAAGCCTAAACCTAAGGACTTGTCTGCTTTATGTGTACATAACAACTTGCTTGCTTTGCATACATGTACATAACATCATAAGCATTCTCACTAACCATTTCAAGGATTTAGGAATTTATCTTTGTTTTGTTTTATAGGTCATGAATCCCATCTGAAGGAATACCATCCGGATCAGCTTCGTGAAAGCACACCATCAACTCCAAGAGTTAGCATCAAGGATGCCTAGAGATTCTCCTTTCACTAAGAAATTAGGTTGACTTTTAAGCTTGGCTACATCCAAATTCCCAGAAGAAATGATATGTGTACTTTTCCAATTCTTTAATCCCATGCATCATTGCTTCACCTTTCCTGACTATCAGTTGGTCCCTACACTAGAAGATTTCTCTCAACTGTTGGGAGTTCCTGTGCTTGATTAACTACCATTCACTGGTTTATAAGGGACTCTAAAGCCTGAAGTCATCGCGGAAGCCCTGCATCTGAAGAGAGCTGACATTGTAGCAAATTGGGAGACAAGGAGCAGAGTTAAGGGTTTCCTGGCCAAGTTTCTATTAGAGAAGGCTCGTTCATTCTGGGAAGATATGAATTTTCATGCCTTTGAAGATGTATTGGCCCTTCTAATCTATGGCTTGGTTCTATTCCCCAATCCAGACCAATTCATAGATTTGAATGCCATCAAGGTCTTCCTCTCTTGTAATCCTATACCTACTTTGCTTGGAGACATTTTACATTGTTTCCACACTCACACAATGAAGAAAAGAGGTAGTCTCTTGTGTTGAATTCCCCTACTCGATAAGTGGTTTAATTCGCACCTACATCGATCAATACTGAAGAACAAGCAAGGATTAACATGGTCTCAAAGGATAACTTCCCTCACACACTCTGACATTTATTCGTGTTCTCAATCCTTGGAGGATACTACTATCATTGACCATTGTGGGGAATTCCCTAATGTCCCTTTGCTTGGCATTAGGGGATGTATCACCTGTAACCCTTCTCTTGCATTACGATAATTTGGATATGCACGAAGAGATGGTCCTCATGATACGCTCATCCAAGGTATGGTGTTCGACTACGAGAGTGACGATCAAGGCTACCGTCAAAGGTTCATACGAGCTTGGAGGATGGTAAACAAAATGGATAGAAAGACTTTGGGGCGTAAGAACTCCATTCCTTTGGAGCCTTATCTTAAGTGGGTACGAACTCGTGCTCAAAGACTCGGTATGCCATACCCTGCCACTTTGCCTATCATCATGGAGCCTTTAGCTGAAGGAGATGTTCCTTATGCTATCATTCATCCTACCATGCCTACTTCTCTTGAAGACTTACAAAGAGCTTGGATCCAGCTGAAGGAAGATCGAGACACCTTCTAAGCTCAATTTTACGCCAGTGAGAAGAAGGTTCTGGAGCTTATAAGACAACTTCATGAGGAGCGAAATCTGAATGCCTACATTACGCCAAAGAGGATGCGCTCAAACTTTTTGTCTTAGGAGTTTATTTTGCTTTATTTCCGCCTTTGTAAGCCCAAGGGGAATGGTTGTAATCAATTTAAACTTATTAATGCGATTGATGTTTGCTCATTTCTGTCTAAAACAAATTTAAGTTTTCTAAGTCCTTGAAAATATTGCATCTACATACCATGCATCATATCATGACTAGCTTTTCCCACACAAGTCTCTCACCTGCTGAATGTTTATTTAAGTAGAGATGGCTCTAGAACAGACTATCAAGGACATTCAGACTCAAAACGCTCAGCTTTAGGAAATTCTCTTGAACCTGTCCAAGGGGCAAGGAGAAGTGAAGGCACTCCTCACTAGGGGCTTGACCATGAAGGATCTTGAGGGCACAAGGATGATCAATTGGAATGGATACAAACTGAAATGGAAACAATGAAGATCCAGATGATGGGACAACTGGTGGGCCAGATAGCTCTTATCCAAAGCTTGGCTCAAGGACAAGAAGAGCTGAAAGTTCTTGTCAACAAGCTTCACCAAGACAGATGCAACCAAATAGGGAAAACAACTAGAAGTGGGGATCAAGTCATCATTCATCCCCCCATGAGACAAGAAGCCAGTCCGAGGGAGAACATATGTTTCCAAATTGTTGTTGCGTCACGAACCCAACAATGACCTCGTCAACATTAATGGGAAAATCAGCAAAGGCAA
This sequence comes from Vicia faba, assembly GCA_948472305.1. Classification (NCBI taxonomy): domain Eukaryota; kingdom Viridiplantae; phylum Streptophyta; class Magnoliopsida; order Fabales; family Fabaceae; genus Vicia; species Vicia faba. The sequence goes on along the minus strand of OX451737.1, from coordinate 1,334,852,276 downwards.
AATAAGCCCGAGAGACAGTTCACTAACATTAACATGCCACTATCTCAAGAATTTCAACACATCTTGAGAATGAATCTGATTACATTGATAGGACCTCATCCAAACCCCAATACTGCTTCCTCCAGCTATAATCCCAATGCAAGGTGCGCCTATTATTTCAACAGTCCTAGGAATGACACAAATGATTATTGTGTGTTGAAGTATAAGATTTAAAATTTGATTGATGGAGGAGCATTGGAGTTCACACTAGACGGTCAACCGAAGCTCTTCTACCACCCCTCAAGGGTGTCCAATTGAAGCGACGGTCTGCGCGAGGAAATTTTTTGTTTATTCAAATTTTCAGTTGTAATTTCTTTGTTTATCTAAACACTTATCTTTATGTCAGACTTTGGTTACTCTCATTCATGCATTAAATATGTTTTATATTGAATTAATCCATTCATTTTCATTCTATTTAAACTACGATTTTTTACTCCCTTTATGATATTCAACTCTTGTTTCAAAAAGTTTCAAGCCTTTAGAGGGAGGATGACGAAAACAATGCCATAATCTTATACAGTATGCTTTCGGACAGACCCTGCTGACGATGTACATGTGTTTCTTTCAATCCCTAAACACTGGAGTTATAAGGAAGATAATCCCTAGTCAACCCCTTCGAGCGAAAGAAGTTGGAGTTTCCTTTTTTACGCAAATTGAAACCTTTAATCAAAACCTGGGGCGGGGTAGTCTCTCAGTTAATTCAAGAACACATTCAGTCGCAAGATTTCACTTCGTACACAACGAATGAAATCAAAAACATTCTATGATACGTTGGGAGAATTGACTTGAAGGTTTTGTGTTTGATCACAAATGTTGCGGTTAGTAAGAGTCGCCGCCGACTTTTCTTTTATCCAAAAGGAAAGGTGAAAAAGCACAGGAAAGACTTTTGAGACTATTTCTTGAGTTCGGGGGTAGATTATGAAAAGGGAAGGTATTAGAACCCTTTTCATCCATGGTTTTCCACGGAATCTTAGTTACTTGCTAGATCACTTGCTTTTGTTTGAAATTTTGTTTTGTGTGGTTTTTGGAAGTATTTTGTAAAGAGGCCATTGTTTAGGCAAACTTTGTAATGATTCTCGTTCGTAAGAATGTATACAAAGTGTTTGATCTTTTGAAAATGTTTTCAAGTTTGTAAGATGTTTTTGAAAGTGTAGGTGTTTCTTTTGAAAATATCAAGGATGTTTTGTTTTGAAATTGAGCAAGTAATTAGGAGCATTCTACCTACTCAAAAGTCTTTCTTGTTCATTTTCTTTTCCTTTGACATTGTTATCTTACCATTGATTTGGTAAGTAACTCTATCTTTGGATGTAAACGGGACGGGTGTGATTCATCGTATAATCATGATTAGAAATGTTGCAAGGTGTCTTAGCATTCTCTTTTAGGGACTAAGATCATTTGAAAGGCAACTTAGATAGCGTTATCGAGGGACTATGATCTTATATTTTGCTTGGTTTTGCTAAGATACCTCACATGCATAATATGGCTATTTTGTAAGGCAACCAAGTGGATTTACCCTAGGGGGTGTTTGTGTGCAAGTGTATTGTTTTTCGTGCTTAATTTTGTCTTGAATTAGGGTTTTCTAAGCATTGGTTTTAGTCTTTCCATACAAACCCTAATTACTAGCATTTGTATATAAAAGCGATAAATTGCATAATTTAAAGTTACTACGCTATTACAATACTTGTGGGAGGAGGGAGTACAAATTATAAATGGGGATTGCAAGAAAATAAACCTAATTAATCTATTACAACCATATTGAATTTATACAAGAATTGAAAAAATAAATGTACAAGAATGAATAAATATACAAGAATGTAAATGTGAAGAAAATGGATATTTTTATTTGGATTTTTTTAGAGAAAAGGGATTTTGAATTTAACCTAATTAAATAAAGGGGAAAATAATTAATTAAAAGTAAAACTTATATTTACTAGAAAAAGAAAAATAAATAAAACCCTAATCTATTAATTGATTAAAAAGAAAATTAAATTTATAAAAGGAATATTTTTGGTATTTTTGTCTTAAAAAATAATTTATAGTATTATAAAATATTTTTGGTCTTTTTTATATTTTAAAATAATATATTTAAGTTGGTGTAAAAGAAAATAAATAAAAACCTAGTTAATTAATTTACAAATTAATTATCAAAGATAAAATAAAAGATGATTAAAATAAATTTATTTTTTATGTAAAAAATTAATTTAATTAAATAAAAGCCTAAATCTATTTTTCATGATTTTTTATATTAAGTAAAATATATTTAAGAAAATAAATAAATAAAAATAAGAAAAAGAAAATAAAATGGGCCTGGGGTGTGGATAGCCTGCAAGGGGGGTTAACAGTAAGAAAAAAAACAAAAAGGCCCAAGGGAGGCCCAGGCGCCTGCCAAAAAATAAAGTCAGAATGCAAAAATGTGAAAAATCCAAAAGGGTACCACTAGGGCTCGAACCCAGGTCCCTCAAGTCATAGGCGCACGCTTCTACCACTAGGGTGGCTATACATCCGTTTATATAAATCAAACCATAAATATATATGGAAAACATGTTCCAGAGGCTAACTTCATCTTCAACCTCACACCTAGCCAGAACCTCTGTAACTTGTTCAAATCTCAACAAAAATGAAAACTGTAAACATGAAACTTGTAACAAGTTTCCTCACGATTTCAGAAATGCAAAGCAAAATAATTATAGATCAAAGATAAGCATGAATTTTAATGGCCCTATTCTGAACCCTAAAAATCTCAGAAACTTCAATCTTAAAATTCTCTAAGCTCAAGCAAAATTAATGGAAACTATGGACATGGTTAGCTTTAGGGAAATGATATCTACATGTTTCATTCATAAATAAATCATTGATGATGCCTGTATGAAAAGTTCCAAAGTTAGAAAACTTACCTTGCAAGAGGGTATCGGGTTTAGAGTTTGAGCAACTTTCAGTGAGTTCCAATAATTGGGTTAGCTTCCTCAGTTCCCCAGGAAGCTAATGGGATGCTTAGCTTGAGCTGAAAGTACCTGAGGAGTTCTCGAGAAGTCCAAGTGCAAAGCTCTGTTTTTGAAAATAGAGGATGGTTTTTATGGTGTTACATTGTTGTAACAGGGTGTAGGATGAGTTCTAAATGATGTTTAGAAACTTTAGGAACCAAAAGGCTTGAAAACGCACGAGGGAGATGTGAGTTTCAAACTATTGGTCAGGTTGGGCAACAATGGAGGTATGTGATGCAGTTCTGAGATCTTGGTATTTTTAGGGGTCAAGTATGCGTGAGTTTTGTGGCAAATGGTTTTTTTATCTATAAGCAAAAGGTCTTGAGTGCATTGGCAAGTCAGAAGTACAAGTTACAAGCTATTTGCTATGTTACTTGATTTTCAAGAAAAGTGGGAAACCAAGTTTTAATGTGTAGTACAAGCATGGGTTGGGTGATTGTAAGTGTCTAAACCATTTCTCTTGTGTTATGAGACATGTATGATCAAAAGAGAACAAGTGCAAGGCTCAAAAACAAGTTTTGTGCAAAAAGTCACTTTATCAAAATGGCAATGTGCACTTTCTTCCCAAAATGGATATAAAGCATGGCCTTGCATCGAATGCTTGAGATGAGACTTCTAACAGCTGTGCAAGCAATTAATTATGGAGTTCCTAACAATTTTGAGGCCTGTAAAGTAGAGATTATGCAGCACAAGTTTGAATTTTGAATTTGTTCATCACAAGATGACTTGTAATTCAAGTGATAAAACCCTAACTTCATCTCTTTGATTCTCCATACTCAAAAATGATCTCAAGGAGTTCTTTGACATTCTGGAAAGCTTGTAATGTGATCTACAACCCATATTTGAATCACTTTTGAAAATTCCCCTTGTAACTATATGAAAAAGTGTCATGAGTTAGGTCAAAATCCTGACCAAATTAGGACAAAATTTCACTAAGTGTTTTTGTTTCATGACCATGTATTCTTAAAATTATAACTTGAGATCCAAGCACTTTTGCAAGGAGTTATGTAAATAAAAGTTGTAGATTTCATGGAGATCTACAAATTTCATGTTGGAAGTTTCTTCTGAATCCTCTTGCATCATGGTGAAAAGTTTGTTCAAAGTTGTGAAAAAATAAGAAATTTCCAACACTTAGAAACATTTCTAAGTTTAGAAATTTTAACTTTTCAAAATGAAATCTTGAATTTTTGATTTCTTGATGAATAAGTTTCATATCTTGACATGCTTTGATGAATTTTGATCTTTGGCTTTTGATTTTAACCAAAAATTGAAAGTTTGACTTTTCAATATACAGTTGACTTTTGATCAGTTGACTGAAAATTCATCTGTCAATCCATTGGAATTGAGCAATGTTTTGAGCTATATCATTAGGTCAAAATGATGAAATTGGACTCTTGAGATAATACCTTAAACCAATTAATCATTTGCTAGGTCAAAAATCAGAAATTGCTCTTTCCTAGTCAAAACCATAGTTTTGACCATTTTGCCCTTTTGAAGATTTGATCAGATTTCTTGAGGAATTATGGTCCAAACTTGATCAAATGATACATATAAGTTTAAAATGTTGATGTGGATAAAAAATTATGAAGTTTGACTGTAAATTGGCCACAATTGACTTTTTCCCCAATACAATTGATTTTTAGGTCAATTGTTCAATTGACTGAGCAAAAGTGTGATTCAAAGCTTGAAACTTGACATGAGAAATTTTGAGGGTGCATAATGATCCATGAAATTCATATGGGGCATTGCAAGTTCAAATATCCTTGTGCAATCTCAAACCCTAATTTTTGTCATCAGTGCTTAAGGAGGTGTCTTGAGCTGATCAACCCTAGTGTAGTCTTGAGCCAAAGGAGATCTTGTGAGTAAATTCTTGATAAGTGAGAGGGAAAATTTTGGGGTACAACAGCTGGCCATGTTCAATCTTCTTAATCCCGAAGAGTTATATTGGCGAGCTTTGCCATTCGTGACTCGAAGGTGGAAGATGATTGGACATTAGAGTGCCTAGAAATTTGCACTCGGTGATGTGAGGGTTGATGGTATAAGGAATGGGCTTAAAGATGCCATTTGGAGGAATGATGGAAAGTTATTGGAGATGGGCTTGTAGATGCCATCCAGAAATGATTGTTGAACCATATCTGTAAGCGGAAGATGAATAAGTATTAGAATGGCATCCATGTCTGGAGCGTATCTGAATTGTATCTGATAGTTGTATCTGAATGAGTATCAGAATGGCATCCGTGTCTGGAGCATATCCGAACTATATCTGAAGGTTGAATCTGAATGAGTATCAGAATGGCGTCCGTGTCTGGAGCGTATCTGAACTTTATCTGAGAGCTGAATCTGAATGAGTATCAGAATGGCGCCCGTGTCTGGAGCGTATTCGAACTGTATCTGAGAGCTGAATCTGAATAAGTATCAGAATGGAGTTCGTGTCTGGAGCGTATCTGAACTGTATCTGAGAGCTGAATCTAAATGAGTATCAGAATGGCGTCCGTGTATGGAGCGTATCTGAACTGTATCTGAGAACTGAATCTGAATGAGTATCAGAATGGCGTCCGTGTCTGGAGTGTATCTGAGAGCTGAATCTGAATGAGTATCAGAATGGCATCCGTATCTAGAGCATATCTGAACTGTATCTGAAATTTGAATCTGAATGAGTATCAGAATGGCATCCGTGTCTGGAGCATATATAAACTGTATCTGAATCTGAATGAGTATCAGAATGGCGTCTATGTCTAGAGCGTATCTGAACTGTATCTGAAAAGCCTTTGAACATTGTTAATGGTAGCTGTTGATTAACCTTATCCTAAAAAGGGTAAAATGTTAGCTAATATGCAATGTCATGTTGTATGAAATGCAAGGTATAATGCATTTGTGTTATCAATGTTCATGATATATGGATGTAATGTATGCGTATGTAAGCTAATCTGTTGTACTGCTATTGGATCGAGGAAGATAAATCCCCGACTGCTGCTGAGGATACGGAGTGCAAGTCTTCATGTTTTGAAGTGTTGATGAATTTTCACTTAGAGAAATAGACTTGTTATCAGGGGAATGTCGTGTACTTCTTGTAAAACCCCGTTGGTGAATCCTGAGAAATTTGGCGACTTCTACCGGGGAGTGATAACTGGAAGTTTTGTTCCACTGGGGATTAAACTGCATACTGTGGGGGATTTTATGGAAATAACTTAGAGATATTTCCCTATCCCTTAAAGCCCTCATTGATTGTCTTTTTATTTTGTTCATTTATGAACAGTTATTATGTTCAAATGCATATGTTCAAAAATAAACCATTGGACGTTTTTGTAAACAAAACACAAGAGTAAAGAAAAACAGATAGTTTTGCACTTTCAAAGGGATATCTTTGTATTGACTTTGAGTAAGTATTTTTGTACAAAGAGACAAAACGTTCTAGTAAGAGAATGCCGTCGTAAAAAAATGAAAATTTGATACAAAGAAAAGATAGTTATGTGAAATAATCCCATGGGGTTACCATTCTGCTATAGCTTTTGTGTCTCCGAGTATCTCATCTATTTGTTGCCTTGTCCGAAGCTGATTGAATTGATCAGAACCTATTTGTCAGTTGGAGCCAAAGGTTGTCCGTAAGGTGATCCAACAGGACATAGGCATACGCTTTAATTCCCTAACTTTTACCTGGACCGCCCTTTCGGGTTTTCAGTCCACCGGGATACCCTTTTTTGCCCAAGTCGCCCTTTCGGGTTTTCAACTTGCCGGGTGTACATATTTTTTTTGTTTTATTCCTAATTTTTGCCCGAACCCTTTTGGTTCGTCGGGATGCCCTTATTTTTCCTAGGTGTGTCAACCTAGCGGGTCTCTTATGCGTAGTATCTTTTGACCATGTCTGTGTTCACAGGGTGCAGCAGGTCGTCGCCATCCATGGTAGTCAATATCATTGCAGCACTAGAGAATATGTTTTTGATTACAAATGGTCCTTCGTATGTAGGAGTCCATTTTCCCCTGGGATCACCTTGTAGTAGTATGATGCGTTTGATCACCAGATCCTCGACTTGATATACTTGGCGTCTGACCTTTTTGTTGAAAGCCTTGATCATCTGTTTTTGATACATTTGACCATGACAGACAGCAGTAAGCCTTTTCTCATCAATCAAGTTTAATTGATCAAGTCGAGTCTGGATCCAATCTTCTTCGTTCAGCCCTGCATCCTTCATAATTCTCAGAGAGGGGATCTGGACCTCAATAGGGAAGACAACCTCCATTCCGTATACCAGAGAGTAGGGTGTTTCCCTGGTTGATGTGCGTGTTGTGGTACGATACCCATGGAGAGCGAATGGTAGCATCTCATGCCAGTCTTTGTATGTGACTGTCATTTTTTGTATGATCTTTTTAATATTCTTATTTGCGGCTTCGACAACATCATTCATCTTTGGCCGGTAAGGGGAAGAATTATGATGCTGGATTTTGAATTGCTCGCACAGGGCATTGATCAGAGTATTGTTTAAATTCGTACCATTGTCTGTGATGATCCTCTCCAGAATTCCATACCGACATATGAGATTCTATTTGATGAACCGGGCTACAACATTCTTGGTAATGGAAGCAAAAGAAGCTACCTCAACCCACTTCGTAAAATAGTCAATGGCCACTAAGATAAAGCGGTGTCCATTAGAGGCTGTTGGTTTGATTTCCCCAATCATATTGATGCCCCACATAGCAAAGGGCCAAGGAGACGTTAAGACATTCAGAGGAATCGGAGGTACGTGCACATTGTCAGCATAGATATGACACTTATGGCAGGTTCGAGAGTGTTGATAGCAATCTTCTTCCATGGTAGACCAGTAATAGCCTGCCCGTAGGATCTTCTTTGCCTTTGTATGCCCATTGGAATGGGTGCCAAAAGTGCCTTCATGTAACTCAGCCATGATCTTTTCTGCTTCAACCTTGTCTACGCACCGAAGTAACACCGAGTCATGGTTGCATTTGTAGAGAATGCCATTACTAAGGAAGAGTTTAGCAGAGAATCTCCTTAAGAACTTCTTATCATTGACTGAAGCTCCTTCCGGATATATTTGAGCCTCAAGATACCTCTTGAATTCGTGAAACCAAGGCTGGTCCACTACTTCTTCAATATTAATTTCGTGACAGTGAGCTGGTTCATCCATCCATTCGATGGTGATCTAGGGAGCCTTGTTATCCCATTTAAGTTTAAACATGGATGACATTATGGCTAGTGCATCTGCTAGCTAACTTTTTTCTCGCGGGAAATGCTTAAAGGTAACTCAAAATGTGGGAGCAATGTCAACATATGTTCTTTGTAGGAGATAAGGTTAGGGTGTTTGGTGTCCCATTCCCCTTTGATCTGGCTGATGACCAAAGCTGAATCTCCAAATACATTTAAGGATTTGATCCCCAAATCTATGGAAGCTTTGAGATCAAAGATGCACGCTTTGTATTTCGCCATGTTATTTGTACAATTGAAGAAGAGTCTTGCCATAAAAGGGGTATGACATCCTTCAGGAGATATGAGTACAACACCAATACCATTGTCGAGTGCGTTGGATGCCCCATCAAAAACCAGGGTCCATCGGGATCCTTGTTCAGGTCCTTCTTATGGTCTGAATTCTTCACAGTTGTTTACCATCATGATATCTTCATCTGGGAATTTGAACTTCATGGACTGGTAGTCTTCCACAACTTGGTGAGCAAGGTGATCAGCTAGTACACTGCCCTTTATTGATTTCTGGGTAGTATATTGTATGTCATATTCTGTCAAGATCATCTGCCATCTCACTATTCTCCCAAAAAGGGCAGGTTTCTCGAAGATGTACTTTATTGGATCCATTTTAGATATCAACAAGGTAGTATGAGTCAGCATATACTGTCTTAGCCGGCGAGCAGACCATGCCAGAGCGCAACAAGTTTTCTCGAGCAGTGAATATCTTCTTTCACCGTCGGTAAACTTTTTGCTCAGGTAATAAATAGCGTGCTCTTTTCGGCCAGACTCGTCATGCTGCCCCAACACACACCCCATTGAATTTTCTAAAACAGTTAGATACATGATCAACGGTCTTCCCTCAACTGGTGGAATTAAAACAGGAGGCTCTTGCAAGTACTCTTTGATCTTGTCTAAAGCAGTTTGGCACTCGTCATTCCATTTGACTACTTGATCTTTCTTCAATAATTTGAAGACTGGTTCACAAGTAACTGTCAGGTGAGAAATGAATCTGGAAATGTAGTTTAACCGTCCTAAGAATCCTCTAACTTCCTTCTTAGTACGAGGAGTAGACATCTCTTGTATCGCTTTCACCTTGGTGGGATCGACCTCAATACCTTTATTGCTGACAACAAAGCCTAGGAGTTTACCAGACCTCACTCCAAACGTGCATTTATTTGGGTTCAACCTCAGCTTGTATTTATTTAACCTCTCAAACAGTTTCTGTAGATGATCAAGATGCTCTTCTTCTATTTGAGATCTAGCTATCATGTCATCCACATAGACCTCTATTTCGTGATGTATCATGTCGTGAAATAAAGCTACCATGGCACCCTGATAGGTTTCCCCAACATTCTTCATCCCGAATGGCATAACCTTGTAGAAGAATGTCCCTCACTGTGTGACAAAGGTTGTTTTTTCCATGTCCTCAGGCGCCATTATGATTTGGTTGTAGCCTGAGAAACCATCCATGAAGGAAAACACTTTGTGCCGTGCCGTATTATCGACTAGAATATTAATGTGGGGAAGTGGGAAATCGTCCTTAGGGCTTTCCCTATTCAAATCTCTAAAGTCCATGCATATTTGTACCTTGCCATCCTTTTTGGGCACGGGAACAACATTGGCAACCCATTGTGGATAGGAAGTGACGGCCAAGAATCCGGCGTCGAATTGTTTCATGACTTCCTCCTTTAATCTTATCTGACATTTTGGAAATCTTGTAATGTGCTATACAACCCATCTTTGAATCACTTTTGAAAATTCCCCTTGGAACTATATGAAAAAGTGCCATGAAGTTAGGTCAAAATCCTGATCAAATTAGGGCAAAATTTCACTAAGTGTTTTTGTTTCATGACCATGTATTCTTAAAATTATAACTTGAGATACAAGCACTTTGGGAAGGAGTTGTGTAAAGAAAATTTGTAGATTTCATGGATATATACAACTTTCATGTTGGAAGTTTCTTCTGAATCCTCTTGCATCATGGTGAAAATTTTGTACAAAGTTGTGAAAAAATAAGAAATTTCCAACACTTAGAAAAATTTCTAAGTTTAGAAATTTTAACTTTTCAAAATGAAATATTGAATTTTTGATTTCTTGATGAATAATTTTCATATTCTGACATGCTTTGATGAATTGTGATCTTTGGCATTTGATTTTTACCAAAAAGTCAAAGTTTGACTTTTCAGTATACAGTTGACTTTTGATCAGTTGACTGAAAATTCATCTGTCAAATCATTGGACTTGAGAAATGTTTTGAGCTATGTAATTAGGTCAAAATGATAAAATTGGACTATTAAGATCATGCCTTAAACCAATTGATCATTTTCTAGGTCAAAAATCAGAAATTGTCTTGTCCTAGTCAAAACCCTAGTTTTGACCATTTTGCCCTTTTGAAGATTTGATCAAATTTCTTAAGGAATTGTGGTCCAAACTTGATCAAATGATACATATAAGTTTAAAATGTTGATGTGGATAAAAATTATGAAGCTTAACTGTAAATTGGCCACAGTTGACTTTTTTCCCAATACAACTGATTTTTAGGTCAATTGTTCAATTGACTGAGCAAAAGTGTGATTCAAACTTGAAACTTGACATGAGTAATCATGAGGGTCCATAATGATCAATGAAATTCATATGGGGAATTGGAAGTTCAAATATCCTTGTGCAATCTCAAACCCTAATTTTGGTCATAAGTGCTTAAGGAGGTGTCTTGAGCTGATCAACCCCAGTGCAGTCTTGAGCCAAAGGAGATCTTCTGAGTAAATTCTTGATAAGTGAGAGGATAAATTTTTGGGTACAACACATTCCTTCTGAACCAAAATATGGTGGTGGTTCCCTATCAAATAGACAATCATTATCTCTCAAAAGAAAAGCCCACTAAGTCAAAACCTACGAAGGAGACTTAAGAAAAAATGAGGCATCCCACTGACTGTAATCTCAAAAACAAGAACAGTCAGGCAAAATCAAGGATAATAAATCAAAAAGAGGTCACTACAAATCCTCAAAAACATGGAAAAAATGGAAAAAATGGATGCCTTCCAACAAAATTAACTTGTCTGAACCATCACCAAAACGCTATTCCAGACTCAATTGGAGTTCAAACGCATAATTAACTGAGTTTAGGACTAGAGAACATCACGAAGAACGGGCGGGTACAATTATACTTTGAGCCTTATCCTTTGTTTCTTAAACTATGAACCTAGGCCACGATACAACCTTTCAAAGTCCTATTTGAAGCATAGGTTATTCCGAAAGAATACTGTTACAAAAGGTATCCTGGCTCCTGTAAGGCTTTACTCCAAATCCTGAGTCGAATTTTCTTACAAAAATTCTTTTATCAGCTAAAACACATTTTCAAAATTTCAAGACAAGCATAAGCTCTGCATTATTTGATTATCGTTGTTTGCATATGGCTATTTGTTTGACAACAGAGAAATTCACACAACGAATATCCAGCGAACAAAAAACTCTCTCGGTGAGAAAAATCATTTCAAATGGGATGACACTTCCAACGATAAATTTCCTGTAAGCAGGGGGCACAGCGTGATCATTGTCCAACACATCTGGGGAAGTCAAGTCCAAATTCCAAGAAATCTCTCAATAAGTGCTAAAAACTAGGGGCAGATTTGCATCTGATTCACTTGGGGCATTGAATATGAACTCCAACAAAGGGTTGTATACAGTTAAGAAAATGTTTCCTAGCAATACTACAAGTACTTGCTACTAGTGGCAGTGACAAATCTCCCACAAAGTATTTTTCATAGGGTGATTCCCAGCCAGAGTTTCAATCTCTGAAAACATCTCCCCAACTGAGTTGATCTCAAGAATCCTCGAAGATTTCAGCCAAAAGAAAACACCTCTCCAACAGATTGGCGACAAGGTTTATTTCCCCAACAAACAGAAAGATTCCCCAGCTTGAATTTGCCTCTCAGACTATCACAAATAAAGGGACCATGACTCCTCTTCTCTAGTAGACTGCACTACAATCCCCATTGAGTTTCTTCAAAACCTGGAAGACAACCAGATAACAGAATCAACACTCTCCATAAAGTTTTCTTATCAAGCAAAATCAACATCCCCCAACGGAGTTCACCTCAAATAACAAAACTGGAATCCCCAGTGGAAACATTCTAAAAGCAAGGTCTGGAAAAGTGTGCATACTCTTCATCCCCAACGGCCGTCTGGGATTCAGCTTCCCAAAACTCCCCAGCACTTGTCAAGGATTTATTTTCCAAGACAAAATTACATTCCAACAACATTTCATGCATCATACTACATACATGATAAGCGCATACAGCATAAATGGATACAACATAATCTCATTTATTTTGAGAACATCATTACGACATGCATTGCATACATCATGATATTGCATACAACTAACTCTTTACCTTTCAAGGGAAGATCAATCAATAGAAAATTATCATCAACAAATTTTTCAACAAAGACAAGACAACTATTTGTGGACAAATCAATTGCAGATCAATTCCCGAGATAGGACTGGGTGACTATATACATGACAAATAGTATCTTTAGACTTCAGCTGGTTCAGTTTAAATCCCTCAATGGTTTATCTTGATTTCTTTCCGGTAGACATTTTCTTTGGTTCAGATAGATCGCCCCAAGATTTATTCTGATTCATTCCAGTTAAAGAATATTCAAGACCTTTGCTGGTTCAGTTTAAATCTCTCAATGGTTTATCTTGATTCCTTTCCGATAAAAAATTTCTCTGGTTCAGATAGATCGCCCCAAGATTTATTCTGATTTGTTCCAGTTAAAGAATATTCAGGACCTCTGCTGGTTCAGTTTAAATCTCTCAATGGTTTATCTTGATTCCTTTCTGGTAGATATTTTCTCTGGTTCAGATAGATTGCCCCAAGATTTATTCTGACTCGTTCCAGTTAAATAATATTCAAGACATTTGTTGGTTTAGTTTAAATCTATCAATGGTTTATCTTGATTCCTTCCCGGTAGACATTTTCTCTAGTTCAGATAGATCACCCCAAGATTTATTCTGATTCATTCCAGTTAAAGAATATTCAAGACCTCTGCTAGTTCAGTTTAAATCTCTCAATGGTTTATCTTGATTCCTTTCCGGTAGACATTTTCTCTGGTTCAGATAGATCGCCCCAAGATTTATTATGATTCGTTCCAGTTAAAGAATATTCAAGACCTCTGCTGGTTTAGTTTAAATCTCTCAATGGTTTATCTTCATTCCTTTCTGGTAGACATTTTCTCTGGTTCAGATAGATCGCCCCAAGATTTATTCTGATTCGTTCCAGTTAAAGAATATCCAAGACCTCTGTTGGTTCAGTTTAAATCTCTCAATGGTTTATCTTGATTCCTTTCTGGTAGACATTTTCTCTGGTTCAGATAGATCGTCCTAAGATTTATTCCGATTCGTTCCAGTTAAATAATATTCAAGACCTCTGTTGGTTCAGTTTAAACCTCTCAATGGTTCATCTTGATTTCTTTCTGATAGACATTTTCTATGGTTCAGATAAATCGCTCAAAGATAAAAATAAACACATAGACAAGATAAAAACAACAAGTAGATAACCCCCAATCAAAGACTAAATGCATGTAAATTAAACACACCATTCACACATGCAGCCTTAGGGTAATCTCACTTGTTGCCTCAGAAAAATAGTCATGCCCCTCGAACATGGGCGTTTTAGCAAAGACCCTCGATAAAATATCATAGTCCCTCGATGACCCTCAATGTTTCCTTCGGTAAACGATCTAGTCCCTAAACGACATTGCTAAAACGTTCCATAGGTTGCCTTCTATGACTATACAAATGTCCAACCCATGTCCCTTCACATCCAATGATGGGGCTTCTTACGAAATCAACGGTAAGATAGAAATATCTAAAGGAGGAGGAAAAGAATATTTAAGACCTTTTAAGTAGGTAGACTGCTCCTAGTTGCTCGCTTGCTCAAAACAAAAATATTTTATACACCCACACTTTCATTTGAAACATTTTAAAAAGTTAAAACACTTTGTACGCATTCTTATAGTAACGAGAACCATTACAAAGACACCTTTTCAAAATCACTTTCAAAAACACATTCCACAAACACCTCTTTGAACCATTTTCAAAACAACACTTTGTGCGCATTCTTATAGAAACGAGAACCATTACAAAGACGTTTTCAAAATACTTTCAAAAACCATACCACAAGCACACTTTCAAACAAAAGCAAGTGATCTAGCAAGCAACTAAGAGCCCGTAGATAACTACAGATGGAAAGGGTGCTAATACCTTCCCTTTCCGTAACCTACCCCCTGAACTCAAGAAAATAATCTCGAAAGGTCTTTCCTGTTCTTTTCAATCTTTCCTTATTGGATAAAAGAAAATTCGGTGGCGACTCTTGCTATTCTCAACAATTGCGATCAAACGCAAAACACCCAAGTCAGTTCTTCCACCGCGTTACACCAAAGTTATTTGTTTATTTTATTTCTTTTAAAACTTATTATATTTTTTTAAAATAAAATATTTAAAGTTGTTTTTATTTTGTAGGTGCTCGAGTATATGATGCATACCTACAGTGCTTCGACCTTGAAAAATTACAACGATAATAAATAAGTTTTTCGTATGCTTTATGAGATCTGATGTAATAAATGTATTCATGAAAATGACATTATGTCAAATTTAAATAATAATTATTACTCACAATGTCTTTTTTTATTTATAATTTAATAAATTTTTAAAAGGTTTGTTGTTATCTTTCGTTTTTTACTATGATGGTAGATTCATAAAATTTAGTTGCATCTATAAATTATGTTCGCTAGCCTTTGAGGGTCATTATTATGATTAGATATACATTAACTTATTTAATAATATTATTAACTAAGTCTTAAAACATAGAAAATATTGTTTTATAGATGTTGGTTAAAACCAAAACATAGACCGATTAAGTTGTTTCATGATGCCTTAAGTGGTTTAGATTCTTATTTGAAGTTTTTGGTTGTCGGATTCTTGGGATCGTCTTTTTTTTTATTGTTTTTTTTGGAAATCAATACTCTCTCCGTTCAGAAATAAGTATTGCATTTATAAAAAATATTTGTCCCAAAAATATTTATCTTCCAATTATATCCTCTAATTAATACTCCTAATTTACTATTTCTCTCGACTTTCATTAATGATAATTAAAATACACCAATAACTAATCAAGATATTTAGATAAAATTGATATTTTCTCTCTTTCGTTTATCTTATTTTCTTAATCTGTGTGAAAGTGTAAAATATGACAAATATTTTGAGACGGATGGAGTAATATTTTATTTCTTCCAAAAAAATTAAGTCTTAAAACATTCAAGTTGATTTTTTGAAACGATTGAAAAGTATTAAATTCAAGAAAAATAAATACATTGGTTTTTAGTAGCTAATGCACATACTTATAAATACCACACAAATGTGTGATTATTATTTAATTTTGAAAAGAAAAAATATATTCTAGATTTAAATTGCTTAAAGTTTGGCAATTCAAACATATTAGTAAAATTGGACGATTCATGAAAATTTAGTGTAAAAATATAAATGGTAGGCCAAATATGTAAATAAACCTACTTTATTTTATAAAACAACCACCATAATATCTTTGAATAACTTTTTAGCTTATTTTAAAGTCAACCTAAAATATTATACATTTTAATTATGTAACTTAAAATAATCTATTGCAAATCAATGTTTCATATAGATATATTCGTATAGTGTGTATAACACAAAATTAAAAAATGATAATTTTATTTTATAATTTTCATAGTTTTTCTTTTGCTTCAAGAATATTTTATATTATGATATATGGATATTAAATTTTATACCTTTTACTTTTGATAATATATTTTGATACATTAAATATTTTGTTAGTTAGAGTAATTAAAAAATTTCAACACTAAACCTTTTTAAAAAGTAATTTGGAAGAGGAATAGAAATAATTAAATTAGTAATACCAACAATTTAATAAACAAAATGGAAATTGATGAATATTTAGTTTAATAATATGCAAGGGATGTCAAATATGTAAATAAGCCTGTTATATTTTTATAAAGCAACCCAAAATAGGATATAATATATTTGAATATCTTTTTAGAATATTTAAAACAAAACTAGAAATATTATACATTTTTTGTATAATTAAAAATAATATGTTGCAAATTTAGTTTCATATAAATTTATTTTAATATTATACAACACAAAATTGTATGTGGATAAGGAATAATTTTTTAAAGTAATTTTCAAATCATTTTGTTATCTATTTATTTCTCTAAAAATTATATATATATATATATATATATATATATATATATATATATATATATATATATATATATATATATATATATATATATATATATATATATATATATATATATATATATTTCCTTTGTATTGTCTTTTTGGAAATCAATACTCTCCGTCTTGAAATAAGTGTCACATTTGTATAATATATTTGTCCCATACTAAGTGTCGCTTTTAGTTTCCAATGCAATTTTTATTTTTATCTTTCAATTATATCTTTTAATTAATACTCCTAATTTACTATTTCTCTCACATTGCATTAATGATAATTTGAATACACCAATAACTAACGTGGATAGTTTGGTAAAATTGATATTTTCTCTCTTTCATTTATCTCATTTTTTTAATCTGTGTGAAAGTGTCAAATATGACAAATATTTTGGGACGGATGGAGTAATATTTTATTTCTTCCAAAAAAAAATTAAGTCTTAAAGCATCCAAATTGATTTTTTGGATCGATTAAAAAGTATTAAATTCAAAATAAATAAATACATTGGTTTTTAGTAGCTAATGTCCATACTCATATAGACCACACAAATGTGTGATTATTATTTAATTTTACAAAGAAAAGCATATTCTAGGTTTAAATTGCTTAATGTTTGGCAATTCGAACATATTAGTAAAAATAGACAAGGAATCCAGGAGTAAGTTTACTCGCCCCTACTCAGGTTACACTATCACATCCTTGGTGAGTTCCACCCGTGTATCACATTGAAAGACTTGCCCTGGTCATAGCACGATGATCCGGATCATTCCTAAGTGGTATTCCATCTGTGATAAGTTCTAGAGTGACATTGTCGATAAGGCGTCACAACTCATCTGTCATCCAAACACATATGATTAACTACTGGTGCAAAAATGCCATTTTGATAAAAAGAAGTGCACCGGGTGAAAGCCTAATGGTCTTGCCTACATGGCACCATTAGAGGTGAGTTTATTCACACTGATATTTCATACGTGGCATCACAACCCCACCATAATAAGCACACGAAATTCTTAACTGCTGGTGAAACACCGCACATGGACCCACACAAGCGCATCACAATGGTAGCTAAGGTGTTATGACATACCGAGCACGCAGATGCGGTGTTCTGCTAGTGGAAATGCCTTATCATATTGGGTCACACAAGCACATCGCAACGGTATAATGACACACAAGGTCCACGTCATGATTGATTTACGTCCTAGTATCCGGGCCTACTCCGATTCAAGCATACATCCAAATCAAAATGTGTAATCAAGCCGTGAGGAACACACATCAATTCATATAAATACACATCACCGAACGTTCAATCGGAACGACGGGAAAAACACAATTATTCCATACGATACCATATATCACGTAATACATACAACAGTCCATCCGAACGTTCAATCCAGAACGAACGAGAACATACGCTAAATCATGTCATAACATTTATCATATATATATATATATATATATATATATATATATATATATATATATATATATATATATATATATATATATATATATATATATATATATATATATATATATATATATATATATATATATATATATATTCATGTCATAACGAATAAACGATCACATAAAGTCTACACGCATTACTACACACATTTTTAAACGATCACTAAGATCAATGAGGCGTCCAATACTCATCATGGTATAGAACTACACTCAAGAGATTTCAATAATACCGTTCTTTCCAGGAGGGCGCACTGAGCGGAGCCTCCTACGCTAAGCGTACTCTACAAAATAATTAATTTTCAATTTTCAGGAGCGCACGCTAAGCACGGCCACGTGTGCTAAGCGCGGTCTGCGAATTTCTCAAAGACAACTATCAGGAGGGCGCGTTAAGCGTGACCCCGCGCCCTAAGCGCGGCATAAAAAACCAGAACGATATCAGTTCTGTTTTAGGTTTTAAAACCCCCATTTTCACACCTTAAGTTAAGTACCCATAATATGGACATGCAAAAATCAGATTCCATTCATGTTATTCATCAGTTAATATTAACATGCACATAAATTATCATCATAAAACCCTCATTCCCACAACATGCAATTTCCCAATATCCTACCCATGGTTCTAACTAATGGAACTCACCTTGCTCAATTGGAGATTATGATGGTATAATTGTTGCATTTGAATCCTTATCATGCCCAAAACTTCACCTCCAACCATGCCAAACCCGTAATCACCTCAATACCCATTTTCAGCATGCATCCTCCAACTTCAAATGTGTTTTTCTCCTTCAAAATAAAACTCCTTAACACGGAATTATAAATCCAAAGGAAGGTAATTTTGTGTAGATTCCATAACTTCGAGAATTTCTTAAATCGAAGTTGTGAGAAAAAAGTTATGACCTGATATATGGAGATGCACCATAGAATACGAAAGTGGATTTGAACATGATGAACTTGAGTTATTTTCTCTCTCTCTCTCTCTCTCTCTCTCTCTCTCTCTCTCTCTCTCTCTCTCTCTCTCTCTCTCTCTCTCTCTCTCTATCTATCTATCTATCTCTCTATCTCTCTCTCTCTCTCTCTCACACACACACACACACATTTCCACAAAAATATGATTTCCAAAGGAAGGTAATTTTGTGTAGATTCCAGAACTTCGAGAATTTCTAAAATCGGAGTTGTGAGCAAAAAGTTATGACCTGATATGTGGAGCTGTACCATAGAATACGAAAGTGGGATTGAACATGATGAACTTGAGTTGTTTATTCTCTCTTTCTCTCTCTCTCTCTCTCTCTCTCTCTCTCTCTCTCTCTCTCTCTCTCTCTCTTATTTCCACAAAAATCTGATTTGTATTACCAACCCACCAAACATGCCCTTAAGTCACATGTAAAAGATGTTTATTGACCCATTTTCCCTCCAACTAAACCGATATTACAAGTTTTCTCTTTGTTCAATTCTAACCAATATCTTGTCATTCTAATTACTCCACTTAATCTCTCTTAATAATTTCTTGACATAAATAATCATTATATCTCAACCCAACTATTCTCATGTTTAGAAATATGGAATATTACACCCCCCCCCATTAAATAGAATTTGCCCTCAAATTCCTTTCAATCTCTACGAGAACACACTCTTCACACCTTCTTCCAATGATGGGATGGAATGTTCACTACGTTCCTCCTTTGGTAAACCTTGCGACTTTGTACGAATGTCACTTCATCCAAGAAAATAAAATATTTTGTTATGCTTGCGTCTCTCTAATGACAACATTCAGATTTTATTCCACACAAGTCCAAGCAATGTCATACAATTGCTTGTCAAATTTCTTGGCCCTGACCTCTAATTCCCAGATGTTCCAATTGACTTTCTCCTAGTCTACCTTCTTCATACAACAAAACTTCGTAATTCGGTTCTTCTTTCAATTCTTGGTTGTAACACTGACACCGAGAATCACAAGAGTGTACAATTTCGTAACTTATAATCCTTATGCCTAAAAACTGCACACAACATCCTATTAGTGAGGAGTAACCCTCAGGGTCATCCCACAACTGCCGTCTTGATATCTAACAGCTTCGCACAAGGTTCTACTGACGAAGGGTGTATTCTAACAGTCAACCTACAACCATCATCCAAGTCTTTATACACACTCATAAGTGCACAAGACATAGTCATGAAGAGTCTACTCCAAGCTGAATCCTTCCTTCGCTTTTCTCAATACTCACAATTTCGACCATTGCCTCAAGAATTTCCTACCACGTGTGAAACACAAAGTCTTCTTTATGTTGGTCCATCAACAATACCTCTCTGGATTATGTTGGATCCTTGAGATACTGGGATGAACAACACATTTCTCAGAGAGTTTCTCTTTAGAAGGTTCCTCCACTCAACACTTGTTATAAGTATTCCATTCACACCTACTACAAGCTTATCAGGTTCTCCTTTCATCCGTTACGCTACTCTGATCTCAACCTGCCACACATTTCTTGAAACCTACTAGATTATACATTCTCCACATATCACTTGGTTCCATTACTCTACTACACTTTCTTAATCCCTTAATAACAATAGTCCTCTCTCGAAATCCATCCAATCACGATACATGTTAGAGTCCTAAACACATTCAACAAGGCCACTTCTCGAGGTTGAGTAATTCCAAAATAAGGTCACTAATGATTCCATAAGTCTTAGTTAGATCCACAAATACAACTTGGTCACACACTTCGGTTCAAGAATGTCTAAATTTGGATACTCATGAAATAGGAGTTTGCTTTACCCTACCGATCCCACATCATACAACTTCTACAATAAAACTGCCAACATTTCCATAATTCCTTCCAAACCATTCAACTTCATACTCTTAGTGTGACAACACCTTCGATAACTCATGTACCTTAAGCAGTGCAATAATCCTTTAACTGATACACTTCGTCCATGTAGTCGTCTACTGACGTTTGTAACGCACCAAATTTCCTTCAGACCACTGACTAATCTTGAAAACCAATACAAATCGTCATACGCTTCCCTTTAACCATGCAGTCCCATACCTACACAGCCTCATGATCCTCCTCATACCTGTTGCAAATTCAGTTTCCCACTTAAAGTTGCTAGGGTTGTCTCATTGCCATGCCTCGTTGTTTCCTAAACTATTACTAAACTGACTATCTTGGTTGCATTCCCAAATGTAGCGTTTCCAATGTCTAGAGCGCGACCACAATTCAAAGAATAATACCTCATGCTTCGAACATCCCCCTTTGGAATTTATCGGTATTCTAAATCCAAAGTATCTCTATTCAATGAGACTGACATGCTTCACTCATGATGGTCTTCATACACTCCCCCTAGATACATTTCATATCAGGTTATTCCAAGATATACTTCATCTATTCCAACACTGATCACCAACGTTAAAGAATAGCCACACCACGCCGACCAAGATATGACAACCTCACATCAGTTCCACCTCTGGAATTCATGCACACTCATTACTTACCATTCTGCAAAACAAAAGCATCCATAAGGTATCACCTGATATCACCCATGCAGTTACGACCACTCAGAGTCCTCATAAGTGTAGTACCAAAACTTGATACATCCCATTATCACCCGATAGTTGCCTACTATCTAGCACGACATATGGATCCTCGTTACACCTACTTCATGAGAATTCGAGTCCGCATCTCACGAATACCAAATTAGAAACTTACCCTAAGTTCCAGATCAACATTCTCCTACATCTGACAGATTTCGTACACGATAGCGATACTGTGGCGTTATAAATGTATGGTAGTACCAACATGGTGGTCCAAATCCAAGTCCATGATCTCAACTAACCTACCCTGTAGCGTACAACGTTCTCTAGCCATATCCTATAGTCACAATCATCAGATGTCCGAACTGTAAGAACAAGATTTGGTTCTGCAATATCATCTCTGAGTTTTGATGATAACAAATGAATATGATTGAATAAACGATTTTGTTGTACTAATGTTTTTTATTGTTGAGTACTTAACAAACAGGTTTTGCTTCTGATGGATGGCGTGGCCAAGACATTAGAAGAGAAATGATTATGCTTCTATGCTACATAAGTTCTATTGAACAGTAGCAAGACACTCCAGAATGCTTTAAAGTGTAAGCCCTTATATTTGTCTGAAGAAACCAATCAAAAGATTTAAAGACAGAAGTTGTTACTTATGTCCATGTGTTGAAGACTCAAGCTTCTAAAGACAATGTGTTCTAAGGAAACCAGTCAGAAGATCTGAAGATATAAGTTGTTACTTACATCCAAATGTTACAGCTCACGTTTCTAAAAGATAGTGTGTTTCAAGAAACAAAGTTAGAAGATCAGAAGACGAAGTTTCTACTGAACTACAAATGCTAAAATCTTAGTTTCTAAAAGACAACTTGTTCCAAAGAAGACAAATTTAAAAGATCTGAAGATAACATTTCTAACTGAAGTTTGGATGCTGAAGACTTTGTGTTTCTAATAACAAGGTTCTGAAGATAAGGATTCTTAAAGAACCAAGTGCTAAAGATTCTAAGTACAGAAGGTATGAAGATTCCAAAGACTTAAAGTTCTAAAGGTCTAAGGTTATCTACAACGGGTTATCACGACCAAGTGCTGAAGACTCTGAAGACGCAGTTCTGAAGACTTAAAGTTCTGAATACCTTATGTTATGTTCCCGCTTCTAATCTCATGCTCGCAGAGGCCTCTAAAGTGCAGAAGGAAAGAATATAACGATAACACAGTACAATAATACACAGTACTAAAAGTTGTATGCCACTACCTCTCCACTAACTTAAACTGTGGAAGAGATAAGGACGTCGTAGTACAATTGGTAATGACTCTTTTTCAAATATCCAACTACTCTATTTTACTTGGCTATATAAGAAAAGAATTGTATGTTTAAACTCCATATTTTGGTTGGTTGGGTGTTTGCTAAAAGTTACAAGTTGCAAGTCGTAAGTTGTTGATGTTCAATGTTAAAAAGGAAAGCTATCATTATTAGAAAACAACCAAAACAAAGCTATTGTCCACTATAACAATATGAATAATTCTACAAGATGTTATTCAATTTACCAATCATATACATCTTGGAATAATCATAAAAAATCAAGGAGTTGTTGCTCGTATCTTGCTTAATGAAGAAAGAAGATAAAGGTGGAGAATTCCTCAAGATGTAATTCAAATCATCAATCATATACATCTTGATAGAATTATGAAGAAGCAAGGAGTTGTTGCTCATAGCTTGATCAACAAAGAAGATGAAGACAAGAAGACTACAAGATGATGCACTTATTTTAGATTAGATTCTTCTTTGTAGAAATATGTAAAACACAAGAGTTGTTGCTCAGATTGTGTTATTTCTTAAGATCTTAATGTAAATTTTTTGTACACAAGAGTTGTTGCTCAGAATTGTATCAAAAAATATGTACTTATATTAGGAGTAATTTGCTTGATAAGAAGCACTCATGTAATCTGCAGAAAAACCATTCTGTTTAGAATTGGTTAGCACCTCAAGTGACCGAGTGAAGATCAGAAGACTTGAGAAGACTTTGGATGCGGCCATCATAGACGAAATCCTGGTAGTGGATTATATTGGGTCAATGGTATTCATATCTCAAAGGGGACTTAGTGAAGTTCAGCCTTATAAGATCACTGATGGATATCATTGGAAGGAAATCCTGATAGCATATTTTGGAGAATCGGATTATGTTGGGTCAATGATTGTTATATTCGGTTTGGATACTTGAACATTTCATTGGATGTTATTCACTGGCAGTTTCCCGTGTGATTGTAATCTGAATAATTATAGTGGATTAAGTCCTTGAGTTCAAGGTGAAATCACCTCAGAAGGGTGGACTGGATTAGCTTGGGGGATTCTCAAGGGAACCATGATATATCACGTGTTTTTTACTTTTGCTTATGCTTTAGATTTTATGTTTCCTGAACCAAATTAGAAGCATTAATAAGAAGTAACAATCAAAATCATTCTTCAACAAATAATTCTTAGAAGCGATAGTTTTACAAGAAAGGAAAACCCAATTCAAACCCCCATTTATTTCATTTTCTTCACACCTTCAATTGGTATCAGATCCTGGTTCTGTAATTGATGGATATTAAACACCTAACAATGTCAGATAAAGATCCAGATGCTTTGTGAAGAAATACTCTAAGGTGATAGTTATTCAATTTTCAACTATTGTCTAAATCCAGAAAAAATTGAAGAACAAGCTAACAACAAAAGATTCATCAAATAAGAAGTTATATCTATTGAATAGTTTTGATTAAGTTCCATTGAGAAGTATGAGATGTTTTCAAGAAACTAATTAGTCCACTCTTTACTTTCTCATAAGATCTCATTAGGAATCTTTTCAAAAGAATAAAGATTTTTATCTTATGATACAAAAGAACCTCATGATAAAACCGTCCATTCAAGCAGACATAAGATCTAATCATTGGTTCTATCGAAAAAGGCTTTGTAGAAGACTAGACATTTTTGAGGAAAGAAATCTCATTGACGCATAAGAAGTTTGGTCAACAACTAACCCTAAAAAAGTTAACTCAGCATTGCAAGAAAAAGATTGTCAATCAGAAACGTCAAAGTTTTGATTAGAACGAATTCTGCAATTCCTTCAAGGAAACAGAGATTTCAGAAGACTTTAAGAAATGATGGTTAATTCTCTCTATCACATAGCTTCTCAGAATTTCATGAAATATTGACCTTCTGAAAAAAGCTTATGTTGAAAAGGAAGCTTGACAAACAGATGGATGTTCTGATAATAAAAGATCAGAATATCTTTGCTCTGAGGATTCTCTCAAAAAGGTCAGACTGATAATTCTAAACAGAAGAATGACGAGACCGTCTGAAGAGAAGACTATGATTCTAGTTCTAAGATTAGAAATTAAAATTTAGAATAAATTTATACTCTTCTCACATCAGAAAACTGAGAATACTCAATAAATAAGAAGAATCAATATGAAGATAATTCAGAACCTCTAAAAGACTGCTCTGAAGAAAGAATAAGAAGAAAGAAGTTGATCAGAAGCTGTATCTAAAAAATCCATTATCAGAGGATGCTTCAGTCAAAAATATCTATGATCAGATGAAACCCTTTGGTCATTCAGACCCTGAGTATATTGATTGTGTCACTTAGTTAGAAGAAGTGGTTAACGCGTGTAATCCTCGATTATTCCTAACCATCACATGTTACCTAAGCTAGATTATGAACATCATGCAATTTTGTGATTTGATACGTCATGATTACTTTTATTAATTATAACCCCATTAATCCTTTTATTCCTATTTTAAAACACCCATAACCACACGTCACTCCCCACACTTGTTAAAAACCCTAAAACCCTTTTTCTCTCAACTGTTCCTCGTCTCTTTCTAGGGTTTCCTCATCCTTTTCAAAAGTTCGTCTACAACCTTCTTCTACAAATCTCCACCCACTTTGAACAATGGTAACTTTCGCTCAAGAAGAAGCTGCTAAGTTTTCTAGTGAACTAGAACAAGCCCTAAATATATTTGTCGCAACATCGTCAACCATTGCATCTTCGTCTTCAACAATGGTTCCATCATTTTCAACAGTTATGTCCTCATCAACAATTTCTCCATCCTTATCAACTGAGGTTCCCTCATCTTCAGCAAATCCTACTGATGACAATCATTTACGCGGAAAAGTCCTCAAGTTCATTGTAACCTAAAACCAACGAATTTGATTGTTCTTAAGGAATTAATGGTTTATTTTGAAAATATTGCTGTAAATGGGTGTGACTTAAAAGAAGAACTAAAGGCTCAAGGCTAGGAAATCTATTTCCAAAGGCCTCATGATCCTGTCTATGAGGCTCTAGTGATAGATCTTTGGAAAATGCTTATTGTGATGATTTTCATATTTTTTTGGATGTTATTGGATAAAGGATCATCATCACTGAAGAGTCCATTGCAAAATTCTTGGGATTGAAGTTCCTAAAAGGAAAACGTGTATATGGTTTAGACAATAAATCAAAGGCGAAAAAAAAACCTCTAGATCAACTACTGCTCACAAATTTCTTTGCTGAGAAATCCAAGTACAAAAGCAAGGATCTTAATGATAATCTCAGAGTATGGCATAAAATTATTTTGGGCTGCATAAACCCTAGACCTCCTTCAAGTTCCTCTGATTATTTCAACATCAATTATAGGTTCATGTTGTACTTTTTTATGTCCAAACAAAGGATTAATCTTCCTTTCATTTTGTTTAATTACTTGAGGGATTCTATTAGAAAGACCAGAATCACCACACTTCCCAACAAAAAGGTATCTCCCAATATTCTCTATGGACGACTTCTAACTGATATTTTTGTTGAAAATGGCTTGGTAAAGTTTTTTATTAAAGAAGCCAATTATAAAGAGGAACTGACTCCAAGCATTTGAGATTCCTTTAATGGGAAAACTCTGAGGAATATGAGGTTTATTGAAGAACTCAAGGTCAAGCCTCTGATTGAACCATTTGAGAATTATCACCATAAAATAATTCCTGTGAGGGACTATCCTCTGCTCTCCAAATGAGATCCAGTATCCAGCGTGGCTGCATACGTTCTAATGATGCAACAAGAAGGACATTATATGTCAAACTTTAATTATTCAGATTTTCCTGCTGAGGGTGTTGATTATTCTATTGGTAAAAGGAAGAGAAGCTCAAATTCTTCTGAATCATAGAAGAAAAAGAAAAATAAAAAGAAGTTTAACTTTCTAAAAGATGTCGTTCTGGGAAATGAAACTTCTGTAACAACTAGTGTTGTACCCCAAAATTTGCCCTCCCATTTCTCATTGATTTCTCATCACAAAGCCTTTGAAGCTCAAGATCCAGTTAGGGTTTCATCTGCTCAAGACTTCTCCTTGCACTGTTGACCCAAATTAGGGTTTGTGTTTGCACAAAGATGTTTTGACCTAAAATGCCTAAGATGACTTTCATGCTTCATATTGGACTCCCAAGTTTATCCATACCAAGTTTCAAGTCTTGATTCCAAGTTTTGCCCAGTTAATTGGACAGTTGACCTAGAAATCAACTGTATTAGGGAAAAAGTCAACTGTGGCCAATTGACAGTCAAATCTCATGAAAATTGACCCACATCAACATTATAAACTCACATGGACCATTTGATCAAGTTTGGATCACAATTCCACAAGAAATTTGGTCAGATCACCAAAAGGGCAAAATGGTCATTTTTTAGGGTTTTGACTGCACAAAGGCAATTTTTAACTGTTTGACCCAACCATTGGCAAACCAAGCTCACCTATGGACTCAAGGACCCCATGGAATTATCTTGACAAGCTCAACAAACTCAAAAAGATCCCAAGTACACAGGATTGACAGTTGAATTTCCCAGTCAATTGATCAATTTTGACTGTATACTGAAAAGTCAAACTTTGACTTTTTGGTCAAAATCAAGAGTCAAGATTCATTTTTCATCAAAACATGCCAAATCATGAAACTTGTTCACCAAGAAATCACAAAATGCAAATTAGGGTTAGAAATTAGAATTTTTCATAACTTAGAATTTTTCTAAGTTATGAAAAACCCTAATTTTTTCCCAACTTTACCCCACTTTCTCACCAAGATCCATTTGGATTCAAACAAAAGTCAAAACATGAAAGTTCTAGCTTGTTGCATAATCTACAACTTTGATTCACAAAGTTTTCCCAAATGAGGCTTGTATCTCAAGTTACAAATTTTTGAATAAGGGCACTAAACCATTCTTAACTTAGTGAATTTTGACCTATTTTGACAAGGTTTTCTACCCAACTTCAAGGCCATTTTCCATACACTTCCACTTGGAATTTCAATTTGCATTTCAAATATGGATTGTAGCACACATTCCAAGCTTTCCAAAATGTCCAAGAACTCATCAAACAACCTCATAACTTGAGAGAATCGAATTTCACAATATAGCAAAAACTCACTTTTGAATTGATCATGAACATGTTCATAACTTAGGCCATTTGCAAGTCAGCATAGTTTGTGCTACATTACAGGTCCTAAAACCCTTTGACACTCAATAATTTAATGCTAAACCTTTGTACCAAGACCATGTTTTGTGTATTCAAGCATTGTCTAGAAGATTAATCCGTTTATAGATAAAGCATTATTTCCATTTTGAAAAAGTAGGACTTTATGTCCATTTTGCAAATCCAAGTGGTACAGCCAAAATCATCTAGGCATAAGTTATGAGACACATTGCACTGATCAAGGCAAAGGGTTGCAGCATGTTATGGGGGCCTGCATCAGTCTAGAATATCAACTTGCCTTTTGTTGCTTAAGAAAGAAGAAACATAGCATAACTTGACACAACTCTCATATCAGCTTGAAAACACTTAAGTGAACTGGTGAAACACACTCAAGACATCCCAACCAAGCTAGTGCACGATCCTAACATCCCTCATACACCCCAAATCCCAGAATCACCTTCAAACTGCAAGAACAGGGCAAGGCCTGCAGTTTGAGTGCCATCTCCCATTTCTCTCAAGCTTTCTTGCCCAAACCAGTTCACATACATTCCCTAGCATCTATGCAAGCTAACCATGACTTGAAACACGACCTGTAATTCCTCTAACAAGTTCCACCATTTTCACTTTTTTCATTTTGCAGTTGAAGTTCTACAGCTCGATTAAGGTGTCTCAAAGCAAAGTAAATATTGGAACAGCATCACCACACCTCAAGGAAGTTATACCAACCATTATCTTGCACTGAAAGCTTCCCCATTGCCAGATAGAACTTCAACTGAACAGGTATTTTGGTGAACTTCTATCTCTCTTATTAGGCATCATTAGCTCTAAGTTTGTGAATAAGCAATGTTCTACTCATGCCACTGAACCTGTACATGCTTTTACTTTTCATTTCTTTTGCCTGAGCTGTGAGAATTTAAGGTTTGAAAATGGCAGAAAATCTAGGTCAGGATTTGGGGGAGAAGAAATTCTCCCTCATCTTAGAGAGTTAATACAAGTTCTGCATATGGTTGGATTCGTCTCTTGATGCTGAACATTTTTTATGTTATGAGTTTTCATTAATAAGCCAGGAATCAGGATGTTTGAATGGAGGAACAAAACGCGCATTTTTTGATACTTTCTGGCCAGAGGTTGAAGAAAGGTTGCATTGGGCTGGGCTTGCTTTGTATTTCCTTTTCACACCATATAATTACTTCTGAACCCCCTGAGCCCATTTGGTTTATTTTTAATGTTTTTTGACTTTTTTCTTTTTTTAATTGACTTATTTATTTTTTCTCATGATATTAAAAATATAAAAATATTTTTTCTCACCATTTTTGAATTTATTAGGTATTTATTTGATTTTTCTTTTAGTTTATACATAAAAAATAAATACATATACTTTTTTATTTAAAATATTAAAATAGTGCAAATATACATTTTTATACACTTTTATTTTGTCCTACTCTCTGAAAATATTTTATAGAAAAAATACTTTTTTTATTATTATTAAATATTAAATATTATTTAATTAGTATATACAATACATATTTTGTAAATAATATAAATAAATATACTTATACATTAATACACTTGGAACAAAATATCAAAAATATGCATATTTTATTTTATTAATATTTAACATAAAAAATGCATTTTTGCAAATATACTATATTTTTATTTTATTTTTGTATGTAAATAATAAATATTATGTGTATTGAATAAATAAGGCACTTTATTTTGAAAACTAGGGTTTTGACCTAAAAATGAAAATACTCCAAAAATACTTTTATTTTTATTTTTGTGACATAAATAATATTCTTTTTCATACACATAAAAATTCTTTTTACATTTTACATATTTATTTCATTTCCATTTAATTATGCAATTATTTATCTTGTAAATATTCAAAGAAAATGATGTAATAGCTAGGTTTAATTTCTTGTCTAAATAACCCCCATTTGAACATTTGTACCCCCTCCCCATATTATTATGATTGTAATAGTGTAGGAATTTAAATTTCGCACTTTAATATTTTCTAAACATACCATGCTAGAATTAGGGTTTGTATGCGAATAAAACGAATAAATTAGTTTGACCTAATCTCAAGATAAACAAGCATGAAAATGGACAACACATTTCACACTTGCACCCCTAGGGTATTCCACTTTGTTGCCTTTAAATAAATTGGGCCATATTGTATGTTGAATTTCTTTGGGTAAAACAAACAATCAAATGATCATAAGTCCCTCGATGACGCTTTCAAAAAAGTTGCCTAAAATGATCAAATCCTTTTCAAAGAAAAAATTGCCCAAAGACATTTAACACTATTGCAATTATGGCCTAAACGATGACCCGCGCCCGTCCCTTTCACCTCCTAATACAAGATTGTCCACCAAATGCAATGGTGGAACAAAATTGTCAAAAGGTTTAAAACATAACAAAAATCTTTGAGAAAACTTTAGGGTAGATAACTCTTAAGTACTTGTCAATTTGCAAAGAAAACACTTGCCTGATTTCAAACCACACTTCACAAACACTTTCAAAACAAACTTTCAAAAAACCCTTGAACATCTTTTCAAAAAGACAAACACCTTTTGTAAAACATTCGAGTAAAGAATTATTACAAGGGTAGCCTATACAAGGCATCTTTTTAAAACATTTTCAAAACCACGCACAAAGCACCATTTCAAACAAATTGAAAACCAAGGCAAGTTGATCTAAACAAGTACCTAAGAGCCCATGGATAACCATGGATAGAAAGGGTGCTAATACCTTCCCTTTCTATAATCTACTCCCCGAACCCAAGAAAAATCTCAAAGGTTTTTGCTGTGCTTTTTAAACCTTTCCTTAGGATAAAATAAAAAGTCAGTGGCGACTCTTGCTCAACCGAAACATTTGTGAAAACAAACGCAAAACCATAGTCAGTTCTCCCACCGTATCACAGAACTGGCGACTCTGTTGGGGAGTGTTTAAAAGTGGAGTAACCTTAGGGCTTAGATCACCCTCTTGCATGACAAATTGTTTGAATTGATTGCTTTACATTTTGGCTCTCTTGTTTGGGTTTGCAATCCTACACCCGGATTTTGGGAAACATTCATAGATAGCAATACGTTGTGGAAACTGTGCGGGGTATACCGACACGGTCGAAGCAATAGCTATATTAGTGCGACATATTTGTGAGTACCGGTAACCCTTGAGTTCAATCAAGGAGAGTACGGGCCCGCTGAGTGATGTCACTAAGCACTAATGACTTAGAACCTTACTCGACCATCTTGGCCTTTTATTAGGGGTAATGAGATGACCGGCTTTGGTGCAGTCCGAAGTTGGTAGATACTCGATACTACACTCATTGAGGGTTGTTTTCTTGGAATATTTTGGTCGCTAGTTAAGTGGCTAAACCAAAACCATGAACAATGAAAACAATCCAGTGATATTGAGCTCCTTAGAACCCGGTTACTATTTATAGGACAGGTTTTTTTAAGCCAACTACACTCAAGAGGGTACTTACCTATGAAACCCCATGCAAGCCTGAAACTAGGGTTTGGTGTGATTTGCTTGTACATATGTTTTGTGCATACATCATAAACATCATAAAGCATCATATGCATTCACTAACCATTTCAAGGGTTTTGGATCTTCATCTTTGTTCTTTGTTTTATAGGACATGGAAATTCCTCGCAGAAATACCATTCAAGTCAACCTTGTGAGAATCTCTCCTCAACTCAAGGAGCTCACCTCCAGAATTCCGGAAAATTCATCCTTCAGTGAAAGACATGGCAAACTTCTCAGCCTAGTCAACACCAACATTGAAGAAGACATGATGAAAGTGCTATTCCAGTTCTTTGACCCTCTTCACCACTGTTTCACTTTCCCTGATTATCAATTGGTACCCACTTTGGAGGAGTTTTCTCAACTCCTAAGAATCCCTATCCTTAATCAACTACCCTTCAACGGTACGGAAAAGGAACCAAAGTCGGAATATGTTTCTCGAGCATTACATCTACAACCATCCGACATCAAGGGGCATTGGGAAACCAGAAGCAGCGTCAAAGGATTCTTAGCAAAGTTCTTGTTTGAGAAGGCACAAGAATGTTGGAACTCATTGGACCTACAAGCCTTTGAAGAGATTGTGGCACTCCTTATCTATGGGTTGGTCTTGTTCCCAAATCCTGACCAATTGGTAGATGTCAACGCCGTCAAAATCTTCTTGTCCAGAAATCCAATACCAACATTGCTTGGGGACATTCTTCACTCATTTTACACACGAACAATGAGAAAGAGGGGTGTTCTCATGTGCTGTACTCCTATCCTTGCAAGGTGGTTTATTTCGCACCTTCCACAATCTGTCCTAAAGAATGACCAAGGCTCAAGGTGGTCCCAACGGTTGATGACTCTTACTCACTCTGATGTACATTGGTGTTCTCGGTCCAGAGAAAATGTCATCATCGTCGATCGTTGCGGAGAATTTCCTAATGTTCCTTTACTTGGAATTAGAGGAGGTATCACCTACAACCCTTGCCTAGCTTTGAGGCAATTTGGATACGCACGGAGGGATGGCCCTCATGATATGTTGATTCCTGACCTAGTTTTTGACTTCGACAACGATACGCAAGGACTCCGCCAAAGATTCATCAGAGCTTGGGGAAAACTCAACAAGGTTGATA
Source organism: Vicia faba (assembly GCA_948472305.1). NCBI lineage: Eukaryota > Viridiplantae > Streptophyta > Magnoliopsida > Fabales > Fabaceae > Vicia > Vicia faba. The sequence goes on along the minus strand of OX451737.1, from coordinate 1,334,819,672 downwards.
GCAAGACTCTGGGACACAAGAACTCCATCCCTCTTGAGCCTTATCTCAAGTGGGTACGAGCCCGAGCCCAAAGTCTCCTGATGCCTTATCCTCATGTACTCCCAGTGATTAAAGAGCCCGTCAATGAAGGAGAGGTTCCCTACACCATCCTACATCCAGACATGCCTACATCGTGGGAGGAAATGCAGAAAAGTTGGATTCAGCTCAAGGAAGAACGAAATACTTTTGAAGCTAGCTTCTACGCCAGTGAGAAGAAGGTTCTAGAGCTTACCCGCCGACTCCATGAGCAAGAGGCCCTCAACACCTACATCGCACCAAAGAGGATGCGCAATGTCTTTTTGCCTTAAGAAGTTATTTTGTAATATTCGGCCCATGGGGCATTTATGTACTAACGAATTTCTTCTTATTAATATGACGTGCGTTCTTCTTTGTCTGAAACAATTTTGAATGTCCTAAATCCTTGAATGCATTGCATACATAAGCATACCATTCATCATGTGCATAAGCAGGTCTCACTCCAGGTTTCCTTATCTGTCTGCTGTTTATTTCAGTAGGATGGATCTCGAGCAAACAGTCAAAGACCTACAAGCTCAGAATGCACAGTTCCAGCAACTCCTATTGACCTTGGCTAAGGGTCAGGAGGATATCAAAACTCAATTGGGGAACAAAGACCCAGTGAAGAAGAAGAAAAAGAGACTCGGGGTAGCTACTTTGGGGAGAAGATTTGACGGAGAAGCTCGGAGAGTGCTTGAATTTCCTCCTATCTCTGATGAAGGAACCAGCAAAAGAGATGGAGCTGCGGTGCCTTCCGAGTCTGATGCGGAAGAAGAAGAGGTTGAAGAGGATGAAGATTATTCTGACCAGCAATACCCTCCAGCTGATGATAAATACAAGGGTTTAGAAGACAGATTGGCCGCCATGGAATTACAAAGGGTACCGGGTTTGGATTTTGAAGACTTGGGTTTGGTTGCCGGGATTGTGATTCCCCCAAAGTTCAAAGTGCCAGTGTTTGTGAGGTATGATGGGTTGTCTTGCCCAAAAATGCATCTCAGGTCCTACGTGAGAAAGATTCAACCTTATACGACAGACAAAAACCTCTGGATTCATTTCTTTCAAGACATCCTTTCTGGAGCTCAGTTGGAGTGGTTCTATCAGCTAGAAGGAACCAGTGTCAGAAATTGGGAAGATTTGGCCACCGCTTTCTACAAACAATACCAGTATAATTCTGACCTTGCTCCTACTCGTACCCAACTTCAGGGTATGTCACTAGGAACAAGTGAAGGATTCAAAGAATATGCACAAAATGGAGGGATTTGGCTGGCAGGGTGCAGCCTCCTTTAACCGACCGCAAACTTGTTGATATGTTTCTTGGGACCCTATCGGGGCCGTTTTTCAATCATCTAATTGGTAACTCTTCCGCGGGGTTTACCGATTTGATCTTAACAGGCGAAAGAATAGAAGCTGGCATCAAGTCAGGAAAGATTCAGAAGGGTGTTGCTGCAAGTGTTGAGAAGAAGCCTTTTAAGAAGGAAACAACTGTGGTATATTCTCAGAGAAGAGCAGGGAAGATGGAGCATTGGCCAACTGTGGGGGCCGTAATGATTCAAAATACTCCAAGTGAGCAGCCTCGCTATAACCAGTCCAGACCAAATCAGCAACGAGTGGAGCGGCCACAATGGCAGTTCACCCGTATTAATATGACTCCAGTGCAAGTGCTTCCCCATCTTTTGAAGTTGAATCTCGCCACCATCAAGGAGGCACCAAAGAATGTGAATACGTCCTCTCCGCATTATCATGCCAATGCTAAATGCGCCTACCATTCATACAGTGTTGGCCACGACACCAATGATTGTTGGGCACTCAAGCATAATATCCAAGACCTGATAGAGGCTAAGGAGGTAGAGTTTGACGCTCCAGAGAAGCCTAATGTAATATCTGCACCCATGCCGAAGCACGACCGAAATGTCAATGCCATTGAAGAAGATTTGTATGTTGCCGATGTCAGTGATCTGACTACTCCACTGCTAACCATTAAGTTGAATTTGTTAAGGGCCGGGATCTTTCCGGGATGTAAAGAAGACTGCTATTTTTGTTACTCTCTGCCATTTGATTGTCCGCTACTGAAGAAAGGCATCCAAGGCCTTATGGATAGTCAACAAATTTTGTTCGAAAAAGTTTCTGCTGTTCCAGTTCATACTGAAGATGTCTCAATCATAACCATTCACGCCAATCTTTCCAAGGCCGTCAAAAAGCCTGTTAAGATTACACCAGCTACGAAATCTGTTCCTTTGAAGATAACAATGTCGGGGCCTGTTCCCTATGTTTCTGAGAAGTCGATACCTTGGAACTATGGCGGTGACGTCTACTACTATGGTATCAAACAAATCGAAATAATTGAAGAAAGTTCGGATGATGATGAAGCCGGCATTAGTAACATTGCGGGCACTAGCAAAATCACCAGGAGCGGGAGAATATTTTCTCCAGAGATTGCCCCTCCAAGAGCAATCTTTGGACCCTCGTCAGCCGACAAGGTCATCCCTGCACCAATAAAGCTCTCTGCTAGAACTCCTCTGATTGAAGACATTGTTGTTCCTAGTACTGTCTCTCCTACCGCTGCTAACAAAGGTAAGGGAATCCAAGATGAGCCCGTCAGGACGAGGGCTCAACCCTTGGTGATCCCGGAGACCTCCAAAAAGGAAATGGACGAGATTTTGAGGATAATCAAAAGAAGTGATTACGATGTGGTGGAACAGTTGGGGAAAACCCCCTCCAAGATCTCCATGCTGGCACTACTACTTTGCTCAGAAGCGCACGCTAAAGCCCTGATAAAATTCCTGAAGGCAGCTCATGTGCCCCGGGAAACCTCTGCGGATCAATTTCAGAATTGCGTGGCTAGCCTGACTGCGGACAATGGATTAGGTTTTTCTGATGCCGACCTAACTCCTAAAGGTAGAAATCACAATGATGCTTTGCACATTTCAGTCGAGTGTCGAGGAACTACTCTCGCACATGTCTTGGTTGATACTGGTTCGTCGCTGAATATTTTGCCTAAGAAGGCCTTGGACCGACTAGATTGTGAGGGGTTGGATTTGAAGCCGAGCGATATTGTTGTCAGAGCTTTCGATGGTTCGAAGAGAATGGTCCATGGGGAGGTTGAAATTCCCATCAAGATAGGCACTGAGGTGTTTAAATCCACTTTCTATGTGATGGACATCCGTCCATCATACTCTTGCTTGCTGGGTAGACCTTGGATACACCATGCTGGGGCAGTTACCTCCTCCTTGCATCAGATGTTGAAGTATCCTGTCAAGGGAAAGATCATTACTGTCCATGGTGAAGAAGAGTACATGATTAGCCACTTAAATTCTTTCCGGTATGTGGAGGTTGAAGGAGAGTTCATTGAGACACCGTTTCAACATTTCGAAGAAGTCCTTCCTGAAATAGCAGTAGCGAAGTTGGCGGCTGAGACACCGAGGCAGATGGCCAGGATGGCATCTCTGGAGGACGCAAGGGCCGCAATAAAAGAAGGGAAAAATTCAGCATGGGGGAAGTTACCTGACATTCCACATAAGACAGACAAATTTGGATTAGGGTTCACAGCCGCTGGCCAGAAGACTATGCGCCGTTCGAAGATTGAAAGAGCGCCAGTCAAAATTTCTCCCTACGGAATCAACGCTTTGGAGGATGAAGACAAAGAGAGCAACATTGAAGAGTGGATCTATCCAACTGTCAAAGGGGGGTTGAGCAACTGGGAGGCAAAAGACTTTGTCCCCATCACTTTTATTCATCAGTAATTTATCTATCAAACATTTCCTACTTGGTCTGTAATATTTACTTTCAAACAATCCGTACATTATCTTTTCACCTCATGCCTTGCCCGGGGCATGTAGGTCCACTTGTAAGGGTTTTGATTATTTTTCATATCCATATGCCATGTTAATGATTCATTGGACGTTTTTCATTTGATAAACTGCTTGTGTTCATTTTCTTTCCTTTTGGCATTTTTGTTTAAGGATGGCTATCCCTTACACAAACCCACACTCACCAATGCAGGTACCCATCCACTCCGGATTCCATGGGTGATTATTCTGCTATATCTTTCAATAACTCTGAAGATCTGGTCAATCTAGCCGAGTATGAAGATGACGAAGGTTGTGAAGTACCCGGGGAACTAGCCAGACTTCTGCAACAAGAGGAAAGGGCCATATTACCGCATGAAGAGCCATTGTAAACTGTTAACTTGGGAACCGAGGAGGACTGGAAGGAGGTGCAAGTGGGTGCTAATCTGGAACCGAGTGTCAAGGAACGCCTGATACAGTTGTTGAATGAGTATGTTGAAATCTTCGCTTGGTCTTATGAAGACATGTCGGGTTTAGACACAGACATCGTGGTTCACCGTCTCCCCACAAGAGAGGATTGTCCGCCGATCAAGCAAAAAGTTCGCCGAATGAGGCCTGACATGTCTGAAAAGATCAAGGCAGAAGTAATGAAGCAATTCGATGCTGGCTTTCTGGCTGTTACGTCCTATCCTCAATGGGTCGCTAACATTGTGCCGGTACCTAAGAAAGATGGCAAAGTCAGGATGTGTGTGGACTACCGGGATTTGAATAGGGCCAGTCCCAAAGATGATTTTCCGCTCCCTCACATTGACATTTTGATCGACAATACAGCTCAGCACAAAGTGTTTTCCTTCATGGATGGATTCTCGGGCTACAATCAAATCAAAATGGCCCCCGAGGATATGGAGAAAACAACTTTTGTCACACAATGGGGCACTTTCTGTTACAAGGTGATGCCGTTCGGGCTGAAGAACGCAGGGGCAACTTATCAACGCGCCATGGTAGCTTTATTTCATGATATGATACATCATGAGATTGAAGTTTACGTAGACGATATGATAGCTCGGTCACAAACAGAGGAAGGGCACCTTGAACATCTAGAAAAGCTGTTTGCCAGATTGAAAGAATACAAGCTCAGGCTGAATCCAAGTAAATGTATTTATGGAGTTAGGTCTGGTAAACTCCTGGGATTCATTGTAAGCAACAAAGGCATTAAAGTCGATCCCGTAAAAGTGAAAGCAATACAAGAAATGCCTGCTCCCCGTACTGAAAAGGAGGTTAGAGGGTTCTTGGGGCGCTTGAACTATATTGCCAGATTCATCTCGCATCTGACTTCTACCTGTGAGCCAATTTTCAAACTCTTGAAGAAAGATCAGGTAGTCGAATGGAACGACGATTGTCAAGCTGCTTTTGATAGAATCAAGGAGTATTTGCTAGAACCTCCTATTCTGATGCCACCCGTCGAAGGAAGACCATTGATCATGTATTTGACCGTCTTGGATAACTCAATGGGGTGTGTTTTGGGCCAGCATGACGAGTCTGGTCGAAAAGAGCATGCTATTTATTACCTTAGCAAAAAGTTTACCGACTGTGAGACTCGCTACTCACTGCTCGAGAAAACTTGCTGCGCTTTGGTATGGGCTGCTCGCCAACTAAGACAGTATATGTTGACTCATACTACCTTGTTGATTTCCAAAATGGATCCTATCAAGTATATCTTCGAAAAGCCCGCTTTATCTGGAAGGATAACTAGATGGCAAATGATCTTAACTGAGTATGACATCCAGTACACCACCCAAAAAGCTATAAAAGGGAGTGTATTAGCTAAGCATCTGGCTCATCAGGCTATCGAAGACTATCAACCCATGAGATTTGACTTCCCAGACGAGGACATCATGAATTTGGACAATATTAAAGGCGACGGACCGTATGACGGACCCGAAAAGGGATCCCGATGGACCCTGTACTTTGATGGTGCTTCAAATGCACTTGGAAACAGTATCGGCGCGGTACTCATTTCTCCGGAAGGTTGTCACATACCTTTCACGGCCCGACTTTGCTTCAGCTGCACAAACAACATGGCTGAGTATGAAGCCTGCATCTTTGGTCTCAAGGCTGCTGTAGACTTGGGGATCAAATCTTTGATCGTATTTGGGGACTCGGCTTTGGTTATCAGTCAAATCAAAGGAGAGTGGGATACCAAGCATCCTAATCTTATCCCATACAAAGAACACGTCCTGACATTGTTGCCGCATTTCGAGCAAATTACCTTCGAGCATTTCCCGCGAGAAGAGAATCAGCTAGCAGATGCTCTAGCCACAATGTCCTCCATGTTTAAACTCAAATGGGATAACGAGGCTCCCCGAATCACCATCGAGCGAATGGGTGAACCTGCGTATTGTCACGAGATTAATACCGAAGAAGTAATGGAACAACCTTGGTTTCATGAAATCAAAAGGTATCTCGAGACTAGAGATTATCCTGAAGGAGCTTCAGTAAATGACAAGAAGTTCTTAAGGAAATTTGCTGCTAAGTTCTTCCTGAGCAACGACATCCTTTACAAACGAAGCCATGATTGTGTATTACTCCGATGTGTAGACAAAGCTGAAGCAGAGTTGATCATGACTGATATACACAGCGGCACATTTGGCACTCACTTGAGCGGGCATACAATGGCTAAGAAGATCCTAAGGGCAGGCTATTACTGGTCTACCATGGAAGCTGACTGTCATCAACATTCCCGTACTTGCCACAAGTGTCAAGTCTATGCTGACAAAGTTCATATCCCTCCGGTTCCTCTCAACGTCCTGACTGCTCTGTGGCCCTTTGCAATGTGGGGCATTGATATGATTGGAGAGATCAAGCCCACGGCTTCCAACAGACATCGCTTCATCCTGGTGGCCATTGACTATTTCACCAAATGGATCGAAGCAGCTTCCTTCGCCTCTGTTACTAAAAATGTGGTTGCCCGCTTTATCAAGCAAAATCTCATATGTCGGTATGGTGTTCCAGACAGGATCATCACAGACAACGGTACAAATCTGAATAACACAATGATCATTGCATTGTGCGAACAGTTCAAGATCTATCATCACAATTCATCTCCCTATCGGCCGAAGATGAACGGTGCTGTTGAAGCTGCGAACAAAAACATTAAGAAAATCATTCAGAAAATGACAGTCACTTACAAAGACTGGCATGAGATGTTACCGTTTGCTCTGCATGGATACCGTACGACGGTACGTACTTCAACCGGGGCAACCCCATTTTCTTTGGTTTATGGCATGGAAGTTGTTTTGCCTATGGAAGTCCAGATCCCTTCTCTAAGGATTATGAAGGATGCAGGTTTGAATGAAGATGATTGGATGCAGACCCGACTTGATCAACTCAATCTGATCGACGAAAAGCGACTTGCTGCTATATGCCATGGTCAGACATATCAAAAGCGAATGATCAAGGCCTTCAATAAGAAAGTCAGACGTCAAGTGTATCAAGTCAGAGACCTCGTAATCAAGCGGATTATATTGCCGCAAAGTGATCCCAGGGGCAAATGGACTCCTACATATGAAGGACCATTTATGATCAAGAGCATATTTTCTGGTGGTGCAATGATTCTGACCACCATGGACGGCGACGATTTGCCGCACCCTGCGAACGCAGACATAGTCAAAAGATACTACACATAAAATAACCCGACAAGTCGAAAACCCGAAAGGACGGCTTGGGCAAAAATGGGTATCCCGGTGAACCGAAAACCCGAAAGGGCGGTTCAGGCAAAAATAAGGGATAAAAACAAAAAAATCTGTACACCCGGCAAGTCGAAAACCCGAAAGGGCGGCTTGGGCAAAAAGGGGTTTCCCGGTGGATCGAAAACCCGAAAGGGCGATTCAGGCAAAAGTTAGGGAATTAAAGCGTATGACTATGTCTCGTCGGATCACTTCAAGGACAATCTCTTCATCAACCGGTTCCAGGTTTCTGATCAATCCAGTCATCGTCAAGCGAAGCATTGAATGGACAGATATTCAGAGTTATGAAAGCTATAGCAGAATGGAATCCCATGGAATTATTTCACATAGCCATCCTTATTTTGTATAAACCTTTCAAATATTTACGACAAAATCCTCTTACTAGGATGATTGTCTCCTTTGTACAAATATACTCATAGAAAATCAATACAAATACTTTTCCCAGAAATTTGTGTCATTTCCTTTTCTTTTCTCTTGCACTATTTGTTTATTTTGAGAAACGTCCAATGTTTTGTTAAATAGGCATATGCATTTGAAACATAATCATTTCCTTATGAACCAAGAAAGAGGATTACTGATAAGTCGAAGGTACGGTTGGATAACCCGATACCCTTTTAAAGGAAACCCCCGGGAGATTTGGAATCCATATCCCTAGCAAGTCTTGAAGCTCATCCCCAGTAGATTCTGGAAGCTTATCCCCCGCAGAGTACGGACGTCTCTCCCGAGTTTTATTCAAAGTTATTCCTCCCAGGGACTTATAACTGGGTTATCCTCAGCTAACAACCACGGAAGATCGCACTCGCCAAAATTCTTCCTATCCCCAGCGGAGTTCATCAAAGTTCCCCAGCAGTAACTTATCTTTACAATCCCCCAGCCAGAGGATCCTCAGGAATCCAATTTCCCTCAGAATTTAAGTTTCAATATCCCCAGCGGAGCCAGACTAATGAACCTTCTCCCCACAGAGTTTTAGGAGAACAAATCTTGAGTTCCCCAATGAAGTCGCCAAGAGTTGCTCCCCGCCAAACTGAAGATTCTCAGCCTTGCATCCCCAGCATGAGTCTACTAGATTGGTACTCCCCGGTAGAAGTCATCAGGAATTCCCCAAAGGCTTGGTGTACAACCCTAGTTCCTTATTCCCTAGTAACATCCAAGGAATTATTCTTCCCGGCAGCAGTCAAGATGCTTTTATCTTCAGTCATCCGGAATTCATCTATCCCCAGCAAGACAGCTCACCAGCTTACATGCGCATTCATTACATTCATATCGTAAACATTGATATAATATATATTGCATCATACATTTCATGCAACATAATTTTGTGTTTAGCTAGCATTTTGTCCTTTTCAGGATAAAAACAAAAAAAAAAGCTATCATTAACAATTTCAGATGCAGTTTTATACGGACTCATCCTCAGGCAACCCTACACCGGTTCCCCCTCAAATTCCAAGACTTTTGGAAACAGTTCACGGGTTCTCCAAGTAACGGATGTTAACCTATCACTTGTTCAGTTTCTTCTCAAGACTTCTGAAAACAGTCTATAGATTCTTCCCAACAACGGATGTTAATCTATCACTTGTTCAGACGCAACTTTTGAAAATAGTCTACGGACGCTTCCCAACAACGGATGCTGCTCTAGGGCTTATTCAACTTCAAGATTTCTGAAAACAGTTCACGGGTTCTCCAAGTAACGGATGTTAATCTATCGCTTGTTCAGTTTCTTCTCCAGACTTCTGAAAACAGTCTATAGATTCTTCCCAACAACGGATGTTAATCTATCACTTGTTCAGACGCAACTTTTGAAAACAGTTTACGGACGCTTCCCAACAACGGATGCTGCTCTATTGCTTATTCAGCTCCAAGATTTCTGAAAACAGTTCACGGGTTCTCCAAGTAACGGATGTTAACCTATCACTTGTTCAGTATCTTCTCAAGACTTCTGAAAATAGTCTATGGATTCTTCCCAACAACGGATGTCAATCTACTGCTTATTCAGACCCCCAGTTCAGAGATAGTCCCGAGCAGGGACACCTATCTGATAATCATTCCAGATGGCATCTTTAAGCCCATCCCTGACAAGTTTCTGTCACCCTCCCAGATGGCATCGTTAAGCCCATCTCCAAATGGCATCTCTAAGCCCATTCCCGCATCCATTGCTTCGACGAGTGCAAATTTAAGGGCACTCTAGTGTCCAATCTCCTTTTACCCTCGAGTCACGAAAGGCAAACCTGCCAATCTAACTCTTCGGATTCAAGAAGATTGAACAGGGGAAACTGTTGTACCCCAAAATTTTCCCTCCCATTTCTCATTGATTTCTCATCACAAAGCCTTTGAAGCTCAAGATCCAGTTAGGGTTTCATCTGCTCAAGACTTCTCCTTGCACTGTTGACCCAAATTAGGGTTTGTGTTTGCACAAAGATGTTTTGACCTAAAATGCCTAAGATGACTTTCATGCTTCATATTGGACTCCCAAGTTTATCCATACCAAGTTTCAAGTCTTGATTCCAAGTTTTGCCCAGTTAATTGGACAGTTGACCTAGAAATCAGCTGTATTGGGGAAAAAGTCAACTGTGGCCAATTGACAGTCAAATCTCATGAAAATTGACCCACATCAACATTATAAACTCACATGGACCATTTGATCAAGTTTGGATCACAATTCCACAAGAAATTTGGTCAGATCACCAAAAGGGCAAAATGGTCATTTTTTAGGGTTTTGACTGCACAAAGGCAATTTTTAACTGTTTGACCCAACCATTGGCAAACCAAGCTCACCTATGGACTCAAGGACCCCATGGAATTATCTTGACATGCTCAACAAACTCAAAAGATCCCAAGTACACAGGATTGACAGTTGAATTTCCCAGTCAATTGATCAATTTTGACTGTATACTGAAAAGTCAAACTTTGACTTTTTGGTCAAAATCAAGAGTCAAGATTCATTTTTCATCAAAACATGCCAAATCATGAAACTTGTTCACCAAGAAATCACAAAATGAAAATTAGGGTTAGAAATTAGAATTTTTCATAACTTAGAATTTTTCTAAGTTATGAAAAACCCTAATTTTTTCCCAACTTTACCCCACTTTCTCACCAAGATCCATTTGGATTCAAACAAAAGTCAAAACATGAAAGTTGTAGCTTGTTGCATAATCTACAACTTTGATTCACAATGTTTTCCCAAATGAGGCTTGTATCTCAAGTTACAAATTTTTGAATAAGGGCACTAAACCATTCTTAACTTAGTGAATTTTGACCTATTTTGACAAGGTTTTCTACCCAACTTCAAGGCCATTTTCCATACACTTCCACTTGGAATTTCAATTTGAATTTGAAATATGGATTGTAGTACACATTCCAAGCTTTCCAAAATGTCCAAGAACTCATCAAACAACCTCATAACTTGAGAGAATCGAATTTCACAATATAGCAAAAATTCACTTTTGAATTGATCATGAACATGTTCATAACTTAGGCCATTTGCAAGTCAGCATAGTTTGTGCTACATTACAGGTCCTAAAACCCTTTGACACTCAATAATTTAATGCCAAACCATTGTACCAAGACCATGTTTTGTGTATTCAAGCATTGTCTAGAAGATTAATCCATTTATAGATAAAGCATTATTTCCATTTTGAAAAAGTAGGACTTTATGTCCATTTTGCAAATCCAAGTGGTACAGCCAAAATCTTCCAGGCACAAGTTATGAGACACATTGCACTGATCAAGGCAAAGGGTTGCAGCATGTTATGGGGGCCTGCATCAGTCTAGAACATCAACTTGCCTTTTGTTGCTTAAGAAAGAAGAAACATAGCATAACTTGGCACAACTCTCATATCAGCTTGAAAACACTTAAGTGAACTGGTGAAACACACTCAAGACATCCCAACCAAGCTAGTGCACGGTCCTAACATCCCTCATACACCCCAAATCCAAGAATCACCTTCAAACTGCAAGAACAGGGCAAGGCCTGCAGTTTGAGTGCCATCTCCCATTTCTCTCAAGCTTTCTTGCCCAAACCAGTTCACATACATCCCCTAGCATCTATGAAAGCTAACCATGACTTGAAACACGACCTGTAATTCCTCTAACAAGTTCCACCATTTTCACTTTTTTCATTTTGCAGTTGAAGTTCTACAGCTCGATTCATGGTGTCTCAAAGCAAAGTAAATATTGGAACAGCATCACCACACCTCAAGGAAGCTATACCAACCATTATATTGCACTGAAAGCTTCCCCATTGCCAGATAGAACTTCAACTGAACAGGTATTTTGGTGAACTTCTATCTCTCTTATTAGGCATCATTAGCTCTAAGTTTGTGAATAAGCAATGTTCTACTCATGCCACTGAACCTGAACATGCTTTTACTTTTCATTTCTTTTGCCTGAGCTGTGAGAATTTAAGGTTTGAAAATGGCAGAAAATCTAGGTCAGGATTTGGGGGAGAAGAAATTCTTCCTCATCTTAGAGAGTTAAGACAAGTTCTGCATATGGTTGGATTCATCTCTTGATGCTGAACATTTTTTATGTTATGAGTTTTCATTAATAAGCCAGGAATCAGGATGTTTGAATGGAGGAACAAAACGCGCGTTTTTTGATACTTTCTGGCCAGAGGTTGAAGAAAGGTTGCATTGGGCTGGGCGTGCTTTGTATTTCCTTTTCACACCATATAATTACTTCTGAACCCCCTGAGCCCATTTGGTTTATTTTTAATGTTTTTTGACTTTTTCTTTTTTTAATTGACTTATTTATTTTTTCTCATGATATTAAAAATATAAAAATATTTTTTCTCACCATTTTTGAATTTATTAGGTATTTATTTGATTTTTCTTTTAGTTTATACATAAAAAATAAATACATATACTTTTTTATTTAAAATATTAAAATAGTGCAAATATACATTTTTATACACTTTTATTTTGTCCTACTCTCTGAAAATATTTTATAGAAAAAATACTTTTTTTTTATTATTATTAAATATTAAATATTATTTAATTAGTATATACAATACATATTTTGTAAATAATATAAATAAATATACTTATACATTAATACACTTGGAACAAAATATCAAAAATATGCATATTTTATTTTATTAATATTTAACATAAAAATGCATTTTTGCAAATATACTATATTTTTATTTTATTTTTGTATGTAAATAATAAATATTATGTGTATTGAATAAATAAGGCACTTTATTTTGAAAACTAGGGTTTTGACCTAAAAATGAAAATACTCCAAAAATACTTTTATTTTTATTTTTGTGACATAAATAATATTCTTTTTCATACACATAAAAATTCTTTTTACATTTTGCATATTTATTTCATTTCCATTTAATTATGCAATTATTTATCTTGTAAATATTCAAAGAAAATGATGTAATAGCTAGGTTTAATTTCTTGTCTAAATAACCCCCATTTGAACATTTGTACCCCCCTCCCCATATTATTATGATTGTAATAGCGTAGGAATTTAAATTTCGCACTTTAATGTTTTCTAAACATACCATGCTAGAATTAGGGTTTGTATGCGAATAAAACGAATAAATTAGTTTGACCTAATCTCAAGATAAACAAGCATGAAAATGGACAACACATTTCACACTTGAACCCCTAGGGTATTCCACTTTGTTGCCTTTAAATAAATTGGGCCATATTGTATGTTGAATTTCTTTGGGTAAAACAAACAATCAAATGATCATAAGTCCCTCGATGACGCTTTCAAAAAAGTTGCCTAAAATGATCAAATCCTTTTCAAAGAAAAAATTGCCCAAAGACATTTAACACTATTGCAATTATGGCCTAAACGATGACTCGCGCCCGTCCCTTTCACCTCCTAATACAAGATTGTCCACCAAATGCAATGGTGGAACAAAATTGTCAAAAGGTTTAAAACATAACAAAAATCTTTGAGAAAACTTTAGGGTAGATAACTCTTAAGTACTTGTCAATTTGCAAAGAAAACACTTGCCTGATTTCAAACCACACTTCACAAACACTTTCAAAACAAACTTTCAAAAAACCCTTGAACATCTTTTCAAAAAGACAAACACCTTTTGTAAAACATTCGAGTAAAGAATTATTACAAGGGTAGCCTATACAAGGCATCTTTTTAAAACATTTTCAAAACCACGCACAAAGCACCATTTCAAACAAATTGAAAACCAAGGCAAGTTGATCTAAGCAAGTACCTAAGAGCCCATGGATAACCATGGATAGAAAGGGTGCTAATACCTTCCCTTTCTATAATCTACTCCCCGAACCCAAGAAAAATCTCAAAGGTTTTTGCTGTGCTTTTTAAACCTTTCCTTAGGATAAAATAAAAAGTCGGTGGCGACTCTTGCTCAACCGAAACATTTGTGAAAACAAACGCAAAACCATAGTCAGTTCTCCCACCGTATCACAACTAGTAAGTCTGATGTTGATACTTCTGTACCTATTTCATTATCTGTTTCTAAAATTATTGATGCAGTATCATCTATTCCAACCACCATCACACAAACATCAGTTTTTGTCCCATCATCCACCATTATCACTTCTATGTATGTTCTAGTTGTAAATATTCCAACTGTTTCCAACACCACTACAACTCAAATTCCTATAAATTCAAATAAGTCTTTTCCACCATCAAAATCAATCATTTATAAATCCACCACAACATAAGCTCCTACTTCAAATCCTATTCCATCTTTCACTATCTTCATTCCATCACAACCAATACATACTTCCACTTATCCATTAACCTCATCTCAATTACCTCCACAAGACTCTCACCTTTCTACTTTCAATACCAATCTTCATTTTGCCTTCTTCAACAAAGAAACCACTCTTCATAACTCACCCATCATTCATCTTGATCCAACTTCTCCCTCTGTTCTTGAAATATCATAAAGAAAAACCTATGATAATCAGGAAGCTATTGAAATTTCTTCAATTGAACCTTTCACTTATTCATAACTTTTCAATACTACCGAACCTTTACCACAAAATTCTCATGAACAAACTTCTGAACCAAGCCATCCTGAACCTAAAATAGCCTTGGTTGTTTATGAAAAACCTTTTCCTAAAAACTTGGATGAATGCATTAACATCTTTAGAATCAAGACTAGGAAAAGGATTGCTAAGTTAAAGGAAGAGGCAAGAACAAGCACTGATCCTCAATACATGGATGGTTCTTGGAAGAAGTTTCGGAAGTGGATGTCTTCTAAGGTTGATAGAATGAATTCTTTCGATGAAGCATCCAGAATTGGGGATGTTTAAATGGTAACTGAAAGAACGGAAGAAAGAGAAAGAGTTAGATATGTTGAACTAATTGCTGCCAAACAAAGAGAAGCTAAAGAATAAGCTTGACTTGCTGAAGCTGAAGCAGAAAGACTAAAAGTAGAAGAAGAAGCTAAAGCTGCAGAAGAAGCCAGACTGGCTGCAAAAGCTGCAAAGGCGGCTGAAGAAAAAGGTAAGCAGCAAACTCTGATGGTATCCAACTTTGAGTCTGACTGCGATCTGAAAACAACCATTGATGAAATAAAGGGAGAACATAAAATGTTCAGAGAACACTTCAAAGCTCAGGACAGGGTCAATGAATCTATTCAAACTATGCTCAAGATGATTTTGGAAAAAAATTATGAACCTTCATCATCTGCTCGTCCAACTTCTGGAACCTAGGCAATATGATTTTCGTTTTGTTTCCTTGTTTGCACTTACTATTTTTGGATAAATTATCCTCATGATTAATTGACATATTATCTTTAAAAAAATTTAATCTTTTATGTTTTTCCACGAGATTATCTTTTTGATGATGTCAAAAAGGGGGAGAAGTATAATAATTTTGATGAACCTAAATAAATGCAAAAGCTCATCATAATATGCATTTTAACCACTAACATGTTCTTGTCTGTTTGATAATTAACCGAGGAACTCTGAACAAGTTCACTAGGCATTTTAAGACAGGTTAAAATGAAAGAACTCTGTTAAAAGTTATTAATAAATTATTGTTCATATATTAGAAGATGTATAGTCTATAAACATATGTTCAAGAATCAGATAGACCCAATACTGTTCAGAAGTTGAGAACTTTCTGAAAGTTAAAGTTATCTTGATTTTGGTATCATAATGTTCAAAAGATGTATAATGTATGATAATGTGATAATCAGAACATAAGAATCAAAAGCAGAAGCATATGTCTTCCAGGAGAATAGAGAAAATCAGAAGTTGAAGACTGTCTGAAAATCCTGAAGTCAAGAATCTCAAGATCTCGATATCTGATCTATTAGAACCAGGGGGAGCTTTACTCAAATGGTTCAGAGTCAGGATATTCGATCTTCATCAAGTCATTGACTCAGGGGGAGTATCATAAAAAGGATAAGCATTTCTTACCTTTCTAATTACACTAATTATGATTATATGTACAAAATTGTGTCATCAAAATACATAGTTTTGTAATCATCAGAAAGGGAGAGATTGTAAGAACAAGATTTGGTTCTGCAATATTATCTCTGAGTTTTTATGATAACAAATGATTATGATCGAATGAATAATTTTTTGTACTAATGTTTGTTATTGTTGAGTACTTAACAAACATGTTCTACTTCTGATGGATGGCGTGGCAAGACATTAGAAGAGAAATGATTCCGCTTCTACGCTACATAAGTTCTGTTGAACAATAGCAAGACACTTCAGAAGGCTCTGAAGTGTAAGCCCTGATATTTTTCTGAAGAAACCGGTCAAAATATCTGATGATAGAAGTTGTTACTTATGTCTAGATGCTGAAGACTTAAGCTTCTAAAGACAATGTGTTCTAAGGAAACCAGTCAGAAGATCTGAAGACAGAAGTTGTTACTTACGTCCAGATGTTGAAGACTCACGTTTCTAAAAGACATAGTGTTTCAAGAAACAAAGTTACAAGATCTGAAGACGAAGTTTCTACTGAAGCCCAGATGCTAAAAGCATAGTTCCTAAAAGACAACTTGTTCCAAATAAGACAAAGTTAAAAGATCTGAAGACAACATTTCTAACTTAAGTCCAGATGCTGAAGACTTTTTGTTTCTAATAACAAGGTTCTGAAGATAAGGATTCTTAAAGAACCAAGTGCTAAAGATTCTAAATACAGAAGGTCTGAAGATTCTAAAGATTTGAAGTTATAAAGGTCCAAGGTTATCTACAATGGGTTATGTGATCGGTGGATCTGGAACTGACTGTTTTAAAGCTGGTTCGCGAAATGTCGCGGAAGCAAGAGTCGCCACCGTCTTTTATTTTCTCCAATTGGAAAGGACAAAAGCACAGAAAAATTCCTTAAAGAGATTGCTCTCGGTTCGGGAGGTAGGTTATAGAAAGGGAAGGTGTTAGCACCCTTTCTATCCATGGTTATCCATGGGCTCTTAGATACTTGCTCAATGTGTTTTCAAAATTGTTTGTTTGCTTTTCAATGTGGGTTTAAAAAAGTTTCTTTTGAAAAATTTCAGTTCGACTCGTACGTCAGAGTGTTTGAAAAATTTGCTTTGAAAGCTTTTGAAAAGTGTTGGTGTGAAAAGTACGTTTTGATTTGTTTTGAAGAGAGCAAGTATCTTTGAGAACCTACCTACCCTAAGGAATTCGTCTGTGTAGATGTCCTTTAAAGTAGTGCCATCCCACCATTGAGAGGTAGGTAGCACCACCGTTGGAGGTGTTCGGGTCAATTCGAGTTTTAGGGACATGGTGATCACCAGAGCAATGGGAAGACACCTTAGAAGCTACCCTCATGCCAGGTTCCCGGATCATGAGGACTTACTAAGACATCCTCTACTCGACGATCACCTTTCGAAAGGCAACAGTGAGGCGTACCCTAGGGGTGGTGTGTGTGAATTGTGTGTTATTTTCATTGATATTTGTCTTGTCATGTTTTGTTGTGATCTACGCTTGATTTTATTATGTCCATTCATTCTTGCATGCATATTTGTTAACAGTCAAAAGTTGCGGGAAAATAAATCTACAACTATTACAAATGGCGCGGGTCCACATCGCCAAAATTAAACCGGACCCAATTTGACGGAAAGATAAATAAAGCAAAGTAAATAAAGTGCGAGAAATAAGATCGTTACAACGCTTTGGGAGAATTACATAATTATAATAAACGACAGAAAATAAATGCGCGAAATTAAATAATTAAAACAATGGGCGTTGGACCCTTTTGCAAAAATATTTAAAGTTAATGAAGAATTAAAATTAAAATTAAATGTTTTTGGTATTTTATGTTTTTTAAGATTTAAGGAGAAAAAGAAAAATTAATTAAAATTAAAATGAAATGCTAAACCTAATTCTAGTGTTTTTTAGATTTATTATGAAAATATTGAAATTTGACCTAATTTAAAACTAATTATATTTATGTACAATTTAATTATGAGAATAATAAATAAATAAGTATTATGATAAAAAAGAGAAAATTAAAAAAAGAATAAAAGTTATTAAACCTAATTCTATATTTTTGGATTTTTATTATGAAAAGAATTAAATTGCAAACATCCTAATTAAAACTAAATTCACTACATGTTAATTTATTTATAAGAAAATAATTATAATAAAAATATTTATTATTTTTTGGTCTTTTCTGATTTTATGATGTTTTTGTATTTTGTTAAAAAATAATTAATTAAATAAACGATAATTAAAATAAAAATAACAATTAAAACAAGAATAAAAAATAAATAAAAAAAATAGTGAAGGCAAACCAGGGGGGGTAGCCCCAAATTGGAGGTTTTGATGGTAAAGCCTGGCCCATTAAGATTCAGCTTCGTTGACTTTTCCAAGCATGATGTGGCATGTTGACTGGGATGTAGGATATTCTTTGATTCTTGGCCATGGATCTGGATTCGTTTAGCACGTGGCTGGCTGGATGAAGTGGAATATGGTATACCCACAAATCAAACGCTGCATGGGATTAATTGATGAAAAATAATATGGAACATGTGAAAGACCTGGGGTTCGAACCCAGGTCAAGGGAATTACTAGCGCTTGCATCAACCACCTGTGCCAATGGACATATTTGATATATAATTAAACAATGAATATAATAAGAACAAACAAGAGTTAGTGCTCCAAAACGCGCGCAATTTCAAAATGGCCAATGTCTGATGGACACGAAATCATCTTCTTCCTCATCCTGTAAAACAAAACACTATGGCAACGGTTTTCGTAGCGTTGTATTAGGCAGCTTTTAGAAAAATAGCGAATAGCTCAATTCTAAACATAAATTAGGCGCGACTATCTCAATTTCTTCGTCCAGATGTACTGATTGCAATGGTGGTACTGGGGGCGTCCAATTTTTCCTCTAGTAAGAACCCCTAATTTGAAGCTCAGGAAACCCTAATGTTCAATCATGGTATAATCTCGTATAGCATAGAAAAACGCAATTAAAGGTGTTAGTTAGCTTCAAAAACTCACAACAAACATGAATCAATAAATAAAAATGGCAAAGGATGTATGAATCATGATGTACGATTCCAAAAATTTTGAGATACAGTCTGAGTTTTATCTACCAATTCCTGGAGCTTTGTTTGTTGTTTGTGATTGGCACACGTTCAGAGAATCACAATGAATCTATTGAGACAAGAATGGTGCTTTGAATCGACCTCTAAGGTTGATTTCAGAATTTGAGTTTTTCAAGCAATTTTCAAGTTTTTAATAGTTTCTTATGCGCAGCTTTTTTGTGTAATGCCATTAGGTTTGTATTCCTGATTATGTATAGAAGCTTTTAGGTCAACAAAATTGCACAAAATCCATGGCATTCAATGATTTGCATATTTGATTTTGTAAGATCTTTTTGAATCTTTTTCACATGGTTCTTTGTGTCAATTAGCTCCAATCACACCAATTCTTTCCATAATCGAACAAGCACGAAATATTGAGTCCAAATCATGCATAAAAAGATTGGTTTTGTTAGGTTAGATATTTTTCATGTATTTAAATAATTTAAATGAATTAATATTAATATAAATTCAAATAAATAAATAAAAATTGAGAAAATACTTCCCTTTGGGCCAAGTGGTCGTGCATAGGCTTGGAATGATGAATCATGGAAGAAAATAGGGCCCATTTGCATTTTTAGGTCATTTGGATCAAAGTTGACTTTTCAAAATTCCCAAAAATTTCCCAACTTCCACAAGGCATAACTTACTCAATTTTCAAGATTTTCACATGTTCATGGACATTTTGGAAAGGTCTTTGAGTCCTCTAACCAATGCCTTTGGTCCCATGTCATTATGATTTACCAATCTCAAGTTATGGCCTTTGACTTAAAGTCCCTTTTTGTTGACTTTTGAAAATGACCTATAATGTTGAAATTGATAACTTTTTGTGAGAGCATTTCTTGGACTTGGAATATGAAGATGAATTGTAGGAAATGTCTTTCTCTTCAAAATGAGCTTTGGATGGAATTTTTCTGATAATCCATGTGAAAGTTATGCCCTGGTCAATTTCAGTTGACTTTTTCAGCTGTCCAAATATAGTAACTTTTGCATCTTTGATTATTTCTGAGCCAAATTTTGAGAATCATGATCAAGCATTGATCAAATGATGTTTGTGGCTTCAAAATAATATGTTGACCAAAAATTTGAACTTTTGACTGTCAAATGACCATTTTGCCCCTACAGTTGACTGTAGTGCAATTTAGGGTTTTGACTGTGCAATTTTGAGCTGAATGCCTTGAAACTTGATATGAGGATGCTTTGACCATATTTGTGAGCATGTGAGACTTGATTGGGCCTTTGAAAACTTCCTTTTCTTGATCAGAACACAAACCCTAGTTTTGACTGTATAGGAGGCAGTTGGACTGCACCCCTTGGGGAGTTTTGTAGCTTGGCTTGGCAATTTCTTGGAGAATATGGGAGAGCAAATTTTGGGGTACAACAGTTGCCCCTGTTCAATCTTTTTAGACCTGAGGATGCAGATTGGCTGACGTGCTTTTCGTAATCCGAAGGTAGAAGATGATTGAACACTAAAGTGCCCAGAAATTTGCGCTCACATAGTAACAGTATGATGGGGGAATGGGCTTATAGATGCCATTTGGAGATTGCTGGATAGGATGATGGGCTTATAGATGCCATCTGGATGCTGATTGCGTAAGAGATTCCTTAGCGAGAACCTGCTTACCTGCAAAAGAAAAATGAGTACCTGACACGTTGCAGGAGCTGATTTTAGATGCTTGGTATAGATATATCCTGACTGGTTACAGGAGCTGAGTCTGGAGCTTCAAACACTGATGAACGAACCAGAGATGGTTACTGCCTTAGCATGAATGGTAAGAGAACCTTGGATGACTTTAACTTCAACAACGCTCGTTGAGAAAAATCTTGGCGGGAATTACCATCTTTGCAATATCAGGAAGAGAACCATAGGCAATTATAATCTGAAAGGAATGATCACCTCACTCAACGTCGGAGAGGGAAATATCTGAAAAGGACTTGTCACCTCACACACCGTCGGAGAGGGAACCACAGGAGACTATCACCTCACACTCATCGTCGGAGAGGGAAACATCTAAAAAAAGGAATTACCACCTCACACTCATCGTCGGAGAGGGGACCATAAGAGACTATCACCTCACACTCATCGTCAGAGAGGGAAACATCTAAAAAAGGAATTACCACCTCACACTCATCTTCGGAGAGGGGACCATAAGGGAATATCACCTCACACTCATCGTCGGAGAGGGAAACATCTAAAAAAGGAATTACCACCTCACACTCATCGTCGGAGAGGGAAACATCTAAAAAAAGGAATTACCACCTCACACTCATCGTCGGAGAGGGGACCATAAGAGACTATCACCTCACACTCATCGTCGGAGAGGGAAACATCTAAAAAAGGAATTACCACCTCACACTCATCGTCGGAGAGGGGACCATAAGAGAATATCACCTCACACTCATCGTCGGAGAGGGAAACATCTAAAAAAGGAATTACCACCTCACACTCATCGTCGGAGAGGGGACCATAAGAGAATATCACCTCACACTCATCGTCGGAGAGGGAAACATCTAAAAAAGGAATTACCACCTCACACTCATCGTCGGAGAGGGAAACATCTAAAAAAAGGAATTACCACCTCACACTCATCGTCGGAGAGGGGACCATAAGAGACTATCACCTCACACTCATCGTCGGAGAGGGAAACATCTAAAAAAGGAATTACCACCTCACACTCATCGTCGGAGAGGGAAACATCTAAAAAAAGGAATTACCACCTCACACTCATCGTCGGAGAGGGGACCATAAGAGACTATCACCTCACACTCATCGTCGGAGAGGGAAACATCTAAAAAAGGAATTACCACCTCACACTCATCGTCGGAGAGGGGACCATAAGAGAATATCACCTCACACTCATCGTCAGAGAGGGAAACATCTAAAAAAGGAATTACCACCTCACACTCATCGTCGGAGAGGGGACCATAAGAGAATATCACCTCACACTCATCGTCGGAGAGGGAAACATCTAAAAAAGGAATTACCACCTCACACTCATCGTCGGAGAGGGAAACATCTAAAAAAAGGAATTACCACCTCACACTCATCGTCGGAGAGGGGACCATAAGAGACTATCACCTCACACTCATCGTCGGAGAGGGAAACATCTAAAAAAGGAATTACCACCTCACACTCATCGTCGGAGAGGGAAACATCTAAAAAAAGGAATTACCACCTCACACTCATCGTCGGAGAGGGGACCATAAGAGACTATCACCTCACACTCATCGTCGGAGAGGGAAACATCTAAAAAAGGAATTACCACCTCACACTCATCGTCGGAGAGGGGACCATAAGAGAATATCACCTCACACTCATCGTCGGAGAGGGAAACATCTAAAAAAGGAATTACCACCTCACACTCATCGTCGGAGAGGGGACCATAAGAGAATATCACCTCACACTCATCGTCGGAGAGGGAAACATCTAAAAAAAGGAATTACCACCTCACACTCATCGTCGGAGAGGGGACCATAAGAGACTATCACCTCACACTCATCGTCGGAGAGGGAAACATCTAAAAAAGGAATTACCACCTCACACTCATCGTCGGAGAGGGAACCATAAGAGAATATCACCTCACACTCATCGTCGGAGAGGGAAACATCTAAAAAAGGAATTACCACCTCACACTCATCGTCGGAGAGGGGACCATAAGAGAATATCACCTCACACTCATCGTCGGAGAGGGAAACATCTAAAAAAAGGAATTACCACCTCACACTCATCGTCGGAGAGGGGACCATAAGAGACTATCACCTCACACTCATCGTCGGAGAGGGAAACATCTAAAAAAAGGACTTCTGGAAGCAGTATCAGAACGTCACCATATCTGGATCATATCTGAAACTATATCTGGAAGGAAATCTGGAAGCAGCATCAGAACGTCACCATATCTGAATCATATCTGAAACTATATCTAGACAGAATTGCGATAGTTCAATAGTAGTCATTTTTGTATTGATCTCTTTCCTGAAAAGGCAAAACATAATTGTATGCCAAACCATGATGCATGAACTGTATGTCTTCCAGATTAATGAGAATCATGTAGTATGATGCATATGCATGCTATAATGTATGAGGATATGATGTTTATAAATGTATATTTTCGTCGTAGGAAAATAAATCCTTGACGGGTGCCGGGAAGTCGCATCCTGGGCTGATGTGGAAGAATAGCTTTGGCTTCCGCTGGGGTTGATAGTTGCAAGTATACCGGTAGGAGAAGATGACTCCGTTGCGGAATAAACTTGGCAAATGGAAGATTCTGCGGGGAGAAAAGATACCCTAACGACCATGCTGGGAAGCAATACTCTGTGGGGGATAGAGATGCTTTGCTGAATGTTGATAGTTTGCTGAGGATACCCTTGTTGTGCTGGAAGTGTTGATAGACTTCGCTGGGGATACCATCGTTATATTGGAAGTGTTAATGGACTTCGCTGGGGATAAGAAGACTCCGTCGAGGACGCTCTTTCTGTGGCTTTTGGCTGAGGATAACCCAGTTATATCCTGTTAAGGAAATAACTCTTTAAATCAAGCCGGACGACGCGTTCGTGTTCTGTGAGGGTAAGCTTCCAGAATTTACTGGGGATAAGCTTACTGCTTGGGGAGATGGATTCCAACTTTCCTGGGGAAGCTGGATTGGACTCTCCTGGGGAAGTATTGAACTGTATTGGTTATGTTCTTCAACGGAACCTACCCTGATACCTTGGAGGATAGAACAATCAGATTGCTTAGACCACTCTTTATTGCCCCTGTTTCTATGGGGGAGACACTTGTGGGGTGCTGATAGTTGTTGATGGACAAACCTTCTTCTGGTAGACAGATGGCAGGACATAGTCGTACGCTTTAATCCCTAACTTTTGCCTGGACCGCCCTTTCGGGTTTTCAGTCCACCGGGATACCCATTTTTGCTCAAGCCGCCTTTTCAGGTTTTCGACTTACCGGGTGTACAGATTTTTTTCATTTCATCCCTTCATTTTGCCCGAACCCTTTTGGTTTGCCGGGAAGCCCTTATTTTTGCCTAGGTGTGTCAACCTAGCGGGTCTTTGGTTTTGCGTAGTATTTTTCGACTATGTCCACGCTCTTAGAATGCAGGTAGGTGCCCCTGGCTGCTTGTGTTGCCATGTTACCAGAAGGTGTCTGATCGGGCAAGATTTGTTGTCGGAATGCCCCAAGTAACTCAGGCGGAGACTTGCCCCAGGCTGTTTGGCCTTTTGAGAGATTCTCCGAATCTTGATTGGATTGCCCCAGATAATGGACAATAGCCATGTCCTGCCCCTTGATTGGAAGTACTTTTGTTCATTAGGCATTCATCGTGCGAAGTTCCCTGCTGTTCAAACAAAAAGTCATATGCAAACAAAGTTATGTTAAAAATGCCAAGCTTATGTCTGTCTTGAAGATTTTGAAAATGCATTCTTTTTTCATAAAACAAGTGATTGTTTGTAAAACGTGATGTCAACTCCGTATTTACCGTAGGCCTTAAGGAGTCAGGATACCTTTCGTAACAGTATGCTTTCGAACTAACCCATGCTTCAGCTAGGACTTTTGAGGGTTATAACGTGGCCTGGTTCACGGTTTAAGAAACAAAGGATAAAGGCTCAAATTATTTGTACCCACCCGCTCTTCGTGATGTTCTCCAAACCTAAACTCAGTTGATCGTGCGTTAGACCTTGCTTGAGTCTTTGCTTTGATGTTCCAATAATGGTTCAGATGTTGATGATTTCTTTTGAATAGGCAGTCATTTTTGCTTTGGTTGAGGGTTTGTGAGACCTCTTTCTTGATTTTTGTTATCCCTTTCTTTTTTGCCTGAACTGTTTCCTGTTTCGGAATTACAGTCAGCGGGATGCCCCTGTTTCATAAGTCCCTTTTTATAGGTTTTGACTTCTTGGGCTTTTCATTTATGATTTTTTTTCATGACTGCCTGTCCTTATGATTGTTCTGAACCATCACTGTCTTTCGTTTTGTAAGGACCTCTTTGGTGCCATTCGTTATGCACTTGGATCAACTGAGAGAACTACCCTGCCCCAGGTTATGATAAAGGGTTTCAATTTTCGAAAATAAAACTCCTACTTCTTTGGCTCAGAGGGGTTGACGAGGGATTATCTTCCTTATTACTCCGGTGTTTGGGAATTGAAACAATGCCTGTACCTCATCAGCTAGGTCTGTTCAGAAGCATACTGTACGTTGTGGTATCGTTTTCGTCATCCTCCCTCAAGAGGCTTAGGATTATTAATTAAGAGTTGACATCAGAAAAAACATGAAAATAATTTGCATTTAGTGAATACGAATATATTGTTTCAAAACAGACATATGCGATGCATTAATGAAATAACAATGTTTAACAATGAACAAATGTTTGATCAAAAGAAAATCGCAACTTGAACATTCGAACGAACAAAAGTTTTCTAGATCTCAGAGCTTGTCACTTCAAATGGTGAGCCTTGGCGGGATGGTAGAAAAATTCAGCCTGACCATCTTGTGTGAATTCCAGTGCTCCTTCATCAATCAGGTCCTGAATCTTATTCTTCAAAGCCCAACAATCCTCTGTAGCATGCCCCGGGCTATCAGAATGATAAGCGCAGCGAGCATTGGGGTTATACTTTGGTGACGTTGTATTTTGAAACTTCGGAGCCTCTTTTAGAGTTACCAGCTTGGTCTCCAGCAACTGTGGCAATATCTGGGATAAGGTCATGCTGAGCCGAGTGAACTGCCTTCTCTCGCTCTTTTGTTGGTTGCGATGTTGACTTTGTGACACTGGAGCCATTTTAGGAGCTCTCCCCTTACCTCCTTGTCTCAAAGGTGGTTGAACGATGATTGGCTTTTTACCCTTAGACTTTTTCCCCAGCTGGTTACCCTGAAGTAGTTGGTTGACGAGAAACCAGAGCTCGTCTTGTCTTTGAGCTAACCCTTGAATAGCAGTCACCTGCCCCAGCATCTGGGCTTTCAATGCATCCACCTCAGCTTGTAGGTGTTTCAGCCTTTCACCCTCAGCACTGTGTCTAACAAAGGTCTCCATGAGAAGTGTCCTTAGCTCCTCCTGCCCCTTGGATAGATTCAGGAGGATTTCCCCGAACCGAGTCTCTTGAGCAAGAAGGTCCTGGTTATCTTGTTGGGAAGCCATTGCATATCAAGTGGGTCATAGCCCCTGACTTTAGTCATCATGTCTGGTTTTGATTTCCAAACTACCTTGGTTAGGGGAACCTTCTTCAAGAGTCAGAGCTCACCATATCAAGTGGGTCATAGCCCCTGACAACCTTGGCTAGAGGAAAATAAATCCTCTTTGCCCCTTGCTGGGATAGTTGATTCACCATGACCTGCATCGCAAGCCCTTGAGATCCTTGAAATGGGTTAGGATGTATGCAATGGTATGATGTCATGATGCATGGGGTAATATGAATAAACCCTGTTATGAGCCCTTATTAAGGACTATAAACAGAAACCTGCAAGAAACTCAAGTAAAACCTGTCATGAGTCCCAGTTAAGGACTAAAAGACAAAATCTGCAAGAAACTCGGTAAACCCTGTTATGAGTCCTAATTAAGGACTGCAAACCAAAACCTGTAAGAAACTTAGTATACCCTGTCATGAGTCCCTATTAAGGACTAAAACAAACCCTGCAAGAAACTCGGTAAACCTTGTTATGAGTCCTGGTTAAGGACTAAAACAAAAACCTGCAAGAAACTTAGTAAGCCTTGTTATGAGTCCTAGTTAAGGACTATGAACAAAACCTGCAGGAAATTCAGTAAACCCTGTTATGAGTCCTAGTTGAGGACTATAAACAAAACCTGCAAGAAGTTCAGATGTCAAATAACAAGCATGCAAGTAATCAAGTACGAAGGCACACAAGTCACACAAAAGAGCCCTTAGAGTTTAGGCCAGCATGGGGTCTGGGTATTACCCTCTTGAAGTTGGTGGGCTCAACCTGTCCTATTAGAAGTAACCGGGTTCTAAGGGTCCCAATATCACTGGATTGCTTTCGTTGTTCATCGTTTCGATTTAGCCACTGAACTGGCGACCGGAATATTCTAGGAAAGCAACCCTCAATTGAGTGTAGTATCGAGTATCAACCAACCTCGGACTGCACCAAAGTCAGTTATCTCACTACCCTAAAGAGGCCAAGATAGTTCAATTAAGGTTCCTAAGGTCTGTTGATGCTTCACGACACCACGCGGAGGCCCCGTACTCTCCTTGACTGAACTCAAGGGTTACCGGTACACACCAAAGTGCCACATCAACGTAGCAGACTGTTTCAACCATGTCGGTATACCCCGCACAGTTCCCTCACAGCCTTGTTGCTACTTTCTAAGAAGGTATCCCCCAGATCCGGGTTAGGATCTATAGAAATCCCAAGACAGTCCCACGATTTAAAGCAAGCAAAGAAAGCAATTGAAAACACAGTGATCTTAATCCTAAGGTACACCTCACTTTATAAGAATCCCCAGCAGAGTCGCCAGTTCTGTGATCGGTGGATCTGGAACTGACTGTTTTAAAGCTGGTTCGCGAAATGTCGCGGAAGCAAGAGTCGCCACCGTCTTTTATTTTCTCCAATTGGAAAGGACAAAAGCACAGAAAAATTCCTTAAAGAGATTGCTCTCGGTTCGGGAGGTAGGTTATAGAAAGGGAAGGTGTTAGCACCCTTTCTATCCATGGTTATCCATGGGCTCTTAGATACTTGCTCAATGTGTTTTCAAAATTGTTTGTTTGCTTTTCAATGTGGGTTTAAAAAAGTTTCTTTTGAAAAATTTCAGTTCGACTCGTACGTCAGAGTGTTTGAAAAATTTGCTTTGAAAGCTTTTGAAAAGTGTTGGTGTGAAAAGTACGTTTTGATTTGTTTTGAAGAGAGCAAGTATCTTTGAGAACCTACCTACCCTAAGGAATTCGTCTGTGTAGATGTCCTTTAAAGTAGTGCCATCCCACCATTGAGAGGTAGGTAGCACCACCGTTGGAGGTGTTCGGGTCAATTCGAGTTTTAGGGACATGGTGATCACCAGAGCAATGGGAAGACACCTTAGAAGCTACCCTCATGCCAGGTTCCCGGATCATGAGGACTTACTAAGACATCCTCTACTCGACGATCACCTTTCGAAAGGCAACAGTGAGGCGTACCCTAGGGGTGGTGTGTGCGAATTGTGTGTTATTTTCATTGATATTTGTCTTGTCATGTTTTGTTGTGATCTACGCTTGATTTTATTATGTCCATTCATTCTTGCATGCATATTTGTTAACAGTCAAAAGTTGCGGGAAAATAAATCTACAACTATTACAAATGGCGCGGGTCCACATCGCCAAAATTAAACCGGACCCGATTTGACGGAAAGATAAATAAAGCAAAGTAAATAAAGTGCGAGAAATAAGATCGTTACAACGCTTTGGGAGAATTACATAATTATAATAAACGACAGAAAATAAATGCGCGAAATTAAATAATTAAAACAATGGGCGTTGGACCCTTTTGCAAAAATATTTAAAGTTAATGAAGAATTAAAATTAAAATTAAATGTTTTTGGTATTTTATGTTTTTTAAGATTTAAGGAGAAAAAGAAAAATTAATTAAAATTAAAATGAAATGCTAAACCTAATTCTAGTGTTTTTTAGATTTATTATGAAAATATTGAAATTTGACCTAATTTAAAACTAATTATATTTATGTACAATTTAATTATGAGAATAATAAATAAATAAGTATTATGATAAAAAAGAGAAAATTAAAAAAAGAATAAAAGTTATTAAACCTAATTCTATATTTTTGGATTTTTATTATGAAAAGAATTAAATTGCAAACATCCTAATTAAAACTAAATTAACTACATGTTAATTTATTTATAAGAAAATAATTATAATAAAAATATTTATTATTTTTTGGTCTTTTCTGATTTTATGATGTTTTTGTATTTTGTTAAAAAATAATTAATTAAATAAACGATAATTAAAATAAAAATAACAATTAAAACAAGAATAAAAAATAAATAAAAAAAATAGTGAAGGCAAACCAGGGGGGGGGGGTAGCCCCAAATTGGAGGTTTTGATGGTAAAGCCTGGCCCATTAAGATTCAGCTTCGTTGACTTTTCCAAGCATGATGTGGCATGTTGACTGGGATGTAGGGTATTCTTTGATTCTTGGCCATGGATCTGGATTCGTTTAGCACGTGGCTGGCTGGATGAAGTGGAATATGGTATACCCACAAATCAAACGCTGCATGGGATTAATTGATGAAAAATAATATGGAACATGTGAAAGACCTGGGGTTCGAACCCAGGTCAAGGGAATTACTAGCGCTTGCATCAACCACCTGTGCCAATGGACATATTTGATATATAATTAAACAATGAATATAATAAGAACAAACAAGAGTTAGTGCTCCAAAACGCGCGCAATTTCAAAATGGCCAATGGCTGATGGACACGAAATCATCTTCTTCCTCATCCTGTAAAACAAAACACTATGGCAACGGTTTTCGTAGCGTTGTATTAGGCAGCTTTTAGAAAAATAGCGAATAGCTCAATTCTAAACATAAATTAGGCGCGACTATCTCAATTTCTTCGTCCAGATGTACTGATTGCAATGGTGGTACTGGGGGCGTCCAATTTTTCCTCTAGTAAGAACCCCTAATTTGAAGCTCAGGAAACCCTAATGTTCAATCATGGTATAATCTCGTATAGCATAGAAAAACGCAATTAAAGGTGTTAGTTAGCTTCAAAAACTCACAACAAACATGAATCAATAAATAAAAATGGCAAAGGATGTATGAATCATGATGTACGATTCCAAAAATTTTGAGATACAGTCTGAGTTTTATCTACCAATTCCTGGAGCTTTGTTTGTTGTTTGTGATTGGCACACGTTCAGAGAATCACAATGAAGCTATTGAGACAAGAATGGTGCTTTGAATCGACCTCTAAGGTTGATTTCAGAATTTGAGTTTTTCAAGCAATTTTCAAGTTTTTAATAGTTTCTTATGCGTAGCTTTTTTGTGTAATGCCATTAGGTTTGTATTCCTGATTATGTATAGAAGCTTTTAGGTCAACAAAATTGCACAAAATCCATGGCATTCAATGATTTGCATATTTGATTTTGTAAGATCTTTTTGAATCTTTTTCACATGGTTCTTTGTGTCAATTAGCTCCAATCACACCAATTCTTTCCATAATCGAACAAGCACGAAATATTGAGTCCAAATCATGCATAAAAAGATTGGTTTTGTTAGGTTAGATATTTTTCATGTATTTAAATAATTTAAATGAATTAATATTAATATAAATTCAAATAAATAAATAAAAATTGAGAAAATACTTCCCTTTGGGCCAAGTGGTCGTGCATAGGCTTGGAATGATGAATCATGGAAGAAAATAGGGCCCATTTGCATTTTTAGGTCATTTGGATCAAAGTTGACTTTTCAAAATTCCCAAAAATTTCCCAACTTCCACAAGGCATAACTTACTCAATTTTCAAGCTTTGCACATGTTCTTGGACATTTTGGAAAGGTCTTTGAGTCCTCTAACCAATGCTTTTGGTCCCATGTCATTTTGATTTACCAATCTCAAGTTATGGCCTTTGACTTAAAGTCCCTTTTTGTTGACTTTTGAAAATGACCTATAATGTTGAAATTGATAACTTTTTGTGAGAGCATTTCTTGGACTTGGAATATGAAGATGAATTGTAGGAAATGTCTTTCTCTTCAAAATGAGCTTTGGATGGAATTTTTCTGATAATCCATGTGAAAGTTATGCCCTGGTCAATTTCAGTTGACTTTTTCAGCTGTCCAAATATAGTAACTTTTGCATCTTTGATTATTTCTGAGCCAAATTTTGAGAATCATGATCAAGCATTGATCAAATGATGTTTGTGGCTTCAAAATAATATGTTGACCAAAAATTTGAACTTTTGACTGTCAAATGACCATTTTGCCCCTACAGTTGACTGTAGTGCAATTTAGGGTTTTGACTGTGCAATTTTGAGCTGAATGCCTTGAAACTTGATATGAGGATGCTTTGACCATATTTGTGAGCATGTGAGACTTGATTGGGCCTTTGAAAACTTCCTTTTCTTGATCAGAACACAAACCCTAGTTTTGACTGTATAGGAGGCAGTTGGACTGCACCCCTTGGGGAGTTTTGTAGCTTGGCTTGGCAATTTCTTGGAGAATATGGGAGAGCAAATTTTGGGGTACAACAGGTTATCACGACCAAGTGCTGAAGACTCTGAAGACGCAGTTTTGAAGACTCTGAAGACTTGAAGTTCTGAAGACCTTATGTTATGTTCCCGCTTCTAATATTATGCTCGCAGAAGCCTCTGAAGTGCAGAAGGAAAGAATATAACGGTAACACAATATAATAGCACACAGTACGAAAATCTTTATGCCACTACCTCTCCACTAACTTAAAGTGTGGAAGAGATAAGGAAGTCGTAGTACTATTTGTAACGACTCTTTTTCAAATATCCAACCGCTCTATTTTTCTCGGCCATATAAGAAAAGAATCATATGTTTAAACTTCAGATTTTGGTTGGTTGGGTGTTTGCTAAAAGCTGCAAGTTGCAAGTCGCAAGTTGTTGATGTTCAATGTTAAAAAGGAAAGATATCATTAT
Source organism: Vicia faba (assembly GCA_948472305.1). Taxonomy (NCBI): domain Eukaryota; kingdom Viridiplantae; phylum Streptophyta; class Magnoliopsida; order Fabales; family Fabaceae; genus Vicia; species Vicia faba. Next base: position 1,334,788,007 of record OX451737.1, on the reverse strand, counting down.
TAGAACACAACCAAAACAAAGATATCATCCACTATAACATTATGAGTAATTCTACAAGATGTTATTCAATTTACCAATCATATACATCTTGGAAGAATCATGAAAAAGCAAGGAGGTTTTGCTCGCATCTTTCTTAATGAAGAAAGAAGATAAAGATGAAGAATTCTTCAATATGTAATTCAAATCATCAATCCTATACATATTGAAAGAATTATGAAGAAGCGGGGAGTTGTTGCTCATAGCTTGCTCAATAAAGAAGATGAAGATAAGAAGACTACAAGACACTGTACTTATTTTAGATTAGATTCATATTTGTATAAATATGTAAAACACAAGAGGTGTTGCTCATATTGTGTTATTTCTTAATATATTCATGTAAATTATTTGTACACAAGAGTTGTTGCTCATAATTGTGTCAAATAATATGTACTTAAATTTGGAGTAATCTGCTTGATAAGAAGCACTCATGTAATCTCCAGAAAAACCATTATGTTCAGAACTGGTTAGCACCTCAAGTGATTGATTGAAGATCAGAAGACTTGAGAAGACTTTGGTTGCGACCATCATAGACAAAATCCTGGTAGTGGATTCTATTGGGTCAATGGTAGTCATATCTCAAAGGGGACTACGTGAAGGTCATCCTTCTGAGATCACTGATGGATATCATTGGAAGGAAATCCTGATAGGAGATTTTGGAGAATCGGATTTTGTTGGGTCAATGAATGTTATATCCGGTTTCGACCTCTGAATGTTTCATTAGATGTTAGTCACTGGCAGTTGCCCGTGCGATTGTAATCTGAATGACTATAGTGGATTAAGTCCTTGAGTTCAAGGAGAAATCAACTCGGAAGGGTGGACTGGATTAGCTTAGGGGATTCTCAATTGAACCAGGATATATCGTGTGTTCATTACTTTTTCCTATTCTTTAGAGTTTATGTTTTCTGTACCAAATTAGAAACATTAATCAGAAGTAACAGTCATAAGAATTATTCAACGAATAATTCTTATAAGCGAGAGTTTTACAAGAAAGGAAAGCCCAATTCAAACCCCCCCCCAATTTCTTGCATTTTCTTCACACCTTCAATTGGTATTAGAGCCCGGTTCTGTTATTGATGGATATAAAACACCTTAAAGTGTCAGATAAAGATTTCGATGCTTTGTGAAGAAATACTCTAAGGTGATAGTTATTCGATTTTCAACTACTGTCTAAATCCAGAAAAAATTGAAGAACAAGCTAACAACAAAAGATTCATCAAATAATAAGTTATATCTATTGAATGCTTTTGATTAAGTTCCATTGAGAAGTATAAGATGTTTTCAAGAAACGGGTTAGTTCACCCTTGACTTTATCATTAGATCCCATTAGGAATCTTTTCAAAATAAGAAAGATTGTTATCTTATGATACAAAAAAACATCATGATAAAACTGTCCATTCAAGCAGACAAAAGATCTAATCATTGGTTCTATCTATAAAGGCTATGCAGAAGACTATACATTGCTAAGGAAAGAACGCTCATTGATGCATCAGAAGTTTGGTCAACAAATAACTCTAAACAAGTTAGCTCAGCCTTGCAAGAACAAGATTGTCAACAGAAACATCAAATTTTTGATTAGAACGAACTCTACAATTCGTTCAAGGAAATAGAGATTTCAGAAGATGTTAACCAATGATATTTAATTAACTCTATCACATAGTGATCTCGCGGTTGGCCAGAACCTGGAGAGTGGCTAGAGGATGATCTTCAGTCGGGCAGAGGAGAGAGGGGGATGTACCTACAAGGTACTCCAACGATCAAGTAAGAGTGGGAGTAAGGAGGTACTAGCAGAATATCAGGTAATGAGTAGTAAAAATGTGATACCTGGCCCTCACAGGTGTGAGGGTTTATATAATGCCCCTGGCGTGTGGCCATTGGTTCCTAATTTCCTGCCTAGATATGCGGGTCCAAAAAATCAGATAACTACCAGGACTTAGTCAAACCTGGCAGATGTGCTCGTAACTAGCCGTTGGTTCTGGGGAGGAGGCTGGTTGAGGGCATCTCTCTGGTCGGTCCCTAGTGGCCTGCATGACGCTGGTGTCGGGCAGGCTGAGAAGATGCTCGACGGGCATCTTGGATCGGCGCTGGACCAGAAGGGAAAGAGGGTGATATTACCTAACAGGTTTGGGCAGTTTGGGTCACGGTCAGTGGGTGGCACCTATGAGATATGTTAGACTGGGCCCAATCAAGATTTCTGGCCAGTCCAAAACAGTAGCCCCCCAAGTCGTTGCTTATGGGCCTAGGAGCGAAGATTTTGGTGTTTTCCCGGAAGACGTGGAAATGGCGTTTGCCCGTTGTATCTATTTGTCAGGGAGGTGAAACATTTGCTGTCGGGACCGTTGAATTTGGAGAGGTAGCATGTTTTGGGAAACGTGCTAGTCGAGTGGCGCTAATGATGGCCTACAGCTAGGGTGTCATGATGATGACCCTAGGGTTCCCAAGGCGCGTGTTTTGCACGCGCAAATCTTTCCAGTTATAAATACGAGAGGGACAGGGCGATTAGTATTTTTCGCTTTCTTCTTCAACTGCTCGCATTAGCTCGACGGTCAACCCCCAGCATCTGCTCAGTCTCTTCGTTTACGGTTATCCAACTTCATCTCTCCTTCTTCTTTCGGTGAGTTTCCGATTCTCCATTGTTGCATGTTTTTGTTTTTTTCTTCTTAGATATCCATGCGGTTAGGATTTAGGGTTCCGTTAGGGAGGAGACCGTTAGAGACCCTAGGTGGCAGACGTCGTTCTCGCAGTGCATGGCTGCCCGAGCCGCCGTGGAGCACTCTGGTGACGTGCTATAGGCGATTCGTTTAGGTTTTGAATTTTTTCTGCAACTCGTTCCCATTAGAATACCTTAGAAAAGTTCTAGGTTATTTCTGCGTTTTTTGCCCGGCACGGTGCCTCAGTGAGGGTTCTGGTCGGGGATAAGATCCTCGTCTCCCATCGCCCTTTCACATGTTTAGTGGTGGAAGGGTGGTTCTGGCATTGATGTCAAACTCACCCTTTTCCTCTGCTTTTCAGGTGCTATGGCTGATGACGCGCATGTTGTTTTTTCGAGCGAATCAATAGAATCTTCCAGGAGCTCCTCGAGCGAGACCAGTAGTAGCTCGTCGAGCATTTTGGAAATTTCTGAAGGGCAACAAAACCTAGTGGATCAACAGACGGGGGAGCCCGACGTAGGGACGACCTATTTGGCACGGGAAGGCCTATTTCCTCCTCGAGATGACGAGGACCCTCGAGATTGGGTAGCTAAGGACCTCTGGGAGTGGCGGTCATATTTTTATGAGCACGGGGAAGACGTGTTCACCGATGTTTACATGCACGAGGAGGGGGCTCGGGAGGAATGGTCGTTATACATCCCCAAGAAAGGTAGCAGGATTTCCTCGAGGTACGATAGGAGGCGGATTCCTATATACAATATAGTTTTCTGGGAGATGGGTCTCCATCTTCCTTTCTCTGATTTTGAAGTGGCCTTTATCCATCATCTACGTGTGGCCCCCTCTCATTTGCATCCAAACGGGATTGAATTTGTGCGGGCATTCCAGATAGTGTGTGACTATCTGAAGATCGGTGCCACGATCCCGTTGTTCTTCTACTATTTCCATATTCAGAGGAGCCGAACATACGGGCGATGGGGATGGGTCTCCCTCAAATAGGGCAAAAAAAAGTTGTTCAAGGCCTATTTGAAGTCCGTGCGCCATTTAAAAGACAAGTATATATTGGTGCAGCCCACATCGTCGAAGGCGATACTGAACATTTTCTGGAGCCGACCATCTCTCAACAAGGATGGGACTCCTCATTTTAACGAGCTGGGGGAGCCTACTGTGACGCTGGTCGCCAAGTTCCCGTTCCAATGGACTAGCAGGCACTTCGAGAAGGAGCTAGGCGCTTATGTCTGGAGAGATAGGGAGCTTGGGGGAGAGGACCCGTCGAGCTTTATTACTTTGACCAGTCGAGGGGGTAGGCTAGTGCTGGACAAAAACAGGGAGCCTGTGTTCGAGCCGGGTCTCATAAACGTTCCGAAGCTCCTTGGGAGAAAGGATCCTGTTAGATATTTGGGTATAGATTTTCTTTTTCCAGTATGTGATCGTTGTTTGTTTGACTGGTCATTTTACTGACTCTTGTGTCTTCTTTGTTTTACAGAAAATATGAATCCTGCTCAACAACGTCTGGCTAAGACACTCGCCGCTCAGGCGAGGAAGGCCAAGAAGGATGCTCAGACTAGTGTGGGGCCAACTCCTACTCCTGGGTCGGGTGGATTATCCTCGACCCCGTCTACTACTGCTTTATCTTCGTCTGCTATCTCCTCTAAGGCGAAGAGGCCTCGACTTGAGGGGAGCGTTGATCTAACTGAGGAGACGGGAAAAAGGGCTTATGATCTGCCTCTCTGCTGGCTGAAGAGGTCCTTTTTCGAGAGCGCCGCACTTCATCTTCCCAAGTCCGAATCTCTCCTTCTCGAGGGGACGAGTCGTCCGGAGAAGAGGGCGACACTAGCTCAAGATGCGGGTGGCTTGATGTGAATCTTGGAGATGGTCGTGGCGTATACCGAGGGGAGTTCATCCCAGGATACGAAAATCAGAAACCTCCAAGCCAAGTTGGCGGCGACCGAGAAGGCCTTGGTCGATAAAGACAAAGTCCTAAAGCTGGCTGAGGCGGAGTCGGGGAAGTTGTCCAAGGAGAGCGGTGCTTTCATGCTTAAGAGAGAGAGTCTTGGAGGAAAGGTGGCGGCCCTGACTGCCGAGATAGCACCCACCGAGGACGAGCCGGAAGACACCAAGGATCTGAAGACTCAGGCCGAACTAGTATCCCGTTTTCAGCTCGTGGTGGACGATGCTCAGGTTTCTTCCGATGGGAGCTCTGATAAGGCGGTGAATTAGATACGTGTGTTGAATCCCGACGTTGAGCTTAACACTTCGGGCATGGGGTTCAACTACTACGTGGCTGATAGACATATTCTTGTTCCTGACTACTTGAGGGATGTCATCGACCAACCGGATGGGGATTCCGCTCGACTGTCGCCTATCATCGAGGGAGAAGCGGAGGGATGATCATTTTTTTGTCTCGGCCTGCGTGCCGGTTTTTATAATATTTTTTGTTTCCCGGGCTATTGCCTATTTATGTAATATTTGCACAATTTTGACTCAAGTGGTCATTCTATTTATTTTCCGGCCATTGGTCATTTTTCTTTGAATATTTAATATGTTATTTGCATGATTGTTGACAAGTTAGCCTAATTAGGACTTTTGTACTTTGTAGAGTTTGTATCGGGGATGTGCTCGTTTTTGTACGTTCGTCGATGTGGGGAAACCGATCAAATTATCGGGGAGAATGTCAGGCGAGGGCCGGAATCCAGGTCTCGTTTTCGAGGGGCCCGGGTTCGGCAGTGTGAACTCCCCATAGCGAATCGGGCGTTCTACCATCGTGGCACAAAGACTGTGGAGATCGGTCGAGTTATCCACGTCGAGCTGAGGGTATGATCGTCAACAGAGAAGAGCCTCGTCCGTTCTAAATACTTCTGGGTGCTACGCTTGTGCCTAGGCGCGCACACGTGGTTGGGTTCAAGGGGTCTGTCTTGTCGACTGATCCTGCCGACAGTTTAGTGTTTTCAACTGTAGTATTGTTTTAGCTTTTCAGTGTTCCATGATCAAACAAGCTGTTCCCCTTGTAAATTTTCTAGGTAATACGCTTCGGTTCCCGTTTTGGCGTAGACATGATAAGGGCCTTCCCAGTTTGCCGCGAGCTTGCCCTCGCGAGATTCTTTGCGATTTTTATTCAGGACAAGGTTGCCAACTTCGAATTCTCAACGTATTACCCTGGAGTTGTAGCGCATGGCTATTTTTATTTGATTGAGGCCTCTCACAGGGCCGCTGTCGTTCTGATTTCTTCCACCAGGCCGAGCTCCTCTCTGAGGGAGACTTTGTTCATCTCCTCATCGAGAGATGCCTCAGTTCGTCTGGAAGGTTCCTCGATCACCACGTGGATAACGGCCTCCGTCCTGTATGCTAGTCGGAACGAAGATTCCCTGGTAGACGAGTGAGTGGTCGTTTGATATGCCCATAGCATGTTGTGCAGCTCCTCGACCCATTGCCTCTTAGTATCACACTTTTGGAAGCCTCGACCTGGTCGTTGGTCTGGGGATGCTCGATGAATGCGAAATGTTAGGTCGTACCGAGTTTTGTGACGAATTTGTGGAAGGTGTGATCCGTGAACTGGGTCCCATTTTCAGTGACTATCGCTTGTGGGATGTCGAAACGAGCCAAAATACTTCTCTTGTAGAAGCGAAGGACGTTCTGGGAAGTGATTTTGGCCAGGGCTTCAGCCTCTATCCACTTAGTGAAGTAGTCGACCGTTACAATCAGATATTTGTTCTGATTGGTTCCGACCACGAATGGGCCGAGGAGGTCTAGTCCTCACCAGGAAAAGGGTCAGGGAGTGGAGAGGGATTTCAGCATGCTAGGAGGAGCTAAATGCATGTCCCTTTATCTTTGGCATTTATCACATTTCTTCACGTGTTCTCTTGCATCGTGTTGCATGGTGGGCCAGTATTATCCTACCCGCAAGGCTTTCCTCACGAGGGATCTTCCATCCAGATGTTGACTGCGGATACCTTCTTGGACTTCATGTAGTATGTGTTCTGATGCGCTTCGGTCGACACACTTGAGGAGTGGGATGGAAAATCCTCTTCTGTAGAGTTTTCCCTTGATCAATACGTACAAGAAGGCCCTCCGTTTGACGATGATCGACTCTTTTGGGTCATCAAGGAGTTTTCCTTCAGTGAGGTAATCGTGTACGGGGGTCATCCAGCAATCATTGTCCCCTATGGCGAATATTCCTAAGGTGGCAGATGGTTTCTGGGTGCTCGATCAAGGGAGTACCTCTTGTATTACAGATTTATTTCCTCCCTTCTTCTTTGTGCTCGCCAGTTTGGATAAAACATTTACACGGGCGTTGTGCTTGCGAGGAACGTGTTGAATGTCTACAGACCTGAATTTCTTCTTCGCCTCCTAGGCCAGAGCCCAATATTCGACGAGTTAGACTTTTTTGACCTGATATTCTCCCTGGACTTGCGAGGCGACCAGTTGAGAGTCGGTGAAGATTTTTACTTCCTCGACTCCTAGATCTTTGGCTAGTCGTAAGGCTGCGAGGAATGCCCCGTATTTGTCTTGATTGTTGGAGGTCGGGAAAGACAGGGGCAAGGGAAACTTTGACTAGGGTCCCTTCCTCGTTCTCTAATATGATGCTCGCTCCGCTTCCGGTTGTACTAGAGGCGCCATCGATGAAGGTCGTCCATCGGCGTGAGCCTTCCAAATCCCCGGGCGAGGTTATTTCTGATACGGAGTCGGACAAGGCTTGAGCCTTAAGGGCTTTCCTGCTTTCGTATTGGATATCGAATTCCGAGAGTTCCAAAGACCATTTCAGCATTCTTCCGGCCATGTCTGGTCTTCCGAGCAGCTGTTTTATAGGTTGATCCGTCTGGACCACTGTGGTATGGGCCACGAAGTAGTGTCTTAACCTCCTCGCAGCATTAACAAGGGCCAGGGATACTTTCTCGATTTGTTGATACCTTGCTTTCCGGGCCTTGCAGGGCTTTGCTCGTGAAATAAATTGGCCTTTGTCCCTCTGGGGTTTCCCTTATTAGTGTTGTGCTTACTGCCTCAGAGGTCACGGCTAGATAAAGGTAGATGACTTCATCTTTCCCGGGTTGGGATAAGACGGGCGGCTGTGAGAGCGTTATTTTCAAGTGGGCGAGGGCTTACTCGCATTCGGGCGTCCACGAATCGGGAAAGAGAAGTGAGCATGCCGTTTAAGATCTGGATGGATTTCTTTGAGGTGGGTGTTGGAAACTCGGAGAAGGCCCGACATTTTTCGGGGTTCAACTTGATGCCTCATTCTGTCAGATAGAACCCGAGGAACTTTCCTGCCCGTACGCCGAAGGTGAATTTTTTTGGATTGAATCGCATCTGGCACTTTCGGGCTTGCTCGAAAACCTTTTTCAAATGGGCAACATGGTCGAGCTCTTTGGTGGACTTGACGATCATGTCGTCCATATAGACTTCGAGCATGTCACCTATCTCGTCACAAAAGACTTTGTTCATCATGCGCTGGTAGGTAGCGTCTATATTCTTCAGGCCGAAGGGCATTACGTTGTAGTAATAATTTCCCGACTCGGACATGAAGGCGGTATATTTTTTGTCAGTTTTTACCATGGAAATCTGGTTGTAACGAGAGTACGTGTGCATGAAAGATAATAGTTTTAAACCAACCGAATTGTCGATCAGTTTTTCAATATTGGGGAGGGGATAAGCATCTTTCGGGCAACCCCGATTGAGATCTGTATAGTCAATGCACATTCGCCATTTTCCATTAGATTTTTTAACAAGGACTACATTGGAAAGCCAAGTTGTGTACTGGGCTTCAAACATAAAATGTGCCTCTAGGAGGTCTTTTACAGCTAATTCAGCAGCGTGTGACTTCTCGGTCGACTTCTTTCTTCTGGGCTGCGCGACCGCCTTGATGGTGGGATCAATGGTCAGGTGATGGCATGCGACCTCGGGGTCTAAACCGGGAATCTCGGTCGCACTCCAGGCAAAGAGATTAGCATTCTCCTGCAGACAAGCTTTGAGTTTCCTTTTAGCCAGGTCGGGGAGGTCCGCTCCGATCTTTACTCCTCTGGTGGGGTCTTATCCAAGGGGAACCAGCTCGAATTCGCCGTCCGGGATAGGCCGTGCGTGACTTGAGAGCTGGTTGTAGCCAGGAGAAGAGGTTGACCATTTGTCTTCGATCATAGGCTCATTCCCCTTCTTCCTTTGCTCGACCCTATCCTCCATAGAGAAGCGACTGTCGAGGTTAATGGTGTCGACCCTTGGTAGTGGCCTGGATTCCTAGGAGCTGGAGGGCAGCACGGATCGAGTGGTTGTTCGAGGCTGGGCATTGATGGATCTGTGGCCCTTCGCAGAAGCTTCGAAGCATCTTCTGGCTGCTTGGATGTCCCCGTGAAGAGTGGCGACCAAACCTTCGGCCGTGTAGTATTTCATCTTGATATGAACGGTGGGGGTACCGCGATGAGCTCGGTGAGAGTGGGTCTCTCGAAAATGAATTGATATAGGGATGGGCAGTCCACCACCAAGAATTGGATCTTGATGGCTCTGGACGTTATCCCCCTCTCAAATGTGATGATCAGCTCTACGTACACCCATGGCTTCGTGTTGGCCCCGTTGAAACCTTGAAGATCAGAGCCCACGTAGGGGGTTAGGTGGATCTCTTTCAGCTACAAAGTGTTGAACAATTGGGCATACATAATGTCAACCGAACTTCCCTGGTCGACCAAAATGCGACGCACGTCGAAGTTAGCCATCCGAGCTCTCATGAGTAGTGGGATGCTCAAATTCGGGGCTCCTCCCGGTGAACTCTTCCCTGTAGAATGCGAGGGGGTGGGATCCTTCTCGAAACTTGTCGAGCGTGGCGTCCATCTCAGAGTTGGCCTCAATGAGTTGGTTGAATCTTCTCTTCATCGACCCGACTATATGCTTGTTGAACCCTCTGCCGGAAATGACCAAGGCTGCGGGGAAGGATTCCCACAGACTGTGGGTGGATAAGTACAGGGGGACATCCTCCATGTCCGGAAAGTAGAAGTCTTCCGTCCGTGAGATTCTCAAGGCGACCGGAATGGTGCAGAGGTCGGGGGATTTCTTCCCTTCTTCGACATTCTGTCTTTGCTGCTTCGTCACGGGTGGTCTCCTTCTTCTTATATTGTTTTAGGTGCCCGTCTCTAATTAATATTTCAATTGCATCCTTGAGATGGATGCAATCCTCTGTGTTGTGGTCGTTACTCTTATGGAACCTGCAGTACTTGCTCTTGTCGGTTCCTGGCTTCGACAGTGTTTGTCGGGGGAAGCGCACCCGACTTGTTTGAACTCTAAATTGGCGCATTCGGAAAGAATACGCTCTCTTGAGGTTGTCAGGGGGTATATTCATGAAAACAACTGGCCGGACCCTTGTAGTCTTTAGGATCACGAGACCTGTCCTCCAGTTTTTTCTCTCCCCGACGGGATGTCGAGGGCTTGTCATTCTTTGAGGGTCTGGCTCTCTCCCTGTGCTTGGATTCTCGGGCGTTGTTAGCTTCCTCCTTCTCCTCATATTGTATGTACGCCTAGGCCTCCAGGAGAAGGGAATCGAGTGTGGCTGATGTTTCTATGCCCACAGCCTTGGCAAAGTCACTGCGGGGATAGAGCCCGTGCTCGAGAAGATATTTCCTCATGTTATCCGTTGTCGGGACCTAGACCGCTTCTTTTTTGAAGCGCTCAATGTACGCTCGCAGAGATTCATCTCTGCCTTGTATGATTGCATCGAGCGAAGCTTCTAATTTAGGATGTCGGCAGGAGGCACTGAAATGCCTTGAAAACATTTTCCCGAGCTGTTTCCACGAGGTGATGGATTCGTCGGGCAAACTTTTGTACCATGCCATCACCCCTTTCCTGAGAGTAGTTGGGAAGAGTCTGTATTTGATGGCGCCATGGACCCCCTGTAGTCGAGGAGTGCATCGATATTCTTAATATGCTCGTCAGGATTTGTCGTGTCGTCGTAGGTCCCTAGAGTGGGAGGCTTCTCTAGGCCGACGGGGAGTGGAGCTTCAGTGATATCCCTGGATAGTAGGTCATGGGGCTCGTCATCCTCACTGTTAACGGGAGATGGAGAAGGAGAGTGGTAATTTCTCCCCCATCGGTCGTCGCGGTCCCGTCGAGGGAAGGGGCTCCTTCGCTTTTTCTTTGGCTCAGGAGAGGGCAGTCAAGCGCGGTCGATCTTCCTGTTGTCCTTCCTCTTCTTGAATGAAGGGGAGTCTTGATCTCGAGCAAGAAGTTTGCGATTGTGTTTCTTGAAGAAAGAAATGTCGCGCCTTTCCTTCTTGGGTGGTGGACCACGCCTGGGTGGTGATGCACTAGGGGAACTTCGTCTTCGGGTCCTCCGGGGAGGAGATCTTGAACGCCCGTTTTCCAAGGCTCTTATCCTCTGATTTTGTTGAAGGATGAGGGAGTTGGTCTTATTCAGGGAAGTGAGCAGTGCTGCCATGGCCGGATCGATGTTGACGGGGATAGGGAACGGTTGCAAGATTTATGGGAGTTCCTCAGCAGGATTATTGGAACACCCTTTGTCCAAGAGTTGGTCGTCACCATTCTGGGCATCAGCGGAATCAGGGGATGCAGTTTTTCCGTCTTAGGGGACCAAGTTGTCCTCAAATCGAGGGTCTTCCTAGCCTCCACCAGTCTTGTGAATAGGGGAAAGGACGGCCTTTCCGGACAAGTAGAGATCATTATGGTCGGCCATGATAGGAGAGATGGTTCTTGAAAGAAGAGTTCCTTTGATCTTAGGTTCCGAGGGAAGAAAGACGGGGATAGAAGATTCCCATAGACGGCGCCACTGATCTCGCGGTTGACCAGAACCTGGAGAGTGGCCGGAGGATGATCTTCAGTCAGGCAGAGGAGAGAGGGGGTTGTACCTGCAAGGTACTCCAACGATCAAGAGTGGGAGTAAGGAGGTACTAACAGAATATCACGTAATGAGTAGTAAAAATGTGATACCTGGCCCTCACAGGTGTGAGGGTTTATAAATTTCCTCTGGCGCGTGGCCATTGGTTCCTGATTTCCCGCCTATATATGCGGGTCCAGAAAATCAGGTAATTACCAGGACTTGGTCAAACCGGGAAGATGTGCTCGTAACTAGCCGTTGGTTCCGGGGAGGAGGCTGGTTGCAGGCATCTCTCTGATTGGTCCCTGGTGGCCTGCACGACGCTGGTGTCAGGCAAGCTGAGAAGACACTCGACGGGAATCTTGGATCATTGCTGGACCAGAAGGGCAAGAGGGTGATATTGCCTGACAGGTGCAGGCAGTCCGAGTCACGGTCAGTGGGTGGCACCTATGATATGTCTTAGATTAGGCCCACACAAGCTTTAGGGCCAGTCTAGAACAGGGCTTCATCTGATTAGATATGTTGTTGACTGAAGCATCCTCTGATAACAGAGCTTTTAGATACAGCTTTTGATCAAATTCTTTCTTCTTATGCTTTCGTCAGAGCAGTCTTCCAGAGGTTCTGAATTATCTTCATATTGATTGTTCTTATTTCTTATATTGTAAGTTTTCTGATGTGAGAAGAGTAACTTTCTTCTAAATTTTAATGTCTAATCTGAGAACTAGAATCAGAGTCTTCTCTTCAGACGGTCTCGTCACTCTTCTGTTTAGAATTATTAGTATGACCTTTTTGAGAGAATCCTCAGAGTAAAGATATTCTGATCTTTTATTATCAGAACATCCATCTATTTGTTAAGCTTTCTTTTGAACATAAGCTTATTTTCATAAGGTCAATATTTCATGAACTTCTGAGAAGCTATGTATTCTGGACTGGCCTGAAAGCTTGAGTGGACCCAGTCTAAGACATCTCATATGTGCCACCCACTGACCGTGACCCGGACTTCCCGCACCTGTCGGGGAAATATCACCCTTTTGCCCTTCTGGTCCAGCGCCGATCCAAGATTCCCGTCAAGCGTCTTCTCAGCCTGCCCGACACCAGCGTCGTGCAGGCCACCAGGGACCGACCAGAGAGATGCCTGCAACCATCCTCCTCCTCGGAACCAATGACTAGTTACGAGCACATCTTCCCCGCTTGACCAATCCTGGCAGTTACCTAATTTTCTAGACCCACATATCTAGGCGGGAAATCAGGAACCAATGGCCACGCGCCAGGGGCATTATATAAACCCTTACACCTGTGAGGGCCAAGTATCACATTTTTACTACTCATTACGTGATATTCTGCTAGTACCTCCTTACTGCCACTCTTACTTGATTGTTGGAGTACCTTGCAGGTACAACCCCCTCTCTCCTCTGCCCGGTTAAAGATCATCCTCCGGCTACTCTCCAGGTTCTGGTCAACCGCGAGATCAGTGGCGCCGTCTGTGGGAATCTCCTATCCCCATGTTTCTTCCCTCGGAACCTAAGATCAAAGCAACTCTTCTTTCAAGAACCATCTCTCCTATCATGGCCGACCATAATGATCTCTACCTATCCAGAAAGACCATCCTTTCCCCTATTCGCAAGACTGATAGAGGCCAGGAACACCCTCGACTTGAGGACAACATGGGCCCCCGTGACAGACAAACTGCGTCCCCTAATTCCGCTGATGCCCGACATGGTAACGATCAACTCTTGAATGAAGGGCGTTCCAAGAGTCCTGCTGAGTAACTCCCAGAAGTCTTGCAACCGGTCCATATCCCCGTCAACACCGATCCGGCCATGGCAGCACTGCATGTTTCCCTGAATCTGACCAACGCCCTCATCCTTCAACAAAATCAGAGGATAGGAGTCTTGGAAAACAGGCGTTCAAGATCTCCTCCCCGAAGGACCCTAAGACAAAGTTCCCCCAGCGCATCACCACCCAGGCGTGGTCCACCGCCCAAGAAGTAAAGGCGCGATGTTTCTTTCTTCAAGAAATGCAATCGCACACCTCATGCCCGAGATCAAGACTCCCCTTTGTTCAAGAAGAGGAAGGACAACAGGTAGATCGACCGCGCTCGACTGCCCTCTCCTGAGCCAAAGCAAAAGAGAATGAGCCTCTCCCCTCGACGGGACCGCGACGACCGACGGGGGAGAAATTACCACTCTCCTTCTCCATCTCCCGTCAATAGTGAGGATGACGAGCCCCATGGCCTACTATCCAAGGAGATCACTGAAGCTCCACTCCCCATCGGCCTAGAGAAGCCGCCCATTCTAGGGACCTACGACGGCATGACGGATCCTGACGAGCATATTAAGAATATCAATGCGCTCCTCGACTACAGGGGGTCCAAGGCGCCATCAAATGCAGACTCTTCCCGACTACTCTCAGGAAAGGGGCGATGGCATGGTACAAAAGTTTTCCCGACAAATCCATCACCTCGTGGAAACAGCTCAGGAAAATGTTTTCAAGGCCTTTTACTGCCTCCCACCGACATCCTAAATCAGAAGCTTCGCTCGAGGCAATCATACAAGGCAGAGACGAATCTCTGCGAGCGTACAACGAGCTCTTCAACAAAGAAGCAGTCCAGGTCCCGACAAAGGACAACGTGAAGAAATACCTGCTCGACCACTTTGGTTGGTACCGGTAGCCCTTGAGTTAATCAAGGAGAATACAGGGCCGCTGCGTGGTGTCATAAAGCGTCAACTGACCTTAGAACCTTTAAATGAACAACTTGGCCATTAGGACGTAGCGAGATGGCCGTCTTTTGTGTATTCCCAAAGTAGGCAGATACTCGATGCTACACTCATTGATATTTGACTCCTGAGTTTTGTTTGGTTGCGAGTCATTCGCCTATCGAATGAAGCTTGTGGGAAAGATCAGTGATATTGAGATCCCTTAGAACCCGATTACTATTTATAAGACAGGTTGAACCAATCCAACTTCAAGAGGGTACTACCTTAAAACCCATGCAATCCTAAATCTAAGGCTACTTGTGTGACTTGTTTGCTTTCAACTTGAACTACTTGAAGGGTTTTATCATCTGACAACATGATTTCCTTGCAGGATTTGTTTACAGTGATTATCCAATAACTTGGATTTCTTACAGGGTTCACTTGTCTTCATCACCTTACACTTTTCTCTTAACACATAGCGTACACATCATAACATCATGCCACAAAATTTCCTTAACCATTTCAAGGATCTCAAGGGTTTGTGATGCAGGTTATGATAAATCAGACATCTAGCAAGGGGCAGGGAGATTTATTTTCCTCTAGCCAATTCCGTCAAAAGATCAAAACACGATAACTTGATTCAGGGGCTATGACCCACTTGATATGGTGAGCTTGACTCTTGTAGAAGGACCTTCAACGATACGAAGTTCTTTAAAGCTGCAAATTTCAACCGCTGACATTTTCTTGTTTACCCCGTGAGAACCTTGAAAACATTTGCATATCATACATGTCATTGCATAACAGGTAGGCTCCAGTACAGGTCTCTCATGTTCTCATTGTTTATTTCAGCAATGGCTCTCAAACAAGACAGCAGAGATCTCCAAACCCAAGAGGCTCAGTTCATGGAAATATTCCTAAACCTATCCAAGGGGAAGGAAGAATTGAAAGCACTCCTCGCTGGGAACCTGGCCAAGAAAAGTCCTAAAGACAATAAGGACGAACCGTTGGAACAAATGCAAGCTGAGGTAGAAGCAATGAGAACCCAGATGTTGGGGAAGATGGATCTTATCCAAGACCTGGTCTGGGTACAAGAAGAGTTGAGAGGCATTGTCAATAAGCTTTATCAAGACGAATGTAACTGTCTGAAGCAAACAGTCGAGGTTGGGGACTGAGTCATTGATCAACCTCCAAGAAGAAAAGAGGTTAGTTTGGTGAAGAGTGGACCTTTCCAAATTTATGCTACGTCGTCAGCCCAACGACAACCTCGCCAACCACAACGGGGTAATCAGCAAAAGAAAGACAAGCCCAAGAGACAGTTCACCAAAATCAACATGTCACTAGCTCAAGCATTACAACACATGTTGAAAGCAGGGTTGATTACGTGAAGGGCTCATTTGTGAAATCCCAATACTTCTTCTCCTAGTTACCACCCCGACGGAAGGTGTGCATACCATTCTGATAGTCCTGGACATGATACAAATGACTGTTCGGCATTGAAAAATAAGATCCGGGACTTGATCAACGAAGGAGTGATGGATTTTACACAAGACGGTCAACTGGAATTCTTCTTCCATTCCTCCAAGGCACACCATCTGAAGTGACGAGTTCTGACAAGAAGGCTTTTATTCATTAGAACTTTCAATTTTTAATTTTCTTTTAATTGTTCAAACATTTATTCATGTCAAACTTTGTTACTTTATCAATGCATTGCATATGTCTATTTTGAATCAATTCATTAGTATTCACTATATTTAAATTGCTTTCCTTTTTGTGATATTCAACTCTTGATCAAAAGCTCAGAGCCTTTAGAGGGAGGATGACAAAAACGATACCACAATCTCTACAATATGCTTTTGAACAGACCCCACTGACGATGTACAAGCGTTGTTTCAAATCCTAAACAGTGGAGTTATAAGGAAGATAATCCCTAGTCAACCCCTTTGAGCCAAAGAAGTAGGAGTTTTTCTTTTCACACAAATTAAAAACCCTTAATCATAACCTGGGGCAGGGTAGTTTTCTCATCTAATTCAGATGTGCATTCAGTCGCAAGCTTTCCCTTCATACACGACAAATAGTGTAGAAAATTTTCTCTAAAAGATGGTGATGGTTCCACATAATCATTAAGAGAAGGCAGACATTATCTTTCAAAAGAATAGTCCGATACGTCAAAACCTATGAAGGAGACTTAAGAAAAAAACTGGGGCATCCCGCTGACTGTAATCACAAAAAGAAACAGTTCAGGCAAAAGAAGGGATAATGAAAACCAAAAAAAGAGGTTACTACAAATCTTCGACACAAAAAAAAAAGTTACAAAAATGGCTGCCTTCTTAAACAAACATTCAATCTCTGAACCACCGGAATATCAAGGACATTCCAAAACTCGACTGGGATTCAAAATGCACAATTAACTAAGGATATGATTGAAGAACATCACAAAGAACGGGTGGGTACAAATAAATTTTGAGCCTTTATCCTTTGTTTCTTAAACCGTGAACCAGGCCATGTTACAACTCTTAAAAGTTCTAGCTAAAGCATGGGTTAGTTCGAGAGCATACTGTTACAAAAGGTATCCTGACTCCTGTAGGACTTGCTATAAATCCTGAGTTGATATCACTCTCTTGCAAAATTTATTTTACTAAGAAAAATGAATTTTAAAAAACTTCAAGATAGAAATAAGCTTTGCATTCTTAAAATACCATTGTTTGCATATGACTATTTGTTCAACAGTAGAGAAATTCGCAGACGAATATTCAATGAACAGAAATCCTCTCAATGAGCAGAATCACCTCAGATGGAAAGACATTCTAGTGATAGGCCTTTCATAATCAAGGGGCGTGACATGGTGTCCAGATGGCCTGGGGTAGTCAAGTCAGGATTCAAGGAATCTCTCAAAGATGCCGAATAGCCAAGGGCAGATCTCCATCTAAATCACTTGGGGCATTTGGACATGAATTCCAGCAACGAATCATGTACGATCAAACAAACATCTTCTGGAAGTGTGGCAACACTTACTACTATGGATAATGACAATTCTCCGTAACCGGTGAACATGGACTTGGTCGAAAAAATACTACGCATAAACAAAGACCCACTAGGTTGACTGTCTTGGGCAAAAAAGGGCATCCCGACGAACCAAAAAAGGTTATGGAAAAAATTAGGGATATACATATGAAAAAATTGAACACCCGGCAAGTCGAAAACCTGAAAAGGAGACTTGGGAAAAAAATAATATCCCAGTGGACTGAAAACCCGAAAGGGATGTCCATGCAAAATTTAGGGATTAAAGCGTACGACTATGTCCCGTCATCTTGTAACTTGCCTATTAGTAGAAGACTTATCATCCTGATCAACATTTACCCAGCGCCCCATGAGTTGGGACGACATTCAAACCATCCACAAAGTCTCCGCAAGTACATTCTCCAGCAGGTACAGAGGCAGGGGCATCTTACTAAAAAGTCGCCGCCATATCCTCAGCTTACAACCTATGTCAGGTGTTCTTGTATCCCCGGCAGAACGGGAATTTCCAACTACTTCTCTGACATCAGGTTTTCCCCAGTAGAGTTTATTTCTCTAGCCGCGGATGTTCTTCCCCCAGAGGAATTTGTTCTCCAGATTGGTGAAGTTTCCCAACAGAACTCTTCCCCACGGTGAAATCATTCTCAAACAGAAGACGAAGATCCTCGGCAGAGAAAGGGAATTGCCAACAAAATTATCTCCATTCCTTATCCCCAGAAGAAATTGAAGAATCACTTTCTTCATTCACCAACAACAGTCTGGGATTCAGCTTCCCGGTATTCTCCATTAACAATAAGGGATTCATTTTCCCTAGATCAACAATACAACAATGGGATGACTTACACTCTCATACAATGCATTCATACATCATTTTACAGATGTCATAACATACACAATGCGAATGCATATATTAAAATATCATTTATTTTGAGAGCATCATTTACACTTCATGCATCATGACTTTGCATCCAGCTAACCCTATATCTTTTCAGGTAAAAGTCTATAAACAGACAAAAATCATCAACTACTTACATGACTAGATAAATTTCTGGTACTCTGTTGAGGTAGCAACCGTCAAAGATTCCTTCACTATCTGTTGAGGAAGCAATCGTCCAAGATTCCTTCATCATCTATTGAGGTAGCAATCTTCCAAGATTCCTTCACTACATGTTGAGGTAGAAATCGTCCAAGATTCCTTCATCATCTGTTGAGGTAGCAATCATCAAATATTCCTTCACTATCTATTGAGGTAGCAATCGTCAAAGATTTCTTCACTATCTCTTGAGGTAGAAATCGTCAAAGATTCCTTCACTATCTGTTGAGGTAGCGAACATCAAAGAATCCTTCACTATCTGTTGAGGTAGCAATCGTCAAATATTCCTTCACTATTTGTTGAGGTAGCAATCGTCCAAGATTCCATCATCATCTGTTGAGGTAGCCATTGTCCAAGATTCCTTCACATTCTGTTGAAGTAGGAATCATCTAAGATTCCTTCATCATTTGTTGAGGTAGCAATTATCAAAGATTCCATCACTATCCGTTGAGGTAGAAATCGTCAAAGATTCCTTCACTATCTGTTGAGGTAGCAATCGTCAAAGATTCCTTCACTATTTGTTGAGGTAGAAATCGTCCAAGATTCCTTCACTATCTGTTGAGGTAGCAACCGTCAAAGATTCCTTCACTATCTGTTAAGGTAGCAATCGTCCAAGATTCCTTCATCATCTCTTGAGGTAGCAATCGTCAAAGATTCCTTCATTATCTGTTGAGGTAGCAATCGTCAAAGATTCCTTCATTATCTGTTGAGGTAGCAATCATCAGAGATTCCTTCACTATCCGTTGAGGTAGCAATTGTCAAAGATTCCTTCATCATCTATTGAGGTATCAATCATAAAAAATTCCTTCACTATCTATTATGGTAGAAATCGTCCAAGATTCCTTCATCATCTGTTGAGGTAGAAATCATCCAAGATTCATTCACTATTTGTTGAGGTAGCAATCTTCCAAGATTCCTTCATCATCTGTTGAGGTAGCAATCGTTAAAGATTCCTTCACTATCCGTTGAGGTAGCAATCGCCAAATATTCCTTCATTATTTGTTGAGGTAGAAATCGTCGAAGATTCCTTCACTAATCTGTTGAGGTAACAATCATCTGAGGTTCCTTCATTATCCATTGAGGTAGAAATCGTCAAAGATTCCTTCATTATAACCCTTGAGAGGTACAACACGGACTCATCCTGAAACAACCCTACACATGCTCTTCCTAATAATCTTTCAGTAAAGAGATAACTCTTCAGCAGAGCCTTGGACAACTGAAGTGCCTAGACTCTATTCCCCATAAAGTTTTCCTCAAACAGGAAAACAACAGAAATCAACATCCCCTGGTGGACTCCTCCTCGGACAGCAGAAACATGAACCACCAAAGGGACCATGTGTGAAATCATCAACTACTTTGGATGGCATCTTTAAGCCCATCTCCGACGACTCTCTGTCAACTTATCCAAATGGCATCTGTAAGCCCTTTCCCAATATTATTCACCAACAGTATCACTTCAGACGAGTGCAAATTTCTGGGAACTCTAGTGTTCAATCATCTTCCACCCTCAGATCACGAAAGGCAGGCAAGCCAATCTACATCCTCAAGTTTAAGAAGATTGAACAGGGGCAACTGTTGTACCCCAAAATTTTCCCTCTCATTTTTTCCAATGTCTTCCTCTACATGATTGATCACAAACCCTTTCCTAAAGAAAAGGAAAATTTATGAGTGAGGTTCTTAAGTTTCCTTCGATTGTCCTGCTAACAAGACCCTTCGATTGGCACCTCCAAAGTGTCTTTCAATTGGCATCTACAGAGCGTCCTTCATTTGGCATTAAGAAATATCCTTTGATTGGCCTGTTAATTAGGCCTTTCGATTGGCATTTTAACAAGTACCTTTTGATTGGCATTGTGATAGTATCCTTCGATTGGAATTTTAACATGTATCCTTCTATTGGTATTTGGACAAAGGTCATTCAATTGGTATGGCAAATGGACTTTCAAATGGCATTTCAATATAAAATTTCAAGAGAACCATCAAGGCCCAGGGCTGGTCGAAGGGATTCTAATAAGGAAAATTCTGAATAGATTCAAATTGGACTTTGAAGTTGGAAAAGAAAGCCATTCGAAGAAGCATTCAAAGGGTCCATTCGAAGAACATATGAAGGTCCATTCAAAGAAGCATTCAAAGGGTCCATTCGAAGAACATGTAAAGGTCCATTCGAAGAAGCATTCAAAATGTTCACTCGAAGGAGGCCATCAGATCCATTCGAAGGAGGCCATCAGAGCCATTCGAAGGAGCTGAATCAGAGCCATTCGAATGAACTGAATCAGACTCATTCGAAGGAAATGAATCAGATCCACTCGAAGGAGGCCATCAGGGCCATTAGAAGAAGGCCATCAACCCATTCGAAAGGGAGCATTCAAAGGCCAGTTACATATTATGCCAAATTCAAAAAAATAGACAAGATCCCTTAACTTTGTCCAAGATTACGTTTTACATTCATGGAATTCAAATGGCCGTTACCAACATTACTTCTCTTTTCCCCTCACACTCCTATAAATATGAGGCCAATGACACATTACAAAAGGCAACAAGGAAAAAGTTGGAGAGACTCTTCCCACAAAATCCACCAAACATTATCAAACTCTCATAAGCAATCCTTCAACCAAAGGTATCCATGCCCAGGAGCCCCAGATCGAAGGTGCTCACATCCAGCAAGTGCCCAAATCGAAGATTCAATCTTCTGGTAAGAAAGGGTAAACTGTCCAACTTTATATTTGTATAACACATCCATACTTGTTGTTACCTTCGATTTGTCATCCTAGACAGGATCAAAGGGCCTGGGTTTGCCACCCAGGTCATGTTCTTCGTTTGCTAACATTTGCTGCAGACATAGCCTCAAAAGACCCAGCAAGCGTAGGATCGAAGGACTTGGGTTTCGATACCCAGATCCTGCATTTTATTTCTCTAACATAATTTTGTAGGTATAGCATCCCAGATCGAAGGAGACACCTTCTCTGGATCGAAGCTTCCTATAATCCTCCTGGATCGAAGAGGACATATTCCTCCCAGGATCGAAGGGCAATCCCCTTCCCTAGATCGAAGGCTATTCATTCCAACTCCCTAGCCCAATCGAAAGAAGGCATCTCTCCTGAATCAAATGGACCATGACCCTCTCTGGATCGAAGCTTCCATTCTCTCCCTGTGTCGAAGCTCCCTTTTTTCCCTGGATCGAAGGTTCCCCCTTGCATTTTATTTTTATTTTCATTGACTCCTTTTTATCTTTTACATTAAAATCAAAAATCACAAAAATATTAAGCTAGTTGTTTTTCCAACTAAATTAATTTTGTAAATTAATTAATTAATTATTTTAACATTTTTCTTAAAATTAAAATTAAATAGACTTAGGCCCTTATTTAATTTTATACCAAAAATCACAAAAAGATTTTCTTTTTACTTTGCACCCGTTTATTCAATTTCGTATTTTTACTATTATTGTATCTGCCTACCGGATGTAATTGATTAAAATTAGGACATTTACTGCTTTATTTCCCTTTACAATTTCCGCACTTTAAATTCCTGTACATATATTAACTGCTTAGATGTATGCTAACTCGGATTGCATGACAAGATCTAAAAACAAATGGTAGAACACCTAAATGTTTAAAGATAAATAACTGAATTGAATACACTTGCACATATGCACCTCTAAGTTACACCCACATTGGTTGCCTTTAAAAAACAGTTATGAGGCAGGAATGCTTTAGCGAAGACCTGTAAAATCAAAAGATCATAATACCTCGATGACCCTAAAGCTGCCTTCTCGATAAATGATCTAGTCCCTAAAACAGAATTGCTAAAGCATCTCCATAAAATTGCCTTCATGACTGTAACGTCCCTTTCGATTGTCCCTCAACATCCAACGATAAGGCTACCTACTCACTAATAGTAGGATAGCAATGTCTAAAGGAAAAGAGGAAAAGAACAACCTTTTCGAGTATAAAAGTAGATAGCTGTTAGAAGTTTGCCCAAAAATACTTTTTTCACTTACATGAATACTACTTTTCAAAAACAAGTTTCAAAAATGTTTGCTTTATTAACACTCTTGAGGACTGATACAAGAGTTAAACGCAAAGCAAATTTCCGCACTAAGGCATCTGTCAAAACATTTTCAAACACACAAAGCACAAAAGCATTTTAAAAAATGAGAAAACCTCTAAGAGCCCATGGAAAACCACGGATGGGAAGGGTGCTAATACCTTCCCTTTCCATAATCTACCCGCCTTACTCAGAAAAATTTCGAAAAGGTCTTTTTATGTTCTTTTCACCCTTTCCTTTGTTGGATAAAAGAAAAGACTGTGGCGACTCTTTCTTACCGCATATTTGCGAACAAAAAATGCAAAACCAGTATATATATCAATCAGTTCTGCCACCGTATCAAACCCAGGAATCCAGGCACAGGGAGAGCGCCAGACCCTCAAAGAATGACGAGCCCTCGACATCCCGTCGGGGCATAAAAAACGGGAGGACAGGTCTCGTGATCCTAAATACTACAAGGGGACGGCCGATCGTTTTCACGACTACACCCCCTGACAACCTCAAGAGAGCGTATTCTTTCCGAATACGCCAATTCAGAGTTCAAACAAGTCGGGGTGGCCTTCCCCCGACAAACGTCGTCGAAGCCAAGAACCGACAAGAGCAAGTACTACAGGTTCCATAAGGTTCCATATTATTATTATTATTGTTATTATTATTATTGTTATTATTACTATTATTATTACTATTATTATTATTACTACTATTATTATTATTATTGTTATTATTACTATTATTATTATTATTATTACTACTATTGTTATTATTATTATTACTATTATTATTATTATTATTATTATTATTATTATTAATATTATTATTATTATTATTACTATTACTATTATTATTATTATTATTGTTACTACTATTATTATTATTATTGTTATTATTACTATTATTATTATTACTACTATTATTATTATTATTGTTATTATTACTATTATTATTATTACTACTATTATTATTACTATTATTATTATTATTATTACTACTATTGTTATTATTAGTGTTATTATTACTATTATTATTATTATTATTATTATTATTATTATTATTACTACTATTGTTATTATTATTATTATTATTGTTATTATTACTATTATTATTATTACTACTATTGTTATTGTTATTACTATTATTATTATTACTATTATTATTACTATTACTATTATTATTACTATTATTATTATTATTATTACTATTACTATTACTATTACTCTTCTTCTTCTTCTTCTTCTTCTTCTTCTTCTAAAAGGTTTAACAAAAAGCTTGTGGGGAAAACCCGCCCCGCTCCGCCTCAACCCGCCCCGTTTCCTGCAAACAAAAAAAAGTGAGAAAATGATAAAAGGTCTCGCTGGGGTTCAAACCCAAGACCTTCTACATGGCAAGGCTTTAGCGTGTGCTGTTTGTAACACTGGGGTGGTCTGTTTCATCCGTTAGTTATACAACTTGCACTAAATATAAAATGAACTCATTTCTGAAAATTTGAACATGGCTTCATCTTTTTTTGTTTCTGAACCCCTCTAACGTTAATGTTGTATCTTTATCTCACTTTCTTTACTTTATTATTGCTATTATTATAATTATTTTTATTACTCAAAAACACCAAAAATATATTTAAATTATTTAGTTTATTTTTATTTAACTTCTTACAATGAAAAAGACCAAAAATATTTTCCTATTTATTTTCTTTTCTTTAACTTAATCTTAATTTTTCTTTAGTTTAATTAAATTTCCTTTTAGTTAAATAGGTCAAAATATTTCTTTAACAAAATCAA
Organism: Vicia faba; assembly: GCA_948472305.1. Taxonomy (NCBI): domain Eukaryota; kingdom Viridiplantae; phylum Streptophyta; class Magnoliopsida; order Fabales; family Fabaceae; genus Vicia; species Vicia faba. The sequence goes on along the minus strand of OX451737.1, from coordinate 1,334,763,897 downwards.
AACAAATGTATTTTCTTTTCATTCATGTCTTGTACATTATGTTCCTTTCAATTCTTGTACATTATTCAAGTTTCAATATGGTTGTAATAGATAATTAGGTTTAAGTTCTTGCAATCCCCATTTATAAATTTGCACACTCCATCCCCAAAATGGTTATAATAGCATAAGACATTTATTTTCCTCAATTTACCACTTTCATATAAATGCTAGTAATTAGGGTTTGTATGGAAAGATAAAATCAATGCTTAGAGAACCCTAATTCAAGATAAACCAAGCATAAAAAAATAAATACTTGCACACTTACACCTCTAGGGTTAACTCCACTTGTTTCCTTGAGAAAATATTCATAATATGCATGTGAGACATCTTAGCAAAAATAATCAAAAATACAAGATCACAGTCCCTCGATGATGCTTCGAATGTTACCTTCAAATGATCTTAGTCCCTCAAGAGAAATGCTAAGATATCTCACAACATTTCTATTCATGACTATACGATGACCCACGCCCGTCCCTTTACATCCAAAGATAAGGCTTCTTACCAATCAATGGTAAGAGAGCAATATAAAAGGAAGGAAGAAATAAACAAAAGACTTTTAAGTAGGTAGAACGTTCTTAGTTGCTTGCTCATAATCCATCTTTAAAAAACAAACATCTTGTCAAACACACCATACACTTTCAAAATATGAAATATTTTCAAAAATGCCAACACTTTGTATACATTCTTATAGAGACGAGAATTATTACAAAGTTTGCCTAAATGAAGGCGCTATTCAAAAATACTTTCAAAACCCACCACAAACACATTTCAAACGAAGCAATTTCAAAAGTGATCTAGCAAGCAGCTAAGAGCCCATAGATAACTATGGATGAAAAAGGTGCTAATACCTTCCCTTTTCATAATCTTCCCCTCGTACTCAAGAAAACATATCAAAGGTCTTTCCTGTTCTTTTCACCCTTTCCTTTATTAGATAAAAGAAAAGTCGGTGGTGACTCTTGTTATCCACAACAATTGCGATCAAACGCAAAACAACCAAGTCAGTTCTCCCACCGTATTATAGAACTGGTGACTCTGCTGGGGAACTACTTAAAAGTGGGGTTACCTTAGAGTTAGATCACATTTACTTGCTTTCATTTTTTGATTTATTTGCTTTACATTTATGGGTCCTTGTTTGGGTTTGTATTGATCCTCTACCCAGATCGGGGAACACCATTAGGTAAGTAGCAATAGATTGTGGAAACTGTGTGGGGTATACCGACATGGTTGAAGCGATGGCTACGTTAGTGTGACACATTTGTTGGTACTGGTAGCCCTTGAGTTTAGTCAAGGATAATACGGGGCCGATGTGTGGTGTCATGAAGCACTAACTAACCGTAGAACCTTTAAATTAAACAACTTGGCCATTAGGAAGTATTGAGATAACCGACTTTGGTGCAGTCCGAAGTTAGTTGATACTCGATATTACACTCATTGAGATTGAACTTTCGGGATATTTCAGTTGCCAATAAAGAGGCTTGCACTGAAACAATGCCCGATGAAGAAAGATCGATGATATTGAGATTCCCTTGAACCCGGTTACTTTCTAGGACAGGTTGAACCAACTAAAATTCAAAAAGGTATTTACAAATGAACCTCATGCAATCCTAAATATAAGGACTTGTTTGCTTTGTGTGTATATGTTTGTTTGTACATGACATCATGAAATCATACCATGGTATTTTTCACTAACCATTTCAAGGATCTAGAGATTTATCTTTGTCTTGTTTTGTAGGACATGGCTCCCAATCGTAGGAATACTGTCCAAATCAACCTCGTCAAAACGCCTCCTCAACTCAAAGAACTAGCGTCAAGGGTCCCCAAGAATTCTCCGTTCATTGAGAGAGATGGCCGAATTCTCAATCTGGTTACCTCAAGCCATGATGAAGACATGATGAAGGTTCTCTTCCAATTCTTCGACCATTTGCACCATTGCTTTACTTTTCCTGATTACCAGCTTGTGCCCGCTATGGAAGAATTTTCTCAACTCTTGGGAATCCCTATCCTTGATCAACTGCCCTTCAACGGTATTGAAAGAGACCCAAGACCTGAGGAGATTGCTCGAGCTCTACATTTGCAACAATCTGACGTTGTGGCCAATTGGGAAACGAGAAGTGGCGTCAAAGGGTTTTTATCCAAGTTTCTATTTGAGAGGGCTTAATATTTTTGCGATGCTCTGGATTTACAAGCCTTTGAATAAGTTTTGTCTCTTTTCATCTATGGGATGGTACTGTTTCCCAATATGGACCAACTTATAGATGTGAACGCAGTCAAAATTTTTCTATCTCGCAATTTGGTGCCTACTTTACTTGGGGATATCTTGCATTCCCTTCACTCCCGCACTATGAAGAGAAGAGGACTTCTTATGTGTTGCACTCCTCTTTTGGCTAGGTGGTTTATTTCGCATCTACCCCAATCTGTTGTGAAGAACGAGCAAGGCTTAAGATGGTCTAGTAGGTTGACGTCACTCACACATTCTGATATTTATTAGTGTGCTCGATCTGTGGAGGACATTACTATTATTGACTGTTGTGGGAAATTCCCTAATGTCCCTCTACTTGGAATTAGGGGAGGTATCACCTACAATCCTTTTTTTTGGCTTTTGCGACAGTTTGGATATGCTAAAAGAGATATCCCTCATGATGCACTTGTCAAAGGAAATGCATGCGAATACGAGAATGATGTCCAAGGTTATCGTCAGAGATTCATACGAGCTTGGGGCGTGGTTAACAATGTTGATAGCAAGACGTTGGGGCATAAGAACTCCATTCCTTTGGAGCCTTATCTCAAGTGGGTGCGAGCTCACTCCCAAAACCTCAGGATGCCTTATGAAGCCATCTTGCCTATCATCATGGAGCTTGTCACTGAAGGAGATGTTCCATATATTTTCCTTTATCCTGATATGCCTACTTCTCTTGAATATTTGCAAAGAGCTTGGATTCAGCTAAAGGGGGAGCGAGACACCTTAGAAGCCCAGTTTTATGCAAGCGAGAAGAAGACATTGGAGCTCACGAGACAACTTCATGAGGAGAGGAGCTTGAATGCCTATATCGCTCCAAAGAGGAAGAATCCATGGGAGACTTGAGCCATTTTTATTGTATTTTTTGTTTCAATGTAAGCCCAAGAGGCATGTTGTAGTGTAACACGATAGGATAACTGACTTGGGATGTTTTGCGTTTGATCGCAATTGTTGTGAATAGCAAGAGTCGCCACCGACTTCTTTTATCCAAAAGGAAAGGCTGAAAAGAACAGGAAAGACCTTTAGATGTGTTTTCTTGAGTTCGGGGGGTAGGTTATGAAAAGGGAAGGTATTAGCACCCTTTTCATCCATAGTTATCTATGGGCTCTTAGTTGCTTACTAGATCACTTGCTTTTGTTTGAAAGTGTGCTTTGTGGTGTGGTTTTGAAAGTATTTTGAAAACATGTCTTTGTATTGATTCTCGTCTCATAAGAATGCATACAAAGTGTTGTTTGGAAAAATATTTCAAAGAAGTGTTTGTGTAATGTGTTTTTCAAAGTGATTTTGAAAAGGGTGTCTTTGTAATGGTTCTCGTCTCTATGAGAACGCATACATAGTGATGTCTTTTAAAAATGTTTCAAAATGAAAGTGTTTGGTGTATGAAATGTTTTTTTTGTGAGCAAGCGAGCAACTAGGATCAATCTACCTACTCAAAGGTCTTAAATGTTCTTTTCCTCTTCCTTTATATGTTGCTATCTTACCATTGATTTGGTAAGAAGCCCCATCGTTGGATGTGAAGGGACGGGCGTGGGTCATCGTATAGTCATGATAGTAATGTTGTGATATGTATTAGAATTTCTCTTGAGGGACTAAGATCATTTATAAGGCAACATTCGAAGCGTCATCGAGGGACTATGATCTTGTATTTTGATTGTTTTTTGCTAAGATATCTCACATGCATAAGATGACCATTTTTCATAAGGAAACAAGTGGAGTTAACCCTAGGGGTGCATGTTTGAATAGTGTGTTTGATTTGCATGCATTTAATCTTTGATTATGGGTTGTCTACTTATTGGTTTTATCTTTCCATACATTCCCTATTTTACTAGCAAGTATACAAAAGTAATAAAAATGCAGAAAGATAAAATTCTACGTTATTACAACCATATTGAAGTGCATGAAAATATAAAGGCAAAAATAAGATAAAAGCAAGAAAAATGAGGGTCTTTCGATTGAGGCAGAAGACCCCTTGATTCTTCCCTTTCTGGCTTCCTTCGATCGGGGGCTGGCACCAGTGTAGGCGTGTCCTTCGATTAGGGGCTGGAAGTCAGCATGTTGTATCCTTCGACTGGGGCCTAGAAGTATCATGTTGTGCCTTTCGATTGGGGGCTGGAACCAGTGCAAGATGTAACCTGCCTTTCTGCCTCCTTTGACTAGGGGTTGAAAGCAGTGAGGGAGTGCCTTTCGACTAGGCCTGAAATCAGTGTAGGCTTGCTTTTCGTCTGGGTCTGGAAGTCATCATGGTGTGCCTTCTGGTTGCCTCTTTCATTTTACCTGGAGAATGGGGTAGAAGCCAGAAGCTTCGTTTCCTATTTCATGTTTCCTGTTTCTTTCGTTTGAGATGTTAAATAGTAACATGGCCTAAGGCCATGCTAGCACTGCCTTAGGGCCAGGTTAATTCTTAAAATATTTGTAAGAAACCAAAAGCAAAACCAAAAGGAAAGGCAATAGAATAAAACTATAAGGGTGTAAACGAAAAAGGAAAAACAACAATATGTACATGCTTGAAACGAAGGAGTTGTATTTACATGTGCTAGAAACGAAAGACCCAAGCTTAAGGATGACTTACCTTGCTTTGAGGCTGGGACGTGTGTTGGGCCTTTAGGTAGTTTCCTGGAGTGTCCCTGGATTCGAAAGGAAGGAGCGAAGCTAGCGTCTCTACTGCTGGATTCGAAAGAGAAAAACAAATGAAATGTTTTTCTTGCTGGATTCGAAGAGTAACAAGATGTAAGGAGGCTTCAGATTCGAAGGAGACAAGTGTTTGGGATTCTGGGTTTGTCCTTTCACAAATGTTTAAGTGTTTGAGAAATTTATTGTGTTTGAGAAAATTGAGAGTTTGATGATTTTTTTGAAGATTCTTTCCACACCACCCAATCTGGACCTCTTTCTTTGTTCATGGTTCCTCTATTTATAGAGAAAAGAATGGACATGTTTGAAGTAATCAGCTTTACAAAAAATAATAAAATATGAAAATGAAAAAAAGTACAAGTGGGGGCCTGATGTCAGTTGGGCACAGAAGATTTGAATTATTCCTTTTGGCATTGCTTATGCTCAGACAAAAATCAGGTTGAGAGCTGATTTTGTGATTAAAGTACTCTTTATGAAGAAAGGGTACGTAACCTTTTGCCATTTCATCCAAGAATGGTATTATCCAGTGGATAAACCTTCGAATCTTTGTGTAATGTATCACAAACTTGTGTACGCCTCTGATTATATAATGATTTGGAAGCAACATAGCCTGGAAAATGAGATTTGAAGGATAAGGCTATGAGATTTGGTCTTGAGTCGAATGCAAGAATGAGATCGAAGCACACTTGTTCGAAGGAAGCCTTTGCCTCACTCGAAGCTTGTGGTCGAAAAAAGCTTGCTCGAAGGAAGGTAATGCCTAGTCGAAGCTTGGATCGAAGCAAACACATTAGCAGTCATTGCCTTGTGTCTGTTTAGCATGAGGGAAGTTCCTGGTGTTGTACCCCAAAATTTGCCCTCTCATGTTTTCTAAGGTCTTCCCCTACATGGTTGGTCACGAACCCTTGCCTAAGAAAAAGGAAAATTTGTGAGTAGTGTTTTGAAGTTCCATTCGATTGACATCTCCAAAATTCCCTTCGATTGGCATTTAAGCAAAACCTTTCGATTGGCCTTGCAACATGTGATACGGTGGTAGAACTGACAGCTATACTGGTTTGCGTTTTGTATTCGCAAATGTGCGGTAAGCAAGAGTCGCCACAGACTATTATTTCATCCAACTAAGGAAAAGGAAAAAGAATAGAAAAAACCTTTTTCGAGATGTTTATGAGTACGGGAGGTAGATTATAGAAAGGGAAGGTGTTAGCACCCTTTCTATCCATGATTTTCCATGGGATCTTAGGTACTTGCTCATTTTAAAATTGCGTGTGGGTGTTTTGAAAAGTTTTTGTTTAACTTCGTGATAACCCTTGTATCAGTCCTCAAGAGTGTGACGAAATTTGTTTTGAAAATTGTTTTGAAAAGTGTTTGTGTGAAAAGTTTGTTTGTTTGAGCAAGTACTTAAGAACTAATCTACCTACTCGAAAAAGACTGTTCGTTTTCCTTTTTTAGACAATTCTATTCCATTATTGAGAAATAGTTAGCACAGTCGTTGGAGTTTTTAGGGACATTCAAAGGGACAGATACGGTCACAAAAGCAATGTTAGGCAATTTTAGCAACCTTCCTAAAGCCTTAAAGATCTTTTCCGAGGATCCATCCAAATGGGTCATTTTTAGATCTTTCGGGGATAGAGGATGACCGCTAACAAACCCTATACTTCATGATCATTTAACCGAAGGCAACCGGAGTTGAGCAAACCCTAGGAGTGAGCATGTGCGAGTGAAATTTTTCAGTTAATTTGTCTTTGCACATTTAGGGTTTTCTACCGTTTTAATTTTCAGTTAGTCTTTCCATAGAATCCTATTAGCATACATCTAGCAGTTTATAATGTGGAAATTAAAACGCGGAAAGTTTAAAGTTCTAGATATTACATGGCTTTTGCAGATACATAATTATTTTTGACAGTAAAATAAAAGGCGAAATTAAAACCTAATTAAAGCTATTACAACATCGGAACAAATACAATAATAATAAAAGGTAATTAAAATGCGCGCAGCGAATTAAATGTGATGACGATTAGAAAACCTAAAAAATCTAATTTGAGAAAATATTGAAGTTATTTTTTGAAGAAAAATTAATTATATACAAAATTAAACCCTAATTTCTAATTATTTTTAATCTTGAAAAATAAGATTTAATTGCCCTAATTAAATTAAATTAATTAATTCAAGGAAATAAAATATTTTTTTATGGAAAAAAAGATTTTTGGTGTTTTTGTGATTTTGATTTAATAAATAAAAAAATGATTTATGCGTTATTTTGATAAAAGAAAAAAATAATTAGTAAATAAATAAATAAATAAAAATATGTAAGAAAGAAGATTTGGGCCTATTTGTTGAAGAAAGGGGGGTGTATTGTAGAAATGCTTAGGCCCAAAAAGCTGGTCAGCCCAGTCAACGCTTGATCCAATGGTGCTCCCTCCTGATGGTGTACCATAGTCTCTGGTAGGTGGGGCGTTGGATCGGATTGATGGTGAATCCCATGGCTAGATGTTGATGGCACACGGTGAGCGTTTGGGAGGATGATGCACCTGATCTGTAAAGGAGAAATAAAATGAACAAAATTGTTGGGACCTGGGATCGAACCCAGGTCCTCACGTTCAACACCAACGCGCTTAGCCATCTGGGCTATTGTTCTTATTTGATAATATAATAACAATAAAATATAATATATGAAATCAAGTGGCTGAATATAAAAAGCGCGCGGAATTCAAATCATCCAATGGGGGGATGACAAATCACCATCTTCTTCCTTCTGTCCGTCGTCTTAGGTTCTCGCCTTTTACCTACAGACAAACATTTGTAGCCATAGCCCTGTAAACTTCAAAAACTCACAAAACACATGATAAATGAAATTCAAGACCAGGATTCAACCGGTCTTGATGCCACGATCATCATGGTGCCCTGTTCTTAGTCTAATTTTACCTGTGGACAAAAACCTTAAAACAAACACAAAAACCCTAGCAATGGAAAAGGCATATATAGGTGTCAAAACTTCAATTAAATTATTCAGACATGTTACAAATACATCAATTATCACAAATATGCCATTAAATTATGCTAATGATGCAAAAATTATCGTAACCAATTTTGAAAAAGCAAGCAAACCGTATGGGGTTCAGGGGTTGATTCTGGGCACGAGAGTGCTTGCTACTGATCCTGTTAGCTTCAGAGATGCTCTAGGATACAATTTAGAGTGTTGGAAGGCCTTGAATCGTCCTCTAGGGTAGAGATCAGATCACCACTTTTTGCCAAAATTTTGAGTTTGTTCTAGTGTTCTTCACGACTGCTACCCCTTGTTTCCGTCCCTGGCCTTGCTCAATATATAACCCTGAATGAATTAGGGTTATAAAAACTACATGTATCTTTGAAAACTTTGAAGATTTGATCCCATTCCTTCCTTGTATGATTTGTTTCCAAATTAGGCCTAATCATGCCATTCTTGTACCAATCCATCTTGATTCGATTTGATTCTGATATGTCAACATAATTAGCTTGTGATCCTGTCCAAAAATCAGATCAAAACAAATCTTTGCTATTATTTGTCATTTATTTGATTTAATTCAATTTTTAATTAATAAAAAATCAAAATAAAATGGAAAATGAAGAAAATAATGTGTGGGTAAATATTTGGGTCGTGGACCATTTTATGAGTTAGGTGCAAGCATAAAAAGTTAGGCCCATTTGGCATAAAATGCATTTTTGAGCATATTTGACTTTTGGCAATTTTGCAAAAATGGTCAACTTTGACAAGGCATATCTCTTCCAATTTTAACCCTAGAGGGGTTTTCTTGGACTTTTTAGAAATCGTAGGATGTACCCTAAATAACCCTTTTGGTCTCATCTCAATTGGGTCTTCCATGTTCATATAAGAAGCTTTGACCCAAATAGTGTTTTTGTTGACTTTTCAAAAGGACCTATAATATGGAAATTCATATCTTTTTGTGAGTGCAGATTTTGAACTCGAGGGATGAATATGAATTGTAGGGAATTTCTTCCTCTTCAAAATGATCCTTGGATGGAAAATTTATTATAAAGAATGAGGAAGTTATGCTTGGTCAAAGTTTGGTTGACTTTTCCTAAGAAACCCTAATTTAGCAACTTTTGGGTTTTGATGAATTTGGGGCATTCCTTGAGGAATCATGATCAAACCTTGATCAAATGATGGATATCACTTCAAAATGTTGATGTTGACCAAAAATATTGAAGTTTGAATGTATGTGGGCCACAGTTGACTTTTGACCTAATATAGTCGATTCTCAAGCATCTGAGCAATTGGCTGAGCTAACCTTTTGTGCAAGGCTTGAAATTTGACCTGGAGGGTCTTGAGATCATATTAGGACCATGTAAAGCATTTTAGGCCTTTGGAGTTCACACATCTTGATAAAAATGGACACCCTAGTTTGAGATACATTGCCTTAGGAGAGAGTTTGTCTGGTCAACTCTTGGGCATCCTTGAGAAACTTGAGGACCTCAATGGGCATGTGTTGAGTAAAATGAGAGGGAAAATGTTGGGGTACAACAACTGCCCTTGTTGAATCTTATTAAACTTGAGGATGTAGATAGGCTGTCTGGCTTTCGTGATCCGAAGGTGGAAGATGATTGAACACTAGAGTGCCCAGAAATTTGCGCTCGTCTGAAATGATACTTATGTGTAGGTAGTATTGGGAATGGGTTTACAGATGCCATTTGGAAGTTGACGGAGAATCGTCGGATATGGTCTTAAAGATGCCAACCAAATAGGATATCGGTCGCATAAGAGATTCCTTTGCGAGCATCCATGTATCTGCCGTTGAGGAGGACTTTTCCTGAGAATGTTGATAGAGTCTATGAGCTTTGGTTGTCCATTATTCTAATGGGGAATGATCGAGGAAGTGGAAGTGAGCGGCGTATCTGGCCAGGGTCCAGGTTGCACAGCGACTTACTAGGGAAATGTGAAATCGGTCGTGTTTGATCAGGTCTAGGTCTTACATTGTTGTGAATTGTTGTCTGGAGATAAGAGAGAAGGAACCTGGATAGTAGGGTTACTTCTAAATGAAATCCTGTATAGTAGGGCTATGAGAAGGAACCTGGATAGTAGGTTTACTTCGAAATGAAAGCCTGGATAGTAGGGCTATGAGAAGGAACCTAGATAGTAGGGTTACTTCGAAATGAAAGCCTGGATAGTAGGTCTATGATAAGGAACCTGGATAGTAGGGTTACTTCGAAATGAAAGCCTGGATAGTAGGGCTATGAGAAGGAACCTGGATAGTAGGGTTACTTCAAAATGAAAGCCTGGATAATAGGGCTATGAGAAGGAACTTGGATCGTAGGGTTACTTCAAAGTAATATTGTAGGTTAGTTGACCCATTCGGTTTAGGGAGCTGAGTTTCCCTTAGTCGTCTGTAGACGTGACCTGTATAACTACTGGATTTGTTGAAGCTAATTGTCTTTTCCTGAAAAGATATCAGGGTTAATTATACGCGATGCATGAAATGCAGGGTGAGATGATGTTCTTAAAATAAATGAGATTATGTGTAAGTTTAAGATTGCCCTAAGAGGGGGGGTGAATTAGGTGGTGGTCGATTTTTGACTTATTTTATACTTTCTGGTTTTGTTTTAGTGCTTTGAAAAAACTGTAAAGTGCAGAAAGTAAAGAGACACGGAGAATTATCCTGGTTCCTTCCATAACCCGGAAGTACATCCAGACCCCTTGCAAACACGCAAGAGATTTCACTATTTTGTTAGAACTTTTACAAGACTCTTCCTAGTCTTATCAACTAAAGACTCTAACAAATACCAAGAACACCCTCTTGGATTTCCAATAAGTCTATTGAGAACAATCCTCTCAAAAGATACCTCTTGTTTCCAATAAAGGACAACAAGGTACACAAATATTCCAATACTTAATTTCAACAATCCTGGAAATAAGTTACACTTTGTATAATTCTATGAAATATGATTTTTTGAAAGATGTTGATCACATAGAGTGACTTCAATGAAGTTTCTTCTTTCTTCTCTTGTAAGCAATTCAAACTGTAACACAATGGTTAGATAATGCTCAAAGATTTCTGTTCTTATATGTGTGAAAGTGCAGAAAATTTTTGTTCTTAAAAGTTAAGAAATATGGAGTTTGAATATTTTACAAAGTTCAGAATTATTGCATAAGAGAAGAGTTGTTTTTTAATTTGAAAGATTTAGTATTTAAAGTAATCAAGATACCTTTCCAAATGTACACTTTTCTGTTTGAAAAACTTGAGAGGATGCAATGTATTACCATGCATCTATTGGAGAAAAGGTGTGAAGGATATCTTGAAACCAGTTCAGATTTTTCACAAGTTACAACGTGTAAATCGATTAGCATGAGATGTAAATCGATTAGCATGAGATGTAAATCGATTGCACGGGTTTGTAACGTTCTTGTTTTCAAAAAATTTAAAGTGTAAATCGATTAGCATGATGTTTAAATCGATTTACAAGTGTTAAAAATTCAACTCAGTTCTGTGATCAATCGATTTACACTTCATGTAAATCGATTGCTGCCAGAAACAATCAGATTTTGAAAAAGCATGTGTAAATCGATTTACATCATATGTTAATCGATTTACATCAGTGAAAAACTTAAAATTTGTCTTATACTTTAAGTGAAGTGTTGTGGCAAGTGTGTATATCATTTTTGAGCATTTCTAATCAATGTAGTTCAAATGAGAATTGATATACTTGATTGCTTGCCATGATCCTTGAAGATTTGAGTGAATGATGCTTTAAGCTAATTCCACTCCTTTTCCTTCTTGCCATAGTGCTTGTTTGTATTTCATCAAACTAGCTTGTTTGTCTTTCATCAAAACTAAAGTTGAGTTGAGGCTTGAGATTACATTCTCCCCCTTTTTGGTGATGACAAACCATCTTTCTTTATGAGTTATTCAGATTTGGAGCAAAAGGAGTTTTCTCCCCCTAAGTTAGATTTCTCCCCCTATGGATAAAAAGTTTTGAAAGCTTGCCCTGTAAAGAAAATTGAAACAAACAACCAAACAACCATAAAGTGCTATCACATCCTTCTCCCCCTTTGACATTATCAAAAAGAAGGGAAAGATGCAACAAGATGATACTTATAACAACTTGAAACAGATATGAACTAAAAACTCAAATTTCTAAATATAGAGAACGAAGTTCAAAGATACATGATACAAACACTAATAGTAGAGATAATTTTTGTGTTGTTATGAGAGAGAGAGTGAGTTTGGGTGTTATGAGATAGTGAGGGAGTTTTGGTGAGATTAAATAGTAGAGAGAGTAAGTGAGATCTTTATGAAGTTTTAATTGAGTGGAGTGGTCAAGATTCCATGATTGGTCAAAAAGAAGGTGGGAGGCAAGGTAAGATTGACCAATATATTAAAGACTCATAAATATCACATGCTGAAAAGTTAATTTGCATAGAGAAAAATTACATAAAAATGCTTCATTTCAGTGGTAAATCGATTTTCCCATTGGTTAAATCGATTTACACAAAAGAATTTTTATGAAAAAATAATTTTCGTTCAGTGGTAAATTGATTTACGTACTGTGTAAATCGATTTACACAAAAGGATTTTATAAAAAAAGGTTTTGCTTCAGTGGTAAATCGATTTACACACCAAGTAAATCGATTTACTTAAAGGGAAATTTTTTAAAAACAATAATTTTAACATTTGAAACATTGTCTAAACCCATATATATGTACATTAAAGTATAGTTAAGGATAGAGTGCACCTTATATATCTTGTTCATCTAGGATTCCGAGTTCACGACGAATTTTGAAAAATGAATCCTTTGCAAGTGGTTTTGTGAAAATGTCCGCGAGTTGATTTTGAGTATCCACAAAGGTAATCTCGACATCTCCTTTGAGTACGTGATCTCGGATGAAATGGTGTCTGATGTCAATGTGTTTTGTCCGGGAATGCATAACTGGATTTTTCGTAATATTGATCGCGCTTGTGTTATCACATCGAAGTGGAATGCATCCAAGGTTTACTCCATAGTCAAGTAACTGTTGTTTTAGCCAAAGAATTTGAGCGCATCCACTACCAGCCGCAATGTATTCTGCTTCAGCAGTGCTGAGAGCAACGCTTGCTTGCTTTTTGCATGACCATGAAACCAAGGCATTTCCGAGAATGTGATATGTTCCACTTGTACTTTTGCGATCAGTCTTACAACCTGCATAGTCAGCATCAGAATAACCAACTAGATTGCACATACTACCTTTTGGATACCATAATCCGACGTTGGTTGTTCCTTTGATATATTTTATTATGCACTTGACTGCTGCAAGGTGAGACTCTTTAGGATTGGCTTGATATCTTGCACATAGGCACACACTGAACATGATGTCAGGTCTACTTGTTGTAAAATAGAGGAGTGAGACAATCATTCCACGATACTTAGTTATATCAATAGAATTCCCTGATTCATCTGGATCAAGATAGGTGTCGGATCCCATAGGAATTGCACTCTCTTTGCTACTTTACATCTCAAACTTCTTTATAAGGTCTTTGCAATATTTTGATTGGTTAATGAAGATACCGTGTTTGAGTTGCTTAATTTGAAAACCGAGAAATAAATTCAATCTTCCCATCATACACATCTCAAACTCTCCTTGCATCATAGATGAAAATTCCTTGCACATATTTTGGTTAGTTGAACCGAAAACAATATCATCTACATAGATTTGTACAAGTAAAGTATGATGATTAACATTTTTTATGAAGAGAGTGGTATCAACTTTACCCTTTACAAACCCTTTTTCACATAGGAATGCACTTAGTCTATCATACCATGCCCTTCGTGCTTGCTTCAGCCCATAGAGAGCTTTCTTCAATTTGAAGACATGATTAGGATGTTTGAAGTCTTCAAATCCGGGAGGTTGCTTTACATAGACTTCTTCATTTATGAATCCATTGAGAAATGCGCTTTTTACATCCATTTGAAAGAGTTCAAAGTCCAATGAGCATGCATATGCAAGTAGTAGTCTTATTGCTTCCAAACGTGCTACCGGAGTAAAAGTTTCTTCAAAATCAATTCCTTCTTCTTGGTTGTATCCTTGAGCAACTAGTCTTGCCTTGTTTCGAGTGATTATACCATTTTCATCCATCTTGTTTTTGAATACCCATTTGGTTCCAATGATACGTTTATTTCCTGGATTAGGAACAAGTTCCCAAACTTCGTTCCGTTCGAATTGGTTTAGCTCCTCTTGCATGGCAAGGATCCATTGATCATCTTCTAGTGCTTGAGCCACTTTAGTAGGTTCAACTTGAGATACAAAAGCCATATTTAAGCATGCATCCTTAAGATTTAGTCGAGTAGATACCCCTTTGCTAATATCTCCAATTATGTTGTCAATTGGATGATCACGATGAGTTATCCATTCTTGAGGAAGACCATCATCATTTTCGTTTTGATGTGAAAGTTCATGTGTTTGTTCCGGGTTGACAATTTTGCCACCTTCGCATGAATTCTCATGAGGTAAATCTATAGAATCATCATCATCACAAATAACAACTTCCTCCTTGGAGGTGTTAGATTCATCAAAAGAAACATGCATTGATTCTTCTATAGTTAAAGTTCTTTTATTGTAAATTCTAAAAGCTTTGCTAGAAAGGGAGTAACCAAGAAAAATACCTTCATCCGATTTTTCATCGAACTTACCGAGATTTTCTTTGTCGTTGTTAAGGACAAAGCATTTGCACCCGAAAATGTGAAAGTGAGAGATATTTGGTTTTCTTCCTTTGTAAATCTCATATGGAGTTTTGTTTAGTATAGGTCTTCTGATCACGCGATTGCTTACGTAACATGTCGTGCTTACCGCATCCGCCCAAAAATATTTAGGCAAACTTGAGTCACTTAACATGGTTCTTGCAAGCTCCACCAAAGACCTATTTTTCCTTTCAACTACTCCATTTTGTTGTGGAGTTCTTGGTGCTGAAAAATTGTGGAAGATCCCATTTTCTTAACTAAATTCTTCAAACAAACTGTTTTAGAACTCTCCACCATGATCACTTCGGATTGATGTTATCTTTAATGACTTCTCATTTTGAACTTGTTTTGCATATCTCTTGAATGCCTTGAATGCGTCATTTTTGTGCACTAAAAACAAAGTCCAAGTAAAACGGGAAAAATCATCTACAATAACTAAAGCATAAATGTTACCTCCGAAGCTTCTTGTTCTAGATGGACCAAAAAGATCCATGTGCAACAACTGAAGTGGTCTTGTTGTTGAAACCACATTATTTGGTTTGAAAGTTGATTTGGTCTGTTTGCCCTTTTGGCATGCACTACATAATTTGTCTTTGATGAACTTCATCTTTGGTAGACCAATAACTAAGTCATGCTTAACCAATTTGTTCAAGTGCTCCATGTGAATGTTAGCAATCCTCTTGTGCCATAACCAATCGTAATTGTTGTTTACCATAAGACATTGTACCTTCATAGACAAATCATCTAAAGTGATCATAAAAATATTGTTAGATCTTATACCTTTGAGTTTTACCTCATTGGTTGCCTCATCCATAATAAGGCATTCTTCTTTGTTGAATTTTATTTTGAACCCTCTATCGCAAAGTTGACTTATGCTAAGAAGGTTGTGCTTTAATCCTTCAACATAGAGAACATCCTTAATTTGAATGGATGGAGGTGTGCCAACTATTCCAACGCCAAGAATCTTTCCTTTGGTGTTGTCTCCATAGGTGACATACCCTTTGGCTTTATGTACTAGATATGAAAATTGGTGTACATCTCCTGTCATATGCTTTGAACATCCACTGTCAAGATACCA
The DNA here is from genome assembly GCA_948472305.1 of Vicia faba. Classification (NCBI taxonomy): domain Eukaryota; kingdom Viridiplantae; phylum Streptophyta; class Magnoliopsida; order Fabales; family Fabaceae; genus Vicia; species Vicia faba. The sequence goes on along the minus strand of OX451737.1, from coordinate 1,334,748,214 downwards.
AAGATTTGATGTGGATTTCAAGCTTACCTACAAAAATAGATTATTTCTTGTTAGGTACCCAAGTTGCCTTGGGTCCTTCATAGTTAGTTCCCTTTTTCACCCATGCATAGTGTCCACTAGCCATACTGAAATTTCTAATATAGCATGCATTAGGTGTGTGTTCAATACCAGAGTAAAAACAGTTTGGAACAAATTTGCTCTTGTATCTAGGAATTTGTTTCCTTTTAGATACATTAGGCTTTTTCTTTTGATGATTATGAACAACTTGCTTCTTTTCTACTATCTTGGGATTGGAACTATTACTAGCCTTTACAAAAACAATGGGATTGTTACTTGGTTTCTTAGAATTCACATAACCAAGACCTCTTTTATCATTTGGATAACGTTGTTGGCTTAGTAATCCTTCCAACCCTATTTTTCCTTTTTCATATCGTTCAATGACTCTTTTCAATTGAACAATTTGAAAGACATTTGATTCACACTTGGAGCATGCAAAGTTTTCCTTTTCTTTTATAAAATTCTATTTTTGAAGATCTAAATCTTTAGTCATGGTGTCAATTTTTTTTAGACAAATTAGAAGTTCTTTTTCTTGGTTTGACACCTTTTTGTATAAACTTTTGCGTTATTTCAAGAGTTCATCAATTGCACCTTGAACATCATCATCAAAAAGAGTAAATTCATTACTAACCTCTTCTTCGTCGTCGGAGTGATGCGATGCCATTAAGGCTAAATTTGCACATTCGTCGCTTTTCGATTCCGATGTACTGCTCATATCATTATCTTCCCATGCTATGTAGGCTTTCTTTTGTTTTGAGTCCTTTCCTTTGAATCCGTTTTTCTTTGGGAGATTTAGACAATTTGGCTTGATATGTCCTTGCTTTCCACATTCATAACATGAGACATCTTGTGTTGATGTGGAGGCTTCTCTTTTCTTGAAGTGCTTTCTCTTATATGCATGAGATCCGCCCTTGCCATTTCTTTCAAAAAATTTCCCAAGTCTTTTAACAAGAAGCATGAAATTTTCATCTTCTTCCGGATTGTATTCTTTTACAACTTCCTTTGAATCAATTTTTAAAGCAATGTTTTTGGACTTCTTTTCTAGATTCTCATGTTTTTCAAGTCTACCGAGTTCTGTTTCGTATTCTTGAAGTTTTCCAAATAATGTAGCGGAAGTCATTGCGGAGAGACTCTTCTTTTCCGAGATCGCCGTTACCTTTGGTTGCCATTCCCTAGTCAATGATCTGAGGACTTTCAAGTTGAGTTCATCATTTGTCAAGGTTTTACCAAGAGCACTTAAGTGGTTTGTCAAATGCACAAATCTCTTTTGTAAGTCAAGAATGGATTCTCCGGACTGCATTCGAAATAGTTCATATTCTTGACTTAGGGTATTTAGCCTTGATCTTTTTACTTCATCCGTTCCTTCATGAGTTTGTACCAAGGTATCCCATATTTCCTTTGCTGTTTTGCATGTCGAGACACGGAAAAATTCGTCCATACTAAGTGCACCTTGAAGAAGGTTTATTGCCTTTTTGTCATAGAGAACTTTCTTTTTATCGTCGTCGTCCCATGCAGTTTTAGGCTTTAAAGAGCCAACACCATTGATTACCGTAACCAGAATAAATGGACCATTTTCAATAGCATCCCATATCTCCTCTCCTTGTGCTTCTAGATGCGCCTTCATCCGTATTTTCCAGAAGTCAAAATATTCACCACAGAATAGAGGAGGCTTGTCGTTACTGCCACCATCTCTGAAAACGGGTTGATGATTTGCGAAAGCCATTCTGGATCTCTAGGAGCAGGTTACCTATAACCTGCTCTGATACCAATTATAAGTTTAAGATTGCCCTAAGAGGGGGGGTGAATTAGGTGGTGGTCGATTTTTGACTTATTTTATACTTTCTGGTTTTGTTTTAGTGCTTTGAAAATACTGTAAAGTGCAGAAAGTAAAGAGACACGAAGATTTATCCTGGTTCCTTCCACATCCCGGAAGTACGTCCAGTCCCCTTGCAAACACGCAAGAGATTTCACTATTTTGTTAGAACTTTTACAAGACTCTTCCTAGTCTTATCAACTAAAGACTCTAACAAATACCAAGAACACCCTCTTGGATTTCCAATAAGTCTCTTGAGAACAATCCTCTCAAAAGATACCTCTTGTTTCCAACAATGGACAACAAGGTACATAAGTATTCCAATACTTAATTCCAACAATCCTGGAAATAAGTTACACTTTGTATAATTCTATGAAATATGATTTTTTGAAAGATGTTGATCACATAGAGTGACTTCAATGAAGTTTCTTCTTTCTTCTCTTGTAAGCAATTCAAACTGTAACACAATGGTTAGATAATGCTCAAAGATTTCTGTTCTTATATGTGTGAAAGTGCAGAAAATCTTTGTTCTTAAAAGTTAAGAAATATGGAGTTTGAATATTTTACAAAGATCAGAATTATTGCATAAGAGAAGAGTTGTTTTTTAATTTGAAAGATTTAGTATTTAAAGTAATCAAGATACCTTTCCAAATGGAAACTTTTCTGTTTGAAAAACTTGAGAGGATGCAATGTATGACCATGCATCTATTGGAGAAAAGGTGTGAAGGATATCTTGAAACCAGTTTAGATTTTTCACAAGTTACAACGTGTAAATCGATTAGCATGAGATGTAAATCGATTGCACGGGTTTGTAACGTTCTTGTTTTCAAAAAATTTGAAGTGTAAATCGATTAGCATGATGTGTAAACGATTTACAAGTGTTAAAAATTCAACTCAGTTCTGTGATCAATCGATTTACACTTCATGTAAATCGATTGCTGCCAGAAACAATCAGATTTTGAAAAAGCATGTGTAAATCGATTTACATCATATGTTAATCGATTTACATCAGTGAAAAACTTAAAATTTGTTTTATACTTTAAGTGAAGTGTTGTGGCAAGTGTGTATATCATTTTTGAGCATTTTTAATCAATGTAGTTCAAATGAGAATTGATATACTTGATTGCTTGCCATGATCCTTGAAGATTTGAGTGAATGATGCTTTAAGCTAATTCCACTCCTTTTCCTTATTGCCATAGTGCTTGTTTGTCTTTCATAAAACTAGCTTGTTTGTCTTTCATCAAAACTAAAGTTGAGTTGAGCCTTGAGATTACATTATGATGTATATGATATGTATGCGCGTGTCATGATGTATGTTCACGAAATGCTATTAAGGTATGCCCGCGTCTGGGAAAATAAATCCCTGACTGTTGCTATAGATTTATGAATATTCTATCAAGAAGAGATTCTGCTTGAGAATAAACTCAGCAGGGAATAAACTTAGGAAGTTCATTTTTGTCGTTGAAGTGATGAAATCTGTTAGGGATTGAGCCTCGGTATCCATAGAAATAAGCTCTACTTGGGGGATGAAATTTACTGACCCGCCCGTGATTACGAAATTCGGCCGGGGGATATAGCTGTCAGGTTTTCAGAATGACCCTAGCTGGGGATGTTACGTCCTGTTTCGGGAAAGCCGACATCAATGTTTTCGAATATTTTTACTCTGTAGGGAGTGTATGTACTAATGATTGTGCTCCAAAGTTGACTCTATCCCGGTACCTGCTGGGCAGAGTAACTGTCGGGTTTGGCACTTCTTATTTTTTTCCTGTTTCTAGAATTACGAGTAATTGTCTTTTGTTTCTTATGTAAATATTTATGAGCAACAATCATTTTCAAATGCATATATAAAAAAATAAGTCATTGGACGTTCTTGTGAAACAAAACAGAAAAAGAAAAAACAAACTCAAAGTTTCTTGTGAAAATAATTTTGTATTGATTTCTGAAGTTGGCCTGTAATAGGTGTTTTTGTATAAAGAGGCTGACGCTCTAGTAAGAGAACTCCATCGTAAAAATAGAAGCTATACAATTTGTGTAAAAGAAAAAAATAGTTATGTGAAACAACCCCATTGGGTTCCAACTCTGCTATTGCCCTTATATCTTCAAGCGTCTCATCACTTTGCTACTTGGCCGAAAGTTGATCAGATTGGTTGGCACCGTTCGAGCTTGATAATCGATACTGAAGTCTGGTCGCAAGATGATCCAACAAGACATAGTGGTACGCTTTATATCCCTAACTTTTTCCTGGACCGCCCTTTCGGGTTTTCAGTCCACCGGGATACCCTTTTTTGCCCAAGTCTCCCTTTCGGGTTTTCGACTTGTCGGGTGTACAAATTTTTTCATTTTTGTTGTACCCCAAAATTTGCCCTCCCATATTTCTCAAAACATTGCAAGAAAAATCTCCAAGTTGCTCAAGGTTGCTCAAGAGTTTGTTAGACAAGATATCTCCTAAGGCAGTCTACCCCAAATTAGGGTTTGGTGTTGCATCAAGGTCCTTGAGTCCAAATGACCTAAAGTTCTCCCCGATGCCCTAATATGTTCTCAAGATCATCCATGTCAAATTTCAAGCCTTGCAGAGGAAGTTTGCCCAGTCAATTGCTCAAAAGGTCCAAAAGTCGATTATGCTAGGGCAAAAGTCAATTGTGACCTATATACAGTCAAACTTCAAGATTTTTGGTCAACATTCTCATTTTGAAGGATATTTCATAATTTTATCAAGGTTTGATCATGATTCATCAAGGATTGCTCAAAATTCATCAAGACTCAAAAGTTGCTAAATTAGGGTTTTGTAGGAAAAGTCAACTCAACTTTGACCAAGTACAACTTCCTCATACTTTATGATAAATGACCCATACAAAGCTCATTTTGAATAGGATGCAATTTCCTACAATCCATCTTCATACCCCAAGATCAAAAAATGCACTCACAAGAAGTTATGAATTTGGACATTATAGGCCATTTTTGAAAGTCAACAAAAACACCTTTTTTGCCAAAGCTTATAACTTGAGCATGGAATATCAAAATGAGATGAGACCAAAAGGGTTGGTTAGAATACATATCAAGCTTTCTAAACAGTCCAAACACCTCCAAAAGTTCAAAATTGAAGAAGTTATGCATTGTTGAAGTTGGACTTTTTTTGCAAAATTGCCAAAAGTCAACTATCCCCAAAACTTCAAATTTTGTCAAATGGGCCCATTCTTTTCTACTTGATTTGAGCTTGCATAGTTGCCCACGTGTCCTAGCTTCAGCCATGAGTCCATATTTCATTTTTATTATTTAATTTGATTTTTAATTGAATTTATTCATTTTAAATCAAATAAAATCATATAAAATCCAACACTTTGATAACACAAGATTTTTGGCTATTTCAGGCTTTGATTACAATCATTATCATCATCAAATTCGATCAAACCAAATCATGTGCAAAAATATTGGAATTAGGAAAAAATGGAAAGTTTGTAAAGGGAGATAAAATCAAATATGCAAGCATTGATAAGGCAAGATTTGGATCAATTTTGTTGACCTAATGCACTGAGCATCACATAAGGAAGGCAAAGACAAGAAAACAAGGGTTGGAAACTATAGAGAGAGGTAGAACAAAAAGTGAAAAAAATCACAAAAAAAGTGAGAAGCCGAAATCCAGGTTAGAGGCATTTTCAGAGGTCAAGACTTGTCCCAATCGCTTCCTGGGCATTCACACAAGCTACCTGGATCAAAAGCAAGCATTTTCAGGCCTCTACGAGCACTGTAAGTCTCACGAAACACAACCCTGTTCTTGAAATTGATTTGACTTGTTCTTGCATCATTTGAGAAAACTAATGGCATATTTGTGATCACAAGAGCATTTCCAAGCTTTTCATATTATTCAATTGCATTTATCTGGCTTATATGAAGAACCACCATTGTTAGGGTTCGTTTCTTGTTTTTGGGCGTTTCTATTCCAGGTACAATTGAAGCACATAATGGACATGGTTGTGACGGGGAGGGTGAGACGAACGCAACCATGCCCTTGGAATTAATTTTTGTGGTCTGAGAAGGATTTTTGAGATGAGCAACCTTGTAGCTACAGACTCCTGTCCGTTGGTATAGGTGGTGAGACTTTTGGCCACAATTGGGAGGTCAGGGATGATGCGTGGCATCCATCCACTGGCCAATTCAAATCTTGGCGCATTTTATTTTTTTCTGACCAATAATTCTTGTTTTATTATATTATATATTCTTTGCATTATATTAACAAACAGATCAATGTGGTGTAGTGGCAAAGCAAGCGTGCAAAATCCTTCAGGACCTGGGTTCAAATCCCAGGTCCCCCACTTTCTCAATAATTTTGTTCTTCAGGTATTCCCATGTGCGCGTTAGCTTGCTATCCACCATGCATCCTCATCCATTCAAACGCCAGATGGCCAAAGGCCAAATCTGATGGTCAAAAAGCTGGAGGTCCACATGGAGCCAAGTCAATGCGCCTTCACCAGATCAGAGAAAGTCCAAAGGGCCAGCGTTTTTGGGCCTTCAGAATTGCTCCTCACACCCCTTAATTCAGGCCCAATACTCCTCTCTTATTATTTTTTATTTATTTATTTTAATTGTTTTATTTAATTTCTAACCAATCACAAATTTCCTTTTCATTAAATAAAATCACCAAAAAATATTTTTTTTATTTCAAATCAAATCTTAAAATCTTATTTTTCTTAATAAATTTATTAATTAATTAGGTTTTAATTATAAAACTTTAATCCCTTTTGTAAAAATAAATAAAATTAATTAGACTTAACTAGTTTTTAACCATTAATTTAATTATTATAATTTCTTTCCTAAATAACCAAAAACTCTAAAAATAATTTATTTTTCATTTAATTAGTTTATTAATTTAATTTAGGAATAATTTCTTTTCTTAAAATAAAAACAACAAAAACCTAAAAAAGATTTCTTCTTTAACCAAAAGGGTTAAAACCCTAATCATGCGTCCGATTTAATTTTGCGCCACAATTTCTTTTTCCTTATCCAATAATATACCTGCTTCCAGATTGTAATAGTTAAATAGGACATTTAATTGTTTTTGTTCGCTTTATTTTATTTTTCAAAGGGTTTGTCTTTGGCGATGTAAATACCCGACGTCTTGTAATTTAATTTCCGCACCTTTAATTTCTGCAAATTATAACTGTTAGATTTTTGATAATAGGGTTGCATGACAAGACTAAATGTTAATCTTAAAATCAACTTAGACCACCCTTAACATGTACAAAGATAAAAATAAACTGAAAACGACACACTCGCACATGCGCACTCCTAGGGTACACCCTACTTGGTTGCCTTCGTACACGGTCATTGAGTATAGGTCGTTTTAGAGGTTGTCCTCTTGTCTAAAAGATCATAGTTGCCTCGAAACAGTTGCCTCGGATATTGTTGCCTCAAACAAATGATCTAATACATTAGGGTTACCGCTAAGGCGTCCTAACATTGCTTTAGTGACTGTATGTCCCACATTCGAATTGACCCTCAAACTCCAACGACGGTGCTACCTACTCATTAAATAGTGGGATAGCATTGTCTAAAGGAAATTAGCATAGAACGATTCCTTTTTCGAGTAGGTAGATGGTTCTTAGATACTTGCTCTTTCAAAACAAAACTCTTCACACTTACACTTTTCAAACAAAGTTTTCAAAAACATTTCATTACACTCTTGAGGACAGAAGCAAGAGTTAAATCGAAGTTAAAACAAAAACCTTTTCAAACCCACAAGCAGAAAGAAAACAATTTTGAAAACAATTGAGCAAGTACTTAAGAGCCTGTAGATAACTACGGATAGAAAGGGTGCTAATACCTTCCCTCTCTATAATCTACCCCCCGAACCTGAGAAATAATCTCGAAAAAGGAATTTTTTTGTGCTTTTTTCCTTTCCTTGTTGGATAAAATAAAAGTCGGTGGCGACTCTTGCTTACCGCGAAATTTTGCGAACAAAAAACGCAAAACCCAAACCAGCACACCAAAAAACAATCAGTTCTTCCCACCGTATCACTGAACTGGTGACTCTGCTGGGGATCTTAATAAGTGGGGTGTACCTTAGGAATAGTTCATATTGTTTTCAATTGCTTGATTTGTATGTTGTATCTTTGTGGGTTTGAATCGGAGTTACTATAGATCCTAACCCGGATCTGGGGGATACCCTTTAGGTAAGTAGCAACAAACTGTGAGGGAACTGTACGACATAGACTGATACATTTGAAGCAGTAGCTACGTTGGTGTGGCACTTTAGTATGTACTGATATCCCTTGTAGCGCAACGAGGAGAATATGGGTCTGCTAAGGGGTCATTAAGCACTAACTGACCTTAGAACCTGTAATTGACCAACTTGGCCATAGAATAGTAGCAGTATGCTACATTCATTGAGACCAAACTCTCGCGATGATTCCGGCCGCAAGAAAAGCTTGCTAAACTGGAATTATGACCGATCGAGGGTGGTCAGTGATATTGAGATCCTCTAGAACCCGGTTACTATTTTTTAGGACAAGTTTGAACCAACTGAACTGAAAGAGGGTAGTACCTAAGCTCCTTGCCAGCTTGAAATCTAAGGGCTATTTGTGTGACTTATGTGCCCTTACCATGTATGCTATTTGTGAATACTTGTGGTGTGTTTTCTATCATGACATCATGACATCATGACATTGCATGCATCTTGCATTGGACTAACCCATTTCAAAGACAGGGGGGATTCATCTTTGTCCTGTTTTGTAGGTCATGGCACCCATGCGTAGAAACACTATTCAGATCAACTTTGTCCAGATTCCCACTCAGCTTAAGGAATTGGTGGCAAAGGTTTCAGATACTACTTCCTTTATCATAATACATTGTCACCTCCTGGGTTTGGTCACCTCCAAGATGGATGAACAAATGATGAGTGTCTTAGTTCAGTTCTTTGATCCACTGTACCACTGCTTTACTTTTCCGGACTACCAGTTGGTCCCTACCTTGGAAGAGTTCTCTGATCTACTTGGTATCTCCATTCTGGAGCAGACCCCGTTCACAGGTTAGGAGAAAGTCCTTAGGCCGGAAGAGATTGCTTCAGCCCTCCATCAGAAAAAGGCTGAGGTAATGTCTAATTGGGAGACTAGAAGTGGGACAAAAGGATTTTTGACTAAGTTCTTGGTTGGTAAGGCTAATCAGTTCTGGGAAAGTCTAGACTTCCAGGCGTTTGAAGACATTCTGGCTCTTCTCATATATGGTTTGGTGTTGTTTCCTAACTCATATTCCTTTGTCGACGTGAATGCAGTGAAGATTTTCATGTCCGGTAATCCTGTGCCCACTCTCTTGGGTGATATTTTTCACTCTCTTTATGCCCGTACTTGTCGGAAATGGGGAACCCTTATGTGCTGTGCACTATTGCTGGCGAGGTGGTTTATTTCTCACCTCCCCAAATCAGTTTTGAAGAACAAGGAAGGCATGGGCTAGGCCTATAGGATTATGTCTCTCTCTCATAATAACATCATTTGGACTATCAAAGGCATGGAAGATGTGGCTATTATTGATCGCTTTGGGGAGTACCCCAATGTTCCACTGCTAGGAACCAATGGAGGAATCACCTATAATCCGTGTTTGGACTTATGTCAATTTGGGCGAGCTAGGAGGGAAGGACCTCATGAGTTGCTGATGCCGAGCATTGTCTTTGACTTCTAAGGGGATAGTGATGAGCAACGCTGCAAATTCATAAGAGCTTGGGATAGGGTACACAGGTCTGATCCGCACGAGCTAGGTGCGAAGACTTATCTTCCGATGGAGCCATATCTCCGATGGGTTCAGATCCGTGCCCAAAAGCTGGGAATGCCGTATGAAGCCGTCTTGCCTATAATTGTTGAGGTTACTGATGAAGAAGGGGTTCCTCCTACCATCCTCCATCCATACATGCCTACTTACATAGGGGCATTAAAGAGATCGTGGATACAGCTGACAGAAGAGCGAGATACTTACAGAGAAAAGTATCACGAGCAAGAGCAGAAGATTCAGAAGTTGACAAGGCAGCTGAAGAACGAGTGGATCCTCAACGACTATGTCCGCACCGACATGAAACGACCATGGGAGCACTGATTGTCTTTTTGATTATTTCTAGTTTTGATTTACTTTTCAGTTTTTCTTTCTTGTAACGCCTTAAAGGCATTTGTTGAACAATTGAATTCAAAGTTTATCTAATAAAAGTGTGTTTTATTTTGGTTTACGAATTTGAATCTCTCGACGTCTTTGAAATCATATCATACGCATTTCATTCCATGCACCTCATAACAGGTAACCTTACAGGTTTTTCTCATCTTCTTCGCTGTTTATTTCAGCATCATGCCTTCTGAAACATCAACTGAACAAGCAATCAAGGCTCTGCAAGCCCAAAATGCCCAGTTCCAGGAATTGTTCATGAATCTGGCTAAGGGTCAGCAAGATGTGAAGACCCTTATCTTGAAAGAGAAGAAGAAGAAGAAGAAGACAGACCTATTTAATATGGGTCGCAGATTCGGAAACAATTTGCGAGAAGAGGTTGATTTGACCCACTCATCTGGAGGGGAGATAATCAGGAAGAAAGGAGGGCTCCTAGCCCTGTGGTTTCTGACAACGAGACTGACTTCGACGAAGACCAGTATCCTCCGGCTGAGGATAGGTATAAGCAACTAGAAGACCGGTTGAGCGCGATGGAAGTTCAGAAAGTGCCTGGTATGGACTTTAGAGACTTGGGTTTGTCATCTGGGGTGATGATTCCCCACAAGTTCAAAGCACCAGCCTTTGCTAAGTACGACGGGGTTTCTTGTCCAAAACTGCACCTCCGTTCGTACGTTAGGAATATTCAGCCATACACCGCTGATAAGAATCTCTGGATCCACTTCTTTCAAGACATTCTTTCAGGGACTCAGCTTGAATGGTTTTACCAGCTGGAAGGAGCTAGTATCCGTAATTGGGAGGATTTGGCTGTTGATTTCTACAAGCAGTACCAATACAATGCCGACCTTGCTCCCACGCGTACCCAATTCCAGGGTATGTCTATGGGTGCGAGCGAAGGTTTCAAAGACTATGCTCAGAAGTGGAGGGACCTTGTTGGAAGAATGCAACCACCCTTGGCTGATAGGGAGCTAGTGGATATGTTTCTAGGGACCTTGTCTGGTCCGTATTTCAACCATCTGATTGGAAGCTCGTCGTCCAGGTTTACAGAGCTGATTATGACCGGGGAAAGGATTGAGGCTGGTATCAAATCCGGTAAAATACAGAAGGGTGCTTCGTCAAGCACCAAGAAGAAACCTTTTAAGAAGGAGTCCAGTGCTGTTTACAATTCAAAAAGCCATAATAAACCTGAACGCCGCTAAGCAGTCAATGCGGTGGTTATATCAAGACCTGCTGTTGCTCCTCAGCGCAACAATCAGCCAAGGGCCGCAAGGCCACGAAGACAATTCACTCAGCTCAACATGACTTTATCCCAGATTCTGCCACAGTTATTAAAGACCAGTCTGGTGATTCCAAGGGAGGCCCCGAAGAATCCAAATACAACATCACCGATGTACGATCCGAATGCCCATTGTGCTTTTCACTCTGATAGCGGCATGATACCGATAACTTCTGGGTCTTGAAGAACAAAGTACAGGACTTGATTGATGCGAAGGAGATTGAATTCGAAGCACCTGAAAGACCTAATGTTGTGACTGCTCCTATGCCCAAGCATGAAGTGAATACTGTAGATGAAGACTCATTTGTGGTTTCTGTGAAAGATATTGTTACTCCATTGATGACTGTGAAGAAGAACCTTATGTTAGCCATTTTATTTCCAGGCTGTAGCGAAGTTTTCCATCTGTGTGCCATCCTACCTACCGGTTGCCATCTTTTAAAGTCAGGTGTCCAACGCCTGATGGACAATAAAGAAATTCTGTTTGAGAAGACTTTTGTTCCTTTGGTTCCTACTGAAGAAGTTGTTATAATCACCATTTTCGACAATTCTTCCAAGGCTTCCTCGAGAAATCCTGTTAGAATTACATCTGTTCCAAGAATCGCACCATTGATCATCACTGTTCCTGGGCCTATCCCCTATACATCCAATAAAGTTGTCCCGTGGCATTATGGGGCTGGCGTATATTATCACGGAGTTAAGCAAGACTTGAGTGCTGAAGAGGCTAATACTGATGTCAGCAACATTGTTGGGCCTGCCAAAGTCACTCGCAGCGGAAGACTTTTCTCCCCTGAGATCTCTCCACCAACCGTTCGGAAGCCTGTTGTTATTACACCTATTATTGTCCCCGTTCAAGTTCCAATTCTTACCCCTGTCGCCGAGTCATCTGGAACTCAGGGCAAAGGGATCACCGGTGAGCCTTCTCAGATGGAGGCACCGAAGAAGATCACTGTTGAAGCCTCTAGACATAAGATGGAAGAAATTTTGAAGATCATCAAAAAGAGCGACTACAATGTAGTCGATCAGCTAGGGAAAACCCCGTCCAAAATCTCTATGTTATCTCTGTTACTATGCTCAGAAGCCCATGCCAAGGATCTAATTTCTTTCCTGAAGACTGCGCACGTGCAGCAGGAGACGTCAGATGATCAGTTTAAAGACTGTGTGGCTAGTCTGACTGCTGATAATGGATTGGGTTTCTCCGACGCCGACTTGACTGTTAAGGGGAAGAATCACAATGACGCCATGCATGTCTCCATTGAATGCAGGGGCACTACTCTTGCTCAGGTATTGGTAGATACTGGGTCTTTGTTGAATGTGTTACCCAAGAAGGCATTGGACCGGTTAGACTGTGAAGGGTTTGAGTTGAAACCAAGCAACATTGTGGTCAGGGCCTTTGACGGGTCCAAGAGGATGGTACACGGTGAAGTGGATATTCCAATTAAGGTTGGTTCTCAGGTTTTCGCATCTACATTCTATGTGATGGATATTCGGCCATCTTATTCTTGTTTGTTGGGTCGTCCGTGGATCCCCAAAGCTGGGGCAGTAACCTCAACGCTCCACCAGTAACCTCAGGTTTTCGCATCTACATTCTATGTGATGGATATTCGGTCATCTACATATATCATTAATAAAAGCATTAGACGTTTCTTGCATTTCAAATTTTGCGCTCCTTGTTTTTCTTTTATTATATATTGGAAAACAACTATTTTACACACACTCACATATACAGGTCTACATCCACTCTGGATCTCACTGGTAACGACTCTGCTACTACCAGTTATGACTTCGAAAGTCCGATCAACTTAGCCGAAGACGAAGGTGAAGATGATTGCGAAGTGCCTGGTGAACTTGCTAGACTGTTACTTCAGGAAGAGAGGGTCATACAGCCGCATAAAGAGCCAGTGGAATCGGTAAATCTGGGTACAGAGGTAGACAAGAAAGAGGTCAAGATTGGTGCAAATCTGGAATCTAGTGTCAAGCAACGGTTGATTCAGATGCTGCGGGAATATGTTGAGATCTTTGTCTGGTCTTATGAAGATATGCACGGGTTAGATACCAATATTGTGGTTCACCGCCTGCCTACCAAGGAAGACTGTCCTCCAGTAAAATAGAAGGTCTGCCGAATATGCCCAGAGATGTTTGAGAAAATCAAGGCTGAAGTTATGAAACAATTTGACGCCGGTTTTCTAGAAGTTACTTCTTACCCACAGTGGTAAGCCAACGTGGTTCCAGTGCCGAAGAAGGATGGTAAAGTTCGGATGTGTGTTGACTATAGGGATCTGAACAGGGCGAGTCCCAAGGATGATTTCCCTCTACCTCATATCGACGTTCTGGTTGACAACACCGCACAACATAAGGTATTCTCCTTTATGGATGGTTTCTCTGGTTATAATCAGATTAAAATGGCTCCCGAAGACATGGAGAAGACAACCTTTGTTACTCAATGGGGAACCTTTTGCTACAAGGTCATGCCTTTCGGATTGAAAAATGTTGGGGCAACGTATCAGCGTGCCATGGTCGCTTTGTTCCATGACATGATCCACCATGAGATTGAGGTATATGTCGAAGACATGATTACAAGATCCCAGACTGAGGCGGAACATCTGGACCATCTTCAGAAGTTATTTGACAGGTTGAAGTTGTACAAGTTGAGGTTAAACCCGAACAAGTGCACCTTCGGGGTGAGATCTGGTAAGCTGCTGGGTTTCGTCGTAAGTGATAAAGGCATTCAAGTGGATCCTGCAAAGGTGAAGGCTATACAGGAAATGCCAGCTCCCTGAACAAAAATAGAAGTTAGAGGCTTTCTGGGACGTTTGAACTATATTGCCCGATTCATCTCACATCTGACTGCTACTTGTGAGCCAATCTTCAAGTTACTGAAGAAAGATCAAGTAGTAAGATGGAACCATGACTGTCAGGCCGCTTTCGAAAGGATCAAAAAGTATCTCCAAGAGCCTCCTATTCTGATGCCTCCAGTTGAAGGGAGACCTTTGATCTTATACTTGATAGTACTCGACAATCCAATGGGGTGCGTGTTGGGGAAGCATGACGAGTCTGGCCAAAAAGAGCATGCTATTTATTACCTTAGCAAAAAGATTACCGACTGCGAGACCCGATACTCGTTGCTTGAGAAAACTTGATGCGCTTTGGCATGGGCTTCTCGCCAGATGAGACAATATATGCTGACTCACACTACTCTATTGATATCAAAGATGGATCCAATCAAGTATATCTTCGAGAAGCCTGCCTTGTCCAGAAGAATGGCAAGATGGTGGATGATCTTGACTGAGTATGACATCCAATACACAACCCAAAAGGCAATCAAGGGAAGTGTGTCGGCAGACCATTTGGCACATCAGGCAGTGGACGATTACCAGTCTATGAACTTTGAATTCTCGGATGAGAACATCATGTTAGTGACTGACTGTGAGACACCTGGACCGGATGAAGGACCCGAGGAGGGATCCCGATGGTCTATGTACTTCGATGGAGCTTCGAGCGCTTTGGGCAATGGCATTGGCACCGTGATCATATCTCTTAAAGGCTCTCATACTCCGTTTACCGCCCAACTATGTTTCAACTGCACCAACAACATGGTGGAGTATGAAGCATGCATTATGGGTCTTCGAGCAGCAATTGACCTAAGGATTAAGTTCTTAAGTGTTTTCGGAGATTCCGCTCTCGTGATCAGCCAGATCAAAAGCGAGTGGGATACGAAACACCCTAATCTTATTCCTTACAAGGATTATGTGTTGAAGTTGCTTCCCCACTTCGAGGAGATAACCTTTTAACACTTCCCAAGAGAGGAGAATCAGTTGGCGGACGCGCTAGCTACGATGTCTTCTATGTTCAAAGTCAATTGGGATAATGAATCTCCCCGGATTATCATTGAAAGGTTGGACGAACCTGCGCATTGCTATGACATTGAGACTGAAGAAGTAACAGAAAAGCCCTGGTTTCATGAGGTGAAGAGGTATCTTGAAGCTCAGGAGTACCCCGAGGGTGCATCTGTTAATGACAAGAAATTTCTGAGAAGGTTCGCGGCAAAGTTCTTTATAAGCAATGGTATTCTTTACAAGCGTAACCATGATTCGACCTTACTGGGTTGTGTGGATAAGAAAGAAGCAGAAAGGATAATGACAGAGTTACATGAAGGTACTTTTGGAACTCATTCCAGTGGACACACCATGGCAAAGAAAATCCTTCGGGCAGGATAATTTTGGTCCACAATGAAAGCCGACTATTATCAACATTCTTGGACCTGTCACAAGTGCCAAATCTATGCTGATAAGGTGCACATACCTTCAGTTCCTCTGAACATCTTGACAGCTCCGTGGCCTTTTGCAATGTGGGGCATTGATATGATCGGCGAGATCAGACCTATGGCATCCAACGAGCATTGTTTCATCCTGGTAGCTATTGATTACTTTACGAAGTGGGTTGAAGCAGCTTCCTTTGCTACTGTAACCAAGAACTTCGTGGCACGGTTCATTCGGCATAATCTGATATACCGATATGGTGTACCAGAGAGGATCATTACGGACAATGGTACAAATCTCAACAATAAGATGATCACCGAGCTCTGCAAGCAGTTCAAGATACAACATCATAACTCTTCTCCTTACCGGCCGAAGATGAATGGGGATGTAGAAGCGGCTAATAAGAACATTAAGAAGATTGTGCAGAAGATGACAGTGACATACAAAGACTGGCAAGAGATGTTACCGTTTGCTCTTCATAGGTACCGTACCTCAGCGCGGACGTCAACTGAGGCAACTCCATATTCCTTGGTATATGGCATGGAGGCAGTCCTGCCCATTGAATTTCAGATACCCTCTCTTCGGATTATGAAGGATGCAGGTTTGAGCGAAGATGACTGGATTCAGACCCAACTTGATCAGCTGAACCTAATTGACGAAAAGAGACTTACTGCTATTTGTCATGGTCAGACGTACCAAAAGCGGATGATCAAGGCATTTAACAAGAAAGTTAGACGACAAGAGTATCAAGTTGGAGATCTGGTGATCAAGCGCATCATACTACCTCAGGGTGATCCCATGGGCAAATGGACCCCTACTTATGAAGGGTCATTTGTGGTTAAGAACATTTTCTCAGGAGGAGCTATGATGCTAACCACCATGGATGGTGACGACCTTCCTCACCCCGTCAATGTAGACATAGTGAAAAGGTACTACGCATAATCAAAGACCCTCTAGGTTGACTGGCCTAGGCAAAAATAAGGGCTTCCCGGCGAACCAAAAGGGTTCGGGCAAAAATAAGGGATGAAAATAAAATATTGTACACCCGGCAAGTTGAAAACCTGAAAAGGCGGCTTGGGCAAAAAAGGGTATCCCGGTGGACTGAAAACCCGAAAGGGCGGTTGTTGTACCCCAAAATTTGCCCTCCCATATTCTTCAATATTTGCCAAGTCAAAGGTTCAAAAACCTCCCCAAGGGTTGCACAGTTCAAGGGCCTCCTAACAGTCAAAAACTAGGGTTTTGGTTCTGGTGAAGTAATTGAAGTTTTCAAGGGTCCAATCAAGTCCCACATGCCTACAAACATGGTCAAGCATCCTCATACCAAGTTTCAAGACTTACAGCACAAAATTGCACAGTCAAAAACCCTAATTGCTCAACAGTCAACTGTAGGGGCAAAATGGTCATTTGACAGTCAAAAGTTCAAATTTTTGGTCAACATCTCATTTTGAAGCCACAAACATCATTTGATCAATTCTTGATCATGATTTTCAAGGTATGGCTCAAAAAGTCTCAAGATGCAAAAGTTTCCATATTTGGATGGTTGAAAAAGTCAACTGTAACTTGACCAAGGAATAACTTCCACATGGTTTATCATAAAAATTCCATCCAAATCTCATTTTGAAGAGAAATACATTTCCTACAACTCCTCTTCACACTTCAAGTCTAAGAAATTCTCTCACAAAAAGTTATCAATTTCAACATTATAGGTCATTTTCAAAAGTCAACAAAAAGGGACTTTAAGTCAAAGGCCATAACTTGATATTGTTAAATCAAAATGACATGGGACCAAAGGCATTGGTTAGAGGACTTTAAGGCCTTTCCAAAATGTCTAAGAACATGATCAAAGCTTAAAAATTGAGCAAGATATGCCTTGTGGAATTTGGGAAATGTTTGGGAATTTTGAAAAGTCAACTTTACTTCAAATGCCTCAAATTTGCTAATGGGCCACATTTTCTTCCAAGATTCATCATCCAAAGACTATGCACGACCATTTGGCCCAAAGGGGATTATTTTCATCATTTTTATTTATTTATTTGAATTTTTAATTACTATTAATTCATTTAATAAAATAAAATATGACAAAAATACTAAAATAAGGTTTTCAAATCTTTTTGTGCAGAATAAACTCTCCTTAAAGGCTCAAGATTCGTGCATACCCAAAATTGGAAGGTTTGGCCATGATTGACATCAAAATCACATAAAAAAAGATTTGAAAATATGCCATGAAAATCAAATATTTTTTTCATCAATGCAAGGATCTCTTGACACAAATCTCAACCCTAATCCATCCCATACATATATTGATCAAAACCTAATGCACAGGGACCTGAATGCCGCGCCTCTTCTCAAGAACAAAGTTTGTATTTTTTGTTCAAATTTTCAAAACTGAAAACACCATACCAAGGCGTTTCAAGGCCAAAGAACCATCCCAAAAGCTTCCTAAGGCATCACTGAACCTGACTGAATACTTTTCCACGCCCACAACATCAAGAAACGGTAGAACCATGTCACACTTTTCATGAAAATATGCATAATCGTGTTTAAGTTTCTGGGCATCTTTCATACATTTTAATTGTTGTTTTATGCTAATATGATCCTTCTAAAGCTAACCATACTGTTTAATTGAGTTTTTATTGCCTATATGCCAAATTACCATTGAAGCTTTCTAGGGTTTCAGAGTTGCAAAATTAGGGGTTTCCTCGTCCAGAAAAATTAGACCACGAGACCAAGGCTATTGGATTCAGAAGCTTCACGTGAATCGTTCCCATAGCTCGCGATCAATTTATGATCAACAGGGTGCTAATCGCTATTTTTATGCTTGCCATTTAGTGGGGGTTTAAAACCCCCGCTATTCAGTTTGTTTGTTTTTCAGGTACAACAAACAATTGGAGAAGAAGGTGATGTGTAGGCCAACGAGTGGTGCATTTGAATTTCGCGCGAAAATTACCCACTAACCCTTGTTTTGCATTATGTTATTTGTTTTCTATATTATATCCAAAGCGCGTGAATGGCTCAGTGGCAAGGCATTTGGTTTGGTACACTCTGGGACCTGGGTTCGATTCCCAGGCCCCCTCCTCTCTCCATATTATTTTTCTGACCATGTTTGCATGTAGCGCTCTCTCCAAGCGTCCACCATACGTTCACAATCCAGGCACGCCACTTGTCCCATAATCCTAATCCAAAGGTCAAGGATTTGAAGAGTACCATGTGCGTTGGTCAACGAATCTACACGTGATTACCTGAAGTCAACAAGGCCAGGAATTCAATGGGCCTAATTACTGGGACCAAACCTCCAATTTGGGACAACAAACCCCCCATGTTTGCATTTTTCTCTCTTTTTATTTTTCTCTTATTTATTTTAATTATATTATTTGTTCTATTTTAATTCTTTAAATTAATATTTTCATAATATAAAAATAATATAAAAATCAGAAAGACAAAATAAAATATATTTTATTTAAATGTTATTTTTGTAAATAAATGGTATCAATTAATTAGTCTTAATTCTAGATTAAATTTTAATTTTTTTTAATCAACTTAAAAATTGTAGAATTAGGGTTTTAAACACTTTTATCCTTTTTTTCCTTTTTCCACCATATTAATTATTAATTATTAATTACTATTTTTGTAAATAAAATTGTATTAATTAATTAGGTTAATTTTAGGTTCAACTTTAACATGTTTGTTTTTTTTAATAAATTAAAAATAGCTAGTATTAGGTTTAAATTCCATAATCTTCTCACTAAAATTCCATAAATACCAAAAAACTCCAAAAAATCTTTTCTTTTTATTTTAATTTAATTAATTTGTTAATCGTACTTTAATTTCATTAAAAAGGGTCCAACGCCCTCGCATTCGATTATCAGTTCGTTTCGCGCATTTATTTCCTTTCTTATAATATTCATGTAATTCTCCCAAAGCCATGTAAATCAGACATTTATCTTTTCCGCATTCTTTATTTTATTTCAAATCGGGTCTTGGATTAAATTTGGCGATGTGGACCCGCGCCTTTGTAATAGCGTAGGACTTTTAATTCTCGCATCTTTTAAACTGTTAATTAAATTGCATGAAATAATGAATGTCAAAATAAAAGCAACGCGTAGATCACCAATACATGACAAGACAAAATATCTGAAAACGACACACAAATCACACACCACCCCTAGGGTACGCCTCACTGTTGCCTTGCCTCTCGAAAGGTGGTCGTCGAGTAGAGGATGTTTTAGTAAGTCCTCATGTCCATGAACATGGCATGAGGGTAGCTTCTAAGGTGTCTTCCTATTGCTCCGGTGATCACCATGTCCCGAACCTTCGAATTGACCCGAACACCTCCAACGGTGGTGCTACCTACCTCTCAATGGTGGGATAGCACTACTTTAAGGACATTTACACAGACGAATTCCTTAGGGTAGGTAGACGACTCTAGATACTTGCTCTAATTTCAAAACAAACCAAAAAATACTTTTCACACCGACACCTTTTCAAAAAGCTTTCGAAAGCAACTTTTCAAACACTCTTGAGGACCGATACAAGAGTCGAACTGAAATTTTCAAAGAAACTTTTTTTAAACCCACAGTTGAAAAGCAAACAAACAATTTTGAAAACACAAATGAGCAAGTATCTAAGAGCCCATGGATAACCATGGATAGAAAGGGTGCTAACACCTTCCCTTTCTATAATCTACCTCCCGAACCGAGAGCAATCTCTATAAGGAATTTTTCTGTGCTTTTGTCCTTTCCATTTGGAGAAAATAAAAGACGGTGGCGACTCTTGCTTACCGCGACATTTCGCGAACCAGCGTTAAACAGTCAGTTCCAGATCCACCGATCACAGCGGTCCAGGCAAAAATTAGGGATCAATGCGTAACACTATGTCTCATTGGATCACCTTGCAACCAGACTTCGGTATCGACTATCAAGCTCGGACAGCACTAATCAATCTGATCTACCTTCAACCAAGTAGCAAAGTGATGAGATGCTCGAGGACATAAAGGCAATAGCAGAGTTGGAACCCAGTGGGGTCATTCACATAGCTATTTTGTTTAGTTTTTCACAAATTGTGTAAATTCCATTATTCAGCGGTGTTCTCTTACTAGGATGTCAGCCTCTTGTACAAAAACGCCTATTTACAGGCCAAACTTCAAATCAATACAATTCATCTTCAAAGAAATTTCAAACTGTTTTTCCTTTATCTGTTTTGTTTTGCAAAAAACGTCCAATGTTCATTTTTTATATATGCACTTGACATTAATTGCTACTCATAAATATTTACATGCGAATAAAAATTCCCATAGATGCTTCCTTTTCGTGCTGAGATATACATTGAGTCCTCTTTCCTCATGGAGCTGCTTTGTGAGCTCTAAAACCTTCCTCTCCTGGGCATAGAACTGATCTCTGCAAGTATCTCGCTCTTTCTTCAACTGAATCCAAGACCTTTGTAATTCTCCAAGATCAGTGGGAATATCAGGATAGAGAACGTGTAAGGAATAACCCATTCAGTAGTGGATTCCACAATCAATGGTAAAACGTCCATATAGGGCATCATAAGTTTCTGGGCGCGAGCTCGTACCCATTGGAGGTAAGGTTCCATGGGAATGGAAGCCTTTCGCCCCAAATCTATTTACCATTCCCCAAGCTCGTATGAACCTCTGACGATACTCTTGAACATCATCCTCATAGTTGAATACAATTCCCTTGATAAGTAATTTATGGGGGCCATCTCTTCGAGCATAACCAAATTGTCGCAGAGCTAAACAAGGATTGTAGGTTATACCCCTCTGACGCCAAGTAACGGGACATTAGGGTACTCCCCGCAGCGGTCAATAATAGTAGTGTTTTCCATAGCTCGGGAACACCAGAGAATATCCATGTGAGCGAGTGACATTATCCTTTGTGACCAACCCACACCTTCTTAATTCTTTATTACGGACTTAGGGAGGTGAGAAATAAACCACATTGACAGCTAATGGCATGCAGCACATAAGAACCCCTCTTCTCTTCATAGTACGAGTATGGAGAGTGTGCAAAATATCTTTGAGCAAGGTAGGCACAGGGTTGCGAGAGAGGAAGATCTTGATAGCATTCTTAGAAAGTAGCAACAAGGCTATGAGGGAACTGTGCGGGGTATACCGACATGGTTGAAACAGTCTGCTACGTTGATGTGGCACTTTGGTGTGTACCGGTAACCCTTGAGTTCAGTCAAGGAGAGTACGGGGCCTCCGCATGGTGTCGCGAAGCATCAACTAACCTTAGGAACCTTAATTGAACTATCTTGGCCTCTTTAGGGTAGTGAGATAACTGACTTTGGTGCAGTCCGAGGTTGGTTGATACTCGATACTACACTCAATTGAGGGTTGCTTTCCTGGAATATTTCGGTCGCCAGTTCAGTGGCTAAATCGAAACGATGAACAATGAAAGCAATCCCGTGATATTGGGACCTTTAGAACCCGGTTACTTCTAATAGGACAGGTTGAGCCCACCAACTTCAAGAGGGTAATACCCAGACCCCATGCTGGCCTTAAACTCTAAGGGCTTGTCTTGTGTGACTTGTGTGCCTTACATGTTTGCCTTTGTAAATATCTGTGGTGTGTTTAATCATAGCATCATGACATCATCCAGCATCATATGCATTGACTAACCATTTCAGGGGTTCGAATTTTCATCTTTGTTCTTGTTTTGTAGGACATGGAAACTGTTCGCAGAAAGACAATTCAAATCAGCCTTGTAAGGATCCCTCCTCAGCTTAAGGAGCTTATATCCAGGATCCCCGAGAGCTCTTCGTTCAGTGAAAGACATGGAAGACTCATCATCTTGGTCAATACCAACATTGAGGAAGATATGATAAAGGTCCTGTTCCAGTTCTTTGACCCTCTGCGTCACTCTTTCACCTTCTTGGATTATCAGCTGGTACCTACATTGGGGGAGTTCTCCCGGCTCCTGAAGATCCCTATCCTTGATTAACTACCCTACAACGGTACAGAAAAGGAACCCAAGCTTGAAGAGATTGCTAAAGCTTTGCACCTATAATCATCTGACCTCAAGGGACATTGGGAAGTTAGAAGTGGTATCAAAGGGTTCTTAGCCAGGTTTCTGTTTGAAAAGGCCCATGAATGTTGGAACTCCCTTCACTTACAAGCTTTTGAAGAAGTTGTGGCCCTCCTTGTCTATGGTTTGGTGTTGTTCCCTAACCCAGATCAGCTTATAGATATCAGTGTTGTCCAGATCTTCATGTCCAGGAATCCTATACCTACGTTGCTGGGGGACATCCTTCACTCATGTTACACTCGAACCATGAGAAAAAGAGGTGTCCTTATGTGTTGCACTCCTCTCCTGGGAAGGTGGTTTATTTCGCACCTTCCACAATCAGTTTTGAAGAATGAGCAGGGTTTGAGATGGTCACAACGGTTGATGACTCTTACACATGCAAATATACATTGGTGCCCTCGGTCCAGAGAGGATGTCACTATCATTGATCGTTGCGGGGAGTACCCTAATGTTCCTTTACTTGGAATCAGAGGAGGTATTACTTATAACCCATGCCTGGCTTGGAGACAGTTTGGTTATGCTCGGAGGGATGGTCCTCATGACATGTTAATTCCTGACATAGTTTTTGACTTCGACAACGATGCACAAGGACTTCGCCAGAGATTTATCAGAGCTTGGAGGATGCCAAGTAGGATAGACAGCAAGACACTGGGGCACAGGAATTCCATCCCATTGGAACCTTATCTCAAGTGGGTACGAGCCCGCTCTCAGAAGTTAGTAATGCCATATCCTCATATGCTCCCTGTGATCAAAGAGCCAGTCTCGGAAGGAGAAGTGTCCTACACCATTCAGCATCCTGACATGCCCACGTCCTGGGAAGAGATGCAGAAGAGCTGGATCCAGCTTAAGGAAGAACAGAGTTCTCTTGAGACCAGTCTACATGCTAGTGAAAAGAAGGTCTTGGAGCTCACCCGTCTATTGCATGAGGAGAGGAATCTCAACACCTATATAACTCCAAAGAGGATGCGTAGTGTCTTTTGGGATTGATTTGCTTTTGTATTATTTTGCCCATGAGGCTTTGATGTACCAAACAATTATTTCCTTAATGATAACGTGTGTTCCTTTTTGTCTACAACAAATTTGAGCTTTCGAACCCTTGAATGCATTGCATAAACACATATCATTCATCATGTGCATAGCAGGTTTTCTTCTTTTCAGGTTGCTTACTGTTCTTCGCTGTTTATTTCAGCATCATGAATCCCGACTCATCATCAACTGAGATGTCTATCAAGGCTCTTCAGGCGCAGAATGCGCAATTTCAGGAACTAATCATGGGTTTGGCTCAGAGCCAAGAAGAGCTGAAGGCTTTGCTCCTGAAGAAGGAGAAGAAGAAGAAGAAGAGAACTGTTCTTTTTAACTCGGGCCGAAGGTTTGGTAACACTCTGCAGAATGAAGAGGCTGGTTCTTCTATAGGCAAGAGCAGTCCCCAAGGGGGAAAAGGTCCTAGTCCAGTAGTCTCTGACAACGAGACTGACTTCAATGAGGAACAGTATCCTCCGGCAGAAGACCGGTATAAGCAGTTGGAAGACAGACTGAATGCTATGGAGATCCAACAGGTGCCTGGGCTGGATTTCGAAGACTTGGGCTTGTCTACTGGTGTGATTATTCCTCACAAGTTTAAGGCACCATCTTTCACTAAGTATGACGGGGCGTCTTGTCCCAAGCTACATCTCAGATCCTATGTGCGGAAGATTCAACCATACTCAGTGGACAAGAATTTATGGATCCACTTCTTCCAGGAGAGTCTTTCAGGGACTCATCTCGAATGGTTCTATCAGCTGGATGGGACCAAGGTTCGTAACTGGGAGGAGTTGGCTACTGCTTTTTACAAGCAGTATCAATATAATTCCGACCTTGCTCCTACACGTACCCAACTCCAGGGTATGTCACTAGGGTCAAGCGAAGGTTTTAAAGAGTATGCACAGAAGTGGAGGGATCTGGCTGGCAGGGTGCAGCCTCCGTTAACTGACCGGGAGTTGGTAGACATGTTCTTGGGGACCTTATCTGGGCCATTTTTCAATCATCTTATCGGTAACTCATCTGCAGGGTTTACTGATCTTATTCTGACTGGAGAGAGAATAGAGGCTGGAATGAAGTCTGGAAAAATTCAGAAGGGTGCATCGTCAAGTTCTGAGAAGAAGCCCTTTAAGAAGGAGGCCAGTGCTGTATACGGGTCTAGAAGACAAGAGAAACCTGAGCGCCGCCAATCTGTCAACGCGGTGATGATTGCTAAGCCTGCTGCCGCTCCTCGGCAAACCAATCCTCAAAGGGCTGAAAGACCCAGGAGAGAATTTACCCGTTTGAGTATGACTCTATCACAAATCTTGCCGCAGTTGCTGTCCACCAACTTAGTGACTGTCAGGGAGGCCCCGAAAGTGGTGAATACTGCCTCTCCAAAATACAATCCAAATACCCGCTGTGCTTATCACTCCGATAGCCCGGGGCATTCCACTGATGACTGTTGGGCCTTAAGGAATAAGGTGCAAGACCTTATCGACGCAAAAGAGATACAGTTTGAAGCGCCTGAGAGGCCAAATGTGGTGACTGCTCCTATGCCCCAGCATGGAGTAAATGCTATTGATGAAGATGTATACACCGTTTCTGTGAATGATGTAGCTACTCCTCTGATGACCGTCAAGAGGAACCTACTGTTGGCTGGTTTATTTCTGGGTTGTAGTGAAGGTTGCCTTTTCTGTGCTGTTTCCCTATCTGGTTGTCCTTTGCTGAAGTTGGGCATCCAAAGCCTAATGGACAGCAAAGAGATTCTGTTTAAGAAGACTGCTGTTCAGTTTGTTCCGGTGGAAGAAGTTTATGTTGTTACAATCTTTAATAATCCGATCAAGGCTATCCCAAGGAAGCCGGTGAAAATCATGACTGTCGCACCCATTGTGATTACTATTCTGGGGCCTCTCCCCTATGAATCTGATAAGGCTGTCCCATGGCACTATGGGGCAGACGTGTATGTACATGGAATCAAGCAAGAGTTCAACACTGGCACCAGTATCAGCAATATCACTGGTCCAGCCAAAGTTACCCGCAGTGGCAGGCTCTTCTCGCCTGACATTGCGCCACCTGTTATTCAAAGACCCCTCACTATAACACCTACAAGTGCACCTGTTCCCATTTCTGATCAAGTTGTTTCCCCTGCTGCCAAGTCATCCAATACTCGGGGCAAAGGGATTGAAGATGAGCCTGCCCGGATGGAGGCACCAAAATCTGTGACTGCTGAGGCCTCCCAACAAGAGATGGAGGAAATCCTGAAAATAATCAAGAAGAGTGACTTTAATGTTGTCGAGCAGTTGGGGCATACACCCTCCAAGATCTCCATGCTCTCCTTGCTACTATGCTCAGAGGCCCATGCTAAAGCACTGATCTCATTCCTCAAGACGGCCCATGTGCCACAGGAGACCTCTGCTGTCCAGTTTACTGATTGCGTAGCCAATCTGACAGCGGATAATGGGTTGGGTTTCTCGGATGCCGACCTTACGGCTAAGGGAAAGGACCACAATGATGCCTTGCATGTCTCTATCGAATGCAGGGGCACTACTCTTGCGCACGTGTTGGTGGACACTGGTTCTTCCCTCAATGTGCTACCAAAGAAGGCCTTAGACCGTTTGGATTGTGAGGGCCTGGAGCTGAAACCTAGCAACATCATCGTCAGAGCCTTCGACGGTTCCAAGAGGATGGTCCATGGAGAGGTGGACATTCCTATTCGTGTGGGTTCTCAAGTATTCGACTCTACTTTCTATGTAATGGATATCCGTCCATCGTATTCTTATCTACTGGGTCGACCTTGGATCCATAAAGCTGGGGCAGTGACCTCTACCTTGCACCAGAAGCTCAAGTACCCCGTCAGAGGGAAGATCGTCACTGTGCAGGGAGAGGAGGAGTATATGGTAAGCCATTTGAATTCCTTCAAGTATATTGAGATGGACGGGGAGTTTATTGAAACCCCCTTTCAGCATTTCGAGGAGGTACCTCCAACATTGGCAGTAGCGGAAATAGTGGTTGAAGAGGATGTTCCTTTGAAGATGGCTTCCTTGAAGGATGCCCGAGCCATAATCAAGAAAGGTGAATGTGCTAACTGGGGCAGGCTCCCTAACTTTACACAAAAAACTGACAAGTTTGGACTGGGTTTTACTGCAGAGGGTCAGAAGGCTATGCGCAAGGCGAAGATCAGAAGACCTCCTGTGCTCATTACCAATCCAGAAGTGAACGTTGTTGGGGACGAAGATGAAGTGGAAGAGTCAGAGTTCAATAGCTGGATCTACCCGACAACTGATGGCGGATTGACCAATTGGATTTCTAAAGACCATACTCCTGTTACTTTTGTTACGCAGTAATAAACTCCTATGTTTTTGTTATTTGTAATAAACAATTAAAACTCTATGGCCCGGTGTCTTACCCGAGGCACCGTTGGCTTCATTTGTGAGGGCATATAAATTGTCATTTCATATATCATGAATAAAGACCTTGGACGTTTTCTTGCATTTCAAATCTTATGCTCCTTTTCTTTCTTTCCTTTCTTTATATATTGCAAAAACAGCTGTATTTACACACACTCACTCATACAGGTTTCAATCCACTCTGGATCTCACTGGTAACGACTCTGCCACTGCCAGTTATGACTTCGAAAATCCGATCAACTTAGCCGAAGACGAAGGTGAAGATGATTGCGAAGTGCCTGGAGAGCTTGCAAGACTATTACTTCAGGAAGAGAGGGCAATTCAACCACATGAAGAGCCGGTGGAGACGATAAATCTGGGTACTGATACAGACAGAAAGGAGGTAAAGATTGGTGCCAACCTAGAGCTCAGCGTGAAGCAACGGTTGACTCAGATGCTACATGATTATGTGGAGATCTTTGCCTGGTCCTACGAAGACATGCCTGGTTTGGATACTGACATTGTGGTACATCATTTGCCTACCAAGGAAGACTGCCCTCCGGTTAAGCAAAAGGTCCGCCGTATGCGTCCAGAGATGTCTGAGAAGATAAAAGCCGAGGTTATGAAACAGTTTGATGTCGGGTTCCTTGCGGTGACTTCTTACCCTCAGTGGGTTGCTAATGTGGTGCTGGTACCAAAGAAGGATGGTAAGGTCAGAATGTGTGTTGATTACAGGGATCTGAATAGGGCCAGCCCCAAGGACGACTTCCCTCTACCTCACATTGATGTCCTGGTTGACAATACTGCTCAGCATAAAGTGTTCTCTTTCATGGATGGTTTTTCAGGTTACAATCAGATCAAGATGGCTCCTGAAGACATGGAAAAGACTACTTTTGTTACTCAGTGGGGCACCTTCTGCTACAAGGTCATGCCTTTTGGACTGAAAAATGCTGGGGCAACCTACCAACGTGCCATGGTTGCCTTATTTCATGACATGATCCATCATGAGATAGAAGTGTATGTTGACGACATGATCGCAAGGTCCCAGACCGAGGAGGGACACCTAGATCATCTGCAGAAATTGTTTGACCGACTGAAGTTGTACAAGCTGAGGTTGAACCCAAACAAGTGCACCTTCGGGGTAAGATCTGGAAAGTTGCTAGGCTTCGTTGTAAGTGATAAGGGTATTCAAGTGGACCCTGCCAAGGTTAAAGCTATTCAAGAGATGCCAGTTCCTAAGACAGAGAAAGAGGTCAGAGGCTTTTTAGGACGCCTGAATTACATTGCTCGATTCATCTCGCACCTAACCGCTACCTGTGAGCCAATCTTCAAGCTGCTGAAGAAAGATCAGGTAGTACGTTGGAATGATGAATGTCAGGCCTCTTTTGACAGAATCAAAGAGTATCTCCAAGAACCACCCATCCTTATGCCACCGGTTGAAGGGAGACCTCTGATACTATATCTGACAGTGCTTGACAACTCAATGGGGTGTGTGCTGGGGCAGCATGACGAGTCTGGCCGAAAAGGGCATGCCATTTATTACCTCAGCAAAAAGTTTACCGACTGTGAGACCCGATACTCACTGCTTGAGAAAACTTGTTGCGCTTTGGTATGGGCTGCTCGCCGGCTGAGACAGTATATGCTGACTCACACTACCTTGTTGATCTTAAAGATGGATCCAATAAAGTATATATTTGAAAAGCCTGCTCTGTCTGGGAGAATAGCAAGATGGCAGATGATCTTGACAGAATACGACATTTAGTACACAACCCAGAAAGCCATCAAGGGAAGTGTATTGGCAGACCACTTGGCACACCAGGCAGTAGACGACTATCAGTCAATGAACTTCGAGTTTCCGGACGAGAGCATCATGATAGTGACTGATTGTGAAGTACCTGGACCGGATGAAGGACCTGAGGAAGGATTCCGATGGTCTATGCACTTTGACGGAGCCTCCAACGCTTTGGGTAACGGCATCGGCGCTGTAATCATATCCCCTCAAGGCACTCATACTCCACTCACTGCCCGACTATGTTTCAACTGTACCAACAACATGGCGGAGTATGAGGCGTGCATCATGGGTCTCCAAGCTGCGATCGACTTAAGGATCAAGTTTCTGAGTGTCTTCGGAGATTCCGCTCTCGTGATCAATCAGATTAAAGGAGAGTGGGATACGAAACATCTGAATCTTATTCCTTACAGAGAATGTGTGTTGACATTGATCCCTCACTTCACAGAGGTAACCTTTGAACACTTTCCGAGAGAGGAGAATCAGTTGGCGGACGCGTTAGCTACGATGTCTTCCATGTTCAAGGTCAAATGGGATAATGAGGCTCCCCGGATCATTATCTGGAAACTGGACGAACCGGCATACTGTTGTGATCTCGAGACTGAATTGGTAACTGAGAAGCCTTGGTACCATGAGGTGAAGAGACATTTCGAAACTCAGGAATACCCTGAAGGTGCATCTGTCAACGATAAGAAGTTTCTGAGAAGGTTCGCAGCGAAGTTCTTCCTTAGCAATGGCATCCTGTATAAGTGAAACCATGATTCGACCTTATTGTGTTGTGTAGACAAGACAGAAGCAAAAAGGATCATGGAAGAGCTACATGAAGGGACCTTCGGGACACATTCCAGTGGACACACTATGGCAAAGAAAATCCTTCGGGCAGGGTATTTCTGGTCCACAATGGAAGCTGACTGCTACCAACATTCTCGGACATGCCATAAATGCCAGATATATGCAGACAAGGTGCACGTTCCTCCAGTTCCACTAAATGTTTTGACAGCACCTTGGCCGTTTGCAATGTGGGGCATAGACATGATCGGTGAGATTAAACCTACGGCATCCAATGGGCATCGCTTCATCCTGGTAGCGATCGATTACTTTACGAAGTGGGTTGAAGCAGCTTCCTACACTACAGTAACCAAGACTGTTGTGGCACGGTTCATTCGGCATAATCTGATCTGTCGATACGGCGTCCCAGAAAGGATCATTACTGACAATGGTACCAATCTTAATAATAAGATGATCGCTGAGCTCTGCGAGCAGTTTAAGATACAGCACCACAACTCTTCTCCTTACAGACCGAAGATGAATGGGGCTGTAGAAGCAGCAAATAAGAACATTAAGAAAATCGTGCAGAAGATGACAGTGACTTATAAAGATTGGCATGAGATGTTACCGTTCGCTCTACAAGGGTACCGTACCTCAGCCAGGACGTCAACCGGGGCAACTCCTTTCTCCTTGGTCTACGGTATGGAGGCAGTCTTACCGATCGAAGTGCAGATACCCTCTCTCCGGATAATGAAGGATGCAAATCTGAGTGAAGATGATTGGATCCAGACACGACTTGATCAGTTAAACCTTATTGATGAAAAGAGACTCGCTGCTATCTGTCATGGTCAGACGTACCAAAAACGAATGATCAGGGCATTTAACAAAAAGGTCAGACCACAGGAATATCGAGTTGGGGATCTGGTAATCAAGCGAGTCATCCTTCCTCAGAGTGATCCAAGGGGCAAATGGACCCCCACGTACGAAGGGCCATTTGTGGTTAAACATGTGTTCTCAGGAGGAGCCATGATTCTAACCAACATGGATGGTGACGACCTTCCTCACCCCGCTAATGCAGACATAGTAAAAAGATACTACGCATGAAAAAAAGACCCGCTAGGTTGACATACCTAGGCAAAAATTAGGGCTTCCCGGCGAACCAAAAGGGTTCGGGCAAAATGAAGGGATGAAATAAAAAATCTGTACACCCGGCAAGTCGAAAACCTGAAAAGGCGGCTTGGGCAAAAATGGGTATCCCGGTGGACTGAAAACCCGAAAGGGCGGTCCAGGCAAAAGTTAGGGATAAAGCGTAATACTATGTCTCATTGGATCACCTTGCATCCAGAATCCGGTATTTACATCAAGTTCAGACGGCATTGATCAATCAGCTTCATCTTTGGTTAGGTCATCAAGTGATGAGACGCTCGGAGATATAAAGGCAATAGCAGAGTTGAAACCCAGTGGATCATTCATTTCACACAGCTGTTTTATTTTCTTTTGTACAAACTTGTATAAATTCTTTTGTTCGGCGGCGTTCTCTTACTAGGATGTCAGCCTCTTGTACATAAACGCCTATTTACAGGCAAATTCAAAAATCAATACAAATATACTTTTTAGCTCAAATTGCCATTTGTTGTTCCCTTTTCTGTTTTGTTTTGCGAAGAACGTCCAAGGTTCAATTTGTGATATATGCATTGACAATAATTTGCCAACTCATGAATATTTGCATACGAAACAAAGGATTAATTACCGATAACATTAGAAACAGGGGCAATAAAGAGTTGTCTAAGCAATCTAATTGTTTTTTCCTCCAAGGTATCAAGGTAGGTTCAGCTGAAGAACACAACCAGATATCTTAACTCCCCAGAGAGTGAGCCAGCAAGTCAGTGCACTCTCCCCAAGCAAAGCTAATATCAGCCTTAAGGAAGTTGGGTATCCTCCAGCAGATCTCAACATTCCCCAGCAATATACATGCATTCTTAACAAGCATCCCCGGCCGTCTTGGCCTAAAGATTGTTCCTCGGCGGTATATCAAACATTCAATGGAGCTACTTCCCCAGCACCTCAAAACTTCCCCAGGAGAGTCCAATTAAGATTTCCCCGGGAAAGTTGGAATCCATCTCCCTAAGCAGTAAGCTTATCCCCAGTAGATTCTGGAAGCTTATCCCTTGCAGAGCACGAACGCGTCCCCCGGCTTTATTCAAAGAGTTATTTCCCTACCAGGATATAACTGGGTTATCCTCAGCCAAAAGCCACAGAAAGATCGTTCTCGACGAAGTCTTCTTATCCCCAGCGAAGTCTATTAACACTTCCAACACAATAATGGTATCCCCAGCGAAGTTACCATCAACATTCCAGCAGAGTACCTCTCTCCCCACAGAGTATTGCTCCCCAGTAAAGATCATTAGAGTACTTTTCTCCCTGCAGAATATTCCATTTGCCAAGTTTATTCCCCAACGGAGTTATCTTCTCTTACCGGTATTCTTGCAACTATCATCCCCAGCGGAAGCAAAGATCTATTCTTCAACATCAGCCCAGGAGTGACTTCCCGGCATCCGTCAAGGATTTACTTTCCTAAGACGAAAGCATACATTCATAAACATCGCATTTTCATACATTACAGCATGCATATACGCATCATATCCTACAAATCTCATTTATATTGAGAACATCATTACTTGATCCATATCATGCATTGCATATGACTGACCTTTACCTTTCAGGAAAGATCCAGTTAAGTTCTCAGCTATATTTCAAGACCTTGACCGGTTCAGTTAAATCGACCCTAAGATTTTCCTGTTTCTTATCCAGTCCAAAGGCCTTCTCTGGTTCAGTCAGATCGCCCCTAAGATCTCCCTGTTTCTTATCCAGTTGAAGATTCAAGACCTAGACCGGTTCAGTTAAATCGACCCTAAGATTT
Organism: Vicia faba; assembly: GCA_948472305.1. Lineage (NCBI taxonomy): Eukaryota > Viridiplantae > Streptophyta > Magnoliopsida > Fabales > Fabaceae > Vicia > Vicia faba. The sequence goes on along the minus strand of OX451737.1, from coordinate 1,334,715,774 downwards.
TTCTGTTTCTTATCCAGTCAAAGGCCTTCTCTGGTTCAGTCAGATCGCCCCTAAGATCTCCCTGTTTCTTATCCAGTTGAAGACACCCAAGATTCTCTCAGCGTTACTGTTGAGGTTGAAGTTGCTCAAGATTCTCTCAGCGTTACTGTTGAGGTTGAAGTCGCTCAAGATTCTCTCAGCATTACTGTTGAGGTTGAAGTCACCCAAGATTCTCTCAGCGTTACTGTTGAGGTTGAAGTCGCCCATGATTCTCTCAGCGTTCCTGTTGAGGTAGTAATCACCCCAGATTCTCTCCCCGTTACTGTGGAGGTAGTAATCGCCCCAGGTTCTCTCAGCGTTCCTGTTGAGGTAGTAATCGTCCAAGGTTCTCCCACCGTCCCGTTGAGGTAGTAACCATCCCTGGTGCATTCATAACCTTTTGAAGCTCCAGATTCAGCTCCTGTAACCAATCAGGACACGTCTATACAAAGAGTTTGAAGACCAGCTCCTGTAACAGGCCAGGTACTCATTTTCTTTTTCAGGTACGCAAGTTCTCGCTAAGGAACCTCTTATGCAATCGACATCCAGATGGCATCTATAAGCCCATCATCCTATCCATGAAATCTCCAAATGGCATCTATAAGCCCATTCCCCTCATCACACTACTATGTGAGCACAAATTTCTGGGCACTCTAGTGTTCAATAATCTTCCACCTTCGGATTACGAAAGGCACGTCAGCCAATCTGCATCCTCAGGTCTAAGAAGATTGAACAGGGGCAACTGTTGTACCCCAAAATTTGCCCTCCCATATTCTTCAAGATTTGCCAAGTCAAAGGTTCAAAAACCTCCCCAAGGGTTGCACAGTTCAAGGGCCTCCTAACAGTCAAAAACTAGGGTTTTGGTTCTGGCGAAGTAATTGAAGTTTTCAAGGGTCCAATCAAGTCCCACATGCCTACAAACATGGTCAAGCATCCTCATACCAAGTTTCAAGACTTACAACATAAAATTGCACAGTCAAAAACCCTAATTGCTCAACAGTCAACTGTAGGGGCAAAATGGTCATTTGACAGTCAAAAGTTCAAATTTTTGGTCAACATCTCATTTTTAAGCCACAAACATCATTTGATCAATTCTTGATCATGATTTTCAAGGTATGCCTCAAAAAGTCTCAAGATGCAAAAGTTTCCATATTTGGATGGTTGAAAAATTCAACTGTAACTTGACCAAGGCATAACTTCCACATGGTTTATCAGAAAAATTCCATCCAAAGCTCATTTTGAAGAGAAAGACATTTCCTACAACTCCTCTTCACACTTCAAGTCCAAGAAATGCTCTCACAAAAAGTTATCAATTTCAACATTATAGGTCATTTTCAAAAGTCAACAAAAAGGGACTTTAAGTCAAAGGCCATAACTTGAGATTGGTAAATCAAAATGACATGGGACCAAAGGCATTGGTTAGAGGACTTCAAAACCTTTCCAAAATGTCTAAGAACATGATCAAAGATTAAAAATTGAGCAATATATGCCTTGTGGAAGTTGGGAAATTTTTGGGAATTTTGAAAAGTCAACTTTACTTCAAATGCCTCAAATTTGCTAATGGGCCACATTTTCTTCCAAGATTCATCATCCAAAGACTATGCACGACCATTTGGACCAAAGGGGATTATTTTCATCATTTTTATTTATTTATTTGAATTTTTAATTACTATTAATTCATTTAATAAAATAAAATATGACAAAAATACTAAAATAAGGTTTTCAAATCTTTTTGTGCAGAATAAACTCTCCTTAAAGGCTCAAGATTCGTGCATACCCAAAATTGGAAGGTTTGGCCATGATTGACATCAAAATCACATGAAAAAAGATTTTAAAATATGCCATGAAAATCAAATATTTTTTTTCATCAATGCAAGGATCTCTTGACTCAAATCTCAACCCTAATCCATCCCATACATATATTGATCAAAACCTAATGCACAGGGACCTGAATGATGCGCCTCTTCTCAAGAACAAAGTTTGTATTTTTTGTTCAAATTTTCAAAACTGAAAACACCATTCCAAGGCGTTTCAAGGCCAAAGAACCATCCCAAAAGCTTCCTAAGGCATCACTGAACCTGACTGAATACTTTTCCACGCCCACAACATCAAGAAACGGTAGAACCATGTCACACTTTTCATGAAAATATGCATAATCGTGTTTAAGTTTCTGGGCATCTTTCATACATTTTAATTGTTGTTTTATGCTAATATGATCCTTCTAAAGCTAACCATACTGTTTAATTGAGTTTTTATTTCCTATATGCCAAATTACCATTGAAGCTTTCTAGGGTTTCAGAGTTGCAAAATTAGGGGTTTCCTCGTCCAGAAAAATTAGACCACGAGACCAAGGCTATTGGATTCAGAAGCTTCACGTGAATCGTTCCCATAGCTCGCGATCAATTTATGATCAACAGGGTGCTAATCGCTATTTTTATGCTTGCCATTTAGTGGGGGTTTAAAACCCCCGCTATTCAGTTTGTTTGTTTTTCAGGTATAGCAAACAATTGGAGAAGAAGGTGATGTGTAGGCCAACGAGTGGTGCGTTTGAATTTCGCGCGAAAATTACCCACTAACCCTTGTTTTGCATTATGTTATTTGTTTTCTATATTATATCCAAAGCGCGTGAATGGCTCAGTGGCAAGGCATTTGGTTTGGTACACTCTGGGACCTGGGTTCGATTCCCAGGCCCCCTCCTCTCTCCATATTATTTTTCTGACCATGTTTACATGTAGCGCTCTCTCCAAGCGTCCACCATACGTTCACAATCCAGGCACGCCACTTGTCCCATAATCCTAATCCAAAGGTCAAGGATTTGAAGAGTACCATGTGCGTTGGTCAACGAATCTACACGTGATTACCTGAAGTCAACAAGGCCAAGAATTCAATGGGCCTAATTACTGGGACCAAACCTCCAATTTGGGACAACAAACCCCCCATGTTTGCATTTTTCTCTCTTTTTATTTTTCTCTTGTTTATTTTAATTATATTATTTGATCTATTTTAATTCTTTAAATTAATATTTTCATAATATAAAAATAATAAAAAAATCAGAAAGACAAAATAAAATATATTTTATTTAAATGTTATTTTTGTAAATAAATGGTATCAATTAATTAGTCTTAATTCTAGATTAAATTTTAAATTTTTTTTTAATAAACTTAAAAATTTTAGAATTAGGGTTTTAAACACTTTTATCCTTTTTTTCCTTTTTCCACCATATTAATTATTAATTATTAATTACTATTTTTGTAAATAAAATTGTATTAATTAATTAGGTTAATTTTAGGTTCAACTTTAACATGTTTGTTTTTTTTAATAAATTAAAAATAGCTAGTATTAGGTTTAAATTCCATAATCTTCTCACTAAAATTCCATAAATACCAAAAAACTCCAAAAAAATCTTTTCTTTTTATTTTAATTTAATTAATTTGTTAATCGTACTTTAATTTCATTAAAAAGGGTCCAACGCCCTCGCATTCGATTATCAGTTCGTTTCGCGCATTTATTTCCTTTCTTATAATATTCATGTAATTCTCCCAAAGCCATGTAAATCAAACATTTATCTTTTCCGCATTCTTTATTTTATTTCAAATCGGGTCTTGGATTAAATTTGGCGATGTGGACCCGCGCCTTTGTAATAGCGTAGGACTTTTAATTCTCGCATCTTTTAAACTGTTAATTAAATTGCATGAAAGAATGAATGTCAAAATAAAAGCAACGCGTAGATCACCAATACATGACAAGACAAAATATCTGAAAACGACACACAAATCACACACCACCCCTAGGGTACGCCTCACTGTTGCCTTGCCTCTCGAAAGGTGGTCGTCGAGTAGAGGATGTTTTAGTAAGTCCTCATGTCCATGAACATGGCATGAGGGTAGCTTCTAAGGTGTCTTCCTATTGCTCCGGTGATCACCATGTCCCGAACCTTCGAATTGACCCGAACACCTCCAACGGTGGTGCTACCTACCTCTCAATGGTGGGATAGCACTACTTTAAGGACATTTACACAGACGAATTCCTTAGGGTAGGTAGACGACTCTAGATACTTGCTCTAATTTCAAAACAAACCAAAAAATACTTTTCACACCGACGCCTTTTCAAAAAGCTTTCGAAAGCAACTTTTCAAACACTCTTGAGGACCGATACAAGAGTCGAACTGAAATTTTCAAAGAAACTTTTTTTAAACCCACAGTTGAAAAGCAAACAAACAATTTTGAAAACACAAATGAGCAAGTATCTAAGAGCCCATGGATAACCATGGATAGAAAGGGTGCTAACACCTTCCCTTTCTATAATCTACCTCCCGAACCGAGAGCAATCTCTATAAGGAATTTTTCTGTGCTTTTGTCCTTTCCATTTGGAGAAAATAAAAGACGGTGGCGACTCTTGCTTACCGCGAAATTTCGCGAACCAGCGTTAAACAGTCAGTTCCAGATCCACCGATCACAGCGGTCCAGGCAAAAATTAGGGATCAATGCGTAACACTATGTCTCATTGGATCACCTTGCAACCAGACTTCGGTATCGACTATCAAGCTCGGACAGCACTAATCAATCTGATCTACCTTCAACCAAGTAGCAAAGTGATGAGATGCTCGAGGACATAAAGGCAATAGCAGAGTTGGAACCCAGCGGGGTCATTCACATAGCTATTTTGTTTAGTTTTTCACAAATTGTGTAAATTCCATTATTCGGCGGTGTTCTCTTACTAGGATGTCAGCCTCTTGTACAAAAACGCCTATTTACAGGCCAAACTTCAAATCAATACAATTCATCTTCAAAGAAATTTCAAATTGTTTTTCCTTTATCTGTTTTGTTTTGCAAAAAACGTCCAATGTTCATTTTTGATATATGCACTTGACATTAATTGCTACTCATAAATATTTACATGCGAATAAAAATTCCCATAGATGCTTCCTCTTCGTGCCGAGATATACATTGAGTCCTCTTTCCTCATGGAGCTGCTTTGTGAGCTCTAAAACCTTCCTCTCCTGGGCATAGAACTGATCTCTGCAAGTATCTCGCTCTTTCTTCAACTGAATCCAAGACCTTTGTAATTCTCCAAGATCAGTGGGAATATCAGGATAGAGAACGTGTAAGGAATAACCCATTCAGTAGTGGATTCCACAATCAATGGTAAAACGGCCATATAGGGCATCATAAGTTTCTGGGCGCGAGCTCGTACCCATTGGAGGTAAGGTTCCATGGGAATGGAAGCCTTTGGCCCCAAATCTATTTACCATTCCCCAAGCTCGTATGAACCTCTGACGATACTCTTGAACATCATCCTCATAGTTGAATACAATTCCCTTGATAAGTAATTCATGGGGGCCATCTCTTCGAGCGTAACCAAATTGTCGCAGAGCTAAACAAGGATTGTAGGTTATACCCCCTCTGACGCCAAGTAACGGGACATTAGGGTACTCCCCGCAGCGGTCAATAATAGTAGTGTTTTCCATAGCTCGGGAACACCAGAGAATATCCATGTGAGCGAGTGACATTATCCTTTGTGACCAACCCACACCTTCTTAATTCTTTATTACGGACTTAGGGAGGTGAGAAATAAACCACCTTGACAGCTAATGGCATGCAGCACATAAGAACCCCTCTTCTCTTCATAGTACGAGTATGGAGAGTGTGCAAAATATCTTTGAGCAAGGTAGGCACAGGGTTGCGAGAGAGGAAGATCTTGATAGCATTCACATCTATGAATGAGTATGGATTAGGGAATAGTACTAACCCATAGATTAGAAGAGCCAAGACCTCCTCAAAAGCTTGAAAATCCATATCATCCCAAAACAGCTGGGCCTTGTCTATCAGAAACATGGCTAGAAAACCCTTGACTCCGCTTCTTTTTTCCCAATTGGATACCACGTCGGCCCGTTTCAGATGAAAAGCTGAGGCAATGACTTTTGGCTTAGGAACTTCTTCCAGACCTGTGAAAGGCAACAGTCCAAGAATGGGTATATCTAACAACTGAGAGAACTCTTCCATGGTAGGCAGCAACTGATAGTCTGGAAAGGTGAAGCAATGGTGCTTGGGATCAAAGAACTGAAAGAGTACACTCATCATCTTTTCATCAAAGTTTGAAGTAACCAAGTTGAGAAGTCGACCATGTCTCTTAGTGAACGCAGAAGTTTCGGAAACCTTTGATACTAGGTCTTTGAGTTGGGAAGGTATCTTCACAAAGCTGATTCGGATAGTGTTTCTATGAACGAAAGCCATGAACTGTAAAACAGAACAAAGATAAATTCCCTTGGTCCTTGAAATGGTTAGTGCAATAAGAATGGATGTTATATTATGATGCATGATGTCATGATAAACCACAGGTGTAGCAAACACAGAAAAACCACACCAAGTTCTTAGGTTTAAGGCTTGCATGAGGTTAAAGGTCATACCCTCTTGAAGTTTAGTTAGTTTCAAACCTGTCTTAAAAAGTAACCGGGTTCTAAAGATTCTCAATATCACTAACCATCCTTTATCGGGCATTGTTTCAGCTCAAGCAATCTTTTCTTGCGGCCTAAATATCTTGAAAGTCTGATCTCAATGAGTGTAGCATCGAGTATCAACCAATCCTCAGCTTCATACCGAGTCCGTCTATCTCACTACTTTCTACTGACTAAGTTTGTTCAACTAAGTTTATAAGGGCCGTTAGTGCTTCACGACACCATGCAGTGGCCCCGTATTCTCCTCGTTTCCCCACGAAGGATACCGATACCAACCAAAGTGCCACACCAACACAACCATCGCTTAAACCATATCGGTCTACGCCATACAATCTCCATGATCTATTGCTGTTTACCTAAAAAGTGCCCCCAGATCCGGGTGTAGGATCTATAGTAACCTAAGCAAAACCATTTAAGAATAAAGGAAACAAACAAGAAAGCAATTTTAAAATGACCTAGATCCTAAGGTAAACCCCACTTTATAATAGTCCCCAACAGAGTCACCAGTTCTGTGATACGGTGGCAGAACCGACTATTATACTGGTTTGCGTTTTGTATTCACAAATGTGCGGTAAGCAAGAGTCGCCACCGACTTTTATTTCATCTAACTAAGGAAAAGGAAAAAGAACAGAAAAAACCTTTTTCGAGATGTTTCTGAGTACGAGGGGTAGATTATAGAAAGGGAAGGTGTTATCACCCTTTCTATCCATGGTTTTCCATGGGCTCTTAGGTACTTGCTCATTTTAAAATTTCTTGTGGGTGTTTTGAAAAGTTTTTGTTTAACTTCGTGATAACCCTTGTATCAGTCCTCAAGAGTGTGACGAAGTTTGTTTTGCAAATTGTTTTGAAAAGTATTTGTGTAAAAATTTTGTTTGTTTGAGCAAGTACTTAAGAACTAATCTACCTACTCGAAAAAGACTGTTCGTTTCCCTTTTTTAGACAATGCTATTCCATTATTGAGAAATAGGTAGCACCGTCGTTGGAGTTTTTAGGGGCATTCGAAGAGACAGATACGGTCACAAAAGCAATGTTAGGGAATTTTAGCAACCTTCCTAAAGCCTTAAAGATCTTTTCCGAGGAAAAATCTGAATGGGTCATTTTTATATCTTTCGGCGCTAGAGGATGACCGCTAACAAACCCTATACTTCATGATCGTTTAACCGAAGGCAACCGGAGTGGAGAAAACCATAGGAGAGAGCATGTGCGAGTGAAATTTTTCAGTTAATTTGTCTTTGCACATTTAGGGTTTTCTACCGTTTTAATTTTAAGTTAGTCTTTCCATACAATCCTATTAGCACGCATCTAGCAGTTTATAATTGCGGAAACTAAAATGCGGAAAGTTTAAAGTTCTAGCTATTACATGGCTTTCACAGATACATAATTATTTTTGACTGTAAAATAAAAGGCAGAATTAAAACCTAATTAAAGCTATTACAACCTCGGAGCAGTTACAATAATAATAAAAGGTAATTAAAATGCACGTGGCGAATTAAATGCGAGGACGATTAGAAAACCTAAAAAATCTAATTTGAGAAAATATTTAAGTTATTTTTTGAAGAAAAATTAATTATATACAAAATTAAACCCTAATTTCTAATTATTTTTAATCATGAAAAATAAGATTTCATTGCCCTAATTTAATTAAATTAATTATTTCAAGGAAATAAAATATTTTTTATGGAAAAAAAGATTTTTGGTGTTTTTGTGATTTTGATTTAATGAATAAAAAAATGATTTATGCGTTATTTTGATAAAATAAAAAAATAATTAGTAAATAAATAAATAAATAAAAATATGGAAGAAAGAAGATTTGGGCCTGTTTGCTGAAGAAAGGGGTGTATTTAGAAATGCTTAGGCCCAAAAAGATGGTCAGCCCAGTCAACGCTTGATCCAGTGGTGCTCCCTCCTGATGGTGTACCATAGTCTCTGGCAGGTGGGGCGTTGGATCGAATTGATGGTGAATCCCATGGCTGGATGTTGATGGCACATGGTGAGCGTTTGAGAGGATGATGCCCCTGATATGTAAAGGAGAAATAAAATGAAGAAAATTGCTGGGACCTGAGATCGAACCCAGGTCCTCACGTTCAACACCAACGCGCTTAGCCATCTGGGCTATTGTTCTTATTTGATAACATAATAACAATAAAATATAATATATGAAATCAAGTGGCTGAATATAAAAAGTGCGCAGAATTCAAATCATCCCATGGGGGATGACAAATCACCATATTCTTCCTTCTGTCTGTCGTCTTAGGTTCCTGCCTTTTACCTACAGACAAACATTTGTAGCCATAGCCCTGCAAACTTCAAAAACTCATAAAACACATGATAAATGAAATTGAAGACCAGGATTCAACTGGTCTTGATGCCACGATCATCATGGTGCCCTGTTCTTGGTCTAATTTTACCTGTGGACAAAAACCCTAAAACGAACACAAAAACCCTAGCAATGGAAAATGTCATTAAATTATGCTAATGATGCAAGAATTGTCGTAACCAATTTTGATAAAGCAAGCAAATCGTGTGGGGTTCAGGGGTTGATTCTGGGCGTGAGAGTGCTTGCTACTGATCCTGTTAGCTTCAGAGATGCTCCAGGATACGATTGGGAGTGTTGGAAGGCCTTGAATCGTCCTCTAGGGTAGAGATCAGATCACCACTTTTTGCCAAAATTTTGAGTTTGTTCTAGTGTTCTTCACGACTGCTACCCCTTGTTTTCGTGCCTGGCCTTGCTCAATATATAACCCTGAATGAATTAGGGTTATAAAAACTACATGTATCTTTGAAAACTTTGAAGATTTGATCTAATTCCTTCCTTGTATGATTTGTTTCCAAATTAGGCCTAATCATGCCATTCTTATACCAATCCACCTTGATTCGATTTGATTCTGATATGTCAACATAATTAGCTTGTGATCCTATCCAAAAATCAGATCAAAACAAATCTTTGCTATTATTTGTCATTTATTTGATTTAATTCAATTTTTATTTAATAAAAAATCAAAATAACATGTTAAATGAATCAAATAATGTGTGGGTAAACATTTGGGTCGTGGAACATGTTATGAGTGAGGTGCAAGCATAAAAAGTTAGGCCCATTTGGCAAAAAATACATTTTTGAGCACATTTGACTTTTGGCAATTTTGAAAAAATGGTCAACTTTGACAAGGCATATCTCTTCCAATTTTAACCATAGATAGGTGTTATTGGGCTTTTTAGAAAGCTTAGGATGTCCCATAAACAACCTTTTTTGTCTCATCTCAATTGGGTCTTCCATGTTCATGTAATAAGCTTTGACCCAAAAAGTGTTTTTGTTGACTTTTCAAAAGGACCTACAATGTGGAAATTCATATCTTTTTGTGAGTGCATATTTTGAACTTGAGGGATGAATATGAATTATAGGGAATTTAATCTTATTCAAAATGAGCCTTGGATGGAAAATTTATGATAAAGTATGAGGAAGTTATGCTTGGTCAAAGTTTGGTTGACTTTTCTTGAGAAACCCTAATTTAGCAACTTTTGGGTTTTGATGAATTTGAGGCATTCTTTGAGGAATCATGATCAACCCTTGATAAAATGATGGATGTCACTTCAAAATGTTGATGTTGACCAAAACTCTTGAAGTTTGACTGTATGTGGGCCACAGTTGACTTTTGACCTAATAGAGTCGATTCTCAAGCATCTGAGCAGTTGACTGAGCAAACTTCTTGTGCAAGGCTTGAAATTTGACCTGGAGGGTCTTGAGAACATATTAGGACCATGGAAAGCATTTGAGGCCTTTGGAGTTCACACATATTGATAAAAATGGACACCCTATTTTGAGATACATTGCCTTAGGAGAGAGTTTGTCTTGTCAACTCTTGGGCATCCTTGAGCAACTTGAGGACCTCAATGGGAATGTGTTGAGTAAAATGAGAGGGAAAATTTTAGGGTACAACATAACAGGATCCTTTGATTGGCATTCAGAGCTTCCTTTGATTTGGATCATCAGAGGTTCCTTCGATTTGGAGCATCAGTACTTCCTTCAATTTGGAGCATCAGAGGTTCCCTCGATTGGAGCATCAGAAGTTCTTTAGATTGGAGCATCAGAGTTTACTTCAATTTGGAGCATCAGAGGTTCCTTCGATTTGAGCATCAAAGGTTCCTTTAATTAAAGCCTCAAATCTTCCTTCGATTTGGAGCATCAGAGGTTCCTTCGATTGGAGCATCAGAGCTTCTTTCGATTTGGAGCATCAGAGCTGTTAGAACAATGTTTGAATCTAGTACCCTATATTTGAGTTTTGATGATAACAAAGTGAAAAGATATAGTAGTTAAATATTTCATGATTGAATTATATGCTGCCTAAAATTACTATGCTCTGACTTGCAGATATGATGATTAAAATAAGCAAGATCATGTTTTCAGCATCAGAATATGAGTTTGTGCATCAGCATCAGAAGTTGCTGAATCAGAACGTCAAGATCAGAAGATCAACGCTTGCACATGCTGGAGCTTGATGAACAGAACTGCGCGTAAAACACTCTGATACAGAAACAAATTAGTTCATCAGCAGCGAAGCAGAATCAGAATGAGCCAAGCCAGATCGTGCATTGAAGAAGCAACGGTACTGTGCATTGAAAGCTAATCAATACCAACGGCATCATTCTAGACAAGATCTGCTCAAAAAGGAAAGCTTGTTAATAGCATTGAATCAAGAATATTTGCTTCAACGTTCATCTTCTCAAAGTGCTATATAAACCAAGCTTTGAAGATTATCACGGCTAATGCTTCCCAAACTCTCTACACGCACAAAGCTGAACAATAATCTTCAATCTTCAAGTTTTGCTAAACCACCAAACTCTGATACTTTATTAGCGTTTAGCATCTTAGTATTCTAAGCTTCATTTGTGTAAACATCACAGTTGTGATATAGTTTTTGTAGAAACATTCATACACACTTGTTCATTCCTTTGTAAGAAAGTGTTGCCTTGACAAACCGGATTGTGGTTTGAATCAAGAAGGTTTTAGCAGTTGCTAAAGCAGATTTGTATTCAGTTGAATATAGTGAATTAAGACCTCGTTGGAGAGAGGCGAAATCACCTTGAACGGGTGGACTGGAGTAGTTTGAGATCAAACGAACCAGGATAAAAATACCTTGTCATTTGTTTTAAGTTTCCAGTTTTACAATTCAACCCCCCCTTCTTGTGTTTTTCACCCCTTCAATTGGCATCAGAGCGCCTGGTTCTGAGCTAAAACACTTAACCGTGTCAGTAAAAGATCCAGCGTCAGAAAAACACTATGGCAGGAAACAACTCTCATTTCAGCAATGACAACAATGAGGATAGAGACAGATTCAGCGGCAAACCTCCAGTCTTTGATGGAGAAAACTTTGACTACTGGAAAGACAGAATTGAAAGCTTCTTTCTAGCACATGATGCTGATCTGTGGGATATGGTGACAGATGGATACACGCACCCTGTTAATGCAACTGGTCAGAAGATTGATAGAAAATCAATGACTGATCAACAAAAGCGTGATTTCAAGAATCACCATAAGGCCAGAACCATCCTTCTCAGTGCTATCTCCTATACTGAGTATGAGAAGATCTCCAACAGAGACACAGCTAAGAACATCTTTGATTCTCTCAGAATGACGCATGAGGGCAACGTCCAAGTCAAGGAAACAAAGGCTCTGGCGCTCATTCAGAAGTATGAGGCGTTTAAAATGGAAGAATCTGAATCCATTGAAACTATGTTCTCCAGATTCCACATTCTGGTAGCTGGTCTCAAAGTTCTGGACAAGGGGTACTCTACTGCTGACCATGTCAAGAAGATAATCAGAAGTTTACCCAAGCAGTGGAGGCCTATGGTTACTGCTCTGAAGCTGGCGAAAGATCTCAACAAAATCACTCTGGAGGAACTTATAAGCTCCCTCAGAAGTCATGAGATAGAGCTGGAAGCTGACGAGCCTCAGAAGCAAGGTAAGCCTATAGCTTTAAAATCTAACAGAAAATCTGAATCTAAAGTTTTGCAGGCAGTTGAAGAAACATCTGATGGATCCTCATCAGAAGAAGACGAGCTTTCTCTTCTCTCCAGAAGAGTAAATCAACTGTGGAAGCAAAGACAAAAGAAATTCAGGAATCCCAGAAGATCTGATCAGAACGAGTCTTCTTCCAGATACAGAAGAACAGATTCTTCCTCTGGATACAGAAGATCTGAAGGCTCCTCAGGTAGCAAGAAGCCAAATACAAAAGACATCATCTGCTACGAGTGCAATGAGCAAGGTCACTACAAGAGTGACTGTCCAAAGCTTCAGAGGGAAAAGCCAAAAAGGAAGTTTGGAAGAGAGAAGAAGAAAAGTCTCATGGCCACATGGGATGACTCTGACTCGTCTGAAGCTGACTCAGAATCAGATGATGAAAGGGCGAACATAGCGCTTATGGCTAATATTCCAGATGACAGTGAAGCTTCTGACTCAGACTCAGAATCAGACACAGAAGAGGTATTCCCTAACTTCGCTGTTAATTTTACAAAGGCTGAACTTGCTGAAAGCCTAAATGAAATTCTGGAACGTTATCAGCAGATTAGAGCTAAATTCAGAGACCTGAAAAGGACTCTTGAATCTGACTCTAATAAGTCTGAGAGTCTCAAATTGGAAAACTCTGAGCTGAGAGATAAAATTTTAAAATTAGAAAACTCTCTACAAAACTCTCAGAAGGTACCAATTTCTGAAACTCCCAGCAACGCTGATGAGATCATCAAGGAGTATGATCATAGTTTCCAGAAGTTCCTTGCTAAAAGCATAGATAGAAGCAGAATGGCTTCAATGATCTATGGAGTTAGCGGAAACGGCAGGAAAGGAATAGGATACCTAGGTAAGGTTCCTACACCTAAAAATGTCATGGATTTAACAATTAAATACACTCCTCTAAATTCACACTTTGTGTATGGTCACACACATGACATCAAATATACTAGTAGTAATCACTTTGTGAAACCAAAATTCAACCAGAGTTTTGGTAAAACTAACAAATCAGGACCCAAGAAGATCTGGGTACCTAAGGATAAAATAATACATGTTGCAGATATCTTTAGCAGCAAGTCAGAAACACCAGTCATGGTACCTGGACTCTGGCTGCTCACGTCACATGACGGGAAGAAGGCATATGTTCCAAAGCCTGGAACTTAAGCCTGGAGGCCACGTTGGCTTTGGAGGCAATCAGAGGGGAAAGATAATTGGCTCTGGAACTGTAGGTAATGGAAATCTTCCCTCTATTAATAATGTTTTGCTTGTTGATGGATTGATGCATAACCTGTTATCCATAAGTCAATTAAGTGATAACGGTTATGATATAATCTTTAATCAAAAATCATGTAAAGCTGTTAGTCAGAAAGATGGGACTATCCTATTTAATGGTAAGAGGAAAAACAACATTTACAAAATCAAACTTTCTGAACTTAAGAGTCAGAACGTAAAATGTCTTCTGTCTGTTAACAACGAGCAGTGGATCTGGCACAGAAGATTGGGGCATGTTAGTATGAGAAGAATATCTCAGATTAACAAACTCAATCTGGTCAGAGGACTTCCAAATTTGAAGTTCAATTCAGATGCTCTGTGTGAAGCATGTCAGAAAGGCAAATTTGCAAAACCATCTTTTAAATCCAAAAATGTTGTTTCTACCTCTAAGCCATTAGAACTTCTGCACATTGACTTATTTGGACCAGTTAAGACTGCTTCTGTCAGTGGCAAGAAGTATGGGTTAGTAATCGTAGATGACTATAGCAGATGGACATGGGTAAAGTTCTTAAGACACAAGGACGAGTCACACTCTGTGTTTGTTACCTTCTGTAACCAAGTTCAGAATGAAAAAGATCTTAGAATCGTTAAAGTCAGAAGTGATCATGGTGGAGAATTTGAAAATAAAGATTTTGAGTCATTCTTTAATGACAAAGGCATTCTGCATGATTTCTCTTGTCCTAGAACTCCCCAACAAAATGGAGTTGTAGAACGAAAGAACAGAACATTGCAAGAAATGGCCAGAACCATGATCAACGAGACAAACGTTGCTAAGACTTTCTGGGCAGAGGCAATAAACACAGCGTGCTACATTCAGAATAGAATCTCAATAAGACCTATTCTGGAAAAGACTCCATATGAATTGTGGAAGAACAGAAAGCCCAACATTTCGTATTTTCATCCATTTGGATGTACTTGCTATATGTTAAATACTAAGAATTATTTGAACAAGTTTGATTCTAAGGCACAGAAGTGTATTATGTTAGGATACTCTGAACGCTCAAGAGGGTACAGAGTATACAATATAGAAACACAGATTGTGGAAGAATCAATCAGTGTTCGTTTTGATGACAAGCTTGACTCTGAAAAGTCAAAGCAGAATGAAAATCTTGCAGGTATAGAAATTGAATTTGCAGGTTCTGAAGACAAGTCATCAGAAGCTCTCAACACAGACATTCCTTCAACGTCTGAAAGAAGCAATGCTAGAAATCCTACAACTGCTGCTGATCAACCTCAGAAGAGACTACCCAGAAGCAGTGTGGATCACCCAGAAGAGACTATTATAGGAAGAAAGGAAGATCCAATCAGAACAAGAGCAAGCTTCAGAAACTCTGAAGAAACTCTGATGGGACTTGTATCTCTGATTGAACCTTCTTCTATTGATGAAGCACTTCTGGACAATGACTGGATTCTGGCAATGCAAGAAGAGCTGAATCAATTCACCAGAAACGACGTATGGGATCTCGTTCCAAGACCAAAAGGATTCAACGTCATTGGAACAAGATGGGTGTTCAGAAACAAGCTCAATGAACAAGGTGAAGTCGTCAGAAACAAGGCACGACTGGTTGCACAAGGTTATAGTCAGCAAGAGGGGATAGACTATACAGAAACCTTTGCCCCAGTCGCCAGGTTAGAATCTATCAGACTTTTAATCTCATTTGCTGTTAATAGAGGCATCACTCTGTATCAGATGGATGTCAAAAGTGCATTCTTAAATGGTTATATAGAAGAAGAAGTGTATGTTCACCAACCCCCAGGTTTTGAAAATACAAAACATCCAGAACATGTTTTCAAACTGAAAAAGTCACTGTATGGTCTGAAACAAGCTCCCAGAGCTTGGTATGAAAGGCTAAGTAACTTTCTGCTTGAAAATGAGTTCACCAGAGGGAAAGTGGACACCACTCTATTCTGTAAAACAGTTAAGAGTGACATTTTAGTCTGTCAAATTTATGTTGATGATATAATCTTTGGTTCTACTAATCCTTCTCTTGGAAGAAAATTTGCTAAGTGTATGCAGGCAGAATTTGAGATGAGCCTCATGGGGGAACTGAAGTTCTTTCTAGGAATTCAGATCAATCAAACTCCAGAGGGAACTTACATTCATCAGAGCAAATACATCAGAGATCTTCTGAAGAAATTTGACCTCTCAGAATGTAAGCCATCAAAGATTCCAATGCATCCCACGTGCATTCTGGAAAGAGAAGAGGTAAGCAAAAGCGTAGAACAGAAAGTCTACAGAGGTATGATTGGTTCTCTCCTTTATCTGACTGCTTCAAGACCTGATATTTTATTCAGCGTATGTATTTGTGCTAGATTCCAATCAGATCCTAGAGAATCTCACTTAACAGCTGTTAAGCGAATTTTCAAGTATCTGAAAGGTACTACTAATCTGGGTTTGTTTTATAGAAAATCTAGTGATTACAGTTTAGTAGGCTACTGCGACGCTGATTTTGCTGGAGACAGAGTGGAACGAAAAAGTACTTCTGGAAGCTGCCAGTTTCTGGGAGAAAATCTGATCTCGTGGTCCAGCAAAAGGCAATCAACCATTGCTCTGTCAACAGCAGAAGCTGAGTACATAGCAGCAGCTGGATGCAGCACACAGATGCTCTGGATGAAAAGTCAGCTTGAAGACTTCCAGATTTTTGAGAGTAACATTCCTATTCTTTGTGATAATACTTCTGCTATTTGCTTAAGTAAGAATCCTATTCTACATTCTAGAGCTAAGCATATAGAAATAAAACATCATTTCATTAGGGACTATATTCAGAAAGGCATTTTAAACTTGAAATTTATAGATACAGACCATCAATGGGCTGATATCTTTACTAAACCCCTTTCAGAAGATAGGTTTAATTTCATTCTGAAACATCTCAGCATGAAAGTATGCCCAGAATGAAAATGCTTTAATTCCATATGTTTATCTTTCAGAATGTAATTATATTACTGTGAACTTCTGATCAATCTTTGTTTCAGAAAGTTAGAACATGCAGATTGTATCAGAGGCAAGTCTAAAGATCTGAGAGTCTAATCTCAAATACAGACGTGTTGATCACTACATCAAACAAGTGTCATCCAATCATCAGCAAATCCCTGAAGCAGAACGCGTGCACGTTTCTGAGAAGGCAAAGCGCTGATTGGGTGCATTGAGACACATGTCTGGTAACCGTTTTTAAGTATCTTTCTCAAATCCCCCAAAATCAGCAAGCATTAAATGCAAAAGTAATCACGCTTGTTAATGGCAATCATTATTTTTTTCTCTCTCTTAAAAACGTTTTATTTTTCAAAATAATTTTTGAAAATCCTATTTAAGCACATTACTCTTCATTCTTAATCTTTACGCTTACTCATAATCTCTTAAGAATTTTTCTGCATATCTCCTTCAAAACCCTAGCTTTTCTCAAATCACTCTCAAGCTTTTTGTGTGAGAACAATGGCATCCTCCAGCATTTCTGCAGGGAATCAGAAGAAGGAAACCTCTGAGCAATATCAAGCGCCTACCAGAACTCTTCTCACACCAGTAAAGAATCTTGAGGTTCTCTCTGAGTTAATCGTGGATTTCGAAAGTTTGAAGGAAAATGGATTTGACCTAACTGCTGAAGTCAAAGCTCAAAAGTGGGAGAGGTACTTTGATAGATTGGTTGGACCAACCTTCCCAGAGCTTGTCAAAGAATTTTGGATTCATGCCAAGATTGATAAGCATCTAGTCGTCTCTTCTGTTATGGGAAAGAAGATAATAATTTCTGAAGACCTCATTGCTAGGTTAATTGGTCAGAGTGGTGGTGGAGTCCATTGTGTGGACATGGCTGATAGGTGCCCTGATATTGGTGTGGTAGCAAACTGCATTTTCACTCTTGGTTTTCCCAGCAGCAAAATCAAGGATCTGAAGGATCACTTCAGAGTGTGGGCCAAGATTGTTCTAGGCTGTTTCAATCACAGGAAGCCAACAAGCTCTCCTGACTATATAAACGTGGATCAGCAATTTCTGATCTACTTTATTGATCAGAGGGTGAAGATCAATTTGGCACACTTCCTGTTCAATCATCTGAAGACTAGTGTGAAAGAGACTAGAGAAGAAGAAAGGACCAAAAGAGACTGGATACCTTTTGGGAGGCTCATATCAGATATTCTGACAGAGAATAAGCTGATAGATTATCTGAGCGAAGCCAAAGTACTGGGCAATTTTGAACCAACTGTTGGAAAACCGCTGAATGCCAAGAATCTGAAAAAGATGAAGCTGATAGACAATATCAGGAAGGAACCCAGAGCTTCTTCAACTGCTGACATCTCCAGAAGAAGAGTGCCTCTGAGTGATTTCCCAAGATTTTCTGAGATGGAATCCCAACCTGATATGGTTGCCAAGTATCCAGATTCTTTCAAGGAAGAAGTTGCAGGTTCGAAGCTGAAGATCAAAGATCTGAGTCAAGATCAACCTGAAGTGATTCAGAAGAAGTCAAAGAAGAGGAAAGCAGAAGGATCATCTCACCAGACTCCAAAGAAACGAGGTAATCCATCTGCTGCTCCTATTTCAATTTCCTCTACTATTCCAACATCTGTTGCTCCGCCTCAAACCTCTCACAGAATTTCCATTCCAATCCCCACTATTGATGAAACAATACCAGAAGACCCTTCTGAGGCCTTACAACTCAGAAGAACCAGAATCAAAATTCCCCTCAAAATTACCAAACAACAACCATCTGTTTCAACAACACCAGCACTTGATAGAGTGCTAGCTGATATTGAGCGTGAACATACTTCTGTTCAACCTCACTCTGAACCAGAAAATATTCCTCCTCCACAACCAGAACCACAACCAGAACCAGAACAAGAATCAGAACCACAAGCACAACAACCTATCACAGAAGAACCTCTGATCCCTGAACAATCAGAAGTTCCACCCCCTCAACCAGAAAATAATCCTCCCTCACCTCAAACAGAGTTTCATCGCTATGAAACCCCATCTCCTCATCATTCTGATCCCCACTCACCTCAACCTTCACCGCTGGCAATACAGTTGCCATGTGGAACCACCATTGTCAGACCCCAGTTACCATCATCAGAGGAATCAACACCTCCAAAAACTCCAACCACTCCAATAGACATATCCTCTGACTCTGATAACCATCCACCAAAACAAACAGCACCTCAGCACACCTCTGAAAACCAATCATCTGAAAACCCCAGCAGAACATTCATTGACTTAACAAGTCTTGAACGTCTTGCTGATTTAAGACACAAATTGGCCATTCCCAAACCAAAGCAATTAGATGTTGGCTCTGGTATTTTGGACTTTGAAACAGGTATGCTGCAGTGGATTGCTTCTTTAAAGCAAGTCTGTCCCGGGATGATCGACCCAGCTGCTTCTGATCAGCTCTGGTCACAGTTCAGAGTATGGGTTCGTTCTGAAGCACTCAAGCTGCAGGACGTCAACTATGAGCAGGCTCAACAGAACTTTAGCAAGCTGCTGAAGGAAGTTGAGAGTCAGCTGCCTCAAGAAGTTGTGCTCCCTCTGGACTCTGAATCGTGGTCTGAGAAAGAGCAAGCTGCACAGGTGGAACCAGCAGAAGAAGACAAGATTCTTCAGGAAGAGAATCCAGCAGAAGATGTAGCTGAAAGTTCTGAGAAGCTTCCTCCTGCTGAAAGTTCTCAAGCTGCCTTGGACAGGCAGGCTCTGGAAGAATTAAGGCTGAATGACTTGCGTCTACAGCAGCGGATGGATGAGAATAATCAGAAGATGGAAGCAAGAATGAATGTCCAGGACAGCAAGATTGATACTGTTGTCACCATGGTTCAGAAGCAGAATGCAACTTCTGAAAAGATTCAAGCAATGCTGGAAAGCCTGTTCTCACGCATGCCCCCACAACCTTGAAATTTTTTTTCATGCATGACATTCTCTATATTTCCTTCATTTTCTGATGTACTTTTGACTATGTTTTGACTATGGTTTGTAATGCTATTTTGCTCTGATTCTGAACTATCTTTAATATTATTAGTTTTTCTGATCTAAATCATTTTAGCACATCACCAGCACTTTTTGATTGCTGACAAAAAGGGGGAGAACAAGAATGATATTTAAAATCAATAACGGATAACTAGACAGAAATTCTCAAACATTCTAACTCTATTACGTGAAATGTTTTTCTGTTTTGTCTTTAAGTCTACAGGCACAAGGAAGCTCTTGAACACAATGAAGACTAGAAGCTCATGTTGCTCTGATCAAATATGAAGTTCTGATATATGAAGCTCTGATCAACCTAACACTCTGATCCGAAGCAAAGCTCTGACAGGAAAAGCTCTGAAGCTCTGCTTTCTGATAAGTCAAAGACCTATAATCTGATGCTCAAAGATAGAAAAGGATCTGACTCTGAAGAACACGCATATCAAAGGGAAGTAACAAACTCAGGGGGAGTATCTCTTAACTCTAACTTCTCCGTACTTCTTATTCTGATACATAGATCTGATAACTTTTCACGTTATTTTTCATTTAAAATATCTAGTTTTTGTCATCATCAAAAAGGGGGAGATTGTTAGAACAATGTTTGAATCTAGTACCCTATATTTGAGTTTTGATGATAACAAAGTGAAAAGATATAGTAGTTAAATATTTCATGATTGAATTATATGCTGCCTAAAATTACTATGCTCTGACTTGCAGATATGATGATTAAAATAAGCAAGATCACGTTTTCAGCATCAGAATATGAGTTTGTGCATCAGCATCAGAAGTTGCTGAATCAGAACGTCAAGATCAGAAGATCAACGCTTGCACATGCTGGAGCTTGATGAACAGAACTGCGCGTAAAACACTCTGATACAGAAACAAATTAGTTCATCAGCAGCGAAGCAGAATCAGAATGAGCCAAGCCAGATCGTGCATTGAAGAAGCAACGGTACTGTGCATTGAAAGCTAATCAATACCAACGGCATCATTCTAGACAAGATCTGCTCAAAAAGGAAAGCTTGTTAATAGCATTGAATCAAGAATATTTGCTTCAACGTTCATCTTCTAAAAGTGCTATATAAACCAAGCTTTGAAGATTATCACGGCTAATGCTTCCCAAACTCTCTACACGCACAAAGCTGAACAATAATCTTCAATCTTCAAGTTTTGCTAAACCACCAAACTCTGATACTTTATTAGCGTTTAGCATCTTAGTATTCTAAGCTTCATTTGTGTAAACATCACAGTTGTGATATAGTTTTTGTAGAAACATTCATACACACTTGTTCATTCCTTTGTAAGAAAGTGTTGCCTTGACAAACCGGATTGTGGTTTGAATCAAGAAGGTTTTAGCAGTTGCTAAAGCAGATTTGTATTCAGTTGAATATAGTGAATTAAGACCTCGTTGGAGAGAGGCGAAATCACCTTGAACGGGTGGACTGGAGTAGTTTGAGATCAAACGAACCAGGATAAAAATACCTTGTCATTTGTTTTAAGTTTCCAGTTTTACAATTCAACCCCCCCCCCCCCCTTCTTGTGTTTTTCACCCCTTCAAGAGCTTCCTTCGAATGGAATATCAGAGCAAAGTATCCTTCAGACCTATTAGAACCCAGAACCATTCGAATGAACTGAATCATACCTATTAGAAGGAAATGAATCAGAGTCGTTCGAAGGAGATGAATCAGGGCCATTCGAAGGAGGCCATCAGCCCATTCGAAAGAGAGCATTTGAAGTCCAGCATGTTCACATTTATGCCAAATTCAAAAATGGACAAAATCCATTAACTTTGGCCAAGGTTACATTTTGGTATTCATGGCATTCAAATGGTTGTTACAGACATTACTTCTCTTATCCCCTCCCTCCTACTCTATATAAGCAGCATGCTTGAAAGCAAAAAAGAGGGGACAAAAAGATTAGCGATACGCTTCCCACATACCCACTAAAGGTTGTCAAAATTTTCATAAGTAATCCAAGACAAGGCAACCCTTTAGGAATAGTATCCACGCCATGAAGTCCCAGATCGAAGTTACCCACCTCCAGAAAGTGCCAAATCGAAGGTTCCAACTACTGGTAAGAGAGGGTAAAATGTCAAACTTTGTATTTGCATAACACATCCATATTTGTTGTTTCATTCAATTTTCCATTCTAGACAGAATCAAAGGGCTTGGGATTGGCACCTAGGTCATGTTTTTCTTTTGCTAACACTTACTGCAGATATAGCCTGAAAAGACTCAGCACACGCAAGATCGAAGGACTTGTGTTTCGATACCCAGGTCCTGTGTTTTATTTCGCTAACATTATATTTGCATATACAGTACCTCAGATTGAAGGACCACAATCCTCCTGGATCGAAAGCCATAGCCTTCCTGGATCGAAAGCCACAACCTTCCTGGATCGAAAGCCATAGCCTTCCTGGATCGAAATCCATAGCCTTCCTGGATCGAAACCCCATGTTTCACTTCAATCGAAAGGCCCACTCCTCCCTGAAATCGAAGGAGGCCTTTTATGTTCCTTTTCTTTGTTCTTTTTTTTATCATTTAAATCAATCTTAAAATCAAAAATCACAAAAAATATTAGGTTAGTGTTTTATTAATCAAATTAATTTATGAATAAATTAATTAATTATTTTAACATCTTTTTCTTAAAATTAAAATTAAATAGACTTAGGCTTTATTTTCTTTTATACTAAAAAAACAAAAAGATTTTCTTTTTTTTTTTTACATTTTCAGACGTGTTTTCAACTTTGTGCGCGTTTATTTAATTTCATATTTTTACTATTATTGTATCTGTTTACTGGGTGTAATAGATAAAAATTAGGACATTTACTGCATTATACCCCTTATCCTTGTATAATGTAAAATCCCTCCCCGAAGTATTGTAATAGCGTAGATTTAAATCCTTGCACTTTAATATTATGCAATATATTAACTACTAGTAATTAGGCTTGTATGACAAAACTGAAATCAAACGTTAGTAAAATTTAATAAAAAGACAAAAAATAACTGAATATAACATAATTGCACCAAGAACCTCTAAGGTACGCCCACTTTGGTTGCCTTCAATAAAACAGTCATGAGGCAGGAATGCTTTAGAAAAGACCCATAAGTCAAAAGATCATAGTCCCTCGATGACCCTACAATTGCCTTCTCGATAAATGATCTAGTCCCTAAAATAAAATTGCTAAAGCGTCTCCACAAATTGCCTATGTGACTGTAATGTCCCTTCGAAATGTCCCTTATACATCCAACAATGGGGCTACCTACTCACTAATAGTAGGATAGCACTGTCTAAAGGAAAAGAGGAAAAGAACAACCTTTTCGAGTAGAAAAAGTAGATAGCTGTAAGAATTTTGCTCAAACATTTTTGCACTTACACAAAAACTACTTTTCAAAAGATATTTCAAAACACTTTGTGTATTTTCTCCACTATCCCGAGAAACATTACAAAGTTCTCCGTACTAAGGGGTTTTCAAAACATTTTCAAACACAAAGCACAAAAGCATCTTAAAAAATGAGCAAACCTCTAAGAGCCCATGGAAAACCACAGATGGAAAGGGTGCTAACACCTTCCCTTTCCATAATCTACCCCCTTTACTCGGAAAACTCTTGAAAATTTTCCCTAAATCTTTTTGAGCCTTAAATCTTTTTTCTAAAATCGTGAACCAGGCCACATTACAACCCTTAAAAGTCCTAACTGAAGCATGGGTTAATTCAAAAGCAATACTGTCGCGAGAGTACGGTAACCTGACTCCTCGGAGATGTACTAAAATTTGATTTGGTAACACATCATCTATTCATAAAAACAAAAACAATAAAACTGATGCTTCGACATCATTTCAATAAAAGTTTTTCGAACTTCAAGACAAGCATAGAATTTTCATTAGAATCATCATTCTTAGACAAACATTAATTGCATATAAATAAGTGCTTGAACATCAAGTAAGCTTGCGTGATGAGCATCAATTGAAAACATGGTCATCTCGAAGGATGAATTGCTGCAGAAACTTGTCAAAAAGCAAAGAATGATCTTATTCTGGGGCATTCCTTCAAGCTGCCAATCAGAGGCTGTCACGTTGATAAATCTCTTCCATATTTTGTCAGTCAATCAGAAGCAATCAAACTTCAAACTGGGGAAATCAGGTTGAGTAACCTATTAAAAATTTGTGCAACCTGGGGCAGTTACGTCAAGATTCGACAAATCTCTACGAGCATTACACTTTGCGTCATATTATAACACGAATCTTCCAGCATTACACTCGAATAGATCCTTACAGACAGGGGCATTCCTCCTCCCCTCTTATGAATCTACTCAAGCAAATTCCTGTCATCCGTACAAATGCAATCAGGCTAAAAGCGTCATGACGTTCACTTTGGTTCAGTTAACATCCTCGGAATCATCATCTTTCCCTGCAGATGTTTAAACATGCAACTCCCCAACAATGAAGTGAACTCGAGGCATCTGAAGACACTCATGTCCATTTCCTAATCCCCAAGTGGTTCGTGGAGTAAGGAAAGTCAGACGGGGCCCTTTCCTCCCTGGCAGTAGAGAAAACTTGGGGAATTTGATGAGATCCATGTCTCTATTTAGTCATTTACAAGCCGTCCAGCAGGTGAAGAAAGTCAGATCAAGCTACTCCTCCTCAACAAGATTTAATCCCCAGTGAACTCGACAAGGATATAACTCAATTCTCCCAGTTTTCGAGCACCAATCCATATTGGTATCTCAAGAGGATGAACAATGAATCCCAATGAGCTTAATAGTTGGCACTTTACATACAATAATCATCACCACATATCGCATTGCATACTCAAACGCATAGCATATCCATGGATCATCATGCCACACTTCAAAATTCATATGAAGCATGAGCCAGGTCAGTCCCAAATCAATCCCCAAATAAACAAAACATCCCCAAAGAATGTCATCCTCATAATTCCTAGTTAACATCTGTAATTATGCTACCAACTAAAATAAACCATGGTGTCAGTACGTCGTACTCCCCAACTCTCAATACTCACGTTATCTTTACTAGGGTCGTAGGTCGCTCGTAGGTCTTACCCTCATGTTATCTTTGCTAGGGTCGTAGGTCACTCGTAGGTCTTACCCTCACGTTATCTTTTCTAGGGTCGTAGGTCACTCATAGGTCTTACCCTCACATTATATTTGCTAGGGTCGTAGGTCGCTCGTAGGTCTTACCCTCACGTTATCTTCGCTAGAGTCGTAGGTCTTACCCTCATGTTATCTTTGCTAGGGTCGTAGGTCTCTCGTAGGTCTTACCCTCACGTTATCTTTGCTAGGGTCGTAGGTCGCTCGTAGGTCTTACCCTCATGTTATCTTTGCTAGGGTCGTAGGTCGCTCGTAGGTCTTACCCTCACGTTATCTTTGCTAGGGTCGTAGGTCATTCGTAAGTCTTACCCTCACGTTATCTTTGCTAGGGTCGTAAGTCGCTCGTAGGTCTTACCCTCATGTTATCTTTTTTAGGGTCGTAGGTCACTTGTAGGTCTTACCCTCACATTATATTTGCTAGGGTCGTAGGTTGCTCGTAGGTCTTACCCTCACATTATCTTTGCTAGGGTCGTAGGTCGCTCATAGGTATTACCCTTACATTATCTTTGCTAGTGTCATAGGTCATTGTAGGTCTTACCCTCACGTTATCTTGCTAGGGTCGTAGGTCGCTCGTAGGTCTTACCGCCACGTTATCTTTTCTAGAGTCGTAGGTCGCTCGTAGGTCTTACCCTCACTTTATCTTTGCTAGGGTCGTAGGTCGCTCATAGGTTTTACCCTCACGTTATCTTTTCTAGGGTCGTAGGTCGCTCGTAGGTCTTACCCTCACGTTATCTTTGCTAGGGTCGTAGGTCGCTCGTAGGTCTTACCCTCACGTTATCTTTTCTAGGGTCGTAGGTCGCTCGTAGGTCTTACCCTCAAATTATCTTTGCTAGGGTCGTAGGTCGTTCGTAGGTCTTACCCTCATGTTAACTTTTCTAGGGTCGTAGGTCGCTCATAGGTCTTACCCTCACGTTATCTTTGCTAGGGTCGTAGGTCGCCCGTAGGTCTTGCCCTCACGTTATCTTTGCTAGGGTCATAGGTCGCTCGTAGGTCTTACCCTCATGTTATCTTTTATAGGGTCATAGGTCGCCCGTAGGTCTTACCCTCACATTATCTTTTTTAGGGTCGTAGGTCGCCCGTAGTTCTTACCCTCACTTTACATTTCTCTTGGATCATAGATCATAGGTCTATCTTTACCCGTTGTCTTTACCTTTCTCTTGGGTTATAGATTATACGCCGATCTTTACCCATTATCTTTACCTTTCTTTTTGGGTCATGAAATACCGCTTGATAGATTCTTTGTCGCCATCAAGTTCTACTAATTGTATCTAAGTTATCATTTTTTCAAGTAATTCTACTTTCAGTCATCACGACATCGTCAACCATATCCTTTCAGTCACTTTACCGCCCACTCCCTCGGGAACCTTGTATTGGCACCGTTACCCAAATACGAGCTACCATTGTTCAACCATGTTTATCCAACATGACCAGTCCACCGAGAGACCAGTTTGTCCTTCCCCAGCAGACATTCACACCAATGAATGACACTCACACCATCTCTCCAGGGAAAATCTCGGGTCCTGGTATTTAATCATCTTCTACCTTGAACTTTCGAAAGGCTGACGCTAATCTCACCTTCAGGTTCAAGACGATTAAACAGGGGTAGCCGTCGTACCCCAAATTTGCCCTATCTCTTTTACTTTTGTCTGGCTTTGAACTTTGCATCCCATTTGCACCATTTTTTTACTCAGTCATTTGCATATCCCGCATCTCATGGAATCAAGCGCCTTGGTTTAAGGTATTAGGGTTGTGCCCTCTTTATGTCTAATTTTGTTTTGAAGTTCTCTTATCAGGTAAAAGGGAAACGCATCTGGTTCTCGATTAGTAGATCGTGGGATGGATTTTTGGGATATCATGAAGTTTTTGTCATCAAGTTTCAAGTCTTGAATCACAATTTTCCAAGAAAGTCATTCACAAGGGCAAAATGGTCAAATGCACTCCGAAAAGTCAAACTTTGACTTTTGGTAAAAAATCAAGTTTCAACAATTATATTTCATCAAGACAAGAAATTGGTTCATCAAGAAGTCAAAAATCAGAAACTACTTTGAGAAAAGAACGAAATCAATTTTTTTAAATATTTGGAAAATTTTCTAAGTGGTAAGAGATTTCAGAACTCCTGGGCCAAACTCCATGCAAGTGCAGTCAGAAGTTGCAAATTTGGTCCAGAACATAGCCTTCAATCAGAACATGGCTCTTCGGCCTCCATGCAAGTGCAGTCAGAAGTTGCAAATTTGGTTTAGAACATAGGCTTCAGTCAGAACATAACTCCTCAGCATATAGAGATTATGTTCCACGCTTCAGTCAGAACATATGGAGGCTTTGTTCTTTGATCAGAACATGACTCCTCAGAGTTTCATTCTTCAGCACATAAAGGCTATGTTCTGCTTTCCATTCAGAACATCATCAAACCCCACAAAACCAGCTCTGTGAAACCTGCACTTCACTGCCCAAACCTGCATAAAACTGCCAAACCAGCTGCCACAACACTCCAAGGTGATGTTGATCCAGTCCACGCCTGCATTTTTCCCAAACCCCATAATTGCACCAAATTAGCATAACAAAAACTATGATTAAAAAGCAAAGGAACAGTATGCCAAAAGTGTTTAAAAATCATTTGTTTTTCCACCCAAAACCACAACAAATCCATCTATAAATAGTTTGTTCCATCTCACGTTCAAAGGGATGGGCTGTGAAGGAGAGGCTAGGCTGTGAAGGATAGGTTGGGCTTTGAGGGAGAGGCCGGATTTTGGAGAGAGAATCTTCAGAAAGAGAGAAAAGAAATTTGTGGAACCCCTTTATAAATTTTTAGAAATCCGAAACTGCAAACACAAAAACAAAACCTGCTATTTTTTTATTCTTGCATTCAAACTCCAATTTTCCTCCAGTATTTCTTGACCAAAATCATTAACATAGCTTCTGAATGCTCCAGCCACCCATAGTTCAAACTTAAGGGTTGTTCTAGCTTTCTGAGGATTGAAGGAAGCTGATCAGAACATCACTCTAGTCAGAACCAGGCTCTAGCTCACATATCATTTTTCCAGCTGCAAGGTAAGCTCCTGCTGGCTCTCATCATATTACTTAGGAATTGTTAGACTTGCATTTTCAAAAATACAATGTAGACATCCTGACTCCGATTTCATATATATTCATAGATTTCATGTATTTTTGCATAAATAGATAATAATGTAGATCAGAACTTCTTGGAAGAATTAGGGTGAGAGTCAGGACTAGCAAATACATGCTGCTTCTGAGTTCCAGTTTAAATACATTGCATGTCCGGAGATCATGTTGATAATTTCTATGTTTTCATTTCACAATTCTGTTGAGAAATGACTAAGTTGCAGATGTTTTGATCAGCATGGAGAAAGAGATGAAGTTTGTCATCAGAACTTACTTTGTGTCATATGTTTATGCTTTTGCTTCTAATTTGCCAGAACTTCTAGTTTTCCAGTAACTCTAGAGCTTCTAGATTTCCAACTTCATCAGAACTTCTAGACTGTCTCAAACTATCATAACTTCTGACTTGCCAGAGATATATGAACTTCTAGGTTCCCATCTACACTATAGCTTCTGAACCCCTCAACCTCAGAACTTGGTTTACCCAGGCCCAGAACTTCTGACCCTCCACTTTCTCACTAACATTTTCTCTTTTGCAATGTACCAGAGTTAGAACTTTTGTTTCTCCTCTTTTCTGCGACGTGCTGATTCTGACTCCCTTTTCTCTCATTTATTTTTATTTTAGCTTTTTTTTATATAACCAAAAACACCAAAAAAACTTTTTATATTCACATAATTTATTTTTAGTTCTTTTAAAACCAAAAGCCATAAAAATATTTATAATTTAAGTTTCCTTATTTGTTCAAACCTTGAAACCATACCTTAGGTAGCTCTATGAGGCGATTAAACCCCGTTTCGATCGCCTTATGTCGAAATAGACTTTTAGTCCACTTGTACATAACATACAATTAGATTTTTTTAGTTTCCCTCTTAACCTTTTTCTTTTGCAATTAAAACTCAACTGTCACAAATCAAAAATCCAAAAACACTTTTAATCATTACTTGAATTTATTTTAAAACTCGCAAAACACTCAACCAATTAAAGCTTACCCCAAAGGGCATGTTATCTCCGTTCTACCGCAATACCGGTCGTGCCTATTGCTAGAATGTGTGCGTTAATGTCGCCCACTAAAAACACAAACAAACAAACTTTTTTCTAGAGGAACTACGGTGTTCTGATTCCTTCATTGGATACGTAGGAAAAGGATCGTGAAACCCTCACGAACGCAATAATAAAAACCATTCATTTCGCCTTAAGCAACCATAGTTGTAGATAAATATACCCTTTAAGACAAGAAAACAAAATGGATCCCGTTGAGTACAACAGATGTGAGGGGTGCTAATACCTTCCCCTCGCATAACAGACTCCCTCACCCTTTCTCTTGGTCGCAAGACCATCTTATCCATTCCCTTGTGGTTTTATCGATATTTCCCCTTCCTTCGGGATAAATAAAGTTCGGTGGCGGCTATGTGTTTTCTGTCGGTAGCTTCACCCATGTTTCACTTCAATTGAAAGGCCCACTCCTCCCTGAAATCGAAGTAGGCCTTTTATGTTCCTTTTCTTTGTTCTTTTTTTTATCATTTAAATCAATCTTAAAATCAAAAATCACAAAAAATATTAGGTTAGTGTTTTATTAATCAAATTAATTTATGAATAAATTAATTAATTATTTTAACATCTTTTTCTTAAAATAAAAATTAAATAGACTTAGACTTTATTTTATTTTATACTAAAAACAACAAAAAGATTTTCTTTTTTTTACATTTTCAGACGTGTTTTCAACTTTGCACGCGTTTATTTAATTTCATATTTTTACTATTATTGTATTTGTTTACTGGGTGTAATAGATAAAAATTAGGACAGTTACTGCATTATCCCCCTTATCCTTGTATAATGTAAAACTCCTCCCCGAAGTATTGTAATAGCGTAGATTTAAATTCTTGCACTTTAATATTATGCAATATATTAACTGTTAGTAATTAGGCTTGTATGACAAAACTGAAATCAAACGTTAGTAAAATTTAATAAAAAGACAAAAAATAACTGAATATAACATAATTGCACCAAGAACCTCTAAGGTACGCCCATTTTGGTTGCCTTCAATAAAACAGTCATGAGGCAGGAATGCTTTAGCAATGACTCATAAATCAAAAGATCATAGTCCCTCGATGACCCTACAGTTTCCTTCTCGATAAATGATCTAGTCCCCAAAAGAAAATTGCTAAAGCGTCTCCACAAATTTCCTATGTGACTGTAATGTCCCTTCGAAATGTCCCTCATGCATCCAACAATGGGGCTACCTACTCACTAATAGTAGGATAGCACTGTCTAAAGGAAAAGAGGAAAAGAACGACCTTTTCGAGTATAAAAGTAGATAGCTGTAAGAAGTTTGCTCAAACATTTTTGCACTTACACAAAAACTACTTTTCAAAAGATATTTCAAAACACTTTGTATATTTTCTCCACTATCCCGAGAAACATTACAAAGTTCGTCGTACTAAGGGGTTTTTATAACATTTTCAAACAAAAAACATAAAAGCATCTTGAGAAATGAGCAAACCTCTAAGAGCCTATGGAAAACCACAGATGGAAAGGGTGCTAACACCTTCCCTTTCCATAATCTACCCCCTTTACTCAGAAAAATCTCGAAAAGGTATTTTTCTGTTCTTTTCACCCTTTCCTTAATTTGGATAAAAGAAAAGTAGGTGGAGACTCTTGCTTACTGCAACATTTGTGAACACAAATGAAAAACCAGTATATAACAGTCAGTTCTACCACCGTATCACAGAACTGGAAACTCTGCTGGGGAAATAAAAAAAGTGGGGTTACCTTAGATTTAGTTCATTATTTAACTACTTTGTTGTGCTTTGTTTGCTTTACCCTTAGAGGGTTTTTTGGGTTGTTTCTATAGATCCTACACTCAGATCTGGGGCACACTTTTAGGTAAATAGCAATAGATTATGGAGACTGTACGGAATAGACCGATATGGTTTAAGCGATGGCTGTGTTGGTGTGACACTTTGGTTGGTACCGGTATCCCTTGTGTTGAATCAAGGAGAATACGGGGCCGCTGCATGGTGTTGTGAAGCACTAACGAACCTTAGAACCTTAGTTGAACAAACTTGGCCATTAGAAATTAGTGAGATAGTCGACCTCGGTGTAAAGCCGGGGATTGGTTGATACTCGATGATACACTCATTGAGATCGGACTTTTGAGATGTTTCGGCCGCAAGAAAAGATTGCTAAGCTGAAATAACTCGATAAAGAAAGATCAGTGTTATTGAGACTCCTTAGAACCCGATTATTATTTATAGGACATGTTTAAAACCAACTAAATTTTAAGAGGGTACTTACTTACAAACCCCATGCAAGCCTAAACCTAAAGATTCTTGTGTGACTTGTTTGCTTTCAACTTGAGCTACTTGTAGGGTTTTATCATCTGACAACATGATTTCCTTGCAGGATTTGTTTACAATCATCATCCAATAACCTGGATTTCTTGCAGGGCTTACTTACTTACACCACCTCGCACTTTTGCTTAATGCATAGCATACACATCATAACATTATCCCATAGCATCTCCTTAACCATTTCAAGGATATCAAGGGTCTGTGATGCAGGTTATGATGAACCAGACGTCTAGCAAGGGGCAAGGGATTTATTTTCCTCCAACCAATGTCATTAAAAGATCAAAACACGATAACTTGAGTCAGGGGCTATGACCCACTTAATATGGTGAGCTTGATTCTCGTAGAAGGACACTCAATAATACGAAGTTCTTCAAAGCTACAAATTTCAACTGTTGACATCTTCTTGTTTACCCCGCGAGTCCTTGAAAACATTGCATACACATATCATACATGTTATTGCATAAACAGGTTTCCAAGCAGGGTCCTCATCTTATTCGTTGTTTATTTCATCAAGTAAAGAAATGGCTCTTGAAAAAACAATCAAATACCTTCAGGCTCAAAATGCTCAGTTTCAACAAATGTTCCTGACTCTGACCCAGGGGCAAGAAGACCTGAAAGCTATGATCGTTAAAAAGAAGGCTAAGAGGGCAAAGAAACCAGTTCGTGTTTTGAGTGTGGGAAGAAGAAGACCAGCTAACCAAGCTCTAGATTTCGCAACCCCATCAAAGGGAGGGGATAATCAAGAGGAAGAATACGAGGAATCAGATGAAGGAGACAATAATCCAGCGTCTGAAGAAGATGAATCTGACTATTCTGAGGAGAAATATCCTCCTACAGACGATAAATACAAACAGATGGAGGATCAGCTCAATCCCATGGAGATCCAAAGGGTGCCCAGTCTGGATTTTGAAGAATTAGGTTTGGTTCCAGGGGTGGTCATCCCACCTAAGTTCCAGGTCCCCATCTTCGCAAAATATGACGATGTTTCTTGTCCCAAGCTTCACTTGAGGTGATATGTCAGAAAGATCCAGCCTCACACTGCTGACCGGAAGTTATGGGTCCATTTCTTCCAAGAAAGTTTAATTGGCACTCAACTGGATTTGTTCTATCAACTAGAAGGAACTGACATCCATACCTGGGAAAACTTGGTTGTTGCTTTCTACAAGCAGTACCAAGACAATGTTGACCTGGCACCAACTCGAGTGCAACTGCAGAATATGTCCATGAGCTCAAAAGAAGGGTTCAAAGAATATACGTAGAAATGGAGGGATCTAGATGGAAGGGTTCAACCTCCTCTAACTGATCAAGAATGCTGGACATGTTCATGGGCACTCTGACAGGCCCATTCTTCAATTTGTTGATTGGGAGTTCCTCATATGGGTTCACAGAAATGGTTCTGACTAGAGAAAGGATCAAAAATGGTATCAAGAGTGGGAAGATCTTGATGGATGCATCTTCTAATGCTGAGAAGAAGAAATCTGCTAGTAAGAGGGAAGCCAATGTTGTGTATGGCCAGAAGGGTCACAATAAGGCCGACGACCACAATCAATATGTGGGGGCAATACTGGTCTCTAACTCTACACCTATGCAACGACACCAACAGGGAAACCAGCATAAAGAGGTCATACCTAAGAGACAATTCACTAGAATCAACATGTCACTAGCTCAAGCATTACAACACATGTTGAAAGCATGATCGATTACATTAAAGGCTCCTCTGCGAAATCCCAATACTTATGCTCCTAGTTACCACTGTGACGAAAGGTGTGCATACCATTCTGATAGTCATAGACATGATACAAATGGTTGTTGGGCTCTGAAGAACAAAATTCAGGATATGATTGACACCAAAGAGATTGAATTTTACCCTCCAGAGACTCACAAAGTGATAACTGCTCCTAGGCCAAGTCATTGAGAATGTCCAGTTCATTTTTTATTTTTCATTTATAATTTCATTTGTTGTTCGAACAATTACTGTTGTGCCGAACTTTGGTTTTCCCATTAATGCATCGCATATGTTTGTCTTGAATGATTTCATTGTCATTTTATTTAAACTGTTTTCTTGCTTCCTTTATGTGATATTCGACTCTCGATTAAAAAGCTATAAGCCTTTAGAGGGAGGATGACAAAAACGATACCACAATCTCACAATGTGCTTTTGAATAGACCTTGCTGATGATGTACATGTGTTGTTTCAAATCTTAAACAGTGGAGTTATAAGGAAGATAATCCCTAGTCAACCCCTTTGTGCCAAAGAAGTAGGAGTTTTTCTTTTCACACAAATTAAAACCCTTAATCATAACCTCGGGCAGGGTAGTTTTCTCAGTTAATTCAGATGAGCATTCAGTCGCAATATTCTACTTCATACATAATGAATGGCATCAAAGACTTCCTTCCAAATAAAAAGATGGTGATGGTTCTGCATAATCGTCAAGGCAGGCAGTCATTATCTCTCACAATAAAAGCCCGCAAATTCAAAACTTATGAAGGAGACTTAAGAAAAAACTGGGGCATGCCGCTGACTGTAATCACAAAAAGAAACAGTCCAGGCAAAAGAAGGGATGACGAAAACCAAAAAAAAGAGGTTACTAGAAAATCCTCGAAAAAAAATATTATGAAAATGACTGCCTATTCAAAATAAACTGTCAGTATCTGAACCATCACCAGAACATCAAGGACAAGATGCGAGACTCAATCGGGACTTAAATGCACAATTAACTGAGAATAGGACTGAAGAACATCTCGAAGAACGGGTGGGTACAAATAAATTTTGAGCCTTTATCCTTTATTTCTTAAACTGTGAACCAGGCCACGCTACAACCCTTAAAAGTCCTAACTGAAGCATAGGTTAGTTTGGAAGCATACTGTTACAAAAGGTATCCTGACTCCTGTAGGACTTGCTATAAATCCTGAGTTGATATCTCCCTCTTGCAAAATTTGTTTTACTAAAAAATGAATTTTCAAAAACTTCAAGACAAGCATAAGCTTTGCATCCTTAAAATACCATTGTTTGCATATGACTATTTGTTCAACAGCAGAGAAATTCGCACGACGGATATTCGATTAACAGAAATCTTCTCAATGGACAGAATCACCTCAG
This sequence comes from Vicia faba, assembly GCA_948472305.1. Classification (NCBI taxonomy): domain Eukaryota; kingdom Viridiplantae; phylum Streptophyta; class Magnoliopsida; order Fabales; family Fabaceae; genus Vicia; species Vicia faba. The sequence continues at coordinate 1,334,681,417 of OX451737.1, read as the reverse complement.
ATGGAAAGAAATTCCATTGATAGGCCTTTCATAATCAAGGGGCATGACATGGTGTCTAGATGACCTGGGGAAGTCAAGTCAAGGTTCAAGGAATCTCTCAAAAATGCCAAATAGCCAGGGGCAGATCTCCATCTGAATCACTTGGGAAATTATACATGAATTCCAATAACAAATCATGTACAGTCAAGAAAAATCAATGTTCCTCAACGGATCTCTTCTCAAAACAATAAAACAAGAATTCCCAACGAAAACATTCTGAACAAAGCAGATTATCATCTAGAAATGGTTCAGGTACGATCTAGAAACAGATGTCATCCTGACACTTACTCCAGATTCTCATCTAGAAACAGTTCAAGTACGATCCAAGATGGATGTCATCCTGACACTTATTCGAGATTCTCATCTAGAAATGGTTCAGGTACAATCCAAAGACGGATATAATCCCGATACTTATTCAGATTATCTTCTAGAAACGATGCAGATATGATCCAGAGACGGATGTCATTCTGACACTTACTCTAGATTCTCATCTAGAAACGGTTCAGGTATGATCCAGGACGGATGTCATCCTGACACTTATTCGAGATTCTCATCCAGAAACGGTTCAGGTATGATCCAAAGACAGATATCATCCTGATACTTATTCAGATTATCTTCTAGAAATGGTGTAGATATGATCCAGAGACGGATGTCATTCTGACACTTACTCCAGATTCTCATCTAGAAATGGTTCAGGTACGATCCAGATACGGATATCATCCTAATACTTATTCAAATCATCTTTTAGAAACAGTTCAGGTACGATCCAAAGACGGATGTCATCCTGACACTTAATCCAGATTCTCATCTAGCAACAGTCCAGGTATGATCCAGAGTCGGATGTCATCCTGATACTTATTCAGATCATCTTCTAGAAACGGTTCAGGTACGATCCAGAGACGGATATCTTCCTGATACTTATTCCAGACTATCTTCTAGCAACGTCTCAGGTACGACCCACAGATGGATATTATCCTGATACTTATTCAGATCATCTTCTAGAAACAGTTCAGGTACGATCCAAATATGGATGTCATCCTGACACTTATTTCATATTCTCGTCTAGAAACGGTTCGGGTACTACCCAGAAATGGATCTCATCCTGATACTCATTCCAGATTATCTTTTAGCAACAGTTTAGGTATGACCCAGATACGGATGTCATCCCGACACTCATTCAATCTATGTTTCAAATATAGTTCAGATATGATCCAGAGACGTATGTCATTCTGACACTCATTTAACACATGTTTCAAGTGTAGTGCAGATACGATATAGAGACGGATGTCATTCTGACACTCATTTAAAACATGTTTCAAGTACAGTGTAGATACGATCCAGAGATGGATGTCATTCTGACACTCATTTAACTCATGTTTCAAGTACAGTGAAGATACGATCCAGAGACAAATGTCATTCTGACACTCATTCAACATATGTTTCAAGTACAGTGCAAATATGATCCAGAGACGAATGTCATTCTGACACTCATTCAACACATGTTTCAAGTATAGTTCAGATACGATCTAGAGATGGATGTCATTATGACACTCATTCAACACATGTTTCAAGTACAGTGCAGATACGATCCAAAGACGGATGTCATTCTGACACTCATTCAATACACGTTCAAGTACAATCACGACATAGATCCATCCACAAAATCTTCGCAGGTACTTTCTCCAGCAGGTACAGGGGCAGAAACATCCTGATGCAAAGTCATCGTCGTATCCTCAGCATACTTCCTAGTGACGTCTATGTTCCCCACAGAGTAAAAACAACCAAAGTTTTGGTCTCTTCTTCCCCAAGCAGGAATTACTTTCTCCAGCAAAGTTCCTTCAGAAGGCGGAAATCCGCCTTCCCCAGCCGAGTTTTATAACTGCGAACAGTTTATAAAACCTCCTCCCCGGTAGGGTTATTTCTCAAACTGCGGAAGCTCATTCCCCAATAGAGTTTATTTCTCTATATCAGAGAAATCTTCCAACAAAACATTTCCCTCTACAAATTTATTCTCAAGCAGAGTCAATCCCCGGCAGAACATCCTCAAACAAAAAGAGGAAATCCCCAGCAAATCATATCCATTCATCATCCCCAATGAAAATGAAGGACTCAGCTTCCTAATACTCTTCAACAGCAGTCAGTGATTTACTTTCCCCGACTAAGAAATATCAATAACATCCCATATTCATACATCATGGCATGTGCATGCACATCGCATATAACATAATATCATTTATTTTGAGAACATCATCACAATGCATTTCATACATCGTGACATTGCATACGACTAATTCTTTACCTTTTTCAGGGAAAGATCAAATCAACAAACACCGTTGACTACTTATGTGACCTGGTAGTCTTCTCAAAAGCTACGTATAACAAAGGTTATCTAAGGATCTTCCTCAGAAAGATGCCCTTATAAGACCTTCTCTGGTTCAGTCAGATCACCACTAAGATCTCTCTGATTTCTATTCTAGTTGAAGATATTCCCAGACTTTTGTCTGGTTCAGTTGAATCGACCTTAAGATTCTTCTGATTTCCATTCCAGTCAAAGTTGATCCAAGACCTTCTCTAGTTCAGTCAGATCAACACTAAGATCTCTCTGATTTCTATTCCAGTTGAAGATATTCCAAAACTTTTGTCTGGTTCAGTTGAATCGACCCTAAGATTCTTCTGATTTCCATTCCAGTTAAAGTTGATCCAAGACCTTTCTCTGGTTCAGTTAAATCGACACTAAGATTTTTCTGATTTCCATTCCAGTTTAAGAAACTGCAAAACCTGGGTACGGCCAGATAATAGTTTAATCTCATTTCTGCAGTATGTCTTTGTGAAGCCTGGAATACGACTAGATAGCAGTCAGCCTTATCATTCTCAGCAAGTCATTTCAAAGCCTAGAACCTGACCAGATAGCAGTTCACTTCATTCTCTTCAGTCAAGAGATGACTCCCCAATAGAGTAATGGATAACTGAAGCTCCTATATTTTATTCCCCTAAAGAACATTCCCCAGAGGACTCCTCCTCGACAACAGGAATAGGGATTACCACCAAGGAATATCTCATGAAATCAACATTCATCTGGATGGCATCTTTAAGCCCATCTCCGACGACTCTCCGTCATACTCCTTAGATGGCATCTTTAAGCCCATCTCTGACAGCCTCATGTCATCTTTCCCAAATGGCATCTATAAGACCATTCTTGATATTACCTACATAGTCAAGTATCATTTCAGACGAGTGCAAATTTTTGGGCACTCTAGTGTTCAATCATCTTCCACCTTCAGATCACAAAAGGCAGACAAGCCAATCTATATCTTCAGGTTTAAGAAGATTGAACAGGGGCAACTGTTGTACCCTAAAATTTGCCCTCTCATGTTTACCAAGGTCTTCCCCTACATGGTTGGTCACGAACCCTTGCCTAATAAAAAGGAAAATTTGTGAGTAGTGTTTTCAAGTTCCCTTCGATTGGCATCTCCAAAATTCCCTTCGATTGGCATTTCAGCAAAACCTTTCGATTAGCCTTGCAATAGGATCCTTCGATTAGAATTTAGAGCTTCCTTCGATTTGGAGTATCCGAGGTTCCTTCGATTTGGAGCATCAGAACTTCCTTTAATTTGGAGCATTAGAGGTTCCCTCAATTGGAGCATTACAGGTTCTTTCAATTGGAGCATCAGAGCTTCCTTCAATTTGGAGCATCAGAGGTTCCTTCGATTGGAGCATCAGAGCTTCTTTCAATTTGGAGCATCAGAGCTTCCTTCAATTTGGAGCATCAGAGGTTCCTTCTATTGGAGCATCAGAGGTTCTTTCGATTTGGAGCATCATAGCTTCCTTCGATTGGAATATTAGAGCAAAGTATCCTTCAATTGGCATACTAAGGCAGAGGGAAGTTCTGAACATTTCGAATCAGAACCCAGAACCATTTGAATGAACTGAATCAGACATATTTGAAGGAAATGAATCAGATTCGTTCGAAGGATCTGAATCAGGGCCATTTGAAGGAGGCCATCATCCCATTCGAAAGAGAGCATTCAAAGGCCAGTATGTCCACATTTATGCCAAATTCAAAAATGGACAAAATCCCTTAACTTTTGCCAAGGTTACATTTTGGTATTCATGGCATTCAAATGGATGTTACAAACATTAATTCTCTTGTCCCCTCTCTCCTACTCTATATAAGCAGCATGCTTGCAAGCAAAAAATCATGGAGAATGTACGGCATAGACCGATATGGTTTAAGCGATGGTTGTGTTAGTGTGACACTTTGGTCGGTACCGGTATCCTTCATGTTGAAACGAGGAGAATACGGGGCCTCCGTGTGGTGTCGTAAAGCACTAACGGACCTTAGAACCTTAGTTGAACAAACTTGGCCATTAGAAAGTAGTGAGATAGCTGACCTCAGTATAAAGCTGAGGATTGGTTGATACTCGATGCTACACTCATTGAGATCAGACTTTCGAGATATTTTGGCCGCAAGAAAAGATTGCCTAAGCTGAAACAATGCCCGATAAAGGATGATCAGTGATATTGAGAATCCTTAGAACTCGGTTACTTTTCTAAGACAGGTTTAAAACCAACTAAACTTTAAGAGGGTACTTAAATTTAACCTCATGCAAGACTTTGAACCTAAGGTCTTTTGTGTGCTTTGCTTGTGTGTGATTTACCCTGTTTGAAAAAAACATCATGCATCATAACATAGCATCCATTCTTATTACACTAACCATTTCAAGGACCGAGGGAATTTATCTTTGTTCTGTTTTACAGATCATGGTTTCTGCTCATAGAAACACTATCAGAATTAGCTTTGTGAGAATACCTATCCAACTCAAGAAGCTAGTATCGAGGGTTCCTGGAACTTATTCATTCACTAAGAGATATGGTCGACTTCTCAACCTGGTTACTTCGAGCTTTGATGAAAAGATGATGGGTGTACTCTTTCAGTTCTTTGATCCCAAGCACCACTGCTTCACCTTTCTAGACTATTAGTTGATGCCTACCATGGAAGAGTTCTCTCAGTTATTGGATCTACCTATTTTTGACCAGATGCCTTTCACAGGTTTAGAAGAGGTTCCCAAGCCAGAAGTCATCGCCTCAGCTTTGCATCTGAAATGCGCCGACATGGTATCCAATTGGGAAACAAGAAGCTGATTCAAGGGTTTTCTAGCCAAGTTCTAATAGAGAAGGCCCATCTGTTTTGGGATAATTTGGACTTTCAGGCTTTTGAGGAGGTTTTGGCTCTTCTAATTAATGGGTTAGTATTGTTCCCTAATCGAGACTTACTCATAGATGTAAATGCTATCAAGATCTTCCTCTCTCACAACCCTGTGCCTACTTTGCTCTGAGATATCTTACATGCTCTCCACACTCGTACCATGAAGAGAAGAAGGGTTCTTATGTGTTACATGCCATTACTGTCCAGGTGGTTTATTTCTCACCTCCCTAAGACAACACTGAAGAATGAAGAAGGTTTGGGTTGGTCGCAAAGGATAATGTCACTTTCTCACGCGGATATTCTTTGGTATTCTCGATCTATGGGACATATTTCTATTATTGACCGCTGCGGGGAATTCCCTAATGTCCCACTACTTGGCATTAGGGGAGGCATAACTTATAATCCTTCTTTGGCCCTACGGTAGTTTTGTTACGCTCGAAGGGATGGTCCTCATGAGATGCTTATCAAGGGCATTGTGTTTAACTATGAGGATGATGTTCAAGGGTATTGCCAGAGGTTCATACGAGCCTGGGGCATGGTAAATAGATCTGACGTCAAGACTTTGGGGCCGAAGACTTCCATTCCTATGGAACCTTATCTCCAATGGGTACGAGCTCATGCTCAGAAACTTATGATGCAATACATAGCTGTCTAACTAGTGATTGTGGAGCCAATTACTGAAGGGGATATTTCCTACACGGTTTTTCATCGTGATATGCCCACCAATCTTAAAGAATTACAAAGGTCATGGATTCAGTTGAAGAAGGAGCAGGATACTTATAGGGACCAGTTCTATGCCTAGGAGAAGAAAGTTTTAGAGCTCACAAAGCAACTTCACGAGGAAAGAAGCCTTAATGTCTATCCCGGCACGAAGAGGAAGCATCCATGGGAAACTTTTGTTTTAGTTTTTAGAATTTTCAATTGAAACACCTAAAAGGCAATTGTATTTTGAATTCTACTAATAAAATCTTTGTTTCATTTTGGTTCGTAAATTTAAATTTCCCAAAATCCTTGAAATCATTGCATACACATATCATCCATGTCATTGCATAAACAGGTTTCATAACAGGTTTCTCATCTTCTTCGCTGTTTATTTCAGTAATAATGACTTATGAACAAAGTATCAAGGATCTCCAGGCACAAAATGCTCAATTTCAACAAATGTTCATAGCTTTGGCTAAAGGGCAGGAAGATCTGAAGGCCCTTATTCTGAAAGATAGAAAAAAGAAGACAAAGAAGACCGTTGGTGTCCTGAATCTGGGCAGAAGATTCAAGGGACCGTTGAAGCAATCGGTTGATCTGACCTCTTCATCCAAAGAAGGGGAGAACCAAGAGGATGAGACAAGGGAGGAAGACCCTAGTCCAAGAGTTTCTGAGGATGAATCTGATTACAATGATGAACAGTATCCTCCCGCTGAGGATAGATACAAACAGTTAGAGGATCGTATGAATGCAATGGAGATCCAAAGAGTACCATGGCTAGATTTTGAAGAGTTGGGTTTGGTATTTGGGGTTGTCATTCCACCAAAGTTTAAGGCTCCGGTATTTGTAAAGTATGATGGGGTTTCTTGTCCTAAGCTTCATCTTCATTCTTATGTGAGGAAGATTCAGCCTCACACTGCTGATAGGAACTTATGGGTCCATTTCTTTCAAGACAGTCTGTCTAGGACTCATCTTAAGTGGTTTTATTAGCTAGAGGGAATCAATGTCCACAACTGGGAAGATATGGCCGCTGCTATTTATAAGCAGTATCAATATAACGCTGACCTTGCTCCTACACGTACTCAACTCCAGAGTATGTCTATGGGTGCAAGCGAAGGTTTTAAGGACTACGCGCAGAAGTGGAGATATTTGGCAGGGAGAGTCCAACCCCCTTTGTCTGATAGGGAGTTGATGGACATGTTTCTTGGTACGTTGTCTGGTCCGTTCTTTAATCACTTGATTGGTAGCTCCTCAGCTGGTTTTACTGAGCTGATATTGACTGGAGAAAGGGTAGAAGCTGGGATCCGAAGTGGCAAGATCCAAAAAGACACCTCTTCGAGTATAGTGAAGAATCCATTCATAGGTAAGAAGGAGGTTAATTCAATTTACAATCCAAGAGGTCAGAGCAGAACCGAGCACCGTCTAACGGTATGGGCTATGATGATACCTATGCTTATGGCTACTCAATAACAAAACAATCAGCCAAGGGTAGAAAGACCTCAAAGGCAGTTCACCCAGATCAATATGACGTTGTCTAAGGTTTTACCCCATCTGTTAAAATCTAACTTGGCAATCTTAAAGGAGGCTCCCAAGAATCCCAACACCACATCTACTCGTTACAATCCAAACGCTCGGTGTGCTTACCATTCTGAGAGTCCAGGCCACGATACAAACGACTGTTGGGCTCTGAGGAATAAGATACAGGATCTGATCGAAGCAAAGGAGATTGAGTTTGATTCTCCTGAGATGCCTAATGTCATAAATGCTCCCATGCCCAACCACAATTGTGGTGTTAATGCCGTTGATACTGATCTATTCGTTACTTCTATTAATGAAGTTTCTACTCCTCTCATGACCGTCAAGAAGAATTTGTTGCTAGCCAGTTTATTTCCGGGTTGTGGTGAAGGTTGCCACGTGTGTTTATCTCTTCCTTCTGGTTGTTATTTGCTGAAAGCAGTTGTTCAATGCCTGATGGATAATAGAGAAATTTTGTTCGAAAAAACTCCGGTTCCAACAGTTCTACATGAAGATGTTGCTATCATAACCATTTCCGCCAATCCTTCCAAGGTCTCCTCCAAAATACATGTTAGGATTACACCTACTCCAAGAATGACTCCACTAATAATCACTTTTCCTGGCCCTGTACCGTACTCCTCAGACAAAGCTATTCCTTGGAATTATGGTGTTGACGTTTACTACCATGGCGTCAAGTAAGATTTGTCAACCATTAAAGACGAGAAGACTGAAGAGGCTGATACCGATATCAGTAACATTGTCGGGACCAGCAAAATTACTCGACGTGGAATGGTTTTCTCTCCCGAGATCTCCCCGGAGACTATTGCTAAGCCTGTTGTTATTCCATCTGTTGTTCCTTCTAGTACTTCTGCTACTACTCCCATCCTTAATCCAGTTGTTACCCCTGCCGATGAGTCATCTAGGACTCGAGGCAAAGAAGCTGTAGGTGAGCCTGCCCAGACGGAGGCACCTAGAAAAATTATTTTGGAATCCTCTAAGCAAGACATGGAGGAGATTTTAAAAATAATCAAGAAGAGCGACTACAATGTGGTCGAACAGTTGGGGCAAATCCCTTCGAAGATATCAATGTTGGCTCTACTACTGTGTTCCGATCCCCATGCAAAGGCTTTGATTACATTTCTCAAGATTTCGCATGTGCCGCAAGAAACCTCCGTTGACCAATTCAAGGACTGTAAGGCCAGTTTGACTGCCGATAATGGGTTGGGTTTTTCTGATGCTGATTTGACACCCAAGGGGAGAAAGCATAATGATGCTCTGTATGTCTCGATCGAATACAGGGGCACTACTATGGCCCATGTGCTAATAGACACTAGATCGTCACTAAATGTTCTGCCCAAGAAGGCTCTTGATAGGCTAGATTGTGAAGGCTTGACCTTAAATCCCAGTAACATTGTGGTGAGGGCTTTCGACGGTTCAAAAAGAATGGTGCACGGGGAGGTGGACATCCCTGTCAAAGTGGGTTCCCAGACCTTTGAATCCACCTTCTACGTGATGGATGTCAAGCCATCTTACTCTTGTTTGTTGGGTCGTCCTTGGATCCATAAAGTTGGGGCTGTTACTTCTACACTGCACCAAATGCTGAAGTATCCAGTGAAGGGGAAGATTGTCACCGTGCATGGTGAAGAGGAGTACATGGTGAGCCATATGAACTCTTTCAAGTATGTGGAAATGGACGGTGAGTTCATAGAGACCCCTTGTCAAAATTTTGAAGAGGTTCCCCAGATTATGGCATCAACCAAGACTATCACCAGTGCGCTGAATATCACCAGACCTCCTTTGAAGATGGCTTCTCTCAAGGACGCCAGAGCGGTAGTTGAAGAAGGCGGGTGTACCATTTGGGGACAGCTCCCTGATTTTCTTCATAAAACTGAAAATTTTGGTTTGGGCTTTACTTCAGGAGCTCAAAGGGCTGTTCGACGCGCTCGGGCTGGAGGACCTCCCCTACGCATCAGTAATCGTGGGGTCAACGCTATAGAAGACAATGATGAGGATTCTGATATTGATAGCTGGATCTACCCTACTACCAGCGGTGGACCTAGTAACTGGACGGCCAAAGATTTTGTGCCAATTACTTTTGTTCAGCAGTAATTGTCTTACTTGTTTTTTGGATTTGTAATAAACAATATAAACTCTATAATCTTGTGTCTTACCCGAGGCACAATGGTTTATTTGTGAGGGTTATTATATGTCATTATCATATGTCATAAATAAAATATTGGACATTCTTGCATACAAATTTTATGCTCTCTGTTTTTCTTTTCTGGTTTTCACTTTATCAATATAACAATGTTCTTACACACACTTACATATCAAACTACAGATCCATTTCCACTATGGATCCCATTAATAACAATTCTGCTATTGCCAGTTATAACTTCCAAAATTCGATCAACCAAGCCGAGGACGAAGGTGAGGAAGATTGTGAGGTACCTGGAGAACTTGCTAGACTGTTACAACAGGAAGATAGGGCTATACAGCCTCATGAAGAGCCAGTTGAGACAGTAAACTTAGGCACAGAGGTAGACAGAAAAGAAGTCAAGATCGGTGCAAATCTGGAAATTAATGTCAAACAACAGTTGATATAGATGTTTCACGATTTTGTCGAGATCTTCTCCGGGTCATATGAAGACATGTCGGGATTAGACACGGATATAGTGGTTCATCGTCTACCGACTAGAGAATATTTCCCTCCGGTAAAGCAAAAGGTCTGTTGTATGCACCCTGAAATGTCAGAGAAGATCAAAGTAGAGGTTATGAAACAGTTCAACGTTGGGTTCCTAGCTATCAGCTCCTATTCGCAGTGGGTTGCTAATGTTGTTCCGGTACCAAAGAAAGACGGTAAGGTACGGATGCGTGTGGACTACAGAGATCAGAATACGGCAAGCCCCAAGATGACTTTTCGCTCCCCCACATTGATGTCCTGGTTGACAACACCGTGCAACACAAGATCTTTTCCTTCATGGGTGGTTTCTCTGGCTACAACCAGATCAAGATGGCACCCGAAGACATGGAGAAGACAACCTTCATTACATAGTGGGGCACTTTCTGTTACAAGGTGATTCCTTTTGGGTTGAAGAATGCTGGGGAAACTTATCAGCGAGCCATGGTAGCTTTATTCCATGATATGATTCACCATGAGATAGAGGTTTATGTTTGTAATACGGTGACAAACTGACTGTTTTTTGTTACTACTGGTTTTGTGTTTTTTGTTCGCAAATGTGCGGTAAGAAAGAGTCGCCACCGTCTTTTATTTCATCCAATAAAGGAAAGGGGAAAAGAAGAGAAAAAACCTTTTTCGAGATGTTTCTGAGTACGGGGGATAGATTATAGAAAGGGAAGGTGTTAGCACCCTTTATATCCGTGTTTTTTCACGGGCTCTTAGGTACTTGCTCATTTTGAAATTGCTTGTGTGTGTTTTGAAAAGTGTTTGTTTAATTTCATGGTAACCCTTGTATCTGTCCTCAAGAGTGTGACGAAGTTGTTTTTGAAAACTGTTTTGAAAGTGTTGGTGTGAAAGAGTTTTTTTTTTGTTTTGAGAAAGTACTTAAGAGTTTCTACCTACTCGAAAAAGACTGTTAATTTTCTCGTTTCCTTTACACAGCATTATCATACTATTAAGGAGTAGGTAGCCCCATCGTTGGAGTTAAAGGGACATTCTAAGGGACAATTACGGTCGCTGAAGAAATGGTTAGGAAACCTTAGTAATTACCCTAGAGTCTTAAAGATCTTTCTGAGACAACATTCAAATGGGTCATTTTTTATCTTTTGGGACTAGAGGGCGACTACTAAAATTCCATATACTTCATGATCGTTTATCGAAGGCAACCGAAGTGGGGATATACCCTAGGAGTGAGCATGTGAAAGTGTTTGTTTTTCAGTTAATTTTATCTTACGCGTGTAGGGTTATTTACTTTTTTAATCATTTAATCTGGCCATTCAATCCTATTATCAATCATTTAGCAGTTAATAGTGGCAGAAAGTAAAAGTGGGAGAAATTTAAACCTAGCTATAACAAAGCCTCGGGGAAGGGGTTACATAGCCGAAAATGGGGGGTAAACAGTAAATAAAGGCAGTAAATAAAATCCTAGTTAAAACTATTATAACCTCAAAGCAATTACAATAATTAAGAAATATGGGAAAAAAGACTACGCGCGACAGAATTAAATACGGGGAATAAAATTGAAATTCTAAAAGAAATCTAATTAGTTAAAGAAAAAATATTTTTGTATTTTTATTTGAAAGAAAAGTGATTAAACTATGATTTAACCTAATTTCTATTTGATTTTAATTATGAAAAATAGATTAAATTACCCTAATTAAATTAGCCTAATTAATTAATGAAATTAAACTTTTTATGAAAAAAACCTAATTCTAACATTTTTGTGTTTTTATGATTTAATTAAAAACAATGATTTTTTTTGAAATAATTAAAGTCTAATAACTAAATAGAAGAAATTAAAAGAATTAAAATGGGCCTGGTATGAAATAGCAAACTGGGGGTTTGTTGCTGAATTTGTCAAGCCCAATTTGTTGATGGCCCAATTGTCCAGCATGCAAATCAATGAAGCCTACCTCTGAGGGTCCACCATGGGGGTGAATTGTTGGGTGCTGGATATGGATCTGAGATGATCCCATGGTTGGATCGGAGGATGCGTGATGGTCTTATGAAGGTGAGGCGCATGGGATCCTGTAAAGTATGTTAGGAAAGTAAAATAACAAGATGCCTGGACCTGGGATCGAACCCAGGTCCTTACCTTCACCAGCTTATCACCCTTGCCATCTGCGCCATTTGTCATTCATGTACATAAATAAAACAAAAATAACATAAGTCAAACAAAGATCTATGGACACGGGTCAAAAATGCGCGCGTTGTGGGTCCCCAACAGTTTGAATAGACGAATCAGTGAGCACCACATTGATATGGTGGCAGAACCGACTGTTATACTGGTTTGCATTTTGTATTCGCAAATGTCACCGTAAGCAAGAGTCACCACCGATTTTTATTTAATCCAACAAGGGAAAACGAAAAAGAACAGAAAAAACCTTTTTTTGAGATGTTTCTGAGTACGGGGGATAGATAATAGAAAGGGAAGGTGTTAGCACCCTCTATCCGTGGTTTTCCACTGGCTCTTAGGTACTTTGCTCATTTTTAAAATTGCTTGTGTGTGCTTGTTTTGAAAAGTTTTACTTAGTGATAACCCTTGTATCAGTCCTCAAGAGTGTGACAGAGTTGTTTCGAAACTGTTTTGAAAAGTGTTTGTGTGAAAAGTTTTATTTGAGCAAGTACCTAGGAGCTAATCTACCTACTCGAAAAAAGTCAGTTCGTTTTCCTTTAGACAGCACTATCCTACTATTAAGGAATAGGTAGCACCATCGTTGGAGTTTGAAGGGACGTTTGAAGGGACAAGTACGATCACAAAAGCAATGTTAGGAAATTTTAGTAATCATCCTAAATCCTTAAAGATCTTTTTCCGAGGCAACATCCGAATGGGTCATTTTAGATCTTTTGAGACTGGAGGATAACCACTAACATTCCCTATACTTTATGACCATTTACCAAAGGCAACCGAAGTGGAGTAAACCCTAGAAGTGAGCATGTGCAAGTGTGTTTTTTTTAGTTAATTATGTTTGCACAATTAGGGTTTTCTACAGTTTTAATTTCAATTTGTCTTTCCATACAATCCTATACATACATCTAAGTAGTTTATAGCTTGCAGAAATTAAAATGCGAGAAATTAGAGTCCTAGCTATTACAAGGCTTTCGCAGTTACATAATTATTTTGACTGTAAATAAAGATGCGGAAATTTAAAACCCTAATTACTATTACAAACTCGGAGCAGTTACAATAATAGAAAAAATGAAAATTAAAGGCACGTGCGAAGAATTAAATGTGAGAAGTAATTGGAAAACCTAAGAATCTAATTGAAAAAATATTTAGGTTATTTTTTAAGAAGAAAATTAGGTCATGTGCAAATTTAACCCTAATTCTATTTTTTTTAATTACAATAAAAAAAGAATTAAATTACCCTAATTTAATTAACTAATTAATTAATAAAAATATTTTAATAAAAAAAATGATTTTTGATGTTTTTATGATTTTTTGATTAAATAAAAAAAACATGATTTTTTGGTGTTATTTGAAAAAAGAAATAATTAATAAATAATATAAAAAAATAATTGAAATAAAAAAAATAGAATTGGGCATGCATAAGCAATCCATGGGGTGTGCTTCTGAACTCTTGTTAGGCCCAAAGATGTTGACCCCATTCCTGCGCCTGATTCTGTGCTTCTTTCCTCTGATGATACATGGTAGTCCCTCAATGCTGGAGCATGAGATTTGTATGATGATGGATCTTAGGGCTGAGATCTGGGGCGCACGGTGGATGTTAAGCTATGAGGAACATTGTATCTACAGTTAAATGTTTAGAAAATAAGAAAATGTTTGGACCTGGGATCGAACCCATGTCCTTTGCTTCACATGCCCGTCCCCTTTCCATCTGCGTTACGCCCTTTAATTGTTAATGTAATAAAACCAAAATATAATATATATAAAAAAGAGTGGATAGGCTGAATAAAGCAAAAATGCGCACGATTATTCAAATGGACCAGTGGGGTGATGATAAGTCATCGTCTTCTTCCCTGCCTGTCGTCTTAGGTATCAGATTTATACCTACAGACATAACTCCATAGCCATAAACTTGCAAGCTTCAAAAATCCACAAAACACGTGATAAATTAATTCTAGATACACCAATCAACTCGACTTGATCTCACGAGTATCATGGCACTATTTTCTTGGACCAATTTAACCTGTACAGAGAAGCCCCAAAATGGCTTCTTAAACCCTAACCATGGAAATCATCAATATATGCATCAAAACGTCAATCAAATCATTCAAGCATGTTGCAAATATGTCTATAATCACAAATACATCATTAGAATATGCTTATGAAGCAAGAATTGTTGTAATCGACTTTGAAAAAAAAGGGCAAACCGTGTGAAGGCTATGGGCCGATTCTTGGCTTGGGAATGCTTGCAATTGATCGTGTTAGCTTTAGGGGATATCCAGGAAGCGATTACAAGCTTTGGAATGCTTTGAATCACCCTATATGTGAGAAAACGATTTACCACTTTTTTGTCAAAATTTGAGTTTTCTTCCTCAGCTCTCACGACTGCAACCCTTGTCCTTTTGCATTGTGTATGTTCTATATATGTAATGGAGTGTATTAGGTTAACAAAAAACAACTGAATCTTTTCCAATCATGGAATTTGAATTTGATTTGTTTTCTATATTATATCTTTCCAAAACCATCCTAATCATGCTATTTTTTCCTCATTTGCCTTAATTCGATTTGATCTGATTAGGCTAGCTTAATTAGATTTGATTATAACCAAAATCAGATCAAAAAATCAATCTTTTATATTTTTTTGTCATTTATTTGATTTAATGTGACTTTTAATAAATAAAAATCAAAATAACATAAATAAATAGAGCAAATAATATATGGCTGCTGATTTGGGTCACGGACCATGTCGATAACAAGATACAATCCTGAAATGCTAGGCCCATTTGAGGAAAAAAATGCACTTTTGAGCACATTTGACTTTTGGCAATTTTCCAAAAATGGCCAACTTTGACAATGCATATATCTTACAATTTTGAACCTAGGAATGTGTTATTGGACTTTTTAGAAATCTTAGGATTTCCCCTAAACAACCCTTTTGGTTTCATCTCAATTGGGTCTTCCATGTTCATGTGACAAGCTTTGACCCAAAAGGTGTTTTTGTTGTCTTTTCAAAAGGACCTATAATGTAGAAATTCATATCTCTTTATGAGTGCATTTTTTGAACTTGAGGGCTGAAGATCAATTTTAGGAAATTGGATTCTCTTCAAAATGAGCCTTGTATGAAAATTTTTTGATAAAGTGTGAGAAAGTTATGCTTAGTCAAAGTTTGGTTGACTTTTCCTTTGAAACCCTAATTTAGCAACTTTTGAGTTTTAATGAATTAGGAGCATTCCTTGAGGAATATGATCAACCTTTGATCAATTGATGGATATCATTTAAAAATGTTGATGGTAACCAAAAATCTTGAAGTTTGACTGTATGTGGGTCACATTTGACTTTTTACCTAATACAATTGATTTTCAAGCATCTGAGCAGTTAACTGAGCAAACTTCTGGTGCAGGACATGAGACTTGAAATGGATGTTCTTGAGAACATATTAGGACCATGGAAAAGATTTTAGGTCTTTGGAGTTCACCCATCTTGATGAAAATGGAAACCCTAGTTGGAGGTTCATTGCTTTAGGAGAGAGTTTGTCTGGTCAACTCTTGGGCATCCTTGAGCAAGTTAAGGGTCTTAATGAGCATATGTTGAGTAAAATGGGAGGGAAAATTTTGGGGTGCAACAACTGCCCCTGTTCAATCTTCTTAGACCTGAGGATACAGATTGGCTGGTCTGCCTTTCGTGATCTGAAGGTAGAAGATGATTGAACACTAGAGTGCCCAGAAATTTGCACTCGCATGAAGTAATACTGATTGGTGATATCAGGAATGGGCTTATAGATGCCATTTGAAAGGTGACGGGGAATCATCAGAAATGGGCTTAAAGATTCCATCTGGAGAAGATATCGGTTCCATAAGAGATTCCTTTGCGAGAATTCTTGTACATGCTGCTGAGGAGGACTTCACCGAGGAAAGTTAGTTTATGTCCTGGGGAATAGAGTCGAGGAGCTTAAGCTGTCCGTTACTCTATTGGGGAATTAATTCTTGATTGAGGAGGTGGAAATGAACTGCATATCTGGTCAGGGTCCAGGCTACAGCGACTTTCTGGGGAAAGGTGAACTTGACCGTAACTGGTTAGGTCCAAGTCTTACAGTGCTGTAAATTGTTATCTGGAGATAAGAGAGAAGGAACCTGGATAGTAGGGTTGCTTCGAGGTGAAAGCCTGGATAGTAGGGCTATGAGAAGGAACTTGGATAGTAGGGTTACTTCGGGATGAAAGCCTGGATAGTAGGGATATGAGAAGGAACTTGGATAGTAGGCTTACTTCGGGATGAAATCCTAGATAGTAGGGCTATGAGAAGGAACCTGGATAGTAGGGTTACCTCGGGATGAAATCCTGGATAGTAGGGCTATGAGAAGGAACCTGGATATTAGGGTTACCTCGGGATGAAAGCCTGAATAGTAGGGCTATGAGAAGGAACCTGGATAGTAGGGTTACTTCAGGGTGAAAGTCTGGATAGTAGGGCTATAAGAAGGAACCTGGATAGTAGGGTTACTTCGGGATGAAATCCTGGATAGTACGGCTATGAGAAGGAACCTGGATAGTAGGGTTACTTCGGGATGAAAGCCTGGATAGTAGGGTTACTTCGGGGTGAAAGCCTGGATAGTAGGGCTATGAGAAGGAACCTGGATAGTAGGGTTACCTCGGGATGAAAGCCTGGATAGTAGGGCTATGAGAAGGAACCTGGATAGTAGGGTTACCTCGGGATGAAATCCTGGATAGTAGGTCTATGAGAAGGAACCTGGATATTAGGGTTACCTCGGGATGAAAGCCTGAATAGTAGGGCTATGAGAAGGAACCTGGATAGTAGGGTTACTTCGGGGTGAAAGTCTGGATAGTAGGGCTATGAGAAGGAACCTGGATAGTAGGGTTACTTCGGAATGAGAGCCTGGATTAGTTGACCCGTTTGGTTTCGGGAACTAAGTTTCCATTAGTCGTCTGTAGACGTGACTTGTATAACTAATGGGATTGTTGAAGATAATTGTCTTTCCTGAAAATATACCAGGGCTAATTATATGCGATGCATGAAATTCCTAGTGAGATTATGTTCTCAAAATAAATGATATTATGTTGTATATGATATGAATGCGCATGTCATGATGTATGTACATGAAATGCTATCGGGGTATGTCCAAGTCTGGGAAAATAAATCCCTGACTGCTGTTGGAGATTTACTCTTTGTTATTTATGAATATTCTGTCAGGAAGAGATTCTGTTTGAGAATAACTCTGTGGAGAACAACTTGGAAAGTGAACTTTAGTAGCTGAAGTAATGAGCTCTGTCAGGGATTGAGCTTCTGCATCCATAGAAATAAACTCTTCTTGGGAGGTAAAATTTAGTGGCCCGCTCACGATTATGAAATCCGGCTGGGGGATATAGCTGTCAGGTTTCTGAATGACCCTGGATGTGGAGATTACTTCCTGTTTCGGGAAATCCGACATCAATGCTTTTGTATATTTTTACTTTGTAGGGAGTGTATGTACTGATGATTATGCTCCAAAGTTGTCTCTATCCCGTTACCTGCTGGGCAGAGTAACTGTCAGGTTTGACACTTCTTGTTTTTGCCCCTGTTTCTGGAATTACGAGTAATTTTATTTTTGTTTCTTA
Organism: Vicia faba; assembly: GCA_948472305.1. Classification (NCBI taxonomy): domain Eukaryota; kingdom Viridiplantae; phylum Streptophyta; class Magnoliopsida; order Fabales; family Fabaceae; genus Vicia; species Vicia faba. The sequence goes on along the minus strand of OX451737.1, from coordinate 1,334,663,540 downwards.
TGTAAATATTTATGAGCATCAATTATATTCAAATGCATATGTCAAGAATAAATCATTGGACGTTCTTGCAAAACAAAAGAGAAAAAGAAAAAACTCAAAGTTTCTTGTGAATATTATTTTGTATTGATTTTTGAAGTTGGCCTGTAATAGGCGTTTTCGTACAAGGAGGCTGACACTCTAGTAAGAGAACTCCGCCGTAAAAATAGAAGCTATACAATTTGTGTAAAAGAAAACAACTATGTGCAACAATCCTATTGAGTTCCAACTCTGCTATTGCACTTATGTCTTTGAGCGTCTCATCACTTTTGATTGGTGTCGTCCGAGCTTGATAGTCGATACCGAAGTCTGGTCGCAAGATGATCCAATAGGACATAGTGATACACTTTATATCACTAACTTTTTCCTACTGCCCTTTCGGGTTTTCAATCCACCGGGATACCCTTTTTTGCCCAAGCCGCCTTTTCAGGTTTTCGACTTGCCGGGTGTACATATTTTTTTATTTTCATCCCTTATTTTTGCTTGAACCCTTTTGGTTCGTCGGGAAGCCCTTATTTTTGCTTAGGCCAGTCAACCTAGAGGGTCTTTTAATTAGGATCAATATCTTTTCACTATGTCTACATTGATAGGGTGAGGAAGGTCGTCACCGTCCATGGTGGTTAGAATCATAGCTCCACCTGAGAAAATGTTTTTAACCACAAATGGCCCTTCGTATGTGGGGGTCCATTTTCCCCTGGAATCACCTTGCGGTAGTATTGAAATTCTGGCTGCAGATACTCAATGTCACGTTCAATGTTATGACAACGTATCTGACTTACTATATGACAGTAAATACAAAAGCAATAAAGAACACAGTCAATTGTTTACCCAGTTCAGTGTGCAACAACACCTACTCTGGGGGCTACCAAGCCAGGGAGGAAATCCACTATAAGAGATTTTAATTCAGGAATAAACCAACCAGTTTATCTCCTTCACTTAAGACCTACCCAATGCAATTCCAATCTAAGTACAACTTAAACCTGAGTTCCTACTCACTCCCCCTCAATCACAGCAGTGATACATAAACCAATTTGACTTAAGAATTGATGAAGACACTCTTCATAAACAAACACTTGATTAAGCTTCACAGCTTTTTAATCAAGCAACACAATCACTCGTGCTTCACAGCTTTGAGTGATGCACACAACTAACTTGACTCTGCTTCACAGCTTTAGTCAAGGAACATTCAAACACTCTTGCTTCAAAGCTTTGAGTGCTACACAACCCTTACAATTAGAAACCTATTCCAAGGCACTTATCACAATGATAATTGCTTGGAGTACAATAATCAAATCTATTCAGATTACAAAATGATCTTCTGATCAATCAAGAGGGATGCTTGAAAAACAGCAGCTCTGTTGAATATATAGCAGCTGCAACTTCAGTTAGGGTTTCCACAAAAACCTAGGGTTAATTCCGTTTGACCTAAAGACCAGGTCACAGGACTTTATTAACCAGGTTAGGGTTGAGCTAGGTTACCCCTCAGAAAACGCAGGATTCTGTTCAGGAAAGACTGAGTTATTTCTTGAAAAAACTCAGACTTATCCATCCTGCAAACCTGTTAGTTCAGAACAGGATGTCATAACATTTGTTATGACATCTGAGAAAACCTGTCTACTGATTTAGCAAAATGTGATCATTTTGCAAAATGCTCAGATACACACTTATAAGCATCAGTACTTGAAATACAATATTTTTCTGCAAAGGTACCTAATGAGTTAGTACAAACTGAACTAGAATGTTATGACATCAGTCATGACATTCACACATACACTTGGGATTTACCAAAAATGCAAGCCAATACCTAAACACCTACAAACTCCCCCTTTGGCAGATTTTTGGCTAAAGACCCTAAGCAATCAGAGATAGATAGCAGCAGAAATAAGTGACAGCAGAAAAATAGAATGTCAAGTACTAATTAAGTAAGTACCAAAATATTCTCCCCCTCTTTAGCCACAAATGGGCCAAAGATACATGTTCATAAAATTATACAGTTATCCAAAACAAAATAATAAGAGCAGCAGCAGAAAACAACTTCCAAACTCCACCAGATATCAGCACCAACCAGCAACACCACCAAACAGCAATCAACCTTCAAGCACTGTCATCAGACTCAGAGGAGCTAGTTTCTTCAATGTTGAGATGTCCTTCAGCTTCTACACCTTCTTCCCTTCTGTTTTCTTCAGCTTCCTCCTTTTCTAGCCTGGCAATTAGAATTTCTAGGGTCCTTTTTCTAGCATCCAGCTCTTTGCAAGTTTCTTTTAAAACAGCTATGACATCTGATGTCTTGGACTGGGTCTTCACAGACGATGTCTCAGCTGATGTTATGACAATGTCTGGAGCATGAGATCCCTGAAACAGTTTGTAGTGCAGGCCAAGGGCAGGAGCTCTTTTGCAGACTGTATCTCTTGCCACAAGGATATCAGGGTATTGTGCAAGGATGATTCCACAAAGGAGAGAGGGAAAGGCAATTGGTCCTTTGACAGCATAACTGCCAGCATGCTTTAAAGTTTGTTCAAAGATGTACCTCCCATAATCAAAAGCAGTCTTGGTTCCCACAGCATAGATAAATCTCCCCAATCCTGTGGAGATAGTTGATTTGTGATTTGTAGGCACCCAGTTGGCTGCACCTATTTTATGCAAGATGGCAAATTTCATGCTGAGTTTACTAGCATTCAGCTTCCCTTTCAAGGGCCAGCACTTTACTTGCCTGGCTGTGATGGTTAGACAAACTTCATTGTCAGTTGCCTCTAGATCAGGACAGTCCTCATTTGTTATTCCAAGAAACTTGTTGATTTCTGATGGAGAGAACTTGACCCTTCTTCCTCTAACAAAAACACTTTCAAAGTCAGTTGACCTTCCATCAGCACAATCATTAGACAAGTTCACTACAAACTCCTTGACCAGATTTTCATAACATTTGTTAAACTTTATCACTGTCTTCATTAGTCCAGCATTCTTGATCAGGTCCATGATGTCTTTTCACTCCAAGGCATCATTGTTGAGTTCTCTCTCTAAGGCTATTCTCTTTAAGCAAACATACTTCCATCTGTTTGCATTGTCAGGATGATGAAAAGAGATGTTGTCTGTTGACACTTCAGGCACTCTAGCAATTTTGCTGGAGGGGAGCTTCCTTCTGATGGGAGTTTCTTCAATATCAATCTCAAATTCTGATTCCTCATCAGAATCAGAAGATTCAGGTTTTTTACTCTTCTTAGAGATTGGTTGTCTAGCAGTATGCACCTGGGCCTTCTTCCCTTTTGTCTGAATACTTTTCTCAGCCATGCCTTCAGCCTTGGATTTCTTAGCATTAGGTTTATCATTCTGACTACTCTTTCTTTTCATCAATCTCCTAGCTATGCTAGGGTTCACATTAGCAATCAGATCATTATCTGAGTAATCCTCATCCACATCAATGATAGGTGGATCAGCAGCCTTTTCTGAGGGGTTCTGAATGTTGTCTTTTTGTGTCACAACATTCTCAGTGACATCTACATTTTCAGAAGCTTCCACATTTGGACTTTCTGATTGATTTAAAGGGACAGAAATCCCCGGTACAGATTGGTTGCCACTCAGTATACTGGTAACCAGCCTAGCAATAGCTTGGTGAACTTGAACTGATCCTTCTCTATTAGGTACAGAAGTCGAAGGATGAGAAGAATTACCAGAGGCTGTAGCTTGAGCTCTTCCTGCATGTCTGGTTCTGAGCTTTTTGACTTTGGATGGGTCAGTTGCCATCTCTCTGAGAGGAGTGACCTCAAGAACTTCAGATTCTATGCATGTGGTGATTGCCCTAGAATCTTGGTCAGATGAAGACGATGATGAGGATGACGAAGTTGCCATGGTTGAAGGCGATGTCTGAGACATTTTGATTGACTTTGAGTAATGGTAGCAGTTTGAGAAAGATCTTTGATTGAGAGGAGAAAACAGGTTGCAAGGACAAGAGAGGTAGAGGGTAAAAGGGAGTCTTTTCAACTTCTTAAAGATTTTGAAAGAATTGTGAAAGTATAAGATTAACCCACTAATGATAGACTTAATAAAGTTAATTCCTTCAACCTTTGTTTTAAGCAAAATTAATTGCTATAATTTCTTATGTTGGTGAATACCCAACCCGCCCCTCAAATTTTCAAGTTTATTTCCAACAAGAGCCTTGGTAGAAGAATCAGTCAGCTGAAGCTTAGAGAAACTATGTTCCAGTTTAAATGACTTCTTCTCTTCAAAGTCAATAGGGTTCAAGGAAATGTTGATTGTTTTCAGATTGTCACAACACAATGTCACAACATCTTGTGTAACATTGTACTCAGGGAGCATCTGTTTTGACCAGATGTTTTGAGAACAGAATTTATTAAACTTGTTATTTCCAACATCCTTGTCAAGATGACTTAAGGTTCTGACAACACATCCTTCTTCAAGTTTATTTGCCACATCACAGATATTATCAACCTGTAGTTTTGGAGTTCTTCTGACAGCTTCCATAGTAATAGCTCTCTTCATTCTTCTTAGATGAAGGGGACCAAGCTTATGCTGCCACAGTTTCATCTCTTTTTCTTCTTTGATGATTTGACACATAGTGGAGATATCAGTGTTCTCAGGCTGCCACACGTAACAGTTATCTTTGGATCTGATTCCTCTCATTACAACTTCTAGTTTTTCATTAATTACTAGACATTCAGATCTTGAGAAGTTGACCTTGAATCCTAGATCACATAATTGACTGATACTAATGAGATTAGCAGTCAACCCTTTTACCAGCAGTACTTTATTCAGACTTGGAACTCTAGGGCAGTCCAAATTACCAACTCCTTTGACTTCACCTTTAGCACCATCTCCAAAGGTCACAAAACTGGTGGTGTGAGGCATAACATTATTGAGGAGATTTTTGAATCCAGTCATGTGTCTGGAACATCCACTGTCAAAGTACCAATCTTCCTTTGCAGAGACCCTCAGGGAAGTGTGAGCTATCAGTGCAGTAGCCTTTTTCTTCCATTTAGGAGCATGTGGTACCTTTTTAGACTTAGGTTTTACACCTGAGTTCTGATTAGGATATCCATGTAGTCTGAAGCAGAAGGGCTTTATGTGACCATATCTCCCACAATGATGACATTTCCATCTTTGGTACCTTTTCTTCATATGTCTCTGTTCCTGATGTTGAGAGTTGTGTTGAGACATCTGTTTTGACATTTGCTTACCAGTACCAGATTTCTTTGCTTCCATAAATCCTAGTCCAGATTTATTTCCCACATTTTGTCCAACCTGAAGGATCTCTTCCAATTTGTCTGTTCCATTTGTCAACATCTTGATAGATTTGGTCATTTGACTCAGTTGTGAGTTCAGCAATTGAACTTCTCCTTCTATATGACTTATAGTTTCAAGATTTGCCCTTTTTTCAGCCTCCAGCTTTATAATGAGTTTTGATTGTTTCTCATTCTGCACACAGACTTCAGCACTTCTGATACACAATTTCTTGTAGGTATCAGCCAGTTCTTCAAATGTCACTTCTTCATCACTAGTGTCACTTTCAGAAGTACAAACACTAGTTAGGGCAGTAACTAGTTTGGCAGATTCTTCTTCAGAATTACTTTCTGAATCATAGTCAGACCAAGTAACAGTCATTCCTTTCTTTTGTTTCTTAAGAAAGGTAGGACATTCAGCTCGAATATGTCCATATCCTTCACATCCATGGCATTGAATACCTCTGCCTTGGTTTCCCTTATCTTCTGACCTTGGTCTTCTGCTGGAACTGTCAATGTCAGAGGGAATGTTATGAACATTAGACCTTGACTTTGGATCCATTCTTTTGATGAGCTTGTTGAACTGTCTTCCAAGCATGGCAATAGCTTCTGATATGTTTTCTTCTTTATCCTCCTTGTATTCAACATCAGTGTTGGATACAAGTGCTATGCTTTTGTTCTTCTTGTCACCATTATCAGTGATCCCCATCTCAAAAGTCTGAAGAGACCCAATAAGTTCATCCACTTTCAACTTGCTAATGTCCTGGGCTTCCTCTATGGCAGTTACCTTCATTGCAAATCTTTTAGGCAAGGATCTGAGAATCTTCCTCACCAGTTTTTCTTCTGACATCTTTTCTCCCAGTGCTCCTGAGGTGTTGGCAATCTCCAAGATGTTCATGTGAAACTCATGAATGGTTTCATCTTCCATCATTTTTAGATTCTCAAATTTGGTAGTCAACATCTGAAGCCTTAACATTTTTACTTTGGAAGTGCCCTCATGAGTAGTTTTGAGAGTGTCCCAAACTTCCTTGGCCAGTTCATATTGATGTACTAGTCTGAAAATGTTTCTATCAATTCCATTGAACAAGGCATTTAAAGCTTTTGAATTTCCCAGAGCTAACTCATCTTCTTCTTTACTCCAATCTTCCTCAGGCTTCAGACTGATTGTCCCATCTATCTCAGTTATGGTGGGATGAATCCATCCTTTGTCAGCAGCTCTCCAAGCCTTTTTGTCCAGAGATTTTAGGAAGGCAATCATACGAGGTTTCCAGTAGTCATAATTAGTTCCATCCAGAATGGGTGGTCTATTTCCAAAAACTCCTTCTTTGTCCATAGTGCCAGAAAGTGATATCCCTAGATCTCACCCAGTAATACAGGCAGGGTGCCTGCTCTAATGCCAATTGAAATTCTGGCTGCAGATACTCAATGTCACGTTCAATGTTATGACACCGTATCTGACTTACTATATGACAGTAAATACAAAAGCAATAAAGAACACAGTCAATTGTTTACCCAGTTCAGTGTGTAACAACACCTACTCTGGGGGCTACCAAGCCAGGGAGGAAATCCACTATAAGAGATTTTAATTCAGGAATAAACCAACCAGTTTATCTCCTTCACTTAAGACCTACCCAATGCAATTCCAATCTAAGTACAACTTAAACCTGAGTTCCTACTCACTCCCCCTCAATCACAGCAGTGATACATAAACCAATTTGACTTAAGAATTGATGAAGACACTCTTCATAAACAAACACTTGATTAAGCTTCACAGCTTTTTAATCAAGCAACACAATCACTCGTGCTTCACAGCTTTGAGTGATGCACACAACTAACTTGACTCTGCTTCACAGCTTTAGTCAAGGAACATTCAAACACTCTTGCTTCAAAGCTTTGAGTGCTACACAACCCTTACAATTAGAAACCTATTCCAAGGCACTTATCACAATGATAATTGCTTGGAGTACAATAATCAAATCTATTCAGATTACAAAATGATCTTCTGATCAATCAAGAGGGATGCTTGAAAAACAGCAGCTCTGTTGAATATATAGCAGCTGCAACTTCAGTTAGGGTTTCCACAAAAACCTAGGGTTAATTCCGTTTGACCTAAAGACCAGGTCACAGGACTTTATTAACCAGGTTAGGGTTGAGCTAGGTTACCCCTCAGAAAACGCAGGATTCTGTTCAGGAAAGACTGAGTTATTTCTTGAAAAAACTCAGACTTATCCATCCTGCAAACCTGTTAGTTCAGAACAGGATGTCATAACATCTGTTATGACATCTGAGAAAACCTGTCTACTGATTTAGCAAAATGTGATCATTTTGCAAAATGCTCAGATACACACTTATAAACATCAGTACTTGAAATACAATATTTTTCTGCAAAGGTACCTAATGAGTTAGTACAAACTGAACTAGAATGTTATGACATCAGTCATGACATTCACACATACACTTGGGATTTACCAAAAATGCAAGCCAATACCTAAACACCTACAAGTATGATGCGCTTGATCACTAGATCCCTGACTTGATATTCTTGATGCCTGACTTTCTTGTTAAAAGCCTTGATCATTCTCTTTTGATACGTCTGACCATGACAGATGGCGGTAAGTCTCTTCTTGTCGATTAGATTTAGATGATCAAGTCGAGTTTGGATCCAGTCGTCTTTATTCAAACCCGCATCCTTCATAATCCTAAGAGAAGGTATCTGGACTTTGATGGGTAGGACTACCTCCATGCTATATACCAGAGAGTAGGGTGTTGCCCCTGTCGACGTTCGTGCTGAGGTACGGTATCCATGAAGAGCAAATGGTAATATCTCATGCCAGTCTTTGTATGTCACCATCATCTTCTGTACAATTTTCTTGATGTTCTTGTTAGCTTCTTCAACAGCGCCATTCATCTTCGGTCGGTAGGGAGAAGAGTTATGATGTTGTATCTTCAACTATTTACAGAGCTCGGTGATCATTGATTTATTGAGATTTGTACCATTGTCAATAATAATTCTCTCTGGCACACCATACCGACAGATTAGATTATGTCGGATAAACCGTGTCACAACGTTCTTGGTTACTGTAGCAAAATAGGCCTCCTTAACCCACTTTGTGAATTAATCAATGGCCACTAGAATGAAGAGATGTCCATTAGAAGCAGTGGGCCTGATTTCTCCGATCATGTCAATGCCCCATATTGCAAAGGGCCATGGAGTTGTCAAGATGTTCAAGGGAACCGGAGGCACATGCACTTTATCAGCGTAGATTTGGCACTTATGACAAGTTCGGGAGTGCTGATAACAATTTGCTTCCATAGTGGACCAGTAATATCCTGCCCGTAGGATCTTCTTAGCCATGGTATGTCCACTGGAATGGGTTCCGTAGGTACCTTCATGTAGATCTGTCATAATCATCTCTGCTTTGCTCTTGTCTACACACTGTAGTAAGATAGAGTCACGATTGCGCTTGTAGAGGATTCCATTACTGAGGAAGAATTTCACAGCGAACCTTCTCAGGAACTTCTTATCATTGACAGATGCCCCTTTGGGATACTCTGGAGTCTCGAGATACCTCTTGACTTCGTGAAACAAAGGTTTGTCTGCCACCTCTTCAGTATCAATTTCACAACAGTGCGCTGGTTCATCCAACCTCTCAATGGTGATTTGGGGAGCTTCATTGTCGCACCTGACTTTGAACATAGAAGACATGGTAGCTAGCACGTCTGCTAACTGATTTTCCTCTCGCGGGAAATGTTCAAAAGTTATCTCCTCAAAGTTTGGGAGCAATGTCAACACGTGCTCTTTGTATGGGATGAGATTCGGATGCTCCGTATCCCATTCACCTTTGATCTGACTTATTACCAAGGCTAAATCCCCGAAAATATTCAATAACGTGATCATGAGGTCAATAGCGGCCTTGAGACCCATGATACAAGCTTCATACTCCGCCATGTTGTTAGTGCAGTTGAAACATAATCGTGCGGTGAAAGGAGTATGACAGCCCTCAAGAGATATGATTACAACGTCGATGCCATTACCAAGTGCGTTCGAAGCTTCGTCAAAAACCATAGTCCATTGGGATCCCTCTTCGGGTCCTTCATCCGGTCAAAGTTCTTCATAGTCAGTTACCAGCATAATATTCTCATCCGAGAACTCAAAATTCATGGGCTGGTAGTCATCCACAACCTGATGATCCAAATGATCAGCCAATACACTCCCCTTGATTGCTTTTTGGGTTGTATATTGTATGTCGTACTCAGTTAATATCATCTTCCATCTTGCTATTCTTCTGAAGAGAGCGGGTTCCTCGAAGATGTATTTGATTGGATCCATCTTAGATATCAACAAAGTAGTGTAGGTCAGCATATATTGTCTTAGTCGGCGAGCAGCCCATGCCAAAGCACAGCATGTTTTCTCGAGCAGTGAGTATTGTGTCTCACAGTCGGTAAACTTTTTGCTAATGTAGTATATTGCATGCTCTTTTCGACCAGACTCGTTATGCTGCCCCAGCACACACCCCATTGAATTGTCTAGCACTGTTAAGTACAATATCAATGGTCTTCCTTCAATTGGAGGCATCAGAGTTGGCATATCTTGAAGGTATTCCTTGATTCTTTCGAAAGCTGTCTGGCATTCGTCATTCCACTTTACCACTTGATCTTTCTTCAGAAGCTTGAAGATAGGATCATAAGTAACAGTTAGATGTGAAATGAATCTGACGATATAATTCAAGCATCCCAAGAAACCTCTAACTTCCTTCTCTGTATGGGGAGATGGCCTTTCTTGTATGGCCTTTACCTTTGCAGGGTCTACTTGGATGCCTTTGTCACTCACAATGAAACCCAGGAGCTTACAAGACCTTACGCCGAAGGTGCACTTGTTCGGATTCAACCTCAGCTTGTATGTCTTTAACCTATCAAACAACTTTTGTAAATGATCAAGGTGCTCTTCCTTAGTTTGAGACATGGCTATCATGTCATCAACATAAACCTCAATCTCATGGTGGATCATATCATGGAACAAAGCAACCATGGCACGCTGATAAGTTGCCCCAGCATTCTTCAACCCAAAAGGAATCACCTTGTAACAGAAGGTGCCCCACTGTGTGACGAAGGTTGTCTTCTCCATGTCTTCAGGATCCATCTTGACCTGGTTGTAGCCATAGAAACTATCGTTTAAGGAGAAGATTTTGTGTTGCACGGTGTTGTCAACCAGAACGTCAATGTGAGGAAGTGGGAAGTCATCCTTGGGGCTTGCCCATTTCAGATCTCTGTAATCCACACACATCCGTACCTTATCGTCCTTCTTAAGTACCGGAACGAAATTAGAATCCCATTGTGGATAGGAGGTGACAGTTAAGAACCCTGCTTCGAACTGCTTCATGATCTCTACCTTGATCTTCTCTGACATTTCAGGGCGCATACGACGGACTTTCTGTTTAACCGGAGGACAGTCTTCCTTAGTCGGCAGACGATGTACCACAATATCAGTGTCTAAACCTGGCATGTCTTCATATGACCAGGAGAAGATCTCAACAGAGTCGTGCAACCATTATATCAATCGCTGTTTGATCTTAAATTCCAGATTTGCGCCGATCTTGACTTCTTTTCTGTCTATGTCCGTGCCCAGGTTTATCGTCTCAACTGGATCTTCATGAGGCTGTATAGCCCTTTCTTTCTGCTGTAATAGTCTAGGAAGTTCTCCAGGCACCTCACAATTATCCTCACCTTCGTCCTCGGCTTGGTTGATCGGATTTTCAAAGTCATAACTGGCAGTAGCAGAGCTGTTATCAATGGGATCCAGAGTGGATATGGATCTGCAGTATGATACGTGAGTGTGTGTAAAAGCATAGTTGTTTTGATAAAGTGAAAACAGGAAAGAAAAACAGAGAGCGCAAAATTTGTATGCAAATAACGTCCAATATTTTATTGATGATATATGAAATGACAAATAATGTCCCTCACAAACAAAGCCAATGTGCCTCGGGCAAGGAACACGGCTGTAGAGTTTAAATAGTTTATTACAAATCTCAAAACAAGTAAGACAATTACTGTGGAATAAAAGAAACTGGTATAAAGTCCCTAGCCATCCAGTAACTCGGTCCACCGTTGGTAGTTGGGTAGATCTAGCTGTCAATGTCAGAGTCTTCCTCGCTGTCTTCAACGACATTAATTCCCCGATTATTGATGCGTAGGGGAGGTCCTCCAGCCCGAGCGTGTCGAAAAGCCCTTTGAGCTCCTGAAGTAAAGCCCAAAACAAACTTGTCAGTTTTGTGAGTAAAATCAGGGAGTTGTCCCCAATTGGTATACCCACCTTCTTCAACCACTGCTCTGGCATCTTTGAGAGAAGCCATCTTCAGAGGAGGTTTGTTGCTGGTACTAGTTTCAGTCGATGCCAAGATCTGGGGAACCTCTTCGAAGTTCTGGAAAGGAGTATCTATGAATTCACTGTCCATCTCTACATACCTAAAGGAGTTAAGGTGGCTCACCATATACTCCTCCTCACCATGCACAGTGACAATCTTCCCTTTTACTAGATACTTCAGCATTTGGTGCAGTGTAGAAGTAACAGCCCCAGCTTCATGGATTGAAGGACGACCCAACAAACAAGAGTATGATGGTCGGATGTCCATCACATAGAAGGTGGACTCAAAGGATTGAGAGCCTACCTTGACAGGGATGTCCACCTCCCCATGCACCATTCTCTTCGACCCATCAAAAGCCCTTACCATAATGTTACTAGGCTTTAAGGTCAATCCCTCGCAATCTAGTCGGTCGAGAGCCTTCTTCGGCAGGACATTCAGTGAGGATCCAGTATCTACCAGCACATGAGCCTGAGTGGTGCCCCTGCATTCAATCGAGACATGTAGAGCATCATTATGCTTCCTCCATTTCGGTGTTAAGTTTGCATCTGAAAACCCCAGCCCATTTTCAGCAGTTAGGCTCGCCACACAGTCTTTAAATTGATCAGCGAAGGTCTCCTGTGGCACGTGCGCAGTCTTGAGGAATGCGATCAAAGCCTTCGCACGGGCCTCAGAATACAACAGCAAAGACAACATAGATATCTTTGAGGGGGTATTCCCCAGCTGCCCGACCACATTGTAGTCTCTTTTTTTTTTATTATTTTCAATATTTCCTCTATCTCTTGCTTAGAGGCTTCTACAACAATTTTTCTAGGTGCCTCCGTCCGGGCAGGCTCTCCTATAACTTCGTTGCCTCGGGTACCAGATGACTCTCCAGAAGGGGTGATAATTGGAGTAAGCACAGGAGTAGTAGTTGAAGTACCAGTAGGAATAGCAGACGAAATAACAACAGGCCTATTGATAGTCTTTGGGGTAATCTCGGGAGAGAAAACTCTTCCACTTCTGGTAACCTTGCTGGTCCCGAAAATGTTACTGACATCAGGATCAACCTCTTCATTCTTTAGATCTTGTTTGATGCTATGATAGTAATCATCGACACCATAATGCCAAGGGACATCTTTTTCCGAGGCGTACGGGACAGGACCAAGAAAGGTGATTATTAACGGAGCGACTCTTGGAGCAGATGTAATCCTAACAGGTCATCTCGATGAGGCCTTGGAAGGATTGGAGGAAATGGTTATAATAGCAACATCTTCAGACGGAACAACGGGAATCAAAGTTTTCTCAAACAAGATTTCTTCGTTGTCCATCAGGCGCTGAACACCTGACTTCAACAAATGGCAACCAGAAGGCAGAGATGAACACATGTGGCAACCTTTACCATAACCCGGAAATAAACCGGCCAACAACAAATTCTTCTTAACAGTCATAAGAGGAGTAGAAACTTCATCAACTAAGGTCATAAATAGATCAGTATCAATAGCATTAACTCCACGATTGTGCTTAGGCATGGGAGCAGTTATGACATTGGGCTTTTCCGGAGCATCAAACTCAATTTCCTTGGCCTCAATCAGATCTTGTACCTTATTTCTTAGATCCCATCAGTCATTGGTATCGTGGCAAGGACTCTCAGAATGATAGGCACACCGAGAATTTGGATTGTACCGATGAGATATGGTATTCGGATTCTTGGGAGCCTCTTTCAAGGTTTCCAAGTTGGATCTTAGTAGATGGGGTAGCACTTCACCCAACGTCATGTTAATCCAGGTAAATTGTCGTTGGGGTATTTCCGCCCTTTGTTGATTGTTGCGTTGTGGAGCAACCGCAGGCCTAGGTATCATTACGGCACTTACTGTCTGACGGTGTTCAGCTTTACTTTGACCTCTTGGGTTGTAGATAGCACTAGCTTCCTTTTTACCAGTGAAAGGCTTCTTTATCAAACTCGAAGAGGCATCTTTTTGTATCTTTATGCTCCGGATCCCAGCTTCTACCCTCTCTCCAGCTAGAATCAGCTCGGTGAAACCAGTTGACGAGTTGCCGATCAAATGATTAAATAATGGACCAGATAGCGTCCCCAGAAACATATCGACCAACTCCCTATCAGACAATAGGGATTGGACTCTTCCAGCAAAGTCTCTCCACTTCTGTGCATAGTCCTTAAAGCCTTAACTTGCACCCATGGACATACTCTGGAGTTGAGTACGAGTAGGAGCAAGGTTGGTGTTGTATTGATACTGCTTATAAAAAGCAGCAGCCAGATCTTCCCAGTTTTGGACATTGGCTCTCTCTAGTTGGTAGAACCATTCAAGTTAAGTCCGTGACAGACTGTCTTGAAAGAAGTGAACCCACAAATTTCTATCAACAGTGTGGGGCTGGATCTTTCTGACGTAGGAACGGAGATGGAGTTTTGGGCAAGACACCCCATCGTACTTTGCAAAAATTGGAGCCTTTAACTTCTGTGGGATAACCACTCCCGACACTAATCCCAATTCTTTGAAATCCAACCCAGGTATCCTCTGGACATCCATAGCACTCAGATGATCTTCCAACTACTTGTATCTATCCTCAGTAGGAGGATACTACTCATTATTGTAGTTTGTATCATTGTCAGAAACTTCAGGACTGAGGTCATTTTCCCTTGTCTCGCCCTCTTGGTTCTCCCCTTCTTTGGATGAAGAGGCCAGATCGACTTGTTGCTTTAACGGCCCCCTGAACCATCTGCCCATATTCAGAATACCAGCGACCTTCTTCTTTTTCTTTTTCTCCTTCAGGATGAGGGCTTTCAGATCCTCCTTCCCTTTTGCCAGATTTATGAACATCTATTGGAATTGGGCATTTTGTGCTTGAATATCCTTGATGCTTTTTTCGGAAGACATTACTGCTGAAATAAACAGCGAAGAAGATGAGAAGCCTGTTATGGTACTTGTTTATGCAATGTTGTGGATGGGATGCGTATGCAATGATTTCAAGGATTCTTAAAGGCTCAGATTTGTTTAACCAAAAGAAACATACGTTAATTACATTAATAAGTTCGAATTGTTACAAAGAATTCCTTTTAGGCTTACAATTAAATAAAACAAAACTTAAAGCAAAAAAGAAACTAGGTCTCCCAGGAGCGCATCCTCTTTGGTGCAATGTAGGAGTTTATGTTCCTTTCTTCATGAAGTAGCCTACTGAGGTCCAGGACCTTCTTCTCGCTGGAATAGAACTGAGCTTCAAATGTGTCCCTCTCCTCTTTGAGTTGAACCCAGGACTTCTGTAATTCTTCATGATCAGTTGGCATGTCAGGATGATGACCAAGGGAAGTAGTATCTCCTTCAATAATTGGTTCCATAATTATTGGTAGGACAGCAGGGTAAGGCATCATAAGACTTTGGGCGCGAGCTCGTACCCATCAGAGATAAGGCTCAAGAGGAATGGATATATTGTTCCCTAGAATCTTGCTATCAACTTTATGTACCATGCCCCAAGCTTTTATGAACCTTTTGCGGTATCCCTGAGCATCATTCTCATAGTTGAATTTGATTCCTTGGATAAGCGTATCATGAGGACCATCTCTTCTCACATAACCAAACTGACGCAGTGCCAAAAAAGGGTTGTAAGTGATTCCTCCCGCAATGCCTAAGAGAGGGACATTAGGGAATTCACCACAACGATCGATGATGGTAACATCATCCGAGAACCGTGAACACCAATGAATGTCTGAGTATGCAAGGGACATCAGCCTACGAGACTATTTCAAACCCTGTTCATTCTTCAAAATAGACCTGGGTAGGTGCGAAATAAACCACCTAGCCAATAGAGGAGTGCAACACAGGAGGGTCCCCCTTCTCTTTAGAGTGCGAGCATGCAGAGAGTGTAGAATATCCCCGAGTAATGTAGGCACCAGATTATGAGACAGAAAAACCTTAATAGTGTTCACACCTACGAGTTGATCCGAATTAGGGAAAAGTACCATCCCATAAACGAGAAGTGCCAGCACCTCTTCGAAAGCTTGTAAATCCAGGGTATCCCAAAAATGGTAAGCCTTCTCGAATAGAAACTTAACAGATATTCCTTTGACACTTCCTCTAGTTTCCCAACTTATCACTATGTTAAACCGTTGCAAGGACAGAGCTCTAGCAATTTCAGGCTTTGGATGTTCTTATGTACCCTTGAAAGGTAACTGATCAAGAATAGTTACCCACAACAACTGGGAAAAATCCTCCATAGTAGGTACTAGCTGGTAATCCGGGAAGGTGAAACAGTGGTGCACAAGATCGAAGAACTGAAACAACACTTTTAACAATTCTTCATCAGGTTTTGCAGTGACCAAATTGAGCAACTGACCATGTCTTTTTGTGAAATGAGAACTTTCAAGAACCCTTAATGCCAGGTCCTTTAGTTGGCGAGACACTTTCACATGGTTAATCTCGATAGTGTTCCTACGGGAGGATGCCATGTCCTACAAAACAAAGCAAAAATGAGCCCTAGGGAATCCTTGAAATGGTTAGTTATAATATGCCATGCTTATGATGTCATGATTATGCTAGAAAATCACATGTATAGCAAACAACAAGCAAGTCACACCAAGTCCTTAGGTTTAAGGCTTGCATGAGTTTTAAGGTCATACCCGGTTGAAGTTGGATTGGTTCAACTTGTCCTATAAATAGTAACCGGGTTCTAAGGGATCTCAATATCACCGATATTTCCCCCAGCTTCGTTCAATAGGCGATTGACTCGCAACGAAACAAAACTCAAGAGTCAAACCTCAATGAGTGTAGCATCGAGTATCTGTCGACCTTGGGAATACACCAAAGTCGGCCATCTCGCTACGTCCTAATGGCTAATTTGTGCAATTAAAGGTTCTAAGGTCAGTTGATGCTTCACGACACCACGTGGCGGCCCCGTACTCTCCCTGATTGACTCAAGGGTTACCGGTACCAACCAAAGTGCCACATCAATGTAGCTACTGCTTCAACCGTGAAGGTATACCCCGTACAATTCCCTCATAGTTTATTGCTACTTACCTAAAAGGTGTCCCAAGATCCAGGTCTAGGATCTATATAACCCCAACAAAAACCCTTGAATATAAAACAGGCAAAGCAAAAAGACAAGCAAGCAAGTTAAAAAATGACCAAGATCCTAAGGTATACCCCACTTATTATTTCCCCAGCAGAGTCGCCAGTTCTGTGATACGGTGGAAAAACCGACTGTTATACTGGTTTGTGTTTTGTATTCGCAAATGTCGCGGTAAGCAACAGTCGCCACTGACTTTTATTTCATCCAACAAGGGAAAAGGAAAAAGATTAGAAAAAACCTTTTTTCGAGATGTTTTTGAGTACGGGGGGTAGATTATAGAAAGGGAAGGTGTTAGCACCCTTTCTATCTGTGGTTTTCCACGGGCTCTTAGGTACTTTGCTCATTTTTAAAATTGCTTGTGTGTGCTTGTTTTGAAAAGTTTTACTTCGTGATAACCCTTGTATCAGTTCTCAAGAGTGTGAGGAGTTGTTTCAAAAACTATTTTGAAAAGTGTTTGTATTAAAAGTTTTGTTTTAGTAGGTACCTAGGAGCTAATCTACCTACTCGAAAAAAGTCTGTTTGTTTTCCTTTAGACAGCGCTATCCTATTATTAAGGAATAGGTAGCACCGTCGTTGGAGTTTTAAGGGACGTTTCAAGGGACAAGTACGATCACAAAAGCAATGTTAGGAAATTTTAGTAATCATCCTAAAGCCTTAAAGATCTTTTTCCGAGGCAACATCCGAATGGGTCATTTTAGATCTTTTGAGACTGGAGGACAACCACTAACATTCCCTATACTTTATGACTGTTTATCGAAGGCAACCGAAGTGGCGTAAACCCTAGGAGTGAGCATGTGCAAGTGTGTTTTTTTTAGTTAATTATCTTTGCACAATTAGGGTTTTCTACAGTTTTAATTTCAATTTGTCATTCCATACAATCCTATACATACATCTAAGCAGTTTATAGCTTGCGAAAATTAAAAAGCGAGAAATTAGAGTCCTAGCTATTACAAGGCTTTCGCAGTTACATAATTATTTTGACTGTAAATAAAGATGCGGAAATTTAAAACCCTAATTCCTATTACAAACTCGGAGCAGTTACAATAATAGAAAAAAGGAAAACTAAAGGCGCGCACGGCAAATTAAATGCGAGAAGTAATTGGAAAACCGAAAAATCTAATTGAAAAAATATTTAGGTTATTTTTTTAGAAGAAAAATAGGCCATGTACAAATTTAACCCTAATTCTATTTTTTTAATTACAATAAAAAAGAATTAAATTACCCTAATTTAATTAAACTAATTAATTAATAAAAATATTTTTATAAAAAAATGATTTTTGATGTTTTTATGATTTTTTGATTAAATAAAAAAAATATGATTTTTGGTGTTATTTGAAAAAAGAAATAATTAATAAATAATAATAAAAAAAGAATTGAAATAAAAAAATAATAGAATTGGGCCTGCATAAGCAATCCAGGGGGTGTGCTTCTGAACTCTTGTTAGGCCCAAAGACGCTGAGCCCATTCCTGCGCCTGATTCTGTACTTCTCTCCTCTGATGATACATGGTAGTCCCTCAATGTTGGAGCGTGAGATTTGTATGATGATGGATCTCAAGGCTAAGATCTGGGGCGCACGGTGGATGCTAAGCTATGAGGCACACTAGATCTGTAGTTAAATGTTCAGAAAATAAGAAAATGTTTGGACCTGGGATCGAACCCAAGTCCTTTGCTTCACAAGCCCGTCCCCTTGCCATATGTGCTGCGCTGTTTAATTGTTAATGTAATAAAACCAAAATATAATATATAAAAAAGAGTGGATAGGCTGAATAAAGGAAAAACACGCGCGATTATTCAAATGGACCATTGGGGTGGTGACAAGTCATCGTCTTCTTCCCTGTCTGTCATCTTAGGTATCAGATTTATACCTACGGACAGAACTCCATAGACATAAACTTGCAAGCTTCAAAAATCCACAAAACGCATGATAAATTAATTCTAGATACACCAATCAACACGTCTTGATCTCACGAGTATCATGGGGCTATTTTCTTGGTCCAATTTAACCTGTACAGAGAAGCCCCCAAAACGGCTTCTTAAACCCTAACCATGGCAATCATCAATATATGCATCAAAATGTCAATTAAATCATTCAAGCATGTTGCAAATATGTCTATAATCACAAATACATCATTAGAATATGCTTATGATACAAGAATTGTTGTAATCGACTTTAAAAAAAGGCAAATCGTGTGAAGGCTATGGGACGATTTTGGGCTTGGGAATGCTTGCAATTGATCGTGTTAGCTTTAAGGGATATCTAGGAAGCGATTAGAAGCTTTGGAATGCTTTGAATCACCCTCTATGTGAGAAAATGATCTACCACTTTTTTGCCAAAATTTGAGTTTTCTTCCTCAGCTCTCACGACTGCAACCCTTGTCCTTTTGCATTGTGTATGTATGTTCTATATATGTAATGAAGTGTATTAGGTTAACAAAAAACAACTGAATCTTTTCCAATCATGGAATTTGAATGTGATTTTTTTGCTATATGATATCTTTCCAAAACCATCCTAATCATGCTATTTTTGCCTCAATTTTCCTTGATTCGATTTGATCTGATTAGG
This sequence comes from Vicia faba, assembly GCA_948472305.1. NCBI lineage: Eukaryota > Viridiplantae > Streptophyta > Magnoliopsida > Fabales > Fabaceae > Vicia > Vicia faba. The sequence goes on along the minus strand of OX451737.1, from coordinate 1,334,644,289 downwards.
CTAGCTTATTTAGATTTGATTCTAACCAAAATCAGATCAAAAAATCAATCTTTTATATTTTTTGTCATTTATTTGATTTAATGTGACTTTTAATAAATAAAAATAAAAATAAAATAAATAAATAGAGCAAATAATATATGGCTGCTGATTTGGGTTGTGGACCATGTCCCTAACAAGATACAATCCTGAAATTCTAGGCCCATTTGACAAAAAATGCACTTTTGAGCACATTTGACTTTTGGCAATTTTCCAAAAATGGCCAACTTTGACAATGCATATATCTTCCAATTTTGACCCTAGGAAGGTGTTATTAGACTTTTTAGAAATCTTAGGATGTCCCCTAAACAACCCTTTTGGTTTCATCTCAATTGGGTCTTCCATGTTCATGTGAGAAGCTTTGACCCAAAAGGTGTTTTTGTTGACTTTTCCAAAGGACCTATATTGTAGAAATTCATACCTCTTTATGAGTGCATTTTTTGAACTTGATGGCTTAATATGAATTGTAGGAAATTGGATTCTCTTCAAAATGAGCCTGTGATGAGAAATTTCTGATAAAGTATGAGAAAGTTATGCTTGGTCAAAGTTTGGTTGACTTTTCTTGAGAAACCCTAATTTAGCAACTTTTGAGTTTTGATGAATTAGGAGCATTCCTTGAGGAATCATGATCAACCTTTGATCAAATTATGGATATCATTTCAAAATCATGATGTTGACCAAAAATCTTGAAGTTTGACTATATGTGGGTCATAGTTGACTTTTGACCTAATACAGTTGATTTTCAAGCATCTGAGTAGTTGACTGAGCAAACTTCTTGCGCAGAGCATGAGACTTGACCTGGATGTTCTTAAGAACATATTAGGACCATGGAAAATATTTGAGGTCTTTGGAGTTCACCCATCTTGATGAAAATGGAAACCCTAGTTGGAGGTTCATTGCTTTAGGAGAGTGTTTGTTTGGTCAACTCTTGGGCATCCTTGAGCAAGTTGAGGGTCTTAATGAGCATATGTTGAGTAAAATGGGAGGGAAAATTTTGGGATGCAACAACCACGCCATCACCTTCTTCATGGATCCGTCATTTTAGGTGGGGAATATTTACCTACAACAATTTTGCGTCACTATAGGCTATAGTGACGGATTTTGTTCGTAGCTAAAACCCTGCATTATTCAAAAATATGATACAAGCAATATAAATAAAAACTAATGCTAGGGATCAATCAGGAATTTTATCCCGAGTCCAGTAGTACCCATAATCTCCTTCAATTTGTCCTGGAAAAAGAAGCCCCGATTTTGAACTTACAAACCCTAACAATGGTGTAAGCCCGTTCTTGCGCCAAAACTCAAATCCAGGCCTTCAAACAGATTCCAAGCATGATTATAAACACGTTCATGAAGTTAAATTCAACTTAAAACATGTAAAACCAAGAAAACAAATTTAAGTTACAAGGGTGCAAACCGTGATTTATATCTGGAGATTCCTAAGGTTGCGAGCTTGGATAGCGACTGGAAAAGCTTTAAGGACATTCGTGGATGATCACTGATGCTCCAAAACTCCTTGAATTGGCCTGTAGAGAAATATCCAATCTTTACTTTTCTTTGAAAATTTGGAACTTTGTTTGACTCCTTGAGGCAGGCTTCGCGTCTCAATTCTTGTCCTTAGGATTGAGAATGCTTGTGTATAAGTATGTGAATCGAATTAGGGTGCTAAGTTTAGAAAAAATCCAAGATTTGATAACTTTTGAAAATTGCTTCCAAACTTTCCAAACTAGAAGATTTCCTCTTGTTTTTGATTTGTCAATATTTTGTTTGGCTTTGTGATAGCAAGCATGATCTCTAATTCAATGCAAAACAAATCTCTTCCCATTGATTTTATTTATTTTGGTTTAATTTGATTTTATTTAATTTTATTTGAATTTTAAATAAATTAAATCAAAATAAAATAAATAAATGGGGCAAGGAAGGTCCCATAGGTCGTGGACCATACTAGGACTGAGATTAAATCTTGAAAAGATGGTCCCTTGTGGAAAAAATGCAATTTTAAGCATTATTGACTTTGTGCAAAATTTCCAAAAATGGCCAACTTTGACAATGCATTTCTCTCTCAATATTGACCCTAGGAGGGTGTTCTTGGACTTTTTAGAAAGCTTAGGATGTCCTCTAAACAAAACTTTTAGTTTCATCTTAATTGGTTCTTCCATGTTCATGTAAGAAGCTTTGACCCAAAAGGTGTTTTTGTTGACTTTTGAAAAAACCTATAATATCTGAATTTATATCTTTTCATGAGTGCATTTCTTGAACTTGAGGGCTGAAGATGAGATGTAGGGAATTGGATTTTATTCAAAATGAGCCTTGGATGATAACTTTCTGATAAAGTATGAGAAAGTTATGCCTGGTCAAAGTTTGGTTAACTTTTCCTACAAAGACCTTAATTTAGCAACTTTTGAGTTTTGATGAATTTGGGGCATTCCTTGAGGAATCATGACCAACCCTTAATCAAATGATGCATAATACTTCATAATATTGATGTTGACCAAAAATCTTGAAGTTTGATTGTATGTGGGTCACAATTGACTTTTGACCTTGTACATTTGATTTTTAGGCATTTGAGCAGTTGACTGAGCAAACTTCTTGTGCAAGGCATGAAACTTGAAATGGATGGTATTGAGAACATACCAGGACCATGGAAAAGATTTGAAGCCTTTGGAGCTCACCCATCTTGATGAAAATGGAAACCCTAATTGGAGATTCATTGCTTTAGGAGAGAGTTTGTCTGGTCAACTCTTGGGCATCCTTGAGCAGATTGAGGGCTTCAATGAGCATATTTTCAGTAAAATGGGAGGGCAAATTTTGGGTTGCAACAACTGCCCCTGTTTAATTTTCTTATACCAGAGGATGTAGATTGGCATGTCTGCATTTCGTGATCTGAGGGTGGAAGATGATTGAACACTAGAGTACCCATAAATTTTCACTCGCATGAATTAACACTGATTGGTGATATCGGGAATGGGCTTACAGATTCCATTTAGAAGTCGAATGAGAATCGTCAGAGACGGGCTTAAAGATGCCTTCCAGAAAAGATATCAATTGCATAAGAGATTCCTTTGTGAGAATTCCTGTAACTGCCGTTGAGGGGAACTTCACCGAGGAATGTTAATTTATGTCTTGGGAAATAGAGGTTAGGAGCTTTGGTTGTCCGCTGCTCTACTGGGGAATTAACTCTTGATTGAGGAGGTGGAAGTAGACTGCATATTTGGTCAGGTTCCAGGTTGCATAGTGACTTACTGGGGAAATATGAAATCGATCGTATCTGGTCGGGTCCAGGTCTTACAGTGTTGTAAACTGTTGTCTGGAGATAAGAGAAAAGGAACCTGGATAGTAGGGTTGCTTTGAAATGAAAGCCTGGGTTGTAGGGTTGTGAGAAGGAACTTGGATAGTATGGTTACTTCGAGATGAAAGTCTGGATAGTAGTGCTTATGGGAAGGAACCTGGATAGTAGGGTTACTTCGAGATGAGAGCTTGGATAGTAGGGCTATAAGAAGGAACTTGGATATTAGGGTTACTTCGAGATGAAATCCTGGATAGTAGGGCTTATGGTAAGGAACCTGGATAGTAGGGTTACTTCGAGATGAAAGCCTGGATAGTAGGGCTTATGGGAAGGAACCTAGATAATAGGGTTACTTCGAGATGAGAGCCTGGATAGTAGGGCTATGAGAAGGAACCTGGATATTAGGGTTACTTCAAGATGAAAGCCTCGATAGTAGGGCTTATGGGAAGGAACCTGGATAGTAGGGTTACTTCGAAATGAAAGCATGGATAGTAGGGCTTATAGGAAGGAACCTGGATAGTAGGGTTAATTCGAGATGAAAGCCTGGATAGTAGGGCTTATGGGAAGGAACCTGGATAGTAGGGTTACTTCGAGATGAAAGCCATGATAATAGGGATTATGGGAAGGAACCTGGATAGTAGGGTTACTTTGAGATGAAAGCCTGGATAATAAGGCTTATGGGAAGGAACCTGGATAGTAGGGTTACTTCGAGATGAAAGCCTGGATAGTAGGGCTTATGGGAAGGAACTTGGATAGTAGGGTTACTTAGAGATAAGAGCCTGGATAGTAGGGCTATAAGAAGGAACTTGGATAGTAGGGTTACTTTGAGATGAAAGCCTGGATAGTAGGGCTTATGGGAAGGAACCTGGATAGTAGGGTTACTTAGAGATGAAAGCTTGGATAGTAGGGCTTATGGGAAGGAACCTGGATAGTAGGGTTACTTCGAGATGAAAGCCTGGATAGTAGGGCTTATGGAAAGGAACCCGGATAGTAGGGTTACTTCGAGATGAAATCCTGGATAGTAGGGCTTATGGGAAGGAACCCGGATAGTAGGGTTACTTCGAGATGATAGCCTGGATAGTAGGGCTACTACATTTTATCACGTAGATTAGTTGACTCGTTTGGTTTCGGGAACTGAGTGTTCCATTAGTTGTCTGCAGATATGACATGTATAGCTTCATGGATTTAATCTTGAACTGTTGAATTGTTGATGATAACCATCTTTCCTGAAAAGGTAACAGGGTTAATTATATGCGATTCATGAAATGCATTGTGGGATGATGTTCTCAAAATAAATGAGATTATGTTGTATGCAATATGTATGCGCATGTCATGATGTATGAACATGAGATGCTATTGTGACATATCTGAGTTTGGGAAAATAAATCCTTGATTGCTACTGGAGAGTATTGGAAATAGCGTTCCTGACTGTTGTAGAAAATTGTGGTTCTTCTACTTCTGCTGGGGATGGTGAACGGAGATGACTATGCTGGAGATTTGCTCCTTGTTTACGGATATTCTGTCGGGGATAGACTCTCCTTGAGAATAACTCTGCGGGGAAATAACTCTGTTGGAGGATGAACTTCCATAGCTGAAGGGATAAACTTTGTCGGGGATTGAGCTTATGTATTCAGAGAAATAAACTCTGTTAGGGAGAAAAGTTTATGAGCCGCTTGCGATTATGAAAATCAACTGGGGAATATAGATGTCAGTTTTCTGAAGGAACCCGTCTGGGGAGAGTACCTCCTATTTTGGGGAAGCTGATGTCAAAGCTTTAATTGCCTCTACTTTGTGGGGAGTATAGACTTCACGGGGTCTTATATACTGATTATTTTGTTTCAAAGCTGTCTCTGCCCCGGTACCTGCTGGATAGAGTAACTGTCGGGTTTGACATTTTTTTAGTTTTTGCCCCTGTTTCTTAAGTTACGGGCAATTGTCTTTCTGTTTCCTATACAAATATTTATGAACAACAATCATATTCAAATGCATATGTCAAGAATAAATCATTGGATGTTTTTGCAAAACAAAACAGAAAAAGAAAAACAAATGGTTTTGTAAAAATGACTTGTATTAATTTTCGAAGTTGGCCTATAACACATGTTTTTGTACAAGGAAGCTGACGCTCTAGTAAGGCAACGCCGTCGTAAAAATGGAAGTTATACAATATTATGTACAACAAAAAGAAAACATCTATGTGAAATAATCTCATTTAAGTTTCAATTTTGCTATTGTCGCTATGTCTTCGAGTGTCTCATCACTTTGTTGTTTGTCTGAAGCTGATTAGATTGATCGGTGTCGTTCGAGCTTGACAGTTGATATTGAGGTCTAGTCGCAAGGTAATCCAATGGGACATAGTGATATGCTTTACATCCCCAACTTTTGCCTGGACTGCCCTTTCGGGTTTTCAGTCCACCAGGATACCCTTTTTTGCCCAAGCCGCCCTTTCAAGTTTTCGACTTGCCGGGTGTACAGATTTTTTCATTTTCATCTCTTATTTTTTCTCGAACCCTTTTGGTTCGTCGGGAAGCCCTTATTTTTTCCTAGTCCAGTAAACCTAGCGGGTCTTTAATCATGCGTAGTATCTTTTCACTATGTCCGCATTGACAGGGTGAGGAAGGTCGTCACCTTCCATGGTGGTTATAATCATGGCTCCACCCGAGAAAATGGTTTTGATCACAAATGGACCTTCGTATGTGGGATTCCATTTGCCCCTGGGATCACCTTGCGGAAGTATGATGTGCTTGATCACTAGATCCCCGACTTGATACTCTTGGCGTTTTACTTTTTTGTTGAAAGCCTTGATCATCCGTTTTTGATACATTTGACCATGACAGGCAGCAGTAAGTCTCTTCTCATCGATCAAATTCAGTTGATCAAGTCGAGTCCGGATCCAGTTATCTTCGTTCAAACCTGCATCCTTCATAATCCTTAAAGAAGGGATCTGGACCTTAATAGGTAGGACTGCCTCCATGCCATATACCAAAGAATAGGGTGTTGCCCATGTTGATGTCCGTGCTGAGGTGAGGTACCCATGAAGAGCAAATGGTAACATCCCATGCCAGTCTTTATATGTCATCGTCATCTTCTGTATGATCTTCTTGATGTTCTTGTTAGCAGCTTCAACAACGCCGTTCATCTTTGGCCGGTAGGGAGGAGAATTATGATGTTGTATCTTAAACTGTTTACAGAGTTCGGTGATCATCGTGTTATTGAGATTCGTACCATTGTCAGTGATGATCCTATCTGGCACACTATACCGATAGATCAGGTTATGCCTGATAAACTGCGCCACAACATTCATGGTAACGGTAGCAAAGGAGGCAGCTTCAACATATTTCGTGAAATAATCAATGGCCACCAGGATGAAGCGATGCCCATTGCAAGAGGTAGGTCTAATCTCTCCGGTCATGTCAATTCCCCACATTACAAAGGTCCAGGGAGCCGTCAAGACATTCAAGGGAACAGGAGGCACATGCACCTTATCAGCATAGATCTGGAATTTATGAAAAGTTTGAGAGTGCTGATAACAATCTGCTTCCATAGTGGACCAATAGTATCTTGTCCGTAGGATCTTCTTAGACATGGTATGTCCACTAGAATGGGTTCCGAAGGTACCTTCATGTAGATCTTCCATAATCCTCTCTGCTTCGCTCTTGTCTACACACCGCAGTAAGGTAGAGTCATGGTTGCGCTTGTAAAGGATTCCATTACTGAGGAAGAATTTCGCGGTGAACCTTCTCAGAAACTTTTTGTCGTGACAGATGCTCCTTCGGGATACTCTTGAGCCTCGAGATACCTTTTTACTTCGTGAAACCAAGGTTTATCTGCTACCTCTTCAGTATCCATCTCACAGCAGTACGTTGGTTCATCCAACCTCTCGATAGTGATTCGGGGAGCTTCATTGTCTCACCTGACCTTGAACATAGAATACATGGTAGCTAGCGCGTCCGCTAACTGGTTCTCCTCTTGTGGGAAATGTTCAAAGTTTACCTCCTCAAAGTGTGGGAGCAATGACAACACGTGCTCTTTGTACGGGATGAGATTCAGATGCTTCATATCCCATTCTCCTTTGATTTGGCTTATCACCAAGGCTGAATCCCCGAAAATGTTCAAGAACTTGATCCTTAGGTCCATAGAAACTTTGAGACCCATGATACAGGCTTCATATTCTGCCATGTTGTTAGTACAGTAAAAGCATAGTCGGGCGGTGAAAGGAGTATGACAGCCTTCAGGAGATATGATTACAGCACCAATGCCATTACCGAGTGCGTTCGAAGCTCTATCAAAAACCATGATCCATCGCGATCCTTCTTCAGGTCCTTCCTCCGGTCCGGGTTCTTCATAGTCAATTACGAGCATAATATTCTCGTCCGGGAACTCAAAATTCATGGATTGGAAGTAATCCACGGCCTGATGATCCAAATGATCCGCTAACACACTTCCCTTGATTGTTTATGGGTTGTATATTGTATATCATATTCAGTTAAGATCATCTTCCATCCTGCTATTCTTCCGGAGAGAGCGGGCTTCTCGAAGATGTACTTGATCGGATCCATCTTAGATATCAACAGAGTAGTGCGGGTCAACATATATTGTCTCAGTCGGCGAGCAGCCCACGCTAAAGCACAACAAGTTTTCTCGAGCAGTGAGTATCTTGTCTCACAGTCGGTAAAATTTTTGCTAAGGTAGTATATTGCGTGCTCTTTTTGACCAGACTCGTCATGTTACCCCAGCACATACCCCATTGAATTGTCTAGCACTGTTAGGTACAATATCAAAGGTCTTCCTTCAACCAGAGGCATCAGAATTGGTGGTTCTTGGAGGTATTCCTTTATTCTTTCGAAAGCGGTCTGGCATTCGTCATTCCACTTTACCACTTGATATTTCTTCAGGAGTTTGAAGATTGGCTCACAAGTAGCAGTCAAATGTGAAATGAACCTGGCGATATAATTTAGGCGTCCCAAGAAACCTCTAACCTCCTTCTCAGTACGGGGAGTCAGTATATCTTGTATGGCCTTCACCTTTGCAGGGTCTACCTGAATACCTTTGTCACTGACAATGAACCCCAGTAGTTTACCAGACTTTACCCCGAAGGTGCACTTGTTCGGATTCAACCTCAACTTATACGTCTTCAACCTGTCAAACATCTTTTGTAGATGATCAAGGTGTTCTTCCTCGGTTTGGGACCTGGCTATCATGTCATCAACATAAACCTATATCTCATGGTGGATCATATCATGGAAAAAAGCTACCATGGCTCGCTGATAAGTTGCCCCAACATTTTTTAATCAGAACGGCATCACCTTGTAACAGAAGGTTCCCCACTGTGTGATGACGGTTGTCTTCTCCATGTCTTCGGGAGCCATCTTGATCTGATTGTACCCAGAGAAACCATCCATGAAGGAAAAGATCTTGTGTTGTGCGGTGTTGTCAACCAGAACATCGATATGGGGAACCGGGAAGTCATCCTTTGGGCTTGCCCTGTTCAGGTCTCTGTAGTCCACACACATTTGTACCTTACCATGCTTCTTAGGTACTGATACGACGTTAGCAACCCACTGCAGATAGGAAGTGACAGCTAGGAACCCAGCGTTGAACTGTTTCATAACCTCTGCTTTCATCTTCTCTGACATTTCAGGGCGCATACGGCAAACATATTGTTTAACCGGAGGACAATCTTCTTTAGTAGGCAGACGATGTATCACAATAACAGTGTCTAAACCAAGCATGTCTTCATATGACCAAGGGAAGATCTCAAAATAGTCGTGCAACATCTGTATCAACCGCTGTTTGACATTAGTCTCCAGATTTGCGCCGATCTTGACTTCCTTTCTGTCTACCTCGGTGCTCAAGTTTATCGTCTCAAATGGCTCTTCATGAGGCTGTATAGCCCTCTTTTCCCGCTGTAACAGTCTAGCAATTTCTCCAGGCACCTCACAATCTTCCTCACCTTCGTCCTCGGCTTGGTTGATCAGATTTTCAAAGTTATAACTGAAAATAGCAGAACTGTTATCAATGGGATCCAGAGTGGATATGGATCTGCAGTTTGATATGTGAGTGTGTGTAAGAGCATAGTTGTATTGATAAAGTAAAAGGAATAAAAGAAAAATAGAGTGCACAATTTGTATGCAAGAAACCTCCAATGTTTTATTGATGACATATGAAAATGACATATAACAACCCTCACAAATAAACCATCGTGCCTCGGGTAAGACACAAGGCCATAGAGTTTATATCGTTTATTACAAATTCAAAAAACAAGTAAGACAATTACTGCTGAACAAAAGAAATTGGCACAAAATCTTTGGCCATCCAATTACTAGGTCCACCGTTGGTAGTAGGATATATCCAGCTATCAATATCAGAATCCTTGTCATTGTCTTCTATAGCATTAACCCCACGATTGTTGATGCGTAGGGGAGGTCCTCAGGCCCGAGCACGTCGAGCCGCCCTTTGAGCTCCTGAAGTAAAGCCCAAACCAAATTTGTCAGTTTTATGAGGAAAATCAGGGAGCTGTCCCCAAATGGTACACCCACCTTCCTCAACTACTGCTCTGGCGTCCTTGAGAGAATCCATCTTCAAAGGAGATTTGGTGATCTTCGCCGCACTAGTGATGGTCACGGTTGATGCCATAATCTGGGGAACCTCTTCAAACTTTTGACAAGGGGTCTCTATGAATTCCACGTCCATCTCCACATACCTAAAAGAGTTCAGGTGGCTTACCATATACTCCTCTTCACCATGCACAGTGATAATTTTCCCCTTCACTAGATACTTCAGCATTTGGTGCAGCGTAGAAGTAACGACCCCCGCTTCATGAATCCAAGGGCGACCCAACAAACAAGAGTATGATGGCCTGATATCCATCACGTAGAAGGTGGATTCAAAGGTCTGGGAACCCACTTTGACAGGGATATCCACCTCCCCGCGCACCATTCTTTCTGACCCGTCAAAATCCATCACCACAATGTTACTAGGCTTTAAGGTCAAGCCTTCACAATCTAGCCGATCAAGAGCCTTAGATACTTGGTTATCCATGGGCTCTTAGATACTTGCTCATTGTGTTTTCAAAAATGGTTTGTTTGCTTTTCAACTGTGGGTTTTAAAAAGTTTCTTTGAAAGTTTCAGTTCGACTCTTGTGTCAGAGTGTTTGAAAAATTGCTTTGAAAGCTTTTGAAAAGTGTCGGTGTGAAAAGATTTTTTGTTTGTTTTTGAAGTTAGAGCAAGTATCTAGAGTCGTCTACCCACCCTAAGGAATTCGTCTGTGTAGATGTCCCTTAAAGTAGTGCCATCCCACCATTGAGAGGTAGGTAGCACCACCGTTGGAGGTATTCGGGTCAATTCGAGTTTGTAGGGACATGGTGATCACCAGAGCAATGGGAAGACACCTTAGAAGCTACCCTCATGCCAGGTTCCCGGATCATGAGGACTTACTAAGACATCCTCTACTCGACGATCACCTTTCGAGGCAAGGCAACAGTGAGGCGTACCCTAGGGGTGGTGTGTGCGATTCGTGTGTCGTTTTCATTGATATTAGTCTTGTCATGTTATTGGTGATCTAGCGCTTGTTTTTATTTTGTCCATACATTCTTTCATGCCTTGATTAACAGTTAAAAAGTTTGCGGGAAAGGTAAATCTAAAGCTATTACAAATGGCGCGGGTCCACATCGCCAAAATTAAACTGGACCCTGATTTGACAAAAAATAAATAAAGCAAATAAAAGTGCGAAAAGTAAATGTTACAAAGCTTTGGGAGAGATACATAATTATTTAAGCACAATAAAATAAATACGCGAAATTAAACAATTAAGAACATGGGCGTTGGACCCTTTTGCAAAAATTAAAATTAATGAGGAATTAGAATTAATATTAAAAGAGAATGTTTTTGGTATTTTTATGTTTTTTAAGGTTTAATAAAAAAGAATTAATTAAAACTAAAATAAAATGCTAAACCTAATTCTAATTATTTTTAAGTTTTTAAGAAAATATTGAAGTTTTTTAACCTAAATGAAACCCTAAATTTTTTATGTACAATTTAATTATGAAAATAGATAAATAAATAATATTATGATAAAAAAGGAAAAATTAAAAGGAATAAAAATTATCAATTAAACCTAAGTCTATATTTTTTAGATTTTATTATGAAAAGAATTAAAATTGTAACCTAATTTAAAACTAATTAATTGCATGCTAATTTATTTACAAGAAAATATCAAAATAAATAATTATTATATTTTTTATCTTTTTCTGAGTTTTTTATGTATTTTTTGTATTTTGTAAAAATAATTAATTGAATCAAAACAATAAAACAAGTAAAATAACAATTGAAAATAAAATGTAAAAAATATAGAGAAGGCAAACCAGGGGGGGTTCAGGCCCCAAAGTGGAGGTAGGACTTTGAATAATCTGGCCCAAAAAACCCTGGGTCCGTTTGACTTTCCAGGTGGCCTACGGACATGTTGACCAGCGCTTATGGTGTTCAGCAACCTTGAGCCTTTGATTTGGATATGCTAGACGCGTGGACGCTTGGATTAGGAGGTGTATCATGATCCCTCACCCCAGTACTGCACGTGAACGTTAATTGAAGAAAAATAAATGGGAACATTGAAGACCTGGGACTCGAACCCAGGTCATATGCCTTGCCAATGTTTTCTCTGACCAGCTGTGCCAACCAAACGCGTTTTATATATATTAGACAAACAAATAATAAAAAAGAAAGTGGGTTAATGGCTTGGAAATGCGCGCGAGATTTTGAATAAGCCAGTCAGCGTGTGACATGTAATCATCTTCTCCACCTTCCCTGAAATATAAAACATTGAGCAACGGTTTTAGATGCGTTGCCTAAGACCATATACCAGAAAATAGCGATTAGGTTATCTTTGAACATAAATTAGGCGCGAGGGTTGGGATCTCTTCGTCTAGATGAGCTGAGTCTAATTATGGTCCTGAGAACGTCCAATTTTGCCATACCTGGAAACCCCTAATTCAAAAGCTGCAAAACCCTAATGCTCAATAATGGTGAAATCGTATTGAGTGCACAAAAACGCAATTAAATGGTACAGTTAGCATCAGAATACATCAATGAGTAATAATCCATAAGAAGAATGCAATGATTATGCTTGAAAATCAAAATACGATTATGCTTATTTCATGAAAAATTTCGAGTTCTGTGTACCAATCCTTGAGGTTTTGATGGTTGTTTCTGATTGGAACGTGATCGGTGATCTCCAAGGAAACTATTGAAACAAGAATGGAGGCTTGAATCGACCTAAAAAGTGCTTTTCAGTTTTGAGCTTTTAGGGAATTTTTCCAAGTTTGTCAATGGTTCTTTAGCGCAGCTTTCTGTGTATGGGCATTAGGTTTATGATCAAGCATATGTAGTGAGGCTATTTGGTTAACAAAAGTAGAACAAATCTCTTGTAATCATTGATTGAATATTTGATTTTTTTCCATTATGTTTTCAATCTTTTTCACATGGTTTTTGTATCAATTATGCTCAAATCAGACCAAATCTTTCCCTATTGACCTATGCACGAAATATTGAAGGCAAAATATGCATGAAAAGATTTATTAGGTCAAGTTATATATTTTCCACATATTTAAATGATTTAAATGAATTAATATAAATAATAATTCAAATAAATAAATAAAAAATGAGAAAATACTTCCCTTTGGGCCAAGTGGTCGTGCACATGCTTAGAATGATGAATCATGGAAGAAAAATGGGCCCATTAGCAATTTTAGGCCATTTGAATCAAAGTTGACTTTTCAAAATATCCAAAAATTTCCCAACTTCCACAAGGCATAACTTGCTCAATTTTTAAGCTTTCCTCATTTTCTTGGACATTTTGGAAAGGTCTTTGAGTCCTCTAACCAATGCCTTTGGTCCCATGTCATTTTGGTTTACCAATCTCAAGTTATGGCCTTTGACTTAAAGTCCCTTTTTGTTGACTTTTGAAAATGACCTATAATGTTGAAATTGATAACTTTTTGTGAGAGTATTTCTTGGACTTGAAGTATGAAGATGAGTTGTAGGAAATGTCTTTCTCTTCAAAATGAGCTTTGGATGGAATTTTTCTGATAATCCATGTGAAAGTTATGCCCTGGTCAATTTCAGTTGACTTTTTCAGCTGTCCAAATAAGGAAACTTTTGCATCTTGATGATTTCTGAGCCAAATTTTGAGAATCCTGATCAAGCATTGATCAAATGATGTTTGTGGCTTCAAAATGATATGTTGACCAAAAATTTGGACTTTTGACTGTCAAATGACCATTTTGCCCCTACAGTTGACTGTAGTGCAATTTAGGGTTTTGACTGTGCAATCTTGAGCTGAATGCCTTGAAACTTGATATGAGGATACTTGACCATATTTGTAGGCACATGAGATTTGATTGAGCCCTTGAAAACTTCATTTCCTTGATCAGGACACAAACCCTAGTTTTGACTGTATAGGAGACCTTTGCACTGTGCAACCCTTGGGGAATTTTGTGACTTGGCTTGGCAATTTCTTGAAGAATATGGGAGGGCAAATTTTGGGGTACAACAGTTGCCCCTGTTCAATCTTCTTAGACCTGAGGATGTAGATTGGCTGACGTGCCTTTCATAATCCGAGGGTAGAAGATGATTGGACACTAGAGTACCCAGAAATTTGCGCTCACATGTTAGCAGTTTGGTGGGAATGGGCTTATAGATGCCATTTGGAGATTGCTGGATAGGATGATGGGCTTATAGATGCCATCTGGATGTTGATCGCGTAAGAGATTCCTTAGCGAGAACCTGCATACCTGCAAAAGAAAAATGAGTACCTGACACGTTGCAGGAGCTGGTTTTCAGATGCTTGGTATAGATGTGTCCTGACTGGTTACAGGAGCTGAGTCTGGAGCTTCAAACGGCGATGAATGAACCAGGGATGGTTACTGCCTTAGCATGAATGGTAAGAGAACCTTGGGTGATTTTAACTTCAACAACGCTCGTCGAGAAAATCTTGGGTGTCTTCTACTGGGATAAGAATCAGGGAGATCTTAGGGTCGATCTGACTGAACCAGAGAAGGCCTTTGACTGGATAAGCATCAGGAAAATCTTAGGGTCGATTTAGCTGAACCGGACAAGGTCTTGAAATATCTTCGACTGGATAAGTATCAGGGAGATCTTAGGGTCGATCTGACTGAACCAGAGAAGGCCTTTGACTGGATAAGCATCAGGAAAATCTTAGGGTCGATTTAACTGAACCGGACAAGGTCTTGGAATATCTTCAACTAGATAAGCATCAGGGAGATCTTGGGGTCGATCTGACTGAACCAGAGAAGGCCTTTGACTGGATAAGCATCAGGAAAATCTTAGGGTCGATTTAACTGAACCGGACAAGGTCTTGGAATATCTTCAACTGGATAAGCATCAGGGAGATCTTGGGGTCGATCTGACTGAACCAGAGAAGGCCTTTGACTGGATAAGCATCAGGAAAATCTTAGGGTCGATTTAACTGAACCGGACAAGGTCTTGAAATCTTCAACTGGATAAGCATCAGGGAGATCTTAGGGTCGATCTGACTGAACCAGAGAAGGCCTTTGACTGGATAAGCATCAGGAAAATCTTAGGGTCGATTTAACTGAACCGGAAAAGGTCTTGGAATATCTTCAACTGGATAAGTATCAGGGAGATCTTAGGGTCGATTTGACTGAACCAGAGAAGGCCTTTGACTGGATAAGCATCAGGAAAATCTTAGGGTCGATTTAACTGAACCGGACAAGGTCTTGGAATATCTTCAACTGGATAAGCATCAGGGAGATCTTGGGGTCGATCTGACTGAACCAGAGAAGGCCTTTGACTGGATAAGCATCAGGAAAATCTTAGGGTCGATTTAACTGAACCGGACAAAGTCTTGAAATGTGATTGAGAATTTAAACTGCATCCTTCCTGAAAGGTAAAGGTCAGTCATATGCAATGCATGATATGGATCAAGCAATGATGTTCTCAACATAAATGAGACTTGTATGATATGATGCGTCTATGCATGTTATAATGATGTATGTGGTGTTTTATGTATGTTTTTGTCTAGGAAAGTGAATCCTTGACGGGTGCCGGGAAGTCGTATCCTGGGCTGATGTTGAGGAATAGATTTTGCTTCCGCTGGGGATGATAACTGCAAGAATACCGGTAGGAGAAGATGACTCCGTTGCGGAATAAACTTGGCGAATGGAAGATTCTGCAGGGAGAAAAGATACTCTAGCGACTATGCTGGGAAGCAATACTCTGTGGGGATAGAGATGCTTTGCTGAATGTTGAGAGTAACTTGCTGAGGATGTCTTGTTGTTGGAAGTGTGAATAGACTTTGCTGGGGATAGGAAAGAACTACGTTGACGACGACCTTTCCGTGGCTTTTGGCTGAGGATAACCCAGTTATATCCTGTTAAGGAAATAACTCTTTGAATAAAGCCGGGAGACGCGTTCGTTCTTTGCAAGGGGATAAGCTTCCAGAATCTACTGGGGATAAGCTTACTGCTTGGAGATATGAATTCCAATTTTCCTGGGGAAACTGGATTGGACTCTTCTGGGGAGCTTTGATATGCTGGGGAAGTGATCCCTTTGAATGTTGATGTACCGCCGGGGAGCAATCTTTAGACCAAGACTGCCGGGGATGCTTGTATTGCTGCTGGGGAAGTATTGAGATCTACGGGAGGATACTCAATTTCCTTGCGATTTATCAACTCTGCTTGGAGAAGAATGTATTGACCTGCTGATTTACTCTCTGGGGAATTTAAGATGTACTGGTCATGTTCTTTAGCTGAACCTACCTTGGTACCTCGGAGGATAGAACAATTAGACTGCTCAGACAACTCTTTATTGCCCCTGTTTCTGAGGTGGGAGAGGAAGACCTGCGAGGTGCTGATAGCGGTTGATGGACAAACTCTTCTTCTGATAGGCAAGTGACAAGATGACAAGACGTAGTCGTACGCTTTGATCCCTAACTTTTTCCTGGACCGCCCTTTCGGGTTTTCAGTCCACCGGGATACCCATTTTTGCCCAAGCCTCCTTTTCAGGTTTTCGACTTGCCGGGTGTACAGATTTTTTTCATTTCATCCCTTCATTTGCCCGAACCCTTTTGGTTCGCCGGGAAGCCCTTATTTTTGCCTAGGTGTGTCAACCTAGCGGGTCTTTGATTTTGCGTAGTATTTTTTCGACTATGTCCATGTTCTCAGAATGTTGGGGAGTTGCCCCTGTTTAGAAGTGTTTTGTCATGCCACCAGAAGGTGTTTGATCAGGCAAGATTCATTGTTGAAATGCCCCCAGTGACTCAGGAGGAGATTTGCCCCAGGCTATTTGGCCTTTGAGAGATTCTCCGAATCTTGATTGGATTGCCCCAGATGATGGACAATAGTTATGCCATGCCCCTTGATTGGAAGTACTTTTGTTCATTAGGTATTCATCGTGCGAATTTCCCTGCTGTTCAAACAAAAAGTCGTTTGCGAACAAAGTTATGTTAAAAATGCAAAGCTTATGTCTGTCTTGAAGATCTTTAAAAATGCTTTTTTTTTTCATAAAACATGTGGATGTTTGTAAAACATGATGTCAACTCTGTATTTACCGTAGCCTTAAGGAGTCAGGATACCTTCGTAACAGTATGCTTTCGAACTAACCCATGCTTCAGCTAGGACTTTTGAGGGTTATAACGTGGCCTGGTTCACGGTTTAATAAACAAAGGATAAAGGCTCAAATTTTATTTGTACCCACCCGCTCTTCGTGATGTTCTCCAAACCTAAACTCAGTTGATCGTGCGTTAGACCTTGTTTGAGTCTTTGTCCTGATGTTCCAATGATGGTTCGGATATTGATAACTTATTTTGAATAGGCAGTCATTCCTTTTTTGCTGAGGGTTTGTAAGACCTCTTTCTTGTCCGATTTTTGTTATCCCTTTCTTTTTTGCCTGAACTGTTTCCTTTTTTGGAATTACAGTCAGCGGGATGCCCCAGTTTTGTAAGTCTCCTTTATGGGTTTTGACCTACTGGGTTTTTTATTTTTTGAGATATTGACTGCCTTTCTTTATTGATTATTCGGAACCATCACTATCTTTCTTTGTTTTGTAAGGACCTCTTTGGTGCCATTCGTTATGCACTTGGATCAACTGAGAGACTACCCTGCCCCAGGTTATGATTAAGGGTTTTAAATTGCGAAAAGAAAAACTCCTACTTCTTTGGCTCAGATGGGTTGACGAGGGATTATCTTCCTTATAACTCCAGTATTTAGGAATTGAAACAATGCCTGTACCTCATCAGCGGGGTCTGTTCAAAAGCATACTGTAAAGATCGTGGTATCGTTTTCGTCATCCTCCCTCAAGAGGCTTAGAATTATTATTTAAGAGTTGACATCGGAAAAAATATGGAAACAGTTTGCATATAGTGAATGCGAATATATTGATTCCAAATAGACATAAGCGATGCATTAATGAAATAACAATGTTTTAACAATGAGTAAATGTTTGAACAAAAGGAAATTGCAACTTGAACATTCGAATGAACAAAGGTTTTCCAGTCTCAGGATTTGTCACTTCAAATGGTGAGTCTTGCAGGGGTAGTAGAAGAACTCAGCCTGACCATCTTGGGTGAATTCCACAGCTCCTTCCTCAATCAGGTCCTGGATTTTATTTTTTAGAGTCCAACAATCCTCTGTGGCATGCCCCGGACTGTCAGAATGATAAGCGCAGTGAGTGTTGGGGTCATATCTTGAGGGTGTCCTGTTGGGATTCTTAGGAGGATCCTTTAGAGTTACCAAGTTCAACCTCAGCAGCTGTTGTAAGGCTTGAGGCAGCGACACGTTGAGCTTGGTGAATTGCCTTTTGGGCTTGTCTGGCTGAAGCTGGTGAGGTTGATACTGAATTGGTGATACTGGAGCCATATGAGGAGCTTTCTCCTTGCCTCTTTGTCTCAAAGATGGTTGAACGATGATTGGCTTTTTACCTTTAGATGTTTGCCCCAGTTGGTTACCCTGAAGCAGTTGGTTGACGAGAAACCGGAGCTCATCTTGTCTTTGAGCTAAACCTTGAATGGCATTCCTCTGCCCCAGCATTTGGGCTTTCATTGCATCCATCTCAGCTTGTAGGTGTTTCAACTTTTCATCCTCAGCACCGTTCTTGACAAAGGTCTCCCTGAGAAGGGTCCTTAGCTCTTCCTGTCCCTTGGATAGATTCAGGAGGATTTCCCCGAACCGAGTCTCTTTGAGCAAGAAGGTCCTGGTTATCTAGTTGGAAGGCCATTGCTGAAATAAACAGCGAGAAAGGTAAGTGACCTGCAACAAAGATACCTGTTATGTAATGATATGTATGATATGCATGCAGTGATTTCAAGGACCTCGAGGGGTAAACAAAAAAATTTGTTAGAATTTGGGTCCGGTAGCTTGACTGAAGGAACTTCGTGTTGTTGAGAGTCCTTCTTCAAGGGTCAAAGGCTCACCATATCCAGTGGGTCATAGCCCCTGACTTTAGTCATCCTGTCTGGCTTTGATTTCCAAACAACCTTGGTTGGGGGGAACCTTCTTCAAGTGTCAAAGCTCACCATATCTAGTGGGTCATAGCCCCTGACAATCTTTGGCTAGAGGAAAATAAATCCTCTTTGCCCCTTGCTAGATGTTTGATTTATCATGACCTGCATCACAAGCCCTTGAGATCCTTGAAATTGGTTAGGATGTATGCAATGGTATGATGTTATGTTATGCATGGGGTAATGTGAGTAGCCATGTTATGAGTCCCAATTAAGGACTGCAAACCAAAACCTGCAAGAAACTTAGTAAACCCTTTCATGAGTCCCAGTTAAGGACTATAAACGAAACCTGCAAGAAACTCGATAGACCTTGTTATGAGTCCTAATTAAGGACTACAAACAAAACCTGCAAGAAGCTCAAGTGTCAGACAACAAGCATGCAAATAGTCAAGTACGAAGGCACACAAGTCACACAAGAGAAACCCTTAGAGTTTAGGCCAGCATGGGGGCTGGGTATTACCCTCTTGAAGTTGGTGGGCTCAACCTGTCCTATTAGAAGTAACCGGGTTCTAAGGTTCCCAATATCACGGGATTCTTTCATTGTTCATCGTTTCGATTTAGCCACTGAACTGGCGACCGAAATATTCCAGGAAAGCAATCCTCAATTGAGTGTAGTATCGAGTATCAACCAACCTCGGACTGCACCAAAGTCAGTTATCTCACTACCCTAAAGAGGCCAAGATAGTTCAATTAAGGTTCCTAAGGTCTGTTGATGCTTCACGACACCACGCGGAGGCCCCGTACTCTCCTTGACTGAACTCAAGGGTTACCGGTACACACCAAAGTGCCACATCAACATAGCAGACTGTTTCAACCATGTCGGTATACCCCGCACAGTTCCCTCACAGCCTTGTTGCTACTTTCTAAGAAGGTATCCCCCAGATCCGGGTTAGGATCTATATAACTCCCAAGACAGTCCCACAATAATAAAGCAAGCAAGTCAATACAATTGAAAACACAGTGATGAACTAACCCTAAGGTACACCTCACTTTATAAGATATTCCCCAGCAGAGTCGCCAGTTCTGTGATCGGTGGATCTGGAACTGACTGTTTAACGCTGGTTCGCGAAATGTCGTGGAAGCAAGAGTCGCCACCGTCTTTTATTTTCTCCAAATGGAAAGGACAAAAGCACAGAAAAATTCCTTTAAAGAGATTGCTCTCGGTTCGGGAGGTAGGTTATAGAAAGGGAAGGTGCTAGCACCCTTTCTATCCATGGTTATCCATGGGCTCTTAGATACTTGCTCATTGTGTTTTCAAAAATGGTTTGTTTGCTTTTCAACTGTGGGTTTTAAAAAGTTTCTTTGAAAGTTTCAGTTCGACTCTTGTGTCAGAGTGTTTGAAAAATTGCTTTGAAAGCTTTTGAAAAGTGTCGGTGTGAAAAGATTTTTTGTTTGTTTTTGAAGTTAGAGCAAGTATCTAGAGTCGTCTACCCACCCTAAGGAATTCGTCTGTGTAGATGTCCCTTAAAGTAGTGCCATCCCACCATTGAGAGGTAGGTAGCACCACCGTTGGAGGTATTCGGGTCAATTCGAGTTTGTAGGGACATGGTGATCACCAGAGCAATGGGAAGACACCTTAGAAGCTACCCTCATGCCAGGTTCCCGGATCATGAGGACTTACTAAGACATCCTCTACTCGACGATCACCTTTCGAGGCAAGGCAACAGTGAGGCGTACCCTAGGGGTGGTGTGTGCGATTCGTGTGTCGTTTTCATTGATATTAGTCTTGTCATGTTATTGGTGATCTAGCGCTTGTTTTTATTTTGTCCATACATTCTTTCATGCCTTGATTAACAGTTAAAAAGTTTGCGGGAAAGGTAAATCTAAAGCTATTACAAATGGCGCGGGTCCACATCGCCAAAATTAAACCGGACCCTGATTTGACAAAAAATAAATAAAGCAAATAAAAGTGCGAAAAGTAAATGTTACAAAGCTTTGGGAGAGATACATAATTATTTAAGCACAATAAAATAAATACGCGAAATTAAACAATTAAGAACATGGGCGTTGGACCCTTTTGCAAAAATTAAAATTAATGAGGAATTCGAATTAATATTAAAAGAGAATGTTTTTGGTATTTTTATGTTTTTTAAGGTTTAATAAAAAAGAATTAATTAAAACTAAAATAAAATGCTAAACCTAATTCTAATTATTTTTAAGTTTTTAAGAAAATATTGAAGTTTTTTAACCTAAATGAAACCCTAAATTTTTTATGTACAATTTAATTATGAAAATAGATAAATAAATAATATTATGATAAAAAAGGAAAAATTAAAAGGAATAAAAATTATCAATTAAACCTAAGTCTATATTTTTTAGATTTTATTATGAAAAGAATTAAAATTGTAACCTAATTTAAAACTAATTAATTGCATGCTAATTTATTTACAAGAAAATATCAAAATAAATAATTATTATATTTTTTATCGTTTTCTGAGTTTTTTATGTATTTTTTGTATTTTGTAAAAATAATTAATTGAATCAAAACAATAAAACAAGTAAAATAACAATTGAAAATAAAATGTAAAAAATATAGAGAAGGCAAACCAGGGGGGGTTCAGGCCCCAAAGTGGAGGTAGGACTTTGAATAATCTGGCCCAAAAAACCCTGGGTCCGTTTGACTTTCCAGGTGGCCTACGGACATGTTGACCAGCGCTTATGGTGTTCAGCAACCTTGAGCCTTTGATTTGGATATGCTAGACGCGTGGACGCTTGGATTAGGAGGTGTATCATGATCCCTCACCCCAGTACTGCACGTGAACGTTAATTGAAGAAAAATAAATGGGAACATTGAAGACCTGGGACTCGAACCCAGGTCATATGCCTTGCCAATGTTTTCTCTGACCAGCTGTACCAACCAAACGCGTTTTATATATATTAGACAAACAAATAATAAAAAAGAAAGTGGGTTAATGGCTTGGAAATGCGTGCGAGATTTTGAATAAGCCAGTCAGCGTGTGACATGTAATCATCTTCTCCACCTTCCCTGAAATATAAAACATTGAGCAACGGTTTTAGATGCGTTGCCTAAGACCATATACCAGAAAATGGCGATTAGGTTATCTTTGAACATAAATTAGGCGCGAGGGTTGGGATCTCTTCGTCTAGATGAGCTGAGTCTAATTATGGTCCTGAGAACGTCCAATTTTGCCATACCTGGAAACCCCTAATTCAAAAGCTGCAAAACCCTAATGCTCAATAATGGTGAAATCGTATTGAGTGCACAAAAACGCAATTAAATGGTACAGTTAGCATCAGAATACATCAATGAGTAATAATCCATAAGAAGAATGCAATGATTATGCTTGAAAATCAAAATACGATTATGCTTATTTCATGAAAAATTTCGAGTTCTATGTACCAATCCTTGAGGTTTTGATGGTTGTTTCTGATTGGAACGTGATCGGTGATCTCCAAGGAAACTATTGAAACAAGAATGGAGGCTTGAATCGACCTAAAAAGTGCTTTTCAGTTTTGAGCTTTTAGGGAATTTTTCCAAGTTTGTCAATGGTTCTTTAGCGCAGCTTTCTGTGTATGGGCATTAGGTTTATGATCAAGCATATGTAGTGAGGCTATTAGGTTAACAAAAGTAGAACAAATCTCTTGTAATCATTGATTGAATATTTGATTTTTTTCCATTATGTTTTCAATCTTTTTCACATGGTTTTTGTATCAATTATGCTCAAATCAGACCAAATCTTTCCCTATTGACCTATGCACGAAATATTGAAGGCAAAATATGCATGAAAAGATTTATTAGGTCAAGTTATATATTTTCCACATATTTAAATGATTTAAATGAATTAATATAAATAATAATTCAAATAAATAAATAAAAAATGAGAAAATACTTCCCTTTGGGCCAAGTGGTCGTGCACATGCTTAGAATGATGAATCATGGAAGAAAAATGGGCCCATTAGCAATTTTAGGCCATTTGAATCAAAGTTGACTTTTCAAAATATCCAAAAATTTCCCAACTTCCACAAGGCATAACTTGCTCAATTTTTAAGCTTTCCTCATGTTCTTGGACATTTTGGAAAGGTCTTATAGTCCTCTAACCAATGCCTTTGGTCCCATGTCATTTTGGTTTACCAATCTCAAGTTATGGCCTTTGACTTAAAGTCCCTTTTTGTTGACTTTTGAAAATGACCTATAATGTTGAAATTGATAACTTTTTGTGAGAGTATTTCTTGGACTTGAAGTATGAAGATGAGTTGTAGGAAATGTCTTTCTCTTCAAAATGAGCTTTGGATGGAATTTTTCTGATAATCCATGTGAAAGTTATGCCCTGGTCAATTTCAGTTGACTTTTTCAGCTGTCCAAATAAGGAAACTTTTGCATCTTGATGATTTCTGAGCCAAATTTTGAGAATCATGATCAAGCATTGATCAAATGATGTTTGTGGCTTCAAAATGATATGTTGACCAAAAATTTGGACTTTTGACTGTCAAATGACCATTTTGCCCCTACAGTTGACTGTAGTGCAATTTAGGGTTTTGACTGTGCAATCTTGAGCTGAATGCCTTGAAACTTGATATGAGGATACTTGACCATATTTGTAGGCACATGAGATTTTATTGAGCCCTTGAAAACTTCATTTCCTTGATCAGGACACAAACCCTAGTTTTGACTGTATAGGAGACCTTTGCACTGTGCAACCCTTGGGGAATTTTGTGACTTGGCTTGGCAATTTCTTGAAGAATATGGGAGGGCAAATTTTGGGGTACAACAACAGGCTTAGTGACAACCTTCAGGGAGATCTCGGGAGAGAAAACCCTTCCACTTCGAGTAACTTTGCTTGCCCCGATAATGTTACTGACATCGGGATCAGCCTCTTCAGTCTTCAAATCCTGTTTGACGCCATGATATTAAACATCAGAACCATAATTCCAAGGGACGGCTTTTTCCGAGGAGTATGGTACAGGACCAGGAAAAGTTATTATCAACGGAGTGATTCTTGGAGTAGGTGTAATCCTAACAGGTCTTTTAGAGGATACCTTGGAAGGATTGGCGGAAATGGTTATGATAGCAACATCTTCATGTGGAATAGTCAGAATCAGAGTCTTTTCAAACAAGATTTCTCTGCTATCCGTTAGGCGTTGGACACCTGCTTTCAGCAAATAACAACCAGAAGGTAGAGATAAACACATGTGGCAACCTTCACCACAGCCTGGAAATAAACCGGCTAGCAACAAATTCTTCTTGACATTCATGAGAGAAGTGGAAACTTCATCAACAAAGGTAACGAATAGATCAGTATCAACGGCATTAACACCATGGTTTGTGTTTGGGCATGGGAGAAATTATGACATTAGGCTTCTCAGGAACATCAAACTCAATCTCCTTGGCTTCGATCAAATCCTGTATCTTATTTCTCATAGCCTAACAGTCATTTGTATCATGGCCTGGACTCTCAGAATGGTAAGCACACGAGCGTTTGGATTGTACCGAGCAGATGTGGTTTTAGGATTCTTGGGAGCCTCCTTTAAGGTTGCCAAGTTAGATCTTAACAGATGGGGTAAAACCTCAGTCAACTTCATATTAATCTGGGTGAATTGCCTTTGCGGTCTTTCTACCCTTTGCTGATTGTTTCGTTGTTGAGTAGCCGCAGGCCTAGGTATCATCACAGCCCCTACCATTGGATGGCGCTCAACTCTGCTCTGACCTCTTGGGTTATAGATGGCACTGACCTCCTTCTTACCCGTGAATGGCTTCTTCGCAGTACTCGAAGAGGTGTCTTTCTGGAATTTGCCGCTCTAGATTCCAGCTTCTGCCCTTTCCCCAATCAATATCATCTCGGTGAAACCAGCTGAGGAGCTACCATTCAAGTGATTGAAGAGAGAACCAGACAGCGTACCAAGAAACATGTCAACCAGCTCCCTATCAAACAAAGGGGGTTGGACTCTCCCTAACAGATCTCTCCATTTCTGTGCATATTCCTTGAAACCTTCGCTTGCACCCATGGACATACTCTGGAGTTGAGTACTGGTAGGGGCAAGGTCAGCATTATATTGATACTACTTGTAAAAAGCAACAGCTAGATCTTCCCAGTTGCGGACATTGGTTCCCTCCAGTTGATAGAACCACTCAAGTTGAGTCCCAGATAAATTGTCCTGAAAGAAATGGACCCACAAGTTCCTATCAGCAGTGTGAGGCTGAATCTTTCTCACGTAGGAACGGAGATGAAGCTTGGGACAAGACACCACATCATATTTCACAAAAACCAGAGCCTTAAGCTTCTGTGGGATGACTACCCCAGATACCAACCCCAACTCTTCAAAATCCAGCCTTGGTATTCTTTAGATCTCCATTGCACTCAGATGATCCTCTAACTGTTTGTATATATCCTCAGCAGGAGGATACTGTTCATCATTGTAATTTGTGTCATTATCAGAAACCTCAGGGCTAGGGTCCTCCTCCCTTGTCTCTCCTCCTTGATTCTCCCATTCTTTGGACGAGGAGGTCAGATCAACCGGTTGCTTCAATGGTCCCTTGAATCTTCTGCCCAAATTTAGGACACCAGCGGTCTTCTTCTTCTTCTTCCCTTTCAGAATAAGGGCCTTCAAATCATCCTGCCCCTTAGCCAAGGCAACGAACATTTGCTGAAATTAGGCATTTTGTGCCTGGAGATCCTTGATGCTTTGTTCAGAAGACATTATTGCTGAAATAAACAGCGAAGAAGATGAGAAATTTGTTATGGTACTTGTTTATGTATTGATATGGATGGCATGTGTATGCAATGATTTCAAGGACTTTGGGAAATTTAAATTTGCGAATCCAAAATGAAACAAAGATTTTATTAGTAGAATTCAAAATACAATTGCATTTTAGGCATTACAATTGAAAATTCTAAAAACTAAGAGAAATCAAGTTTCCCATGGGTGCTTCATGTTCGTGCCGAGATAAACATTAAGGCTTCTTTCATCATGAAGTTGCTTTGTGAGCTCTAAGACTTTCTTCTCCTGGGCATAAAACTGGTCCCTATAAGTATCCTGCTCCTTCTTCAACTGAATCCAGGACCTCTGTAATTCTTCAAGATCAGTGGGCATATCAGGATGAAGAACCGTGTAGGGAATATCCCCTTTAGTAATGGGCTCCACAATCACTGGCAAGACAGATATTTACGACATCATCAGTTTTTGAGCACGAGCTCGTACCCATTGGAGATAAGGTTCCATAGGAATGGAATTCTTCGGCCCCAAAGTCTTGGCATCAGATCTGTTTACCATGCCCCGAGCTCGTATGAACCTCTGGCGATACCCTTGAACATCATCCTCATAATTAAACACAATTCCCTGGATAAGCATCTCATGAGGACCATCCCTTCGAGCGTAACCAAACTGTCGCAGATCCAAACAAAGATTGTAAGTTATGCCTCCCCTAATTCCAAGTAGTGGGACATTAGGGAACTCCCCACAACGGTCAATAATAGAAATATCTCCCATAGATCGGGAATACCAAAGAATATCCGTGTGAGAAAGTGACATTATCCTTTGAGACCAACCCAAACCTTCTTCATTCTTCAGCATTGACTTAGGGAGGTGAGAAATAAACCACCTCGACAGTAATGGTATGCAGCACAAAAGAACCCCTCTTCTCTTCATAGTACGAGTGTGGAGAGCATGCAAGATATCTCCGAGCATAGTAGGAACAAGGTTGTGAGAGAGGAAGATCTTGATAGCATTCACGTCTATGAGCAAGTTTGGATTAGGGAACAGTACTAACCAATAAATTAGAAGGGCCAAAACCTCCTCAAAAGCCTGAAAGTCCAAATCATTCCAAAACAGGTGGGCCTTCTCTATTAGGAACTTGGCTAGAAGACCCTTGACTCTGCTTCTTATTTCCCAATTGGATACGATGTCGGCCCGTTTCAGATGCAAAGCTGAGGCAATGATCTCTGGCTTGGGAACTTCTTCTAAACCTGTGAAAGGCATCTGGTCAAGAATAGGTAGATCCAATAACTGAGAGAACTCTTCCATGGTAGGCACCAACTGATATTCTGGAAAGGTGAAGCAGTGCTGCTTAGGATCAAAGAACTAAAAGAGTACCCCCATCATCTTTTCATCAAAGCTCGAAGTAACCAGGTTGAGAAGTCGATCATGTCTCTTAGTGAACGAAGAAGTTTCAGGAACCCTTGATACTAGCTCCTTGAGTTGGATAGGTATTCTCATAAAGATGATTCGGATAGTGTTTCTACGAGCGGAAGCCATGATCTGCAAAACAGAACAAAGATAAATTCCCTTGGTCATTAAAATGATTAGTGTAATGAGAATGGATGCTATGTTATGATGCATGATGTTATATTCAAATAGAGTAAATCACACACAAGCAAATCACACAATAGACCTTAGGTTCAAAGGTTTGCATAAGATTAAAGGTCAGTACCCTCTTAAAGTTTAGTTGGTTTCAAACCTGTCTTAGAAAAGTAACCGGGTTCTAAGGATTCTCAATATCACTGATCATCCTTTATCGGGCATTGTTTTAGCTCAGGCAATCTTTTCTTGCGGCCGAAATATCCCGAAAGTTTGATCTCAATGAGTGTAGCATCGAGTATCAACCAATCCTCAGCTTTATACTGAGGTCGGCTATCTCACTACGTTCTAATGGCCAAGTTTGTTAAACTAAGGTTCTAAGGTCCGTTAGTGCTTCATAACACCACGCGGTGGCCCCGTATTCTCCTCGTTTCCACATGAAGGATACCAGTACCAACCAAAATGTCACACCAACACAACCATCGCTTAAACCATCACGGTCTACGGTGTATAGTCTCCACGATCTATTGTTGTTTACCTATATAGTGCCCCCCAGATCTGGGTGTAGGATCTTCAATAATACCCGAACAAAACCTTTAAGGATAAAGCAGACAAAACAAACAAGAAAGCAATTTTAAAAAATTACCTAGATCCTAAGGTATACTCCACTTTATATAGTCCCTAGCAGAGTCGCCAATTCTGTAATACGGTGGCAGAACAAATTGTTTTTTATTACTACTTGTTTTGCATTTTTTGTTCGCAAATATGCAGTAAGAAAGAGTCGCCACCGTCTTTTATTTCATCCAACAAAGGAAAAGGGAGAAAAAAAAAGAAAAAACCTTTTTGGAGATGTTTCTGAGTACGGGGGGCAGATTATAGAAAGGGAAGGTGTTAGCATCCTTTCTATCCGTGGTTTTCCATAGGCTCTTAGGTACTTGCTCATTGTGAAATTTCTTATATGTGTTTTGAAAAGTTTTTGTTTAACTTCGTGGTAACCCTTGTATATGTCCTCAAGAGTATGACGAAGTTTTTTTTGAAAACTTTTTTGAAAGTGTTGGTGTGAAAGAGTTTTTGTTGTTTTGTGCAAGTACTTAAGAGTTTCTACGTACTCGAAAAATATTGTTCGTTTTCTCGTTTCCTTTATACAACACTATCCTACTATTAAGGAGTAGGTAGCCCCATCGTTGGAGTTAAAGGCATATTCGAAGGGACAATTACGGTCGCTGAAGCAATGGTTAGGAAACCTTAGTAATTACCCTAGAGTCTTAAAGATCTTTTCGAGGAAACATTTGAATGGTTCATTTTTTATCTTTTGGGACTAGAAGGCGACCACTAAAATTCCCTATACTTTATGACCATTTACCGAAGGCAACCGAAGTGGGGATATACCCTAGGAGTGAGCATGTGCAAGTGTTTGTTTTTCAGTTAATTTTATCTTGCGCATTTAGGGTTATCTACTTTTTTAATCCTTTAATCTTGCCATTCAATCCTATTATCAATCATCTAGCAGTTAATAGTGGCAGAAAGTAAAAGTGTAAGAAATTTAAACCTAGCTATAACAAAGCCTCGAGGAAGGGGTTACATAGCCGAAAATGGGGGGCAAACAGTAAATAAAGCCAGTAAATAAAATCCTAGTTAAAACTATTACAACCTCAAAGCAATTACAATAATTAAGAAATAAGGGAAAAAAGACTACGCGCGACAGAATTAAATACAGGGAATAAAATTGAAATTCTAAAAGAAATCTAATTAGTTAAAGAAAAATATTTTTGTATTTTTATTTGAAATAAAAGTGATTAAATTATGATTTAACCTAATTTCTAATTGATTTTAATTATGAAAAATAGATTAAATTACCCTAATTAAATTAGCATAATTAATTAATGAAATTAAACTTTTTATGAAAAAAACCTAATTCTAACATTTTTGTGTTTTTATGATTTAACTAAAAACAATGATTTTTTGTGAAATAATTAAAGTCAAATAACTAAATAGAAGAAATTAAAAGAATTAAAATGGGCCTGGTAGGAAATAGCAAAATAGGTGTTTGTTGCTGGATTTGCCAAGCCCAATTTGCTGATGGCCCAATTGTCCAGCGCGCAATTCAATGAAGCCTGCCTCTGAGGGTCCACCATGGGGGTGAATTATTGGACGTTGGATCTGGATCTGAGATGATCCCATGGTTGGATCTGAGGACGCATGATGGTCTTGTGAAGGTGAGGCGCATGGGATCCTGCAAAGTATGTTAGAAAAATAAAATAACAAGATGCTTGAACCTGGGATCGAACCCAAGTCCTTACCTTCACCAGCTTACCACCCTTGCCATCTGCGCCATTTTTCATTCATGTACATAAATAAAACAAAAATAACATAAGGGAAACAAAGATCTATGGACACATGTCAAAAACGCGCACGCTGTGGGTCCCCAACAGTTTGAATAGACGAATTAGTGAGCACATCGCCATCATCTTCTTCATGGATCCGTCATTTTAGCTGGGGAACTTGTCCCTACAGCAGTTTTCCGTCACTATAGTCTATAGTGACGGATTTTGTTCATAGCTAGAACCCTGCATTATTCAAAAATATGATACAAGCAATATAAATCAAAACTAATGCTAGGGATCAATCAAGAATTTTGTCCCGAGTCCAGTAGTACACATAATCCCCTTCAATTTTTCCTTGAAAAAGAAGCCCCAATTTTGAGCTTACAAACCCTAACAATGGTGTAAGCCCGTTCTTGCGCCAAAACTCAAATCCAGACCTTCAAACAGATTCCAAGCATGATTATAAACATGTTTATGCAGTAAAATTTGATTTAAAACATGTAAAACCAAGAAAACAAATTTAAGTTACAAGGGTGCAAATCGTGATTTATATTTGGAGATTCCTAAGGCTGCTAGCTTGGATAGTGACTGGAAAAGCTTTAAGGAAATTCGTGGATGATCACTGATGCTCCAAAACTCCTTGAATTGGCCTGTAGAGAAATATTTGATCTGCACTTTTCTTTGAAAATTTGGAACTTTGTTTGAATCCTTGAGGTAGGTTGTGCGTCTCAATTCTTGTCCTTAGGGTTGAGAATTCTTGTGTATAAGTATGTGAATCAAATTAGGGTGCTAAGTTTAGAAAAAATCCAAGATTTGATAACTTTTTAAAATTGCTTCCAAACTTTTCAAACTAGAAGATTTCCTCTTGTTTTTTATTTTGCACGATTTTTTTTGGCTTTGTGACAGCAACCATGATCTCTAATTCAATGCAAAACAAATCTCATCCCATTGATTTTATTTATTTTGATTTTATATGATTTTATTTAAATTTATTTGAATTTTAAATAAATAAAATGAAAATAAAATAAATAAATAAATAAATCAGGAAAGGAGTGTTCCATAGGTCGTGGATCATACTAGGACTGAGATTCAATCTTGAAAAGATGGACCCATGTGGAAAAAATGTAATTTTAAGCATTGTTGACTTTGTGCAAAATTTCCAAAAATGGCCAACTTTGACAATACATTTCTCTCTCAATTTTGACCCTAGGAGTGTGTTCTTAGACTTTTTAGAAATATTAGGATGTCCTCTAAACAACCCTTTTGGTTTCATCTCAATTGGATCTTCCATGTTCATATAAGAAGCTTTGACCCAAAAGGTGTTTTTGTTGACTTTTGAAAAGACATATAATATCTGAATTTATATCTTTTCATGAGTGCATTTCTTGAACTTGAGGGCTGAAGTTGAGTTGTATGGAATTGGATTCTCTTCAAAATTAGCCTTGGATGAGAAATTTATGATAAAGTATGAGAAAGTTATGCCTGGTCAAAGTTTGGTTGACTTTTCCTACAGAGACCCTAATTTAGCAACTTTTGAGTTTCGATGAATTTGGGGCATTCCTTGAGGAATAATGATCAACCCTTTATCAAATGATGGATAATACTTCAAAATATTGATGTTGACCAAAAATATTGAAGTTTGACTGTATGTGGGTCACAATTGACTTTTGACCTAGTATAGTTGATTTTTAGGCATTTGAGCAGTTGACTGAGCAAACTTCTTGTGCAAGGAATGAAACTTGACATGGATGGTCTTGATAACATATTAGGACCATGGAAAATATTTTAGGCCTTTGGAGCTCACCCATCTGGATGAAAATGGAAACCCTAATTGGAGATTCATTGCTTTAGGAGAGAGTTTGTCTAGTCAACTCTTGGGCATCCTTGAGCAGATTGAGGGCTTCAATGAGCATATTTTGAGTAAAAATGGAAAGGAAAATTTTGGGGTGAAACAATGTTGATAACATGATATCCAGGTCTTAAACTGAGGAAGAACACCTTGATCATCTACAAAAGTTGTTTGACAAGTTGAAGACATACAAGTTGAGGTTAAATCTGAATAAGTGCACCATCAGGGTAAGGTCTTGTAAACTTCTGGGGTTCATCATCAGTGACAAAGGTATTCAGGTACACCCTACAAAAGTGAAAGCCATACAAGAGATTTCGGCTCCCCATACTAAGAAGGAAGTTAGAGGTTTCTTGGGACGCCTGAATTATATCGCCAGGTTCATTTCACATATGACTACTACTTATGAGTCAATCTTCAAGCTCCTCAAGAAATATCAAGTAGTAAAATGGAATGACGAATGCCAGACCGCTTTTGAAAGAATAAAGGAATACCTTCAAGAACCACCAATTCTGATGCTTCTGATTGAAGGAAGACCTTTGTTAATGTACTTAATAGTGTTAGACAATTCAATGGGGTGTGTGTTGGGGCAGCATGACGAGTCTGGTCGAAAAGAGCACGCAATATACTACCTTAGAAAAAAGTTTACCGACTGTGAAAC
Organism: Vicia faba; assembly: GCA_948472305.1. Taxonomy (NCBI): domain Eukaryota; kingdom Viridiplantae; phylum Streptophyta; class Magnoliopsida; order Fabales; family Fabaceae; genus Vicia; species Vicia faba. The sequence goes on along the minus strand of OX451737.1, from coordinate 1,334,612,354 downwards.
ATGATACTCACTGCTCGAGAAAATTGTTGCGCTTTGGCATGGGCTGCTCGCCGACTGAGATAGTATATGTTGACCCACACTACTTTGTTGATACCTAAGATGGATCCAATCAAGTACATCTTCGAGAAGCCCGCTCTCTCCAGAAGAATAACAAGATGGAAGATGATCTTAACAGAATACAATATCCAATATACAACACAGAAAGCAATCAAGGGAAGTGTATTAGCTGATCATTTGGCTCATCAGGCCGTGGATGACTATCAGTCCATGAATTTTGAGTTCCCTGACGAGAATATTATGCTAGTGACTGACTGTGAAGAACCTGGACCGGATGAAGGACCTAAAGAAGGACCCCGATGGACTATGGTTTTTGATGGAGCCTCGAACGCACTCGATAACGGCATTGGTGTTGTAATCATATCCCCCGAGGGCTTCCATACTCCTTTAACTGCCCGACTATGCTTCAACTGTACCAACAACATGGCGGAGTATGAAGCATACATCATGGGTCTGAAAGTTTCTATCGACCTAAGGATAAAATTCTTGAGCGTTTTCGGGGATTCAGTCTTGGTGATAAGTCAGATCAAAGGAGAGTGGGATACGAAGCACCCGAATCTCAACCTGTACAAAGAACATGTGATGACATTGCTCCCACACTTTGAGGAGGTAACCTTTGAACATTTCCCACGAGAGGAGAATCAGTTATCGGACGCGCTAGCCACTATGTCATCTATGTTCAAGGTCAGGTGGGACAACGAAGCTCCCCGAATCACTATCGAGAGGTTGGATGAACCAGCGTACTGCTGTGAGATTGATACTAAAGAGGTAGCAGACAAACCTTGGTTTCACGAAGTAAAAAGGTATCTCGAGGTTCAAGAGTATCCCAAAGGGGCATCTGTCAACGATAAAAAGTTTCTGAGAAGGTTCGCCGCAAAATTCTTCCTCAGTAATGGAATCCTCTACAAGCGCAGCCATGACTCTACCTTACTGTGGTGTGTAGACAAGAGCGAAGCAGAGAGTATTATGACAGATCTACACGAAGGTTCCTTCGGAACCCATTCAAGTGGACATACCATGGCTAAGAAGATCCTACGGGAAGGATACTATTGGTCCACTATGGAAGCAGATTGTTATCAGCATTCCTAAACTTATCATAAATTCCAGATCTATGCTGATAAGGTGCATGGGCCTCTGGTTCCTTTGAATGTCTTGATGGCTCCTTGGTCCTTTGCAATGTGGGGAATTGACATGATCAGAGAGATTAGACCTACCTATTCCAATGGGCATCATGTTGTACCCCAAAATTTTCCCTCCCATTTTTCTTAACACGTGGTAAGTGAGGTCCCTAGATTACTCAAGGAAGTTCAAACAATTGACCAGACAAACTCTCTCCTAAGGCATTCTACCTCAAATTAGGGTTTCTATCTTCATCAGGATGTGTGAACCACAAAGGACCCAAATTCTCACCATTGTCCTAATATGTCCTCAAGATCATCCATGTCAAGTTTCAAGCCTTGCAGAAGAAGTTTGCTCAGTCAATTACTCAAATGCCTGAAAATCAACTGTACTAGGTCAAAAGTCTACTGTGGCCCATATATATGCTCACAATTCATCAAAACCCAAAAATTGCTAAATTAGGGTTTTGTAGGAAAAGTCAACTCAACTTTGACCAAGCATAACTTTCTCATACTTTATCAGAAATGACCCATCCAAAGCTCATTTTAAAGAGGATGCAATTACATACAATTCATCTTCAGCTCCCCAGTTCAGAATATCCACTCACAAAAAGATATGAATTTTGACATTATAGGTCATTTTGAAAAGTCAACAAAAACACCTTTTGGGTAAAAGCTTCATACATGACCATGGAAGACTCAATTGAGATGAGACAAAAGTTTTGCTTATAGGACATCCTAAGCTTTCTAAAAAGTCCAAGAACACCTCTCTAGGGTCAAAATTGAGAGAGTTATGCATTGGCCAAGTTAACCATTTTTGCAAAATTACCAAAAGTCAAATATGCTCAAATTTGCATTTTTTGCTAAATGGGCCCAACTTTTTATGCTTGCACCTCACTTATAATATGATTCACAACCCAAATATCCAACCTCAAGTTATTTTCTTCACTTTTTAATTTATTTTGATTTTTTGTTAATTAAAATGTCAATTAAATCAAATAATTGATGAATAATAAAAAAGATATGTTGTGATCTGATTTTTGGAAAGGATCTCAATCAAATAATGCAAGGATATCATGATCAATTCGAATCAAGGCTGATTGGGACAAGAAAGGCATAATTTGGCTCAATATAGCAAGTTTACATATGCCATGAGAATCAAATCAAATCTTGAAAACTTCCAAAGATGTGATCAGTTTTTACAACCCTAATGCACTCTATGATATATATTGAACGTATCTAAGGAAAGAACAAGGGTGACAGGTCGTGCATAGCCAAGAACAAAAACTGAAAATTTCAAGAAAAAGTAGGAATCGGTTTTCAACCTACAAGGAGTTTCAAAGCATTTCAAGAGCACCAATCCCTTGCCAGACATCCCAGGAAGTGATTCTAATCACTCTCAGGTCTTGAAATGCCCAGAATCGTGCTCTACGCCTCCCACGGTTTGCCTAAAAACTTGATTTTGATTTCACTAATTCACGCATCTTTAGCACTTTTGATTTTTATACTCATGTTTATCATCGTGTTTGCAAGCTAATCATTCCCTTTAATTTCATTTTTGATGCTTGTACACGAAATTGCCATGGTTAGGGTTTTGTGTTCTTGTTTAGGGTTTTTTAATGCAGGCAAAATTGGGCATTAATTCTGGTACCATGATGCTCGTGAGGATGATACGAGTTGATTGGTACCAGCCATGGTCATTTATCTTGAGCATATGCAATTTTGGAGATGGACAAGGTTATACCTAGAGCAAACGTCTGTAGGTAAAAGCCTGATTTGCTAAAGCGACGGAGAGAGGAAGAAGAAGCTTGTGTGGCAACATGTGACTTGCCCATTTGAACTTTCGCGCTTTTTTTGTGATTACACCATGTGATTTGATTATATTGTTTATTTCTATTCTATGTACAAACAAATAAAGCAGCTCAGCTGGCAACGTGGTATTGGGAGCGAGCATAAGGTCCTGGGTTCGATCCCCATGTCCCCACATTTGTTTCACATTATTTTTTAACAGGTGATCAGGCGCATTGCTTAACAGGATGTCCACCATATACCATACATATCCAACCATCAAATGCATCTTTAGCCCAGATCCAATTCCTGTCAATTGAGGGTCTATAATGCATCTTAAGTCAACATGCGCACTAGATCAGGCAAGGTCAAAAGGGCTTGGATTTGTTTGGGCTCAGAATTTTAACAGCATACCCCCTCTTTCAGCATTACAACCAGGCCCATTTACTCTTTTTTCTTATTTCTTTTTTTTTATTTTATTTAATTTCTTTTAATTTTTTCTTTTAATCATTTTAATTAACAAATTAATCATTCTTTTTTTATAAAATCATAAAATCAAAACTTCATAAAAAAATTAGAATTAGAGTTTTCTTTTCAAAATTAATTTTTATAATTTAATTTAGTTTAACTTAGGGCAATTCTAATTTTTTTTTATAATTAAAACTAATTAGAAAATTAGGTTAAATTCTTGATTTATTTTCTTTTAATTTTTCTCAAATAAATAAAAATACAAAAAATAGGTCTTTAGATTGAATTAATTTATTTTTCTTAATTAAAATTAATTAGTAATTAGGTCTTCTTTTTATTTAACTATTTCATTAATTTCTTAAAACATGACAAAAAAACATTTTTTTAATCAATCGTCAATAGATTTAGTCAAGGGTCAAAACCCTAGTTGTTTCGTATTTGATTCATCGCGCGCTCACTATTTATTTTGACAATATTCTTGTAACTGTTCGTGGTTTGTAATAGTTTAATTTAGGGCTTTTACTTATCGCTTTTCCCCGGGTTTTTGGCTATGTAATTAATGCCCCTCCCCAAAGCCTCGTAATAGCGTAGATTTATTTTCTCGCATTTTTTATTCCCGTAAATATTTAACTGTATAGATGTATGTTAATAGGATTGTATGACAAGAATGCATGACACATTAATACAGATAGAAAACCCTAATGTGCAAAGATTGAATAACTGAAAACAAATCACTCGCACATATCACTCTTAAGGTATACCCTTACTTCAGTTGCCTTCGGTAAATGATCATTAAGCATAGGGTGTCTTAGTGGTTTCCCTCCTGTCTAAAAAAGATCAAACGTCCCATTCGAATGTTGCCTCGAAAATGTTGCCTCAGAAATTTTGCCTCAGAAATATTGCCTCGAATATGATCTTAAGACTCTAGGGTTATTACTAAGGTATCCTAATATTGCTTTAGTGATTATACGTCCCTTTCGAATTGACCCTTACAAACTCCAACGACTGTGCTACCTATTTCTCAAATAGTAGGATAGCGCCGTCTAAAGGAAACGAGAATAGAAACAAACTTTTTTCGATTAGGTAGATGCTAGTAGGAACTTGCTCAAATCAAAACTTTTCACACTTACACTTTTCAAACAAATTTTCAAAACAACTTCGTCACGAAGTCAAACTTTTCAAAAAAACAAAGCACATACACAAGCAATTTTATAAAGATGAGCAAGTACCTAAGAGCCCATGGAAAACCATGGTTAGAAAGGGTGCTAACACCTTCCCTTTCTATAATCTACCCCCCATGTTCAAAATATCTCGAAAAAGGATTTTTTCTGTACTTTTTTCCTTTTCGATTGGATGAAATAAAAGTCGGTGGTGACTCTTGCTTACCGCGACATTTTGCGAATAAAAAACGCAAAACGCAAACCAGTATTAAATAGTCGGTTCTGCCACTGTATCACAGAACTGGCGTCTCTGTTGGGGAGTTTATAAATGGGGTATACCTTAGGATCTAGGTCATCATAATTTCTTCTCTTGATTGCTTTGTTTGCTTTACTTTTAAGGGTTTTTGTTTGGGGTTACTATAGATCCTACACCCGGATCTGGGGAATACCTTTTAGGTAAGTAGAAATAGACTATGATGGAACTGTACGGCATAGACCGATACGGTTGATGCAGTAGCTACATTGGTGTGGCACTTTGGTTGGTACCAGTATCCCTTGTGGAGAAACGAGGAGAATACGGGGCCGCTGTGTGGTGTCGTTAAGCATCAACTGACCTTAGAACCTTTAATTGTCCAACTTGGCCATTAGAAAGTAGTGAGATAGTCGTCCTCGGTATAGAGCTGAGAACTGGTTGATACACGATGCTACACTCATTGAGATCATACTCTCGGAATAATTTTGGCTGCAAGAAAAGATTGCGTGAGCTGAAACCATGACCGATGGAGTATGGTCAGTGGTATTGAGATCCTCTAGAACCCGGTTACTTTTCTAGGACAGGTTTGAACCAACTTAACTTCAAGAGGGTATTACCTTTGACCTCATGCAATCCTTAAACCTAAGGGCTTTGTGTGATTTGACTGTGTTTGCAATATTTGTGTTTTCTATACCTGTGGTTTATCATGATATCATGCATCATAACATGGCATTCATGCTTCATTACACTAACCATTTCGAAGACCAAGGGAATTTATCTTTGTTCTGTTTTGCAGATCATGGCTTCTGTGCATAGAAATACCATCTGAATTAACTTTTTACAGATACCTGCCCAACTTAAAGAGTTAGCATCAAGAGTTTCTGAAACTTCTGCTTTCATTAAGAGACACAGTCAACTTCTCAGTCTGGTTACTTCAAATCTTGATGAACAGATGATGAGCGTACTATTTCAATTCTTCGATCCCAAGCATCACTGCTTCACCTTTCCAGATTATCAGTTGGTACCCACCTTGGAAGAATTCTCTCAGCTATTGGGCATCTCCGTTCTTGAACAGGTACCCTTCACAGGTATGGAAGAAGTTCCTAGGCCGGAAGACATTGCCTCAGCTTTGCATTTAAAACGGGCCGATATGGCATCCAATTGGGAAACTCGAAGCGGAGTTAAGGGTTTTCTAGACAAATTTCTGATAGATCAGGCTAGCTATTTTGGGATTATTTGGATTTTCAGGCTTTTGAGGATGTCTTGGCTCTTCTTATCTATGGTTTGGTTCTCTTCCCTAATCCGGATTCTTTTGTAGATGTGAATGCTGTCAAGATTTTCCTTTCTCGCAACCCTGTGCCTACCTTGCTTGGAGATATCTTGTATTCTCTCCATACTCGTACCATGAGGAGAAGAGGGACTCTTATGTGCTGCATGTCGTTGCTGTCGAGGTGGTTTATTTCTCACCTCCCTAAGTCTGTGCTGAAGAACGAAGAAGGTTTGGGTTGGTTGCACAGAGTAATGTCACTTGCTCATACAGATATTCTTTGGTGTTCCCGGGCTATGGAACACACTGCTGTTATTGACTGCTGTGGGGGATACCCTAATGCCTCGTTACTTAGTATTAGAGGGGGTATAACTTACATTCCTTGTCTAGCCGTGCGATAATTTAGTCGTGCTCAAAGAGATAGTCCTCATGAGCTACTTCTCAAGGACATTGTATTCGACTATAAGGATGACGTTAAGGAGCATCGTCGGAGGTTCATACGAGCTTGGGGCATGGTAAACAGATCTGACCCCCATGAGTTGGGACCAAAGACTTCCCTTCTTATGCAGCCTTACCTCCAATGGGTCCTAGCTCGTTCCCAGAAGCTTATGATGCCTTATGCGGCCGTATTACCAGTGATTGTGGAGCCCACTAATGAAGAAGGTATTCCTTACACGGTTCTCTATCCTTACATGCCCATTGATCCTGGGGAACTACAGAGGTCTTAGATTCAACTGAAGAATGAGCGGGATACTTACCGGAAGCAGTTCCATGAGCAAGAAAGGAAGGTTTTGAAGCTCACCAGGCAGCACGAGGAAGAAAGAGTGATCAATGACTATATCAGCACAAAGAGGAAGCGTCTATGGGACTTTTGATTTTGCTTTTTATAGTTTTAGATTTATTTAATTTACTTCTTTGTAGCGCCTTAAAGGCATTGTTGAACCTTTCAAAGTTAAGCTAATAAAGTTTTGTTTATTTTTGGTTTGCAAATTTAAATCTCCCAAAGTCTTTGAAATCAATACATGTGCATCCCATTATCATGCACATCATTACAGGTACCACTACAGGTTTCTCATCTTCTTTGCTGTTTATTTCAGCAGAAATGTCTTCCGATCAAGCCATCAAAGACCTTCAGGCACAGAACACCCAATTCCAACTGATGTTCATAAGTCTGGCTAAGGGGCAAGAGGATCTAAAGACCCTTATTCTGAAAGAGAAGAAGAAGAAGAGGAAGGTCAGAATTCTGAATATGGGCAGAATATTCGGAGAAATGTTGAAGCACCAAACTGATCTGACCTCTTCATCCAAGGACGGGAAGAACCAAGAAAGGGAAAAGGACCCTAGTCCTGCAGTTTCTGACAACGATACTGATTACGATGATGAGAAATATCCTCCTGCTGAGGATAGGTACAAGCAGTTAGAAGACCGTCTGAGTGCTATGGAAATTCAGAAAATACCTGGTTTAGATGTCGGAGAATTGGGGTTGGTATCAGGAGTGGTCATCCCTCATAAGTTCAAAGCTCTGGTTTTTGCCAAGTACGATGGAGTATCCTGTCCAAAACTCCATTTCCGCTCGTATGTCAGGAAAATCTAGCCCCACATAGCTCATAGAAATTTGTGGGTGCACTTCTTTCAAGATAGTTTGTTATGGACTCAGCTTGAATGGTTCTACCAGTTGGAGGGAGCTAGTGTCCGAAACTGGGAAGATCTTGACGCTGCTTTCTACAAGCAGTATCAATACAGTGTTGACCTTGCTCCCACTCGTACTCAACTCCAGAGTATGTCCATGGGTGCAGGTGAAGGTTTTAAAGATTATGCTCAAAAATGGAGAGACTTGGCTGGGAGAGTTCAACCCCCTTTGTGTGACAGGGAGTTGGTCGACATGTTTCTAGGAACGCTGTTTGGTCCATTTTTCAATCATTTAATAGGCAGCTCGTCATCTAGTTTCACCGAGCTGAATTTGACCGGAGAAAGAGTAGAAGCGGGAATTTGGAGTGGTATGATACAGAAGGATGCCTCTTCGAGTTCGGTAAAGAAACCTTTTACTGGTAAGAAGGAAGCCAGTGCAGTCTATAGCCCGAGAGGCCAAAGCAGATCTGAGCACCGTCAAACGGTAAATGCTGTAGTAATACCAAGACCCGCAGTTTCTCCACAACGTAATAATCAACAAAGGGTGGAAAGACCACAGCGGCATTTTACCCGCATTAACATGACATTGGCTGAAGTGTTACCTTATCTGCTGAAATCCAACTTGGCAACCTTGAGAGAGGCTCCTAAGAATCTAAACACTACCTCTCCCAGATACAATCCCAACGCGCGGTGCGCCTACCATTATGAGAGTCCTGGCCATGATACAAACGATTGTTGGGCTCTGAGAAACAAAGTACAAGACTTGCTTGAAGCCAAGGAGATAAAGTTTGATGCTCCAAAAAAGTCGAATGTTATAACTGCTCCCATGCCCAAACATGATCATGGAGTTAATGATGTTGACACTGATTTGTTTGTGACCTCTGTTGAAGAAATTTATACTCCTCTGATGATTGTTAAGAAGAATTTACTGTTGGCCGGTGTATTTTTCGGGTTATGGTGATGGTTGCCACATGTGTTCGATTATACCTACTGGTTGCCGCTTATTGAAGTCAGGTGTTCAGCGCCTGATGGATAATAAAGAAATTTTGTTCGAGAAGACTATGATCCCTGTTGTTCCTGTTGAAGACGTCACTATTATAACTGTGACACGGTGTCCAGAACCGGGACATGGTTTCCCTATTTTGTTAAGGAAATTTTGCTGGTTTGTGTTTTGAGTTTGTGTTCGCAAAATGTCGCGGTAAGCAAGAGTCGCCACCGTCTTTTATTTTATCCAACAAGGAAAGGAAAAAAGCACAGAAAAATTCCTTTTTCGAGATATTCTGAGTACGGGGGCTAGATTTATAGAAAGGGAAGGTATTAGCACCCTTTCTATCCGTAGTTATCTACGGGCTCTTAGGTACTTGCTCATTATTTTCAAAATTGTTTTCTTTGTGTTTGTGGGCTTTGAAAAGTTTTTGTTTTAACTTCGATTTAACTCTTGCTTCTATCTTCAAGAGTGTAATGAAGTGTTTTTGAAAACTTTGTTTGTAAAAGAGTGTAAGTGTGAAAAATTTGTTTGGAATGAGCAAGTACTTGAGAACTAATCTACCTACTCGAAAAAAGAATCGTTTTGTATTCGTTTCCTTTAGACAATGCTATCCCACTATTAGTGAGTAGGTAGCACCGTCGTTGGAGTTTGAGGGTCAATTCGAAAGGGACGCACGGTCACTAAAGCAATGTTAGGACGTCTTAGTAATAACCCTAATGTCTTAGATCAATTATACGAGGCAACAATTCTGAGGAAACCATTTCGAGGCAACTTTTTTGAATCGGGACTTTGGTCTTTGTTTAGATAAAAGGACGACCACTAAAGCATCCTATACTCAATGACCATTTACCGAAGGCAACCAAGTGGGAGTGTACCCTAGGAGTGCGCATGTGCGAATAATTCAATTTCAGTTTATTTATCTTTGCACATTTAGGGTGATCTAACTGTTTTAAAATTAATCATACATTCTTGTCATGCATCCCTATATCATACATCTAACAGTTAATAATTTGCAGAATTTAAAGTGCGGAATTTAAATTACGCTATTACAAGGCTTCGGGTATTTACATAGCCAAAAACAAACCCTTTGAAAATAAAGCGATAAATGTAAATAAACGTCCTAATTAAACTATTACAAACTGTAGGCAGTTACATCAATATGGTAAATAATAAAAATAAAGTACGCGAGAAGAATTAAGATCGACGAGAATTTAAGGTTTTGACCCTTCTAACCTAATTAAAAGAAAAATTGTTTTTTTGTTGTTTTTAATAAAAGAAATAAGTTTTCTAAATTAAATATGCAATTAATTAGTTAATTAAATTAATTAATAAAAGTAATTACATGACCTATTTTTATTTCTTTGGTTATTTTAGGAAAAAATAAAATCTAATTAAGTTAGTAATAAAACATATTTATTCTAATTATTTTTAAGTTATTTACAAAAAGAAATTAAAGTTTTACCTAAAATTAAAATTTAATTAAGAAAAAATCCTAAATCTATTTTTATGTGATTTTTATATTTGTTTATTGATAAAAAAAGGGATTAAAAGAAAAAAAAATAAAACGAATATAACATGAAAATAAAGATGGGCCTAGTAGCAAAAGTAAACAGGGGGTGCAATCATCAGAAATCCCTAGGCCCGAATCTTCGAAAGCTTCATGCTCTAACTATGGTGTTTTTTTATTCTTGCGTCGAACCTATGATTCAACATCCATAATTGTTCTATATAAACTCAAACAAATGTTAACATACCATAAAATATGATTAAAATTAGAGATTCGAAGTTTAAAATTTTACCAAACCGGTGTTGTCAAATGGGGGGCGTGCTAGGCGTGTGATGGATTGCTCCTGGGCCTTGTAAGACTCTTGAGGACTTCAAGTGGATGGTTTGAGGCTTGATGTCAATTGAGAGAGACCGGAACCTCGAGATATGACTTGCACCAATTCTTTGATTTCTGGAGAGCTTTTTAAAGAGCTTTTAGAGAGCTTTTGAAGAGCTTTTTGAGAGCTTTTTAGAGAGGATTTTTCTCCCTTTCAAGCTTGTATGTCTCTATATTTATAGAGGAGAATGAGGATACAAGAAAGCATGGAAAGAATCTCCCTCAAAATGTTGTGTTTTAAGACCATGATCAAGATTTGAAAAAAATGCCATATTTGATGATTTTATGCCATTTTACAAATGTGGATGAACCTGGACATATTTTAAAAGTTATTGCACGAAATCAATTGACATAAACCAGCATAAAACTTTCCCAAAATGGATTCACATCAAAATTTACATTATTTCTGAATTTTAATGAATAAAAATCAAAATAAATAGCATAAATAGTAGAAAAATGTATGGGTGGGCTTAGAGGTCGTGGACCATGTTAGGAATGAGTTTCAAACTTGAAAATATAGGCCCATTTGGAAAAAATCCAATTTTGGTCAATATTTGCTTCATGCATTTTTTTAAAAATTGTCCAAATTTGACAATGCATATCTCTCTCAATTTTAACCTTATGAGGGTGTTCTTGGACTTTTTAGAAAGATTAGGATGTCCCCTAAGAGTCCTCTTTGGTTTCATCTCAATTGGATCTTCCATGTTCATGTAAGAAGCTTTGACCCAAAAGGTGTTTTTGTTGACTTTCCAAAATAACCTATAATGTCTAAATTCATAACTTCTTGTGAGTGCATATTTTGAACTTGGGAGCTGAATATGGATTTTAGGGAATTGCATCCTCTTAAAAATGATCTTTGGATGATTCCTTTCTCATAAATTATGAGAAGGTTATGCTTGGTAAAAGTTGAGTTGACTTTTCCTGCAAAACCCTAATTTAGCAACTTTTGAGTCTTGATGAATTGTGAGCAATCCTTGATGAATCATGATCAACCCTTGATCAAATGATGAAATATACTTCAAAATGAGGATGTTGACCAAAAATCTTGAAGTTTGACTGTATGTGGGCCATAGTTGACTTTTTCCCTAGCACATTCGATTTTCAGGCCTTTGAGCAATTGACTGAGCAAACTTCCTCTGCAAGGCTTGAAACTTGACATGGATGATCTTGAGAACATATTAGGACAATGTTGAGAATTTGGTGTCCCTTGGACTCAAGTATCTTGATGCAACATGAAACCCTAATTTGAGGTAGATTGCCTTAGGAGAGAGCTTGTCTGGCCAACCCTTGGACTACCTTGAGCAACTTGGGGATCTTTCTTGAAATGTTTTGAGAAATATGGGAGGGAAAATTTTAGGGTACAACAGTTGCCCCTGTTCAATCTTCTTAAACTTGAGGATGTAGATTGGCTTTCATTCCTTTCGTGATCCTAAGGTGGAAGAGGATTGAACACTAGAGTGCCCAGAAATTTGCACTCGCATGAAGTGATATTTGTCTTGTGATGTCGGGAATGGGCTTACAGATGCCATTTGGAAATTGCTGACGAGAGGATGGGCTTAAAGATGCCATCTGAAGGAGTGTCGATCACGTAAGAGATTCCTTAGTGAGAGCTTGCATACCTGTTGTTGAGGGAGATTCCCTAGCGAGAGCTTGCATACCTGTTGTTGAGAGAAATAGAATTTTAGGAGCTTCATCGTCCGTTATTCTGTTGAGGAATCATCTCTGTTGAATTGTAGGAACTTCGATCGTCTGTTATTCTACTGAGGAACTGTCTCTTAGTCGATGAGGTGAAGATGAACTGTTTATCTAGTTGTGTATAGGTTGTACCGCGACCTACTAGGGAAAGGTGAAACTGATCGTGTTTGATAGGTCTAGGTCTTACAGTGTTGTGGACTGCTGTCTGGAGATAAGAGAAAATAAACCTTGATAGTAGGGTTATGAGAAGGAACCTGGGTAAGGTTGCTTCGTGAGGAGTTTGGATAACACTGCATCTGAACCGAGAAGGAACCTGGGAAAGGTTGCTTTGTGAGGAGTTTGGGTAAAACTGGGTCTGAACCGAGAAGGAACCTTTGTGAGGAGTTTGGGTAAAACTGCATCTGAACCGAGAAGGAACCTGGATAAGGTTGCTTTATGAAGAGTTTGGGTAGAACTGCATCGGGACTGAGAAGGAACCTAGGTAAGGTTGCTTCAGGATGAGTCTAGGTGAAACTACATCAGGAAAGAGAAGGAACCTAGGTAAGGTTGCTCTAGGATGGGTTTAGGTGAAACTACATCTGAACTGAGAAGGAACCTATGTAAGGTTGCTCCATGATGGGTTTAGGTAAAACTACATCTGAACTGAGAAGGAACCTAGGTAAGGTTTCTCCATGATGGGTTTAGGTAACACTACATCTGAGCTGAGAAGGAACCTAGGTAAGGTTACTCCATGATGGGTTTAGGTAAAACTGCATCTGAACCGGGAAGAAACCTAGGTAAGGCTTCTTCATGAGAAGTTTAGGTAACACTGCGTCTGAACCGAGAAGGAACCTGGGTAAGGTTGCTTTGTGAGGAGTTTGGGTAAAACTGCGTCTGAACCGAGAAGGAACCTGGGTAAGGTTGCTTTGTGAGGAGTTTGGGTAAAACTGCGTCTGAACCGAGAAGGAACCTGGGTAAGGTTTCTTTGTGAAGAGTTTGGGTAGAACTGCATCGGGACTGAGGAGGAACCTAGGTAAGGTTGCTTCAGGATGAGTCTAGGTGAAACTAGATCAGGAAAGAGAATGAACCTAGGTAAGGTTGCTCCAGGATGAGTCTAAGTGAAACTACATCGGGAAAGAGAAGGAACCTAGGTAAGGTTGCTCCATGATGGGTTTAGGTGAAACTACATCTGAACTGAGAAGGAACCTAGGTAAGGTTTCTCCATGATGGGTTTAGGTAAAACTACATTTGAACTGAGAAGGAACCTAGGTAAGGTTGCTCCATGATGGGTTTAGGTAAAATTGCATCTTAACCGGGAAGAAACCTAGGTAAGGCTGCTTCATGAGGAGTTTAGGTAAAATTTCATCTGAACCGGGAAGAAACCTAGGTAAGGTTGCTTCAGGATGAGTCTAGGTGAAACTACATCGGGACCTGGGTAAGGTTGCTTCAGGATAAGTTAAGTTCGTGTAAAACTTCAGGAGGAACCTGGGTAAGGTTACTTTGTGATAAGTTTGTGTAAAACATCAGGAGGAACCTGGGTAAGGTTACTTTGTGATAAGTTCGTGTAAAACTTTATTCAGAAATATATGAGAAAGGACCCGTGTAAGATTTTTCAGGATAAACCCGTGTGAAGATGCATTTAGGAAAAACCCGTGTAAGATTTCATCATGACGAACCCGTGTAAAGCTGCATTTGATCGTGCAGATAATTACTATGTTTAGTTTCCAGGGTTAATCTTGAACTTGCTGGAAGTTGTTGATGATAACCATATTTCCTGAAAAGGTACATGATTAATCGTATATGATGCATGACATGCATTGTATGATGATGTTCTCAAAATAAATGAAATTATGTTGTCTGCAATATGTATGCGCACGTCATGATATATGAACATGAAATGCTATTGTGGTACGTCAGAGTTTGGGAAAATAAATCCCTGACTGTTGTTGGAGAATAAAGAGTTTCGCTCGCTGGAGATAACGACCGAAGATGATTGGGAGAATAATCCTGCAGGAGAGAATAACTCCGCTAGGGAATGGACTGACGAGGAAATGACTCTATGGGGAGTATATACTCTGCTAGAAGATCTGCTGATTTGGAGAAATAAAACTCAGCTGGGGACAAATTACTGTTGCTGGTGATAGTGAACCCTGTTGGGGATTGAATTTTTGTCTGTGAAAGGAATGAACTCTGCTGGGGATGATTTTCCAATGGCGACTTCACTGAGGATAATCTTTTAGACTCTACTGGGGATAATCTTCCAGACTCCACTGGGGATAATCTTCCAGTGCTGGTGATAGATAAACTCTGCTTGGGGAGAATCTTACTAACCCATTCGTGGTTGCGAGCCTCAGCTGGGAAGAATTAACACCACTGTCCTTTTCTTACTCTGCGGGGAGTGTAGATGTTACTGGGACGCGGGCTAAGGATATGACAATGACTTTGCATTGAGACTTTTCTGCCCTTGTATCTACGGGAGAAGGTGCCTGCGGAGGCCTTGTGGGTCGAGTATTATTCTAACCTATGAGGTGCTTGGTAATTTCCGATTGAAATGACAAATATTCTTCTGGTAGGCAAGTGACGAGATGACGGGACATAGTCGTACACTTTAATCCCTAACTTTTTCTTGGACTGTCTTATCAGATTTTCAGTCCACCGGGATACCCTTTCTTGCCCAAGCCGCCTTTTCAGGTTTTCGACTTGCCGGGTGTACAAATCTTTTTTTGTTTTTATCCCTAATTTTTGCCCGAACCCTTTTGGTTCGTCGGGATGCCCTTATTTTTGCCTAGGCCTATCAACCTAGCGGGTCTTTGTTCATGCGCAGTATTTTCTGACTATGTCCACGCTCTCAGGGTGTAGGGAGTTGTCATTGTCGGTAGTGTTGTGTTTCCATACTACCAGAAGATGTTCGTTTGATCATACAAGATTCGTTGCTGGAATTCATGTCCAATGCCCCAAGTGATTCAGATGGAGATCTGCCCCTGGCTATTTGGCATCTTTGAGAGGCTTCTTGAATCTTGACTTGACTGCCCCAGATGATAGACAATGCTCATGCCGTGCCCCTTGGTTGGAAGTGTTTTTTCCACTTGAGGTGATCCTTTTTATTGAGAATATTTTTGTTCACTAGATATTCATCGTGCGAATTTCTCTGTTGTTGAACAAATAGTCATATGCAAATAATGTTATTTTAAGAATGTAAAGCTTATGTCTGTTTTGAAATTTTTGAAAATGCATTTTTTAGTAAGACAGGAAAATTTTGTAAAATGTGATGTCAACTCAGGATTTACAGCAAGTCCTACAGGAGTCAGGATACCTTTTGTAACAGTATGCTTTCGAACTAACCCATGCTTCAGCTAGGACCTTTAAGGGTTATAACGTGGCCTGGTTCACGGTTCAAGAAACAAAGGATAAAGGCTCAAATTTTATTTGTACCCACTCATTCTTCGTGATGTTCTTCGATCCTAAACTCAGCTAATTGTGTACTTAGATCCTGTTTGAGTCTTTGCTCTGATATTCCAGTGATGGTTCGGATACTGACAATTTATTTTGAATAGGCAGTCATTTTGTTGAGAGTTTGTAGGACCTTTTTCTTTTTGATTTTGTTATCCCTGTCTTTTTGCCTGAACTGTTTCTTTCTTGTGATTACAGTCAGCGGGATGCCCCAGTTTTTTTCTTAAGTACCTTTCATAGGCTTTGACTTAATTTTTATTTGGAGGGATAACGACTGTCTGTCCTGACGATTATAGGGAACCATCACCGTCTTTTAGTTTGGGAGAACGTCTTTGATGCCATTCATTGTGCACCGGGATTAACTGAGAAAACTACCCTTCCCCAGGTTGTGATTAAGGGTTTTAATTTGTGTGAAAATAAAAACTCCAACTTCTTTGGCTCAAAGGGGTTGACTAGGGATTATCTTCCTTATAACTCCACTGTTTAGGATTTGAAACAACGCCTGTACATCGTCAGCCGGGTCGTTCTAAAAGCATACTATAGAGATTGTGGTATCATTTTCGTCATCCTCCCCCTAAAGGCTTAGAGTTTTTTAATCAAGAGTTGAACATCATAAAAAGGAAATATGAAGCAATTTAAGCATAGTGAAAAGAATTAATTCAAAACAGACACGTGTAATGCATTAATGAAATAAAAAAGTTTGACATGACAATAATTGTTTGAATAAGAAAAGAAAAATACAACTTCATAATTCAAATGAACAAAAGTGTTTTCAATCCTAGCCATATTTTGGCAAGGGAGCAGTGATCACATTGGGAGTCTCAGGAGGGTCGAATTCGATCTCCTTAGCGTCAATCATATTCTGTATCTTCTATTTCAGCGCCCAACAATTGTTAGTATCGTGCCCCAGGCTACTGGAATGATAAGCACACCTTGCATCTGGGTTGTAGTTAGGAGAAGAAGTCTTAGGGTTCGGATGAGGGTTTATCACCGTAATCAGATTCATCTTCAACATGTGTTGTAATGCTTGTGACAATGGCATGTTGATTTGGGTGAAGTGCCTTTGAAGTATTTCCCCATTTGGCTGATTATTTCATTGTTGTGGTCGTTGTGTGCGTGCCGAATTAGAGATCAACACTGCCCCCACATATTGGTGGTAGTCTGCCTGGCTACGCCTCTTCTGGCCGTGCACAACATTGGCTTCCCTCTTTCCACCAAATGACTTCTTCTCTGTAATCGAAGAGGTATCTTTCTGGATCTTACCACTCAGGATCCCAACTTCTACTCTTTCTCCAGTCAGAATCAGTTCATTGAAACCCACTGACGAGCTGCCGATCAAATGATTGAAATAGGGACCAGACAAAGTCCCAAGAAACATATCCACCAACTCCATATCAGACAGAGGGGGTTGGACTCTTCCAGCAAGATCTCTCCACTTCTGAGCGTAGTCCTTAAAGCCTTCGCCTGTACCCATAGACATACCCTGAAGCTGAGTACGTGTGGGAGCAAGGTCGGCATTATACTGGTATTGCTTGTAAAAAGCAGCAGCAAGGTCCTCCCAGTTGCGGACGTTAGCTCCTTCCAGTTGACAGAACCATTCAAGTTGAGACCTTGACAGACTATCTTGAAAGAAATAAACCCAGAGATTTCTATCAGCAGTATAGGGTTGAATCTTTCTGATGTATGAGCGGAGGTGTTGCTTTGGGCAGAATACCCCTTCATACTGAGCAAAGACAGGAGCTTTAAACTTGTCGGGGATCACCACCCCAGATGCCAATCCCAGATCTCCAAAGTCCAACCCAGGTATCTTCTAAATTTCCATTGCACTGAGCCGGTCTTCAAGTTGCTTTTATCTATCCTCAACAGGAGGATACTGGTCTTCATCAAAGTCTGTGTCATTGTCAGAAACCACAGGACTAGGACCCTTTCTTTCCTCTTGAATCTCTCCCCCTCCAGATGAATGGGACATATACGTCTCTTGTTGCAAATTGTTCCCGAATCTGCGACCCATATTCAAGAGGACCACCTTCTTCTTCTTCTTCTTGTCCTTCAAGATAAGAGTCTTCAAATCTTGTTGACTCTTGGCCAAGTTCAAGAACATTTCCTGAAACTGAGCATCTCCTTGAATCTTGACTTGACTGCCCCAGATGATAGACAATGCTCATGCCGTGACCCTTGGTTAGAAGTGTTTTTTCCACTTGAGGTGATCCTTTTTATTGAGAATATTTTTGTTCACTAGATATTCGTCGTGCGAATTTCTCTGTTGTTGAACAAATAGTCATATACAAACAATGTTATTTTAAGAATGCAAAGCTTATGTCTGTTTTGAAATTTTTGAAAATGCATTTTTCAGTAAGACAAGAAAATTTTGTAAAATGTGATGTCAACTCAGGATTTACAACAAGTCCTACAGGAGTCAGGATACCTTTTGTAATAGTATGCTTTCGAACTAACCCATGCTTCAGCTAGGACCTTTAAGGGTTATAACATGGCCTGGTTCACGGTTCAAGAAACAAAGGATAAAGGCTCAAATTTTATTTGTACCCACCCATTCTTCGTGATGTTCTTCGATCCTAAACTCAGCTAATTGTGTATTTAGATCCTGTTTGAGTCTTTGCTCTGATATTCCAGTGATGGTTCAGATACTGACAGTTTATTTTGAACAGGCAGTCATTTTTTTGAGAGTTTGTAGGACCTCTTTCTTTTTGATTTCGTTATCCCTGTATTTTTGCCTGAACTATTTCTTTCTTGTGATTACAGTCAGCGGGATGCCCCGGTTTTTTTCTTAAGTCCCTTTCATAGGTTTTGACTTAATTTTTATTTGGAGGGATAACGATTGCCTGTCCTGAAGATTATAGGGAACCATCACCATCTTTTATTTTGGGAGAACGTCTTTGATGCCATTCATTGTGCACCTGGATTAATTGAGAAAACTACCCTACCCCAGATTGTGATTAAGGGTTTTAATTTATGTGAAAAGAAAAACTCCAACTTCTTTGGCTCAAAGGGGTTGACTAGGGATTATATTCCTTATAACTCTACTGTTTAGGATTTGAAACAATGTTTGTACATCGTTAGTGGGGTCTGTTCAAAAAGCATATTGTAGAGATTGTGGTATCATTTTCGTCATCCTCCCTCTAAAGGCTTGGAGTTTTTTAATCGAGAGTTGAACATCACAAAAAGGAAATATAAAGCAATTTAAGCATAGTGAAAAGAATTAATTCAAAACAGGCATGTGTAATGCATTAATGAAATAAAAAAGTTTGACATGACAATAATTGTTTGAATAAGCAAAGAAAAATACAACTTCAGAATTCAAATGAACAAAAGTGCTTTCAATCCTAGCCATATTTTGGCAGGGGAGCAGTGATCACATTGGGAGTCTCAAGAGGGTCGAATTCGATCTCCTTAGCATCAATCATATTCTGAATCTTGTATTTTAGCGCCCAACAACCGTTAGTATCGTGCCCCGGGCTACCGAAATGATAAGCACACCTTGCATCTGAGTTGTAGTTAGGAGAAGAAGTCTTAGGGTTCGGATGAGGGTTTATCACCGTAATCAGATTCATCTTCAACATGTGCTGCAATGCTTGTGACAATGGCATGTTGATTTGGGTGAACTGCCTTTGAAGTATTTCCCCCTTTGGCTGATTATTTCGTTGTTGTGGTCATTGTGTGCGTGCCGAATTAGAGATCAACACTGCCCCCACAGATTGGTGGTAGTCTGCCTGGCCATGCCTCTTCTGGCCATGCACAACAGTGGCTTCCCTCTTTCCACCAAATGACTTCTTCTTTGTACTCGAAGAGGTATCTTTTTGGATCTTACCACTCAGGATCCCAGCTTCTACTCTTTCTCCAGTCAGAATCAGTTCGGTGAAACCCACTGACGAGCTGCCGATCAAATGATTGAAATAGGGGCCATACAAAGTCCCAAGAAACATATCCACCAACTCCATATCAGACAGAGGGGGTTGGACTCTTCCAGCAAGATCTCTCCACTTCTAAGCGTAGTCCTTAAAGCCTTCGCCTGTACCCATAGACATACCCTGAAGCTGAGTACGCGTGGGATCAAGGTCGGCATTATACTTGTATTGCTTGTAAAAAGCAGCAGTAAGGTCCTCCCAGTTGCGGATGTTAGCTCCTTCCAGTTGACAAAACCATTCAAGTTGAGTCCCTGACAGACTATCTTGAAAGAAATGAACCCATAGATTTCTATCAGCAGTATAGGGTTGAAACTTTCTGACGTATGAGCGGAGGTGTAGCTTCGGGCAGGATACCCCGTCATACTGAGCAAAGACAAGAGCTTTAAAATTGTGAGGGATCACCACCCCAGATGCCAATCCCAGATCTCCAAAGTCCAACCCAGGTATCTTCTGAATTTCCATTGCACTGAGCCGGTCTTCAAGTTTCTTATATTTATCCTCAGCAAGATGATACTGGTCTTCATCAAAGTCTGTGTCATTGTCAGAAACCACAGGGCTAGGACCCTTTCTTTCCTCTTGATTCTCTCCCCCTCCAGATGAATGGGACAAATCAGTCTCTTGTCGCAAATTGTTCCCGAATCTGTGACCCATATTCAAGAGGACCACCTTCTTCTTCTTCTTCTTGTCCTTCAAGATAAGAGTCTTCAAATCTTGTTGACTCTTTGCCAAGTTCAAGAACATTTCCTGAAACTGAGCATCTCCTTGAATCTTGACTTGACTGCCCCATTTGATAGACAATGCTCATTCTGTTCCCCTTGGTTGAAGGTGTTTTTTCCACTTGAGGCGATCCTTTTTATTGAGAATATTTTTGTTCACTAGATATTTGTCGTGCGAATTTCTCTGTTGTTGAACAAATAGTCATATGTAAACAATGTTATTTTAAGAATGCAAAGCTTATGTCTATTTTGAAATTTTTGAAAATGCATTTTTCAGTAAGACAGGAAAATTTTGTAAAATGTGATGTCAACTCAGAATTTACAGCAAGTCCTATAGGAGTCAGGATACCTTTTGTAACAGTATGCTTTCGAACTAACCCATGCTTCAGCTAGGAACTTTAATGGTTATAACACGGCCTGGTTCACGGTTAAAGAAACAAAGGATAAAGGCTCAAATTTTATTTGTACCCATCCATTCTTTGTGATGTTCTTCGATCCTAAACTCAGCTAATTGTGTATTTAGATCATGTTTGAGTCTTTGCTCTGATATTCCAGTTTTGGTTTGGATACTGACAGTTTATTTTGAAGAGGCATCCATTTTGTTGAGAGTTTGTAGGACCTCTTTCTTTTTGATTTCGTTATCCCTGTCTTTTTTCCTGAACTGTTTCTTTCTTGTGATTACAGTCAGTGGGATGCCCCAGTTTTTTTCTTAAGTCCCTTTCATAGGTTTTAACTTAATTTTTATTTGGAGGGATAATGACTGCCTATCCTGACGATTATAGGGAACCATCACCGTCTTTTAGTTTGGGAGAACGTCTTTGATGCCATTCATTGTGCACCTGGATTATCTGAGAAAACTACCCTACCCCAGGTTGTGATTAAGGGTTTTAATTTGTGTGGAAAGAAAAACTCCAACTTCTTTGGCTCAAAGGGTTTGACGAGGGATTATCTTCCTTATAACTCTACTGTTTAGGATTTGAAACAACGCATGTACATCGTCAGTGGGGTCTGTTCAAAAAGCATATTGTAGAGATTGTGGTATCATTTTCGTCATCCTTCCTCTAAAGGCTTAGAGTTTTTTAATCGAGAGTTGAACATCACAAAAAGGAAATATGAAGCAATTTAAGCATACTGAAAACAATTAATTCAAAACATACACGTGTAATGCATTAATGAAATAAAAAAGTTTGACATGACAATAATTGTTTGAATAAGAAAAGAAAAATACAACTTTAGAATTCAAATGAACAAAAGTGTTTTCAATCCTAGCCATATTTTGGCAAGGGAGCAGTGATCACATTGGGAGTCTCAGGAGGGTCGATTTCGATCTCCTTAGCGTTAATCATATTCTGAATATTGTATTTCAGCGTCCAACAATTGTTAGTATCGTGCCCCAGGCTACCGGAATGATAAGCACACCTTGCATCTGGGTTGTAGTTAGGAGAAGAAGTCTTAGGGTTCGGATGAGGGTTTATCACAGTAATCATATTTATCTTCAACATGTGTTGCAATGCTTGTGACAATGGCATGTTGATTTGGGTGAACTGCCTTTGAAGTCTTTCCCCCTTTGGCTGATTATTTTGTTTTTGTGGTTGTTGTGTGCGTGTCGAATTAGAGATCAACACTGCCCCCACAGATTGGTGGTAGTCTGCCTGGCTACGCCTCTTCTGGCCGTGCACAGCATTGGCTTCCCTCTTGCCACCAAATGACTTCTTCTCTGTACTCGAAGAGGTATCTTTCTGGATCTTACAACTCAGGATCCCAGCTTTTACTCTTTCTCTAGTCAGAATCAGTTCGGTGAAACCCATTGACGAGCTGTCGATCAAATGATTGAAATAGGGACAAGACAAAGTCCCAAGAAACATATCCACCAACTCCCTATCAGACAGAGGGGGTTGGACTTTTCCAGCAAGATCTCTCCACTTCTGAGCGTAGTCCTTAAAGCCTTCGCTTGTACCCATAGACATACCCTGAAGTTGAGTACGCGTGGGAGCAAGGTCGGCATTATACTGGTATTGCTTCTAAAAAGCAGCAGCAAGGTCCTCCCAGTTGCGGACGTTAGCTCCTTCCAGTTGACAGAACCATTCAAGTTGAGTCCCTGACAGACTATCTTTAAAGAAATGAACCCAGAGATTTCTATCAGCAGTATAGGGTTGAATCTTTCTGACGTATGAGCGGAGGTGTAGCTTCGGGCAGGATACCCCGTTATACTGAGCAAAGACAGGAGCTTAAAACTTGTGAGGGATCACCACCCCAGATGCCAATCCCAAATATCCGAAGTCCAACCCAGGTATCTTCTGAATTTCCATTGCACTGAGTCGGTCTTCAAGTTGCTTATATCTATCCTCAGTAGGAGGATACTGGTCTTCATCAAGGTTTGTATCATTGTTAGAAACCACAGGGCTAGGACCCTTTCTTTCCTCTTGATTCTCTCCCCCTCCAGATGAATAGGACAAATCAGTCTCTTATCGCAAATTGTTCCCGAATCTGTGACCCATATTCAAGAGGACCACCTTCTTCTTATTCTTCTTCTTCTTGTCCTTCAAGATAAGAGTCTTCAAATCTTGTTGACTCTTGGCCAAGTTCAAGAACATTTCCTGAAACTGAGTATTTTGAGCTTGAAGAGCCTTGATGGCTTGATCAGTAGGTGTTTCAGAAGACATGATTGCTGAAATAAACAGCGAAGAAGATGAGAAACCTGTAATGGTACCTGTAATGCAATGATATGTATGATATATGTATGCAATGTTTTCAAGGATCTCGCGTGGTAAACAAGAAACTGTTAGAATTTGATTGAAGAAACTTCGCGTTTGTTGAGAGTCCTTCTTCAAGAGTCAAGCTTACCATATCGAGTGGGTCCTAGCCACCGACTCAAATTATCGTGTTTTGATCTCTAGATGACATTGGCTAGAGGAAAATAAATCCCTTTTGCCCCTTGCTAGATGTTTGATTTACCATAACCTTCATCACAAACCTTTGAGATCCTTGAAATGGTTAAGGAAATGTTAAGGCATGATGTTATGATGTGTATGTTATGCGTTTAAGAAAAAGTATGAGGTAATGTAAACAAGTAAATTCGGCAAGAAATCCAAGGTATTGGATAAGGACTGTAAACAAAACCTGCAAGGAACTCAAGTTGTTAGATAACAAACATGTGCAAGTAGTTCAAGTTGAAAGCACATAAGTCACACAATAGCCCTTAAATTTCAGGCTGGCATGGAGTTTAGGTATTACCCTCTTTCAGTTTAGTTGGTTCAACCTGTCCTAGTAATAGTAATCGGGTTCTAGAGGATCTCAATATCACTGACCATCCTCGATCGGTTATAATTCCAGTTTAGCAACCTTTTCTTGCGGCCGGAATCATAGCGGGAGTACGGTCTCAATGAGTGTAGCATACTTCTACTTTTCTATGGCCAAGTTGGTCAATTATAGGTTCTAAGGTCAGTTGATGCTTAATGACCCCTTAGCAACCCCATACTCTCTTTGTTCCTCCACAAGGGATATCGGTACCAACTAAAGTGTCACACCAACGTAGCTACTGCTTCAACCGTATCGGTCTACGCCGTACAGTTCCCTCACAGTCTATTGCTACTTACCTAAAAGGTATCCCTAGATTCGGGTTAGGATCTATAGTAACTCCGATACAAAGCCCACAAAGATAAAGAAATCAAATCAAACAATAGAAAACAATATGATGAATTATTCCTAAGGTACACCCCACTTATTAGCTCCCCAGCTGAGTCGCCAGTTGTGATACGGTGGCCAGAACCAGGACGTGGTTTCCCTATTTTGTTAAGGAAATTTTGCTGGTTTGCATTTTGCGTTTGTGTTTGCAAAATGTCGCGGTAAGCAAGAGTCGCCACCGTCTTTTATTTTATCCAACAAGGAAAGGAAAAAAGCACAGAAAAATTCCATTTTCGAGATATTTCTGAGTACAGGGGGTAGATTTATAGAAAGGGAAGGTATTAGCACCCTTTCTATCCGTAGTTATCTACGGGCTCTTAGGTACTTGCTCATCATTTTCAAAATTGTTTTCTTTGTGTTTATGGGCTTTGAAAAGTTTTTGTTTTAACTTCGATTTAACTCTTGCTTCTATCTTCAAGAGTGTAATGAAGTGTTTTTAAAAACTTTGTTTGTAAAAGAGTGTAAGTGTGAAAATTTTGTTTGGAATGAGCAAGTACTTGGGAAATAATCTACCTACTTGAAAAAAGAATCGTTCTGTATTCGTTTCCTTTAGACAACGCTATCCCACTATTAGTGAGTAGGTAGTACCGTCGTTGGAGTTTGAGGGTTAATTCGAAAGGGACGCACGGTCACTAAAGCAATATTCGGACGTCTTAGTAATAACCCTAATGTCTTAGATCAATTAATCGAGGCAACAATTCTGAGGCAACCATTCCGAGGAAACTTTTCCGAATTGGGACTTTGATCTTTATTTAGACAAAAGGATGACCACTAAAGCATCCTATACTCAATGACCATTTACCGAAGGCAACCAAGTGGGAGTGTACCCTAGGAGTGCACATGTGCGAATGATTTAATTTCAGTTTATTTATCTTTGCACATTTAGGGTGATCTAACTGTTTTAAAATTAATCATACATTATTGTCATGCATCCTTATATCATATATCTAACAGTTAATAATTTGCGGAATTTAAAGTGCGGAATTTAAACTACGCTATTACAAGGCTTCGGGTATTTACATAGCCAAAAATAAACCCTTTGAAAATAAAGCGATAAATGTAAATAAACGTCCTAATTAAACTATTACAAATTGTAGGCAGTTACATCAATATGGTAAATAATAAAAATAAAGCGCGCGAGAAGAATTAAGATCGACGAGAATTTAAGGTTTTGACACTTTTAACCTAATTAAAAGAAAAATTGTTTTTTTGTTGTTTTTAATAAAAGAAATAAGTTTTCTAAATTAAATATACAATTAATTAGTTAATTAAATTAATTAATAAAAGTAATTACATGACCTATTTTGGTTTCTTTGGTTATTTTAGGAAAAAATAAAATATAATTAAGTTAGTAATAAAACCTATTTATTCTAATTATTTTTAAGTTATTTACAAAAAGAAATTAAAGTTTTACCTAAAATTAAAATTTAATTAAAAAAAAAACCTAAATCTATTTTTATGTGATTTTTATATTTGTTTATTGATAAAAAAAAGGATTAAAAGAAATAAATAAAACGAATAAAACATGAAAATAAAGATGGGCCTAGTAGCCAAAGTAAACAGGGGGTGAAATCATCAGAAATCCCTAGGCCCGAATCTTCGAAAGCTTCATGCTCTAACTATGGTATTTTTTTATTCTTGCATGGAACCTATGATTCAACCATCCATAAATGTTCTATATAAACTCAAACAAATGTTAACATACCATAAAATGTGATTAAAATTAGAGATTCGAAGTTTAAAATTTTACTAAACCGGTGTTGTCAAATGGGGGGCGTGCTAGGCATGTGATGGATTTCTCTTGGGCCTTGTAAGACTCTTGAGGACTTCAAGAGGATGGTTTGAGGCTTGATGTCAATTGAGAGAGACCGGAACCTCGAGATATGACTTGCACCAATTCTTTGATTTCTAGAGAGCTTTTTGAAGAGCTTTTAGAGAGCTTTTAGAGAGCTTTTTAGAGAGGATTTTCGTCCCTTTCAAGCTTGTATGGCTCCATATTTATAGAGAAGAATGAGGAGACAAGAAAGCATGGAAAGAATCTCCCTCATAATGTTGTGTTTTAAGACCATGATCAAAATTTGAAAAAAATGCCATATTTGATGATTTTATGCCATTTTCACATGTGGATGAACCTGGACATATTTGAAAAGTTATTGCATGAAATCAATTGACATAAACCAGCATAAAACTTTCCCAAAATGGATTCACATCAAAATTTACATTATTTCTATTATTTATTTAATTCTGAATTTTAGTGAATAAAATATTAAAATAAATAGCATAAATAGTAGAAAAATGTATGGGTGGGCTTAGAGGTCGTGGACCATGTTAGGAATGAGTTTCAAACTTGAAAAGATAGGCCCATTTGGAAAAAATCCAAGTTTGGTCAATATTTGCTTCATGCATTTTTTCAAAAATTATCCAACTTTGACAATGCATATCTCTCTCAATTTTAACCTTATGAGGGTGTTCTTTAACTTTTTAGAAATCTTAGGATGTCCCCTAATAGACCCCTTTGGTTTCATCTCAATTGGATCTACCATGTTCATGTAAGAAGCTTTGACCCAAAAGGTGTTTTTGTTGACTTTCCAAAATGACCTATAATGTCCAAATTCATAACGTCTTGTGAGTGAATATTTTGAACTTGGGAGCTGAAGATGGATTGTAGGGAATTGAATCCTCTTAAAAATGAGCTTTGGATGGGTCATTTCTCATAAAGTATGAGAAAGTTATGCTTGGTCAAAGTTGAGTTGACTTCTCCTATAAAACCCTAATTTAGCAACTTTTGAGTCTTGATGAATTATGAGCAATCCTTGATGAATCATGATCAACCCTTGATCAAATGATGAAATATACTTCAAAATGAGGATGTTGGCCAAAAATCTTGAAGTTTGACTGTATGTGGGCCTGAATCTTGAACTTTTCAGGCCTTTGAGCAATTGACTGAGCAAACTTCCTCTACAAGGCTTGAAACTTGACATGGATGACCTTGAGAACATATTAGGACAATGTTGAGCATTTGGGGTCCCTTGGACTCAAGTATCTTGATGCAACATGAAACCCTATTTTGAGGTAGACTATCTTAGGAGAGAGCTTGTCTGGATAACCCTTGGACTACCTTGAGCAACTTGGGGATCTTTCTTGAAATGTTTTGAGAAATATGGGAGGGCAAGTTTTGGGGTACAACAATAACCATTTCTGCCAATCCTTCCAAGGTTTCCTCGAGAAGACCTGTTAGGGTTACACCTGTTCAAAGAATTGCTCCGCTAATAATCACTGTTCTTGGTCCCATCCCGTACACCTCAGACAAGGCAGTCCCATGGCATTATGGTGCTGATGTGTACTATCATGGTATTAAGCAAGATCTGAAGAATGAAGAAGCTGATACTGATGCCAGTAATATTGTCAGGACTAGTAAGGTTACCCGAAGTAGAAGGGTTTTCTCTCCTGAGATTTCTCCGCAGATCATCAAGCCTACTGTTATTCCAATTGTTGCTCCAACCAGCACTCCTGAGATTTCTCTTGTTCCTACTCCAGTTATTACACTTGCTACTATTCCTATTCTTACTCTAGTTATCACCCCTGCTGCTGAGCCATCTAGGACTCGGGGCAAGGGAATTATAGGTGAGCCTTCCCGGACGGAGGCACCTAAGAAAATCATTGTGGAAGCCTCTAAATAAGAAATAGAGGAAATACTGAAAATTATCAAGAAAAGCGACTACAATGTGGTCGAACAGTTGGGACAGACCCCGTCAAAGATCTTCATGTTGTCTCTACTGTTGTGTTCTGAAGCCCATGTGAAGGCTTTGATTTCATTTCTCAAGACTGTGCATGTGCCGCAGGAAACTTCAACAGATCAGTTCAAAGATTGTATGGTCAGCCTGACTGCTGACAATGGGCTAGGTTTCTCATATGTGGATCTAACACCGAAAGGAAGGAATCATAATGATGTTATGCATGTCTCGATCGAGTGCAGGGGCACCACTATGGCTCATGTGCTAGTAGATACTGGATCTTCGTTGAATGTTCTGCCGAAGAAAGCGTTGGACCATTTGGATTGTGAGGGTTTGACTCTAAAGCCTAGTAACATTGTGGTAAGGGCTTTTGATGGATCAAAGAGAATGGTGCACGGGGAAGTGGACATCCCTGTCAAAGTGGGTTCTCAGACCTTTGGGTCCACCTTCTACTTAATGGATATCAATCCATTGTATTCTTGCTTGTTGGGTCGTCCTTGGATCCATAGGGCTGGGGCAGTTACTTCCACGCTTCATCAAATGCTAAAATATCCGGTGAAGGGGAAGATTATCACAGTGTGAGGTGAAGAAGAGTATATGGTGACTCATCTCAATTCCTTCCTCTACATAGAGATGGATGGGGAATTTATAGAAACTCCTTGTCAGAATTTCGAAGAGGTCCCTCAGTTCTCGGCATCAACCGAAGTTACTACCGATAAAGCTCCGTTGAAGATGGCTTCTCTCAAGGACGCCAGGGCTGTGATTGAAGAAGGTGGGTGTACCAATTGGGGTCAGCTCCTTGATTTCACTCACAAAACTGACAAATTTGGTTTGGGCTTTACTACAGGGGCTCAAAGGGCTGTTAGGCGCGCTCGGATTAGAAGACCTCAACTACACATCAGCAATCGGGGAGTTAATGGAATTGAGGACAGTGAAGAAGATTCAGACATCGACAACTGGATCTACCCAACAACCAACGGTGGACCGAATAACTGGACGGCGAAGGACTTCATACCTGTTTCTTTTATTCCGCAATAATTGACTTTTGTTTTAATATTTGTAATAAACAGTTTGAAACTTTACGTCCCGGTGCCTTGCCCGAGGCGCCTTGGCTTTTCTTCTGAGGGCTATTATTTGTCATTTCATATATCATTTATAAAGCATTGGACATTTCTTGCATACAAATTTTGCGCTCTTTATTTTTCTTTTCTGTCTCTCACTTTATCAAAACATTTATTCTCTTACACACACTCACGTATCATATTGCATATCCATATCCACTCTGGATCCCATTGATAACAGCTTTGTTACTTCCAGTTATGACTTCAAAAATCCGATCAACTAAGTCGAGGACAAAGGTGAGGACGATTGTGAGGTGCCTGGAGAACTTGCTAGACTGTTACCGCGGGAAGAAAGGGCCATACAGCCTCATGAAGAGCCAGTTGAATCAGTGAATTTGGGTACAGAGGAAGACAGGAAAGAGGTTAAAATAGGGGCGAGTCTGGAGTCTAGTGTCAAACAATGGTTAATACATATGATACACGACTATGTTGAGATCTTCGCCTGGTCCTATGAAGACATGCCTGGTTTGGACACTGATATTGTAGTACATCGCCTGCCTACTAAAGAAGACTGCTCACCAGTATAGCAGAAGGTCCATCGTATGCACCCTGGAATGTCAGATAAAATCAAAGCAGAGGTCATGAAACAGTTCAACGCAGGATTCTTAGTTGTCACTTCTTATCCGCAGTGGGTTGCCAACGTTGTTCCGGTACCTAAGAAGGACAGTAAGGTACGGATGTGTGTAGACTACAGAGATTTTAATAGGGAAAGCCCTAAGGATGACTTCCCACTTCCTCACATTGATGTTCTAGTCGACAACACCGCGCAGCACAAGATCTTCTCCTTCATGGACGGTTTTTTGGCTAAAACCAGATCAAGATGACTCCTGAGGACATGGAGAAGAAAACCTTCGTTACACAGTGGGGCACCTTCTATTACAAAGTGATGTCTTTTGGGATGAAGAGTGATGGAGAAACTTATCAGTGCACCATGGTCTGTTTGTTCCACGATATGATTCACCACGAGATCGAGGTTTATGTTGATGACATGATAGCCAGGTCCCAGACTGAGGAAGAGCACCTTGATCATCTCCAGAAACTGTTTGATAGGTTAAAGACGTACAAGCTGAGGTTGAATCCGAGAAAGTGCACCTTCGGGGTAAGATCTGGTAAGTTTCTGGGTTTTGTCGTAAGTGATAAGGGTATTCAGGTGGACCCTGCAAAGGTAAAGGCCATACAAGAGATGTTGGCTCCCTGCACGGAAAAAGAAGTTAGAGGTTTCTTGGGACGTCTGAATTACATCGCCCGGTTCATTTCACATCTGACTGCTACTTGTGAGCCAATCTTCAAGCTTCTGAAGAAGTGGTGAGGTGGAATGATGAATGCCATACCACTTTTGAAAGAATTAAGGAATACCTTCAAGAACTGCCAATTTTGATGCCTCCAGTTGAAGGAAGACCTTTGATATTATACTTGACAGTGCTGGACAATTCAATGGGGTGTGTGCTGGGGCAGCATGATGAGTCTGGTCGAAAAGAGCACGACATTTATTACCTTAGCAAAAAGTTTACCGACTGTGAGACCCGATACTCATTGCTCGAGAAAACTTGTTGCGCTTTGGCATGGGCTGCTCGCCGACTGAGACAGTATATGTTGACTCACACTACCTTGTTGATATCAAAGATGGATCTGATCAAGTATATTTTCGAGAAGCCCGCTCTCTCCGGAAGGATAGCAAGATAGCAGATGATCTTGACCGAGTACGACATCCGATACATAACCCAAAAAGCAATTAAGGGGAGTGTATTGGCAGATCATTTGGCGCATCAGGCCATGGATGACTACCAGTCCATGAATTTCGAGTTCCCAGATGAGAATATCATGTTGGTAACTGACTGCGAAGAACCTGGACCGGATGAAGGACCCGAGGAGGGATCTCGATGGTCTATGTATTTTGATGGAGCCTCGAACGCATTGGGTAATGGTATTGGCGCTGTAATTATATCTCCTGAGGGCTGTCATACTCCGTTCACCGCCCGATTATGTTTTAACTGCACCAACAATATGGCGGAGTATGAAGCCTGTATCATGGGTCTTCCAGCTTCCATTGACCTGAGGATTAAGTTCTTGAGTGTATTCGGAGATTCTGCTCTGGTAATAAGTCAGATCAAAGGCGAGTGGGATATGAAGCACCCGAATCTTATTCCTTACAAAGAGTATGTACTGACATTGCTCCCACACTTTGAAGAAATAACCTTTGAACACTTCCCAAGAGAGGAGAATCAGTTGGCGGACGCGCTAGCTACCATGTCTTCTATGTTCAAAGTTAGGTGGGACAATGAAGCTCCCCAGATTACCATTGAGAGGTTGGATGAACCCGCACATTGCTGTGACATTGAGACCAAAGAAGTGGTAGATAAACCCTGGTTTAACGAGGTAAAGAGGTATCTTGAGGCCCAAGAATACCCTGAGGGGGCATCTGTTAATGATAAGAAGTTTCTGAGAAGGTTCGTGGTGAAGTTCTTTCTTAGCAATGGGATCCTTTATAAGCGCAACCATGATTTAACCTTATTGTGGTGTGTAGACAAGAGCGAGGCAGAAAGGATCATGATGGAGTTACATGAAGGTACTTTCAGAACCCATTCTAGTGGACACACCATGGCGAAGAAAATCCTACGGGCAGGATACTACTGGTCCACTATGGAAGCCGATTGTGATCAGCACTCTCGAACCTGTCATAAGTGTGAAGTCTATGGTGATAAGGTGCACGTACCTCCGGTTCCCCTGAATGTCTTGACAGCTCCTTGGCCATTTGCAATGTGGGGCATCGACATGATTGGCGAGATCAGACCTACTGTGTCTAACGGGCATCATTTCATTCTGGTAGAAATTGATTATTTTACAAAGTGGGTTGAGGCAGCTTCCTTTGCTACAGTAACCAAGAACGTCGTGGTGCGGTTCATCCGACACAATCTAATTTGTCGATACGGTGTATCAGAGAGAATTATCACTGACAATGGTACAAATCTCAACAACACGATGATCACCGAGCTCTGCAGACAGTTCAAGATACAACATCATAACTCTTCTCCCTACCGGCCGAAGATGAATGGGGTTGTTGAAGCAGCTAACAAGAACATCAAGAAAATTGTGCAGAAGATGACGGTGACATACAAAGACTGGCACGAGATGTTACCATTCGCTCTTCATGGGTATTGTACCTCAACACGGAAGTCAACAAGGGAAACCCCCTACTCTTTGGTGTATGGCATGGAGGCGGTCCTACCCATCAAAGTCCAGATACCCTCTCTCAGTATTATGAAGGATGCGGGTTTGAACAAAGATGACTGGATCCAAACCCGACTTGATCAGCTGAATATAATCGATGAAAAGAGACTTACCAATATCTGTCATGGTCAGACGTACCAAAAGCGAATGATTAAGGCTTTTAACAAGAAAGTCAGCCTTCAAGAATATCAAGTAGGGGATCTAGTGATCAAACGTATCATACTACCGCAAGGTGATCCCAGGGGAAAATGGACCCCCACATACGAAGGGCCATTTGTGGTTAAGAACATTTTCTTGGGAGGAGCTATGATTTTAACCACCATGGATGGTGACGACCTTCCTCACCCTGTCAATGTAGACATAGTGAAAAGATACTACGCATAATCAAAGACCCGCTAGGTTGACTGGCCTAGGCAAAAATAAGGGCTTCCCGGAGAACCAAAAGGGTTCGGGAAAAAGTAAGGGATGAAAATGAAGAAAAAAAATTGTACACCCGGCAAGTCGAAAACCTGAAAAGGCGACTTGGGCAAAAAAGGGTATCCCAGTGGGCTGAAAACCCGAAAGGGCGGTCCAAGAAAAATTAGGGATTGAAGCGTAACACTATGTCTCATTGGATCATCTTGCAACCAGACTTTGATATCAACTAGCAAGCTCGGACAGCACTAATCAATCTGATTCACCTTCGTACAAGAAGCAAAATGATGAGACGCTTGAAGATATAAGGACAATAGCAGAGTTGGAAACCGATGGGATCGTTTCACATAATTGTTTTTTCTTTCTTTTACACAAATTGTAACTTCTATCTTTCGACAGTGTTCACTTACTAGGACGTCAGCCTCCTTGTACAAAACGCCTATTACGGGCCAACTTCAAAAATCAATACAATTCATTTTCACAAGAAATTCCAACTTGTTTTTATTTTTCTGTTTTGTGTTGCAAAAACGTCCAATGATTCATTTTCGACATATGCATTTGAAAGTAGTTGCTGCTTATAAATATTTACATGAAAAAACAAAAGACAATTACTCGTAATTCCAGGAACATGGAAAATAAGAAGTGCCCAAACCTTACAGTTACTCTGCCCATCAGGTACCGGGATGGTGCCAGCTTGAGAACATGAGTAGTGGTACATACACTCCCCCACAGAGTAAAAAGTATCCAAAGACAGTGATGTTAGCTTTCCCGAACAGGACATAACTCTCCCCAGCTGAGGTTCACAATGGCAAGCGAGTCAGTAAATTGTTCCCCAAGCAGAGTTTATTTCTCTCACAAGCTGAAATTCAATCTCCAACAGAATTCATTATCACCAGCAACAGAAATTCATCCCCAGCCGAGTTTATTCCTCCAAATCCGCAGATCTATCAATAGAGTATCTCCTCTCCAACAAAGTTATTCCCCCGCAGAATTATCCTCAGACAGGGTCTCTTCCGGCAGAATATTCACCAGCCAAAGGGAAAATCCCCAGCATAGTCATCCTTATTCACCATCCCCAACAGAAGAAGAGGAACTATTGTTTTTTTACAACAGTCAAGAATACCATTTCTCACACTCTCCGAACAGCAGTCAGGGATTTATTTACCCGGGCTCAGATTATTATGTCAGCATTTCATGTTCATACATCATGACATGTGCATGCATTACATATAACATGGTCTCATTTATTTTGAGAACGTTATTATACAATGCATCTCATGCATCGCACATAACTAACCCTATATTTCTTTCAGGAAAGACAGTTATTATCAACAACTTCCAGCAGGTCCATGATCAACGCTCAAAGCTAAACAGAGTAATTATCGGTGCGACAAAAGTAACCTTACCCAGGTACCCTCTGCAGTTTTTCCCAAACTCATATCGAAGTAACTATCCAGGTTCCTTCTCACAGCCCTACTACCCAGGCTTTCATTTCGAAGTAACCCTACTATCCAGGTTCCTTCTCACAACCCTACTACCCAGCCTTTCATTTCGAAGTAACCCTACTATCCAGGTTCCTTCTCACAGCCCTACTATCAAGGATTTCATATCGAAGTAACCCTACTATCCAGGTTCCTTCTCACAGCCCTACTATCAGGGCTTTCATATCGAAGTAACCCTACTATCCAGGTTCCTTCTCACATCCCTACTATCCAGGATTTCATATCGAAGTAACCCTACTATCCAGGTTCCTTCTCACAACCTTATTATCCAGGATTTCATATCGAAGTAACCCTACTATCCAGGTTCCTTCTCACAGCCCTACTATCCAGGCTTTCATATCGAAGTAACCATACTATCCAGGTTCCTTCTCACAGCCCTACAATCCTGGCTTTCATTTTGAAGTAAGCCTACTACCCAGGTTCCTTCTCACAGCCCTACTACCCAGGCTTTCATTTCAAAGTAACCCTACTATCCAGGTTCCTTCTCACAACCCTACTATCCCGGCTTTCATATAGAAGTAACCCTACTATCCAGGTTCCTTCTCACAGTCCTACTATCTAGGCTTTCATATCGAAGTAACCCTACTATCCAGGATCCTTTCCACAGCCCTACTATCCAAGCTTTCATATCGAAGTAACCCTACTATCCAGGTTCCTTATCATAGCCTTACTATCTAGGTTTTCATCTCAAATTAAACCTACCATCCAGGTTCCTTCTCATAACCCTACTATCCGGGTTCCTCCTCTCTTATCCCCAGACAGCAGTCCATAACACTGTAAGACCGGGACCCGATCAAACACAATTGGTTTCACATTTCCCCAGAAAGTCGCGGTGCAGCATATACCCCGCCCAGATATGCAATTTATTTCCGCTTCCTAAACCAGAATTATTCCCCAGTAAAGTAACGAACAACTGAAGCTCCTAAAACTCTATTTCTCTCAAAACAGAGACCAGCATTCCCCAGCGAAGTCCTCTTCAAAAACAGGTATACGGGTTCTCGCAAAGGAATTTCTTATGCGATCGACACTTCTTCGGATGGCATATTTAAGCCCATCTCCGACAATTCTCTAGCAACTACCAGATGGCATCTATAAGCCCATTCCCAATATCACAAATCAAGTATCACTTCATGCGAGTGCAAATTTCTGGGCACTCTATTGTTCAATCATCTTCCACCTTCAGATCACGAAAGGCAGACGAGCCAATCTACATCCTAAATTTTAAGAAGATTGAACAGGGGAAGCTGTTGTACCCTAAAATTTTCCCTCCCATATTTCTCAACACATGGAAAGTGAAGTCCCTAGATTGCTCAATGAAGTTCAAACAGTTTACCAGACAAACTCTCTCCTAAGGCAGTCTACCTCAAATTAGGGTTTCTATCTTCATCAGGATGTGTGAACCAAAAAGGACCCAAATGCTCACCATTGTCCTAATATGTCCTCAAGATCATCCATGTCAAGTTTCAAGCCTTGCAGAAGAAGTTTGCTCAGTCAATTACTAAAATGCCTGAAAATCAACTGTATTGGGTCAAAAGTCTACTGTGGCCCATATACAGTCAAACTTCAAGATTTTTGGTCAACATCATCATTTTGAAGTTTTATTCATCATTTTATCAAGGGTTGATCATGACTCCTCAAGGATTCCTCACAATTCATCAAAACCCAAAAGTTGCTAAATTAGGGTTTTGTAGGAAAAGTCAACTCAACTTTGACCAAGCATAACTTTCTCATAATTTATCAAAAATGAACCATCCAAAGCTCATTTTGAAGAGGATGCAATTCCCTATAATTCATCTTCATCTCCCAAGTTTAAAATTTGCACTCACAAAAAGATATGAATTTTGACATTATAGGTCATTTTGGAAAGTCAACAAAAACACCTTGTGGGTCAAAGCTTCATACATGAACATGGAAGACTCAATTGAGATGAGACTAAAAGGGTTGCTTATAGGACATCCTAAGATTTCTAAAAAGTCCAAGAACACTTCTCTAGGGTCAAAATTGAGAGAGTTTTGCATTGGCCAAGTTGACCATTTTTGCAAAATTGCCAAAATTCAAATATGCTCAAATTTGCATTTTTTGCTAAATGGGCCCAACCTTTTATGGTTGCACCTCACTTATAATATGATCCACGGCCCAAATATCCAACCTCATGTTATTTTCTTCACTTTTAAATTTAATTTGATTTTTTGTTAATTAAAATTTCAATTAAATCAAATAATTGATGAATAATGAAAAAGATATGTTGTGATTTGATTTTTGGACAGGATCTCAATAAAATAGTGCAAGGATATGATGATCAATTCGAATCAAGGCTGATTGGGACGAGAAAGGCATAATTTGGCTCAATATAGCAAGTTTACATATGCCATGAAAATCAAATCAAATCTTGAAAACTTCCAAAGATGTGATCAGTTTTTACAACCCTAATGCACTCTATGATATATATTGAACATATCCAAGGCAAGAACAAGGGTGAGAGTTCATGCATAGCCAAGAACAAAAACTAAAAATTTCAAGAAAAAGTGGAAATCGGTTTTCAACCTACAAGGAGTTTCAAAGCATTTCAAGAGCACCAATCCCTTCCCAGACATCCCAGGAAGCGATTCCAATCACTCACAGGTCTTGAAACGCCCAGAATCATGCTCTACGCCTCCCACGGTTTGCCCAAAAACATGATTCTGATTTCACTAATTCACGCATCTTTAGCACTTTTGATTGTTATACTCATGTTTATCA
Source organism: Vicia faba (assembly GCA_948472305.1). NCBI lineage: Eukaryota > Viridiplantae > Streptophyta > Magnoliopsida > Fabales > Fabaceae > Vicia > Vicia faba. The sequence goes on along the minus strand of OX451737.1, from coordinate 1,334,575,559 downwards.
TCGTGTTTTCAAGCTAATCATTCCCTTTAATTGCATTTTTGATGCATGTACACAAAATTGACATGGTTAGGGTTTTGTGTTCTTGTTTAGGGTTTTTCAATGCAGGCAAAATTGGGCGTTAATTCTGGTACCATGATGCTCGTGAGGATGATACGAGTTGATTGGTACCAGCCATGGTCATTTATCTTGAGCATATGCAATTTTGTAGATGGACAAGGTTATACCTACAACAAACGTCTGTGGGTAAAAGCTTGATTTACTAAAGCGACAGAGAGAGGAGGAAGAAGCTTGCGTGGCAACATGTGACTTTCCCATTTGAACTTTTGCGCTTTTTTTCTGATTACACCATGTGATTTGATTATATTGTTTATTTCTATTCTATGTACAAACAAACAAAGCAACTCAGCTGGCAGCGTGGTATTGGTAGCGAGCATAAGGACCTGGGTTCGATCCCCAGGTCCCCACATTTGTTTCATATTATTTTTTAACAGGTGATCAGGCGCGTTGCTTAACAAGATGTCCACCATATACCATCCAGATCCAACCATCAAATGCATCTTCAGCCCAGATCCAATACCTGTCCATTGAGGGTCTATCATGCACCTCAAGTCAACATGCGCACTAGATCAGGAAAGGTCAAAAGGGCTTGGATTTGTTTGGGCCCTGAATTTCAACAGCATACCCCCTCTTTCAGCATTACAACCAAGCCCATTTACTATTTTTTCTTATTTCTTTTTTTTTTATTTTATTTAATAGCTTTTAATTTTTTCTTTTAATCATATTAATTAACAAATTAATCATTCTTTTTTATAAAATCATAAAATCAAAACTTCATAAAAAAATTAGAATTAGTCTTTTCTTATCAAAATTAATTTTGTTAATTTAATCTAGTTTAACTTAGGGCAATTCTAAATTTTTTATAATTAAAACTAAATAGCAAATTAGGTTAAATTCTTGATTTATTTTCTTTTACTTTTTCTCAAATAAATAAAAATACAAAAAATAGGTCTTTAGATTGAATTAATTTATTTGTCTTAATTAAAATTAATTAGTAATTAGGTCTTCTTTTTATTTAACTATTTCATTATTTTCTTAAAACATGACAAAAAATATTTTTTTAATCAATCGTCAATAGGTTTAGTCAAGGTCAAAACCCTAGTCGTTTTGTATTTGATTCATCGCGCGCTCATTATTTATTTTGACAATATTCTTTTAACTGTTCAGAGTTTGTAATAGTTTAATTTAGGGCTTTTATTTATCGCTTTACCCCGGGTTTTTGGCTATGTAATTAATCCCCCTCCCTGAAGCCTTGTAATAGCGTAGATTTATTTTCTCGCATTTTTAATTCCCGCAAATATTTAATTGTCTAGATGTATGTTAATAGAATTGTATGACAAGAATGCATGACAAATTAATACGGATAGAAAACCCTAATGTGCAAATATTAAATAACTGAAAACAAATCACTCGCACATATCACTCTTAGAGTATACCCTCACTTCAGTTGCCTTAGGTAAACGATCATTAAGCATAGAGTGTCTTAGTGGTTGCCCTCCTGTCTAAAAAAGATCAAACGTCCCATTTGAATGTTGCCTCGGAAATGTTGCCTCAGAAATGTTGCCTCGAATATGATCTTAAGACTCTAGGGTTATTACTAAGGTATCCTAATATTGCTTTAGTGATCGTATGTCCCTTTCGAATTGAACCTTATAAACTCCATCGACGGTGCTACCTATTTCTCAAATAGTAGGATAGCGCTGTCTAAAGGAAACCAGAATAGAAACAAACTTTTTTGGAGTAGGTAGATGCTAGTAGGAACTTGCTCAAATCAAAACTTTTCACACTTACACTTTTCAAACAAATTTTCAAAACAACTTCGTCACACTCTTGAGGACTGATACAAGGGTTATCACGAAGTCAAACTTTTCAAAAAAAAAAAAGCACATACACAAGCAATTTTAAAAATATGAGCAAGTACCTAAGAGCCCATGGAAAACCATGGATAGAAAGGGTGCTAACACCTTCTCTTCTATAATCTACCCCCCATATTCAGAATATCTCGAAAAAGGATTTTTTCTGTACTTTTTTCCTTTCGGATTGGATGAAGTAAAAGTCGATGGCGAATCTTGCTTACCGCGACATTTTGCGAATAAAAAATGCAAAACGCAGACCAGTATTAAACAGTCGGTTCTGCCACTGTATCACACATCGCTTCATCCTGATGGCCATTGATTACTTCACGAAGTGGGTTGAAGCTTCCTCTTTTTCCACTGTCACCAAGAACGTTGTGGCGCGGTTTATCAAGCATAACCTGATCTATCGGTACGGTATACTAGAGAGAATCATCACGGAAAATGGTATGAATCTCAATAACACGATGATCACCGAACTCTGTAAGAAATTCAAGATCTAGCACCATAATTCTTCCCCCTACCGGCCAAAGATGAATGGCGTTGTTGAAGCTGCTAACATGAACATCAAAAAGATCATACAGAAGATGACGGTGAGATACAAGGATTGGCATGAGATGTTACCATTTTCTCTTCATGGGTATCGCACCTCAGCACGTACGTCAACGGGGGAAACACCCTACTCTCTGGTATATGGCATGAAGGTTGTATTGCCTATTGAGATCCAAATCACTTCTCTGGGGATTATGAAGGATGCGGGTTTGAACAAAGATGACTAGATCCAGACTCGACTTGATCAACTGAATCTGATCGATAAGAAGAGACTTATTATTGTCTGTCATGGTCAAATGTATCAAAAACGAATGATCAAGGCTTTCAACAAAAAGGTCTGGGGCCAAGAATACCAAGTCGGGGATCTAGTGATTAAGCGCATCATACTGCCGCAAGGTGATCCCAGGGGCAAATGGACTCCCGCATACGAATGGCCATTTGTGATCAAAAACATTTTTTCGGGTGGAGCCATGATTCTGACCACCATGTACGGTGACGACCTCCCTCACCCTGTCAATGCGGACATAGTGAAAAAATACTACGAATGATTAAAGACCTGCTAGGTTGACTGGCCTAGGAAAAAATAAGGGCTTCCTGGCGAACCAAAAGGGTTCGGGCAAAAATTAGGGATGAAAACAAAAAAAAATGTGTACACCCAGCAAGTCGAAAACCTGAAAAGGCGGCTTGGGCAAAAAAGGGTATCCCGGTGGACTGAAAACCCGAAAGGGCGTTCCAGGAAAAAGTTAGGGATGTAAAGCGTATCATTATGTCCCATTGGATCACCTTGCAACCAGACTTCAATATCAACTATCAAGTTCAAACGACACCAATCAATCTAGTCAACTTCGAACAAGCAGCAAAGTAATGAGACGCTCGAAGACATAGCGGCAATAGCAGAATTGAAACTCAATGGGATTATTACACATAGTTGTTTTTTCTCTTTGCACACAACATTGTATAACTTTAATTTTCACGGTGGCATTCTCTTACTAGAGCGTCAGCCTCCTTGTATAAAAACATCTGTTATAGGCCAACTTCATAAATTAATACAAGTCATTTTTACAAAACCATTTGTTTTTCTTTTTTTGTTTTGTTTTGCAAAAACATCCAATGATTTATTCTTGACATATGAATTTGAATATGATTGTTATTCACAAATATTTGCATATGAAAAAGAAAGACAGTTGCTCATGACTTAAGGAACGGGGCGAAGCCTAATCCCGACAGTTACTCTGTTCAGCATGGTACACGGACAGAGACAGTTTTGAAACAAGGTCACCATTACATGCGACCACGTGACATCTATATTCCACATCCAAATTTTATAATCGCAGGTGGTTCAAAAAGTTGTCTCCCGAGAAGAGTTTATTTCTCTAAAAACAGAAGCTCAATCCCCAACAGAGTTTATTCCTCCAGCTACGGAAGCTCATCCCTCAGCGGAGTTTATTTCTCCGAATCGTCAAAATCTTCCACCAAAGCATCTCCTCTCTCAGACAGAGTTATTCCCCCGCAGAGTTATTCTCAAGCAGAATCTCTCCCCGACAGAATATCCACAAACAGAAAAGGAGTAAATCCGCGACATAGTCTTCTTCGTTCACTATCCCCAGCGGAAGTAGATGAACCAGTTTTTCTACAACAGTCAGGAATTCAACTTCCAGTACTCTCCAGCAGCAGTCAGGGATTTATTTTCTCAGACTTGGATATGTCACAATAGCATTTCATGTTCATACATCATGACTTGCGCATACATACTGCATACAGTATAATCTCATTTATTTTGAGAACATCATCACACAATGCATTTCATGCATCGTATATAATAAATCTTTATCTTTTCAGGAAAGATGGTTATCATTAATAATTCCAACAGTTCAAGGTTAAATCCATTAAGCTATACATGTCATATCTGCAGATAACTAATGGAAAATCAGTTCCCGAAATCAAACGGTCAACTAATCTACGTGATCAAATGAGATAGTCCTATTATCCAAGCTTTCATTTCGAAGTAACCCTACTATCCAGGTTCCTTCTTACAGCCCTACTATCCAGGCTTTTATTTCGAAGTAACCCTACTATCCATGTTCCTTCTCACAGCCCTACTATCCAGGCTTTCATTTCTAAGTAACCCTACTACCCAGGTTCCTTCTCACAGCCCTACTATCCAGGTTTTCATTTCGAGGTAACCCTACTATCCCGGTTCCTTCTCACAGCTCTATTATCCAGGCTTTCATTTTGAAGTAACCCTACTACCCAGGTTCCTTCTTATAGCCCTATTACCCAGGCTTTTATTTCGAAGTAACCATACTACCCAGGTTCCTTCTCAGCAGCCTTACTATCCATGCTTTCATTTCGAAGTAACCCTACTACCCAGGTTCCTTCTCATAGCCCTACTATCCAGGCTTTCATTTCGAAGTAACCCTACTATCCAGCTTCCTTCTCATAGCCCTACTATCCAGGCTTTCATTTCGAAGTAACCCTACTACCCAGGTTCTTTCTCATAGCCCTATTATCCAGGCTTTCATTTCGAAGTAACCCTACTACCCATGTTCCTTCTCATAGCCCTACTATCTAGGCTTTTATTTCAAAGTAACCCTACTACCCAGTTTCCTTCTCATAGCCCTACTATCCAGGCTTTCATTTTGAAGTAACCCTACTACCCAGGTTCCTTCTCATAGCCCTACTATCCAGGCTTTTATTTCGAAGTAACCCTACTACCCAGGTTCCTTCTCATAGCCCTACTATCCAGTCCTTTTTTCGAAGTAACCCTACTACCCAGGTTCCTTCTTATAGCCCTACTATCCAGGCTCCTTTTCATGAATTACTTGATGCAGTTTTGCATGGACTTATCCCAAGAAAGCCCCGTACAGGCTCCTTCTCTTTTATCTCAAGACAACACTTTACAACACTGTAAAACCTGGACCCGACCAGATACGGTCGATTTTATATTCCCCAGTAAGTCACTGTGAAGCCTGGACTCGACCAGATAACAACGCACTTTTGTCTCATCAATCAACAGTTAATTCTGCAATAGAGTAATGGACAACCGAAGCTCCTAGACTTTATTTCCCAGGATATAAATCAACATTCTTCGGTGAAGTCCTCCTCAATGGCAGGTACATGAATTCTCGCAAAGGAGTCTCTTATGCAACCGATATCTTTTCTGGATAGCATCTTTAGGCCCATCTCTGACGATTCTCCGTTGCCTTCCAAATGGCATTTGTAAGCCCATTCCCAATATTATCGATCGACATTCACTTCAAGTGAGTGCAAATTTTTTGGCACTTTAGTGTTCAATCATCTTCCACCTTCAAATCACGAAAGGCAGACCAGCCAATCTACATCCTCAAGTTTAAGAAGATTGAACAGGGGCAGTTGTTGCACCCCAAAATTTTCCCTCTCATTTTACTCAAGGCATACTCCTAAAGGTCCTCAATTGCTCAAGTTGACTAATGATTGACCAGACAAATCCTCCTCCTAAGACAATGAGCCTCAAACTAGGGTTTCACTCCTCATCAAGATGTTTGAGTTCCAAGGATCCTAAATGGTTTCCATTTCCCTAATATGTCCTCAATATCATCCATGCCAAGTTTCATGCCTTGCAAAAGAAGTTTGCTCAGTCAACTGCTCAAATGCCTGAAAATCAACTATACTAGGTCAAAACTCAACTATGACCCATATACAGTCAAACTTCAAGATTTTTGGTCAACATCAACATTTTGAAGTGATATCCATCATTTGATCAAGGGTTGATCATGATTCCTCAAGGAATGCTCCTAATTCATCAAAACACAAAAGTTGCTAAATTAGGATTTCTGTAGGAAAAGTCAACCAAACTTTGACCAGGCATAACTTTCTCATACTTTGTCAGAAATTTCACATCCAATGCTCATTTTGAAGAGAATCCAATTCCATACAACTCATATTTAGCCCTCAAATTCAAGAAATGCACTCATGAAAAGATATAAATTCAAACATTATAGGTCATTTCAAAAGGTCAACAAAAACACCTTTTGGGTCAAAGCTCCTTACATGAACATGGAAGATCCAATTGAGATGAAACCAAAAGGTTTGTTTAAAGGACATCCTAAGATTTCTAAAAAGTCCAAGAATACCCTCTTAGGGTCAAAAATGAGAGAGATGTGCATGCTAAAATTGACCGATTTTTGGAAATGTGCATGAAGTCAACATTGATCAAAATTGATTTTTTTTCCAAAGGGGCCCATGTTTTCTTGTTTGAAACTTGTTCCTAAGATGGCCCACGACCCCTGAGCTTATCCACTTATTATTTTATTATTTTTATTATTTTTATTATTTGTTTTGATTTTTTATTAATTTAAATCAAAATAAATCAATTTAAATAATGGAATGATAAAATAAAATCAAAGGTTGGATTTTATGAGCACGTTATAGGTCTATGATCAGATGGAAAATCAAGGTTTTCATGCAAGGAATGATTGGGATGAATAGAGCATGTATTGGCCAAATTTATAAACTTAAAGTATCAATTCCAAATCAAATCTTCTTCCTCCAAATCTTCAAGATTGCATCTAATTTTATTAACCTAATGCACTCTAGTATATATTCATAACCTTGCCTGATCAAAAAAGAGGGTTTTGGCCGCATAGAACACTGACTGCAAGTTTCAATTTTTCACAAAAAAAAGTGGCAATCGGTCTGATATTTGCAGAAGGATTCAAGGAGTGTTGACGTTTGCAATTCGTTCTTGGGGGCGTTCTGAAGCTAACAACATCATTCCCAAGCATCACAACATCCAGAATCGCCATCTACATCATCACGGTTTTTCCTTCATATTTTGAATTTGATTTTGATTATACGCACATTAGAAATAGGTTTTGATTATGTAATATTGTTTGTATGAGCATTTGGAATGTATTTGAATAACTAATTTCCAGTTTTGATACATATATGCCAAACTGCCATTGTTAGGGTTTTAACCTTCATTTTAGGGTTTTGAGATGCAGGGAAAATTAGACCTAACGATGTATACCATCATACTTAGGGGATCAAACTCAGTTGATCCATAGCTTTAAATTGCATTTATATTGCTTGTTGTAAATTTTGGAGATTTGTAGGTCTTTTAGTGATGGATTTTGTCTGTAGGTAGAAGTTCTGCCTAAAACGACAGCCATTGGGGAAGACGACTGTGTGGCAACAGTTGGTTGGCTAGTTTGAATCCACGCGCATTTTTCTGGGAATAGCGTTTTATCTACCTTATATTTATTTTTTGTAATTATATATATGAATGAGTTAACAGCGCAGATGGCAAAGGACAAGGCATTTGAGAGGAAGGACCTGGGTTCGATCCCAGGTCTCAACATTTTCCTATTTTCTATGTTGTTTATTGCATATTCCATATGCCCCACAATCAAGCGTCCACCATGCGCCTCAACATCTCAACCATTAGATCCATCACGTGATCAGATCTAAACACTCAGCAAGCAAAGAGCATAGTAGACCCTCCAAAGGAGAACTACACTGGATCCAGCGTTACATTGGGCCAACTATTCTGGGCCTGGGATATTTCAGCCATACACCTCCCAGATTACTATTTCATACCAGGCCCATTTTATTTCTTTTTTTAATTTCTTATTTTAATTATTGGTTTTTAATTATTTTACAAAATCATTGTTTTTTTTATTAAATCAAAAAATCACAAAAACATTAGAGTTAGGTTTTTTCCATAAAATATTTAATTTCATTAACTAATTAGGTTAATTAGGATAACTGAAATTCCGTTTTTCATAATTAAAATTAATTAGAAATTAGGTTCATTTACAAAATTAATTACTTTCTCAAAAAACCCAAAAAAAAATATTTTTCTTTTATTCACTAGTTAAATGTCTTTGAATTTAATTTTAATTCCTCGTTTAATTTATTCTCGCGCGCATTTATTTATTCATTTTTCCAATTAATGTAATTGCTTCGAGTTTGTAATAGCTTTTAACTTAGGTTTATTACTATTTTCATTTACTGTTGTCCCCAAGTTTTTTATTATGTAATCCCCTCCCCAAGGCCTTGTAATAGCTAGGTTTAAATTTCTCGCATTTTACTTTCTGTCATTATAAACTGTTAGATGATTGATAATAGGATTGTATGCCAAAGATAAATCAATGTTTAAAACAGTAGAAAACCCTAAATATGCAAACATTAATGATTGAAAAACAAACACTTGCACATGCTCACTCCTAGGGTTTTCCCCACTTAGGTTGCCTTCGGTAAACGATCATGAAGTATAGGGAGTTTTAGTGGTTTCCCTCTAGTCCCAAAAGATCAAAGATTACCCATTCGAATGTTGCCTCAGAAAGATCTTTAGGACTCTAGGGTAACTACTAAGGTTTCCTAACCATTACTTTAGTGATTGTAATCGTCCCTTTCGATTGTCCCTTAAACTCCAATGATGGAGCTACCTACTCCTTAATAGTAGGATAGCGCTGTCTAAAGGAAATAAGAAAAACGAACAGTCTTTTTCGAGTAGGTAGAAACTCTTAAGTACTTGCTCAGAACAACAACTTTTCACACTTACACTTTCAAACACTTTTTCAAACAAAGTTTTCAAAAACACTTTATCACACTCTTGAGGACTGATACAAGGGTTACCATAAAGTGAATCGCCACACTAAGGCAATTTCAAAACTTTTTAAAAGCACACAAACACACAAAAGCAATTTAAGAATGAGAAAGTACCTAAGAGCCCATGGAAAACCATGGATAGAAAGGGTGATAACACCTTCCCTTTCTATAATCTACCCCCCGTACTCAGAAACATCTCGAAAAAGGTTTTTTCTGTTCTTTTTCCCTTTTCCTTTGTTGGATGAAATAAAAGACGGTGGTGACTCTTGCTTACCGTACATTTGCGAACAAAAAACGCAAAACCAGTAGTAAAAAAAATAGTCAGTTCTGCCACCGTATCACAGTTAGTTGTATGCAATGTCATGATGTATGAAATGCATTATGTAATGATGTTCTCAAAATGAAGCTATGTTGTATGCATATATCATGTATGTTATATGATGTATGAATGTGAAGCATTGTTGAAATGTAACTTTGTCTGGGAAAATAAATCCTTGACAAATGCTGGGGAGCCTTGGGAAATGAAATCCTGGACCGCTGCTGTGGATGAAGAGTATGCTCCTCTTTGGACCTTGTTTTAGGATGTTTCCACTGGGGATTCCTGTTTTGTTGATTGAGGAGAAACTCCGTTGGGGAATACTGGCTTTGCTTGAGAAGGCTCTATGGAGAGTGTTGATCTATGTTTGGGGAAAATAGTTCAAGAGTCTTTGTTTCTCTACTGGGGAGTTATCTTGAGGAAGATTAAATTAACTGTTATCTAGTCGTATTCCAGGCTTCGCATAAAATTTCTTGGGAGAGTGAAGTTAAACGGTTATCTGGTCGGGTTCCAAGCTTCACAATAACTTACTGAAGTTAACTATTATCTGGTTGAGTCCAGACTTCACAATAACTTACTGAAGTTAACTATTATCTGGTCGGTTTCCAGGCTTCACAGTAACTTGCTGAGGATTGTAGAGCAGTCTACTGGGGAAGAGGAGTTGTGGTCCCTTGATTTGTAGCAATCAGAGAAGCAAACTCAAGCTAGGGAATTTGTAGTTTGTTGGGAAAATAAACCATGTTACCAGTCTGTTGGGGAGGAGTCTCCTTTTGGAATAAATCCTCGAGGATTCTTGAGATCAACTCAGTTGGGGAGGAGTTTTCAGAGATTGAAACCCTGGATGGGGGTCATCCTATGAACAGGATTTTGGGGAAGATTTGTCACTACCCCTAGTAGCATGTGTTTGTGGCACTGACAAGAAATGTTTGGTTGTACATAACCCTTTGTCGGGATTCGCGTTCCATGCCCCAAGTGATTCAGATGGAGACCTCCCCCTGGTATATTCAGTATTTCTTGAGAGATTTCTTGGAATCTTGATTGGACTTCCCCAGGTGAGTTTGGACTATGGCGCGCCATTCCCCCTTGCTTAAAGGAGATCTGTTATTGGAGGCGTCTTCCCACTTGAAATGATTTTGTTTATTGAGAGGGTTTTTGTTCACTGGATATTCGTCGTGCGAATTTCTCTGCTGTCAAACAAATAGCCATATGCAAATAGCGATATTCAAATAATGCAAAGTTTATGCTTGTCTTTGAAGTTTTGAAAATGTGTTTTAGCAGATAAAACAATTTTTGTAGGAAAATTCAACTCAGGATTTAAAGTAAGCCTTACAGGAGTTAGGATACCTTTTGTAATAGTATGCTTTTGAACAAACCTATGCTTCAATTAGGACTTTTGAAAGGTTGTAGCGTGGCTTGTTTCACGGTTTAAGAAACAAAGGATAAGGCTCAAATTTTATTTGTACCCACCCGTTCTTGGTGATGTTCTTCAGTCCTAAACTCAGTTAATTATGCGTTCGAACTCCAATGACGTTTGGTGATGGTTCAGACAAGTTTAGTTTATCGGAAGGCAGTCATTTTTGCAACATTTTTCATGTTGTTGAGGATTTGCAGTGACCACTTTTTTTTATATTTATTATCCCTGATTTTTGCCTGACCAATCTTGTTTTGAGATTATAGTCAGCGGGATGCCCCAATTTTTCTTAAGTCTCCTTCGTAGGTTTTGACTTAGTGGGCTTTTCTTTTTGAGAGATAATTACTTCCTATGTGATAGGGAACCATCTTCGTCTTTTATTCCAGAGGAATATTTTTGATGTCATTCGTTGTATTAAAAAGTGAAAGTTTGCGACTGAAAGCGCATTTGAATTAACTGAGAGACTAGCATGCCCCAGGTTTTGATTAAAGGTTTTAATTTGTGTAAAAAGGAAACTCCTACTTCTTTGGCTCAAAGGGGTTCACTAGGGATTATCTTCCTTATAACTCCAGTGTTTAGGATTTGAAAGGACGCTTGTACATTGTCAGCAAGGTCTATTCAAAAGCATAATGTATGAGGTTAAGGCATGGTTTTCGTCATCCTCCCTCTAAAGGCTTGCAACTTTTGAAACAAGAGTTAAATATCATAAAGGGCGTAAAAATCATAGTTTAAATAGAGTGAAAATGAATGGATTAATTCACGACAAACATATGAAATGCATTGATGAAATAACAAAGTTTGACATAAATAAATGTTCGAACAATCAAAAGAAAATTACAACTTGAAAATTCAAATGAACAAAAGCCTCTTTGTCTGAACTTGTCACTTCAGGTGGTTAACCTTTGAGGGACGGCAGAAGAATTCAGACTGACCGTCTTGTGTGAACTCCAGCACTCCCTCGTTGATCAAGTCTTGAATTTTATTTTTCAATGCCCAACAGTTATCCATATCATGTCCAGGACTATTGGAATGGTATGTGCACATTGCATCAGGATGATAGCTAGGAGCGGAGGTATTGGGATTCCAAGGAGGATCCCTCAACGTAATCAACTCCATCTTGAACATGTATTGCAATAATTGAGCCAATGACATGTTGATGTTAGTAAACTGTCTCTCGGGCTTATTTTTCCTTTGCTGATTTTCCTATTGATATTAACGAGGTCGTTGTTGGGCTCGTGACGTAGCAGAGGTTTGGAAAGATTTGTTCTCCCTTGAACCGACCTCTTGTTTCATGGGAGGCTAAGTAGTGACTTGATCCCTAACTCTAGCTGTTTTCCCCATTTGGTTGCATCCGTTTTGATGAATTTTATTGACAATGATCCTTAGCTTTTCTTGTCCCGGAGCTAAGTTTTGGATGAGAGCCATCTGGCCCACCAGTTGTCCCATCATTTGGACTTTCATTATGGCTATCTCGTTTGTAGTCGCTCCAACTGGTCATCTTTGTCGTTCCCAGGATTTCCCATGATCATGCCCCTGGTGAGGAGCGCTTTCACCTTTTCTTGTCCCTTGGACAGGTTCAAGAACATCTCTTGAAGTTGAGCAATTTGAGTCTGAATGTCCTTGATGGTCTGTTTTAGGGCCATCTCTACTAAAATAAATAGTAAGAAGATAAGGAGACTTGTGTGGGAGAAACCTATCATGATATGATGCATGTTATATGGATGCAATATTTTCAAGGATCCCACGGGGTAAACACAAGAAGATGTTAGAATTTGAACATTGATCGACAACTTTGATTGGGGAACTTCGTATCGGTGGATATCCTTCCACGAGAATCAAGCTCACCATGTCAAGTGGGTCATAGCCCTTGACTCAAGTTACCGTGCTTTGGTTTTTAACGACGTTTGATTAGAGAATGAATCTTTTTCCCTTTGATAGGCGTCTAGTTCAACATGACCCTGCATCATAGGCCCTTGAGATCCTTGAAATGGTTATTGAAAATCCTATGGTATGATGTTATGATGTTATGTACAAATATGCAAAGCAAGCAAGTTTGTTATGTACAAATAGTCATATACACACAAAGCATAAAAGTCCTTAGGTTTAGGCTTGCATGGGGTTTGTAGGTAAGTACCCTCTTGAAGTTTAGTTGGCTCAACCTGTCCTAGTAATAGTAACCGGGTTCTAAAGGATCTCAATATCACTGATCTTTTTTCATCGGGCATTGTTTCAGTGCAAGCCTCTTTAATGGCGATCGAAATATCCCGAAAGTCCAATCTCAATGAGCGTAGTATCGAGTATTAACCAACTTCGGACTGCACCAAAGTCGGCTACCTCACTACTTCCTAATGGCCAAGTTGTTCAATTAAGGTTCTAAGGACAGTTAGTGCTACATGACACCACATAGCGGCCCCGTATTCTCCTTGACTACTCAAGGGCTACCGGTACCAACAAATGTGTCACACTAACGTAGCTATTGCTTAGACCATGTCGGTATACCCCGCAAAATTTCCACAACTTATTGCTACTTACCTAAAAGGGTGTCCCAGATCCGGGTATAGGATCAAAACAAGCCCAAACAAGGAACCATAATGTAAAGCCAGCAAGTCAAACAATGAAAGCAAGTAAAAGTGATCTAACCCTAAGGTAACCCCACTTTAAAATAATTCCCCAGCGGAGTCACCAGTTCTGTAACACGGTGGGAGAACTGACTTGGGATGTTTTGCGTTTGATCGCAATTATTGCGGATAGCAAGAGTCGCCACTGACTTTTATTTTATCCAAAAGGAAAGGCTGAAAAGAATAGGAAAGACCTTTAGAGATGTTTTCTTGAGTTCGAGGGGTAGGTTATGAAAAGGGAAGGAATTATCACCCTTTTCATCCGTAGTTATCTACGGGCTCTTAGTTTCTTGCTAGATCACTTGCTTTTGTTTGAAAGTGTGCTTTGTGGTGTGGTTTTGAAAGTATTTTGAAAACGTGCCTTTTTAAGGATTCTCGTCTCATAAGAATGCATACAAAGTGTTGTTTGGAAAAATAGTTCAAAGAAGTGTTTGTGTAATGTGTTTTTGAAAGTGATTTTAAAAAGGGTGTCTTTGTAATGGTTCTCGTCTCTATGAGAACGCATACAAAGCGTTATCTTTTAAAAATGTTTCAAAATGAAAGTGTTTGGTGTATGAAATGTTTTTGTTGTGAGCAAGCGAGCAACTAGGAGCAATCTACCTACTCAAAAGGTCTTAAATGTTCTTTTCATCTTCCTTTAGATGTTGCTATCTTACCATTGATTTGGTAAGAAGCCCGATCGTTGGATGTGAAGGGACGGGCGTGGGTCATCGTATAGTCATGATAGCAATTTTGTAAGATGTCTTAGCATTTCTCTTGAGGGACTAAGATCATTTGTAAGGCAACACTCGAAGAGTCATCGAGGGACTATGATCTTGTATTTTGATTGGTTTTGCTAAGACATCTCACATGCACAACATGACCATTTTTCATAAGGCAACAAGTGGAGTTAACCCCAGGGGTGCATGTGTGAATAGTGTGTTTGATTTGCATGTATTTAATCTTTGATTATGGGTTGTTGTTTACAGTGATTTCTGGTAAACAACCGCTAGTCCTCCAAACTATCAAATAATCTTAATGACTGTTATTTAATCTCTCTGGTAACTTGCAGGATCGACTAGATTGATCCTATGGGGTATTGGTCGTTTGGATAACTCTAATTGTAAAACTGATATTCATAGTTGGGATTTGTATTTGGAATGTTTTGTAGGCGTTCAACTCACTTCGATTACCATATTAAAAGGATCTAATGACATAATCAAATAAAGATATACGAAACTGAATTGAATGAATAAAGATTTGATTGCAAATAAATGTTTACGTGCAGAAACAAGTAAGTAACTTTGAAATATGAAGACTTTAACGTAAAAAGCATGAATATAAAAGCATGAAATGTAAAAGAGTTTCTGAAATGTAAAGGATTCGAAATAGAAGGAAAGCGTTTAAATGCAAGAAATCGGTAAATGACTTTGAATGTAAAGGTTTTTGAATGTAAAGAGCATGAAAAAAAAAACATGAAATGTAAAAGAGTTTCTGAAATGTAAAGGATTCGAAATGGAAGAAAAGCGTTTAAATGCAAGAAATCAGTAAATGACTTTGAATGTAAAGGCTTTTGAATGATATTAACATGAAGATAGAAGATAAACTGGAAAAGATAAAGAGTTTTACTGAATTATAAATATTTGGTGTTATCATACGTACATTGTTCGAGCATTCGTTTCCCTAGCCATGTGGTATTTTGAATGTTTACTGAATTTTGTACAATAGATATGACACACGAAATCCTAACGCTAAGACTTCTATTTATACTACTTCGACCATAACGGTCTTGCCTATAAGATTCTGCCACGTTCAGAACATGCAGAGCACTGCTTCTTTCTAGCTTCCACACGTCTTCGAACGCTCCAGCGCATATATATTTGAATTTCCAACATCCCGCTTGCGTTTGAATTTCAAATGCTTTGGCACTCTTCGCTTCGAACTCATTTCTTAGACATAGTCTCGTTACCACTTCGAGGCTTCTTTTAAATATATCTTCACAACTGTCACTTGAAGCTCCGGGCTTTGACATGTTCGTTCGAAGAACTGCTTCTACCATTCCGAACCGTAACATCTTGCTTTATTCCAACGAAACATCCAACTTGCTTCGTTTCGAACTGTATCATCAAAATCTTCAGCCAACAAAATGCCCCTTTAAAATATGTATTTCGATCCCTTGAGAAACACTTCTTTTAAATATGTTTGCAAGATTTTGATGTGACCTTTGAGTACTCATAACATTTATTGCGTATGACCCCAATCACGTCAATCACGACGCCTCTTGGATTTTTTAACCGTCTTGAATCAGTATTTCACAGCATGGTGCAGTTATAAAACAATGATTATTATTAATCACGCTTATTACCAATATCAACCTTTACGCCACCTCCTTCTCAATCCAACCCACGACTCCCACGTATCCTAGTCTCACTTAGTGGATGTTTAAACTTCCACACTATAAAAACCAATCAACTTAGTCTTTTATTCTTTTCCATATTCTGAAACTTTTCTTCCTCTCTTCTCACCGAAACCCTAAAACTTCCAACAATCTTCAACAATGTCTTCTACAACATCATCCCAACTGAAGAAAACTTCCAAAAAGAAAGGCAAGAACACAGGAACAATAATGGAAAGCAAGGTTGGTACTTATCAAGGTCAATCTGTGCTTATCCCCCAAATGATCTCCAAAGAAAAGGAAATGCTCTACGCCTCTCAGGTACTGATTCCAACTAACGCTGTTGGAAAGAGGTTTGCTCTAATGGGTCCTCTTACAGTCTTTGAAATCTTAAAAGATACTAGAAAAATCTTCCCTGTTTTTTATAACTTTAAGCCCTTGTTTAATAAGATGGATATCCCTAAGATAGGCGAGTCTTCTGATTCGATAACTATAGAAACTCTAACCGTTCCCCCAAAGGATCCTTTTGTGTTAGACTATGTGAAAAGCAACTTTAAACCATTCCGATCCCGCCCTACCTCTGACATAGCTTACCAAAACTTGTTTACCAAAGTAGAAGCCAAGAAATCCCAGCAATGGGAGGAATTAGGAATCTATAATTTGATTAAGTTATCGAAACCAGGCTTCACCTATAGTCATCCGTTGTTATTTGCGTCCTTATATTTCTGGGACAGCACCTACAACACCTTTCATCTTCCTGGGGGAATGATAACACCCACATTTTTCGATATAGCAGCCATCACTGGTTTGTCACCAGTAGGAGAAACCTATATCCCTGACAATGAAGAACACTCCAGCATTATTGACTTCGAAGTCAAATTAGCCAGCTTTTCCAAATTCATTAGCCATTACCACACTGAAGGAGATAATGTGTCAGATGTGGAACATATTGCTTTCCTCACTTTATGGTTATCAAGATATGTATTCTGCAGCAGGTCCTTACAGGTAGCGAGCAGGTTCATTCCTCTAGCTAGAGACTTACATGAGAATAGGAGGGTGTGTTTGAGCGAACTGTTACTTGTTGATCTTTACGAAAGCTTAAGATCAGCCGTTTCGAGTTTGAAATCCCATACCCCCAAAAACATCCTTCTAGCTGGCCCCTTCTGGTTACTCCAACTATGGCTTAATGCCATGTTTGAACCCTCACTATCCACTGCTGACACCGTTGTTGAACAAGATCCGGAGGTAGCGGATAGAATCATTGAAGGTACCAGGCTGCGAAAACTGACCCCGAATGATGACAAAGATGACTTCAAAGTCCTTTTCTCAAAATACATCATGATTTTTTCCAAAAGACACAAATTTGAAGAGACCATGGCACCCTTTGCTTCAAGGACTCATGGACCATCATGGTTCACCATGGCTCTCTCAGAAGCAGTTAAAAGCAAAGAAATTCAAGATATTTGGAAAGCCTTTTTGCTTCCTAGATTAATTTCCTCACGAATCACTCCTTCCAAGAATCAAATCTTCCTCTTTGCCTATCAACCTAACTTTGTTTCTAGACAATTTGGCCTGTGCCAACTAATCCCTGAACCTCTGTTCCAAACAGAGAGTGCCATCACTTCTGGTCGAACCTTTAAAGCAAGAGAAGCCAAACTGCAACAGGAACAATATCAAGGCTTCGCTCAATTTGAACTGCTACCCTTTGAACCCACACACTTCACAGCAAAGGGTTTTCTGGAATGGTGGACAAAGTTCTACCAATCTTATATGTTCGATACCCTCTCCATTCAACAGAAACTAACTGATGCGTTCGATGTGCAGGTACACTCCAAGAAAGGTATGTTCACTCACGCCAAAGATATTAGGGCTTTTCAAAATTATTTCGAAACCACTTATGGTCCCACACACTTGGAAACCACTGTGCATCAAGCGGCTGAGACCTTGAAGGAAAAATTTAAAGAAAAAATTTCTAAGCTCAAACTTCCTTCAGGGTTGTCACCTGAGGATAGGTATAGGTTGGCACTCGAAATGCATCCACCTAAATTCCCTAGATTGCCTACCTCAGAACTGGCTCTGGCTTGGTTTCCTCCGTACCCTTGGTGGTTCACTTGCAAGGAAATGTTCAAATACCTTCAAAAGAAACCAAAGCTATCTGAGACTGTGATATGGGCTCGTCATTGGCTCCATGATTTCCCAAGACATCTTCGCTATGACCTTTCTGCCATGTCGATTATATCTAATCAAGGCGCAGGTGCGAATGCTTGGGGAAATCCCAAATGCTTCTTACTTTCTTCATTTTTAACTTTTACCTTAATTGTTTCGATTTTCAGCCATCAGGATAAAGTCTGTTGCTTCGAAGTCTAAAGAAGGAAGTGCCTCCCAACAATCTGTCGAAACCACTGATGATGTGACCTTATCCATACCAACAACAACTACTGCAACAACAACAACACCAGTAATAACAACTTTTCCAACTCCACGGGTAATCAATTAGCCCTGATGTTTCGAATAAACTGAATTTCATGATTTGGATCTAACTCATGTTTAAATCTTTTCAGACTAACAAACTCCCACCAACCACTCCGAAGAAAAGAAAAACAAGCACTACTGGGAAGAATCCCAATGCTGGAGGGAATTCACCAACTGCTTCGAAGAAGAAGCAAAAGAAAGAAATTTCCAAAGGCGCTGAACCAACTGGCATTTCTGGACTCGATTCCAGAGATGCTGCTCCCTTAACTAAATCCAAAAATCCACCTTCGATCTCCAACGTAATGTTGGAACATATAGATAGCAACCTCTCCTCTGAGAATCCACAGGTAAATTGAACTCGAATTTTTAACAAAAATAGTTATTCATTACCTTGGTGCGTGCTCTTAATATTCTTTGTCTCTGTAGGATATTTCGAACCCAACTCTTACCACTTCGACTTCTCCATCAAAGATTGTTGCTCCCATCAACTCTTCTCCTCACGGGGACTCCAGTAACCTGGTGCAAAACAAAGGATCCTCCAACATGGCGGTTCCGACTGGGGCTTCAGAGCAACAAGATGAACAAAGCACTTCTCCTCCTTTGAAAGAAACGAATGAAGCGACGCTTCATGAATCTGCAGAGATTTTACCAGAAACTTCTCTTCAAAAGTCTCCTCTTGAAACCCTTCAAGAGAACCCAAAGGACATTCATGCTGAAGAGGAGAAGGCTGATTTTGATCAAGAGAACGAAGAATCTGCAGAGGAAGGATCCGAGGAAGAAGATGCCAAAAATGGTTCGACTGCTGGAACAGAGTCAGATGCTAATAGCAGTGAGAATAATGATATCGAAGTGGTGGATCTGGTTGATAATGAAGAAGGCAATGAGCAAGAAACAAGTGAAGGTGATGGTGACCAGACCAATGAGCCTATGGAAGTCGAAATGGATGTGACTCCCTTGCGTATGGAACTTCCTCAATTGTCTCAATCTCAAATGACTGAAGAGGAGCTAGCTCTCCTAAGACGAAATGACCCAATTGGGTATATGAAGGCAAAACTAGCTCAAAGGGATATTCCTCTTGCTAGGGCTGGTACTAGTTCGACTAACAATCCGTTGCCCTCAGATGATAGAGTTGTACTTCTTAACAGAATTAGGAGAACAATCCTTGATGTGGCCTTATTCGAAGTGCTCAAACAGGATAGTACCGCTTGCTATACCATGAAGGAGCTACTTACACAAGTTAACCTCGCCACCTGCTCTTTGCCAGTCAGCACCATATTATTCGATCTTCAATCTCTGTTAGATAACGTGACTGGGTGTCTTCTTCAAGACAAATTTGCTACTAGAAAGGTCCAAGAGAAATGAACTGCCATGGACGCTGCTTATGAGCATGCTTCGAAGCTCTCTAAAGAAGCTGAAGACCAAGCCATGCATATAAAGCAAGCCAAAACTGACTATGAAGCTCGAGCTGAGTCTATTCTTCTCTGGGAAAAGCAAATTCAAGAGCTTCAACTAAAGGTTAAGGAGGCTCAACAACAACAATTAGCCTATGAAACCGATATTGCTGGCAATCAGTTCGAAGAGCTCCTCAACAAAGGACTTACAGAAATGGAAGCAGCAGAGCAACTTAAGGGAGAAGTAGCTACCCTAGAAGGAGCAAGGCGTTTTACTCAACAAAGGCTTGAGTCCTTTCAGAATACTTTTAATAGATTGAGGAACAATGCCTATTTTTAAATCTCTGTTTGATTAATTAGTTTTGAAACTTGGTTGAATTTCGGTATGTAATATCCAAACAACGCCATTTTGGCAATCCTATATTACCATTTTGGCATTCCTTTATGACGTTTCGATTACGTTGTTATTATTCGAATCTCCTGCAGGCGTGGCTTATATTTCTTTAAATATTTCCCATTAACCTTTAGGATTCGCTTATCATCAGCCAACTCTTCGATTTCGTATGCATTGTTTGAAAATATCTTTACTATTCGAAAAGGTCCTTCCCAATGAGGTGACCATTTACCTAATGTTTTATTTTTCTTGTCCATGGGAAATATGACTTTCCAGACTAAGTCATTAATAGTGAATGTTTTTCCTTTCACCCTTTTGTTATATGCCCTGGCTACCCTTTCCTTTTGTCTCATTAGGATTTCCAATGCATGCAATCTAACTTCATCTAACTCAACTAACTCATTCATCATCATCTCCCAATATAATGCAGATGGGATTTCATTTTGTCTTTGAATTCGAACTGATTGTAGATGAATTTCTACTGGTAGAACTGCATCGTGACCAAATGTTAGTTGGAAAGGCGTGGTGTTAGTAGCTTCTTTAGGAGATGTTCTACAGGCCCATAGTATTTGGTCCAAAGTCTTGTGCCAATTCCTTGGCTTTTTACCAACATGTTTCTTAATTAACCCTATTATCACTTTATTGGCTGCTTCGACCTGACCATTTGCTTGAGCATAATATGGTGTTGATGTTAGTAATCTAAACCCCATCTCTTGAGCAAATTCTTGCATCTTCCTACCAGTAAACACAGAACCTTGATCTGTGGTTATGCTCTCTGGAAATCCGAACCTATAGATAATTTGTTTCTGTATGAACTCAATAATAGCCTCTTGATCAACAGCTACTAATGGTATTGCTTCTATCCACTTGGTAAAATAATCTATTCCTACCAAGATATATTTCTGTCCTTTAGACGAAGCAGGATTTATTTCTCCTATTAAATCCAATGCCCATCCTCTGAAGGGCCATGGTTTAATGATCGAATGTAACTTACTTGCAGGAGCATGTTGAATCCCTGCATGTTTCTGGCATTCTTCACACCCTTTAGCAAAGTCTATACAATCTTTGAGCATGCTGGGCCAATACATGCCATATCGAAATAATAACCATTTCATTTTATGACCTGCTTGATGTTCCCCACATGCCCCATTGTGGACTTCTGACAATGCTAAGTATGCCTCACTTTCTCCTAGGCATTTCAGTAATACGCCTTCCTGGGTCTTTTTGAACAATTCATTTCCCATGAGGACATATGATAATGCTCTACATTCAAAGTTGGATTTGTTAAATAACTCACAAGTGGACTTCGCCAATCTGCATCTGATAAGGTGTCTATGGCTAGTACTTCGAATCCCTGTTTCTCAGCATAACCTAATTTTATACTCTCTAGATCTGATGGTATGAATCTAGTAGCCATAACTCTACCTCTTAATTCGACCAAATCCTCAAAGTTTTTGGCAGAAACTTTATAACCTGAAGCCAACTGTGCTAAGTCATTTGCTTCTTGGTTTTCTATTCTTGGTATATGTTGAATATCCATGTATTCGAATTTTCTAAGTAGCCTGTTAACTATGACGAAGTATGTCATTAGATTTTCCTTTATGCATTTGTACTCCTTTGTTATTTGCTTGACCACTAACTCTGAGTCTCCTTTAATTTCGACTCTAGTTGCCCCCAATTCCAACAAAGCTTCAAGTCCAACAATAAGCGCTTCGTACTCAGCTTCGTTGTTCGAGCAACGAGGACCATCTAACTTATACTTGAATTTTGTTGGAATTCCTTCAGGAGAAATTATAAGAACTCCAACACCACTACCATCCCTATGGGTTGAACCATCAAAGTATAATTTCCAAGGTTGCATCTCAACGTAACCCATGACAGTCTTTTCGACCAATGAATGGTCCACAATGAAATCAGAAATTACTTGACCTTTCACAGCTCTTAAAGGCATGAAAGTCAAAGAATATTCTGTTAAGGCTAAAGCCCATTTACCAACTCTGCTATGCATTATTGGTTTCGAAAGTATGTGTTTGATAACATCGAAATGAGATGAAACATAAACATCAACAGGCTTTATATAATACTTAAGTTTCATACAAGAAAAGTACAAACAGAGACATAGCTTTTCTATATTGCTATATCTAGTCTCTGCATCATTCAATACCTTACTTAAATAGTATATGGCTCTTTCGATGCCATTGCTATCTTCTTGTGCTAACATACTACCTTACTAACTTCAGAGGCAGATATGTACAATCTCATGGGCTTTCCCCATGAAGGTGGAGACAAGATGGGAGGCTGAGAGAGATATCTTTTTATCTTGTCAAATGCCTCCTGATGGGCTTCATTCCACTCGAAGGCCTGGCCTTGCTTCAAACGAAGCAACAGAGAGAAAGCTTGGGTTCTTCCACTTAGATTCGAAATGAACCTTCTGAGAAAGTTAATCTTCCCCAGCAAAGATTGCAGCTCCCTTTTTGATGCAGGTGCTTTCGTCTCCATTATGGCTTTGGTCTTATTTTGGTTGATCTCGATTCCTTTTTTATGAACCACAAAGCCAAGGAAATCTCCAGCCTGCACAAAAAATGCACATTTAAGGGGGTTCATTTTTAAGCCATGTTTTCTCATTCATTCGAATGATTGGCTCAAATGATGCAAATGGGTTTTTGCAGATATAGATTTGATGACTATATCATCAATATACACCTGCATAAAGGTTTCAATGAAATCATGGAAGATCGAATTCATTTCCCTTTGGTAAGTTGCCCCAGCATTCTTTAAACCAAAAGGCATCACTACCCATTCGTAAGTGCCTAAGGCTCCTGGGCAACAAAATGTTGTCTTGGAAACATCTTCTTCAGCAATAAGAATCTGATTGTACCCAGAGTATCCATCTAACATACTTAAATATTCGAATCCTGTAACAGAGTCTACTAACATTTCTGCCACAGGCATGGAGTACTCATCTTTAGGGGTTGCAGTATTTAAATCCCTAAAATCTATGCAAATTCTCAGAGAGCCATTTTTCTTAATAACAGGCTCTATATTTGCTAACCATTCGACATACCTTGTGGTTCTGATGAATCTGCAGTGCATCAACCTTTCGATCTCAGCTTTAATCTTTGTGAGGACCGCTGGTGCGAATCTTCTAGGAGTTTGCTTGATGGAATTTTTGCCATCCTTGATTGGAAGTCTATGTTCCACTAACTCCCTCTTTAAACCAGGCATTTCATCATAGTCCCACGCGAAGCAATCTTTGTTTCTCTTGAGGACTTCGATCACTTCCTGCTTGAGGCCTGGATTAAGTTTTGCGCTTATGTAGGTTATTTTTTTTCGTGTTCTCATCCCCCAGATTCACTTCTTCAAGCGGATACTGCGCCAACATTTTGGCACCTGAGTCTATGGGGTCCTTCTCGAAGCCTAAGGGTTCTTTATCATAGATGGCATCTAGCCTTTGATCTATTTCGTGTTCTACAAAGGGTGAGCCTTTCGAGCCATCCCCATTTATTTCGTTCACTTCTACAGCCAATTTATTTATTTCAACCTCTAAGGCCGCTTTCGATTTGTTCTCAGCCATATAGGCCGAAATCCTTTCGAAGAAGGAGGACTCAGTCATGAGCAAGGTTGTCGAACTCCCAGCCTGCTGGCCGTCTTTGCATAGTACCTTCGACTCCTTCATCTTCACTGACTATTCTTCTATCCCAATATATTCCATCATGTTGAATGGTCATATAATAGTGTGCATTCCTGGTTTCGTTGATTTCGTCATTAGGGACACAAGGGGCAATCTTGGCCAAATGTTTGTCATAATTCCTCTTGTCAACTAAGTTGACTATTGTCATGAAGTAACACTGGTCCGCTTCAATGTTCTCCACGATCCCATCTTCTCTCCATAAAACCAACCTCTGATGCATTGACGAAGGAACTGCTCCTACGCCATGGATCCACTCTCTTCCCAACAACAAGTCGTAGTTGGCTTTGGCTTTGATCACCATGAACATGGTGGGCCTGCAGCTTGATCCTATCGTCAAGTCTAGTTGAACTACCCCCAATGTTTGACCTACTTTCCCTTCATAATTGGATAGAACCATGTTGTGTGGTTTGATGTCACCCTCGCGTATTTCTAACTTTTTCAGCATGAAATGGGGTATTAAGTTAACTGCAGCGCCCCCATCCACTAAAACCTTATTTACGCCATGGGCACCAACCTTTGCCCGAATGAATAATGGCTTCAGATGATTTTTCATAGCTGGCTCTAGGCGCTCGAAGAAACCATTCTTCTCCTCGACTGCTCCATTATCCATCACGTAGTAACACACAGGCCTATGCTTCATCAGATCTATTGTATCATCCTCCTCATACTCTTCGATTTCAGTTTCCTGTCCAAACTCACAAGGTAGTACATATACCACGTTGCAATTGATATTGAGTGAAGACTCCCCCTCGGATTCGAAGTTGTCCGTTAGCATATCCTCGTCTTCTTCTGGACCTGGTGTGTATTCCTTCGATTCATTTGGTTGTGTTTCAGAGAAGAGTCTCCTACTAACTGGGGGTTTGTCCTCAGTTTGATTATTTGGTGTGGGTTTATTGGTGCTTGATTCTCCCTGGTTTTTCATCGAAGTGGCTCCTTTATTTGCCATAGCTTCCCTTTCAGCCTTTCGAATTCTCTGTTGCCTTCGCCATTGTGATCTTGACATGGGGTTTCTTCCTTTGTAGTTTTCTAACCTCACTTCTTCCCTCTTCGCCATGTTGAACTGCCTCCTATATGTCATGGCATGGCGTGCGTTTCGTTCATTGTTTCTCCATTTGTCTTTGCCCTTGTCATTTCTGACTTGCAGCCATTTGTCTGTTGGTATTTCAGTAGGAATTTTGAACGTCACCCTTCGAGCGCCTTTGGGATGAGGACTATCAGGCCTTCATTGAGTGTACTTGCTCTCGAAACGTTGGCTCATCTGCCCAGTCTCTTGGTGGTTCCAGCATGGGGCGAAAGGGATTGTTTCGAAGGCTCTGGCCATACTTTGATCGTACACTGCAGAACACCTTGGGCATACTAGGCATTTGGTTGCCCCTTTGTAACAGCGAACCAAAAACTCCAACAAACTTTCTCCAGCTTTAGGGTAACACCTGAATAACTGGTTATCCTGGCGCCAGTTGATGCCAGTTCGTGCCCTTTGTTTCCTCTCGAAGTTTGCAGCAATTCTCTGTTTGCAGATGATGCTGCATCTAGGGCATAGTATCATTTCGGCATCTCCTTTGTGGCACAACATGAGGTAATCTTTAAGACTGGCATCCCCAGCATAATTATCCTCCATTTTGTATTTCTCTTTTTCTAAGTATCTCTCCATCTCCTCCATTTCAGAACGAGGTCTCTCCATATCCACCATGTTGACATCTACATCCTCCCCCTTTATGTCATCATCTCCCCATCCTGTAGGTTTTACATCTTCGATTTGGATTTTTGAACTTTCTGGGGCAGAATACTTCACCAAGTAGTCAAACTTTCCACTGGGCTCTCCTAAAGTATCCCATATTTCTTTCTGAGGGGAGGATGGTTTTGTGATCTGGACTTTCTCCAAATCTAGCCTCAGGTCTTCAGTAACCTGTGTCAACTCTTGCTTTTGGTTCTCCTGGCCTTCAGTAGCCTGGATCTCTTTTGAAGCAGCCAGAGGTACTGCTTCGATCGAAGCCCCTAGTTGCTTGTGGACGTCCTCAGTGACCCCCTTGTTGACTTCGACTAACACCCAGTTTTCATTCTCAATGCCTTTCTCTCCTAATGGAGTGTCATCTTGATCTGCTTCCACCATATTGATTTCTCCAATGCATGCAGGCTCGGAGTAATTGGTGTCTGCGACATCCAAAGGATCTTCATCTACTTTCATTTTTGGTTTGTCAGCGAATTTCAGTCAGCCATCCTTAATTGCATTTTGAATTAGATCCCTGAAAAGAAAACACTGTGAGGTTTTGTGGCCTAGGAAACTATGATACTTACAAAATCCTCTTTTCTTCCTTTGATCTAAAGGAGGTATTTTGACGTTCGATGGCACAATGAGTTGGCCATCTTTGACAAGCAAATCAAAAATATCGTCACACTTTGTTATGTCAAAAGTATAAACCTTCTTTGGGAATTTGTCACTTTTCTCATTTTCAACAATTTCTTTCCCTTTTGTGGGAACTAATAATTTACAAGAGTAAGGTGGAGCCTGTTTCAATTCAGCAAGATCAATTTCGACCTCTTCGAATTCAGGGTAATCTTCTGCTTCCTCAGCTCCAACATAGGAGACCCTTTCTTTCTTGTTATTTTTAAAAACTCGGGCCTTTTCGGCCTTTAGCCTTTCGACTTGTCGAACCCTATCGGCCAATTGAGCCATGTCCCTCAAGTATTGTGTATCTAATTTCTTTCGAATAGAGTAATCCAGGCCGCCAGCAGCCATTTCGACTAACTCATGTTCAGGAACTACTGTGAAACATCTAGATTTCAAGAGTCTGAACCTATTCAGATAGTCATCTATGGGTTCAGTAAATTTCCTCTTAACACTGGCTAGTTCCTTCAGACTTATTTTAGATTGTCCCATGTAGAACTGTTCATGGAATAATCTCTCCAACAGAGCCCAAGTATCTATGGACCCAGGAGGCAAAATGGTGAACCATGTGAAAGCGTTCTTAGTTAGGGAACTTGGGAAATATTTGATCCTAAGGTATTCATTATTTGCTATATCTCCTGCTTCGGTTAGATACCTGGCTATGTGTTCGACTGTTGATTCATTGGTATCTCCAGCAAACTTTGTAAACTTAGGGACTTTATATCCCCTTGGTAAATCAGTATGCATTATGTAATCTAATATAGGAGAGGCATAATTTGGCCTTCTAATTCCTGTATTGAGGCTATTTTGGGCCATGATTCTCTTTATCGTGGTGGTTAAATTATTTTCTGCCAAGATGTTATCTTTTCGAATTCTGTGAACGACTGCATCAGCATCTTGATTTCGACCCACCATGACAACTCCTCTAGGTTGTTCTTCTCGAAACTCTGGGACTTCTAACCTTTCGATCCTTGCCCCTGGTTCTATAATTTCCATTTGTGGGTCTTGAATCACTAAGGCTTCTAACCTTTGTGCTCTTGCCCCCAAATTAACCCCCTCTCTGGCTGGTCTATAGGGTGGGTCATCAGCAACTTGTTCTATGACAGGTACGTTTGCTCGAACTCCCACCTAATTCTGCCTACGCCTTTTTGGGGGAGCGAAAAAATCTGCTATTCGACTCATGTTATCCGCGTTTTCTCTGTTTGTCACAGTTACATTTTATACTATTGGGGCAAAGATCTCTTGCATAGTTTGCGCTAACACCCCTATCATATTATGGTTACTGTCATCCATTAATTGCCTAAAGGCCAACTGATTTTCTGTGGTTAAGATAGGCATTACACTATAACCCACTGACCCTTGGTTATTTGTCATAAATTGATTAGTCCCGGATCCAGACCCTAATTGTGGTGAGGTATTCGATGTCGAAGTGTGCAGACCCGCCATAAAAGATGTTGGCATCCCATAAGAGGAATTTATGTGTCTGTTACCATCGAAATTGGGCGTTCTAGTTAGTGGGGTGGCGAAATGGGTTTGTGTCCCTGATGGTGGGACGAATCCCCCAGGATAACCAATGGTTCCTGTATTTCCTAGGATTGAACTGTTAGTCGACATGCCACTTGTTCCATTTGTGGCTACACTACTGGTAGAAGATGTAACAGACTGTGCGTTCGAAGGGATCGCATTAGATGTTCCCGTCGAAGCGGACATATTAGTGTCTGTTGCATGTGGGATATTTTGTTCCCCTTGTTGATTGTTTGGGTTAGACATCATGTTATTACGTTTTCTTCTGGGTAAGGGTTGATTTCTATTGGTTATTCTACCGCTTCTAAGGTTCATATAACAACGAACTTATCACTCAGAAAGTACTTTTTCAATGGTTATGTACCAACAATCTTTACTTTGTTCTAAATTTCGTAATGACCAATGACGGTCCCACTGGGCGTGCCAATTTGTTTACAGTGATTTCTGGTAAACAACCGCTAGTCCTCCAAACTATCAAATAATCTTAATGACTGTTATTTAATCTCTCTGGTAACTTGCAGGATCGACTAGATTGATCCTATGGGGTATTGGTCGTTTGGATAACTCTAATTGTAAAACTGATATTCATAGTTGGGATTTGTATTTGGAATGTTTTGTAGGCGTTCAACTCACTTCGATTACCATATTAAAAGGATCTAATGACATAATCAAATAAAGATATATGAAACTGAATTGAATGAATAAAGATTCGATTGCAAATAAATGTTTACGTGCATAAACAAGTAAGTAACTTTGAAATATGAAGACTTTAACGTAAAAAGCATGAATATAAAAGTATGAAATGTAAAAGAGTTTCTGAAATGTAAAGGATTCGAAATAGAAGGAAAGCGTTTAAATGCAAGAAATCAGTAAATGACTTTGAATGTAAAGGTTTTTGAATGTAAAGAGCATGAACATAAAAACATGAAATGTAAAAGAGTTTCTGAAATGTAAAGGATTCGAAATGGAAGAAAAGCGTTTAAATGCAAGAAATCAGTAAATGACTTTGAATGTAAAGGCTTTTGAATGATATTGACATGAAGATAGAAGATAAACTGGAAAACATAAAGAGTTTTACTGAATTATAAATATTTGGTGTTATCATACGTACATTGTTCGAGCATTCGTTTCCCTAGCCATATGGTATTTTGAACGTTTACTGAATTTTGTACAATAGATATGACACACGAAATCCTAACGCTAAGACTTCTATTTATACTACTTCGACCATAACGGTCTTGCCTATAAGATTCTGCCATGTTCAGAACATGCAGAGCACTGCTTCTTTCTAGCTTCCACGCGTCTTCGAACGCTCCAGCGCATATATATTTGAATTTCCAACATCCCTCTTGCGTTTGAATTTCAAATGCTTTGGCACTCTTCGCTTCGAACTCATTTCTTAGACATAGTCTCGTTACCACTTCGAGGCTTCTTTTAAATATATCTTCACAACTGTCACTCGAAGCTCCGAGCTTTGACATGTTCATTCGAAGAAATGCTTCTACCATTTCGAACCGTAATATCTTGCTTTATTCCAACGAAACATCCAACTTGCTTTGTTTCGAACTGTATCATCAAAATCTTCAGCCAACAGTTGTCTACTTGTTGGTTTTATCTTGCCATACATTCACTATTTTACTAGCAAGTATACAAAATTAATAAAAATGCAGAAAGATAAAATCCTACGCTATTACAACCATATTGAAGTGCATGAAAATATAAAGGCAAAAATAAGATAAAAGCAAGAAAAAGGAGGGTCTTTCAATTGAGGCAGAAGATCCTTCGATTTTTTCCTTTCTGGCTTCCTTTGATTGGGGGCTGGCACCAGTGTTGGCGTGTCCTTTGATTAGGGGCTGGAATTCAGCATGTTGTATCCTTCAACTGGGGCCTGGAAGTAGCATGTTGTGCCTTTTGATTGGGGGCTGGAACCAGTGCAAGATGTAACCTGCCTTTCTTCCTCCTTCGACTAGGGGTTGAAAGCAGTAAGGGAGTGCCTTTCGACTGGGCTTGGAATCAGTGTAGGCATGCTTTTCGTCTGGGCCCGAAAGTCAGCATGGTGTGCCTTCTGGTTGCCTCTTTCGTTTGACCTGGAGAATAGGGTAGAAGCCAGAAGCTTCGTTTCCTATTTCATGTTTCCTGTTTCTTTCGTTTGAGATGTTAAATAGAAACATGGCCTAAAGCCATGCTAGCACTGCCTTAGGGTCAGGTTAATTCTTAAAATATTTGTAAGAAACCAAAAGGAAAGGAAATCGAACAAAACTATAAGGGTGTAAACAAAAAAGGAAAAAACAACAGTATGTACATGCTTGAAATGAAGGAGTTGTATTTACATGTGATAGAAATGAAAGATCCAAGCTTAAGGATGACTTACCTTGCTTTGAGGCTGGGACGTGTGTTGGGCCTTTAGGTGGTTGCCTGGAGTGTCCCTGGGTTCGAAAGGAAGGAGCGAAGCTAGCGTCTCTACTTCTCGATTCAAAAGAGAAAAACAAATGAAATGTTTTTCTTGCTGGATTCGAAGAGTAACAAGATGTAAGGATGCTTCAGATTCGAAGGAGACAAGTGTTTGGGATTCTGGGTTTGTGCTTTCACGAATGTTTAAGTGTTTGAGAAAATTGAGAGTTTGATTATTTTTTTGAAGATTCTTTCCACACCACCCAATATGGACCTCTTTATTTGTTCATGGTTCCTCTATTTATAGAGAAAAGAATGGACATGTTTGAAGTAATCAGCTTTGCAAAAAATAATAAAATATGAAAATGAAAAAAAGTATAAGTGGGGGCCTGATGTTAGTTGGGTATAGAAGATTTGACTTATGCCTTTTGGTATTGCTTGTGCTCAGACAAAAATCAGGTTGAGAGCTGATTTTATGATTAAAGTACTCTTTATGAAGAAAGGGTATGTAACCTGTTGTCATTTGATCCAAGAATGGTATTATCCAGTGGATAAATCTTTGAATCTTTGTGTAATGTATCACAAATTTGTTTAAGCCTCTGATTATGTAAAGATTTGGAAGCAACATAGCTTGGAAAATGAGATTTGGAGGATAAGGCTATGAGATTTGGTCTTGAGTCGAATGCAAGAATTAGATCGAAGCACACTTGTTCGAAGGAAGCCTTTGCCTCAGTCTAAGCTTGTGGTTGAAACAAGCTTGCTCGAAGGAAGCTAATGCCCAGTTGAAGCTTGGATCGAAGCAAACACATTGGGAGTCATTGCCTTGTGTCTGTTTAGCATGAGGGAAGTTCCTGGCTTTGTGAATCAAAGGCAAACAATAAGGCCAAAGGTGCATTCAAAGCTTATATGCAGGAGGCCTAAATGGTGCAATCAAAAGAAACATTCAGAAGACCAATGCCTTATTAATCTAAAGACTTTTTTCAGAAGGTTATTACCTTCTGAATCGAAGGGCGTTCTTTCAAGGGAAGCAAGAACTTAGTCAAATCTTGTATGAAGATACCTCTTGGCTCAAACAAAGCTTGTATGAAGCAAAGTATGCAAGAGGCCCTTGGTGCAATTGGAATCGAAGGATGCGTAGAGATGTTTAATTTGTCCCATTGAAACTTATCCCAACGAAGCAAGCATGCAGGCAGCAAACTTGTCCAATCGAAGCAGGCTTGCAGGCAGCTATTTTGTCGAAATCGAAGCAGGCAGCTATTTTGTCCAAATCGAAGCAGGAAGCTATTTTGTCCAAATCGAAGCAAACTTGTTGTTTCTTTAATTTTGTCAAAAAAATAATTTTATCTGTTTTCTCCCTTTTTGACAGTTTCCTTTTAATCTTGGTACTGGAAAATCCCAATGTTACTCATGGCAACTATATGAGGCATCGAAAATCCAATTGTACTTGTGGAAGCTTGAACTTTTGAAAATCCTTGTGGAAAATGCCTTGAGAAAAGAGAGGGAAAATTTTGGGGGTACAACATGTAGTATTTGAATTTATTAATACAATTAATGTCTGTTCCTTTTTGTATAAACAAATTTAAATCTTCTAAGTCCTTGAAATCATTCGCATACGCATTTTCATGCATCATAACATAAACAGGTTTTCCACCACAGGTTTCCTTATCTTTCTATTGTTTATTTCAGTAAGATGGATATCAAACAGACAGTGAAGGACTTGCAAGTGCAAAATTCCCAGTTCCAAGAGACCTTGCTGACCCTGGCCAAGGGGAAACAAGAGCTGATGATTATGCTAGTAGCCAAGAAGAAAACCAAAAAGAAGGCCTTCATCAACATGGGTAAGAGATTCAAGGGTCTGGTTCGTCAGGTACAGATGGTCAGAGAGTCGTCTGAGGAGGATGAAAATCAAGACGAAGAGGCAAGGAGCACCCGTGTTGGGTGTGCAAATGATCAAGCTTCTGAAGATGAAGACTACTTTGATGAGCAATACCCACCTGCCGAGGATAAATACAAACAATTAGAGGATAGGCTGAAAGCTGTTGAAATTCAATTTGTACCTGGTTTGGACTTTGATGATTTGGGCTTAGTACCTGGGGTCGTCATTCCCCATAAGTTCAAAATACCAGTCTTCGCCAAGTATGATGGATTTTCCTGCCTGAAACTTCATCTAAGGTCTTACATGCGCAAGATACAGCCGCACACCACTGACAAAAAGCTCTGGGTCCATTTCTCCCAAGAGAGTCTGGCTGGGGCTCAACTAGAATGGTTCTATCAATTGGAGGGTTCCCACATCTACACATGGGAAGATCTAGCCACTGCTTTTTATCATCAGTATCAATACAATGTCGATCTGGTACCAACTAGAGTCTAACTTAAAAGTATGACAATGGGAACTAATGAGGGGTTTAAGGAGTACACACAAAAATGGAGGGATCTCGCTGGTATGGTCCAACCACCACTATCTAGCAGAGAACTAGTTGACATGTTCATGGTACATTAACTGGACCATTTTTCAACCTTTTGATTGGCAGTTCTTCGTCTGGTTTCACCGAGTTGATCCTAACTGGTGAAAGGGTCGAAAGTGGCATTAAGAGCAGAAAAATTCCCATGACACCTGCTTCCACATCCAACGCTGTAAAGAAGCCTTTCACTGGATAGAAGGAAACAAATGTTGTGTATGGGGCAAGGGCCCGTACCAAGAAGGATACCCAATCCTCTGTTAATGATGTGTTAACGTCCAACCCTCCACCTGCTTAAAGACAATCATCCAACAATCAATGATCTGAAGTTCCTCGAAGACAGTTCACGAGAATAAGCATGTCGCTGTCCCAAGCCTTACAACATTTGTTGAAGGCCAACTTAGTGACATTGCACGATCCACCATCCAATCCAAACATTTCATCACCTAAGTATAATCCAAATGCCAAGTGCGCGTATAATTCCAACAACCCCGGGCATGAAACTGATCAATGCTGGGCTCTGAAGAATGAGATTCAAGATCTGATAGACAATAAAACAATTGAATTTGATCCACCTGCTACTCCAAATGTGATAACCGCACCAATGTCGAATCATGGCAAAGGTGTTAATGCAATTGATGATACTACTTTTGTTTCCTCCATTGAAGATTTAACAACCTCATTAACTATTGTGAAGGTTAATTTGCTGAGAGTCGGGGTGTTCCCTGGTTTTTCTAAAGATTGTGTTTGCTGTGATCAACAAGTAAATGGTTGCAAGTAGCTGAAGGAAGGTGTGAAACTCCTGATAAATAGCCACGAGATTATATTTTAAAAGATTCCTACCATCAAGAGTTTGACCAACAAGGCTAAAGACATGTCGATAATAACCATCTCCAATAAGCCTCTTAGGATCCCCTCAAAGGGTCATATTAGGATTTCAAGTGAACCAACCATTGCTCCTTTAATAATCACTGCCGTTGGGCCTTTCCCTACTCCTCTGATAAAGCAGTTCCATGGAACTATGGTGCTGAGGTTTATTATCATGGGATAAAACAAGATTCTTGGATCGACAAAGACGAAGCTGACATTACTAGTATTGCAGGTTCTAGTTGTGACAAGAACAGGGAGGATCTTTTCCCCTGATATTTCACCGCCTACTACAACAACTCTCGTCCGTATAACCAATGACAAGTATGGTGCCAACACTAGAGGAAAAGAGAAAGAAGGTGAGCCTGCTGGGATAGAGGCACCTACCAAAGATACTGATTCTGAAGAGCCCACCACTCGAGAGATGGAAGAAATCCTGAAAATCATAAAGAAGAGAGACTTCAAAATAGTGGAGCAACTGGGGCAAACCCCTCCAAAATTTCCATGTTGTCATTATTACTCTGTTCGGAAGTTCATGCCCAGGTTCTAATTAAGTTCTTAAAGAAAGCCCATGTGCCCCAAGAAACCACCGCTGACCAGTTCGAGAATTGTGTAGCAAGTTTAACGGCTGACAATGGATTAGGGTTCTCTGATGATGATTTGACTCCTATGGGAAGGAACCACAACAAATCATTGCATATCTCTATTGAGTGCAAGGGGACCACCCTAGCCCATGTCTTAATTGATTCTGGCTCATCTTTAAATGTGTTGCCCAAAGGTGCTTTAGACCGACTAGATTGTGAAGGGCTGGTATTAAAGCCAAGCGATATTGTTGTAAGGGCTTTCGATGGGTCTAAAAGGATGGTTCATGGAGAGGTGGATCTCCCAATTAAAGTTGGCTCACAGATTTTCAACTCTACCTTATATATAATGGACATACGTTCCGCCTATTATTATTTGCTTAGACGCCATTGGATCCATGGGGCTGGGGCAGTAACATCCACCCTTCATCAAAAATTAAAGTATCCAGTCAAAGGGAAGATCGTTACTGTTAGTGAAGAAGAAGAATTTATGGTGATCCATCTTAATTCCTTCAAGCATGTGGAAATGAATGGCAAATTCATAGAGACTCCGTGCCAGGCCTTTGAAATTGTTCCTCCTATGGTGGCCACCACTAAAACCTTTTCCAATATATCAAAAGCTGATGAAGTTATACCAAGAATGGTTTTGCTTAAGGATGCCTGTGTCGTGGTCGAAGATGGTAATTGTACTATCTGGGGACAACTTCCCGACATTCCATTTAAAGTAGATAAATTTGGGTTGGGTTTCACCATCAAAGCTCAGAAAGAAGTCAGGCTCGCTCGTGTGGGAAAGCCACCTCTCCATCAGGAACCATGAAGTGAATGTTGTGGAAGACTCTGATGATGGAAATACTTTTGAAGATTGGATCTACCCTACTGTTGAAGGAAAGCTCAACACCTGGCATGAAGAGGATTTCACTCCCATCTCCTTCATTGAAGATTATTTACTATTTACTATTTTCCGTCAATTCAAGAACTTTTGTCTGTAATCTTAATTTCCAAACAATGACTTTTAAGCCATGTACCTTGCCCAGTGTATTATGGTCCATTTGTTAAGGGTTTTGTTCATGCTCATTTATCATATGATCATTTAATATAAACCATTGGACCTTTTGCATTCAAATTTTTGTGTTCATTGTCTTTATTTTCCTTTATTACATTTTTCAATATCCATGTATCTTACATGCACACACACACACACACACACACACACACACACACACACGCACACACATACACACACACACACACACACACTTGAAGATCTTCATCCACTCCGGATCTCATTGCCAATGACTCTACTATTGCCAGTTATGATTTCAAACATCCAGTCAACCAAGCCGAACACGAAGGCGAGGAAGATTGTGAAATACTAGGAGAATTAGCCAGACTTCTAATACAAGAAGAGAAAGCTATTCAACCTCATGAAGAGCCAGTAAAAGTTATCAACTTAGGTACTGAGATAGATAAGAGAGAGGTCAAGATCTGCGCCAACCTATAGGATGGTATCAAGAGCAGATTAGTTCAGATGTTATATGACTATGTTGAAGTGTTTGCTTGGTCATATGTGAAGGGGTGAAAAACACAAGAAGGGGGGGTTGAATTGTAAAACTGGAATCTTAAAGCAAATGACAAGATATTTTTATCCTGGTTCGTTTGATCTCAAACTACTCCAGTCCACCCGTCAAGGTGATTTCGCCTCTCTCCAACGAGGTCTTAATTCACTATATTCAACTGAATACAAATCTGCTTTAACAACTGCTAAAGCCTTCTTGATTCAAACCACAATCCGGTTTGTCAAGGCAACACTTTCTTACAAAGGTATAAACAAATGTGTGTGAATGTTTTCTACAAAAACTATATCACAACTGTGATGTATACACAAATTAAGCTTAGAAACTTAGAATGCTAAACACTAATGGAGTATCAGAGTTTGTTGGTTTAGCAAAACTGGTAGATGAAGATTATTGTTCAGCTTTGTGCGTGTAGAGAGTTTGGAAGCATTAGCCATGATAATCTTCGAAGCTTGGTTTATATAGCACTTGAGAAGATGAACGTTGAAGCAAATATTCTTGATTCAATGCTATTAACAAGCTTTCCTTTTTGAGCAGATCTTGTCTAGAATGAGGCCGTTGGAATTGATTAGCGTTCAATGCACAGTACCGTTGCTTCTTCAATGCACGTTCTGGCTTGGCTCATTCTGATTCTGCTTCGCTGCTGATGAACTATTTGTTTCTGTATCAGAGTGTTTTACGCGCAGTTCTGTTCATCAAGCTTCAGCATGTACAAGCGTTGATCATCTGATCTTGACGTTCTGATTCAACAACTTCTGATGCTGGTGTATGAAATCATATTCTGATGCTGAATAAGTGATCTTGCTTATTTTAATCAGCATATCTGCAAATCAGAGCATAGTAATTTTAGGCAGCATATAATTCAAACATGAAACATTTAAATACTATATCTTTTCACTTTGTTATCATCAAAACTCAAATATAGGGTGCTAGATTCAAACATTGTTCTAACAATCTCCCCCTTTTTGATGATGACAAAAACTAGGTATTTTAAATAACAAATAACTTGAAAAGTATCTGGGAAATGTATCAGAGATAAGAACATAAGGAGAAATCAGAGTTTAAGAGATACTCCCCCTGAGTTTGTTACTTCCCTTTGATATGCGTGATCTTCAGGATCAGATCTTTTTCTATCTTTGAGCATCAGATTATAGGTCTTTGACTTATCAGAGAGCAGAGCTTCAGAGCTTTTCCTGTCAGAGCTTTGCTTCGGATCAGAGTGTTAGGTCGATCAGAACTTCATATTTGATCAGAGCAACATGAGCTTCTACATTTGATCAGAGCTTCTAGCTTCTAGTCTTCAAGAGCTTTCTTGTGCCTGTAAACTTAAAAACAAAACAGAAAAACATTTCAAGTAATAGAGTTAGAATGTTTGAGAGTTTCTGTCTAGTTAGCCGTTATTGATTTTAAATATCATTCTTGTTCTCCCCCTTTTTGTCAGCAATCAAAAAGTGTTGGTGATGTGCTAAAACAATATAGATCAGAAAAACAAATTATATTAAAATAGTTCAGTGCAAAAGAACATTACACAAACATAGTCAAAATAGTACATCAGAAAATGAAGAAAAACATAGAGAATGTCATGCATGAAAAAGGATTTTAAGGTTGTGGGGGCATGCGTGAGAACAGGCTTTCCAGCATTGCTTGAATCTTTTCAGAAGTTTCATTCTGCTTCTGAACCATGTTGACAACAGTGTCAATTTTGCTGTCCTGAACATTCATTCTTGCTTCCATCTTCTGATCATTCTCTTCCATCCGCTGCTGTAGACGCAAGTCATTCAGCCTTAATTCTTCCAGAGCCTGCCTGTCCAAGGCAGCTTGAGAACTTTCAGCAGGAGGAAGCTTCTCAGAACTTTCAGCTACATCTTCTGCTGGATTTTCTTCCTGAAGGGTCTTATCTTCTTCTGATGGTTGCACCTGTGCAGCTTGCTCTTTCTCAGACCAAGATTCAGAGTCCAGAGGGAGCACAACTTCTTGAGGCAACTGACTCTCAACTTCCTTCAGCAGCATGCTAAAGTTCTGTTGAGCCTGCTCATAGTTGACGTCCTGCAGCTTGAGTGCTTCAGCACGTACCCATACTCTGAACTGTGACCAGAGCTGATCAGAAGCAGCTGGGTCGATCATCCCCGGACAGACTTGCTTCAAAGAAGCAATCCATTGCAGCATACCTGTTTCAAAATTCAAAATACCAGAGCCAACATCTGGTTGCTTTGGTTTGGGTATGGCAATTTTGTGTCTTAGATCAGCAAGACGTTCAAGACTTGTTAAGTCAATGAAAGTTCTGCTGGGGTTTTCAGATGATTGGTTTTCAGAGGTGTGCTGAGGTGCTGTTTGTTTTGGAGGATGGTTATCAGAGTCAGAGGATATATCTATTGGAGTGGTTGGAGTTTTTGGAGGTGTTGATTCCTCTGAAGATGGCAACTGGGGCCTGACAATAGTGGTTCCACATGGCAATTGGATTGCCAGCGGTGAAGGTTGAGGTGAGTGGGGATCAGAATGATGAGGAGATGGGGTTTCATAGCGGTGAAACTCTGTTTGTGGTGAAGGTGGATTATTTTCTGGTTGAGGAGGTGGAATCTCTGATTGCTCAGGGATCAGAGGTTCTTCTGTGAGTGGTTGTTGTTGTTGTGGTTCTGGTTCTTGTTCTGGTTCTGGTTGTATTTCTGGTTCAGGTTGTGGTTCTGGTTGTGGAGGAGGAATATTTGGTGGTTCAGAGTGAGGTTGAACAGAAGCATGTTCACGCTCAATGTCAGCTAGCACTCTATCAAGTGCTGGTGTTGTAGAAACAGTTGATTGTTTGGTAATTTTGATTGGAATTTTAATTCTGGTTCTTCTGAGTTGTAAGGCCTCAGAAGGGTCTTCTGGTATGGTTTCATCAATAGTGGGGATTGGAATGGATATTCTGTGAGAGGTTTGAGGAGGAGCAACAGATGTTGGAATAGTAGATGAAATTGAAATAGGGGCAGCAGATGAATTACCTCGTTTCTTTGGAGTCTGATGAGATGATCCTTCTGCTTTCCTCTTCTTTGTCTTCTTCTGAGTCACTTCAGGTTGGGGTTGACTCAGATCTTTGATCTTCAGCTTTGAACCTGCATCTTCTTCCTTGTATGAATCTGGATACTTGAGAAACATATCAGGTTGGGATTCCATTTCAGAAAATCTTGGGAAATCACTCAGAGGTACTCTTCTTCTGGAGATGTCAGCAGTTGAAGAAGCTCTGGGTTCCTTCCTAATATTTTCTATCAGCTTCATCTTTTTCAGATTCTTAGCGTTCAGCGGTTTTCCAACAGTTGGTTCAAAATTGCCCAGCACTTTAGCTTCGCTCAGATAATCTATCAGCTTATTCTCTGTCAGAATATCTGATATGAGCCTTCCAAACGGTATCCAGTCTCTTTTGGTCCTTTCTTCTTCTCTAGTCTCTTTCACACTAGTCTTGAGATGGTTGAACAGGAAGTGTGCCAGATTGATCTTCACCCTCTGATCAATAAAGTAGATCAGAAATTGCTGATCCACGTTTATATAGTCAGGAGAGCTTGTTGGCTTCCTGTGATTGAAACAGCCAAGAACAATCTTGGCCCATACTCTGCAGTGATCCTTCAGATCCTTAATTTTGCTGCTGGGAAATCCAAGAGTGAAAATGCAGTTTGCTACCACACCTATATCAGGGCATCTGTCAGCCATGTCCACACAACGGACTCCACCACCACTTTGACCAATTAACCTAGCAATGAGGTCTTCAGAAATTATTATCTTCTTTCCCATGACAGAAGAGATGACTAGATGTTTATGAATCTTGGCGTGAATCCAAAATTCCTTGACAAGCTCTGGGAAGGTTGGTCCAACCAATCTATCAAAGTACCTCTCCCACTTTTGAGCTTTAATTTCCTCTGTTAGGTCAAATCCATTATCTTTCAAACTTTCGAAATCGACAATTAACTCAGAGAGAACCTCAAGATTCTTTACCGGTGTGAGAAGAGTTCTGGTAGGCACCTGATATTGTTCAGAGGTTTCTTTCTTCTGATTTCCTGCAGAAATGCTGGAGGATGCCATTGTTCTCACACAAAAGCTTGAGAATGATTTGAGAGAAAAAGGGTTTGAAGGAGATAAACTCAGAAATATGCAGAGAATATTTGTATGATTATGAGAAAGCGTAAAGAATAAGAGTGAAGAATAATGTGCTTAAATAAGGTTTTCAAAAATTATTTTGAAAAATTAAACGTTTTTAAGAGAGAGAAAAAAATAATGATTGCCATTAACAAGCGTGATTACTTTGCATTAAATGCTTGCTGATTTTGGGGGATTTGAGAAAGATACTTAAAAACGGTTACCAGACATGTGTCTCAATGCACCCAATCAGCGCTTTGCCTTCTCAGAAGCGTGCACGCGTTCTGCTTCAGGGATTTGCTGATGATTGGATGACACTTGTTTGATGTAGTGATCAGCACGTCTGTATTTGAGATTAGACTCTCAGATCTTTAGACTTGCATCTGATACAGTCTGCATGTTCTATCTTTCTGAAAGAAGATTGATCAGAAGTTCACAGTAATATAATTACATTCTGAAGATAAATACATGGAATTAAAACATTTTCATTATGGGCATACTTTCATGCTGAGATGTTTCAGAATGAAATTAAACCTATCTTCTGAAAGGGGTTTAGTAAAGATATCAGCCCATTGATGGTCTGTATCTATAAATTTCAAGTTTAAAATACCTTTCTGAATATAGTCCCTAATGAAATGATGTTTTATTTCTATATGCTTAGCTCTAGAATGTAAAATAGGATTCTTACTTAAGCAAATAGCAGAAGTATTATCACAAAGAATAGGAATGTTACTCTCAAAAATCTGGAAGTCTTCAAGCTGACTTTTCATCCAGAGCATTTGTGTGCTACATCCTGATGCTGCTATGTACTCAGCTTCTGCTGTTGACAGAGCAATAGTTGATTGCCTTTTGCTGGACCACGAGATCAGATTTTCTCCCAGAAACTGGCAGCTTCCAGAAGTACTTTTTCGTTCCACTCTGTCTCCAGCAAAATCAGCATCGCAGTAGCCTACTAAGCTGTAATCACTAGATTTTCTATAAAACAAACCC
Source organism: Vicia faba (assembly GCA_948472305.1). NCBI lineage: Eukaryota > Viridiplantae > Streptophyta > Magnoliopsida > Fabales > Fabaceae > Vicia > Vicia faba. The sequence continues at coordinate 1,334,534,963 of OX451737.1, read as the reverse complement.
AGATTAGTAGTACCTTTCAGATACTTGAAAATTCGCTTAACAGCTGTTAAGTGAGATTCTCTAGGATCTGATTGGAATCTAGCACAAATGCATACGCTGAATAAAATATCAGGTCTTGAAGCAGTCAGATAAAGGAGAGAACCAATCATACCTCTGTAGACTTTCTGTTCTACGCTTTTGCTTACCTCTTCTCTTTCCAGAATGCACGTGGGATGCATTGGAATCTTTGATGGCTTACATTCTGAGAGGTCAAATTTCTTCAAAAGATCTCTGATGTATTTGCTCTGATGAATGTAAGTTCCCTCTGGAGTTTGATTGATCTGAATTCCTAGAAAGAATTTCAGTTCCCCCATGAGGCTCATCTCAAATTCTGCCTGCATACACTTAGCAAATTTTCTTCCAAGAGAAGGATTAGTAGAACCAAAGATAATATCATCTACATAAATTTGACAGACTAAAATGTCACTCTTAACTGTTTTACAGAATAGAGTAGTGTCCACTTTCCCTCTGGTGAATTCATTTTCAAGCAGAAAGTTACTTAGCCTTTCATACCAAGCTCTGGGAGCTTGTTTCAGACCATACAGTGACTTTTTCAGTTTGAAAACATGTTCTGGATGTTTTGTATTTTCAAAACCTGGGGGTTGGTGAACATATACTTCTTCTTCTATATAACCATTTAAGAATGCACTTTTGACATCCATCTGATACAGAGTGATGCCTCTATTAACAGCAAATGAAATTAAAAGTCTGATAGATTCTAACCTGGCGACTGGGGCAAAGGTTTCTGTATAGTCTATCCCCTCTTGCTGACTATAACCTTGTGCAACCAGTCGTGCCTTGTTTCTGACGACTTCACCTTGTTCATTGAGCTTGTTTCTGAACACCCATCTTGTTCCAATGACGTTGAATCCTTTTGGTCTGGGAACGAGATCCCATACTTCGTTTCTGGTGAATTGATTCAGCTCTTCTTGCATTGCCAAAATCCAGTCATTGTCCAGAAGTGCTTCATCAATAGAAGAAGGTTCAATCAGAGACACAAGTCCCATCAGAGTTTCTTCAGAGTTTCTGAAGCTTGCTCTTGTTCTGATTGGATCTTCCTTTCTTCCTAGGATAGTCTCTTCTGGGTGATCCAAACTGCTTCTGGGTAATCTCTTCTGAGGTTGATCAGCAGCAGTTGTAGGATTTCTAGCATTGCTCCTTTCAGACGTTGAAGGAATGTCTGTGTTGAGAGCTTCTGATGACTTGTCTTCAGAACCTGCAAATTCAATTTCTATACCTGCAAGATTTTCATTCTGCTTTGACTTTTCAGAGTCAAGCTTGTCATCAAAACGAACACTGATTGATTCTTCCACAATCTGTGTTTCTGTATTGTATACTCTGTACCCTCTTGAGCGTTCAGAGTATCCTAACATAATACACTTCTGTGCCTTAGAATCAAACTTGTTCAAATAATTCTTAGTATTTAACATATAGCAAGTACATCCAAATGGATGAAAATACGAAATGTTGGGCTTTCTGTTCTTCCACAATTCATATGGAGTCTTTTCCAGAATAGGTCTTATTGAGATTCTATTCTGAATGTAGCACGCTGTGTTTATTGCCTCTGCCCAGAAAGTCTTAGCAACGTTTGTCTCATTGATCATGGTTCTGGCCATTTCTTGCAATGTTCTGTTCTTTCGTTCTACAACTCCATTTTGTTGGGGAGTTCTAGGACAAGAGAAATCATGCAGAATGCCTTTGTCATTAAAGAATGACTCAAAATCTTTATTTTCAAATTCTCCACCATGATCACTTCTGACTTTAACGATTCTAAGATCTTTTTCATTCTGAACTTGGTTACAGAAGGTAACAAACACAGAGTGTGACTCGTCCTTGTGTCTTAAGAACTTTACCCATGTCCATCTGCTATAGTCATCTACGATTACTAACCCATACTTCTTGCCACTGACAGAAGAAGTTTTAACTGGTCCAAATAAGTCAATGTGCAGAAGTTCTAATGGCTTAGAGGTAGAAACAACATTTTTGGATTTAAAAGAGGGTTTTGCAAATTTGCCTTTCTGACATGCTTCACACAGAGCATCTGAATTGAACTTCAAATTTGGAAGTCCTCTGACCAGATTGAGTTTGTTAATCTGAGATATTCTTCTCATACTAACATGCCCCAATCTTCTGTGCCAGATCCACTGCTCGTTGTTAACAGACAGAAGACATTTTACGTTCTGACTCTTTAGTTCAGAAAGTTTGATTTTGTAAATGTTGTTTTTCCTCTTACCATTAAATAGGATAGTCCCATCTTTCTGACTAACAGCTTTACATGATTTTTGATTAAAGATTATATCATAACCGTTATCACTTAATTGACTTATGGATAACAGGTTATGCATCAATCCATCAACTAGCAGAGCATTATTAATAGAGGGAAGATTTCGGTTACCTAGTGTTCCAGAGCCAATAATCTTTCCCCTCTGATTGCCTCCAAAGCCAACGTGGCCTCCAGGCTTAAGTTCCAGGCTTTGGAACATATGCCTTCTTCCCGTCATGTGTCGTGAGCAGCCAGAGTCCAGCTACCATGACTGGTGTTTCTGACTTGCTGCTAAAGATATCTGTAACATGTATTATTTTATCCTTAGGTACCCAGATCTTCTTGGGTCCTGATTTGTTAGTTTTACCAAAACTCTGGTTGAATTTTGGTTTCACAGAGTGATTACTACTAGTATATTTGATGTCATGTGTGTGACCATACACAAAGTGTGAATTTAAAGGAGTGTGTTTAATGGTTAAATCCATGACATTCTTAGGTGTAGGAACCTTACCTAGGTATCCTATTCCTTTCCTGCCGTTTCTGCTAACTCCATAGATCATTGAAGCCATTCTGCTTCTATCTATGCTTTTAGCAAGAAACTTCTGGAAACTATGATCATACTCCTTGATGATCTCATCAGCGTTGCTGGGAGTTTCAGAAATTGGTTCATTCTGAGAGTTTTGTAAAGAGTTTTCTAATTTTGAAATTTTATCTCTCAGCTCAGAGTTTTCCAATTTGAGACTCTCAGACTTATTAGAGTCAGATTCAAGAGTCCTTTTCAGGTCTCTGAATTTAGCTCTAATCTGCTGATAACGTTCCAGAATTTCATTTAGGCTTTCAGCAAGTTCAGCCTTTGTAAAATTAACAGCGAAGTTAGGGAATACCTCTTCTGTGTCTGATTCTGAGTCTGATTCAGAAGCTTCACTGTCATCTGGAATGTTAGCCATGAGCGCTATGTTTGCCCTTTCATCATCTGATTCTGAGTCAGCTTCAGACGAGTCAGAGTCATCCCATGTGGCCATGAGACTTTTCTTCTTCTCTCTTCCAAACTTCTTTTTGGGCTTTTCCCTCTGAAGCTTTAGACAGTCACTTTTGTAGTGACCTTGCTCATTGCACTCGTAGCAGATGATGTCTTTGGTGCTTGGCTTCTTGCTACTGGAGGAGCCTTCAGATCTTCTGTATCCAGAGGAAGAATCTGTCCTTCTGAATCTGGAAGATGACTCGTTCTGATCAGATCTTCTGGGATTCCTGAACTTCCTTTGTCTTTGCTTCCACAGTTGATTTACTCTTCTGGAGAGAAGGGAAAGTTCGTCTTCTTCTGATGAGGATCCATCAGATGTTTCTTCAACTGCCTGCAAAACTTTAGATTCAGATTTTCTGTTAGATTTTAAAGCTATAGGCTTACCTTGCTTCTGAGGCTCGTCAGCTTCTAGCTCTATCTCATGACTTCTGAGGGAGCTTATAAGTTCCTCCAGAGTGATTTTGTTGAGATCTTTCGCCAGCTTCAGAGCAGTAACCATAGGCCTCCACTGCTTGGGTAAACTTCTGATTATCTTCTTGACATGGTCAGCAGTAGAGTAACCCTTGTCCAGAACTTTGAGACCAGCTACCAGAATCTGGAATCTAGAGAACATAGTTTCAATGGATTCAGATTCTTCCATTTTAAACGCCTCATACTTCTGAATGAGCGCCAGAGCTTTTGTTTCTTTGACTTGAACGTTGCCCTCATGCGTCATTCTGAGAGAATCAAAGATGTTCTTAGCTGTGTCTCTGTTGGAGATCTTCTCATACTCAGTATAGGAGATGGCACTGAGGAGGATGGTTATGGCCTTATGGTGATTCTTGAAATCACGCTTTTGTTGATCAGTCATTGATTTTCTTTCAATCTTCTGACCAGTTGCATTCACAGGGTGCGTGTATCCATCTGTCACCATATCCCACAGATCAGCATCATGTGCTAGAAAGAAGCTTTCAATTCTGTCTTTCCAGTAATCAAAGTTTTCTCCATCAAAGACTGGAGGTTTGCCGCTGAATCTGTCTCTGTCCTCATTGGTGTCATTGCTGAAATGAGAGTTGTTTCCTGCCATTGTGTTTTTCTGACGCTGGATCTTGTACTGACACGGTTAAGTGTTTTAGCTCAGAACCAGGCGCTCTGATGCCAATTGAAGGGGTGAAAAACACAAGAAGGGGGGGTTGAATTGTAAAACTGGAATCTTAAAGCAAATGACAAGATATTTTTATCCTGGTTCGTTTGATCTCAAACTACTCCAGTCCACCCGTCAAGGTGATTTCGCCTCTCTCCAACGAGGTCTTAATTCACTATATTCAACTGAATACAAATCTGCTTTAACAACTGCTAAAGCCTTCTTGATTCAAACCACAATCCGGTTTGTCAAGGCAACACTTTCTTACAAAGGTATAAACAAATATGTGTGAATGTTTTCTACAAAAACTATATCACAACTGTGATGTATACACAAATTAAGCTTAGAAACTTAGAATGCTAAACACTAATGGAGTATCAGAGTTTGTTGGTTTAGCAAAACTGGTAGATGAAGATTATTGTTCAGCTTTGTGCGTGTAGAGAGTTTGGAAGCATTAGCCATGATAATCTTCGAAGCTTGGTTTATATAGCACTTGAGAAGATGAACGTTGAAGCAAATATTCTTGATTCAATGCTATTAACAAGCTTTCCTTTTTGAGCAGATCTTGTCTAGAATGAGGCCGTTGGAATTGATTAGCGTTCAATGCACAGTACCGTTGCTTCTTCAATGCACGTTCTGGCTTGGCTCATTCTGATTCTGCTTCGCTGCTGATGAACTATTTGTTTCTGTATCAGAGTGTTTTACGCGCAGTTCTGTTCATCAAGCTTCAGCATGTACAAGCGTTGATCATCTGATCTTGACGTTCTGATTCAACAACTTCTGATGCTGGTGTATGAAATCATATTCTGATGCTGAATAAGTGATCTTGCTTATTTTAATCAGCATATCTGCAAATCAGAGCATAGTAATTTTAGGCAGCATATAATTCAAACATGAAACATTTAAATACTATATCTTTTCACTTTGTTATCATCAAAACTCAAATATAGGGTGCTAGATTCAAACATTGTTCTAACAATATGAAGATATGCCAGGATTGGATACCGATAGTGTGGTTCATCTTCTACCAACGAAGGAAGATTGCCTCCCTGTTAAGAAAAAGGTTCGTCGTATGCATCCCGGCATATCTGAAAAGATAAAAACCGAGGTAATGAAGAAATTTGATGTAGGTTTTCTGGTCGTCACATCTTATCCTCAATGGGTTGCAATATGGTCTCCGTGCCAAGGAAAGATGGGAAGGTTCGTATGTGTGTAGATTATAGAGATCTAAATAGGGCAAGCCCCAAATATGATTTCCCTCTATCACATATTGAGGTCTTGGTTGACAATACCGCTCAACATAAAGTCTTCTCCTTTATGGATGGATTTTATGGCTACAAAAAAATCAAGATGGCTCCCGAAGACATGGAAAAGACTACCTTTGTTACACAATGGGGCACCTTTTGTTACAAAGTCATGCCATTTGGATTGAAGAATGTCGGGTCAATATATCAAAGAGCTATGATAGCTTTATTTCATGATATGATTCATCATGAAATAGAAGTCTATGTGGATGATATGATTGCAATATCACAAACCGAAGAAGAGCATCTCGATCACCTACACAAGCTATTTAAGAGGCTGAAGAAGTACAAGTTGAGGTTGAACCCTAATAAGTTCACATTCGGAGTATGGTATGGAAAGCTTCTAGGTTTTGTTGTCAGTGGTAAAGGCATCAAAGTTGATCCTGCAAAGGTAAAAGCCATTCAAAAAATGCTGGTTCCCCACTCTAAAAAAGAGGTTAGAGGATTCTTGGGTCGTCTTAATTACATTGCTCGCTTCATCTCTCACTTAACTTCTACTTGTGAACCAATCTTCAAACTCTTGAAGAAAGATCAAGTAGTTAGATGGAACAACGGCTGTCAAGCCGCCTTCGACAAAATCAAGGAATATTTGCAAGAACCTCAAATTCTTCTGCCTCCAGTGGAAGGAAGACCATTAATCATGTACTTGACTATGTTAGAGAATTCTATGGGGTGTGTGTTGGGCCAACATGACGAGTCTGGTCGAAAAGAGCATGAAATATACTACCTGAGCAAAAAGTTTACCAATTGTGAAACCAGATATTCACTGCTTAAGAAAAATTGTTGTGCTCTGACATGGGCTGCTCGCCGACTAAGACAGTATATGTTGACTCACACCACTCTATTGATTTCTAAGATGGACCCTATCAAGTACATATTTGAGAAACCTCTCTCTCCGGATGGATATCTAGATGGAAAATGATTCCGACTGAATATGATATTTAATATACGACACAAAAAGCCATCAAAGGAAGTGTGTTGGAAGATCATTTGGCCCATCAAGTTGTTGATAATTATCAATCTATGAATTTTGACTTCTCTGATGAGAATATCATGTTAGTGACTGACTATGCAAAACCTGGACCACATGACGGACTGGAACAAGGATCCTGATGGACTATGGTTTTTGATGGAGCTTCCAACGCTTTGGGTAATGGAATTGGTGTTGTGATAATTTCTCCCAAAGGTTGCCACACTCCTTTCACTGCTAGATTATGCTTTGATTGTACGAACAACATGGCTGAGTATGAAGCATGCATCTTGCGTCGGAAGGCTGCCATTGACTTGAGGATCAAACATTTGGATGTATTCAGAGACTCTGCTCTAGTGATTAGCCAAGTGAATGGGGAATGGGACAATAAGCTTCCTAACTGAATTCCTTACAGGGAGCTTGTGTTAACTCTGATTCCATGCTTCGAGGAGATCACATTTGAGCATTTCCCTAGGGAGGAAAATCAGTTAGTCGACGCTTTGGCCACAATGTCTTCCATGTTCAAAGTCAAATGGGACAACAAAGCTCTTATGATTACAATTGAGAGATTTTACGAACATGTGCATTGCTATGAGCTTGATACTGATGAAGAGAAACCATGGTACCATGAGGTGAGGAGATATCTTAAGGCACAAGAATATCCTGAAGGGGCTTCCATCAATGATAAGAAATTCTTGCGAAGATTTTCAGCCAAATTCTTTCTAAGCAACAGAATCCTATACAAGCGCAACCATGATTCTACTCTACTCCGATGTATGGACAAGAAGGAGGCAGAGAAAATTATGGAAGATATGCATGATGGCCTCTTTGGGACCCACTCTAGTGGATACACTATGACCAAGAAGATCCTGAGGGTTGGTTACTATTGGTCCACAATGGAAACCAATTGTCATCATCACTCAAGGACTTGCCATAAGTGTCAAATCTATGCTAACAAGGTCCATGTACCTCATATTCCTCTAAATGTCATGACTGCTCCGTGACTGTTTGCAATGTGTGGCATTGATATGATTTGAGAGATCAAACCTACTGCCTCAAATGGACACCATTTCATCCTTGTTGTCATTGATTACTTCACCATATGGGTCAAAGCTGCCTCATATGCCTCAGTCACTAAGAACGTTATAGCCAGGTTTATCAAGCATAACCTCATCTGTCGTTACGGTATCCCCGACAAGATCATCACTAATAACGGAACCAACCTCAATAATGCTATGATTACAGAACTTTGTACTCATTTCAAAATTAAGCACCACAGTTCTTCTCCGTACAGACCCAAGATAAATGGCACAGTGGAAGCTGCCAATAAAAATATCAAGAAGATTATGCAAAAGATGGTGGTAACCTACAAAGACTGGCATGATATGTTACCGTTTGATCTCCATAGCTACCATACTTCGGGTCGTACGTTAACTGGGGAAACTCCTTTCTCCTTGATCTATGGCATGGAAGTCGTCTTACCTGTCAAAGTTTAGATTCCCTCTCTAAGGATAATGAAGGAAGTAGATTTAGGTGAAGATGAATGGATTCAAACTAGGTTGGATCAGTTGAACTTAATTGACAAGAAGCGACTGGCTGCTGTTTGTCATGGTCAGATGTATCAAAAGCGTATGATCAAGGCTTTCAACAAAAAGATCAAGCCTCGAGTATATCAGACTGGTGACTTGGTAATAAAGCGCATCATTCTTCCACAAGGTGACCCCAGGGGCAAATAGACTCCCACTTACGAAGGACCATTTGTTATAAAGAAAGTTTTCTCTGGTGGTGCCATGATTCTGACTACTATGGATGGTGAAGACTTCCCACATCCCATAAACACGGACATAGTTAAAAAATACTATGCATAAACTGACCCGTTAGGTTGACACACCTAGGCAAAAATAAGGGCATCCCGGCGAACTAAAGAGGTTCAGGAAAAAGTTAGGGATATATGCAAAAGATTGTATACCCGGCGAGTTGAAAACCTGAAAGGGCTATTTGGGCAAAAATGGGTATCCTGGTGGGCTAAAAACCCGAAAGGGCGGCCCAGGAAAAAGTTAAGGATTAAAGTGTATGACTATGTCCTCTGGGATCTCTACAGCCATCTTTATTACCGAGGTCCAAGTTCAAATGATCCAAGATCAATCCAATCAACTCCTTTCAATGGCAAGGGATGATGATCAAAGACATAAGGGCAATAGTGGAGTTGGAACACAATGAGATCACTTTCATATGGCTATTATTTTGTTTTCACTTTGTATTCTTTCCATTATTTCGACGATTTCCTCTTACTAGGATCTCAGTCTCTCTATACAAAAATGCATATTCATGGGCAAAACATCAATACAAATATACTTTGAAGTGAAAACTTTCTGTCTTTTCTGTTTTGAGTGCAAAAGTGTCCAATGACTAAAATTGAATGAACATATGCATATGGACATGATTAAACTTTTAACAAATGTATGTTTAAAAAAACAGTGATAAGCATCTCCTTAAAGGCATTTGAGATATCCCCACTGAGTTATTTCAATAACATTATCCCCATAAATTTGGATTCATAAAATCCCCAGCCAGAGTTTCAACCGGAAAATCCTCTCCCCGGCTGAGTTGGTCTTAAAAGGAAGCCTTATGGAATTCTTCCTAAAAAAAATCTCCTCCCCAACAGTTCGTCAAATATCCTCTTCAACAGGGTTTATTTCCCCAACAAACTACAGATTCCCCAACTTGGGTTTTGCCTCACAGACTATTACAAATCAAGGGACCACAACCCCTAATCCCCAGTGAAGTTGTCAACAGAGTCATTGTTATCTCCAAAAGTTGTTGTAAAGCCTGGAACCCGACTAGATAACATTCAACTTCATCCTTTCAAGTAAGTTACTACGAAGCCTGGACCCGGCCAGAAACTAGTTCAACTTCATCCTACTCTCAACTTATTGTGAAGACTGGACCCGACCAGATAATAGTAAATCTCAATTCCAGGTTACTAAAGCCTGGACCCGACCAGATATTAGTTTAACTTCTCAAATTGCTTAATCCTGGACTCGACTAGTCAACAGTTCAAGCTTGGACCCGACTGGTTAACAATTTAACATTCTGAAGACTGGACCCGACCAGATAACAGCTCCAATTTCTGAAACCTGGACCCGGCCAGATAATAGTAAATCTCAAATTCAGTTGCTAAAGCCTAGACCCGACCAGATATTAGTTTAACTTCTCAAATTTCCTAAGCCTAGACCTGACCAGTCAACAGTTCAAGCCTGGACCCGACCAGATACTAGTTAAACATTATGAAGCTTGGACCCGACCTGGTAAAAACTCCAATTTCTGAAACCTGGATTTGACCAGGTAACAGTAAATCTCAAATTTAGTTGCAAAAGCCTGGACCCGACCAGATATTAGTTTAACTCATTCAAGTGCAGAGCCTGGACCCGACCAGTTAATAGTTCGAGTTACTGAAACCTGAACCCGACTAGATAACAATTGATCTCAAGTTCAAATTGCTGAAGACTGGACCCAACCAGATAACACTTCCAATTGCTAAAACTTAGACCCGACCATATAATAGCTTAACTACCTCGAATTACTGCAAATCATGGACCCGACCAGAAAATAATTTTAAGTTACTATAGCCTGGACCCGACTAGATAATAGTTTAAGCCTGGACCCGACCAGTCAACAGCTCAAGCCTGGACCCGACCAGATAATAGCTAAACTTCCTCAAATCACTGCAAAGCCTGGACTCGACCAAATAGCCGTTTAAAATATCCTCTTCCCCAGTAAAGTTTGCCACTATCCCTAGTGAGTTGTTGTAAATCCTGGGATCCGACCAGATAACAGTTAACTTCCTTATCCCCAGCAAGTCATTATGAAGCCTGGAAACTGACCAGACAACAGCTAACTTTCAAGAGATAATTCCCCACCCGAGCAATAGACGACTAAAAATCCTAAGCTCTTATCCCCAAGCAGAAGCCAATATTCCCCAGCGGAGTTCTTCTCAACAAAGCACGAATCCCCAACGGAAGCACCTTTAAATTCTAAAGACATACATAATTTTCATCTCCAACAGCCGTCCGAGATTCAAAGCTCCTCGGTATCTATTAAGGATACACTTCGATAACATGTCGCATTCATACAACATACATAACATATAACACAACATAATCTCATTTATTTTAAGAACATCATTACACCATGCATACATGCACATACAGATAACTCTCTTGTTCCTTGCAGATAAGATCATGGATCCAAAGACCTCTTTTGGATCAGATTTATTTCTCCCAGTTAAAGACAGGTGAGACATCTAGTGTCAGTATGAATCAACCAAAGGTTTATGTTGATGTTTCTCCCAGTTTCTACCACCATCTCTCCAAATTGAATCTATAAGCCCATTCCCAAATCAATACATCATCAAGTGCAAATTTATGGGAACTTTAGTGTTTAATCCTCTTTCACCTTCAAGTCATGAAAGGAGGATCTGCCAATCTCACTCTTCAGGTTCAACAAGATTGAACAAGGGCAGATGTTGTACCCCAAAATTTTCCCTCTCATTTCTCAAGAATTTTCTTACAAGATCTCTATTGATTCAAGACTGCACAAGGTTTAATCAGCTCAAGATACCTCCTCAAACACTAATGACCCAAAACTAAGGTTTGAGTTTGCACAAGTACAATTGGACTTTTAATGCCCCATATAGTTTCCATGGATCATATTGGGCTCTCAAGCATCAGGTCAAAGATGGAACTTCTAAATCCTCGAAAGGAGGAAGAGGAAACTGCCGAAAGGGCAAAGTAGATAAAAAAAGGTGTGTAGTTGCAGATAACCATGTCAAATTCAAAATCTGATTCAGGCTGTTCGAACCACATGACTGATTGAAATGAGTGGTTGGCAGATTTTTGACAAGTCGAAGAAGAGCAAGCTTGCTTCGATCCCCAAGCTTCGACTGGGCAATGGCTTCCTTCGAGAAACCTGCTTCAATCCTGCTCTAAACCCTTCGACACACGTAGTTTCGACACTATAAATTACAATTTAACACACCACCTAATTCATTATTCATCATGGGTCTTAGTCTTTTGAATACTTCGACCTGCACTCCCTTCGCCATGATGTCTTCAATCTGATTCTCAGTTTTGCAGTGTTCCAAATTCATCTTCCCATTTGTTACCTACTCTCGGAGCTAACGGAACCTCATTTTGATGTGCTTAATTCAACCATGTGCTATTGGGTTCTTCGCCAGATTGATAACTGACATGTAGTCTATCTTCATGCTTGCTTCGATCCACAAGCTTCGACTGGGCAATGGCTTCCTTTGAGCCATTTGCTTCTATCCACCTCTAAACCCTTCGACACACATAGTTTCGACACTATGAATTACAATTTAACAAAAAAAAACTTGCTGATAATAGTCATTGCAAGAAGAAGGTACTGGCAACATAGTCTTTCAAATGCGTAATGGAGGAAAAGTTATGACTAAAGATGTGCTCTATGTACCTGGAATAATGTAAAACTTGCTAAGTGTTGTACAACTAGTCGAAATAAGTTTCTCAGTTGTCATGAAAGATGGAGTTTTAAGATTGTTCGACACCAAGAACAATTTGGTCTTAAAATCTCTGTTGTAGAAAAACAGAACATTTAAGACAATGATCAATTCGACAGAAGTTCAATGTTTGAAAACTGTTCGACCACAAGGATAGTTGGTTGTGGCATTTGAAGTTTGTACATTTTAACTTTCGACCACTTAATCAACTGATTACTCAAGATATGGTTACTGGTATTCCAAGTCTTGAGATGCCTGAGAAAACTTTGTGAAGTTTGTTTAATAGGAAAGCAATCCAGAAATTCTTTCGTTACGACTATGCCAATGAGATCATCTTGCATATTCAAAGTGGTACTTTCAGATGAATGTGGTCCATTCGAAGAACATACAATTGGTGGAGACAAATATTGTTTTGTCTGTTGATGAGTTTGATCGAAAGTTGTGGATCTATGTGATCAAAACGAAAGGATGGAGTATTCAACATCTTTAAGAGATTCAAGATTCTTGTCAAAAACCAGAGTAAGAAAAAGATCAAAGTTCTACAGAGATTCAAGATCTTTGTAGAAGGAATCAAGTTGAAGACAGAATTTTCAAGAACATTGATCAAACCCTTATGCCATGCTGCATAATCTTGTGTTGCATGCCTTCTTGCTTGTAAATCTCATCATGATTTAATTCTTACACCCACTCTTGAGCTATTACCAAAGTTATTAAGCCATTATCCAAAATATCTTTCCATTTATGGTATAAAGACACCATTGCTATTCTTGAAAAGTAAGCTTGTTGGTACAAAACTTGTCTTGAATCCATACCTTGTTTGTTTCTGATTTTACTCCACCATAAATCATGGAAATCAGCCCCTTTAAACCAACAACTTTGGTACTTCATCTTGGGACCATGACATAACTTGATATTTGCAATCCAACCTAGCCATAACTCCATAGTTTGTAAACCAAATCAGCTTGTTCATAAACCTCTTACCTATAAATAGAATAAGCATTTGCAAGAGACCAAAAAAAGAGGAGAGAGGAGAGAACAGGAGATTACCAGCCTTAGAATACTCCCAAAACTCTCAAAAACTCAGAACCTGCACACAAGTACAAAACTTGGCACATTCTAACTTTACACACAAAATCTCAAATCCATTTGTGCGTTTTTTTGGCCTTTCGATTCACTAAGCTTCCATATACCACATAGAAACTATCCCAATCCTTAAACCACTTATGTAACTCCTCCTTCCGCATCCACCATTTTCAAAATCCACCATTGCAGCTTGACTTGTCTAAAGCAGTTGGGCAATCAACAAGATATTCTAACAATTGGAATAGCTTAAGGGAGGTCCAGGCAAGCTTAATCCATCATCAAACCATTTCTGGAAGTCGTGTAGAAGTCATTCGAGTTTCACTCCAAGAGGTAAGTTTTTCAAACTTGGAACTCTTCATTTAAGCATCATTTGTATATACATTGTGAAGAAAAGATGTAGATATCATGTCTAGGAAGCTGACTATATCCATAGTTTTGATTATCATTGCTTATACATTGAGAATTTCAACTCTGACCAGTTAGGTTTTTATTTTGGTACCAAAAAAATTCGTGCTAACTTCTGATCCATAGCTTTTAAAAGTTACATGGTTAGATTCGTAATAAAATTTTGAGCAGGTTTGATGTTTACAATTTTTGATTTGGATGAGAAATGAAAGTTTTAGAAGGTTAACAATGGTGACGTGCATCCCTGCGCGCGCGAAAGAAGAAGATGAAGTCATGTTCAAATTTTCAGAAATGGGTTTATTTTATATTTAGTGCAAGTTGCATAACTAACGGATGAAGCAGACCACCCCAGTGGTACAAACAGTGCGCGCTAAAGCCTTTCCATGTAGAAGGTTCCGGGTTTGAGCCCCAGCGAGAACTTTTGTCATTTTTCTAAATTTTCTCACTTTTTTTGTTTGCATGAAGCGCGTTTGGGCCTCTATTGGCTGGGCCTTGACATTTCTATTTTCTAAACCCCCCTGATGTTAATGTTATATTTTTATCCCATTTTCTTTACTTTATTATTGCTATTATTATAATTATTTTTATTAATCAAAAACACCAAAAATATATTTAAATTATTTAGCTTATTTTCATTTAACTTCTTACAATGAAACAGACCAAAAATATTTTCCTATTTATTTTCTTTTCTTTAACTTAATCTTAATTTTTCTTTAGTTTAATTAAATTTCATTTTAGTTAAATAGGCCAAAATCTTTCTTTAACAAAATCAAAATAAATTTATTTTCTTTTCATTCATGTCTTGTACATTATATTCTTTTCAATTCTTGTACATTATTCAAGTTTCAATATGGTTGTAATAGATAATTAGGTTTAAGTTCTTGCAATCCCCATTTGTAAATTTGTACACTCCATCCCCTAAATGGTTATAATAGCATAAGACATTTATTTTCCTCAATTTACCGCTTTCATATAAATGCTGGTAATTAGGGTTTGTATGGAAAGATAAAATCAATGCTTAGAGAACCCTAATTCAAGATAAACTAAGCATAAAAAAATAAACACTTGCACACTTACACCTCTAGGGTTAACTCCACTTGTTGCCTTGAGAAAATATTCATAATATGCATGTGAGACATATTAGCAAAAATAATAAAAAAATGCAAGATCATAGTCCCTCAATGACGCTTCGAATGTTGCCTTCAAATGATCTTAGTCCCAAGAGAAATGATAAGATATCTCACAACATTGATATTCATGATTATACAATGACCCACGCCCGTCCCTTTACATCCAAAGATAAGGCTTCTTACCAATCAATGGTAAGAGAGCAATATCAAAGGAAGGAAGAAATAAACAAAAGACTTTTGAGTAGGTATAACGTTCTTAGTTGCTTGCTCACAATCCATCTTCAAAAAACAAACATATTTTCAAACACACCAAACACTTTCAAAACATGAAATATTTTCAAAAAGTCCAACACTTTGTATGTATTTTTATAAAGACGAGAATCATTAAAAAGTTTTCCTAAACGAAGGCGCTTTTCAAAAATACTTTCAAAATCCACCACAAACACATTTCAAACAAAGCAATTTCAAAAGTGATCTAGCAAGCAACTAAGAGCCCATAGATAACTATAGATGAAAATGGTGCTAACACCTTTCCTTTTCATAATCTACCCCCCGAACTCAAGAAAATATCTCAAAGGTCTTTCCTGTTCTTTTCACCCTTTCCTT
Source organism: Vicia faba (assembly GCA_948472305.1). Lineage (NCBI taxonomy): Eukaryota > Viridiplantae > Streptophyta > Magnoliopsida > Fabales > Fabaceae > Vicia > Vicia faba. The sequence continues at coordinate 1,334,519,483 of OX451737.1, read as the reverse complement.
TATTGGATAAACTAAAATTCGATGGCGAATCTTGCTATCTGTAACAATTGCGATCAAACGCAAAACAACCAAGTCAGTTCTCCCACTGTATTACAGTTTAAAATAAAAATGCATGATTTGACTCCTCTGCACTTTGAATTAGATTCTGACTTCAACGTGAAACTTGTAGCTTTTCCTCCATGCTTTCCAACTCATATTAGAACGCGTCAAATGGAATCTCGAAGCTCAAATTACGATCTACACAGTGTCAAATTACTTCTTATTCAACAAATAAGTAACGAAAATGAAATAAAACGGAATTAAACTAAACTTAGAAAACATACTAAAAGAGATAAAAATAATAAGAAAGACTATGGAATTGTTGTAGTACAATAGTGAAAGTGCATGCAACAAAATGCACTGGTGAAATTCCCCGTCACTTAAACTTTTGCACTCCGAGCAAGACTATAAAATCAAAATTCGAAGACTTTCAGGATCACAAAGGGGTAAAAAAATTCACATTCTAAGCTTCAAGGACTATGGTTCTAGTGAGTAACTTTTTGTGACAATCAAAGCAGACAAGAAGACAGTTGACCAAAGAGTATGCTGACACTCTTTTATTGCATATATTCTTTCAAAGAAATGGATAAAAACAAATCAAAGATCACTAAATTTGTTGAAGAATAGCCAAAGAATGAAGAAAAATAACTAAGTATGAAGAAATGGGGACTTGGAGAAAATTGACTGAAAAAGGGAGCAAACGCGTGCAAGCTATTGGAATTATTGTGCCACCATTGTGCGCCATTGCATGCGTGATGGATCGGAAAAAGTGGCATGGTGCGTGCAATGCAATCTATCACACGCGAAACGGGCCATTTTCTGGGCAATTTCTGACGAGATCTGATGAGTATGAAGGCTTTAACAGGGAATTTTTGGCACTTTTTCGAGGGTTCTGCAGTTTTACACTGCAAGTGACGATTTACAATATCGGAAGGCGTATTTGGAGCGCATTTGAAGCCATTAAATGTCAGTTCTTCAAGAGATATCTTATGCAAACATCTTATTTTTATTTGGTATTGTAATTTTCATTATGAATATCTAATTCTCTATAGGTTAGGTTTAGTTTGATGAACCTATTTTAATACTATTGGGATATATGTTTGATTTGTTATTGCGTGAATAATTTGAGTTATAATTATATTCAATTGCACCTTGTTCTCAATGCTTTTTATGTGAGATACTCTTTTAATCTGATTTTGGACGCATAGGCAATACTAACCATTTGTCTATGCGTTGGACCTAGGGTAATTGTTGTCCTTACGCTAGTTGAATATGGATAAGAGACCTTAAGTAGTGGCTTAGGACTTAATATTTTATTGCATTGCCTAATCTTTCTTATGCTGGTGGACTATGGATAGGAAACTCCGAGTATGTATTTGTGAGCTATACACCAAGGGATTGGGTATAATTTTGTTAATTAGCCATTGAATTATAGCAACGATATCATTTATGCAATACATCGAACATCAATAGTAGAGAAATAGGGAGTTATATACAAAACCTAACCGCTTTCGTATTATTGACATAACACTTCATTTTTCATTTTTCATTTTTCATTAAAACTCAAAAAACCCCTCAATTTAGTATTTTCTAAACTTTGCACAATTATTGTCTTGTTAAATAGTTGTCCATGTGGATTCAGTCTTTTTATTACTTCGATATTATCGGTACACTTGCCGAGAAGTCATTAAGTTTTTGACATTGTTATTAGGGACTGTTGATATGTTCAACAAGGCAACGCTTGTGCAACATTTTTGTGTAGTTTTAATTTTTGTTTTTACTTTCTTGTTTTGTTTTAAGTACTGTTACGCATTACTAAAGACAAGGTTCTGCTGAAAAAGTTCTGAAGACTCTGAAGACAAGGTTTTGAAGACTCTCTGTCTTGTTTTGATCCTTCTAAGCATGCTTCATAAACACACATTCTGAACTTGATAACTCACACGTGCGTGCTTCTCCAAAATAAATTGTGTAAATGTGTCGAAATGATGGACAGTTGGATGATATTGACGAAGATAAAATAAGTTGTAAACATGGAAGAATAGCTCTTAAGATTCCCTACTGACGAAAGGGGAGATGGTAACCCCAAAACTCTTCATATATCCTTTAACAAAGTTGGTTGTACAATCCACATTATTAGTAGACGCCAGGGGGCATTAAACGCACCACCAACGGCTGAGATCTTTCCTTAAACCGTTCAGAACACTTGAACACCCTAATAAACAGTAACACACCATTACTGTCAGACATAGGGTCACACGTTGAGATTCACATGTGATACATTGTTAATCACGAGGGAGATATTCAATATGGTTGTTCTCAATGATATTGATGTCCCACCAAGTCTCTTCCATTTCCTTTTGCTAAAAGTCGAGCTGAAGGCATGCATGACAAGCTCTCGTTCTATAACTAGGAAGAAGGGCTTGAGGGACAACTGTTTTGGACTGCTCGTACGACCCACAATGAGAATATCAACAACAAGCATTATACATAAAGACGCGCAAACAAGTGAGACCTCACCCCAACTAAGGACAAGTGACTTCAGACTCCAGCATATTTCCCACTGTTGGATGTAATCGAACGACTACTCGTATAAGGCGTCATATCTCATGGAGACAGTTTTAACTGCTCACATTATATAAAGCACAACATAAACCATTTTAAGTGTTCTTTCATTCACACACTTAAACTACGTTTTAATACATTATTAATTTGAGCGTTAAAATATTAAAATAGTAGGTCTACTTCCACTCCATTGTACTGAAAACTCACTGCACTCCATCAAAATTATGTTTAATTCAATCTTCGTCTATTTCTAGTTCCATTCCAAAACATTGTTGGTAATAATATCCAGAATACTTAGTTTTGTACAACCTGGATTTATGAAGGACAAGAAACCAACTGTTTCAATAAGTGTCTAGTTTGAAAACATACAAGAGTGCAACCATCTATTCTTAATATTCTTTGTTGTTTGATAGTTTTATCTTTGCTTAACAGCAACCGAGTCGTTAATACTAACAGTCTTATGAATGCTCAAAGCATATATGAACATGATTGTTGGCATTATGCTCGCTAATAGCACATCGAAAATGCTTTTTCAATAATTCCTGCTCAGAAAATAAAAAGCCATCAGCCTGTCACAATATTTTGGACGAGTCTTGATTTCCACAAAATCTTCTTAGAGTAAATCATCAATTCTTGAATTTCACATTAGTATCTTCTTAGAAACTATAAATGAATCGAAATAATTTTCAGTTCCAAGAGTTGAAAATACTAATATCTATTTTACAACTCCCTCACACGAATTATTATTATTACCATTATTTTGACTAATCACACGCATTAAATTAACATAAATAATATATGGATTATGGATATTTCAAAAAATAGACACCATACGGTATTCTTTGTATTTTTTTTATATGTTTGAATATTTGGATCACAATTGTAGAATTTTTTTTACAATAACCATGTATTAAAATAATATTTCGCAAATAACTGGATTTCGGAAAAAATTACGCAAATAATCATGTTTCAGATGACTCCCCAAAGGAGGAGCCATCTGAATTGGCGCATGCACCCCCACTTTTGCCCTAGGCGCCATCTCACTTGGCGTCTCCCTTGGTTTTTAGCCAAGTGAGATGGCGCATGCTCCTTAAAAGTGAGAGGAGGCGCCATCTCACTTGGCTCCTAGGGCAAAACTAGGGCAAAATGCTGTTTTATAAATAATTCGTCTGTTTCTCCGAAATTTCGCACACTTTCTCGTACTGTATTTTTATTTTGTACTCTATTATTTGCGTCATGACATCGCCTATGATTTTTAGCAGAGATGGTTACGTTATCTTCTCCGCCACGAAACCTGCGAAGAAAATGAAATTCTGGCACATTCACTCCATGGAGCGTCTGAAGCGGGAGTTGATGCGATGGCTAGATGGAGACATTGCGGAGGGGGAAAAATTCGAAGGATCCAGCGAAAATGAACAATAATCTCACATGCGACATGAAGACCTAATGTATGGTTGGAGGAAGTCAAAACAGACAGCGATGTAATGTTGATGATGCATGGGTCAGATGAAATTGTGTTAACAGTTGTAATTTCGTAGATGGAATATCGTTAATTATTCTTGTACGCGTTTTATTAATTGTAGCAAAATCTGTTAACGGAAAACCCAAATGTTTATAACACAATTAAGGAAAGATTTTATGTATTACAATTTTTATGTGGTCGAGGCAGACGCCCAATTCGGACAATTTTTACGATTGTGTCCGACCTGACGGCATAAACCACACTTTCTTTCCAACTTGTCAAGATCGTCCATTTCTGTTGTGATGCGCTTACTTTTGGGACGACCCTTCTTGTTCCTTCGCATTTGGTCATTGTGCCACACTATTTCGCCGTCGTATGCAGGCCAATAATCTGGTTTTGCTACCAAAGGAAAGTTGTTGTTGTAAACATTGAGCAACGTTTCAGATTTATAAATGTTTGACAGAAGTTGCAGTGCGTCTTGATGGGTATGAGCACAAGCGGCAATGACATGAGAGCAAGACATACGAAATGCTTGAAACCTGCCACAATCGCACCATTGAGAAGGTAGCATGACCCTATATTCTTGTCTTGGCAGGCCTTCATTATGGTCGATTGTCTCTTTCACAATGAAGTTGTGGTTGTGTCGATCGAACCGTATAACCATATGAGTGTTGGCTTTAGCACTTTCAGCCTTAATGTATTTCATGCAGCTTTCACTCCATAGTTGTCCAGATTGCAACACTGCATTCCATATTTCACCTCTTTTGGCAAATAACGCAGCCATCCTAAAATACGTAGATTTTACCAAGGCAGTGATTGAGAGGTTTCATATGCCTTTGAATACCCCATTCATTGATTCAATAAGATTCATTGTCATATGCCCCCATCTTTGGCCATTGTCGTATGACCTAGTCCATTTTTCCACCGAAATATTGTCGATCCACCTACCGGCTTCCGGATTTGACAAACGGATGTCGTTGCGGTAATATTTGAATGTGGGTTGTGTCAATGCTTATCCCGAATTCATAACCGCTTTCCTCAATGTTTTGTCCTTGATCTCCCTCGAGAAATTCTGGACGATATGCCTAACGCAATAGACATGCGTAGAAGGAGGGTCATGCCAACCGTTTGCAGGATTATTGTAGGCACTTTCAATGGAGGCATGTCTGTCCGAGATCAAACAGAGATCTGGTTGAGGAGCCACGTGTGTCCGCAGATTTTTCAGAAAAAAGCTCCAAGCACCACCGGTCTCCCCCTCGACAAGGGCAAAGGCAATGGGGAAAATGTTATTGTTGCCATCTTGTGCAACTGCCATCAGTAGCGTGCCTTTGTACTTCCCATACAACCAAGTCCCATCAATTTGTATAATTGGTTTGCATGATGCAAACCCTGTGATGCATGGTTGAAATGCCCAAAACACTCGACTGAATATTCCGTTGCCATTTAGTAGACTACCATCTTGGGCGTATGTTGGCACTGTTTCCAGAATGTAAACACTACCTAAAGAATACGTCTTGAGTGCATTCAGATAGCGAGGAAGTTCTTGGTATGACTCCTCCCAGTTTCCGTACACCCTTTCAATCGCCTTAGTCTTTGCTAACCACGCCTTACGGTAAGATGGAGTGTAGTTAAAAACCGTGGTGATGTGGAAGATGATTGTTTTCACCTTCAAAGATGGGTCGTTGCTGACCAGGGGTAGGATTTCTTGATAGATGAGATCGTAGTTAAGTTTTCGGTGGTCCTGTGATTGAGTGGAACTTACACAAGTGTGGATAGTCATGGAACCTATGACCCAGCAGTCACCTCTTAATCTGTATGATGCGGTCAGCTTGAACATACAGTCAGGGTGGACACACTTGATCTTGTACATTTCCGGGTTGACACAATCCACCTTAAAATCAACCGAGTTGAGCATGTGGAATTTTTTAATGGCCCTGATGTATTCCTCTCTGTTACGAAACTTGTCATTCTCTTTTAAATTTTCATCCGACTGCATATACGGATTGAAAAATAAGTCAGTAGAAGGTTCATCTCCGCCCATGTTGAAGTTTGTCATGTGCGGAGGTGGTGTGTAGATTTCGTTTGTAGGAATACTAGGGATGTCATCATCGTCGAAATCATCATTCACCATTTCATCAAACTCTAACTCGTCATCTTCTTCTTCATCATCAACTACATCTACCTCAGCTTGTTCATTCTCCAAAGGATCAACCTCTTGTGTCACCTGAGGCTCTCGCAGCATAACGTACAACTCAATAGAGTCGTACCCAGAATAGACATGGCTGAAAAACATATTCTGGAGATCCTCGTCATCTTGAACTTCAACCTTATAAAAAATTACTTGGTTGTTTCCAAAAAAAACTGGATTTTGATAAAATATCTGGGACACCGGGCCTCATTCAAGTTTGGCCTCCAATCGTTTTTTGAAGTACGAGAAATTGGCTTTCCCGTTTAAGAGAAATCGAATGTTATCTGTATCTCTAAACAAAAACCCAGCGGTGGGACAAATGTATGTCTCACCGTTGAAATGTGCTTTGACGACAAATTATGGTACAGAGGCCATTGCGTAGAATTGTTTGAAGGTTTTAAGGTTGGAATGTTTGAATTTTATGAGTGATTCGAAGGTTGGAATGTTTGAAGTTTATTGATTGTATGAAGGTTTGAATGATGTAAGGTTTGAAGGTTGGAATGTTTGAACTTTATGAGTTATTCGAAAGTTTATATGTTTGATTGTTTGAAGGTTTGAAGGTTTGATTGTAAGAATGTTTGAAGGTTGGAAGATTTGACAGATTAAGTGAATCAATGTTATGATAAACGTAAGACTAAAAATTTCAATTAAGTAAGGATGCAACCCCCAAGGCTGCCAATAGTGTTACATGCAGGGCATCCCAAAGGCTGTCACGTAGCCTGAGCCTAGCCTGCAACAAAGGACACCTCTTATTCGCCAATTGGGGTGGCGACACCATTCATTTTTGTACTCTTTCGCCAAGTCCAATGGCGCCTCCCTTACTGTCCAATCGTGATACATGCATGCAGATATGTAACCCCCTAGGATGCCACCTAGCCTGCGCCTACTCTGCACCTATACTGTATGTTGTAAGTCTCCTGCCATCACCTCCAATGGGGTTACATGCATTCAGGCAAGGCATCCCAAAGGCTGTCACGTAGCCTGAGCCTAGCCTGCAACAAAGGACACCTCTTATTCGCCAATTGGGGTGGCGACACCATTCATTTTTGTACTCTTTCGCCAAGTCCAATGGCGCCTCCCTTACTGTCCAATCGTGATACATGCATGCAGATATGTAACCCCCTAGGTTGCGCCTACTCTGCACCTATACTGTATGTTGTAAGTCTCCTCCCATCACCTCCAATGGAGTTACATGCATTCAGGCAAGGCATCCCAAAGGTTGTCACGTAGCCTGAGCCTAGCCTGCAACAAAGGACACCTCTTATTCTCCAATGTGGGTGGCGACACCATTCATTTTTGTACTCTTTCTCCAAGTCTAATGGCGCCTCCCTTACTGTCCAATCGTGATACATGCATGCAGATATGTAACCCCCTAGGCTGCCACCTAGCCTACGCCTACTTTGAACCTATACTGTATGTTGTAAGTCTCCTCCCATCACCTCCAATAGGGTTACATGCATTCAGGCAAGGCATCCCAAAGGCTGTCATGTAGCCTGAGCCTAGCCTGCAACAAAGGACACCTCTTATTCGCCAATTGGGGTGGCGACACCATTCATTTTTGTACTCTTTCGCCAAGTCCAATGGCGCCTCCCTTACTGTCCAATCGTGATACATCCTTAGGTTGCCACCTAGACTGCAAGAGTGACACCTTTCATTTTTTGTACATGCATGCATATATGTAACCCCCTAGGCTGCCACCTAGCCTGCAAGGGTGACACTTCGCATGCATGCAAGCACCAGCAACCACTATATGAAATTTTTTTGCCTATAAATACATACCATATCATACATCTCTCACACCCACACAAGTCTCACTCTCTGCTACGAAATCTTTCATAATCTCTTACACTTTCTAAGTCTTTCATACTCTCTATCTCTTCCTAAGTCTTTCATAATCTCAAGCATTTTAAACAACGACTCTTCTAACAATGGACGATTCTCACAGAGGCACAAGGGAAAACATTGCCGCATTTGTAAGTTTCTATTTTGGTTATACATTTTTCATACTTCAGATAATGCTTTGTTCTTCTTACTTAATCTTACACCTTTTACATTATGAACTCAGGACACAAAAAGATTCAGAATCCGTTCTCACAAATACCTGGCTCCCGACCCATTTATCGTACCATATCTAGAATACGCAGGTTTTGGACATGTCATAAAGATCTCCAACTGCACCATTGACTCGAAGTTCATTCTTGCAATATTGGAAAGGTGGAGACCAGAGACCCATACATTTCACCTGCCAATAGGTGAATGTACCATCACGCTAGAGGATGTGTACATGCTACTAGGTCTCCCTGTCGACGGTAAGGTCGTGAACGGGTCGGTTCAACAACCCAACTCTCAGTGTGAAGAACTGTTGGGGTAGGGATATGGTTGAAGGTGGTGGTGCGAGAGGTCAGGGAATACTACTCACTGAGCTGAAAAGTCATTATGCAAGTTTGGAATTAAATGAAAATTCCTCCGAGCAAGACAGGGTAGTAAAAGCCAGAACTTATCTTATGATACTATTTGGTACCTTTTTATTTCCTGAAAGTACGGGAAATAGTGTAAATTTTATGTATTTACATTTACTAAGAAATTTTGAAAAAACAAGAAAATATAGTTGGGGTTCTGCAGTTTTAGCCCACCTATACAGTTCCTTGTGCAAAAATGCAGTCAAAGAAAAATGTACATTTTATGGGTGCGCTTTTTTACTACAAGCCTGGGGTTGGTGGAGGATGGAGTCCTTAAACCCCGTCAACAACACTTTCGGTTTCCCGTACGCAACAAAGTAAGTCATCAAGTTATATCATTTATTACTATTCATCTCTTCACCAAATATATGCTAAGAATAAAATGTTTTTCATTTCCTTTAGGTACTGCGTGAGGGGTATGGATTACGGCAAGAATCCAAGATTCAATGTCGCACTATACTGCAATCTGTTGGATCACTTAGGCCCGGATGACGTATGTCGTAGCTTTTAACTTTTCTTCATTTAAATTATTTATACACTACTTTTGCGTTAACCTGATTTAAATTTTATCGCAGTTCGTCTGGAGACCATATTTGGGTTTGGGCCATGATCCAAACCCGGAGGATGCAGTAACTTGGACTGCGAAGACTGCAATCATTCGATTCAACATTATAGAGATGCACCACAGCGACCGTGTGAAGATGCAGTTCGGAATGCATCAAGAGATACCAAGTGATCCAACTTGTTTGTCCCCATGGCATCTTAAAAGGGTCGACGCCCAGTGTGGTCTTACCAACTAGAAAGACTTTGCTCCAGAATGGTGTAAGATGTGGCAGAGGCATCACCGCTATGTCTTGCAATTCCCGGTTTTCCTTAATCAAGGTAATATGCGACACACGGATCAATATTTGTCTTGGTACAGGTCGGTTAGTAACCCTGAAATGCACGTGTCTCATCCAAGGTACTTGGTTGACCCACGCATACAATGGGCACAACCCTCGTTTCCCCAACAACAAACCCAAAACCCATCAACCTCCCACCAACCCCCAAGAAGAAACAGACCCACAAACACCCAACCACAGTCCCCACCACAACACAATTACACTCAAATGCCACACAACCAACCACAATCACCACCACACTACCAATACCCCGATATGCCTCACACCCAACCACAATACCAATCACAATACCAGCACACCCGCATACCCCACACACAATTTCAGTCTTCCGTATATCCCAATATGGGCCCCTCAACATCCAGCCTTAGCCCTGATATGGGAATGTCGGAAGATTACGAATAAACCGACCCATCCTACCATCAACCACAATATCACCAAACCACCCAACATCCTCAATACCAAACACCCGAAGATCCATTTCCTTTCTACCCACCGTACTCAGACGATCAATGCTACAAACCCACCATGGAACCCCACCCACCGCCAACACGACCAAACTTTGAGAGTATGGGTAACCGACTGTACCAAAGTGGATCTTCTAGATATGGAGATCTGATTGATTTTATGGATCCGGACCGCATTGACTTCGCTGGGCCATCGACCCTGCCGCAGCAGGAAACACGACGACACCCAGCACGAGAAAGACGAGGACGGGGATGCGGAACCGGGGGTCATTACCGGGTTCCGGGGGATCACTGATTTATCTATTTTTTTTCCTGTATTTTTTTATCCGTTTTTTTTATCTGTTTTTTTTATCTGTTATTTTAATGTAATACAGTTGGATGTAATTATTTTTTTTTTAATAAAAAGTCCATTTTGTTGATCCTGTATCCAACACGCAACGCACCGGACAAAAAAAAATAATCAATTTTTGCCCTAAAATAACACCTAGGCGCCATCTCACTTGGCTTAGGGCATGCCCTAAGCACATAGGCGCCAAGTGAGATGACGCCTCCCCTTAAAAAATGGGTGCATGCGCCAATTCAGATGGCTCCTCCTTTGGGGAGTCATCTGAAACATGGTTATTTGCGTAATTTTTTCCGAAACGCGGTTATTTGTGAATTTTTTTTAATACATGGTTATTCAAAAAAAAATCCACAATTGTAATATTATATGTGTTAGATCATTATGTATTTAATTAAAATTATAGTGGTCTAATTAATAATAAATTGTGGTAAAAAGTATAAATATCATGAAAGATAATATTATTGTGTAGATATCATAAGTCAATATCTAATTTGATGAGGAGTCAAATTAGAATATTGAAAACTAAGAAATGTTTTTTTAAAAGATATAATATGATAAATATATTTATATACTCTTTAATAAAAGAATAACTCTAAAAGTATGGTTAAATAATTTTTAAGACAATAAATAAATATATATAATGAAGATGTAGCTTTTTAGACAAAAAAACTACTTTTTAGAAGGCATAATATGGTAAATATATTTATATACTCATTTAAAAAAGATATATCTAAAAAGTATATTTTCAAGATTAAGAATATGTTTAAAAAGTATGTTTAATTAGAATAAATAGGTAGATATATTGTTTGGTGAAATATATATTTAGAAAGTATGGTTAAATAATTTTCAAAAACATTATTAAAATTAGGTAGATATATTGTATGAATAAATGTTTAATTAGAGTAGATATATTGTATTGAATATTATGAAATCTATAACTAGTTTTATGATGTTATCGACAAAAAATTACAAATTTATCGTTAGATCAATCCCCATTTTATTTAATAAAATTAAACATCATCAATGTTGTACATATGCAGTATAGAATATTATCAATTTTATCGTAGTTGAATGTAAGATAGAATGTTTCTTGGAAGATGTGAGCTTAAACCGCATTTTAAGGAAGTAGTTGTCAGGTTTCTCTCGTATGTGTTTGGTCAAGAATGTTGTCAAAGTGAAGAAAGGGTAAGGTGCCCGTGTTTAAAGTGTGGTTGCAAAAATATTATTATTGACCCTAGTGAAGTGAAACGTCACTTGGAGATGGTGGATTTTATGCCAAATTATTAGATTTGGACATCTAATGGGGAAAAATGTCAGAGATGAATAGAGAAGCTTCTAGCAATCAAACATGTATTGGACCAGATATAAATAAAGAATGTCTAGGGAGTCCATCACATATGTAATTCCATGAACAATTTAATCTAGTCGAGGATATGGTCAGTGACGCATTAGGGGTGAATGTGGCTTATGATGAACTTCAAGACTTTGACGCAGAAGAGCTCCCGAATGAGAAAGTGCAAAAGTTTTATCGGTTGTTAAAAGAAATAAATATACTATTATTTGTGGGATCTTCAGACTCTAGGCTATCAATGCGTGTGAGGCTTTTGACTGCGAAGTCAAATTGGAATGTTCCTGATCAATGTTTGGAATTCTTTGTGAGAATGGTGTTGGACACAACTCATGTTAAAGAAAACATGCCAACAAGTTATTATGATGCAAAGAGGATGCAGTCGAAGTTAGGACTAGAAGTAAAAAAGATTGATTGTTGCATTGGAGGTTGCATGTTGTTTTATGACAACGAGTTTGGTACAAATGATGGGGAATTAGAGGAATGTAAGTTTTGCAATAGTCCGAGGTATTTATTTTGCAGTAAAGGAGTTGATCAAAAGCAAAAAAGATTTGAAGTAAAGTCCATGTTCTATCTGTCAGTAATACCTAGGTTGCAAAGAATGCTTGCATCAATGCACAACACAAGCCAAATGACATGGCACCATACGAACAGAATAAGTCCAGACATGATGCGGCATTCATCTGATGGCGAGGCATGTAAACACTTTGATAGATTTCGTCCTGAATTTACAGCAGAACCCGAGAATGTCATACTTGGATTATGTTCGGATGGTTTCACTCCTTATAATTTGTTTGCAAATGCATATTTTTGTTGGCCAGTTATTGTTACCTCGTACGATCTCCCTCCTGAGATGTGTATGACGAAACCTTACATGTTTTTGACATGTATCATTCCAGGGACGTCGAGTCCAAAGACAGGAATAGATGTTTATTTGCAACCTTTAATTGATGATATCAAGAGGTTGTGGGTGGGAGATTTGACTTATGATGTGTCTCGTAATAACAAAACTTTAATATTCAAGTTGCTTTGATGTGGACAATTAACGACTTTCCTGCATATGGCATGTTGTGTGGATGGGGTACGCATGGCAAAATGTGATGTCCGCATTGCATGGATCACATAAAAGTGTTTACTTGGGATAAGGGTGGGAAAAGTTTGTGGTTTGACTGTCACCGTAGGTTCTTACCTACAATCCATGAATTTAGAAGAAATAAGAATGCTTTTAGAAAAGGAAAAAAAAGTAACTGATCTACCTCCCCCTCAATTGTTATCGACTGAAGTATGGAATAGTGTTCGTGACCTATCAAAATTCACAGATAATGGTGAAGCACGCAGAATTCAAGGATATGGGGATTCTCACAATTGGACAAAAAGAAGTATTTTTTGGGACCTCTCATATTGGAAGGATAATTTGTTATGACATAATCTTGACCTCCAATATTTTTTTACTTATTTAATTAGCGTGAAGAGTTGGGTAGAACTCCACTTCTTAATGAGCTTCATCTAGAGACTCATCTCAAGAGAAATAGAGAGTTTGTTGACGAGCGTGCAAGAAACACTCAAGTAAATTTTTGTTATATTAAAAACAAATTATTTATTTCTTTTATATGGACCTAGCTTATTTGAATTATTATAACACTTAATTTTTTTTTGTATGAGGAGTTTGATAGACAACTTTCCCTGCAGTTGTCAAAGCATCCTGAACTTGAACCACTACCGGCATATTCTATTGATCCTGTATTGGATTTTCGGGCATGATATGATGTTTCAGGTGGAAAGAAGAAAAATAGAAGAATGTATGGTGCTGGAGGGTACACTAAAACTATCATGCAACGTGATAGGAGTTTTAGAATGAGACTTATTGATGGAGAAGGAACATCAACTCCACCTATGCTGACCGCCGAAATGCTTGAAACTGTGACAAACTTGGCGAATACTGAGACAATACTCCACGTAGCAGCAAGAAATGCAGAAATTGAATAGATGAAGAAAAAAATTAGAGATGCAACAAGAAATGCAGAGAAGAGAAGCAGAGTTACAGGAAGAAATGAGGAGGCAAACAAAAGAGTATCAAGAAGCAATGTGAATTGCAAATGAACGGGTTCAAAGATTTGATTAATTTTTTACTTCACAAAATTCCGGTGGTGAATTTGGAGGAACTAATGGATATGGAGGAATTGTTGAAGAAGAAGAGCAAGAAGAAGAACAAGATGAACAAGAATAGGATGTTTAAATTTGAAAATTTAATGTTTATTTTAATTTGTATGAAAGAATTTATGTTATTTTGAACTTAAGAACTAATTTGCATGAAGTTTTATTTTAATTTTTATTATGTTTGATTGAATTTCAATTATTATATTTATTATGTTTAATTATATTTATTATATTAATTTTATTATAATAATATAATTAATAGAATTATTATTATTGGTTTTTATTCTATTAATATTAAATTTTTTATAAATATTTTTACGATTTGTCAGGGGATAAACTTCTAGGAAATTGTCAACGTTTGTATTTTGCAAGGGTTTAACCTATCGTAAATGGAAAAGCATTTACATTTTTCCAGGGGCTTAACACCAAGCAAAAATTTGGATGCACTGTTGACCACCTAGCATGCGTCTACGTCTACGTGCTGCAGAATATAAAAATCATATTGCATTTTGCGAGGGGTAAAGCCCCTGAAAAAATGCCAACGTGTAAAGCCCCTCGCAAATAAATTTACGACCCCTGTTTTGTTAGGGGATCAGTCCCCTCGCAAATTTTGTATTTGTGAAGAGTTTTTGTCATTTGTGAGGGGTTAAACCCCTGACAAGTAAAGTTTTTTATTGTAGTATATATATATATATATATATATATATATATATATATATATATATATATATATATATATATATATATATATATATATATATATATATATATATATTGCTTTGGAGTTTAGCAATTAAGCAGCAAGGGGGTGTAGAAGTTAATGGGCTTAGGCCCGTTGCATGTTTGGGAGGAAGTCTGAGAGATTGGGTGTGGCGCGAGAGTATGGATTATCATGCAGACTTGGCCTTAAGGCCGTCTGATGCGCATCGGAGGGACAAAAGCGAGGGAGTATGATAACTAATATGGACACAGTGTACAGGATCAGAACGGATAACAACTTTGTTTTAATATTCATTTCATTTTCTCAGTTTGCTTAGAGTAGCTTCCTCTCTCTCTCTCTCTCTCGCATGAACAACAGACCCTTTCTCTCTTCCTTACAAACCCTAAGTCTCAACCCTCCCACCACTGGCGGCGCTCTACCCTGAATAAAACCCCTACCCTTAAACAACAACAAAAAGCTAAGAACTTTACCCCTTTCGCGATGTCGTTTTGTTCTCCAACTTCGAATGTCCGGTTAACCCTTCTTCTCCCTTTCGCTTGCAGGACAGGGTGGTATCCGGTAGTGATGAAGGCGCGGCGGGGAGGTTCTCAGTGGTGATTAGGGTTTCAGATATTGAAACCCTAATCACGTCTTCTTCAATCTTCACCACAAAGGCTTCGTGTTCTTCGAGTTCTTCTCTGGATTCTAGTCTGCCCTTTCTTCTGTATTCGACCCCCATCTCTGTATTCATGATCCATAAGATTTCATGTCTTTTGAGGATTTTAACATTTAAAAAAGAGAGAAAGAACATATAAGAGGGAAATAAGAAATACTTGACAAAATTACACGAACATAACAATCCCAAAAGCAAAAGCCATTGCAAAAGTAATTGGTATCTCTATCAGTGCTTTATAGAGAATGATTATAAGCTCATAGTAAAGTTGAATTAGTTTACAGTTACATTCAGTTTTTGTATCTAATCTCTAAGATGAAAGAAAAAATGATATTGCGTTCCTCTATATGCAGACACAAAAAATTTACTTTACAATGTAAAGGTTACCAATATTTCATTTGTTCGTAATGTCATGTGCAATCAAATGAAAATAGACGTGGATTTGAAGCTGACAGCCACTTGCAGAAAGAGTTTTACTTGCAGAAAACTTGTTATGTTGAACCTGTTTTTGATTTTCTTTTATATCAGAAACCTTGACTGAAGGAAAATGAATATATCCATTTAAGTAACTGTTTATTTCTGCAGGTAAAGGGATATCTCCATGATGCAACCTAAAAAACAAAGATTGATAAATTGATAAGTATTATTACCATCTTAGCCCATTGTATCAAAAGTTCATTTGTCAATAAATCTAAAACTCAATTCATAACATTAGTTATGAGAATACTCAATAAAAGAAAGTTACATAATTTTATTCCTTCTGGACCATTTATGAAAATTGATACCTTGCATTTTCTGTTGCATAATAAAAATCATACTTTGCTGACTTGAATGAAGAAATTAGATATATTCATATATGACTTGCTGATTGTGCACTAAATGAATGACAAAATTGTGGCATGTCTATTGTTTATAATGTACCAAGTGAAAATAGAAAATATCTTACAAAAGCTTTGAAAGCAGGGTGTTGAGTAGCCATCTCATGTATACAACACCCTTTACAAAAAAGAAATATTTGAACTGCAGCAAAACAATTATCAGATAGTCATAAAACATTAAAAAAATTACCTAGTGACCAAATATCATATTTGAATCCGTAAGGAATATCGGCAAACAGTTCATGGCACATATAGTTGGGAGTTCCTACGACCTGCAAACAAATATTTACAACACTTAAATTTGCATACATCTATCTTCTGTTGAAAATATTAAACTTGATTTGGGTCTAAATTTATTAATTGGTTTTTTGGACTTAGTTATTTTGGGCTTAAGTAGTTTTCTAGAGAATTCTTGTAATATATGAAATCTGTAGATATTTCTTATAATTGTAATATTTTCTAGAATGGTCTTTGGATCTCTAGAGTTGATAACTCTCTAGAATTAGTGTGTCTAGAGTTCTCCTTAGAGTACTATAAATAGAGATGTAATCCCACACATTTGCATTAAGCAAAAATACAAATTTCTTCTCCTCCATAAAGAATTATCCTACTTATCAAATTTATATTCAAACCTTCAATATTCCCACACACTTCTCTTTAACATAAAAGGTCTTATTTCCAACAAAGTGGTATCAGAGCTTCAAGATCCACAAAATGGCGAATGGTGGTTTCCCTTTCCAAATGCCGATGCTCACAAAGAACAACTATGATAATTGGAGTATCAAGATGAAGGCGCTACTAGGAGCTCAAGATGTGTGGGATATTGTTGAGAAAGGCTTCAAGGATCAAGATGAATCCTCGCTAAGTCAAGGTGTAAGAGAGATATTGAAGGAGTAAAAAAAGAGAGACAAGAAAGCTCTCTTTCTCATTTATCAATCGGTGGATGAAGATATGTTTGAGAAGATATCCAACGCAACAACGACCAAAGAAGAATGAGACAAGCTTCAAACTTGCAACAAAGGAGTTAAGCATGTAAAAAAGATTTGTCTTCAAACTCTTAGAGGTGACTTTGAACGTTTATTTATGGAGGAGTCCGAGTCAATTTCAGATTATTTTTCTCGAGTATTGACTGTAGTCAATCAACTTAAGAGAAATGGTGAAGATGCTGATGATGTGAAAGTCGTGGAGAAAATACTTCGCACTTTAAATCCAAGTTTTAACTTCATTGTTACCAACATTGAAGAAAATAAGGATCTAAAGACCATGACTATTGAGCAACTCATGTGTTCCTTACAAGCATACGAAGAAAAACAAAAGAGAAAAATTAAACAAAAGGAGGCTATGGAGCAATTACTATAACTCAACATAAAGGAAGAAAACTATGCGAATTACAAGAGCCAAAGAGGACGAGGTCGTGGCCAATATCGTGGACGTGAACGAGGACATGGAGGAGAAGGAAGAGGTGGTTGCAATAACTACTCCAACAACTTCAACAATGGAGAAAGAAGTTGGAATCCACAAGCAACAAGAGGTCGTGGAAGAGGAACCTCATGGTCGAGGAGCAATAAATCACAAGTCAAATGTTTCAACTGCAACAAGATTGGTCATTACGCAACCGAGTGTAGATTCTCGAAGAAGGTGGAAGAGAAAGCTAATTTTGTAGAATAAAAAGGTGGAGAAGAAGAAACTTTGCTACTCGCTTGTCAAAATGAAGTTGAAGAGAAAAGAAATAAGTGGTACTTGGACACTGGCGCAAGCAACCACATGTGTGGCGATCGAAGCATGTTCGTAGAGATCAATGAAGCGACAACTGGTGATGTATCATTTGGAGATGACTCAAAGATACCGGTCAAAGGCAAAGGTAAAATTCTCATACGCTTGAAGAATGTGAGTCATCAATTCATATCCAATGTCTATTATGTGCCTAACATGAAGAATAATATTGAGTTTGGGACAATTATTAGAGAAAGGCTATGACATCCACTTAAAAGAACATAGTCTTTTCTTAAGAGATTGTAGTCATAACTTGATTGCTAAGGTGCCTATGTCAAACAATAGAATGTTCCTCTTGAACATTCAAAATGACGTAGCAAAGTGTCTCAAGGCTTGCTATATCGATTCTTCATAGCTATGGCATCTACGATTCGGGCACCTCAACTTAGACGGTCTAGAACGTTTGTCGAAGAAAGAGATGGTGAGAGGCTTGCCTAGGATCAACCACCCAGACCAACTCTGTGAAGTATGTCTAATTGGGAAGCAATTCCAAAATTTTTTTCCAAAGGAATCAACGTCAAGAGCGACAAAGCCACTAGAGCTCATACACACGGATGTCTGTGGACCAATCAAACCCAACTCGTTTAGTAAGAATAAATACTTTCTCCTCTTTATTGATGATTATTCCATAAAAATATGGGTTTATTTCTTGAAAGAGAAGTTAGAAGTATTTGACAACTTTAAGAAGTTCAAAGCCCTTGTGGAGAAAGAAAGTGGTCTTTCCATCAAGGCCATGAGATCTGACTGAGGAGGAGAGTTCACTTCAAATGAGTACAACAAATATTGTGAAGACCATGGAATCCGTTGCCCACTGACTGTGCCAAGATCGCCTTAACAAAATGGAATAGCAGAGAGAAAGAATCAGACTATACTTAACATGGTACGAAGCATGCTCAAGAGCAAGAAGATGCTGAAGGAGTTTTGGGCCGAAGCAGTGGCATGTGCAGTTTACTTGACAAATCGTTCCCCAACAAGAAGTGTGCATGAAAAGACACCCCAAGAAGCATGGAGTGGAAGGAAACCTGAGATCTCTCACCTCAAAGTATTTGGAAGCATTGCCTATACCCATGTTCCAGATGAAAGAAGAACAAAGCTCGATGATAAAAGTGAGAAGTATGTGTTTGTGGGTTATGACTCAAGCTCTAAAGGGTACAAGCTTTATAACCCAAATAGTGGAAAGATCATCATAAGTCGTGATTTGGAGTTTGACGAAAAAGATTATTGGGATTGGAGTGCTCAAGAAGACAAGTATGATTTTCTTCCTTACTTTGAATAAGAAGAAGAAGAAGAAGAAGAAGAAATGGAACAACCAATGATAGAGGAACATATTACACCACCTTCCTCACCGACACCAAGGTTGGATGAAACAAGTTCAAGTGAGAAGACACCACGACTAAGGAGCATTGAAGAGCTTTATGAGGTAACCGAAAACCAAAATGACATTAACCTCTTTTGTCTTTTTGGTGATTGTGAGCCTCTAAGCTATCAAGAAGCGGTAGAAAACATAAAGTGGAGAGACGCCATGGACGAAGAAATCAAGTCTATCACGAAGAATGATACATGGGAACTTACTACACTTCCACAAGGACATAAAGCAATTGGAGTAAGATGGGTGTACAAGGAAAAGAAGAATGCAAAAGGAGATGTGGAGAGATACAAAGCAAGATTGGTGGTGAAAGGCTATAGTCAAAGACAAGGAATTGACTATGATGAGGTATTTTCTCCTGTTGCTCATCTTGAAACTATTAGACTGATCATTTCCTTGGCAGCCCAAAATGAATGGAAGATCTATCAAATGGATGTGAAATCATCCTTCTTGAATGGTTTTCTCTAAGAAGAAGTTTATATTGAGAAACCACTAGGCTATAAAGTAAAAGGGCAAGAAGAAAAAGTCTTGAAGTTGAAGAAGGCATTGTACGGTCTCGAGCAAGCACCAAGAGCTTGGAATGTTCGACTTGACAAGTACTTTCAAGATAAGAACTTCATCAAGTGCCCATATGAGCGTGTGCTCTATATCAAAGCACAAAGTGGAGATATTTTAATTGTGTGCTTGTATGTAGATGACTTGATTTTCACAGGGAACAATCCAAGCATGTTCGAAGAGTTCAAGAAAGACATGTCAAATGAATTTGAGATGACAGATATGGGGTTCATGGCATATTATCTTGGCATCAAAGTAAAGCAAGAAGACAAAGGAATTTTCATCACCCAAGAAGGCTATGCCAAAGAAGTCATTAAGAAGTTCAAGATGAATGATGCCAATCCAGTTGGCACCCCAATGGAATGTGGTAGCAAGTTAAGCAAGCATGAAAACGGGGAGAATGTGGATCCAACTCTTTACAAAAGTTTGGTTGGAAGTCTACGTTACTTAACAAGTACAAGGCCAAATATTCTCTATGCTGTAGGAGTTGTAAGCCGATACATGGAAGCTCTAACAATAACTCACTTCAAGGCGGAAAAGAGAATCCTTAGATACATTAAAGGTACAACTAACTTTGGCTTGCACTATTACTCTTCTAATAATTATGAGATTGTTGGCTATAGTGATAGCGATTGGAGTGGAGACTTGGATGATAGGAAGAGCACTACTGGTTATGTGTTCTTTATGGGAGATACTGCTTTCACTTGGATGTCAAAGAAGCAACCAATAGTTACACTATCAACTTGTGAAGCCAAGTATGTCGCCACCACATCATGCGTTTGCCATGCAATTTGGCTAAGAAACTTGTTGAAAGAGTTAAAAATGCCACAAGAAGATCCAATGGAAATATGTGTTGATAATAAACCAGCAATTGCTTTGGCAAAGAATCCAGTCTTTCATGAAAGAAGTAAGCACATCGACACCCGTTACCACTTCATAAGAGAATGCATTGAGAAAAAAGAGGTGAAGTTGAAGTATGTAATGTCTCAAGATCAAGCTGCCGACATTTTCACCAAACCACTAAAATTGGAAACTTTCGTGAAGCTAAGGAGTATGCTTGGAGTCACAAATCAAGTTTAAGGTGGGATGTTGAAAATATTAAACTTGATTTAGGCCTAAATTTATTAATTGGTTTTTGGGCTTAGTTATTTTGGATTTAAGTAGTTTTTTTATAAAGAATTCTTGTAATATATGGAATCTCTAGATGTTTCTTATAATTGTAATATTTTCTAGAATGATCTTTGGATCTCTAGAGTTGAGAATTCTCTAGAATTAGTGTGTCTAGAGTTCTCCTTAGAGTACTATAAATAGAGATGTAATCCCACACATTTGCATTAAGTAAAAATACAAATTTCTTCTCCTCTATAAAAAATTATCCTACTTATCAAATTTATATTCAAACCTTCAATATTCCCACACACTTCTCCTTAATATAAAAAGTCTTATTTCCAACATCTTCAATATTTATAGAAGAAAGCATAGAAGTCAAAGAAGAAAGCAACAATTTCCTAATTTCACCCGTTTGATATTTTCATCAATGTTGCTCTGAAAAGATTTGAAAAAATTTAACATCACAACTTCGGAAACTCATGGCGGCGGAAAATATGCAGAATCGAGAAATCAAAAGAGGAAAATATGCAGAAAAGAACGTATCAGAAGGAGTGTGATTGAGAATCGATGGAAATGTTTCTATTTATATGTGTTTAAACGAAAAAAATTGATATTGCATACCTGAAAAATTGTAGCCACTATTCCATGTTACAAAATGAATTGGGAGAAAAAAATTAATGATTAACATAATTAGATTGGAAAGAGAGAAGGTCGATTTCAAGAATGTATTGTTGAGCGGCGCCGAATTGTTATTTTCTGAAAAGCGTTTGGAATTCCAAGGTGTAAAATACGGTTATATATTTATATGAAAGACTTTGAGTCACTTTTTATTGGTTATTTATATTTATGAGAAACAATATTTATTTTGGTTATTTATGAAAAACAATATTACCTATAGGTTTGTGACCGTCTATAATGTATAAAAATCAATCAAACATTTTTTTAAAATATTAATTATTAATTATATTAATTATCGAGTGATTAAGAAATAACTAATTTAAATATTAAATAGAGTACAAAGATAATTTTAGTAAATTTGCTATTAATAGAAAATTTTAAAATTAAAATAGAAAAGCTTCTAACAACGGCACAAGTGGTAGACTTGCTAAAATACTCATCTAACTTTATTATATTTTATGATTATTGAGAACAAATTTTCAACAGAGAGATACCTATAACAACACTCAGTAATATACGGTTTAAAATTCTTAATAAGTTACACAACTTTGGCGAAACCCTAATTAAAAAGGAGAATTGATAACAACAGAAATTAGTAGATTTGATTAAAGGTAGACGGAGAAGATCTCAATCTTTTCCATTTCAATCGCGTGCGAAATTGCTCTCTCATATGCTTCACCGCCGCAGTTACTCCAAAATCGCGCACATTCAACCCCTGTCGCGTCGTCGCTGTCTTCGTCGCCAAGTATTTCCTTCTACCTTTCCAGCGTCGCTCCACGCGATTTCCAAACCGTATGTTTTTCGATTTCTCCTTTCCATTTTCCTTCATCTTTCAATTTCTATGCTATGTCGTTTCATCCTTTGTATGCCGCTTTTAAATTTGCTTGAATCTAGGGTTTTAGCTCGGATATGCGTTGAATCGTTGATATCTCTATTTATTTGATTCTCTTTTATGTCACGGGATATTAGTTTGTGTTTGGTTTGAATATGATTTAGGTTTTTTCATAATTGATTTAGTTATATGGTAGAATTGTAAGCAAAATGATTTTGTATTCAAATAATTTTGTTTTTAATTTATTAATTTTTGAAGCAATTTTGATACTTAACTAAATCTTTGCAGTTTCATACCTAACTTTGTTTATTGACTTTTGCAGTTTCATACCTAACTTTGTTTATTGACTTTTGCAGTTAGGTGTATCCAAAAAAATTCTATCCACTTCAATAGTTGCAATTTGACTTTAAAAAAGAGTAGTAAACAAAATACCATGTCTACTTGATTTCATTGTATAGTTGTCTAATTATGTGTTGAAAATTTTCAGGTGGTGATGAAAGATAAGTTCTGAAGAGGAAAGTAAGATTATTTCATTATCTTGTTTTTGTTGTTGTTTTCAGGTTGTAGGTTAGAATGGACAAAATCTTACAGATTAATTATTTCTTCATTGTCTCTATATTAAGTACTTGAGTTATAGTGAATTGAGAAATCTATTTTTGTTTCTTTTTCTGGATCTATTTTTGTAATTGGGAAATCTGTAGTGTTATTTTGATTTGATTAAGAAGAGTCGGATTTTTGAGTTAACTGAAAAAAATCGAATTTCCTAATTATGGTGTGGTTGTAGAATGAAGACTTAAGTTATTCTTTTTTTTTTGTTTTGCCATGGAGTTATGTCCATTGTTTTTTTTTTAATACTATTTAAAAATTTGAGATCCTCTCCTCTGATCATATAGACATTCCCATTTTCTAAAATGGTGAACTCAGCTGGATTTCTGTTCATTGTACATGAGATGCCATGTGTGATCTTCAATGGCACAGAGGTATAAGTACTGTGAACTTCCAATATGTGATTCTGGGAAGTTTTTGTTTTGTTATAAGACAAGCTACACGACTTAAAAAATACATGTCAGGACACGGCGAATATGATTACACCATTTCTTGATAAATGGAAAGGCCATTCCATAACCAACCCAAGTGGTGTCTATGGATCTACGACATCTGAAGCTGATACAGTTGTGTTACATTTTATACAGGCTGTAGAGCAAGATTATGAAAAAGAGAGGCTTAGCAAAAGGAATGCAAAACTGTATGGTGGCGTGGCTGTCATATAGGTATTATTCCCATCCTAGTCACCTGACTTTAATTTTATAATAAGTCGGCTTTTAACATCTCTGTAAGTCATATAAAATTTGTGCAAGTTTTGTTTTGGTTGTAGGTTGGTGCACAAATTGAGACAAAACTAAAGGAAAAGAAATTGAGTGTTGAAGGTGCTCTTAATGCTAGAAAACTTACTTCTTTAACCGTCGTCCCTTTAAACTTTAACATCTTTATAATACAATTCTTTAAACTTAATGTTTTGAATTTATATGTGGATGCTGTTGAGTTTCTTGCTTTAATCGTTTTGCTTATTTTTTTCAAAAAAAAATTTATGTTATAATAAACTATATTCTTGCTGCAGGGCAAATGAAATTTTTTTTATCGCTGACTGTTAATTGATGGTTGAAGGTTTTGTTCAAATTTTAATTGTAATAGCTGTTTTGATATCACAATTTATGTTGTTTTATGCTAAGAAATTTCGTTCGAAATTATGATCAACATTGATATTATGCTTTTAATATACTATTGATTTCTGTTTGATTGAAGTAATCAAATTATTTTATCAGTAATGTATATTGATGGTCGAAATTAATTTTGGGCTGGAAGTTTTGAATTCACCAAGTTGTATAAACCATTGTATTTGTTTGTCTCATGTTATTTCTTATTTAAGTTGGTAATGAGACAAATTTGTTGAAAAAGCTGATAAATGAATAGTAATTGTTTTTCAGTGAGGAAAGAAGCAATGTTGTTGATGGTACCAAGGTTGTTGAGATACTGACACTGACATGTCTTTTCTTAAAGGTGTTGTTGCTACACTGTTTGTTACCGTGATAAATGCAACAAAGATGTGGTGAATATCTCAGAACATAGAAAGCTAAGAAACTTGAAGGATTTCCATGATATATTGAGATGAATGGAACAAAGGATAATTTATATGCTAACAAGAGAGTAGTCAAGAACTACGACCAGTTCATGTGACTTGATCAATATATATTCTCAATTAACCCAACACCAAATGAACAAGAGTTTTTGGTTTTGTCACTTAATCTTATTTTCTTAGCTAATTAAATAGCTTTATGCTCAAGGAGTTGGAAGCAATTGCTGTTAGTGCAAGGTGATGAAATTGAGGAAGAAGAGAGAAAAAGGAATAAATGTTAAAAGCTGCCACTAATGATTGAAGGAATTTTTATTGTCATAAATGTAAACCTAGTACACCTATTTATACACAATATGAACAAAGATAAGAATGCCACATAGGGCCTAAAGGGAATATCCTACATATGGAAAATACTAAATTACCCTCTAATACCATCCCGTAATTTAGTAACTTATCAGAAGTTAACAACACCAATTTCATCTCTCAAGCGAAGAAATTGGTCTGTTTTTATTGCCTTTGTCAGAACATCTGCTAGCTGTTTCTGAGTGCTACAGTGCAGAACTTCTAACACTCCTTTCTGCACTTGACTTCTGAGAAAGTGATACTTCGTCTCAATGTGCTTGCTTCTTCCATGTAGCACTGGATTCTTTGCAAGATTAATTGCAGACTTATTATCAATCATCAGCTTCAGAGGTTCCTCAACTTCAACCTTCAGATCATGCAGCAGATTTAGAAGCCAAACTGCTTGACAAGCAACTACAACACCTGCAATGTATTCAGCTTCACATGTTGACAAAGCCACAACAGGTTGTTTCTTGGAACTCCAAGCACTATACCAAATTTGGCTTTTAGCAGCACCCCTACGAAAGCGCTTTTAGGAAAAGCGCTGGCATAGGCTTCGCTAAAGACAAAATTAAAAAACACGCTAAAAAAGCGCTCTTATAGTGGGGGGGGGTATGAAAGCGCTTTTAAAAAGCGCTCTGGTAAGGGGGGGTATGAGAGCGCTTTTGAAAAGCGCTTTGGTAAGGGGGGGTATGAGAGCGCTTTTGAAAAGCGCTTTGGTAAGGGGGTATGAGAGCGCTTTGGTAAGGGGGTATGAGAGCGCTTTTCAAAAGCGCTCTGGTAGGGGGTGGGGTACAAGAGCGCTTTACCCTTAAAAGCGCTGGTATAGCTACATCTACTAAGGCGCTTTTCAAAAGCGCTTTCATAGCCTTTTTAAAATTAAAATTTTTAAAAACAAAATTATACAAACCCCATCCGTCTTCTCACATCAACCTTCATTCCAAAGTCCAGACCTCAGTACTGTTACGAACTTCCAACCCCATCCGTCTTCTGCCTCATCTCCGCGACCGTTACTTCACTGCTGCCGCCATTCTTCTTCTATTTCCATTTGTTCAAAGCTCCGTCACTTGCCGTCACCGTCACTTGCCGTCACTTCCTCAGCCATCTCCGTCGCTCCTACTTCAAAGCTCTTTGTCAAGTCCAAACGTGGTTCCCTGTTATCATCATCAACAACATCCAACTTCCAATTTTCTACAAATTATCTTAGGTAACATTACTTGATTTTCATAGTTTTGTTGAATACTTGAGTAATTTCTGCATGCATATTATGTGTTTGTGATAATGTTTATGTGAATTTGTGATGTAGATTTTAACATAGATTTGTAGACATAACATTTGCACATTAGGTGTACGTAGAAATTCCTCATAGAATTGAATTGCTAATTCTTGACATAAGAACTAATTCTTGATATTGTGCTAATCTATTGACATAGAATCGTGATTACTAACTACTGTTGTGTTTGTTCTATGCTATTCACCTCAATGTGCACAATCATGTTTACTAATTTCTAGTAATGAAAATGATCTTTACAGTGTTCTTCACTATCCATTTCAATTGTTTTCAACAACAAACAAGCTAAAGCGCTCAAGATTTAAGGTATCACTATCTTTTGATGCTTCACTAAGTAAGTCATTTGTGATGGATGTCAAGGAAACTTGTGTATTTTTATACTCTTCATTCAACAGTTTCTTCAAACTAATGTCAAAGAAACTAATGTCATTGTTCTTGTTTACCCTAACCAATTGATATTTTCGCATTCCAGGAGAACAATTTCTTTCTCTCGTTCAATTGCTTAAGTAATCTCTCTCATTCAAGTAATCTCAATCCTCCAGAGGCCTTCACGAACTGGTTTTTAGAAGTCCATCTTCTTCATCTAACTTGCTTCCTTCCTCTTAAATCTTAAGTAAGATTTAACATTGTTTTTAAAAATTAATCTTGAAGTAATCTTGTGTTGTTGTAGGTTGGTGTTTTAGTTTGAAGTATAATATTGTGATAATGTGATAATGTGTTTTTGGTTTGTTTTATTAAGTTGATGTTCTGGTTTGAAGTATTGTGTTTGTATTGTGATAATGTGATAATTTTTTTTAGTTTGGTGCCTTAGAAGTTGAAATTTTGTAAACTTTAATTATTAGTTACATAAGACATTAATAGAAAAATGGTAGTGTTTATTTTTTAATTTGTTAGGAGTAGAAGGAATTTGTTTATATTAGAGGTGGTTATATTTTTAATGCGCTATAATGTAGTGGAATTGGAATTTAGAGAATTGGTACTTACTAATATGTGTAAGATTGGAACTTAGATAATTTTGAGATTTTGTTGTGTTGTGTTAATTTATTTAATTGATTATGCATCACAAAAGTGATAATGAAGAGTAGAAAAAATGATTCTTTTTTCAATAGGAAAGAAATAGATGAAGAGAACTTAACCCCTATTAGTAGTGGAAGTAATAGGATGGCCTTGAATCTGTGCAATTTAGGAATTCCAGTTATGAAAGTCATGGACATGCCTTCCAAAACAACATCAAGAATGGGGAGGGAATGTATTTGCTGTAGTAATGAAACTGTTATTTCCCACCCATAACAAACAATGTAGACTAAGGTTTATATATTTAAAGTTCCTTAAATAAGCTTATTGTTCTAATCTAAGGTTTATATTATTGTGTTTATGAAGTATGTTTTGAACTTTGTGTGAGTTTTAATAGTTTTGTTCTTTGTGTGAAACTCGTCTCATTGGTTGAAGAATGTCGATGTTTATAAATTATCTTTAGTCCTGATTCTTAAGCAACATAATTTTTTGATTCAAGTGTTAGCATATGTTCGGCCTTTATGTATCATGTTCTTAATAGAATTTAAATAATTAAGATGATGACAAATAGGTGAAAGAAATACTCTATAAATTTGAAGTGAAAGTTAGGTTAGTGTGAAACATGTTGTTAGATTATGATGACAAATAGGTGAAATAAATACTAAATTTGAAGTGAAAGTTAGGTTAGAGTGAATCATATATCTTATATATTAAAGTTGTGAAGCCTTTTGCACATTCAATTGTCAAGGGTGGGTGGAAGAAGAAGTCAATTTTCTTTGAACTTCCATATTGGAAGTCGTTGTACGTAAGACATTTCCTGGATGTTATGCATATTGAAAAAAATGTATTTGACAGCGTTATAGGTACGCTACTCAATATACAAGGAAAGTCTAAGGATGGCGTTAACATAAGGAATGACATGGTAAACATGGGGATGAGAACTGAATTGGGGCCCGTGACGAAAGGAAGACGAACATATCTGCCACCTGCTGTTTACACTCTATCTAGAAAGGAGAAGAAAACATTGTGTAAGTTCCTCAGTGAAGTAAAAGTTCCAGAAGGCTACTCTTCAGATATTAGAAGACTTGTGTCCATGAAAGACCTCAAGTTAAAGAGTTTGAAGACGCATGATTGCCATGTTATAATGGAACATTTTTTACCAATAGGTATACGTTCTATTCTGCCAGAAAAAGTAAGAAGCGCAATAACTAAGCTGTGTTTCTTCTTCAGGTCTATTTGCAGTAAGGTGGTCGATCCCGCGATCTTACCAACATTGCAAAATGAGATAGTTGTTACTTTATGTGATCTTGAAATGTATTTTCCTCCCTCGTTTTTTGACATAATGGTTCATCTAGTCGTTCATCTTGTGAAAGAGACACAACTGTGCGGACCAGCTTATATGAGATGGATGTACCCTGCTGAACGTTATATGAAAATATTAAAAGGGTACGTGAAAAACAGAAGTCGACCAGAGGGTTGTATTGCCGAGCGATACGTTGCTGAAGAAGCGGTTGAGTTTTGTACTGAATATCTGTCAAATGTTCAATCAATTGGACTCCCCAAATCTCATATTGTCGAAAAAAAAGAAGGAAAAAGGCTAATTGGAAATAAAGTTGTGACAGTATCAATGGTCGAACGGGATCAAGTGCACTTGTATGTTCTGCACAATGAGATTGAGGTTGAGCCGTTTGTTGAAATGCACAAAGTTGTTCTCCGAGATTTAAATCCAAATAGAAATGAGAACTGGATAGTACGAGAGCACAATCGAAGTTTCATACCGTGGTTTAGAGATCATATTTATTCAAAGTATCGTTCAGATCCTGCTTCAGTAACAGAAAGGTTGAGATGTTTAGCCTATGGTCCATCTGTAATTGTGCTTTCTTATAGCGCATACGCAATTAATGGATACACATTTTATACCAAAGAACAGGATGATAAAAGTACTATGCAAAATAGTGGTGTTACCTTGGTAGCTGAAGCTATGCACATATCAAGTGCGAATGACTTAAATCCGAAATTTGCAAATTTGTCATATTTTGGGGTTATCGAGCGCATTTTGGTGTTTGATTACGCGAAGTTTCAGATTCCTGTATTTGGTTGCAAGTGGGTTGAAAATAATAGTGGCGTACGAATGGATAAGTCAGGATTTTTGCAAGTGGATCTCAATAGGGTAGGGTACAAAGATGAGCCTTTCATTCTAGCCTCTCAAGCTAAACAAGTGTTCTATGTCAATGATCCGACAAGTACGAAATGGTCTATAGTGCTTTTATCTAACAAAATAGTTGATGAAAAAATTGAAGATCAAGGTGATATTGGTGTTGGCATTGAATCTTGTACAAGAAACGATCAAAATGAGAATGAATCTTGTATTAGAAATGATCATAATGAGGGTATTTGGATCAATCCAACCGTCCGCATTGTTAAGAGACGCGTAGTACACAATCCTACCAAGAAAAGAAAGAGACGTTAGTGATAAAGTTAGTGTTAATAGTGTCAATGTTTTAGTTTGTTTGATACAGGTTCAAAATTTGAAGCATTTTTGTATGCTATGATGACTTGTTGCAATGATGAAACTTGATTGTTGTACATGTTCAAATATATACATGTTCTCTCTATTTCAATCTTGATTGTTGGTACTGTAATGTTAGTTTAAAGGTGTACTTGTTCAAATATATACATGTTCTCTCTATTTCAATCTTAATATGAGTATCATCTAATATTATTTTTGTCATTTTTGTCTCCTTCATTTTCCTTCATTTTTGTCTTACTGGTTCATATACCATCTACATATTATCTAGTTGTTCAAGAGTTAAGGGGTAATTCGAATTAAAGGTATTATCTTTTTATTTTGTTTTAAAGTTTTCATTTTTGTTTTTAGTATATCCTCCAACAGTGTTTTGTTTTTATTTTAATATTAAGATGTTTTTTCTAACATTTTTTTTATGTTTTAGGTATCTCTTCAAAGCAAGAAAAATATTACTGGACTGCTTATTTATTATCTATGGGTTTAGTTTCTTTTGTTGTTAAATACTTTATTATTTTTAGTAAAAGGGGTTGAGTTTTGAGGACATCTTTATTATTTTTATGTAATTTTTTGAAATGTTTCTCATATAAAGTTAGTGTTAATAGTGTACTAATGTGCTTTAGTTTGTTTGATACAGGTTCAATGGCTCCAGATAGAGATGCTCCACCTCAAAACCCACCTGAAAACGCACAAGAAAACTCACAAGAAAGAGTTGCTTCGGATACAAATGCTCCACCTGATACTGAAGCAAAAGAGGTGGCACGAGGCATCACTATTATGAAGGGAATCATTCGACATAGAGACCAAGGATTAGTATACCGATTGGAATGGAATTCTGATAAACAACCAATTGGTCCTAATTCTGCAAAGTTGACAAGTTATATTGGTACACTTGTCCGTATGCATATTCCGGTCTCCGTACCTACCTGGAAATCGAAAACGAAAAATTCAGAATTGGAGGAGAAAAAACAAGCGATTTGGGAAGAGCTTCAGGTATATATCATATATGGTTAATTGTTGTTATTATCTTGACGATAAATTGTTTAAATTACTTATACTAACACTTCAGGTATATATCATATATGGTTAATTGTTGTTATTTTTGCAGAGGACTTTTGAGATACCAGATGAACGTAAAATCTACATACTTAGTTTGGCCGGCAAAAGATATAGAGGGTGGAAAAGTTTTTTGACAAACACCTATCTTAAGGATAAAGATGGAAAATTTCTTGAAGAGGCACCGGGACGGCCAACAAAGTATGCGACATTCATTGATGAAGCAGATTGGGCTGAGTTTTTAAAGCAAAGAGATGAAGCATTTCAGAAAAAGAGTGCCACGAATAGTAAGAGAGCATCCAAACCCGCGTATCCATACAAGAAAGGGCGTTTGGGATATGCACGCTTAGAGGATAAAATTGTAAGTAAATAGAAATGCGTTTTAATTAATTGTCTACATGTGCATGTTTTAATTGACGATTTTATCGTTTGTGTCAATGCATAGTTAGAGGAGACTAAAAGTGAGGAAGCTTCACTTCCTGTACATGTGTTGTGGAAGGAAGCTCGTGTGGGCAAAAATCAAGCTGTCGATCCCGATGTTCAGAGAGTTTATACTGAATGTGTAAGTATAATACTGTGTCTTTAATTAAATCAATGTTTTTTAATATATAAATGATTTTTTATCTCCACTAATAATTATTTAAATGTAAATGAATTACAGGAGACCTTGTCGCAATCGGCATCCACCGGTGAGGAGAGCGTACTTAGTAGAGTACTAGATGCTCCCGAGTATCCCGGTCGGGTGAGGGGTAAGGGTCATGGTGTGACTCCAACCTCTTTTTATAAGAGTTCTAGGAGAAGATCAAATCTTACCAATGAAGAAGTGTTGCAAAAGTTGCAGGAATTGCAAGCACAGGTCTCTGAATTGCAAAGAGATAAAGATATGTATATGAGAGAAAAATGCAACACTTCATCGGTGAGAGATACTAGTGATAAGGCTAGTATCAACTATCAAAAGAAATTTCCCGAGGTAATTATAAGTTTTTTTCCTTACAAACTGTTCTATTTTATTAATGATAATGACTTTATATTTTCTATTTGTTTAGGGCATTTCATCTTGCCAACTATACTTATCGTCACCGAATTATCGACTAGTTGGCAAGGGAAAAGTGCACAACACTTCGGGAGATTTACTTCACCACAGACCCCTCCCTGATGGACACCTGAAAGTATCGGTGGATGTTGTATTAGATCGTGATGCGATTCTACCGGTACCCGACATGGTCTCAGAGACGACATTGCTGCGAGATGCAATAGGATCATTTGTTGCATGGCCCTCGGAGCTCATTACCATTAGTGATGAGGTATACTGAAAACGATTATGAATCATTTAGTTTTCGAATGTCAATTCTAAACCGTTTATTAATTATTTTTTACATTTTAATTTTAGACTGCTCCTATAAAACCCGCAATTAAGGGTAAAGGGATTTTACAGGAGGAGGAGTCTGTTGCATCACTAAAAGAGGTACATTTAAAGTGTTAATATATAGTCTGAATCTAAATCTGCATGATTTTATATTTTACCTAACTTATATGATTTTTAGGCATCCGCTCGGGAGTCACAACAA
Organism: Vicia faba; assembly: GCA_948472305.1. Taxonomy (NCBI): domain Eukaryota; kingdom Viridiplantae; phylum Streptophyta; class Magnoliopsida; order Fabales; family Fabaceae; genus Vicia; species Vicia faba. The sequence goes on along the minus strand of OX451737.1, from coordinate 1,334,487,065 downwards.
GTGACGCAGCAGGTTCGTAGCTTACCACCCACTGGTCCTCCGAAGCAAGCGGCAAAAAAAGGCGGTGCTTTTGTGCCTCGATACCGTTCGACACTCGCAACAATGGTTGATATGTCCGATTTGAAGGATGGTGGTTTACGTGAAATCAACATGGATGAAAGTGTCTTCGGTATTGAATTCCAGTCACATATTACATTTGATGACTTGGAAGAGATTTTTACCCATGATCAACTAGGCGTCAGTAATATGCACTCATACATCCGGTAATATTCACTCATCCGATATATTATTTAATTAGTCCCACAATATAATTTATTTACATATTTCAATGAAAATAATCTAATGTTTATTATGTTTTTATTTAAGGTTGTTGTATGACAGAGTGTTGCGCGGGACTGCATTGTCTGACAGATTCCGTTTCGTGTCTTCCGCCCATTGCAGCGGAATGACAATTGCTTCGGAACCGGAATCAGTTAGACAGCGCTTAGTAGATAGATTCATGTCCACCGGCAATACAGAAAGTCTGCATCTTTGGGCGTATAATACCCGACCAGTAGGGTTAGTTTCTCATTCTTGGTTCATCTAATCTCTGTTTCTTTTGTGTATAGCAAAATTTTCATATAACCTATTGTTTTAATTTATAGAGCACACTGGTTGCTGCTTGCTATCAACCCGATAAGAGAAGTCGTGTATTATCTGAATTCGGTAAATGGTGAATGGACCAATTATCCGGCTATGAAGGAAATCGTTGATTTGTAAGTGGGATCGTTCTAAATATATATTCGTGTATATTTATATATTTTCTTATTTGTGGGATTGATTTAAACATATGCTTTTATATATTTAATAATTAGATCAATACAAGTGTTCCGTAGTCAACGGGACGCACAGGTATCCCGAACTAAATCGAACAACATCACTTGGATCCAAGTGCAGGTACATTACTTTTCACAATTTTGCTTATAATATTTATGCTACTTGGTAAAACAAGACAACTATAGAATCTTATTTGTTTTATTATGTAGTGTCCGCAACAGCGAAACAGTCATGATTGCGGATACTTTGTTTTGAGGTTCATGAAAGAAATCCTTCAGGCGAATCAATTAGAGATTCCGCTCACGGTATGAATTTATAACTTAAGATAATTTCATATAATTTATTACATTTAACTAAATATATCATTTATATTATGTTTTTGTTTTGTAGTACCTTGACGAATTCCGTGCTGCTGCGTACCCGAAGCTTAAGTTGGAAGAAATTAAAGAAGATTTGTGTCAATATTATATTAGGCAATTTTTCATGTAGGATTTGTGTCGATTTGAACTATAATATTATTGATGTAATGATGTATATATATAATTTTGGATATTATAATGGTATTATATTAGTACATATATTGTCTTACTGATGGCTGAAATAATAGCGTCGAAAATATATTACAGGTCAAAAATATATTACAGGTCGAAAATATTACAGGTCGAAAACATTACAGGTCGACTGGGAGGATTAAATTATAGGCTGCACATAAAAATACCTCATTTAGAAACGACAGCGCTTTTAAAAAGCGCTCTTAAAGGTCCACCTACTAAAGCGCTTTTTAGTAAAAGCGCTGCCAAAGACCAGTAAAAAGGCAAAAAAAATTAAAAAAAAACGCAGCCTACAAAAGCGCTTTTGTAAAAGCGCTCTGGTAGGCCCCCCTATAAGAGCGCTTTTTCTGGAAAAAGCGCTCTTATAGGGGGGCCTACCAGAGCGCTTTTACAAAAGCGCTTTTGTAGGCTGCGTTTTTTTTTAATTTTTTTTGCTTTTTTACTGGTCTTTGGCAGCGCTTTTAAAAAGCGCTCTTAAAGGGGGGTCTACCAGAGCGCTTTTTCCAGGAAAGCGCTCTTATAGGGGGTCCTACCAGAGCGCTTTTTCCAGGAAGCGCTCTTAAAGGGGGGGTCTACCAGAGCGCTTTTAGAAGCGCTTTTGTTACCTACGCCAGCGCAAGCTTTTAAAGCGCTTTTAAGCGCTTTTAAAGCCCAAAAAAAGCGCTTTTAAAGGTCTTTTTTGGCGTAGTGAAGAAATTGGACCTCCCAGAAACTTGAACAAGTACCCAGAAGTACTTCTTCTGTCAACTCTATCTCCACACCAATCAGAATCAGAATAACTCAGAAGTTTTGATTTGATCTTTCCTCCAGAAGGAAATAACACTCCATATTTCAGAGTTCCTTTTACGTACCTCAGAATCCTGACAGCAACTCGGTAATGAGACCACTTTGGTTTGCTCATGTATCTGCTGACCATTCCAACTGCATAGCAAATATCAGGTATGGTATTACACAAATACCTCAGAGAACCAACCATCTGTTTGAAGGTTGTAGCATCCACATCCTCTCCATCAGAATCAGAATCCAACTTCTGATTCGTATCAGCAGGTGTGATAGCAACCTTTCAATTTGCTAGCTCAAATCTCTTCAGAAGCTCCAGTTCATACTTCTTCTGATGTAAGATGATTCCTTTCTCAGAATATATAAGTTCCATCCCTAGAAAGAAACTCATTTTTCCAAGATCTGTCATCTCAAACGCATTCATCAGAACTTTCTTGAACTCAACTGTTTCTTGTTCAGAACTTCCTGTGAGTAATATGTCATCAACATACAAACATACCAGAATCATATTACCTTCTAAAGTATGCTGAACATAAACATCATACTCCATATCACACTTCTGAAACCCTTATTCCTTGAAAAACGAATCAATCTTCAAATTCCAAGCTTTGGGCGCTTGCTTCAGTCCATACAGAGCTTTATTTAACCTGTATACCATCCCTTCCTGATTCTTTTTCATAAATCTAGGAGGTTGTGACACATAAACTTCTTCTTGTAATGGACCATTCAGAAATGCAGACTTCACATCCAGATGTATCAAAGGCCAATTTCTGTTTGCATCTAAAGCAATCACCAGTCTGATTGTTTCGTGTCTAGCTACAGGCGCAAACACCTCAAAGTAATCTAGTCCAGGTTTCTGAAGAAAACCTCTGGCCACTAGTCTCGCTTTGTGTTTGCCAATTGATCCATCTGGCTTTAGCTTTTTCTTGAAAACCCATCTGACGCTGATGGCTTTCTTGCCTTTTGGAAGTTCTGTCAGCTTCCAAGTCTTGTTTCTTTCAATAGCCTCAAGTTCTTCTTTCATGGCATTCAGCCATACTTTCTTCTTGAGCGCTTCTTCAATACCCACTGGTTCAGAATCTACTAGCATGCCACACTGAACAATTTCTCCTTCAGAATCTACTTCAGTATCATGCAACATGCTAAAATCTGCAAACCTACTTGGTATTCGTCTGATTCTCTGTGGCCTCTGATCTTGTTCTGAAGCTTCTCCAGAACTCAGAACTGTGCTGGCTTCTGGACTTTGTCCAGAATTATTTCCTTCAGAATTACCACCTTCAGAGTTACTTCTGGAAACTTGTTCTCCAGACCCCATGTCTTCAGAGTTTCCCTTCCAGAAGTATAATCACCACCAGATTCTGGATCATCATCAAAATCTGGATCAGAATCAGATCCACTATCAGAATCTCCCTGAGATTCTGACTCATCTTCAGAGTCTTCATCTTCTGACTCGTCTTCAGAACTTTCTGAAGAATCTTCAAAAACTAACTCTGGTGTTGGCGCTACACCAGAATCTGATTGAAGCTTGTTCCAATCCCATGTTTCTGACTCTTTCACAATGACGTCTCTGCTGATCTCAACTTTGTTGGTTTCTGGACAATAAAGCTTATAGGCACCTGTACTGTGGTACCCCACCAGTAACATTGTTTTGCTTCTATCATCCAGTTTTCGTCTTCTAGCATTTGGAACGTGTTTGTAGCATACAGAACCAAACACCTTCAGATGGCTAACACTTTGCTTATCTCCAGTCCATTTTTCTAAAGGAACGGTTTCCTTCAGCTTCTTTGTTGGACACCTATTCAGAATATATGTTGATGTGGCAACAGCTTCTCCCCATAACATGTGAGGTAACTTCTTCTCTTTCAGCATACTTCTGGTCATATCAAGCAAAGTTCTGTTTCTTCTTTCAGCAAGACCGTTGTGCTAAGGAGTATATGGAGCAATAACCTCATGTTCTATTCCATTCTCCTCACAGAACTTCTGGAACTCTGTAGAGTTATACTCACCTCCACCATTTATTCTCAGAATCTTCAGCTTCTGACCACTCTGCTTCTCATCCTTCACCTTGAACTTCTGGAACTCAGTAAACACTTCATGCTTGAACTTGATGAGTGTTACCCATGTCATTCTTGTGAACTCATCCACAAAAGACACAAAATATTTGTTTCCTCCAAGTGAAGGTACTGGAAATGGTCCACACACATCAGAATGTACTACTCCCAGAGCATGCTTTGCTCTGGGGGCTACTTCTGATGCAAATGACAATCTGGGTTGCTTTCCTTTCATGCATATCTCACATGACTTCTGAGGCTTCACAATCTTCGAAATGCCATGTACGAGCTTCTTAGAACTTAGATGCCCTAAGCTTCTATAGTTCAAGTGCCCCAACCTCTTGTGCCACAGCTTACTGTCAGCTTCAGCGCCTTCTGCACTAAGACACTCCACTTCAGAAGTTTCTACATTCACCTTGAATGTTCTGTTGCTTCCCTGCTCATACTTCATAATCAACTTCTGATTAGAATCATACAACGTCAAGAGGTTGTCCTTCATAACCACTGAAAAACCTTTCTCAATAAGCTGACCCACACTCATCAGATTGCTTTTAATTCCAGGAACATACCAAACGTCTTTGATCAGAATGTTTCTTCCATTCTTCACTCTAACTCTAACATTTTCCATACCTTCTGCATTAAGGTACTTATCATCAGCACATCTGATCTTTGTTCTCCTTCTGGAGTCAAAGTCTATCAGCCATTGTTTGTTCCCAATCAAGTGGTTTGAACAGCCAGTGTCCATATACCACTAATCTCCTGAACAATTTCCATCAGAATCAGAAGCCATCAGTAGCACAGGTTCATCATCAGAATCTTCTCTGGCTATATTTGCTTCTTCTTATTTCCTTCCTCTGTTTCTACAGTCTCTGGCAAAATGGCCAAACTATTTACAGCAGTAACATTGAACCTTCTTCTTGTCATACCTTTCCATTCCCTTCTGATATTTCTTTTCATCAGAAGTTGAGATTTCTGACTTCTGGAATTTATCACCATGTCTATTTTGCTTCTGGTCCTTCTTGACAAAAGAAGCCTTCAGAGCTTGCTCCACTTCCCTCTCAGAAGTTCTTTCAGTCAGACGCAACTCTTGCGCTTCTAGACTGCTTTGCAACTCTTCTATTCTCATGGTTTCCAGATTTTTAGAATGTTCAATTGAAACAACAATGTAATCAAACTAAGGAGTAAGTGACCTCAGAATCTTTTCTATGATTACCTGTTCAGAAAGTGTTTCTCCACAAGCCTTCATCTCATTAGTGATCAGAATCATTCTGGAGATGTACTCAGAAACTTTCTCACTGTTCTTCATGCTGAGATTTTCATATTGTTTTCGCAGGGACTGAAGCTTTACCTTCTTTACTGATACGTCACCACCATAACATCTGGTCAGTATATCCCATGCCCCTTGCGACGTCGTCGAATCAACAATCTTCTCAAACACATTTTCATCCACACACTGATGGATAAAGAACAGAGCTTTCTGATCCCTCTTCCTCACAGCTCTTTCTTCTGATTTTTGTTCTTCAGTAGCATCTGCTGCAACTGGAACATAATCTTCAGAAACAAGATCCAGAACATCCTGGGCACCAAACAACACACGCATTTGTATCTTCCATCTGTTCCAGTTTTTGCCATCAAAAACTGGAAGTTTAGTGTTCAAACTACTGCCTCCATTCATCTTAAACCTTGCACAAAAATCAGATCTCAGATTTCTCACTCAGTGTTTCCCAAACCCACAGAATCAGTGTGATTCTGTTTCAGATTTTTGTTCAAGATTCAAAAATCAAACACACAACTCACTATCACTCGTGTTTCCCAGAATTTCAGAATAAACCAAGAGCTCTAGATACCAATTTGTTAGTGCAAGGTGATGAAATTGAGGAAGAAGAGAGAAAAAGGAATAAATGCTAAAAGCTGCCACTAATGATTGAAGGAATTTTTATTGTCATAAATGTAAACCTAGTACACCTATTTATACACTATACGAACAAAGATAAGAATGTCACATAGGGCCTAAATGAAATATCCTACGTATGACAAATACTAAATTACCCTCTAATAATTGCTGCATATTTGAGAGCTTTTCAAGGGAGCAATAAGATGACAATTCTATTTTGAGTCATGAAATCACCTTGATATTGCATCAATATATGGATAATTTGTATTTCTCTATGTTTCTACGTTTTCAGATTTTCTACTATTTGCATTTTAGGGTACATTCAATCACATATTTCATATTCACAGTATTTTGAAATAGGTGAATTCTCAAACCTGACAAGCACATTGTCGGATGTGTAGTTGAGAATGGCAGTTTAAGTTTGAGAGCACATAATAGAGTAATGTAATTTTGGTTTTCATGGTAATTACAGTATCTTCATAAGCATGTGTTGAAACTAACTTTATGAAGAAACTAAGATCTATTTGAAGGGTATTGTAATTTGATCATATAAATATATTGGTTGCACTACTTCAAAACTAGCTTATATACGTTAATATTGTTACTGTTATAACAATGCCATTTCCAGCCTATAATATGTACACATGAAAGACTGCCATTAAAGGGCTGGAATTTTGGAATTTGTTGAAGAATTCATTTCATGAAAATAAAATACAGGGATTTTCTTCTGTCGTTTAAGAGTCTTTTCTTGAATGGTGTTGATGAAGTTGATAGATTTCTTGATATATTCTGTGAAGAATGATAATAGACTGAAATATCATTTGAATTAAATTGTTAAGGGGGCCATATGAGAAAATTTTATCAATCAAATATACAATTTCCTTTTTAAATAACTCTTTTACAGTTTATTTCTCAATTTATCTTAATTTCTATTATTTATACAAAGAGTTCACCTAATTATTAATTTGATTAATCACAATACTCAGAAAGATTAAAATGATTGTGATTTGGCTTGATTTATTGGTTTTTGCCCATTCGCAAGCCAATGTAAAATTTACATAGACTATTTCTCTATTTTATAACACATTGATGACATTATTCGATTTTTTTTCATTTTACAATAATCATTTTATTTACACAAATATATCAAAATACTAAAGTTTCAAATAAAAAAATTTGAAGCAAAGAGGATACACCACACACATGCATTCAAAAGGTACCACATATAATGTGAAGTAATTAAATTATATATTTAAAATGGGTTGATATAACTTAATTTGTTAAGTTATATTTATTTATTATTTATAACGATATTGTACACAAATAGATAATCGATATATATATATATATATATATATATATATATATATATATATATATATATATATATATATATATATATATATATATATATATATATATATATATATATATATATATATATATATATATATATAAAATAAATTATGTGTACTTATGGAGCTTATATATAACAAAATTTATATGTATATCTCGATAAATATTATCATTTGATAAATTAAATTAATATTTATATGATAATCATTATTGAAATATTTTTTCTCTTAATTCACATATATTTTTATATATATTTCTTAATCATAATTATATAATATTTATTTAATGTTTATATCGATTTTATGCGACCCGTACGAACGCATATGTCTTTTACTAATACATATTAATTAAAATATCCAACTTATGTCCAAATATTTAATAAATTATGTGTACTTATGGAGCTTATATTGAGCGTCCATCACAGCTTTAATGTTTACACCTCCAAAAATACGAAAAATAAATAAATGTTCACGTGTCAAATTCCTTTTTATGGGACAATATGGGTTGCTTATGTTACAACTAACTACTCCTAAGTATTATGATCTACTCGTTTATTTAGGAAATGAATACCAGAGAATTAAATAATAGAGGAAAAATGGAGTTGGTTGATCACTTGATTGTGGGAGGAGCAATTATTAATGCACATGGCATGTTGGTTTTTCTTAAATTGAAAGAGAACATAAAGCGTGGATGACAACCAATTACAGTTTCATTTGCCATACCTGATTGTCTAATCCGTAAATGATAGTGGAAAGTTTAGCATGTTATACCGAACATTACAATTTGCAACTCATAAACAATTAGCGGGTTGGCGCATATGCTTTCTCAAGCAGATATGAAAATAATTAGAGGAATGGTTTGTTAAGCTTATGTGATTTTTAAATATAGTAGTATAACAAAAATGTGATTGATAAGTAGATTGGGAATTTTCAAAGCTATTTAATTCGAAAATACTTTTATTAGTGTTAGATATTCGATATTTTGTTTGAGATATCAATTTCAACTAGAGATGAAAATTTGACCCCATATTTTATAGATATTTGTAAAAAATATTCATAATAAATAAAAGATAAAAACTCGTAAAATAAATATGGATGCGTGCACGGTTAATTAATCATTAAAATAAGTAGATATGTATATGGACATAGGTATTTTATTACCCACTTCACCACATATCCGCACTACATAATTATATAATTTTGTTTATATTATTATATGAAAATATACGTTTATCAAAGTTTAAAAAATATATTGATATTAAATTATTATATATTTTAATGAAAATGTTTATTTATTTTTTAATTCAATAACGATATCCATAATTTTTTTAATATTGTTAATATAAACTTAAATTATATGATATTTTGTAATTAATTATTTTAATTTTACTACAAATGCGGATAAACAAGCACAAGTATGAATATTTAGATATTCATAGAGTACGAATACGGATATGAATATTGGTGTCCACACGAATTTGGACTCGAGTTTCAAACCTCATATATTGTTGAAAATCCACCAAAATTCTATGATGAATTTCTACCACAATGACAATTTAATTGTGAGACAAACAAAGAAAAGAAGACAAGACAAATATTTCTGCAGAGTTTTTCTCTGCTCACAAACTGTGAAAACTTTCTTATTCACTTTGCAACTGCAAAATACTGTGAATGACTTGCTTGACTTGCTTACAAAAATAGGGGTTACTCCCTCTATTTATAACTGAGCTTACACCGTAAGCCCAAAGCCCAAAATATCTTTTTGTTACTAAATCAAATCTAATTTATTCTAGACTTAAATCAAATCTATTTAAATCTTAAAAAAATCAAATCTTTTCGACACATAGTTTCGACACATTGGATTACAATTTAACACACCACCTAATTCATTGTGTCTAAACTATCTATGTTCATCATGGCTCTTAGCTTTCTGAATACTTCGACTTGCACTCCCTTCGTCATGATGTCTGCAATCTGATTCTCAGTTATGCAGTGTTCCAAATTCATCTTCCCATCTGCTACCTGCTCTCGAAGATAATAGAACTTCATTTCGATGTACTTACTTCGACCATGTGTTATTGGGTTCTTCGCCAGATTAATAGCTGACATGCTGTCTATCTTCATGGTAATTGCTCCATGATTTTTCCTTGTTATCTCTTCGACCAAGTTCACCATCCAAGTTGATTGACATGCACAAAGAGAAGCAGCTATGTATTCTGCTTCACATGATGATAATGCCACTACTGGTTCCTTTCTTGAATTCCAAGCAACTGGTGCACCACCTAGCATAAACACATACCCTACTGTTGACTTTCGATCTTCAGCATCACTACACCAACTCGAATTAGTGTATCCTACTAACTTGCATTCTTTTCCTTTATCAACTATAGGAAACAAAATGCCATAATTGAAAGTTCCTTTGAGATACCTTAGTATCCTCTTCACTGCTGCTAGATGTGATACCTTTGGCTTCTGCATGAATCTACTTACCATATCTACACTATATGCTAAGTCAGGCCTTGTATGACAAAGGTATCTTAATGATCCAATAAGTCTTCTGTATTGGGTTGGATCAACTTCATCTTCATCTGCATCTTTCGACAGTTGCAGTCTTGGTTCTGCAGGTGTCGAAGTTGAGTTGCATTCTTCCATCTCAAACCTCTTGAGAATTTCTCCTGCATATCTTCTTTGATGCATCATTAAATCTCTACTGCTCTTGTAGAATTCGATACCAAGGAAATATGAAATCTCACCCAAATCAGACATTTCAAATTCCTTGCTGAGATCACCTTTGAAGTCTTCGATCTCACTTTTACAGCTACTTGTTATCAACAAATCATCTACATAAAGACATAGTATAAGCAATTTACTCTTGCTTCTTTTTACATATACTCAATGTTCAGTTGTGCACTTCACAAATTCCTTCTCCCTTAGAAAACTATCAATTTTCTTATTCCAAGCCCTTGGAGCTTGTTTCAATCCATACAGGGCTTTGTGTAGCCTGTACACCTTTCTTTCTTCGTCATTTTTCACAAACCCAACTGGTTGTTTAACATAGACTTCTTCATTTAAGGGTCCATTTAGGAATGCACACTTCACGTCCATCTGACATATGTGCCAACTGTTTATTTCTGCTAGACCAACAACCAACTGATTGTTTCGATCCTAGCAACAAGTGTAAAAACTTCATCGAAGTCTATTACTTCTTTCTGTAAAAATCCTTTCGCCATAAGTCTTGCTTTGTGTCGAGTTACTTCACCTTTCGAATTCGTTTTCACTTTGTATACCCACTTGACATCAATTGCCTTCTTGCCTTGAGACAATTCGACAAGTGACCAAGTGTTGTTGTCTTCGATAGACTTTACTTCTTCGTTCATTGCTTTCACCCACTTCGAATCCTTTAATGCTTCAGCTGCATTAACGGGTTCGACATCTGCATAGAAAGCATAATGTACCAGCTCACCTTCATTATCTATTACATCATCTGATGTAATCACACAATCTTGCAATCTTGCAGGCATGCGTCTTGTTCTTTGAGGTCTGCTTGTACTTGGTATATCTGTTGGTTCCTCTTGTCGAACTTCTCTTTCGACTTGAGTTTCTGGCTCTTCGAATAGGATTCCCACTGAATCTTTCTTGATATTTTCAGTCCAATCCCATTCTTTAAACTCATCTATGATCACGTCCCTGTTGATCACTGGATCGAACAATTTGTAGTCTCCTGTCGAATGATATCCAACTAGAATCATTTGACTTGACTTATCATCAAGTTTTCTTCTCAACTGATCTGGCACATGTCTATGTGCAATAGATCCAAATACCTTCAGATGACTCAAGCTAGGCTTTACACCAGACCAACATTCTTCTGGAGTAATTCCTTCTAGCTTCTTTGTAAGACATCTGTTCAAAATGTATGTTACAGTCGAAACAACTTCACCTCAAAACTCTTTAGGTAAATTCTTTCCTTTCAACATACTTCTCATCATATTCATGATGGTTCGATTTTTCCTTTCTGCAATTCCATTTTGTTGTGGAGTATAGGGTGGCACCACCTTATGCACAATCCCTTCCTTTTCACATAATCTGTCGAAGTCTTTCGACACATATTATCCACCACCATCAGTTCTCAAAACTTTAAGCTTTCGACCACTTTGTCTTTCGACCATAGACTTAAACTTGGTAAATACTTCGATCACTTCACTTTTCTTCTTGATCAGGTAAGCCCATAGCTTTCGACTGAAATCGTCTATGAATGTAACAAAGTATTTGTTACCTCCCATCGAATCCACCTGGATTGGTCCACATACATCAGAGTATATGACTTCAAGACTAGCCTTCGATCTGCTTCTTGCATCCTTGCTGAAGTTATTCTTGTGTTGTTTCGCCTGCACGCATTCCTCACATACCTCGGTTGGAATATCAATTTCTGGTAATTCTGAAACCATATTTCTTCTCTTCAAATCTCTGATGTCTCTGAAGTTGAGATGGCCTAGTCTATAATGCCATATCCATTCATCTTTGCTAGCTGCAGTCGAAAGGCACTTGTGCTCCATCACATTTAGTTCAATCTTGAAGGTTCGATTCTGAGACATAGGAGCCTTCAAGATTAATCTCCCATTTGCATCAATGACTCTCATCATCTTATCTTTGATTGACACTTTATAATTCTTTTTGACCAACTGCCCTATACTGAGCAAATTTATCTTCATGCCTAGTATGTACAACACATTGGAGATTACTGACCTTTTTCCATCTTTCCTCATAATCATAACATCACCAATACCTTCAGTTGCAAGGGTATTGTCATTTGCAAATTTTACCATATTTTTCATTGAGGGCTTTATATTGACGAACAAGTCTTTCCTTCCAGACATATGTGATGAACATCCTGAATCCAAGTACCATTGGTACTTGAATCTATCTTTATCTCTTGTTGTGACCATCAACATCATCTCTTCTTCTTCTTCTTCTTCTTCATGTTTTGCAAGCTTTGCATCACTTTCTTGATTCTTTCGTTTTTCTGGACAATCACTCGAATAGTGACCATACTTCTGACAATTGTAACATTGAATGTGACTCTTATCAGGTTTTCGACCACTATCTCTTCCTCTATTTGCAACACCACCTCTTTAGTTGCCTTGGTATGGTCTTCTTTGATTCGACACGTTTCCTTCAATCTGGTTTCCTCTACCATTCGATTTGTTGTAGCCACCTCTACCTCTGTCGAAACACTTTCCTTTGCCTTTGATCTCTTTTGCTGAATGTGCCTGCAAGGCCACATCACTCTTCGATTTTCCTGCAGCTCTTTCGTTCATTCTTTGTTCATGAGATTCAAGTGTCCCTTGAAGCTCTTCCTTTGTCAATTTCGACAAGTCTTTCTCCTCTTCTATCGCCACCACTATGTGGTCGAATTTAGGAGCTAAAGAACTCAAGATCTTCGACACAACAACTCTTGCTGTTAACGCTTCTCCACATATCTTGATTTGATTTACTAGTTTTGTAACTCTAGTGAAAAAATCAGATATGCTTTCACTGTCTTCCATCTGAAGCGGTTCATAGGTCCTTTTGTGAGTTTGTAACCTCGCTTCTTTCACTTTCTCAGCGCCTCCAAAAGACTTCTCAAGGATTTCTCAGCGCCTCCAAAAGACTTCTCAAGGATTTCTCAAGCTTCTTTTGCAGATTCTGAATCACTAACCTTTTCGAAATTGTCTGGGCAGACACATTGATGAATTATAAATAATGCTTTATAACTCAGCTTCTCAGATTCTATGTATTTCTTCTTTTCTTCTTCAGAAGCGTTTTCTCCAAGCGCTTCGACTCCATCTTTTACAAGGTCCCAAAGACCTTGACACCTGAATAAGACTTTCATCTGTTTGCACCAATTCTCATAGTTGTCAACTTTCAGAATTGGTAGCGTTGCTGGATAATTTGCATTCTCATAACTTGTCATCGTGAATTCTTCAATCGTTCTTGATTGGCACTTCCCTTGAATCGAAACAAAGCTCTTGATACCAGATGTTGGAAATCCACCAAAACTCTATGATGAATTTCTACCACAATGACAATTTAATTATGAGACAAACAAAGAAAAGAAGACAAGACAAATATTTCTGCAGAGTTTCTCTCTGCTCACAAACTGTGAAAACTTTCTTATTCACTTTGCAACTGTAAAATACTGTGAATGACTTGCTTGACTTGCTTATAAAAATAGGAGTTACTCCCTCTATTTATAACCGAGCTTACACCCTAAGCCCAAAACCCAAAATATATTTTTGTTACTAAATAAAATTTAATTTATTATAGACTTAAATCAAATCTATTTAAATCTAAAATAAATCAAATATTTTCGACACATAGTTTCGACACATTAGATTACAATTTAACATATATGAGGACGGGTATTATTATACCCTGCCCAAACCATTCTCTTTACCATCCCTAATTTCAACTCCTCTAAAAACAAAATCAAAAGTAAACTACACATAGAATATACTCCCTCCGTCTTAAACTAATTGTCATAATTGGTCATTTCACACCGATTAAAAAAATATGATAAATGAAAGAGAGAATAGTATTTTTATTAAACTATTCTTAATTTTATTAAATACGATGATTATTTTGGAACGGAAGGAGAAACATATATACTTTTAATCTATTGTCAATAAATTAGTTGGAATTTCAAATAATAGCTCTCGAAGGTAATTTTTCTGGGAGAAATTACACTATATTAGGTTTAACTTTTAGCAATGTTTTTACGAAAAAAATAACACAAAAAAAACAGTAACACTTTTTAGAGAAATATAGTTGATATCATTTGTTTTTCTCAAAATATTTCTCTCATACTTCATTTGTATCCGTATATTTAGAAAGAAAAAAACATATATGATTAATTATATCAGTTGCAGATGATGATAATTAAAGGTCATCATATTTTTTGGTTTTTCACCACTAATATAATTTAATTTGAGAGTTAATTATATATAAACCTCGGTTAATATATCATTTTTATATAAACCTCAGTTAGATATATTAATCGAGATGTAAGCGATAGTTGTACAACTTTTTATTAAGATTATTTATTCTTTTTATTGAGGTGATAACCTATAAGAAAAATACTTAAAGAATACGCCTATAATTATTGTTGGAAATCCACCAAATTCTATGATGAATTTCTACCACAATGACAATTTAATTATAAGACAAACAAAGAAAAGAAGACAAGACAAATATTTCTGCAGAGTTTCTCTCTGCCCACAAACTGTGGAAAACTTTCTTAATCACTTGCAACTGCAAATTCTGTGATTACAATGAATTGACTTACTTGACTTGCTTTTCTTGCTTATAAAAATAGGGGTTACTCCCTCTATTTATAACTGAACTTACACCCTAAGCCCAAAACCCAAAATATCTTTTTGTTACTAAATCAAATCAAATCAAATCTATTCTGGACTTAAATCAAATCTATTTAAATCTAAAATAAATCAAATCTTCTTTGACACTATGAATTACAATTTAACACACCACCTAATTCATTGTGTCTAAACTGTCTATGTTCATCATGGCTCTTAGCTTTCTGAATACTTCGACTTGCACTCCCTTCGTCATGATGTCTGCAATCTGATTCTCAGTTCTACAGTGTTCCAAATTCATCTTCCCATCTGCTACCTGCTCTCGAAGATAATGGAATCTCATTTCGATTTGTTTACTTCGACCATGTGCTATTGGGTTCTTTGCCAGATTAATAGCTGACATGCTGTCTATCTTCATGATAATTGCTCCATGATTTTTCCCAGCTATCTCTTCGACCAAGTTCACCATCCAAGTTGCTTGACATGCACAAAGAGAAACAGCTATGTATTCTGCTTCGCATGATGATAATGCCACTACTGGTTCCTTTCTTGAATTCCAAACAATTGGTGCACCACCTAGCATAAACACATATCCTGCTATTGACTTTCAATCTTCAGCATCACTACACCAACTCGAATCAGTGTATCCCACTAACTTGCATTCTTTTCCTTTATCAACTGCAGGAAAAAATGCCATAATCAAAAGTTCCTTTGAGATACCTTAGTATCCTCTTCACTGCTGCTAGATGTGATACCTTTGGCTTCTGCATAAATCTACTTATCATACCTACACTGTATGCTAAGTCATGCCTTGTATGACAAAGATATCTTAATGATCCAATAAGTCTTCTGTATTGGGTTGGATCAACATCATCTTCATCTGCATCTTTCGACAGTTGCAGTCTTGGTTCTGCAAGTATCGAAGTTGAGTTGCATTCTTCCATCTCAAACCTCTTGAGAATTTCTCCTGCATATCTTCTTTGATGCATCATCCAACCTCTACTGCTCTTGTAGAATTCGATACCAAGGAAATATGAAATCTCACCCAAATCATACATTTCGAATTCCTTGCTGAGATCACCTTTGAAGTCTTCGATCTCACTTTTACAGCTACCTGTTATCAACAAATCATCTACATAGAGACATAGTATAAGCAATTTACTCTTGCTTCTTCTTACATATACTCCATGTTCAGTTGTGCACTTCACAAATTCCTTCTCCCTTAGAAAACTATCAATTTTCTTATTCCAAGCCCTTGGAGCTTGTTTCAATCCATACAGGGCTTTATGTAGCCTATACACCTTTCTTTCTTCGTCATGTTTCACAAACCCAACTGGTTGTTTAACATAGACTTCTTCATCTAAGGGTCTGTGATACGGTGGGAGAACTGACTGTGGTTTTGCGTTCGTATTCGCACTTGTGCGGTTGAGCAAGAGTCGCCACCAACTTTTTATTTTATCCTAAAGGAAAGGTTAAAAAAGCATAGCAAAAACCTTTTGAGATATTTCGTGGGTTCGGGGGGTAGATTATGAAAAGGGAAGGTATTAGCACCCTTTTCATCCATGGTTATCCATGGGCTCTTAGTTACTTGGTTTTTTAGATCACTTGCCTTGATTTTTCGATTGCTTGAAAATGTGGTGTGTGTGAGTGTTTTTGAAAAATGTTTTTAGAAGAAGATGCCTTGTCTTAGGCTAACCTTGTAACAATTCTTTACTCGAATATTTTACAAAGGCGTGTATCTTTTCGAAAAGATGTTTCAAATGTTTTTGAGAGTTTGTTTTGAAAGTGTTGTGGATTGTGGTTTTTGAAAAGAAGGCAAGTGTTTTTGCAAGTTGATCTCAAGCAACTAAGAGTTTTGTCTACCCTATTGTACTCAAAGGTTTTCTCTATGTTTTCAACCCCTTTAACAATTTTGTTCCACCATTGAATTTGGTGGACAATCTTGCGTTTAGGAAGTTTTAACGGGACGGGCGCGGGTCATCGTATGGACCATGAATGCAATGGTGCCAAGTGTCTTTGGCAATTTGCTTTGAAGGGACTATGATCATTCCGTTTAGGCAACATTCGAAAGCGTCATCGAGGGACTTATGAACATTTGAATTTGTTTTGCCAAAGATACTCGACGTGCAAGCATGGCCCATTTCGGAAGGCAACATGTGGGATTATCCTAGAGGGTGCAAGTGTGATTGTGTATTGATTTCATGTATTTGTCTTGTATTAGGTTATCTAGCGTTTAATTTTATGTACATACAAACCCTAGGTCTAATCATGGTATAATTGAAAGCGGTAAATTGCGAAAATGTAAAATCTACACTATTACAAAGTAAGTATCCGGGAGTGGGGGTACAATATTCACAAATGGGGATGAGACTTATAGTATCCAATAAGTTACAACCAAATCGAATTTGCGATCAAATGTAAATAAGGTATATCAATGTATAAGATAAACAAATGTGTATAGGAGCAATGTAAATGTATTTATATTGTGTAAGTGTGAGATGTGATTATTGAACATGTATTAAGTATTGTTTAACTTAAAGAAAAATTAAATATTTATTTAATTAATTAGTCTTGTAATCTTGTATTTAGACATGTATGAAAAGAATGTTTTAACGAAAAGAAAAATAATATTCTAAGTTTGAAAGTTATTATTTTACATTGGATATATAAAAAAGGTATCTTTGTATTATTAGTAAGAATATTTGAATTAGAAGAAAAAAAGTGTTTTCAATTTTAATTATATGATGTAAAAAATTTATTTATGTACAAATAAGTATTTTACTAAAAAAGGGTTTAACATTCTAATTACATTATATTTTCGTATTAATACATTAATGTATTATTATATTATTTTGTATTTTATTTAATTATATTAGTATATAAAAAAGGGTATTGTTAGTGTAAAAAAAATAAAATAAAAGGAAATTAGTATTAAGTAAATTATTATTGTAAAATGATATTAGTTAAAATACTAAAAGAATAGACAAGATAAAGAAAAATGAATGGGCTTGGTCAGAGTTGGAAAACAACAGAGGGGGTGCCAATTTGAGTGGATTTGGGCTTTAGTGCTTCAGAGATGGGCGAGGCCCATGTTTCCATAACACACTTTAGGGTTTGGAGTTTTTTGTTTCAATTGGGAATATGCTTAGGGTTTTATGAGCAGCGGCGGAGTTCGTGTTTCTCGTTCTCGTCTTCTTCACGTCTTTCTCCATTCGCTTCTGAGTTCTTCAGCCCAAGGCCACCAGCTTTTCCTTTGCCTCCTTTCCCTCTTCATGGTTCAGTGAAGCGCGTAGCATGGTAATTCTCTTTCTTTGGCTTTTCGCGTTTAGGGTTTTACTTATCTTTTACACATTATGGGTTACTGTCTTCTTCTTGATTAATTGCTTGATTAGATTAAGTGTTGACTTTGATTTGCATGTTGTGTTTATTTTTGATTTCGTTGGAGATACACGAGAAAGGATGAAAGAACGTGCATTACCTTTACTGAAGAGGGGAAGGAATGGCGGAGGTGCTCGGAGGCTCGACGGTGAAGGGTGCGGATGAAAGCTTTAACTGGTATCTTTGTATGCTTCTATTGGTTTTATGATGATTATGAACTGAAAACCCTGGTTTGTGTATTCTTTCTTCTTCTTCTTCTCTTGCTATGACTTTGTATGCTTTATTGCCTTTGAAACGCTTGTTGCCCTTTTCGCCTCTTCTCTGAGTTTCCTGCCTTATTGCTTCTCTGACTTTCTTCTTTGCCCCATGATGAGCCTAGGGCTCTGAGGGCCTGTGGGTTTGACTCTGAATGCTCTTGGTTGCCTTGAACGATTTGCCCTCTTGTACACTTCTGAATGCCTTTGCCTTTTGAATATGCTCTCTATTCTCTTTCTGGCCTGTGTTTCCTTGGTTGCTTATTACTTTTGGAATGTTGGCTTAGGATGGTGCTTGAAATACCCTATGATGATGTAAATCTGAGGGTTTGTGGGTTTGATGCAGTATGCTATGGCAGGTCTGATGCTTTTTGGTGAGATAGGTTTATGGTATTGGACATGGTCTCATTGTTTTTGACAGTAGGCAGGTTTTATTAGGCCATTGCAGGCTTATGCTTCAGCTGGTGAGGTTTTTAACAGGTTTCAGGTTGTTATGGTTTAGGCCCTTAGCATGTTGTTTCAAGTTTTGCATATGCAGGTGTTTTTAGTGGTTAAGGTTTTTTATGGTTTGACAGTAGGGTGAGGCTTAATGCTTGTTGGTTTAAGCTAATGCAGGTTTTTTATTTGTGTGTTTGGTGTTCTGGTTAAGCTTGAGACTTAACAGCTTGTATGCAGGTTTTTCTTGTGGTTAGGCTTTGGTTTTGACAGTGGTTTGTATGGTCTCAGGCTTGAGGCCTAGCAGGTTGTGTGTTTTGAGGTTATGCTGGTTATTGCTTGATGGTTGTCTTTGGAGGTCTTTTCTGTTTGATATCTTTCTCCCTTTTCTTCTACTGTGTTTTGTCCTTTTTGTATATGTTTCTCTCTTCTGCCTAAAGCCTAAAAACCTGCATTCTTATCTCTTTTTTCTTCTCTCTCTCAGTACAGTTGAATATTAAACTATGCTTTTTTTCTGTACTTTTTCTGAAAGGGCCATTGGGAAATGATGAAAAGTGAACAACTTGCTTGCATAATAGTTTTCCTCTGCATCTTTTATCTTTTCTTTTGACAGATTTTGTACCTTTGGAACTTCTTTGATATCTTTGCCAAATCCTCTTCTTGACAGCTTTGAATAGACTCTTTGGCATTTTTGACAGCAAGTTGTACTTTTTGGATTTTTTGACAGAAAGTTGCAATTTGATTTTTAGTTGGGTTTGAACTGTGCAGTTTGAGATTTTGAACTTATGCATTTTGACACTTTGCATTTTTGCATTCATGATTAGCAAATAAAACTCGTCCCTCTTTGTGAACCGGGAGAAATCCCGTGATTTGCAGAGAGGGTTAACTGATCCCAATCAGTGGCCCTTAATGATGAATTTCTTTTATCTGTCTTTATTTATTTATCAGTCACTGACTTTTCTCCTTTTCTTTTTGCAGATGAGTAATTGAATGGAGGGGAGCAAAGTGAAGAATGAAGAATTGGGGACTTTAGAAAATATTTAGAAAAATAGGATAGTTTTATTTTTAATTTAATCATTGTAAACTATTATTATTATAAATACTTCGTAAATGAATACTTGTATCCAAATAATAATTGTAACAAATATTAAATATGAAATAAAAATTCTATTGATCCATTTAATTCTTTTCAATTCCTTTTCAATTATTTACTTATTATTCATAGTTCCTTAAATTAAAATAAATGAAAATTAAATTCCAGATATTTAATTCTTAGAATAATAAATAATCAACTAAACATTGATTCTATGTTGATCAAAATAAATGAACTTGGCGCCTCCATCATCCAAAGCAACGCACAGTCAAACGCAATAACTGATCAGACGCATTCCTCTCTTACTGATTTCTTACCAAGCACTTTAAATCCAAACTGCATATTTCTTTTGACTGGTTCAATCAAACGAACGTGAATTCAAACCAACTGCAGTCTTTTACTGATTAAATCAAATAATGCGAATTCAACCCAAATCTCGGAATGTCTTGCAAAACACTGTAGAATTTAGATCTTTCTGAGAACGCGCGCAGAAACCCTAATTCCTGATTAAATTCCAAAGAGCGTTCACCTGATCAAAATTGAGCCAAAATCAACCAAAACCCTAAGCCAACTGTGTGAAACAATCCAGAGCCCTAAAAAAATTAATAAAACCCTAATTTTTTGTTTGACTGACGAGAAAAGTCCGTTTGTCCGATTCTTGAGCCAATCTGAAAAATCAGGCAACGCCTGAAGCTGTGATTTGAGAATAACGCGAGGGCAAATTTTGGGGTACAACAGTTGCCCCTGTTCAATCTTCTTGAACCTGAAGAGTTAGATTGGCAAGTTTGCCTTTCGCGACTTGAAGGTAAAAGAAGATTGGACACTAAAGTGCCCAGAAAATTTGCACTCGGCGATGTGATGGTAGAGGTGAATGGGCTTAAAGATGCCATCTGATGCGATAGAATCTTGTCGGGGAATGGGCTTAGAGATGCCATCTGATAATGGGCATAAAGATGCCATTTGGTGATGGGCTTAAAGATGCCATCTGGTGACTGCTGGTAGGAGGATGGGCTTATAGATGCCATCTGGAAATGGGCTTAAAGATGCCATTTGGAAGTGTTGAACTGTATGTCAATGGTGAGTGGATAAGTATCATAAAGCCACCCATGTTCTGGAACATATCTGATTTGGGGGTCCGAATAAGCAATAGATTGACATCCATGTCTGGAGAATCCGTAAACTATTTTCAGGAGTTGAGATTGAATAAGCAATAGAGCAACGTCCGTTGTTGGGAAGCATCCGTAAACTGTTTTGAAGTTGAGATTGAATAAGCAATAGAGCCACATCCGTTGTTGGGAGGCGTTCGTAAACTGTTTTCAAAAGTTGAGAAGAGTCTGAACAAGTTGGTAGATTAACATCCGTTGTTGGGAAGAATCCGTAAACTGTTTTCAGAAGTCTTGAGAAGAATCTGAACAAGTGATAGGTTAACATCCGTTGGAGAACCCGTGAACTGTTTTCAGAAATCTTGAAGTTGAAGAGGAACCGGTGTAGGGTTTCCTGAGGATTAGCTCGTGTAAAACTGCATCTGGATGAATCTGGAATAAGTATCAGAATGTCGCCGTGTCCGGGTCACATCTGAACTATTTCTGGATGAATCTCGTAAGATGATCTGTGTCTGTCGACTGATCTTACCTGAAAAGGCAAAGAGTTAGTTGTATGCAATGTTATGATGCATGATGCAATGTATGTGACATTAATGTTTATGATATGAATGTAATGAATGCGCATGTAAGCTGATGAGTTATCTTGCTGAGGATAAATGAATCTTGGACGGCTGAAGATAAAAGAATCTTGACCGCTGCCGGGAAAATAATTCCTTGGCTGTTGCTGGGGAAGAGAATTCCTGATGACCTCTACTGGGGAGTTCCAAACTAGTAGACTCATGCTGGGGAGGCAAGATTGAGAATCTTCAGCTCGGTGGGAAGTAACTCTGGCGACTTCACTGGGGAACTCAAGATTTGCCCTCCCAAAACTCTGTGGGGAGAAGGTTCATTAGTCTGGCTCCGCTGGGGATTGATAATTTGAAGTTTTAGCTTTGCTGGGGATAATGAAGCTTGACTCTGAGTGGAGTTAGCTTCTGGAAGGTTCTCTGGCTGGGGATTGCGAGAGTCCTCTGATTATTGCAGGTGAAGGCTTGGAATCTGAACAAGCGATAGATTGACATCCGTTACTGGAGAATCCGTAAACTGTTTTCAGAACGTTGAGAAGAGTCTGAACAAGTGATAGGTTAACATCCGTTACTTGGAGAACCCGTGAACTGTTTTCAGAACGTCTTGAGATTGAATAAGCAATAGAGCAGCATCCGTTGTTGGGAAGCGTCCATAAACTGTTTTCAAAGGTTGCATCTGAACAAGCTGATAGATTAACATCCGTTGTTGGGAAGAATCCATAAACTATTTTCAGAAGTCTTGAGAAGAATCTGAACAAGCGATAGGTTAACATCCGTTACTTGGAGAACCCGTAAACTATTTTCAGAAATCTTGAAGTTGAATCAGCAATAGAGCAGCATCCGTTGTTGGGAAGCGTCCGTAAACTGTTTTCAAAGGTTGCATCTGAACAAGCTGATAGATTAACATCCGTTGTTGGGAAGAATCCATAAACTGTTTTCAGAAGTCTTGAGAAGAATCTGAACAAGCGATAAGTTAACATCCGTTACTCGGAGAACCCGTAAACTGTTTTCAGAACGTCTTGAGATTGAATAAGCAATAGAGCAGCATCCGTTGTTGGGAAGCATCCGTAAACTATTTTCAAAGGTTGCATCTGAACAAGCTGATAGATTAACATCCGTTGTTGGGAAGAATCCATAAACTGTTTTCAGAAGTCTTGAAGAAGAATCTGAACAAGTGATAGGTTAACATCCGTTACTTGGAGAACCCGTGAACTGTTTTTAGAAATCTTGAGATTGAATAAGCAATAGAGCAGCATCCGTTGTTGGGAAGCGTCCGTAAGCTGTTTTCAAAAGTTGCATCTGAACAAGCTGATAGATTAACATCCGTTGTTGGGAAGAATCCATAAACTGTTTTCAGAAGTCTTTGAGGAGGAACCGGTGTAGGGCTTCCTGAGGATGAGCTTGTGTAAAGTTGCATCGGGTTTTTGAACACTTTTGACATTCGAATGCCCCAAGTGGTGATGTAGATAAATTCCTGGCTTGTTACAGGTGTTGATCTGTAATTCTTCAGACGTGCCCTGGCTGGATACAGGAGTCGAGTCTGGAAATGTGATAGTTGATTTGTTGAACACTTTTGACATTCGAATGCCCCAAGTGGTGATGAAAGAATCTTGAATCAGATTACTCTGCATATTGAGAGATTTCTTGAAATCTTGACTGGACTGCCCCAGGTTAACTGAACTTTGAAAGATCTGTTGGACCTTGACTGGACTGCCCCAGGTTAATTGAATTGTGCTATGTCATGCCCCTTGCTGATAGGAGATTTGATGGAAGTGTCATCCTCTTGAAGTGATTTTTGCTTACTGAGAGAGTTTTCGTTCCTCCGAACATTCGTTGTATGAATTTCTTTGCTGTCAAACAAAAAGCCAAATGCAGACAGTGATTTTCAAATAATGCAACGTTTATGTTTGTCTCGAAGTTTTGAAAAATGCGTTTCTAGCAGAAACTTTTTTATAAGACAAATCAACACAAGATTTAGAGTAAAGCCTTACAGGAGTCAGGATACCTTTTGTAACAGTATGCTTTCGAACTAACCCATGCTTCAATTAGGACTTTTAAAGGGTTGTAACGTGGCTTGGTTCACGGTTTAAGAAACAAAGGATAAATGCTCAAAATATATTTGTACCCACCCGCTCTTCGTGATGTTCTCCGACCTAAGCTCAGTTAATTGTGCGTCACACTCCGTTTTGAGTTTGGAATGACTTTTGGGCGATGGTTCACCAGTTGAATTTGGGGAGACGGTCATCATCTCTTTTTTTCTTTTTCAACATTTTTCATGTTGCTGAGGATTTTGTAATGACCTCACTATTTTGATTTTGATTTGTTATCCCTAACTTTTGCCTAACTGTTCCCGTTTTTCGGGATTACCGTCAGCGGGATGCCCCAGCTTTCTTAAGCCTCCTTTATAGGTTTTGGCTTGGTGGCCTTTTCGCTTTTGAGAGATTGACTGTCTATGTGATAGGGAACCACCCCTGTCTTTTGATTCCAAAGGAATGCTTTCTTTTTCGACATCGTTCATTGTATTACGAACTGAGAGTTTGCGACTTCAATGTGCATCTGCTTTTGGATTAACTGAGATACTACCCTGCCCCAGGTTTATATCAAAGGTTTTGATTGTTCAGAACATAAAACTCCTACTTCTTTAGCTCGAAGGGGTTGACTAGGGATTAACTTCCTTATAACTCCAGTGTTTGAGGATTGAAAGAAATGCCTGTACATCATCAGCAAGGTCTGTTCAAAAGCATACTGTATAAGATCATGGTATTGTTTCGTCATCCTCCCTCTAAAGGCTTACAGCTTTTTATCAAGAGTCAAATATCATAAAGAAAAGCATAAGAGTAGTGAAACGAATGGATGAATTCAAGACAAACATATGCAATGCATTAATGAAAACAGAGTTTATCATCAACAGATAATTGTTTGACAGCAAAAGAAATTACAACTTTGAAAGTTCAAAAAGAAGCAAAAGTCTTTCAGCTTGAGCTTCGTCACTTCGAGTGGAGAACCCTTTAACGGAAGATTTTCATCTCGCCGTCTGGCATGAATTCCAGCACCCCAATGTCGATCAGATCTTGAATCTTGTTCTTCAAGGCCTAACAGTCATTGGTGTCGTGTCCCGGACTGTAGGAATGGTAAACACAAAATGCGTCGGGATGGTAGTGAGGAGAGGAGATATTGGGCTTCTGAGGAGGGTCCTTTAGGGTGAGCAAGTTGACCTCCATCAGACGCTTCAGTATGAAAAATGATGGTATTTCAGTCTCCGTAAATTGTCTTCCCGACGTTTCTTGCTTACGCCGATTACCTCGTTGACGCTGGCGAGGTTGTTGATGGGCTTGTGACCCTGAAGCAAGCAAAGGAGCTTTCCCCTTGTCTTCTTGAGTGGATGGAGGCTGAGCGGTGACTTGCCCTTCAACCTCAGATGTTTGCCCCAGTTGGTTGTTTGGAAGCAGTTGGCGGACAAGAACTCTGAGTTCCTCTTGTCTTTGGGATAGGTCTTGGATGAGAGCCATCTGGCCCACCAACTGTCCCATTATTTGGGTCCTCAATGTTGTCAGATCAAACTGCAGCTCCGCAAGTTGATCACTCCCGGCATTGTTGGAATTCCCCAAGCCCTTTGTGAGGAGAGCTTTCATCTCTTCTTGCCCCAAAGACAAGTTCAGGAACATCTCCTGCAGCTGAGCAGTCTGGTCTTGAATGTCTTTGACAGACCTTTCTAGGGCCATCTCTTGCTGAAATAAACAGCAGGAGAGTAAGGAAACCTGAAAAAGGAAAGATTGTCAAAATGCAATGCATGATATGTGGATGCATGCTTTCAAGGATCTCTTGGGGTAAACACAAGAAAATGTTAGAGGTTGAACTTTGCTCTTGGATTGGAGATCTCTGCACCGGTGGACGTCCTTCCACGAGAATCAAGCTCACCATGTCAAGTGGGTCATAGCCACTGATTCAAGTTGTTGCGCTTGATCTTTGATTGGAGAGCTTTGTATCGGTGGATGTCTTTCCATGAGAATCACGCTCACCATGTCAAGTGGGTCATCTCCATTGATTCAAGTTGTTGCGCTTGATCTTTGATTGGAGAGCTTTGTATCGGTGGATGTCTTTCCACGAGAATCACGCTCACCATGTCAAGTGGGTCATCACCACTGATTCAAGTGGTTGTACTTGAACTTTGACTGGAGAACTTTGTTTAGAGGAGAAACCTCTTGCCCCTTGGTAGATGTCTGGTTCAACGTAACCCTGCATCAAAAGAACCTTCGAGATCCTTGAAATGGTTATTGAAAATGCTATGGTATGATGTTATGATGTTATGTACATGTATGCAAAAAGCAAGTGAGTGTATATACAGGCAAACATATTCACACAAATCAAACAAGTCCTTAGGTTTAGGCTCGCATGAGGTTTAGGTAAGTACCCTCTTGAAGTTAGTTGGCTCATCCTGTCCTAAAATAGAAACCGGGTTCTAAGGAGCTCAATATCATTGGATTGTTTTCTGTGTTCATTGTTTCGGTTTGGCCACTTAACTGGCGACCAAAATATTCCAAGAAAACAACCCTCAAATGAGTGTAGTATCGAGTATCTACCAACTTTGGACTGCACCAAAGTCGGTCATCTCACTACCCTAAAAAGGCTAAGATGGTCAAATAAGGTTCTAAGAGTTCGTTAGTGCTTCATGACATCACACAGCGGCCCCGTACTCTCCTTGACTACTCAAGGGTTACCGGTACTCACAAATATGTCACACTAACATAGCTTACTGCTTCAACCATGTCGGTATACCCCGCACAGTTCCCTCGCAGTTTTTTGCTATTTACCTAAGAAGGTGCCCCAAATCCGGGTGGAGGATTTACAACAATCCCAAACAAAGAACCCCAAAAGATAAAGCAATCAAGTCAATCAAAGCAAGAAAGTAAAGGTGATCTAAACCCTAAGGTAACCCCACTTTGAGTAGTAAGTCCCCAGCAGAGTCGCCAGTTCTGTGATACGGTGGGAGAACTGACTGTGGTTTTGCGTTCGTATTCGCACTTGTGCGGTTGAGCAAGAGTCGCCACCGACTTTTTATTTTATCCTAAAGGAAAGGTTAAAAAAGCACAGCAAAAACCTTTTGAGATATTTCGTGGGTTCGGGGGGTAGATTATGAAAAGGGAAGGTATTAGCACCCTTTTCATCCATGGTTATCCATGGGCTCTTAGTTACTTGGTTTTTTAGATCACTTGCCTTGATTTTTCGATTGCTTGAAAATGTGGTGTGTGTGAGTGTTTTTGAAAAATGTTTTTAGAAGAAGATGCCTTGTCTTAGGCTAACCTTGTAACAATTCTTTACTCGAATATTTTACAAAGGCGTGTATCTTTTCGAAAAGATGTTTCAAATGTTTTTGAGAGTTTGTTTTGAAAGTGTTGTGGATTGTGGTTTTTGAAAAGAAGGCAAGTGTTTTTGCAATTTGATCTCAAGCAACTAAGAGTTTTGTCTACCCTATTGTACTCAAAGGTTTTCTCTATGTTTTCAACCCCTTTAACAATTTTGTTCCACCATTGAATTTGGTGGACAATCTTGCGTTTAGGAAGTTTTAACGGGACGGGCGCGGGTCATCATATGGACCATGAATACAATGGTGCCAAGTGTCTTTGGCAATTTGCTTTGAAGGGACTATGATCATTCCGTTTAGGCAACATTCGAAAGCGTCATCGAGGGACTTATGAACATTTGAATTTGTTTTGCCAAAGATACTCGACGTGCAAGCATGGCCCATTTCGGAAGGCAACATGTGGGATTACCCTAGAGGGTGCAAATGTGATTGTGTATTGATTTCATGTATTTGTCTTGTATTAGGTTATCTAGCGTTTAATTTTATGTACATACAAACCCTAGGTCTAATCATGGTATAATTGAAAGCGGTAAATTGCGAAAATGTAAAATCTACGCTATTACAAAGTAAGTATCCGGGAGTGGGGGTACAATATTCACAAATGGGGATGAGACTTATAGTATCCAATAAGTTACAACCAAATCGAATTTGCGATCAAATGTAAATAAGGTATATCAATGTATAAGATAAACAAATGTGTATAGGAGCAATGTAAATGTATTTGTATTGTGTAAGTGTGAGATGTGATTATTGAACATGTATTAAGTATTGTTTAACTTAAAGAAAAATTAAATATTTATTTAATTAATTAGTCTTGTAATCTTGTATTTAGACATGTATGAAAAGAATGTTTTAACGAAAAGAAAAATAATATTCTAAGTTTGAAAGTTATTATTTTACATTGGATATATAAAAAAGGTATCTTTGTATTATTAGTAAGAATATTTGAATTAGAAGAAAAAAAGTGTTTTCAATTTTAATTATATGATGTAAAAAATTTATTTATGTACAAATAAGTATTTTACTAAAAAAGGGTTTAACATTCTAATTACATTATATTTTCGTATTAATACATTAATGTATTATTATATTATTTTGTATTTTATTTAATTATATTAGTATATAAAAAAGGGTATTGTTAGTGTAAAAAAAATAAAATAAAAGGAAATTAGTATTAAGTAAATTATTATTGTAAAATGATATTAGTTAAAATACTAAAAGAATAGACAAGATAAAGAAAAATGAATGGGCTTGGTCAGAGTTGGAAAACAACAGAGGGGGTGCCAATTTGAGTGGATTTGGGCTTTAGTGCTTCAGAGATGGGCGAGGCCCATGTTGCCATAACACACTTTAGGGTTTGGAGTTTTTTGTTTCAATTGGGAATATGCTTAGGGTTTTATGAGCAGCGGCGGAGTTCGTGTTTCTCGTTCTCGTCTTCTTCACGTCTTTCTCCATTCGCTTCTGAGTTCTTCAGCCCAAGGCCACCAGCTTTTCCTTTGCCTCCTTTCCCTCTTCATGGTTCAGTGAAGCGCGTAGCATGGTAATTCTCTTTCTTTGGCTTTTCGCGTTTAGGGTTTTACTTATCTTTTACACATTATGGGTTACTGTCTTCTTCTTGATTAATTGCTTGATTAGATTAAGTGTTGACTTTGATTTGCATGTTGTGTTTATTTTTGATTTCGTTGGAGATACACGAGAAAGGATGAAAGAACGTGCATTACCTTTACTGAAGAGGGGAAGGAATGGCGGAGGTGCTCGGAGGCTCGACGGTGAAGGGTGCGGATGAAAGCTTTAACTGGTATCTTTGTATGCTTCTATTGGTTTTATGATGATTATGAACTGAAAACCCTGGTTTGTGTATTCTTTCTTCTTCTTCTTCTCTTGCTATGACTTTGTATGCTTTATTGCCTTTGAAACGCTTGTTGCCCTTTTCGCCCCTTCTCTGAGTTTCCTGCCTTATTGCTTCTCTGACTTTCTTCTTTGCCCCATGATGAGCCTAAGGCTCTGAGGGCCTGTGGGTTTGACTCTGAATGCTCTTGGTTGCCTTGAACGATTTGCCCTCTTGTACACTTTTGAATGCCTTTGCCTTTTGAATATGCTCTCTCTTCTCTTTCTGGCCTGTGTTGCCTTGGTTGCTTATTACTTTTGGAATGTTGGCTTAGGATGGTGCTTGAAATACCCTATGATGATGTAAATCTGAGGGTTTGTGGGTTTGATGCAGTATGCTATGGCAGGTCTGATGCTTTTTGGTGAGATAGGTTTATGGTATTGGACATGGTCTCATTGTTTTTGACAGTAGGCAGGTTTTATTAGGCCATTGCAGGCTTATGCTTCAGCTGGTGAGGTTTTTGACAGGTTTCAGGTTGTTATGGTTTAGGCCCTTAGCATGTTGTTTCAAGTTTTGCATATGCAGGTGTTTTTAGTGGTTAAGGTTTTTTATGGTTTGACAGTAGGGTGAGGCTTAATGCTTGTTGGTTTAAGCTAATGCAGGTTTTTTATTTGTGTGTTTGGTGTTCTGGTTAAGCTTGAGACTTAACAGCTTGTATGCAGGTTTTTCTTGTGGTTAGGCTTTGGTTTTGACAGTGGTTTGTATGGTCTCAGGCTTGAGGCCTAGCAGGTTGTGTGTTTTGAGGTTATGCTGGTTATTGCTTGATGGTTGTCTTTGGAGGTCTTTTCTGTTTGATATCTTTCTCCCTTTTCTTCTACTGTGTTTTGTCCTTTTTGTATATGTTTCTCTCTTCTGCCTAAAGCCTAAAAACCTGCATTCTTATCTCTTTTTTCTTCTCTCTCTCAGTACAGTTGAATATTAAACTATGCTTTTTTTCTGTACTTTTTCTGAAAGGGCCATTGGGAAATGATGAAAAGTGAACAACTTGCTTGCATAATAGTTTTCCTCTGCATCTTTTATCTTTTCTTTTGACAGATTTTGTACCTTTGGAACTTCTTTGATATCTTTGCCAAATCCTCTTCTTGACAGCTTTGAATAGACTCTTTGGCATTTTTGACAGCAAGTTGTACTTTTTGGATTTTTTGACAGAAAGTTGCAATTTGATTTTTAGTTGGGTTTGAACTGTGCAGTTTGAGATTTTGAACTTATGCATTTTGACACTTTGCATTTTTGCATTCATGATTAGCAAATAAAACTCGTCCCTCTTTGTGAACCGGGAGAAATCCCATGATTTGCAGAGAGGGTTAACTGATCCCAATCAGTGGCCCTTAATGATGAATTTCTTTTATCTGTCTTTATTTATTTATCAGTCACTGACTTTTCTCCTTTTCTTTTTGCAGATGAGTAATTGAATGGAGGGGAGCAAAGTGAAGAATGAAGAATTGGGGACTTTAGAAAATATTTAGAAAAATAGGATAGTTTTATTTTCAATTTAATCATTGTAAACTATTATTATTATAAATACTTCGTAAATGAATACTTGTATCCAAATAATAATTGTAACAAATATTAAATATGAAATAAAAATTCTATTGATCCATTTAATTCTTTTCAATTCCTTTTTAATTATTTACTTATTATTCATAGTTCCTTAAATTAAAATAAATGAATATTAAATTCCAGATATTTAATTCTTAGAATAATAAATAATCAACTAAACATTGATTCTATGTTGATAAAAATAAATGAACTTGGCGCCTCCATCATCCAAAGCAACGCACAGTCAAACGCAATAACTGATCAGACGCATTCCTCTCTTACTGATTTCTTACCAAGCACTTTAAATCCAAACTGCATATTTCTTTTGACTGGTTCAATCAAACGAACGTGAATTCAAACCAACTGCAGTCTTTTACTGATTAAATCAAATAATGTGAATTCAACCCAAATCTCGGAATGTCTTGCAAAACACTGTAGAATTTAGATCTTTCTGAGAACGCGCGCACAAACCCTGATTCCTGATTAAATTCCAAAGAGCGTTCGCCTGATCAAAATTGAGCCAAAATCAACCAAAACCCTAAGCCAACTGTGTGAAACAATCCAGAGCCCTAAAAAAATCAATAAAACCCTAATTTTTTGTTTGACTGACGAGAAAAGTCTGTTTGTCCGATTCTTGAGCCAATCTGAAAAATCAGGCAACGCCTGAAGCTGTGATTTGAGAAAAACGCGAGGGCAAATTTTGGGGTACAACAGGGTCCATTTAGGAATGCACACTTCACGTCCATCTGACATATGTGCCAACTGTTTATTTCTGCTAGACCAACAACCAACGTAATTGTTTTGATCCTAGCAACAGGTGCAAAAACTTCGTCGAAGTTTATTCCTTCTTTCTGTAGAAATCCTTTCGCCACAAGTCTTGCTTTGTGTCGAGTTACTTCACCTTTCGAATTCGTTTTCACTTTGTATACCCACTTGACATCAATTGCCTTCTTGCCTTGAGGCAATTCGACAAGTGACCAAGTGTTGTTGTCTTCGATAGACTTTACTTCTTCGTTCATTGCTTTCACCCACTTCGAATCTTTTAATGCTTCAGCTGCATTAATAGGTTCGACATCTGCATAGAAAGCATAATGTACCAGCTCACCTTCATTATCTATTACATCATCTGATGTAATCATACAATCTTGCAATCTTGCAGGCATGCGTCTTGTTCTTTGAGGTCTGCTTATACTTGGTATATCTGATGGTTCCTCTTGTCGAACTTCTCTTTCGACTTGAGTTTGTGGCTCTTCGAATAGGATTCCCATTGAATCTTTCTTGACATTTGCAGTCCAATCCCATTCTTTAAACTCATCTATGATCACGTCTCTGCTGATCACAATCTTCTTGTTCTCTGGATCGAACAACTTGTAGCCTCCTGTCGAATGATATCCAACTAGGATCATTTGACTTGACTTGTCATCAAGTTTTCTTCTCAACTGATCTGGCACATGTCTATGTGCAATAGATCCAAATACCTTCAGATGACTCAAGCTAGGCTTCACACCAGACCAAAATTCTTCTGGAGTAATTCCTTCTAGCTTCTTTGTAGGACATCTGTTCAAAAGGTATGTTGCAGTCGAAACAGCTTCACCCCAAAACTCTTTAGGTAAACTCTTGCCTTTCAACATACTTCTCACCATATTCATGATGGTTCGATTTTTCCTTTCTGCAATTCCATTTTGTTGTGGAGTATAGGGTGGCACCACCTCATGCACAATCCCTTCCTTTTCACATAATCTGTCGAAGTCTTTCGACACATATTCTCCACCACCATCAGTTCTCAAAACTTTGAGCTTTCGACCACTTTTTCTTTCGACCATAGACTTAAACCTGGTAAATACTTTGATCACTTCACTTTTCTTCTTGATCAGGTAAGTCCATAGCTTTCGACTGAAATCATCTATGAATGTAACAAAGTATTTGTTACCTCCCATCGAATCCACCTGGATTGGTCCACATACATCAGAGTATATGACTTCAAGACTAGCCTTCGATCTGCTTCCTGCATCCTTGCTGAAGCTATTCTTGTGTTGATTCGCCTGCACACATTTCTCACATACCTCGTTTGGAATGTCATTTTCTGGCAATCCTGAAACCATATTTCTTCTCTTCAAATCTCTGATGTCTCTGAAGTTGAGATGACCTAGTCTATAATGCCATATCCATTCATCTTTGCTAGCTGCAGTCGAAAGGCACTTGTGCTCCATCACATTTAGTTCAATCTTGAAGGTTCGATTCTGAGACATAGGAGCCTTCAAGATTACTCTCCCATTTGCATCAACGACTCTCATCAATTTATCTTTGATTGACACTTTATAATTCTTTTCGACCAACTGCCCTATACTGAGCAAATTGCTCTTCATGCCTGGTATGTACAACACATTGGAGATTACTGACCTTTTGCCATCATTCCCCATAATCATAACATCACCAATACCTTCAGCTTCCAGGGTATTGTCATTTGCAAATTTTACCATATTTTTCTTTGAGGGCTTTATATTGACAAACCAGTATTTCCTTCCAGACATATGTGATAAACATCCTGAATCTAAGTACCATTGGTCCTTGAATCTATCTTCATCTCTTGTTGTGACCATCAACATCATCTCTTCTTCTTCATGTTTTGCAAGCTTTGCATCACTTTCTTGATTCTTTCGTTTTTCTGGACAATCACTCGAATAATGTCCATATTTCTGACAATTGTAACATTGAATGTGACTCTTATCAGGTTTTCGACCACCACCTCTTCCTCTATTTGCAACACCACCTCTTTGGTTGCCTTGGTATGGTCTTCTTTGATTCGACATGTCTCCTTCGATTTGGTTTCCTCTACCATTCGATTTGTTGTAGCAACCTCTACCTCTGTCGAAACACTTTCCTTTGCCTTTGGTCTCTTTTGCTAAATGTGCCTGCAAGGCCACATCACTCTTCGATTTTCCTGCATCTCTTTCGTTCATTCTTTGTTCATGAGATTCAAGCGTCCCTTGAAGCTCTTCCTTTGTCAATTTCGACAAGTCTTTCCCCTCTTCTATCGCCACCACTATGTGGTCGAACTTAGGAGCTAAAGATCTCAAGATCTTCGACACAACAGCTCTTGTTGTTAACGCTTCTCCACATATCTTGATTTGATTTACTAGTTTTGTAACTCTAGTGAAGAAATCAGATATGTTTTTACTGTCTTCCATCTCAAGCAGTTCATAGGTCCTTTTGTGAGTTTGTAACCTCACTTCTTTCACCTTCTCAGCGCCTCCAAAAGACTTCTCAAGGATCTCCCAAGCTTCTTTTGCAGATTCTGAATCACTAACCTTTTCGAAATTGTCTGGACTGACACATTGATGAATTATAAATAATGCTTTATAACTCAGCTTCTCAGATTCTGTGTATTTCTTCTTTTCTTCTTCTGAAGCGTTTTCGCCAAGCGCTTCGACTCCATCTTTTACAAGGTCCCAAAGACCTTGACACCTGAATAAGACTTTCATCTGTTTGCACCAATTCTCATAGTTGTCAACTTTCAGAATTGGTAGCGTTGTTGGATAGTTTGCATTCCCATAACTTGTCATCGTGAATTCTTCAATCGTTTTTGATTGACACTTCCCTTGAATCGAAACAAAAGCTCTTGATACCATTGTAGGGGCAATTCCGAGGAGAGAGCATTTTACTTGGGACACACCTTTGTGAGAGACACACCACTTGTCCATCTAAAACCTTAAGGTGATAGATGAGTGGGTGTTCTCACTTATAAAGTGCTCAATCTTCCCTTTTATAATCAATGTGGGACTTCTTCCTCACACTTGATTCTCAACACTCCCCCTCAAGTGTGAGTCACAATGCTCCCCCTCATGTAGAATGACTCTCTTCCACATACACTTGTACCACCGCTTGATACAAGTAAGTCGGTCCCTATCTCGAAGAGGTAGAGTTTCTCTCTGCCCACAAACTGTGGAAAACTTTCTTAATCACTTGGTTTTAGATGGACAAGTGGTGTGTCTCTCACAAAGGTGTGTCCCAAGTAAAATGCTCTCTCCTCGGAATTGCCCCTACAGTGGTATCAGAGCCTTTGGTTTCGAGATAGGGACCGACTTACTTGTATCAAGCGATGGTACAAGTGTATGTGGAAGAGAGTCATTCCACATGAGGGGGAGCATTGTGACTCACACTTGAGGGGGAGTGTTGAGAATCAAGTGTGAGGAAGAAGTCCCATATTGATTATAAAAAGGAAGATTGAGCACTTTATAAGTGAGAACACCCACTCATCTATCACCTTAAGGTTTTAGATGGACAAATAGTGTGTCTCTCACAAATGTGTGTCACAAGTAAAATGCTCTCTCCTCAGAATTGCCCCTACAATTATAACAACTACATTTTTAATTCTATATATAAAAAATATTATATATTCTTTTGAAGTTGACAACCAATAAAAAAAAATATTTAATACGATGTCTTTCATTTTTTTTCTTCTATTATTATTTAAGAAATGAAAATCTATTATATCACTTATAATTAGTGGGATTTTTTATTATTTAATGATATAAGATAGTGTTTGCAGCTTATGTAATAATGCAGATGAATCTATAGAATATTTATACTTTGACTATCATTATACTCTTACCATTTGGAAACAGGTTCTTGCTTGGCTGGAAATTCATTATCAACCTAAAAACTGGCAGGAGGAATTGGACGGAGAACTAGTGTTTTAAAACTTGCCTTCCCTGAGACCATCTATAGGATATGGGTTTACAAGAACAATGTAATGTTTAATAATCATATTCATAATGATACTTACAACAACATTATTGATTATATAGTATATAGATGTTTAATAATCATATTCATAATGATACTTACAACAACATTATTGATTATATAGTATATAGATGTTGGCTTTATAAGAATGTTATGAGCCATATAGCAAAACTTATGGTATACGTTAGGGCGGTTGGATCCTGTATGATCACCATGTATTCTAATAACTTTTTGAGTTAATATTTTTTTTTATTTGATTAAAAAAATTATTGAGATATTTGTGTGTTCGTATAAGTACGGGTATGATACGTGTATTTGTTATCAAAATATAATAAAAATTAAACTGTTTAACCAAATAAATTTATTAAATTTAAAAGAGATAATAAATCGATGTTTATAATTCTTTTCATTTATAAAAATATTTGAGTCAACAATATATATTTTTTTATATATAATATTTTTTTTGTTTTGACATTATTTTCAAAAATATTTAAACTAACAATAAATTTATTTCATTTTTATTCAATATTTTTATTAGTTCATGTTTCCGTTATAATAGTTTTAATTTCGTGTTTAAAAAACAATAAGGTATAATTTGATCAAAATTAATTTTTTATAGTTAGTGTGCACATTTGTTTTTAAAATGCAATAATAATAAAAAGGAAAAAAAAAGACAAAATTGTTGAATCAAAAGAATTTATTATTTTTAAAGATATTTGAATAAATAATAAATTTATTTCAGTTAATTTTCAATATTTTGATCAGTAGTTTTGTTGTTGATATAAATATCGGAAAAATATATATTATTGATCCGATATTTTTATAAATGATGTTCTATTTATATATGGGAGAAAATTTACTATTGAACTAAATACTTTTTTTTGTAAACGATTCTTAAACAAAAATCATATAATAATATTTGTATACACGAAAAAATCTATTATTGATTTAAATAGTTTTATATTTGATCCAAATATGAGATGAAAATATGTCACTTATAAATTAATTAAATATACTTTACAATTAATTTATTGGGCTAAATTTGTCTACTATTTACTTTTTTTACTTAATTATTCTAGAATGTATTCTATAAATGATTTCAATTCCTTTATTTTAATAAAACTATAACTTCTTTATTTCAACCTATTTTGTTTTTAAAAATAATTTTTTTTATATACCATAAAATTAATAATTGGTAAAGAAAAAAAATCATATTATACCTAATAAAAATAAATATATTCTCATATTTATAAAATAATAAATAAAAATACATAAAATAACTAAGAATATTTTGCATAAAACCAAATAATAGTAAAAGAAGTTACAATAGACTGGAAAAAAACTATAATGGGTTGCCCCAATACATAACCTTAATTTATTAGACAATAAAAGATAACATGGTGATTTTCCTTGTGCGCAATTTCATTAATTGTTTCTTTTTTATTTTCTTTTGCTTCTTTGAACCACACTCGTTTTGCCTCACTATGCCAAA
This sequence comes from Vicia faba, assembly GCA_948472305.1. Lineage (NCBI taxonomy): Eukaryota > Viridiplantae > Streptophyta > Magnoliopsida > Fabales > Fabaceae > Vicia > Vicia faba. The sequence continues at coordinate 1,334,450,413 of OX451737.1, read as the reverse complement.
CAAGCGCATAGACATCGCTTTTTTTTGGCCATAGACAGCTTTAAAGGCGCTGCCTAAACCAGCGCTGCTATAAGAAAAGACAACGTTTTGGATTAATCTAAAAAAGCGCTGTTATATGTCCCCTTTAACAACGCTTTTACTTTAAGAGCGCTTTCTTATGAACACCTTTAACGGCGCTTTTACTTCAGAGAGCGCTTTGGTAAGTACACCTTTAGTAGCGCTTTCTCATTTTAGACAACACTTTAGACAGCGTTTCTTGCATCTCTTTAGGCAGCGCTTTTCTTTAAAAGCGTTGTCTGTTCCCCACCATAGGCAGCGCTTTCCCATTTTAGGTAGCGCTTTCTCCCTACTTTAGACAGCGCTTTTCTTTAAAAGCGTTGTCTGTTCCCCACCTTAGGCAGCGCTTTCTCCCTAGTTTAGACAATTTTTTCTCCTTAAGCGTTGTCTAATGTTAACAATTTTTTTTTAAATATTAGACATATTTTCTCCTTAAGCGCTGTCAAATATTTTCTCCATTTTTTGCACCAGATTTTCACCATATTTTGCACCAGGTTTTCACCATATTTTGCACCAGATTTGGTAGCTTCAATCCAATATATATGCATCAAATTTGCATATAAAAAAAAATCTATACATATATAAATGATGATATATACAACAACTTGAAAATTGATGATACAACTTGAAAATTCTAAAAATTCTAAATTGATGTTTAATCTACATACTACTATCTTCGAGAATTTCTAAAAAACAACAACAAAGAACTTGTTAGCTCTATCTTCTACATCTACACCTATAACCTGAAACAAAACCAAAAGATCGAAATTCATACCATGATAAAACAAAACTGTATTCCAATTTATACTTAAAACTCAAAAGTTGTACTCAAAATTCTCATCAATGAAAGAAAGACAATATACCTTATAAAATTTTCAACTCCATAATGAATTGACATCATTCCTCCATAAGTTCATCCAATTGATCTTTTGAGTAATGAGCACAATTGAATTCGTCAAAGTACTACATAGTAAAATAATATATTATGTGATTTAGTTAAAACACTATGCTATTTTATGAGAAATATTAAAATAATTCATAAGTTAGAAATTCATACCATGGATGGAATCTCTATTCGGTCCAAAAGAAGCGTTTCTTTCATAAACCTCAACATGAAATAACCGCAATTTATACCATTACGTTGACGAGGACACTACACATGGAAAGAAAATACAGATATATATCAGGATATACCCCTTAACTAGTTTTATCAAGTATCATCACTAATATAATCAAAATTGTGAAAATATACATGCACTCTGATCCACGTAATGTTGTTGGTTCTACTCTTTGGTACTTGAATACCTCTTTGTGATTGAAAAGCTTATAAAACACTATAATCAAACATAAACGACTATTTAGAACAATCTCACATAGATAAATAAATATACACACAAATATTTAGAACAATCTCACTTACGTATCAATCGTCTTCTTTAAATCTGGGTATGTTGTCCAATCATTGTATAACAAATCCAGATAGTATACAATCTCTCTAACAGGATTAATCGTAAGCAACAATCAATGTCCACTGTAAAATTAAACAAATGTTTGATGGAAAGTTTCTACACAACGTCAAAAATTGAAAAATTATAATATATGAAGTTAGGATGAAAATCTAACCCGTTGCCAGTATTATATGGTAAAAAGAACAACTTTTATGTATCTTTTTTGACCATAAATAAACCGAGTACATACGATATGACATCATCTGGTTTTGTTAAAATTAACCCTACGTTGATGGTGTTGGGAGCTAAGAAAGCGAATATTTCTTCCAATCCACACGGCCACATCACTTTGTCATACAAAAACCTTAAATAAAAACATCATTAAAATTAGACTATATTCATTGAAATGAGTAAATAAATTGTTTATTTAATTAAACAAAGTTGATCGGGGTATACCTGATGTATGTATCGATAACACCGAGGCCTAAAGTAGAATATTGTAAAACTTGATCAATATCTTCTCTACCAATTGCTTCCATGTACTCATAACCAAAAATGTCTGCCTTCATAGGTATAAGACGAGTACCACCAATTGGAATATTTGTTATACCTATATATGTCCAAAGGCACGACCTTTACTGAGAAGTAGGTTTTTTGCTATCCGCGGTCTTCTTACCCCTACTGACTTGCTCTGTCTCTTTAGCATGCATCTAAATATCATTTAATTACTTAGGTGAAGTATAAGATCATTCTATGCATAAATATCATATAATTATGTTATACATCTTTTTTTGATGCAACTGACTCGGTTTGCTTCTTAATCCCCTTATCTTTTAATTTGGATTTCGTGGGAGTCTAACATTACCATGAAAAAAATGTATGTTAAATGGTCATAAAAAATTTGAATACTCAAAGGTTCATAATGGTTTAAAACATACCTTCTCATCTATGCAAATGAGGTTTGACGGCCATGCAACATACGATCTTATTGCCTCTCCCAGCAATGTTGTATCTGAAATATCGCCAGGAAAAGGTAATGGCGCATCCTTCTCTAAAGAAATATCAATTGATACTTTCATAAATCCAGCAGGAAGCGGTTTATGGTGAAGTACTTCTCCCAAGGTGTTATGCACTTTTCCCTTACCAACCATGCGATAAGTCGGTGACGATAAATACAACTGACAAGGTGAAATGCCCTAAACACAATAATAAATATGAAATTTTTAATGTGTATATATGTCAATTAAAAAAATTGTGCTAATTCATAATAATATATATTACCTCGGGAATTTTTTGTTGGAAATCACAATTGATACTATCTTTGTCACTAGTATCCTTGAACCCTAGACCTTGCCTTTCTGACATGTATTTTTCTTTGTCCTTTTCTAGCTCACGAACTTTAGCTTTTAATTTTTCTAACTCTTCCATCACTTATTTATTTCTATGACCTTTCCTCTTTTGATGGTTACCCAAAGATGTTTGAGTCACTCTGAATCTCTTACCCCTCACACGACCGGTATACTCAGGAACATTTAATACCCGACTAAGTATGCTCCTACAATCATGGTCTTCAGCTTGAGTTAAAGATTGAGATAGACTCTCCTGAAATTCATATGCATAGCAAAATAAATTAGTGGTGATTAAACTCATAATTTATTTATTTTAATAAGCTCGATATTTAATTAAAGGAATATTGATATACTTACACATTGCTCATAAATTTGCTGCACATCTTCCTTAACAACTCCATCCTTACCCACCCGGGCAGCCTTCCACAGAACATGTTCCTGAAGAGATGTTTCTTGACTTTTCTCCTCTTCTAACTACACATTAAGAAAAATAATAAAATCAATAATAACACATGATGAACAATTATATCATAACATTTATATATACTTACCAATCTTTGTTGTAAGCGTGCATATCTCATACGCCCTTTTTTGTATGGATACGGGGGACTTGATGCTCGTTGGCGATTCACGCCACTCACATCCTGAAAATCAGAGGTTCTTCTTTTTTCTTTGAAGGTTGCCCATTCTTCAAGTGAAATCAAGCCTGCATACGCTTGTGGACGCTCCGCATCAATAAAATTGTTATCGGCATCCCTAAGAAACTTGTTTGTCAAAAAAGATCGAAACCCTCTTAGTCTTTTTCCGGCCAATTGAAGACAATATGATTTTCGATCATCATCAATATTAAAATACCTCTACAAAAAACACAATATAAAAAGCGTCATTAATTTAAAGACATAAGCGAGGAAAAAAACCGAAAGACATCACACATGGCACATGTATTTCAGTCCATAATTTTTCTTTAACGGGTTTTAACTCACACCTTCTCCAATCATCACAAGTGATTGGAACTTATCTCCTCACAATGGAACCAATGTAACTTGTTAACATTGAACCGTTAGGCTCAATTAGTTGTTTGTCTTCATTCCAATGTACATCAAATTTGATACCTTTATCTCTTGCACGAATGATTGACTTCATAATTGTTATACCTCGTCTAATATCATTCTCCACATCACGAGCTGACTCTTTTCCATCATTATTAGAATCCATTTGACCTGTAACATTAAAGAACATAAACACCATACAAAATTCAAGTAACATAAACACAATATAAAAACATAAACACAATATGAATTACTAGTACCTATTTTATTAACATCTCTTTCGTTTCCATCATTATTATAAGCGGGATGTGATTTTTCCTCATTGATAGCCATTTGACCTGTAATATTAAATAAAAACATAAACACCATATAAAATTCAAGTAGAATTCAATTAATAAACACAATATAAAAACATAAACACCATATAAAATTCAAGCAGCATTGAATTAATAAACACAATATAAAAACATAGACACCATCTAAAATTCAAGTAGAATTGAATTAATAAACACAATATAAAAACATAAACACAATATGAATTACTAGTACCTTTTTCACTAACATCTCTTTCGTTTCTTGGTTGGAATATGAATTACTTGGCTCTTAACAACTCGGACGGATGGATTGATCCAAATTCCCTCATCATGATCATTTATAATATATGTTTCATCCACTATAATATTCTCATCTTGATCATTTCGTACATACGACTCATTCCCTCTAACATATGACTCATTCTCAACATCAACATCACTTTGATTTACACCGTTATCATCAATCACTTTGTTAGATAAAAGCACTATAGACCATTTTGTACTTGTCGGATCAGTGACATAGAACACTTGTTTAGCTTGAGAGGCTAGAATAAAAGGATCATTTTTGTACCCCACCCTATTAAGATCCACTTGTAAAAATCCCGACTTATCCATTCGTATGCCACTATTATGTACCCACTTGCAACCAAAGATAGGAATCTAAAACTTCTCATAATGAAACACCCAAATATGCTCGATAACCCTAAAATATGACATATTTGCATATTTGGGGGTTTAAGTCATTCATACTTGAAATGTGCATTGCTTCAGCTACAACAGTGACACCACTATTCTACATAGTGCTTTTATCATCTTGTTCTTTGGTATAAAATGTGTATCCATTAATTGCGTATGCGCTATAAGAAAACACGAGCAAACTCGGACCATATGCTAAACATCTCAACCTTTCTGTTATTGAAGCGGGATCTAAATCAAACTTTGAATTAATATGATCTTTGAACCATTGTATAAAACTTTGTTTGTGCTCTCGTACAATCCAATTTTCATTTCTATTCGGATTTAAACCCCGAAGTACATCCTTGTGCATTTCAACATACGGCTCAACCTCATTGTCATTGTGTAGAACATATAAATGCACTTGATCCCGTTCAACCCTTGATACTGTCACAATTTTATTTCCAATTAAATTTATTCCTTCCTTCCTCTCTAAAATATGAGATTGGGTAGTCCAATAGATTGAATATTAGTCAAATATTCAGTACAAAACTCAACCGCTTCTTGAACAATGTATCGTTCAACCATACAACCTTCTGGCCGACTTCAATTTTTGACGTACCCTTTTAATATTTTCATATAACGCTCAACAGAGTACATCCATCTCATATAAGCTGGTCCACACAATTGTGTCTCTTTCACAAGATGAACAACAAGATGTACCATAATGTCAAAAGATGAGGGAGGAAAATATATTTCAAGCTCACACAAAGTAATAACTATTTCTTTTTGCAATATTGGTAAGATCCCATGATCGATCACCTTACTACAAATTGACCAGAAGAAAAAACACAATTTAGTTATGGCGATTCTTACTTTTTATGGCAAAATAGAACGTATACCTATTGGTAGAAAATGATCCATTATAACATGGAAATCATGTGTCTTTAAACTTTTTAACTTGAGGTCTTTCATAGACACAAGTCTTCTAATATCTGAAGAGTAACCTTCTGGAACTTTAACTTCACTTAGAAACTTACACAATATTTTTTCTCCTTTCTAGATAAAGTATAAGCAGGAGGCAGAAAATATGTTCGTGTTCCTTTCTTCATAGGTCCTAATTCAGTTCTTATTCTCATCTCTATCAAGTCCTTTCTTGCTTTAAGCTCATCCTTAGACTTTCCTTGTATATTGAGTAACGTACCAATAACACTTTCAAATACATTTTTTTCAATATGCATAACATCAAGAAAATGTCTTACATACAACGACTTCCAATTTGGAAATTCAAAAAAAATTGACCTCTTCTTCCACCCACCTTTGACAAGCGTATTTGCAAAAGGCTTGCCAAACTGAGTACTCATATCTTTCACCTTCTCAAAATCTTGGTCACCTATCAACATAGGTGGAGCTCTATCATGTTGTGGATTTCCATTGAATTCCTTTCTCCACCCACGGTAGTGATGATTAGAATTTAAGAATCTACGATGACCGAGAAATACATTCTTTTGACAAAATTCCAATCGCTTCTAATTTGTGTGTTCTTCACAAATAGGACACGTTTTTTGACCTTTAATTCTATACCCTGATAGATTTCCGTATGCCGGAAAATCATTAATTGTGCCAAACAACATTGCTCTCAAATTGAAACTTTCTTTCCTATATCCATCATAAACCTCCACACCGTTCTCTCACAAAATCTTTAAATCTTCAATTAACGGTGTCAAGTATACGTCTATGTCATTCCCTGGTTGTTTAGGTCCAGAAATTAACATAGATAACATCATGTACTTGCGCTTCATACATAGCCATGGAGGTAGGTTATAAATCATCATAATCACAGGCCATATGGAATGTGAGATACTTTGAAGACCATGCGGGTTCATTTCATCTGTAGATAATGCCAAGCGAAGGTTTCTTGTTTCTCCTCCAAAATCAGGATAATCATTATCAATTTTCGACCACTATGGTGAATCTGCCGGATGTCAAAACTTTCCATCAATAATTCTTTCATCTGCATGCCAAGTCAAGTTTCTTGCATCGGTTTCACTATGAAACGTGCGTCTAAATCTCGGAATTATAGGAAAATACCATAAGACTTTGTTGGAGACAATTTTTTCTTATATTGAGATAAAACGCATTTATGACACTTATTTAACGATGCATATTCGTTTCGAAACAAAATGCAATCATTTGGACAAACATGTATCTTATCATAGCTCATGCCAATAGAGCACAACATTTTTTTGGACGCATATGTTCAATCAGGAAGAACATTATCCTCTGAAAGCATATCTTTCATAAGGACTAATAACTCTGAAACTTTTATCCGACCATATGTTGCCCGCCTTTAAGTTGTACAACTTTAATACTGCAGACAGTCTTGTGAATTTAGTGCAACCTTTATACAACGATTTCTATGCACCGCTTACCAACCTCTCAAACATTTTGGGACAATCCTGAAGATCTTCTTCAAGTGCTTCTACAATCTATTCGACACGATCACAATCATATGTATCTCTGTCATTGTCGTCTGAAGCATATGTCGTACTATCCCCCGGTTAACCATTCCCGTTACTTTTCTCACCATGAAATATTCAACATGTATAACTTAGATCAATTCCATTCCTCAGTAAATGCAATTCCAATCCAACTGCGTCAACCCGACCCCCATAACAATAACCCAAGCAAGGACATTTCATTCGACTGGGGTTTTCGGCATGTTTAACAGCAAACTTAACGAATTCTAATACCTCATTCTCGTACTCTTTTGACAATCGATTGGAAGACATCCATTTTTGTATCCATGGTTTTACTACTAAGTAGCCTAAACAAAAACACTATAATTAATCACGTACTTATAATAAAAGAACAACTAATTATCTGTAGAGAAGTCAGCAACTTCTAGAACCACACAACATAAGATTGTGAAAGTGGCTATAAAATCGGGCAGCAACTTTGTAAACTCCTTACCTGAGATGGTGATCATTTAGAAAGCCAAGCTGTTGAATATCATAACTCACAACTTTATCTCTGGACTAATCACAAAAGAAAAACAAAATCGCATTGAAGAACTTTAACACAAAATAAACTTCCTTTTATATATAACTTCAAATCATCTAATTTCTCTCACTAGCAGTGTGGGACTAGAAAATTATACTATGAAGTCCTCACTCATCATTCTTGTCCATAACAACTAAGACAAACAAATATTAAACCGCAAAGAATAAAGTTGAGAGAAAGAGATCTAACTTATTCAAAAAACTAAGACCCGTGACCCCATCTCAACAAAGTTAAACAAATAGAACAATTGAATAATCCAAGATATATCTATGTGGATTTCCCTGTTTCATTTGAGAAAATAAAAGACACTAAATATGATATCACAATCATCTATTTTTAATTATATTTTTCAGTATTAGATTTGTTAGTAGGCACTGCAAACGTTTTCACTATAACAATGCATGTATATATCTAAGATTCGATCATATAGTGATAAAACATGAGATGTCACAATCTTAAGTACTATTTATCTACTTGTATATATATCTAAGAAAATGATATAACCATACCAAATCATTCAAACAATATGTATCCGAATAAAGAATTAATTAGATTTAACATTACAACCAAAATAGAGAAAAGAAATAGCCAACTTCATATCTTAGAAAAACAAACTTTCTTTCTTGCTGCATGAATTTCACATTATTATACTTATATACATTTTGCATAAACAAGATGAAATAATTAAACAAGTTCATACAAGATAAAGGATAATAATAGTTAAAGAAAATTCTTATATGCTTACCATTTTCACTTCTTGTCCTTCGTGAAGTTTGCTTGTTCATGTTCATATTTTAGTTTATCTAATATTTGTTCATGTTTTCTCTTACACTAATTCTAACATGCATAATATGACCATCAAAAGAGAAAAAAAAAAGCAGTTTTCCTATGTTATATGAATATGAACACAAACCTTAAAAAACTTTTTGTAGAGATTGAAACTGAAAAATATGAAGTATATAAAAGCAGAATCGCAGAGAAGAAAACATAATGGGCATTGAAGAACTTACATAATCGAGCAAATCAAAACAGATTCGCGGGGAAAAGAAAATAGAATAGTCGTTGGAGAATCGCGGAGAAAAGAAAATTGAAAACAAAATAGAGCGTCGTTGGAGAATCGTTGTTGGATAATAGTTGGAGAATCGTGTGGAAAAAGCTGTTCAAAATCAGTTGCAGAGTGTCGTTCAACGTTGGAGGTTCTTCCTGTTATGAGAACGAATACTGTGTTTTAGGGTTTTAGTTATTTTAATTTAGAAATAAGACCTTAGGCAACACTTTTTATAAAGCGATGCCTGATGTATTACCTTTAGCAGCGCCTTCTAAATAAAAGTGCTTCTGATGTATGCCCTATAGCAACGCTTATGGCCTTAAGCATCGCTTCTTAAAAGCGCTTTCTAAAGTAGGCCTTTTAGCAGCGCTTTGTCTCAAATTTCTTATTAGGCTATAACAACGCTTTCTAAAATAAGCCTTTACCAGCGCTTTGGGTCTATAACAGCACTTCCTACTATTGGGTCTATAGTAGCGCTTTGAGTTTCGGCAGCGCTTCTAGACTTTATTTTTTTTATTTCAATTTTAATTGACTTTAGGCAGCGCTTTTTATAAAGCGCTGACTAAAGTGAGGATTAGGCAGCGCTTTTTCTTAATTTTAGGCAACATTTTATTTCAAAGCGCTGTCTAATATTTATGATTTAAAATTTAAAATTTTATCCTGATTTAGCAGCGCTTCCATAAAGTGCTGCCTAAAGTGAGGCTTAGGCAGCGCTTTTTCTTAACTTTAGATTAATATATATAATTTAAAATTTAAAATTATATCATGACATATAGCAGCGCTTTAATTTACAAGCGCTGTCTAAACTGCGCTGCCTAAGCTTTGTTTTGGCGTAGTACCTCTTTGCTAAGTTGGTTTTTCGTTACTCAATCGATTTCATTCAGCTTCCATATCTCTGCTCGCACTTTTATTTTCTCTTTTTGTGCGATGTGATCCACTTTACTTCAAATAAATAAAGTAACTATTATCTATCGTTTCAGTCTTCTCTACCTTTTTAAATAAGTTGTAGTTTTGAAAGGAGTTAAATTTTATCTACCTTATTCAATACACAGAAACTTTGAAAGGAGCTAACTTGAATTTGAGTATTCTAAAATGACTTTCATACATGCAAAATATCAAGAGATATGAGAAGGTAAAGTTGACATTATGTATGTTTTATTTGTATTATATTCTTTGTTCTCGAATATGTAACTTTTAGATCTGCAAATTTATTTATTGATTTTTTTATGATAGATAAAACAAATTTTTTATTTTATTTTTTGTCATAGATCCGATGGGTGTTGGTTTGGTTCTTATTAGATTTCTTTTATAAAATGATATTAAATCAAAGAAATATTTTTTTATGTAAATAATTAATATGGTAAATCAAAAGAATATTTTTTTAGGCAAACATATATTAGATGTTCTTTAAGTTATTTGTTTGTAATAGATTGATCATTTAAGTTTTCTTTACAATAATTTGGTTCTTTAAGTTATCATATCATGTTCACCGCTATCCTTTTTTAATAGAGAAAAAATATTAATTGTGGATGTAATTATTTTAAGTGGTATGAAAATGATGAAGTGCAACCAGAAATACAACAATCAACATTTTTAAATATTCAAAATGTGATAAAAAAAGGTAGAAATCACCCTAAAGGACCAAACTATTACAAAAAAACTTAAAGGATCAATGTGTTACAAAAGAATAACTTAAAGATCCCTGATATAATTTTCCCTTTTTTTTTACCATAACATCTCATGAATTTTTTTGATTGGTTGAATTAGAGAAGATAATCAATTTTTTATTATACATATTAATAAATCATCTTTTAGCTAAATAAAAATAAAAATTATTTTATCATTAAAAAGTTTTTTATTTATTGATTTATCTTTAGTTTAAATTCATATTTCATTTGAAAAAATTGGATCGTATTTTATATAATCAATTTTTTAATTTCTATATATTTGTATTTTATTTAATTTATTTTTTATTTCTATACATTTGTATTTTATTTAATTTATTTTTTTATTTTTATACATTTGTATTTTATTTAAAATTATTTTTTAATTTTTACTCAATTTTCTGTTGTTTTATTACAAAAATTAATATCTTGTCAAAAATTTCTTTTTATAAAATTATTAAATAAATAAAGTTAAATATTTATATATAGTAAAAAGATTATATTTTAAAAAAATATATTAAAAGAATTAACTATGAATATTTCACATATCTTAGAATTTTTTATCACACTCATGAAGCTGAAAAAAATATAAAAGATAATATTATTGATATATTAACTAAAAATCCAACTATCACAAAATAATAAACTACTTTACTTTCTTCTTCTTGAATACAAATGAAGAAGAAAATTTACGTCTTCTTTCAAAGAATAAAAATTTCTACTAAGAAAAAGTAAGAGATGAGAGACATTTTAATCGCATTTATAATAAGAGAATAAAGTGGAATTTTGAATTCAAAATATGTGTTGAGAGGGAAATTTGAAAGAAAATAAACATTTGTTGAGTCACATGAGAAAGAGACTTGATAGACAATGACTAATGACAACAATAGTGAAAAGTATTGTCTATCTTTTGTCATCATTACATTGGTATAAAAGTTGATTTCATTTGAATGCAGTTAGCAATAGAAGCACAAATAAAATAATGCTCTAGTTTAGACGGTTGAATTGGAACCAAACTTCATAATTAATTAGTAAATGAAAGTCTAAATGGTGAATAATAAAATATATTTTGACATAAGTATTAGTTTAAATAGGACAAAGTCATAATTTAATTACAAAAAGCAAAAGTTAAACTTAAATTAATCCTCAAATTAATAGGTGGAGGATTATGAGCAAAGGACAAATATGAGATTCCCATATATATTTGTTTTCTTATAATATATGACAAGTGTACTATTATAGATGACAATTTTACTTATCAACAGGTATAAATATGTAAGGTATTTCTATAAAATTATAAAATTAAAGGATACTAAGAGGTCTTAATAAATTTATACTTCATCCATTCTATAATGAGTGACACAGTCTATAATTTCACACATATTAAGAAAAGAGTTAAAAAGTAAGAGAGAATAATATTTTTACTATAGTACCTCTAATATGTATTGGAAATGATGAAAATTTAATTAATTAGAGGGTAGAATTGGAAAAAGTGTATTGAAAATTGAAATGAGTCATTCATTTTGGAACACTATTTTATTTCAAATAGGCCACTCATTAGAGTACGGAGGGAGTAATAATTTAGAGCCGTTAAAACTTGTTTCACGGCGGCGGAAAGGCCTATAGTAAAAAAAAAAAAGACAATATTGATGATAGGTGAATGTTGGAAATCCATCAATTCCAATGATAAGTTTCTATCAATCTTGATGAACAAAATTGTTATCACCACACAATAACAATGAATTATATGAAAGAAAGAAAGAAAGAAGACAATGATATTCTACAAAATTTATCTATGTCCATAAACTGTAGAAAACTTCTTATTCACTTGCAACTGCAAATTCTGTGAATACAACTTGATTTTCAAAAATAGGGGTTACTCCCGCTATTTATAGATTTAGGTTAACTTGCTCTCTAAGCTAAAGCTCAAAACAAGAAAAGCCCAAAATACATGTTTTAGAACTAAATCAAATATATCTATTTTAGACCTAAATCAAATCTATTTATTTTAAACCTAAATCAAATATGTATGTAACAAATTGTTTCTACACTTCGTCAGACTAATTCGACATACCTCGTGCCAAGCAACAACCTGCTTCGACACAAGGAATTATACTTTCAACACACCACCTAATTCATTGTGTCTAAGCTATCTATATTCATCATAGCTTTTAGTCTTCTGAATACTTCAACTTGAACACCCTTCGTCATGATGTATGCAATTTGATTCTCAGTTCTACAATGTTCCAAGTTCATCTTCTCATCTGCTACTGCTCTCGAAGATAATGGAATTTAATTTCGATGTGCTTGCTTCGACCACGCGTTATCATATTCTTTGCCAGGTTGATGTTGACATGTTTTCGATCTTCATGGTAATTGCTCCATGATATGTCCCTGTGATTTCTTCAACCAAATTCACCATCCATGTTTCTCGACATGCACAAAGAGAAGCAGCTATGTACTCTACTTCACACGATGATAATGCCAATATTGGTTCCTTTCTCAAACTCCAAGCAACTGGTGCACCACCTAGCATGAACACATATCCTGCTGTGGATTTTCGATCCTTAGCATCACTACACCAACTTGAATCACTGTATCCAACTAATTTGCATTATTTTCCTTTATTAACTGCAGGAAACAAAATTCCATAGTTGAGCGTTCCTTTCATATACCTCAATATCCTCTTTACCGCTGCTAGGTGTTATACCTTTGACTTCTGCACGAATCTACTTACCATACCTACATTGTATGCTAAGTCAAGCATTGTATGACAAAGGTATCTTAATGAACTAAAAGGTTTTCTGTATTGGGTTGGAGCGACATCATATTTTTCTAAATCTTTTGACAATTACAACCTCGGTTTAGAAGGTGTCAATGTCGAGTTGCATTCTTTCATCTCAAATCTCTTGAGAATTTTTCCTGCATATCTTCTTTGATGCATCATCAAACCTCAACTACTCTTGTAGAATTCGATGCCAAGGAAATATGAAGTGTTACCCAGATCAAACATTTCAAATTCCTTGCTAATATTACCTTTGAAGTCTTCGATCTCACTTTTGCAGCTACCTATTATTAACAAGTCATCTACATAGAGACATAGTATAAGAAATTCACTATTGCTTATTCTTATATATACTCCATGTTCAGTTGTGCACTTCACAAATTCCTTCTCCCTTAAAAAACTACCAATCTTCTTATTCCAAGCTCTTGGAGCTTGTTTCAACCCATACAAAGCTTTATGTAGCATATATACCTTTCTCTCTTTGCCATACTTCACAAACCCAACTGGTTGTTTAACATAAACTTCTTCATCTAAGGGTCTGTAATACGGTGGGAGAATTGACTTTTAGTTTTGTGTTTTATTGCAAATATTGCAGATAGCAAGAGTCGCCACCGGCTTTTCTTTTATCCAATAAGGAAAGGATGAAAAGAACAGGAAAGACCTTCGAGAATTTTCTGAGTTCGGGGGATAGGTTATTAAAAGGGAAAGTGTTAACACCCTTTTCATCCGTAATTATCTACGGGCTCTTAATCGCTAGCTCAATTTTTGAAAAAATTCCTTGTGTGAGTATGTTTGTAAATATTTTGAAAAAAATGCCTAAGTGCGGCAACTTTGTAATGATTCTCGTATCAGTTGAGAGTGCGTACAAAATGTTTATTTTTGAAATTATTTCAGAAAAGTGTTTTTGTGTAAAATATATTTTGTTTTTTTGTGAGCAAGCGATTACAAGCTATCTACCTACTCAAATGTCTTTCGTGTTATTTTCCTCCTCCTTTAGATAGTGATGTCCTACTATTAGTTAGTAGGGATCCCTATCATTAGATGTGTGGGGGACAGGCGCGGGTCATCATTATGGTCATATAAGGCAACATATAGGGATACCTTAGCAATTCGAAGAAACTGTCATCATATATTTGTAGGCAACATCGAGGGACAATATCATTTCTCATAGGAAACTCGAGGGACATCGTGGGACTATGATCTTTACGATGATATTTACCGAGGGTCTTTGCTAAGGGTGTCCCTACGTTCGAGGGACATGACCATGTTTTTCGAAGGCAACAAGTGAGGCTATCCTAGAGGTGCATCTGTGAAGAGTGATTCATTTCAGAATATTTATCCTGCAATTAGGGTTTCCTACGATTATTTTTATGTCTTGCCATACATGCCTAGTTACTACACAGTAATAAGGAAAACAGTAAATTGCGGAAAGTAAAGGTACGGGAAGTAAACCTAAACTATTATAGTGCTCCGGGGAAGGGGGTACAAACCATAAAATCGGGGGAAAATAGTAAACCCTAATTAAAACTATTACATATCGTAGCAATTACATGTTTGGGAAAAATGATGTGAAAATAATACGCGAAGCGGTAAAAAGGAAAAGAAACGGAAAAAATTGTTTGGTGATTATTTTAATGAAAAAGTTTGATGTTTAATTTCAAAAACCTAATTAATTTTGATTAGAAAAAATAATTAATTGATTAAAAAACCTAAGTTGATTTTAACTAATTAAATCCTAAAAAAACTAAGTTAAAAATAAAAAACAATTTAATTAATTAAAAAAAATTTAATTTGGTTAATTTAATTAGAAAAATCCTAAGTCTAGATTAATGTTAATTAAAAAAGTTAATTAAAATTGTGTTAAAAAAGGTTAAAGCAAAATAAAAATAAAAAAGAGGTTTGGGCCTGAATGTAACAAATCTGGGGGGTGCAAGGAGAGAAGTTCACTAGGCCCAAACATCAAGCCCAACACCTGTATTGATCTAGTGTGGTTGTCCGTTGGGGGTTTTTCATATGCGTGTGGATCTGGGGCGTCAGATATGAGCTTGTGGATATCTGATGGTGATGAGGTGAGGGCGCACAATGGGCTTGCGAAGACTTGCTATGCTGAATCTACAATAAAACAAAGATATGAAAAATAAAATACCAGGGGCAGGGATCGAACTCGTGCCCTAGTATCATAACGCTCTAACACGCACGCTTCTACTGCTGGGGCGACTTTACATCTGTTAATATAAATAAAACAATAAATATATATTATACAAATTAATATATCGACCGAAGAGGCGCCAGAGCCCTAGCTCCGGTCGTCTTCTCTGGTGACCTGTATTGTTTAAAACCTGCAAATTCAAAGCATTAGCGATCCAAAATGTCCTACCCCCCCTAAATCGAGGGCTGTGAATCTAATGGGAACATTATTTTGATCTAAAAACCCATGGTTTTTGAGTTATGAAGCAATCAAGCCAGATCGGTAAGAACATGATTGTTATACCCCAAAATTTTCCCTCTCTTTTCATCAACATTTTCCCATCACAAGACTCTTGGAGCTCAAAATCAAGTTAGGGTTTGCTCTGCTCAAGACTCCTCCTTGCACTGTTGACCCAAATTAGGGTTTGAGTTTGCACAAAGATGTTTTGACCTAAAAAGCCCAAAGTGAATTTCATGCTTCATGTTGGACTTACAAGTTTATCCATACCAAGTTTCAAGCCTTGATTCCAATCTTTGCCCAGTCAATTGGACAGTTGACCTAGAAATCAGCTGTAATGGGGAAAAAGTCAACTGTGGCCAATTGACAGTCAAACTTCATGATTTTTGACCCACCTAAACATAATGAACTCATATGAACCATTTGGTCAAATTTGGATCACAATTCCACAAGAAATTTGATCAGATCACCAAAAGGGCAAAATGGTCATTTTTAGGGTTTTGACTGCACAAAGGCAATTTTTGACTGTTTGACCTAACCAATGGCAAACCAAGCTCACATATGGACTCAAGAACTCAATGGCATTGTCTTTATCCATCCAACAAGTTCAAAAGGTCTCAAATGCACAGGATTGACATATGAATTTTCCAGTCAACTGATCAAAATTTGACTGTATACTGAAAAGTCAAACTTTGACTTTTTGGTCAAAATCAAGTGGCAAGATTCATTTTTCATCAAGACATGTCAAATTATGAAACTTGTTCATCAAGAAACCCAAAATTGCAAATTAGGGTTTAAAATGAAGAAATTTCGTAACTTAGAAATTTTCTAAGTTATAAAATTTCCTTATTTTTTCCTAACTTTGTCCCATTTTTTCACCAAGATGCAAATGGATTCAAACAAAACTCAAAACATGAAAGTTGTATCCCATTGAAAAATATACAACTTTTATTCACAAGGGTTTCTCAAAGGAATCTTGTACCTCAAGTTATAATTTTTGGAATAAGGGTGCAAAACATTTTTAACTTTGAGAAATTTTGACCTATTCTAGGCAGGATTTTTGTCCAACTTCATGGCCACTTTTCACATGGTTCCACTTGGAGTTTCAATTTGCATTACAAAGATGGATTATATTACACATTCCAAGCTTTCCAAATTGTCCAAGAACTTCTCAAACACCCTTGTGGTTAGAGAAAATCGAATTTGCAAAGTTGGGCAAAAGTCACTTTTGTTCATAACCAAATACATGTTCATACATTGGCATTTTTCAAATCAGCTTGTACAAGCTAGCTTGCAGGCCTCAAAACCAGCCTCACACACCATAATTAAATACCTAACCATTGTATTAATGCATTATTTCTTCCCTTTGGGCATTGCACATAAAATCAATCCTTAAATAGAAAAAGCAAACATGCCATTTTGATAAAGATGAACTTTATGTCAAATACAAAATCCAAGAGGCATGGGCCAGATCTTTGAGGCTAGCATTTGTACACAAATCACTCTGATCAAGAACAAGAGATGCAACATAGATAGAGAGGATATACGGGCCTGCATAAGGACTTGAGCTTACTTACTTCAAAAACAAGCAAGATTGCAAAACAACTCCAATCTCTGATTCCTGTAAAAACCAGCCAAAGCAAACTTTGCAAACATCTTTCACACTCCCTAACTGACCTAAAACACGATTCCTTCATCCTCAATACCTCCTCATACACAAAAACACCCTCCTGCTGCAGAAACAGAGCAAGTTCTGCAACTTGACTTCCACAAACATTTCCACTCATGCATTTTGGCTAAAAAGAGTTCAAACATGTTCCATATCATCCACACAAACTATCCCAAGCATTAAATCCAAGCTGTAACATCCTTAACATCGTTTTCCATTTTTGCTTTCAAGCTGTGCAGGTGGACTTCCATAGCACGATACAAGCAGTTTCAAAGCAAGCCAAGCATAGGAGAATCATCCTTGGACTTCAGGCAAGCTGTACCAAAGCTCAAACTCCATTGAAGATACCTCCATTGCTGTACACGACTCAAGCTGAAACAGGTAAAAACATGAACTTCTATCTCTTAATATAGGAAGAGTTAGGCTTAGGTTTGTCAATGAAACATGTTCTCCTCATTGCCCTGAAGCCATCCATATACTTACTTTTCATTTATATTGAGTATGCTGTGAGAATTTTGGCCATGAACATTGAAGAAAAATTAGGTCAGAAATTGGGGATGAAGAAATTCTCCCTGGTTTCTTAGAGTTAGGTTAAGTTTTTTACATATTTGAACTCGTGATTTGATGCTCTACAATGTTTGTGTTATGAGTTTTGTGTAAAAGTCAAAGAATCAGGAGTTTGTTGTTTGAGCAAGGAGGCGAGCGAAATTAAAACAGAATGGCTGGAGGTTGAAGAAGGTGGTGACTTGGGTTGGGCCTGAGTCACCCTTACTGTTTACACCCCTTTTTTCCATTTGCACCCCCTGGCCCATTGTGTGATATATTTATCATTTTTGATTTTTTCTTTTTGATTCTGATTTTATATTTTTATTCAAACATGAAAAAACACTAAAAATATTTTTCCACCCTTTTTTGCATTTATTTGGCATTTATTTGTTTTTAGCATATACATGTAAATAAATATATATACTTTTTATTTAAAACTCTAGAAAATAATACAAATATATATATTTTTCAATTATTATTTTTTTTGTTTACATTTTGAAAACATTTTCTACAAATATACTTTTTGTAAATAATTAATATTTTATTCTTGTATATATTTAGTATATTTAATATATAATATAAATACTTGTATATATTTATTGGAATACTTAGGATAAAAATATAAAAATAATACACTTTTATTTTTATTAATATATGACATTAAAAATACTTTTTTACAATATACTTCTTTTTTTATTTTTGTATAAATTAATATATAATATTGTATAATATTAATAAATAAATACTATTTATTTAACAAACTAGGGTTTTTGCCCTAAACCATAAAAATATTCAAAATTTGACTTTTTTATATTTTTTATATTTCACATTGAAAAATACTTTCTCATACATAAAAAATCCTTTTTGTGCATAATACATTTTTGCATATTTATTATATTTGTTTAAATATTGTACAATTTGATATTTGTATATTCAATATGGATGTAATAGTTTTAGATTTAATTTCTTGCTAAATATCTCCCATTCAAACATTTG
The DNA here is from genome assembly GCA_948472305.1 of Vicia faba. Taxonomy (NCBI): domain Eukaryota; kingdom Viridiplantae; phylum Streptophyta; class Magnoliopsida; order Fabales; family Fabaceae; genus Vicia; species Vicia faba. Next base: position 1,334,431,325 of record OX451737.1, on the reverse strand, counting down.
TACCCCCATCCCCATAATCATGTTGTAATAATTTAGGACTTTAAATTTCCGCATTTAAAAGCTTTCAAATTATGCCATGATAGACTTAGGGTTTGTATGCAAATCAAATAACAAATAGCTTGACCTAATTCAAGATAAAAAAGCATGAAAATGGACAACACAATGCACACTTGCACCCTTAGGGTTACTCCACTTGTTGCCTTCAAAAATGGGCCATGTTGCATGTTGAGTGTCTTTGGCAAAACAAAAACAAATCAAATGATCATAGTCCCTCGATGAAGCTTTCTCAAGTTGCCTAAAAAATGATCAAGTCCCTCAAAGAGAAAATTGCCAAAGACACTTAGCACTATTGCATTCATGGTCTAAACGATGACCCGCGCCCGTCCCGTTAACATCCTAACACAAGATTGTCCACCAAATACAATGGTGGAACAATACTGTTAAAAGGGTTAAAACATAGGAAAGATCTTTGAGAAATTTAGGGTAGATAGCTCTTGGTTACTTGACCAACTTGCAAAACAAATCCTTGCCATTTTCAAAACGTACTCCACAACACAACTTTCAAAACAACTTTCAAAAAAAACATTGAAACATCTTTTCAAAAAGACAAACACCTTTGTAAAAAATTCGAGTAAAGAATTGTTACAATGGTTGCCTAGACAAGGCATCTTTTTCAAAACATTTTCAAAATCACACACAAAACACCATTTCAAACAATTGAAAATGCAAGGCAAGTGATCTAAGCAAGTAACTAAGAGCCCATGGATAACCATGGATATAAAGGGTGCTAATACCTTCCCTTTCTATAATCTACTCCCCGAACCCAAGAAAACATCTCAAAGGTTTTTCCTGTGCTTTTTAACCTTTCCTTAGGATAAAATAAAAAGTCGGTGGCGACTCTTGCTCAACCGAAACATTTGCAAAAACAAACGCAAAAACCAAGTCAGTTCTCCCACCGTAAAGGACTTGAATCTGACTGGTTTAAAGGAGGCACCAAAAAACCCTAACACCACATCTCCATACTATCATGCCAATGCCAAATGTGCCTACCATTCTGATAGCGCCGGACATGACACCAACAATTGTTGGGCGCTAAAGAATAAAATTCAAGACTTGATAGACGCGAAAGAGGTTGAGTTCGATGCTCCGGAGAAGCCGAATGTAATATCCGCTTCGATGCCAAAGCATGGTCGCAATATCCATGCTATTGAAGAAGATCTGTATGTTGTTGCTGTTGATGATCTGGTAACTCCACTACTAACAATCAAGTTGAATCTGTTGAACGCTGGGATTTTCCCAGGATGTAAAGAAGACTGCTACTGTTGTTCCTCCCTACCAATCGACTGTCCATTGCTGAAGATAGGCATCCAAGGCCTAATGGACAGCCAACAAATTCTTTTCGAAAAGATTCCTGCTACTCCAACCCCTATCAAAGATGTTTCAATAATCACCATTTCCACCAATCTTTCCAAGGTCCCTAAAAAGCCTGTTAAGATTACATCAGTTCCGAAGATTGTACCTCTGAAAATAACCATGCCTGGGCCAGTCCCCTACAAATCTGACAAATCAATACCATGGAATTATGGTGGAGAAATCTACTACCATGGTGTTAAACAAATTGAGATAACTGAAGAGAGCTATGACGAAGAAGATGCCGACATTGGAAACATTGCCGGCACGAGTAAGATTACCCGAAGTGGGAGAATTTTCTCTCCAGAGATTGCCCCTCCAAAGGCAATCTTTGGACCCTCAGCTGCTGCCAAGGTTACTCCTGCACCGATAAAACTTTCTGCAAGAACTCCGTTAATTGAAGAAGTTGTTACTCCTGTGGTTGTCCCTCCTACTCCTGCTGATAAGGGGAAAGGGATCCAAGATGAGCTCGTCAGGATGAGGGCTCAGCCATTTGTCATCCCCGAAACCTCTAAGAAAGAAATGGAGGAGATTCTGAAAATAATTAAGAAGAGTGATTATGACGTGGTGGAGCAACTGGGGCAAACCCCCTCGAAGATCTCCATGTTAGCTTTGCTGCTTTGTTCGGAGGCTCATGCCAAGGCCTTGATAAGGTTTTTGAAGACAGCCCATGTGCCCCAGGAAACCTCAGTCGATCAATTTCAGGATTGTGTAGCCAGCCTTACCGCCGACAACGGCCTGGGTTTCTCTGATGCTGACCTGACTCCGAAGGGAAGAAAGCACAATGACGCATTGCATGTGTCAGTTGAATGCCGAGGAACTACTCTTGCCCATGTTTTGGTCGACACTGGTTCTTCTCTGAACGTGCTGCCTAAGAAAGCTCTGGACCGATTGGATTGTGAAGGCTTGGAGCTGAAACCAAGTAATATCATTGTCAGGGCCTTTGACGGGTCTAAAAGAATGGTGCATGGGGAGGTTGACATTCCCATCAAGGTGGGCACTAAAGTATTCCACTCAACTTTCTGTGTGATGGACATCCGCCCATCATACTCTTGCTTGCTAGGGAGACCATGGATACATAATGCTGGCGCAATCACTTCCTCCCTACATCAGATGCTGAAATACCCTGTCAAAGGAAAGATCATAACCGTACACGGTGAAGAGGAGTATATGATCAGTCACCTGAACTCCTTTCGGTATGTAGAGGTGGAGGGCGAATTCATTGAAACACCGTTCCAACACTTCGAGGAAATTGCTCCCGAAGTTGCAGTAGCAAAGGCAGTAGCCGAGGTACCCAAGCAGGTGGCCAGGATGGCATCTCTGAAAGACGCGAAGGCTGCGATGAAGGAAGGAAAAAGCACAGTGTGGGGTCAGTTGCCTGACATTCCTCACAAAACAGACAAGTTTGGGTTGGGATTTACCGCTGCGGGGCAAAAAGCTATGCGTCGCTCAAAAATTGAAAGAACACCCATCAAGATTTCTCCTCATGGGATCAATGCTTTGGAAGACGAAGACGAAGAGGGTAACATTGAAGACTGGATCTTCCCAACCATCGGAGGGGGACTGCACAACTGGGAGGCGAAAGACTTCGTCCCCATTACTTTCATTAATCAGTAACTTATCTTTCGAATATTTCCTGTTGGTCTGTAATAATTACTTTTAAACAATCTGCACACTACTTTTTCACCTCATGTCTTGCCCGGGGCATGTAGGTCCATTTGTAAGGGTTTTGATTCTCTTCATATTCATATGCCATGTTTAATGAATCATTGGATGTTTTTCATAAACTGCTGTGTTCATTTTCTTTCTTTTTACATTTTTGTTTGTTTAAGGATGGCTATCCCTCACACACACCCACACTCACAAATGCAGGTACCCATCCACTCTGGATTCTATGGGTGATTATTCTGCTGTATCCTTCAATAAATCTGAAGATTTGGTCAACCAGGCTGAATACGAAGATGATGAAGATTGTGAAGTACCAGGAGAGCTAGCCAGACTTCTACAACAAGAAGAGAGGGCCATCTTGCCTCATGAAGAGTTGTTGGAAACTGTCAACTTAGGAACAGAGGAAGACCGGAAGGAAGTACAAGTGGGTGCCAATCTGGAACCAAGTGTCAAGGAATGCTTAATACAGCTATTGAATGAATACATTGAAATCTTCGCCTGGTCTTATGAAGACATGCCGGGTTTAGACACAGATATTGTGGTTCACCGTCTCCCTACAAGAGAGGATTGTCCACCGATCAAGCAAAAAGTCCGCCGAATGAGGCCTGACATGTCTGAGAAGATTAAAGCTAAAGTAATGAAGCAATTCAATGCTGGCTTTCTGGATGTTACATCCTATCCATAATGGGTTGCTAACATTGTGCCCGTTCCTAAAAAAGACGGCAAGGTCAGAATGTGTGTGGACTACCGGGATTTGAACAGGGCTAGCCCTAAAGATGATTCTCCGCTACCGCATATCGACATTTTGATTGACAACACAGCTCAGCACAAGGTGTTTTACTATGGACGGATTCTCGGGCTACAACCAGATCAAAATGGCCCCCGAGGACATGGAGAAAACAACCTTTGTTACACAATGGGGTACTTTCTGTTACAAGGTGATGTCGTTCGGACTGAAGAACGCAGGGGCAACTTATCAGCGCGCCATGGTGGCTTTGTTTCATGATATGATACATCATGAGATCGAAGTTTACGTAGACGACATGATAGCTCGATCACAAACAGAGGAGGAAAACCTTGAACATCTGCAAAAGCTGTTTGCCAGGTTGAAGGAGTACAAACTCAGGATGAATCCAAGTAAGTGCACTTTTGGAGTTAGGTCTGGTAAACTTCTAGGATTTATTGTCAGCAACAAAGGCATTGAGGTCGATCCAGCAAAAGTAAAGGCTATACAAGAAATGCCTGCCCCCCGTACTGAAAAGGAGGTTAGAGGGTTCTTGGGGCGCTTGAACTATATTGCCAGATTCATCTCTCATCTGACGTCTACCTGCGAGCCAATTTTCAAACTATTGAAGAAAGATCAGGTAGTCGAATGGAACGACGATTGCCAAGCTGCTTTTGATAAGATCAAGGAGTATTTGCTAGAACCTCCTATTCTGATGCCACCCGTCGAAGGAAGGCCGCTGATCATGTATCTGACCGTTTTGGACAACTCAATGGGGTGCGTACTGGGCCAGCATGACGAGTCTGGTCGAAAAGAGCATGCCATTTATTACCTTAGCAAAAAGTTTACCGACTGTGAGACTCGCTACTCACTGCTCGAGAAAACTTGCTGCGCTTTGGTATGAGCTGCTCGCCGACTAAGACAGTATATGTTAACTCATACCACTCTGTTGATTTCCAAAATGGATCCTATCAAGTATATCTTCGAGAAGCCTGCCTTATCTGGAAGAATCGCTAGATGGCAGATGATCCTGACTGAGTATGACATCCAGTATACTACCCAAAAGCTATAAAAGGGAGTGTACTAGCTGACCATCTAGATCATCAAGCTATCGAAGATTATCAATCCATGAGATTCGACTTCCCTGACAAGGACATCATGACTTTGGACAACATTGAAAGTAACAGACCGTATGGCGGACCTGAAAATGGATCCCGATGGACCCTGTACTTTGATGGTGCTTCAAATGCACTTGCAAACGGTATCGGTGCGGTACTCATTTCCCCCGAAGGTTGCCACACACCTTTCACGACCCGACTTTGCTTCAGCTGTACCAACAACATGGCCGAATATGAAGCTTGCATCTTTGGTCTCAAGGCTGCTATAGACTCGGGATCAAATCTTTGATCGTATTTGGGGACTCGGCTTTGGTTATCAGTCAAATCAAAGGAGAGTGGGATACCAAACATCCTAATCTTATCCCATACAAAGAACATGTCCTGACATTGTTGCCTCATTTCGAGCAAATCACCTTCGAGTATTTCCCGCGAGAAGAGAATCAGCTAGCAGATGCTCTGGCAACAATGTCCTCCATGTTTAAACTCAACTGGGATAACGAGGCTCCCCAAATCACCATTGAGCGAATGGATGAACCTGCGCATTGTCATGAGATTAATACCGAAGAAGTAGTGGAACAACCCTGGTTCCATGAAATCAAAAGGTATCTCCAGACTAGAGAATATCCCGAAAGAGCTTCATTAAATGACAAGAAGTTCCTAAGGAGATTTGCTGCCAAGTTCTTCCTGAGCAACGACATCCTCTATAAACGCAGCCATGATTGTGTTTTACTCCGATGTGTGGACAAAGCTGAAGCAGAGTTGATCATGACCGAGATACACAGTGGAACATTTGGCACCCACTTGAGCGGGCATACAATGGCTAAGAAGATTCTAAGGGCAGGCTATTACTGGTCTACTATGGAACCTGATTGCCATCAACATTCCCGTACTTGCCACAAATGTCAAGTCTACGCTGACAAGATTCATATTCCTCCTGTTCCTCTCAACGTTCTGACGACTCCTTGGCCATTTGCAATGTGGGGCATTGACATGATTGGAGAGATCAAGCCCACAGCGTCCAATGGACATCGCTTCATCCTGGTCGCCATTGACTATTTTACCAAATGGGTCGAAGCAGCTTCCTTCGCCTCTGTTACAAAGAATGTGGTTTCCCGCTTCATCAAGCAGAACCTCATATGCCGGTATGGTGTCCCCGACAGGATCATTACAGACAACGGTACGAATCTGAATAACACTATGATCACCGCTCTATGCGAACAGTTCAAGATTTATCATCATAATTCATCTCCCTATTGGCCGAAGATGAACGGTGTTGTTGAAGCTGCGAACAAAAACATCAAGAAGATCATTCAGAAAATGACAGTCACCTACAAGGACTGGCATGAGATGTTACCGTTTGCTCTGCATGGATACCGTACCACGACACGTACTTCAACAGGGGCAACCCCATTTTCTTTGGTATATGGCATGGAAGCTGTCCTACCCATGGAAGTTCAGATTCCTTCTTTAAGGATTATGAAGGACGCTGGTTTGAATGAAGACGATTGGATTCAGACCCGACCTGATCAACTCAATTTGATCGACGAGAAGCGACTCACTGCTGTTTGCCATGGTCAGACGTACCAAAAACGGATGATCAAGGCTTTCAACAAGAAAGTCAGACGTCAAGTATATCAAGTCGGAGATCTCGTAATCAAGCGGATTATCTTGCCGCAAAGTGATCCCAGGGGCAAATGGACTCCTACTTACGAAGGACCGTTTGTAATCAAGAGCATCTTTTCTGGTGGTGCAATGATTCTGACCACCATGGACGGCGACGATTTGCCGCACCCTGCGAACGCAGACATAGTCAAAAGATACTACGCATAAAATAACCCGACAAGTTGAAAACCTGAAAGGGCGACTTGGGCAAAAATGGGCATCCCGGTGAACCAAAAACCCGAAAGGGCGGTTCAGGCAAAAATTAGGGATAAAACAAAAAAATCTGTACACCCGGCAAGTCGAAAACCCGAAAGGGCGGCTTGGGCAAAAAGGGGTTTCCCGGTGGATCGAAAACCCGAGAGGGCGGTCCAGGCAAAAGTTAGGGAATTAAAGCGTATGACTATGTCTCGTCGGATCACTTTAAAGAACGATCTCTTCATCAGCAAGCTCCGAGCTTCTGATCAATCCAATCATCGGCGTACGACGCATTGAATGGACAGGATATTCAGAGTTGTGAAGGCTATAGCAGAATGGGGATCCCATGGAATTGTTTCACATAGCCATCTTTCTTTTGTATAAATTTTTCAATTTTTACGACAACATCCTCTTACTAGGATGCCTGTCTCCTTTGTACAAAGATACTCATAGAAAATTAATACAAATACTTTTCCAAATACAGAAATTTGCTTTGTCTTCCTTTTTCTCTTTTGCACTTATGTTTTATTTGAGAAACGTCCAATGTTTTGTTAAATAGGCATATGCATTTGAACATAATCATTTTCCTTACAAATCAAGAAAGATGATTACTGATAGGTTGAAGGTACGAATAGATATCCTGATGCCCTTTCAGAAGGAATCCCTAGCGGAATTAAACTCCAAATTCCTCAACAAAGTCAAAATCCAAAGCTTAATTCCCCAAACAGAGTTAAACTTCAGGATCCTCAGCAGAACGAAAGCTTTCTCAAAACTGATTTCCCCGGCCAGAGAGCCTTCCAGAACTCAATTCCTCTCAGAGTTAAGTTTCAGTATCCCCAGTGGAGCCTTAAAAATCTGAAAATCCTATCCCCAGTTGAAGTCAAAACTACCAATCCCCAACGGAGCTAAAACTTCTAACTATCAATCTCCAGCGGAACCAGACTAGTGAACCTTCTCCCCACAGAGATACTTCCCGCCAGACTGAAGATTCTCAGTCTTACTTCTCCAGCATAAGTCTACCAGGTTCTGGACTCCCCAGTAGAGATCATCAGAATTCTCTTGCCCTGCAAGTCACTAAGGAGTTCCAATCCCCAGCAGTGGTCCTAAAATCCCTCAACAATTGAAGATCTTGTTCCCCGAGCAGTCAGCAGTCAACAAGGATATCTCAGCTTCAACTATCAAAGATTCTTGCAATCCCCTGCAGCAGCCAAGGATTCACTTTCCCCGGCAGCAGTCAAGATCCTATTATCTCCGGCTATCCAGGATTCATCTATCTTCAGCAAGACAGCTCATCAACTTACATGCGCATTCATTACATTCATATATCATAAACATTGATATAACATATATATTGCATCATACATATCATGCAACATAACTTTGTGTTTTAGCTAACATTTCATCCTTTTCAGGATAAGATTAAAAGGCTATCATTGTCAATTATTCAGATACAGTATGGATACACCCCAGACGCGGCGTTCATTCTATTACTCATTCAGAATTTCAAGTCAGATACAGTACAGATACACCCCAGACACGACAGTCATTCTATTACTCATTCAGAATTTCACTTCAGATACAATACAGATACACCCCAGACACGGAAGTCATTCTACTACTCATTCAGACTATAGCAATCAGATACAGACTAGATACGCTTCAGACACAGCAGCCATTCTATCTCTCATTCAGATTCACTTATCCACCTCAAGGTTCAATGCATTCCAAGCACGGATACCATTCTGACCCTTACAACAGCAGTTTGATTCTCCCCAGTGCATTCGCCACGGAAGTCATTCTGTCATTTATTTAGATCCCAGTTACAGTTTCAGATACACTCCAGACACGGAAGTCATTCTATTACTCATGCGGATCTCAATCCCAGTTACAGTTTCAGATACACTCCAGACACGAAAGTCATTCTGCTACTCATACAAATCTCAACTTCAGATACAGTCCAGATACGCTCCAGACATGATTGCCATTCTGTCACTCATTCAGAATTTGTCCCCAGCATGCAATTGCTCCATGAACAGATGTTTCTCTGTTACCCAGATACAATACAGATACACTCCAGACACGGCAGTCATTCTGATATTCATTCTACATTCAAACACAGTTACAGCTCAGATACGCCCCAGATACGAAGGCCATTCTTTCGCTCATACAAACTCAGTCTCCAGATATAGTTCAAATGCATTCCAGACACAGATACCATTTTGATCCTCATTTTTCTGATCTATCACATTACAGTTCAACAAACATTCCAGATGGCATCTCTAAGCCCATCCTCCTACCAGCAATTTCCAGATGGCATCTCTAAGCCCATCCCTCTGTCACCTCTCCAGATGGTATCTCTAAGCCCATCTCCAAATGGCATCTTTAAGCCCATTCCCGCACCCATGCTTTGACGAGTGCAAATTTACAGGCACTCTAGTGTCCAATCTCCTTTTACCTTCGAGACGCGAAAGGCAAACTTGCCAATCTAACTCTTCAGGTGCAAGAAGATTGAACAGGGGCAACTTTTGTACCCCAAAATTTTCCCTCTCTTTTCATCAACATTTTCCCATCACAAGACTCTTGGAGCTCAAAATCAAGTTAGGGTTTGCTCTGCTCAAGACTCCTCCTTGCACTGTTGACCCAAATTAGGGTTTGAGTTTGCACAAAGATGTTTTGACCTAAAAAGCCCAAAGTGACTTTCATGCTTCATGTTGGACTTACAAGTTTATCCATACCAAGTTTCAAGCCTTGATTCCAATCTTTGCCCAGTCAATTGGACAGTTGACCTAGAAATCAGCTGTAATGGGGAAAAAGTCAACTGTGGCCAATTGACAGTCAAACTTCATGATTTTTGACCCACCTCAACATAATGAACTCATATGAACCATTTGGTCAAATTTGGATCAAAATTCCACAAGAAATTTGATCAGATCACCAAAAGGGCAAAATGGTCATTTTTAGGGTTTTGACTGCACAAAGGCAATTTTTGACTGTTTGACCTAACCAATAGCAAACCAAGCTCACATATGGACTCAAGAACTCAATGGCATTGTCTTGATCCATCCAACAAGTTCAAAAGGTCTCAAATGCACAGGATTGACAGATGAATTTTCCAGTCAACTGATCAAAATTTGACTGTATACTGAAAAGTCAAACTTTGACTTTTTGGTCAAAATCAAGTGCCAAGATTCATTTTTCATCAAGACATGTAAAATTATGAAACTTGTTCATCAAGAAACCCAAAATTGCAAATTAGGGTTTAAAATGAAGAAATTTCATAACTTTATAAAATTTCCTTATTTTTTCCTAACTTTGTCCCATTTTTTCACCAAGATGCAAATGGATTCAAACAAAACTCAAAACATGAAAGTTGTAGCCCATTGCAAAATATACAACTTTTATTCACAAGGTTTTCTCAAAGAAAGCTTGTAGCTCAAGTTATGATTTTTGGAATAAGGGTGCAAAACATTTTTAACTTAGAGAATTTTTGACCTATTCTAGGCAGGATTTTTGTCCAACTTCATGGCCACTTTTCACATGGTTCCACTTGGAGTTTCAATTTGCATTACAAAGATGGATTGTAGTACACATTCCAAGCTTTCCAAATTATCCAAGAACTTCCCAAACACCCTTGTGGTTAGAGAGAATCAAATTTGCAAAGTTGGGCAAAAGTCACTTTTGTTCATAACCAAATACATGTTCATACATTGGCATTTTTCAAATCAGCTTGTACAAGCTAGCTTGCAGGCCTCAAAACTAGTCTCACACACTATAATTAAATGCCTAACCATTGTATTAATGCATTATTTCTTCCCTTTGGGCATTGCACATAAAATCAATCCTTAAATAGAAAAAGCAAACATGCCATTTTGATAAAGATGCACTTTATGTCAAATACAAAATGCAAGAGGCATGGGCTAGATCTTTGAGGCTAGCATTTGTACACAAATCACTATGATCAAGAACAAGAGGTGCAACATAGATAGAGAGGATATATGGGCCTGCATAAGGACTTGAGCTTACTTACTTCAAAAACAAGCAAGATTGCAAAACAACTCCAATCTCTGATTCCTGTAAAAACCAGCCAAAGCAAACTTTGCAAACATCTTTCACACTCCCTAACTGACCTAAAACACGATTCCTTAATCCTCAATATCTCCTCATGCACAAAAACACCCTCCTGCTGCAAAAACAGAGCAAGTTCTGCAACTTGACTTCCACAAACATTTCCACTCGTGCATTTTGGCTAAAAAGAGTTCAAACATGTTCCATATCATCCACACAAACTATCCCAAGCATTAAATCCAAGCTGTAACATCCTTAACATCGTTTGCCATTTTTGCTTTCAAGCTGTGCAGGTGGACTTCTATAGCACGATACAGGCAGTTTCAAAGCAAGCCAAGCATAGGAGAAGCATCCTTGGACTTCAGGCAAGCTGTACCAAAGCTCAAACTCCATTGAAGATACCTCCATTGCTGTACACGACTCAATCTGAAACAGGTAAAAACATGAACTTCTATCTCTCAATATAGGAAGAGTTAGGCTTAGGTTTGTGAATGAAACATGTTCTCCTCATATCCCTGAAGCCATCCATATACTTACTTTTCATTTATATTGAGTATGCTGTGAGAATTTTGGCCATGAACATTGAAGAAAAATTAGGTCAGAAATTGGGGATGAAGAAATTCTCCCTGGTTTCTTAGAGTTAGGTTAAGTTTTTTACATATTTGAACTCGTGATTTGATGCTCTACAATGTTTGTGTTATGAGTTTTGTGTAAAAGTCAAAGAATCAGGAGTTTGTTGTTTGAGCAAGGAGGCGCGCAAAATTAAAACAAAACGGCTGGAGGTTGAAGAAGGTGGTGACTTGGGCTGGGCCTGAGTCACCCTTACTGTTTACACCCCTTTTTTCCATTTGCACCCCCCTGGCCCATTGTGTGATATATTTATCATTTTTGATTTTTTCTTTTTGATTTTGATTTTATATTTTTATTCAAACATGAAAAAACACTAAAAATATTTTTCCACCTTTTTTTGCATTTATTTGGCATTTATTTGTTTTTAGCATATACATTTAAATAAATATATATACTTTTTATTTAAAACTCTAGAAAATAATACAAATATATATATTTTTCAATTATTATTATTTTTTGTTTACATTTTGAAAATATTTTCTACAAATATACTTTTTGTAAATAATTAATATTTTATTCTTGTATATATTTAGTATATTTAATATATAATATAAATACTTGTATATATTTATTGGAATACTTAGGATAAAAATATAAAAATAATACACTTTTATTTTTATTAATATATGACATTAAAAAATACTTTTTTACAATATACTTCTTTTTTTATTTTTGTATAAATTAATATATAATATTGTATAATATTAATAAATAAATACTATTTATTTAACAAACTAGGATTTTTGCCCTAAACCATAAAAATATTCAAAATTTGACTTTTTTATATTTTTTATATTTCACATTGAAAAATACTTTCTCATACATAAAAAATCCTTTTTGTGCATAATACATTTTTGCATATTTATTATATTTGTTTAAATATTGTACAATTTGATATTTGTATATTCAATATGGATGTAATAGTTTTAGATTTAATTTCTTGCTAAATATCCCCCCATTCAAACATTTGTACCCCCATCCCCATAATCATGTTGTAATAATTTAGGACTTTAAATTTCCGCATTTAAAAGCTTTCAAATTATGCCATGATAGACTTAGGGTTTGTATGCAAATCAAATAACAAATAGCTTGACCTAATTCAAGACAAAAAAGCATGAAAATGGACAACACAATGCACACTTGCACCCTTAGGGTTACTCCACTTGTTGCCTTCAAAAATGAGCCATGTTGCATGTTGAGTGTCTTTGGCAAAACAAAAACAAATCAAATGATCATAGTCCCTCGATGACGCTTTCTCAAGTTGCCTAAAAAATGATCAAGTCCCTCAAAGAGAAAATTGCCAAAGACACTTAGCACTATTGCATTCATGGTCTAAACGATGACCCGCGTCCGTCCCGTTAACATCCTAACACAAGATTGTCCACCAAATACAATGGTGGAACAATACTGTTAAAAGGGTTAAAACATAGGAAAGATCTTTGAGAAATTTAGGGTAGATAGCTCTTGGTTACTTGACCAACTTGCAAAACAAATCCTTGCCATTTTTCAAAACATACTCCACAACACAACTTTCAAAACAACTTTAAAAAAAAAACATTGAAACATCTTTTCAAAAAGACAAACACCTTTGTAAAACATTCGAGTAAAGAATTGTTACAATGGTTGCCTAGACAAGGCATCTTTTTCAAAACATTTTCAAAATCACACAAAAAACACCATTTCAAACAATTGAAAATGCAAGGCAAGTGATCTAAGCAAGTAACTAAGAGCCCATGGATAACCATGGATAGAAAGTGTGCTAATACCTTCCCTTTCTATAATCTAGTCCCCGAACCCAAGAAAACGTCTCAAAGGTTTTTCCTGTGCTTTTTAACCTTTCCTTAGGATAAAATAAAAAGTCGGTGGCGACTCTTGCTAAACCGAAACATTTGCGAAAACAAACGCAAAAACCAAGTCAGTTCTCCCACCGTATCACAATGATGCTTTACAATTCTGACTGCATGGGGTCACGATGATGATCCAAATTTGTGCTAATGAAACTCAGGAACATGTTAGTAGTGTTAATACATATTAAAGCAAAACAAAAATCAATATATGAATATCATGCATATTGTGAAACCGGTGATGCCATGTAATGCGATTTCACATGTTTTAGACCATCAAATTTGATCCAAACTTACCCTATATCCTTGCTGGAAGAGAATGGAATGGAGGTTTTGTAGTAAAAGGGCTTGTAAATAGGGTTTGCAAACTTTAGGGTTCTTGAAAATATTTGGAAATTTTGACAAGTTGAGAGGTAAGGTTTTTCGCGTGTAAGGTTCCTCCTTTGATGTCTGAATTTACATGAATATATAGAGAAAATTAGGGCACATATATGATGGGCTTAGACTCTTGTAATAAGATATGATTTTATCTTATTCATTTTATATTATTAATGAATAAATCAAAAATAATAAAAATAATTAGAATAAAACAAGGTCAACGGGTGTAAGAACAAGGCCTGAGGTGTATGAAGAGTATAACACACGTTTGGACTCTTAAACCATGGCCCAATAGCTCAAAATTACAAATTTGCTCAATTTGGAATTCATACATTCTACCAAAATCTCCCAACTTGCAATGGTCATAACTCTCTCAATTTTTATCTTTTGAAGGTTATCTTTGACTTTTTGGAAATATCGAGATGTCCTCTACTATCTCTCGTTTGATCAGTTTTACATTTGGGGACTTTATCTTGATGTAAGTTACCTTGATAAAAAGTGTCTTTTTGTTGGCTTTTGAAATGACCTGTAATGTATTGACTCATATCTCTCAAATGAAGCACTTTTTAGACTTGAGCATAGAGTTACAAAGTTGTATATAATTAAATTTCCTTCAAAATAGGCTTTGTTTAGGGAAATGTTAATGAAGAACGTGAAAGTTATGCCTAGTCAAAGTTCAATTGACTTCTTCTAAGGAAAACCTAATTTGGCAGCTTTTGACTTTTGATGATTTGAGGGATTTCCTTGAGGAACCATGATCAACCCTTGATCAAATGATAAATATCACTTAAAATTTTTGATTTTGACAAAAAATCTTGAAGTTTGGCTGTATGTTGACCATAGTTTACTTTTTACCTAATACAGTTAATTTTCAATCATCTGAGCCATTGACTGAACAAACTTGTGATGCAAGGCTTGAAACTTGACATGAGCATCCTTGAATATATATGAAGAACCATGGAAACCACTTGAGCCCTTGGAAACCCAATCTTCCTTGAGAAATACAAAACCCTAGTTGTGGACCGATTGCTTAGGAGGAGAATTTTCTTGATAAATTCTTGAGCCACCTTGAGCATTTGAGAACCCTAAGAGAATGTCTTGAATAAATGAGAGGGAAAATTTTGGGGTACAAAACCTTCCCCTGTTCAATCTTCTTAAACATTAAGGGTTAGATTGGCATGTCTGCCATTCGTGACTTAAAGGTTGAAGATGATTGAACACTTAAGTGCCCAGGAATTTGCACTTGCATGTGCAAGGAGTAACACTGTTAGTTGGTGTAATACGATAGGACAACTGACTTGGTTGTTTTGCGTTTTATTGCAATTGTTGCATATAGTAAGAGTCGCCACCGACTTTTCTTTTATCTAATAAGGAAAGGGTGAAAAGAACAGGAAAGACCTTTTGAGATATTTTCTTGAGTTCAGGGGGTAGGTTATGAAAAGGGAAGGTGTTAGCACCCTTTTCATTTGTAGTTATGTACGGGCTCTTAGTTGGTAGCTCACTTTGAAATGCTTTGTTTGAAATGTGTTTGTGATGTGTTTTGAAGTTATTTTTGAAAAGTGCCATTGTTTAGGCGAACTCTAATGATTCTCGTCTCTATAAGAATGCATACAAAGTATTGACTTTTGAAAATATTTCATTTGAAAGTGTTGGTGTGTTTTTGAAAGATGTTTTGAAAATGGTTGTGAGAAAGAAACTACGAGCGTTCTACCTACTCAAAAAGTCTTAGTTCATTTCCTATTCCTTTAGATATTTCTATCTTACCATTGATTGATAAGAATCCCTATCATTGGATGTGAAGGGACAGGTGTTGTACCCCAAAATTTGCCCTCTTATTTTATCAACATTTCTTATCACCAGACTCTTTGAACTCCAGACAGGATTAGGGTTTTGCTCTACTCAAGACATCTCCTTGCACTGATGACCTAAATTAGGGTTTGAGTTTGCACAAGGATTTTTTGGCTTCCAATGCTCAAAGTGACTTTCATACTTCATGTTGGACTCATAAGTTTGTCCATACCAAGTTTCAAGCTTTGAATCAAATTTTTACCCAGTCAATGGGACAGTTGACCTAGAAATCAGCTGTATTGGGGAAAAAGTCAATTGTGGCCAATTTACAGTCAAGCTTCATGAATTTTGACCCACATAAACATTATGAACTCATATTAACCACTTTATCAAGTCTAGACCACAACTCCACAAGAAATTTGATCAGATCACCAAAAGGGCAAAATGGTCATATTTAGGGTTTTGACTGCACAAGGGCAATTTCTGATTTTTGACCTAGCCAATGGCAAATTGGATTCAAGGGCTCAATGGCGTCATCTTGACCTATTCAAAAGGTTCAAAAGATCTCAATTGCATTGAATTGACATATGAATTTTTCAGTCAACTGATCAAATTTTGACTGTACATTGAAAAGTCAAACTTTGACTTTTTGGTCAAAATCAAGGTCCAAGAGTCATTTTTCATCAAAACATATCAAAACATGAAACTTGTTCATTAAGAAACCCATTTTTGCAAATTAGGGTTTAAAGTTGAAAAATTTCATAACTTAGAATTTTTCTAAGTTATGAAATTTTCTTAATTTTTCCTAACTTTGCCCAACATTTTCACCATGATGCAATTGGATTCAAACAAAACTTCCAACATGAAAGTTGTATTCCTCCACAAAATATACAACTTTTATTCACAAATTTTTCCCAAAATAAGCTTGGATCTCAAGTTATGATTTTTGGAACAAGGGTCCCTAAAACTTTTAACTTAGTGAAATTTTGCCCTAGTTTAGGCAGGATTTTGACCTACCTTCATGGCCATTTTTCACATAGTTCCACTTGGAATCTCAAGTTACATTTCAAAGATGGATTGTAGAGAATGTTACAAGCTTTCCAAAATGTCCAAGAACTCTCCAAACACATTTGTGGTTAGGGAGAATCAAAGGCTTGAAGTTGGAAAAAAATCACTTTTCATCCTTGGCATATTCATTGTGATACAAATTGCAATTTCAAGTCAGCTTGCTTTGCACTAGATTACAAGCCTCAAAACCATTTAACACTCAATAATTAAGTGCAAAACAATTGGTATAAGGCATTGTTTTGATCATTAGAGCATTGCACCTTGGATTAATCCCTAAGTAGAAAAAGCAAAATTTCCATTTTTGCTTAAATCATGCTTTATGTCAAAACTGATTTCTTGAGCATTGGTCCATATCTCATACAACAAATCAAATCCGCAAGTTGGAGGGGCCAAGGGCAAATTGTACAAGGTGGTGGATAGCCTATACAGGCCTACTACACATCATTTCTCATGTTGGCTTAAAATACAAGAAAGATATCCAAACACTAGAACTTGAACATCAACAAAAACTAACTTGGGCAAAAATTTGAACCATCTTTCTCACACCTCTCTGAGCCAGAAACACGATCTCTTGAGCCTTCAAACATCCCATAGCAAGAAATCACCTTCCATTGGCAAAACAGGGCAGCATCAGCAACTTGACTTCCATAGCTCATTTGGCTCGTGCGTTTTGCCCCAAACCTGTTCAAACATCTTCCACATAACTCATCCAAGCTATCCCAAACCTTAAACACCAAATATAACTCCATTTACAGGGTTTTCCATTTTCATTTTGAGCTTGTGCAGGTTGAGTTTTGTAGGCTTGTTCAAGCATATTCAAGGCAAGCAGGGTATTGGAGAAGGTCAAGTGAAGTTCAAGCAAGCTCCCAGACATCTCAAGCCTTGTTGAAAAGCTCCACATTACCATACACGAAGTCAGCTGAAACAGGTTTTTATCAACTTCCTATCTCTCTATTTAGGATTATTTAGACTTAGGTTTGTGAATAAGAAATGTAGTATTCATAACCATGAAGCTGTACACATGCTCAGTTTTCATTTTTATTAAGCGTGCTAAGAGAATTTGATCCATGAACATACTGAAAAAATTAGGTTAGATTTTAGGGCCAGAGAAATTCTCTCTGGTCTTTGAGAGTTAAGACAAGTTGTTTATATGGTTGGATTCGTCTTCAAAAGTTCTACAACTTTGATATTATGTGTTTTTGCAATAGAGCTCGTACACAGGATCTGGCAATTGTACAGGGCGCGCGCGTTTTTTGAAAGTCAGAGGTTAAAGATGAAGTTGTGGGCTGGGCTTGGTCCTGGCTCACTATTGACACCCCCTTTTACTTTTTGCACCCCCTGGCCCAATTTCTTTATATTTTATATTTTTGTATTTCATTTTCATTTATGATTTTATTTTATTATTTACAAATATAAAAAATACTCAAAAATATTTTTATAAATTTTTCATATTTATTTTGTATTTTATTTTCATTTTTTCTAACATAAAATTAATTTATTGATTATATACTTTTATTTTATTTATTGAAAACTTAAAAATAATATATAAATTATATTTTTATCTTACCCTTTATTTTATTCACACCAAAAAATATCATTCTAAATATGTTTTTATTTTTTGTATATATTTTATTTATTGTACATATTTAATATAATTAATATATATACACACTTTTATTTTTTATTTAATAAATACTTGAGAATAAAAAAAAACATGAAAAAATATACTTTTTTATTATTATTATTTACTTAAAATAATACCTTTTTCTAAATATATTTAATTTTTTGTATATACATTATTTTATATTATATATAAATAATGTAATTAATATATTTATTTTCTTAAAGAAAAATTAGGGTTTACCCTTAATAAAAAATAATAATGATCCTTTTTATTTTTCCTTTCTTTAAATATTTTTTACATACATAAACAAACAAAACCTTTTTTTTTTTGCATAATTCATATTATTTGGTGTGATCGGTGGATCTGCAACTGACTGTTTAACGCTGGTTCGCGAAATGTCGCGGAAGCAAGAGTCGCCACCGTCTTTTATTTTCTCCAAATGGAAAGGACAAAAGCACAGAAAAATTCCTTAAAGAGATTGCTCTCGGTTCGGGAGGTAGATTATAGAAAGGGAAGGTGTTAGCACCCTTTCTATCCATGGTTATCCATGGGCTCTTAGATACTTGCTCATTGTGTTTTCAAAAATGGTTTGTTTGCTTTTCAACTGTGGGTTTTAAAAAAGTTTCTTTGAAAATTCCAGTTCGACTCTTGTATCAGTCCTCAAGAGTGTTTGAAAAATTGCTTTCGAAAGCTTTTTGAAAAGGTGTCGGTGTGAAAAGTATTTTTGATTTGTTTTGTTTTGAATTAAACCTAATTTTACAAAGCTAAAATTAATTAGTGATATTTATTTACAAAAAATATTAATTAAATAAATATATTTTGATTTTTATGACTTTTCTGTTTTTTACTATTTTTTATATTTTATGAAAATAAGTTAAATTAAAGGAATTAATTAAAAAAAGAAATAATTGAAATAAATAAAATAAGGAAAAGAAAGAAAATACAATACCTTGGGGGGCTTCTGTCCCCTTTTTGGAGGTGAATTGGAGTGGTTTGGCCATTTGTGTTCTGGCCTCATCATACACAAGTTGTTCTACTTTGGCCATTTGGCTTTTGGCTTTTGGCCATTTGCGTTTTGGCTTTTGGCCATTTGTGTTCTGGCTTCAACGTTCCTTAATGTCTGGCTTAATGTCTGCCTCGCCATGTATTGGTGTCATGCATAAAATGTTCTGTTTTGGCCATTTGGCTTTTGGCCTTTTGGCCATTTGGCTTTTGGCCTCAACGTTCCTTAATGAACCTGCATGAGATCCTGTCTAAATCTGCAGTGTTGAACCTCATGAACACATTAAATAAAATCATAAAAATTCAAATAAAACCAACATATGAAGAAATTTAATGTTTAGGCACAATATGACATGTATGAATGATTATACCCTTTTGATCATGGAGATCAAATCAATCTTACCCTTACTGGAAGATTAGTGACCTGAATGCTTTTATGCCTTACTGGAAAATTAGGATCATGGAGATCAAGCCAGCCTTATCCTTACTGAAGAAGTAGTGAGGTATTGGTTTATAACGATGGCTTGTTTGTAGTGAGAGAGAGATTTGTAATAAGGATTTCAAGGTTTTTGGGTTCTTGAAAGAATTTGATATTCTAACAGTGTTGTGGCAAAGTTTTCTCTCTCTTTTTTTCTCCCCCTTTTTTCTCCTCTCTTGGTTTGTGTGAAAAGAAGGTGATTATATAATGGAAATTAGGGTAAAGCAAATGGGCTTTGAATGTGCAATTGGGCCTCCAATATTCACTTGAATTCGTCACTTTCCAGGCTAAATCGCAGGGACTTAAGTGCATTTTTTGAAGTTGAAATGTGAAAACAAAATGTAGCCGGCATCGAGAACTAACTCCTATCCGAAAATCGACTCAATCGGATAAACGGTGAATTAGTTATGAATTTTTGAAGTTTCAGCTCAGACAAACTTATTTTGGGCTCCAGTGTCGACTCTGACACGTTCTTCAATAAAAAACTGGTATTGATCGGTGCATAATTTGGTCTCGACTTTTGAAGCAAAGTTGTAGATCTACGAGTCAGGGACCTTGTGTAAAAATATGAGCCCAATCCAATAAAAATTGACCGAGTTATGAATTTTCGAAGTTTCGGCCCAGATGAAATAATATTCAGCATTCAGGATTTTCAGCGTGTCACGCACTCTGAGCAAAAAACGAAGGCCTTTTGAATACCGTTTGAACTCAATACCTTATGTGAAAATGTAGCCAACTAAATTTGTGAAATTTTGGCACCGGAACCAGCTCGATACGATGAAAATCGACCAAGTTATGATTTTTTGAACATGACGCAAATAAACTTCTGTCACAAATTTCTGCACGAAAATACTTGACAAATCCACATTTTTGAAGACCTTCTGATTGAAATTGGCTTCCAGCCGTGAGAGATGAAAACGTAGATAATGTCAAGACGGAATTTTGGCCACTGGAACGGGTTCAAAACGAGTCACGATCTTCAAGTTATGAATTTTTTAGCGCGTAAAAACTGCACTTTCAGCACACTTTTTCACCATATTTCTTCAAGAAAACTCGCACATTCGGATACCTTCTTTAAAGAATTGACTCTTGAGCCGAACCTGAATTTGAGAATACGTTATCAGAGATATCTTGGCGAAAGAATACCTGAATATGACGCGCCAGGTTGGACTTGTGAATTTTTCTTGAAATGTTTTTTTGAGAAATATGGGAGGGCAAATTTTGGGGTACAACAGTTGCCCCTGTTCAATCTTCTTAAACCTGAGGATGCAGATTGGCTGACGTGCCTTTCGTAATCCGAGGGTAAAAGATGATTGAACACTAGAGTGTCCAGAAATTTGTGCTCACATAGTAGCAGTGATGTGGTGGGAATGGGCTTATAGATGCCATTTAGAGATTGATGAATAGGATGATGGGCTTATAGATGCCATCTGGATGTTGATCGCATAAGAGATTCCTTAGCGGGAACCTGCATACCTGCAAAAGAAAAAATGAATACCTGACATGTTGCAGGAGCTGGTTTTCAGATGCTTGGTATAGAGGTGTCCTGACTGGTTACAGGAGCTGGATCTGGATCTTCAAACGGCGATGAATGAACCAGGGATGGTTACTACCTTAGCATGAACGGTAAGAGAACCTTGGGTGACTTTAACTTCAACAACGCTCGTTGAGAAAATCTTGGTGGGAATTACCATCTTCGCAGTATCAGGAAGAGAACCAATAGGCAATTATAATCTCAAAAGCGGCTGTTTGAGAAAGACCTGGGTTGGAATTATCATCTCACGCACCGTCGGGGAGAGAACCATAGGAAACTATAACCTGAAATGGAATTAACATCTCACGCACCGTCGGGGAGAGAATCATAGGAAATTATAACCTGAAATGGAATTATCACCTCACGCACCGTCGGGGAGGGAACCATAGGAAATTATAACCTGAAATGGAATTATCACCTCACGCACCGTCGGGGAGGGAACCAATAGGAAATTATAACCTGAAATGGAATTATCACCTCACGCACCGTCGGGGAGGGAACCATAGGAAATTATAATCTCAAAAGGAATTATCACCTCACGCACCGTCGGGGAGGGAACCATAGGAAATTATAATCTCAAAAGGAATTATCACCTCACGCACCGTCGGGGAGGGAACCATAGGAAATTATAATCTCAAAAGGAATTATCACCTCACGCACCGTCGGGGAGGGAACCATAGGAAATTATAATCTCAAAAGGAATTATCACCTCACGCACCGTCGGGGAGGGAACCATAGGAAATTATAATCTCAAAAGGAAATATCACCTCACGCACCGTCGGGGAGGGAGCCATAGGAAATTATAATCTCAAAAGGAATTATCACCTCACGCATCGTCGGGGAGGGAACCATAGGAAATTATAATCTCAAAAGGAATTATCACCTCACGCACTGTCGGGGAGGGAACCATAGGAAATTATAATCTCAAAAGGAATTATCACCTCACGCACCGTCGGGGAGGGAACCATAGGAAATTATAATCTCAAAAGGAAATATCACCTCACGCACCGTCGGGGAGGGAACCATAGGAAATTATAATCTCAAAAGGAATTATCACCTCACGCACCGTCGGGGAGGGAACCATAGGAAATTATAATCTGAAAGGGAATTACATCTCACGCACCGTCGGGGAGAGGACCAAAGGAAATTATAACCTGAAAGGGAATTACATCTCACGCACCGTCGGGGAGAGGACCAAAGGAAATTATAACCTGAAAGGGAATTACATCTCACACACCGTCGAGGAGAGGACCAAAGGAAATTATAACCTGAAAGGGAATTACATCTCACGCACCGTCGGGGAGAGGACCAAAGGAAATTATAACCTGAAAGGGAATTACATCTCACGCACCGTCGGGGAGAGGACCATAGGAAATTATAATCTCAAAAGCGGACGTTTTGAGAAAAACCTTTGATAACTTCTACTGAGTCTTCATCAGAAAAATCTGTTGGGAGTCGATTTAGCTGGGCTAGAGAAAGCCTTGGACTGGATAAGAAATCTTTGGAGTCGATTAACCGAACCTGTCTAGGTCTTGAAATGTGATGGAGAATTTAGCTGAATCTTTCCTGAAAGGTAGAGGTCAGTCATATGCAATGCATGATATGGATCAAGCAATGATGTTCTCAACATAAATGAGATTTGTATGATATGATGCGTCTATGCATGCTATAATGATGTATGTGATGTTTATGTATGTATGTTTTCGTCTAGGAAAGTAGATCCTTGACGGGTGCCAGGAAGTCATATCCTAGGCTGATATTGAAGAATAAGCTTTTACTTCCGCTGGGGATGATAACTGCAAGAATACCGGTAGGAGAAGATGACTCCGTTGGGGATAAACTTGGCGAATGGAAGATTCTGCGGGGAGAAAAAATACTCTAGCGACCATGCTGGGGAACATTACTCTGTGGGGAAGAGAGAGACTTTGCTGAGTGTTGATAATAGCTTGCTGAGGGTAAGAAGATTCTGTCGACGACGATCTTTCCGTGGCTTTTGGCTGAGGATAACCCAGTTATATCCTGTTAAGGAAATAACTCTTTGCATAAAGCCGGGTGACGTGTTCGTGCTCTGCGAGGATAAGCTTCCAGAATTTACTGGGGATAAGCTTACTGTTTGGGGAGATGAATTCCAACTTTCCTGGGGAAACCGGGCTGGACTCTCCTGGGGAGATTTTGAACTGCAGGGAAGTGATTCCTTTGGAGGTTGATATACCGCCAGGGAAAAATCTTTAGATCAAGACTGCCCGGGATGCTTGTTAAGAATATGTATACATGCTGCTGGGGAATGTTGAGATCTATTGGAGGATACTCAACTTCTTTGAGATTTGATAACTCTGCTTGGAGAAAGTGTACTGACTTGCTGACTCACTCTCTGGGGAATTAAGATATGCTGGTCATGTTCTTTAGCTGAACCTACCTTGGTACCTTGGAGGACAGAATAATTAGATTGTTTAGACAACTTTTGATTGCCCCTGTTTCTAAGGTGGGAGGTGAAGACCTGTGAGGTGCTGATAGTTGTTGATGGTCAAACCTTCTTCTGGTAGGCAGGTGATAAGATGACAGGACATAGTCGTACGCTTTGATCCCTAACTTTTTCCTGGACCGCCCTTTCGGGTTTTCAGTCCACCGGGATACCCATTTTTGCCCAAGCCGCCTTTTCAGGTTTTCGACTTGCCGGGTGTACAGATTTTTCATTTTCATCCCTTATTTTTGCCCGAACCCTTTTGGTTCGCCGGGAAGCCCTGATTTTTGCCTAGGTATGTCAACCTAGCGGGTCTTTGATTTTGCGTAGTATTTTTCGACTATGTCCATGTTCTCAGCATGTAGTGAGTTGCCCCTGTTAGAAGTGTTTTGTCATGCCACCAGAAGGTGTTTGATCAGGCAAGATTCTGTTGCTGGAATGCCCCAAGTGACTTAGGAGGAGATTTGTCCCAGGCTATTTGGCCTTTGAGAGATTCTCCGAATCTTGACTTAACTGCCCCAGACGATGGACAATAGTCATGCCCTGCCCCTTGATTGGAAGCGCTTCTGTTCACTAGGTATTCATCGTGCGAATTTTTCCTGTTGTTCAAACAAAAAGTCATATGCAAACAAAGTTATGTTAAAAATGCAAAGCCTATGTCTGTCTTGAATATTTTGAAAATGCATTTTTTTCATAAAACAAGTGAATGTTTGTAAAACGTGATGTCAACTCCGTATTTACCGTAGGCCTTAAGGAGTCAGGATACCTTTAGTAACAGTATGCTTTCGAACTAACCCATGCTTCAGCTAGGACTTTTAAGGGTTATAACGTGGCCTGGTTCATGGTTTAAGAAACAAAGGATAAAGGCTCAAATTATTTGTACCCACCCGCTCTTCGTGATGTTCTCCAAACCTAAATTCAGTTGATCATACGTTAGACCTTGTTTGGGTCTTTGCTCTGATTTTCCGGTGATGGTTCAGATATTGATGATTTATTTGGAGTAGGCAGTCATTTCCTTTTTGTTGAGGGTTTATAAGACCTCTTTCTTTTTGATTTTGTTATCCCTGTTTTTTGCCTGAGCTGTTTCCTTTTTGGAATTACAGTCAGCGGGATGCCCCAGTTTCGTAAGTCCCCTTTATAGGTTTTGACTTTTTGGGCTTTTCATTTATGAATTTTTTGATAATGACTGCCTGTCTTTTACGATTGTTCGGAACCATCACTATCTTCTTTTTCGTAAGGATCTCTTTGGTGCCATTTGTTATGCACTTGGATCAACTGAGAGACTACCCTGCCCCAGGTTATGATTAAGGGTTTTAAATTTCGAAAAGAAAAACTCCTTCTTCTTTGGCTCAGAGGGGTTAACGAGGGATTATCATCCTTATAACTCCAGTGTTTAGGGATTGAAACAATGCCTGTACCTCATCAGCGGGGTCTATTCAAAAGCATACTATAAAGATTGCGGTATCGTTTTCGTCATCCTCCCTCAAGAGGCTTAGAATTATTAATCGAGAGTTGACATCAGAAAAAATATGAAAATAATTTGCGTATAGTGAATACGAATATATTGCTTCAAAACAGACATATGCGATGCATTAGTGAAATAACAATGTTTAACATGAGTAAATGTTTGAACAGAAGAAAATTACAACTTGAACATTCGAATGAACAAAAGTTTCCCGGTCTCAGGATTTGTCACTTCAAATGGTGAGCCTTGGAGGGATGGTAGAAAAATTCAGCCTGACCATCTTGTGTGAACTCTAATGCCCCTTCATCAATCAGATCCTGGATCTTGTTCTTCAGAGCCCAACATTCATTTGTATCATGCCCCGGGCTATCAGAATGATAATCGCAGCGAGCGTTGGGGTTATACTTTGGTGAAGTTGTATTTTGAAACTTTGGAGCCTCCTCTAGAGTTACCAGCTTGGTCTCCGGCAACTGTGGCAATATCTGGGATAAGGTCATGCTGAGCCGAGTGAACTGCCTCCTCTCGCTCTTTTGTTGGTTGTGATGATGAATTTGTGACACTGGAGCTATCTGAGGAGCTCTCTCCTTGCCTCTTTGTCTCAAAGATGGTCGAACGATGACTGGCTTTTTACCCTTAGACTTTTGCCCCAGCTGGTTATCCCGAAGCAGTTGGTTGACGAGAAACCAGAGCTCGTCTTGTCTTTGAGCTAACCCTTGAATGGCAGTTACCTGCCCCAGCATCTGGACCTTCAATGCATCCACCTCAGCTTGTAGGTGATTCAGCCTTTCACCCTCAGCACTGTTCCTGACAAAAGTCTCCATGAGAAGTGTCCTTAGCTCCTCCTGCCCCTTGGATAGATTCAGGAGGATTTCCCTGAACTGAGTCTCTTGAGCAAGAAAGTCCTGGTTGTCTTGTTGGGAAGCCATTGCTGAAATAAACAGCGGGAAAGGTAAGTGACCTGCAACAAAGGTACCTGCAATGCAATGATATGTACGATATGCATGCAATGTTTTCAAGGATCTCGCGGGGTAAACAAGAAAACTGTTAGAATTGGGATCCGGTAGCTTGATTGAAGGAACTTCATATTTGTTGAGAGTCTTTCTTCCAAGGGTCAAAGGCTCACCATATCCAGTGGGTCATAGCCCCTGACTTTAGTCCTCATGTCTGGTTTTGATTTCCAAACAACCTTGGTTAGGGGAACCTTCTTCAAGGGTCAGAGCTCACCATATCAAGTGGGTCATAGCCCCTGACAACTTTGGCTAGAGGAAAATAAATCCTCTTTGCCCCTTGCTAGATGTTTGATTTATCATGACCTGCATCACAAGCCTTTGAGATCCTTGAAATGGGTTAGGTTTTTTTTTTTTATGCAGGATGTATGCAATGGTATGATGCTATGCATGGGGTAATGTAGGTAACCCTGTTATGAGTCCCAATTAAGGACTGCAAACCAAAACCTGCAAGAAACTTAGTACACCCTGTTATGAGTCCCAATTAAGGACTATAAACAGAACCTGCAAGTAGTTAGTACCCCCTGTTATGAGTCCCAATTAAGGACTATAAACAAAACCTGCAAGAGACTTAGTAAACCCTGTTACGAGTCCCAATTAAGGACTACAAACAAAACCTGCAAGAAGCTCAAGTGTCAGACAACAAGCATGCAAATAGTCAAGTACGAAGGCACACAAGTCACACAAGAGAAACCCTTAGAGTTTAGGCCAGCATGGGGTCTGGGTATTACCCTCTTTCAGTTTGTTGGTTCATACCTGTCCTATCAAAGTAACCGGGTTCTTAGAGGATCCCAATATCATTGACTACCCTCAATCGGTCATAACTCCAGCATCGCAATCTTTTCTTGCGGCTAGAACCATCACGAGAGTTTACCCTCAATGGGCGTAGCATACTGCTACTGTTCTAATGGCCAAGTTGTGTCATTTAAGGTTCTAAGGTTGTTGGTGCTTAATGACTCCTCAGAAGACCCATATTCTCCTCGTTGCAACACAAGGGATATCGGTACAGACCAAGGTGCCACACCAACGTAGCCACTGTTTCACCCGTGTCGGTCTACGCCGGACAGGTCCCTCACAGCTTATGCTACCTAAACAGGGTATCCCCAGATCCGGATTAGGATCTATATAACTCCCATGTGACCCACAAATTTAAAGCAGACAAGTCAATACAATTGAAAACACAGTTATGAACTAACCCTAAGGTACGCCTCACTTTAAGTTTAAATCCCCAGCAGAGTCGCCAGTTCTATGATCGGTGGATCTGGAACTGACTGTTTAACGCTGGTTCGCGAAATGTCGCGGAAGCAAGAGTCGCCACCGTCTTTTATTTTCTCCAAATGGAAAGGACAAAAGCACAGAAAAATTCCTTAAAGAGATTGCTCTCGGTTCGGGAGGTAGATTATAGAAAGGGAAGGTGTTAGCACCCTTTCTATCCATGGTTATCCATGGGCTCTTAGATACTTGCTCATTGTGTTTTCAAAAATGGTTTGTTTGCTTTTCAACTGTGGGTTTTAAAAAAGTTTCTTTGAAAATTCCAGTTCGACTCTTGTATCAGTCCTCAAGAGTGTTTGAAAAATTGCTTTCGAAAGCTTTTTGAAAAGGTGTCGGTGTGAAAAGTATTTTTGATTTGTTTTGTTTTGAATTAAACCTAATTTTACAAAGTTAAAATTAATTAGTGATATTTATTTACAAAAAATATTAATTAAATAAATATATTTTGATTTTTATGACTTTTCTGTTTTTTACTATTTTTTATATTTTATGAAAATAAGTTAAATTAAAGGAATTAATTAAAAAAAGAAATAATTGAAATAAATAAAATAAGGAAAAGAAAGAAAATACAATACCTTGGGGGGCTTCTGTCCCCTTTTTGGAGGTGAATTGGAGTGGTTTGGCCATTTGTGTTCTGGCCTCATCATACATAAGTTGTTCTACTTTGGCCATTTGGCTTTTGGCTTTTGGCCATTTGCGTTTTGGCTTTTGGCCATTTGTGTTCTGGCTTCAACGTTCCTTAATGTATGGCTTAATGTCTGCCTCGCCATGTATTGGTGTCATGCATAAAATGTTCTGTTTTGGCCATTTGGCTTTTGGCCTTTTGGCTATTTGGCTTTTGGCCTCAACGTTCCTTAATGAACCTGCATGGGATCCTGTCTAAATCTGCAGTGTTGAACCTCATGAACACATTAAATAAAATCATAAAAATTCAAATAAAACCAACATATGAAGAAATTTAATGTTTAGGCACAATATGGCATGTATGAATGATTATACCCTTTTGATCATGGAGATCAAATCAATCTTACCCTTACTGGAAGATTAGTGACCTGAATGCTTTTATGCCTTACTGGAAAATTAGGATCATGGAGATCAAGCCAACCTTATCCTTACTGAAGAAGTAGTGAGGTATTGGTTTATAACGATGGCTTGTTTGTAGTGAGAGAGAGATTTGTAATAAGGATTTCAAGGTTTTTGGGTTCTTGAAAGAATTTGATATTCTAACAGTGTTGTGGCAAGGTTTTTTCTCTCTTTTTTTCTCCCCCTTTTTTCTCCTCTCTTGGTTTGTGTGAAAAGAAGGTGATTATATAATGGAAATTAGGGTAAAGCAAATGGGCTTTGAATGTGCAATTGGGCCTCCAATATTCACTTGAATTCGTCACTTTCCAGGCTAAATCGCAGGGACTTAAGTGCATTTTTTGAAGTTGAAATGTGAAAACAAAATGTAGCCGGCATCGAGAACTAACTCCTGTCCGAAAATCGACTCAATCGGATAAACAGTGAATTAGTTATGAATTTTTGAAGTTTCAGCTCAGACAAACTTATTTTGGGCTCCAGTGTCGACTCTGACACGTTCTTCAATAAAAAACTGGTATTGATCGGTGCATAATTTGGTCTCGACTTTTGAAGCAAAGTTGTAGATCTACGAGTCAAGGACCTTGTGTAAAAATATGAGCCCAATCCGATAAAAATTGACCGAGTTATGAATTTTCGAAGTTTCGGCCCAGATGAAATAGTATTCAGCATTCAGGATTTTCAGCGTGTCACGCACTCTGAGCAAAAAATGAAGGCCTTTTGAATACCGTTTGAACTCAATACCTTCTGTGAAAATGTAGCCAACTAAATTTGTGAAATTTTAGCACCGGAACCAGCTCGATACGATGAAAATCGACCAAGTTATGATTTTTTGAACATGACGCAAATAAACTTCTGTCACAAATTTCTGCACGAAAATACTTGATAAATCCACATTTTTGAAGACCTTCTGATCGAAATTGGCTTCCAGCCGTGAGAGATGAAAACGTAGATAATGTCAAGACGGAATTTTGGCCACTGGAACGGGTTCAAAATGAGTCACGATCTTCAAGTTATGAATTTTTTAGTGCGTAAAAACTGCACTTTCAGCACACTTTTTCACCATATTTCTTCAAGAAAACTCGCACATTCGGATACCTTCTTTAAAGAATTGACTCTTGAGCCGAACCTGAATTTGAGAATACGTTATCAGAGATATCTTGGCGAAAGAATACCTGAATATGACGCGCCAGGTTGGACTTGTGAATTTTTCTTGAAATGTTTTTTTGAGAAATATGGGAGGGCAAATTTTGGGGTACAACATTTGGTATATTTTTTTATTTTGTTTATTTAAATATCGTCCATTTAACATTTATGCCATTGGATTCAATTTGGATGTAATAGTAAATTAGGATTTTTATTCCTTGCCAAATAATCCCCATTCAAAGATTGTACCCCCATCCCTATAATCATGTTGTAATAGCTTAGACTTTTAATTCTCTCACTTTATGCTTTCAATTATGCCATGATTAGAGATTAGGGTTTGTATGCAAAAATCCAAAATTAACAAATAGCTTGACTAAAACAAAGACAAAAGTGCATGAAAATCAATACACAATGCACACTTGCATCCCTAGGGTTACAATCCACTTGTTGCTTTAAAAATGGGCCATGTTATGCATGTTGGGTACTTTGGCAAAACAAAAACAAAACAAAAGATCATAGTCCCTCGATGACGCTATCTTGGTTGCCTAAACAAAATGATCAAGTCCCTCAAAAATTTGCCAAAAATACTTGACACAATTGCTACCATGGTCTATACGATGACCCGCGCCTGTCCCGTTTAACATCCTAATACAAGGTTGTTTACCAAATGCAATGGTAAAACAACACTGTCAAAAGGGTTAAAAACATATAGGAAAGATCTTTGAGTAAAATAGGGTAGATAACTCTTAGTTACTTGATCAAAACTTGCAAAAACATCCTTGCTATTTTCAAAATACACTCCACAACACAATTTCCAAATCAAACTTTCAAGCATTGAAATCTCTTTCAAAAGACAAAACATCTTTGTATACATTCAAACAAGAATCATTACAAAGGTTGCCACAAGGATGGCCTCTTTTCAAAATATCTTTCAAAACCACACACAAAGCACCATTTCAAACAATTGAAAAGCAAAAGCAAGTGATCTAAACAAGTAACTAAGAGCCCATGGATAACCATGGATGAAAAGGGTGCTTGCACCTTCCCTTTTCATAATCTACTCCCCGAACCCAAGAAAACATCTCAAAGGTCTTTCCTGTTCTTTTTGACCTTTCCTTAGGATAAAATAAAAAGTCGGTGGCGACTCTTGCTAAACCGAAACATTTGCGAACACAAACGCAAAACCTTAAGTCAGTTCTCCCACCGTATCACAGAACTGGCGACTCTGCTAGAGAAATAACTAAAAGTGGAGTAACCTTAGGGTTTAGATCACCTTTGCATGCTTATCTTGTTTGCTTTGATTGCTTTACATTTGGTTCTCTTGTTTGGGTTTGAATCCTCCACCCGGAGTTTTGGGAAACATTCATAGGTAAATAGTAATACGTTGTGGAAACTGTATGGGGTATACCGACATGGTTGAAGCAATATCTATATTAGTGTGACATATTTGTGGGTACCGGTAGCCTTTGAGTCAATCAAAGAGAATACGGGGCCGCTGAGTGATGTCATGAAGCACTAATGAACTCTTAGAACCTTACTTGACCATCTTGGCCTTTTTTAGGGGTAGTGAGATGATCGGCTTTGGTGCAGTCCGAAGTTGGTAGATACTCGATACTACACTCATTGAGGGTTGTTTTCTTGGAATATTTCGGTCGCCAGTTAAGTGGCTAAACTGAAACAATGAACACAGAAAATAATCCAGTGATATTGAGCTCCTTAGAACCCGGTTACTATTTATAGGACAGGTTGAGCCAACTAACTTCAAGAGGGTACTTACCCTCGAAACCTCATGCAAGCCTGAAACTAGGATCTTGTGTGATTTGCTTGTACATATGCTTGTGCATACATCATGAATATCATGAAGCATCATTTGTATCCACTAACCATTTCAAGGGTTTGGATCTTCATCTTTGTTCTTGTTTTGTAGGTCATGGAATCTCTTCGTAGAAAAACAATTCAAGTCAACCTTGTGAGAATCCCTCCTCAACTCAAGAAGCTTACTTCCAAGATTCCAGAAAACTCTCTCTTCAATGAAAGACATGGTAGACTTCTCAACTTGGTCAACTCTAACATTGAAGAAGACATGGTGAAAGTCCTCTTCCAGTTCTTTGACCCCCTACACCACTGTTTCACATTCCCTGATTACCAACTAGTACCTACTTTGGAGGAATTTTCTCAACTCCTGAGGATTCCTATTCTTCATCAACTACCCTACAACGGTACAGAAATAGAACAAAATCCTGAAGATGTTGCTAAAGCCTTACACTTGTAACCATCTGATATCAAGGGTCATTGGGAAACCAGAAGTGATGTCAAGGGTTTCTTGGCAAAGTTTCTGTTTGAGAAGGCACAAGACTGCTGGAATTCTCTAGATCTGTAAGCTTTTGAAGAGATTGTAGCACTTCTCATCTATGGGTTGGTCTTGTTCCCAAACCCTGATCAGCTTATAGATGTGAATGCTGTCAAGATTTTCATATCTCGGAATCCTGTGCCTACATTGCTTGGGGACATCCTACACTCATTTCACACACGAACAATGAGGAAAAGAGGTGTTCTCATGTGCTGTACTCCTCTTCTAGCAAGGTGGTTTATTTCTCACCTTCCCCAATCAGTTTTGAAGAATGAGAAGGGTTTAAGGTGGTCACAACGGTTGATGACCCTCACACATTCTGATGTTCATTGGTGTTCTCGGTCCAGAGAAAATGTCATCATCATCGATCGTTGCGGAGAATTCCCTAATGTCCCACTACTTGGAATTAGGGGAGGCATTACCTATAACCCCTGTTTAGCTTTGAGGCAATTTGGGTATGCCCGAAGGGATGGCCCTCATGATATGTTGATTCCTGACTTGGCTTTTGACTTCGACAACGACGCTCAAGGACTTCGACAAAGGTTTATCCGAGCTTGGAGGATGCCCAACAAAGTGGATAGTAAGACACTGGGGCACAAGAATTCCATCCCCCTTGAGCCTTATCTCAAGTGGGTACGAACCCGTGCCCAGAGTCTTATGATGCCTTACCCTCACATTCTCCCCGTGATCAAAGAGCCTGTTATGGAAGGAGAAGTTCCATACACCCTCCTACATCCTGACATGCCAACATCATTGGAAGAATTGCAAAAGAGTTGGATACAGCTCAAGGAAGAGCGGAACACTTTTGAAGCCAACTTCTATGCCAGTGAGAATAAGGTTTTGGAACTTACCCGCCGACTTCACGAAGAGGAGACTCTTAACACTTACATCGCGCCGAAAAGGATGCACATCGTATTTTTACATTAAGAAGCTTTATAATATTCTGAAGGAAAATTGCGATCAAAAGCGCAGCGGAATTTAAAATTTTCCTTTAGCAATCCTTACGAATGAACATGGTCAGTGATAGAAATATTTACCTCTTGTGGCGATTCAGACCTTTGATGTTGTGATCACGAGCGTTGATGAAGAACAACGCCTCTACTCAGTCCACACGAACAGATCGCTTCCGGTCACAGTGCTAGCTGATCACGAACGGAAACCTTGAGTGAGAGAGAGAATCAAAAACGAAATTGCATCAAGTAAAATTGCTTCATCACAAGGGATCTATTTATAGAATCACTCGTGTGGGCTACAAGCGAAAAGCCCAATTAAGGCTATAAGCTAAAAGCCCAATTAAGCTTATGGACATCATACCTTATAATGTACCATATATCACTTATCCACGTGGTACCTTACCACTTTCCGTATTACACTTAAGTGCACCGTATCTTACGGTGTTCCTTATTTATTCTATCTCTCATCAACCTGTCCTTATGTGTGTGACCTTGTAGGTTTTCACGACGTTGGCAATTATATTAAATCACACATTTAATATAATAAACAGTGAGCGGTATCTAGCAACACATCACTGTTACCCAAGTCACGAAAATGTCATGTGATCTGACCAAACCTTTTACGTGATAATATTTGTGTTGTACAATTACCCTTTTGCCCTCATGTCTATATTGAACACAAGGCATACACTGTGTCACCCTTGTCCAGTTCAATATTGGGCCCTTAGACATTTATCCTGTTATGCAGGATGAGCAAATTCCATCTAGGCCACTCATGTCCCTTAACATGCTTTGTGAAGTACCCATCAACCGTCTTTATAGTCATCCAGTTACTGATGACGTTTGATCAGCAATAAAGTACTTGACTCTACATCTAGGGTCCATAGTGGTTTCAGGTCGAAGGGTGGTATACACCATTATCATCATGAGAATAACTTATGACACTTTGCATAAAATTCTATGTAGTATTCTAATAGCGGGTCAATCCAGTATAAATATTACTCCTAATATTCATACCTATGTCAAGACTTGATAACTCCTTATCTATGATCCATGAGATGTGATCATCAATCTATCTTCATAATAATCTTAATGCTTTAATGTTATCCCACTTCACATTAAAGCTTGACTACGGATACTTTAAGAATGGTGTCTTATGTTTAATGGGATCTCATGATTAAGTCACACTTAACATTTCATTAAACAAATAAACCATTATAGGGACTTTATTATTTTGGAAAGCAAACATAATAAAGAAATGCCTTTTATTATTAATAAATAATTCGATACAAGTACCAAAATTATTGGCCTCTAGGGCTTACACCAACAATCTCCCACTAGCACTAGAGCCAATCAGGCATACCCCTAATACCCATAGATCTAGTATGTCCATCATGCTTCAGCTGCGCAAGAGGCTTTGTTAATGGGTCAGCAACATTGTCAAGTGTAGGTAATCTGCATATTTTCACATCTCCCCGATCGATTATCTCTCAAATGAGATGATAACGCCTAAGTATGTGTTTAGATTGTTGGTGAGATCTAGGCTCCTTAGCTTGTGCGATAGCACCATTGTTATCACAATAGAGATCAATGGGATCCACAATGCTATGGACTATGCCAAGTTCACTAATGAACTTCTTGATCCAAACAGCTTCCTTTGATGCAGTTGAGGCAGAAATATACTCAGCCTCGGTTGTAGAATCAACAACTGTATCTTGCTTTGAACTTTTCCAGCTCACAGCGCCACCATTTAAACAAAACACATAACCATATTGCGATCTAAAGTCATCCTTATCTGTCTGGAAGCTAGCATCAGTGTATCCAATTACAGCAAGCTCTTCCTGACCTCCATATATTAAGAATGAGTCCTTAGTCCTTCTCAAGTACTTAAGGATATTCTTGACAGCTACCCAATGAGCATCACCGGGATTAGACTGGTACCTACTCGTTGCACTTAAAGAATACGAGACATCTGGTCGAGTACATAGCATGGCATACATGATAGATCCTATTGCAGATGCATATGGAATCTTATCCATGTGATCCCTTTCTTCCTTACTTGAAGGGGATTGTGTTTTTGACAGACACATGCCATGTTGCATAGGTATGAATCCTTTCTTGGAATCATGCATATTAAAGCGTCTCAACACTTTTTCTATGTATGTACTCCGACTTAGGCCAAGCAGTTTTTGTGACCTATCTCTATAGATCATGATTCCTAATATATAGGCTGCTTCACCTAGGTCCTTCATTGAAAAGCATTTCCCTAACCAAGTCTTCACTTGTTGCAAGGTAGGGACATCGTTTCCAATGAGTAATATGTCATCTACATATAATACCAGGAATACGATCATGCTCCCACTAACCTTCTTGTAGACACAAGGCTCATCTTCATTCTTGATGAATCCATATTGTTTTACTATTTCATCAAAACAAAGATTCCAGCTTCTGGAAGCTTGCTTCAATCCATAAATTGATCGCTGTAACTTACATATCTTTTGGGCTTCTTCTGGTATGTCAAATCCTTCAGGTTGTGTCATGTACACATCCTCAAGAAGATTCCCATTAAGGAAAGCAGTTTTGACATCCATCTGCCATATTTCATAATCATGATATGCAGCGATAGCAAGTAAAATCCGAACAGATTTAAGCATTGCAACTGGTGAAAAGGTTTCATCATAGTCAACCCCATGAATTTGTTTATATCCTTTTGCAACCAGTCTTGCCTTATAGGTATGTACCTTACCATCCATGTCAGTCTTCTTTTTGAAGACCCACTTGCATCCTATAGGGTTAACTCCTATAGGAGGCTCTACCAAGGTCCAAACCTGGTTTGTGTACATGGAATCCATTTCAGATTTCATGGCTTCTAGCCACTTCTAGGACTCAGGACCAGTTATGGCCTCTTGGTAGGTCACAGGCTCATCTTGATCCATGAGTAATACATCACCTTGATCACTTATGAGATATCCATATCTCTCAGGTTGTTGACGTATCCTGCTTGACCTACGCTGGTCTTGTTCTACTTGAGCAGGTTTCTCTTCCACAACTACTTGTGTTTCCTACTCTAATTCCTCCATAGGTGTATCAATGCTTTGTGGTTCTTGAATTTCTTCAAGCTCTATTTTCCTCCCACTGATTCTTTTGGAAATAAAATCCTTTTCCAGAAAAACTCCAGTTCGAGCGACAAACACTTTGCCCTCAGAAGGATTGTAGAAGTAATACCCTCTTGTTTCTTTAGGATACCCCACAAATAAGCATTTGTCAGATTTGGGCTCAAGCTTAGTTGAAATTTGTCGTTTCACATAAACTTCGCAACCCCAAATCTTCATGTAAGACATATGTGGTTTCTTACCACTCCATATCTCATATGGTGTCTTCTCAACCTTTTTGGGTGGAACCCGGTTAAGTGTGTAAGCTGCAGTCAATAGTGCATGTCCCTAAAAGGAGTTCGGAAGATCGGCGTGACTCATCATGGATCGGACCATGTCTAACAAGGTTCGATTTCTTCTCTCAGATACACCATTCCATTGTGGTGTTCCGGGAGGAGTAAGTTGGGATAAAATCCCACATTCCTTTAGATGGTCATCAAACTCTAGGCTTAAATATTCACCGCCTCGATCTGATCGAAGAACTTTAATATTCTTACCTAGTTGGTTTTGTACTTCATTCTTGAATTCCTTGAATTTTTCAAAGGTTTCAGATTTGTGTTTCATTAAATACACATAACCATATCTACTGAAATCATCAGTAAATATGATGAAGTATTGAAAACCTCCTCTGGCTGGTATGTTCAGTGGTCCACATACATCAGTATGTATGAGGGCCAAAAGATCATTAGCCCTTTCACCTTTTCCTGTGAATGAGGACTTTGTCATCTTTCCAATTAAACAAGATCTGCATGTCTCATATGATTCATAATCAAAAGAGTCCAAGAGTCCATCTTTATGGAGTTTGGAAATGTGTTTCTCATTTATGTGGCCTAAGCGACAGTGCCAAAGGTAGCTTGGATTTAACTCATTAGGTTTAATCCGTTTAGTATTAATGTTATAAATTGGCATTTCAAGATCAAGGACATATAGTCCATTATTCATTTGTGCAGAAGCATAGAATATATCATTCAAATAAATAGAGCAACAATTGTTCTTTATTATAAATGAAAAACCAAACTTGTCCAAACAAGAAACAGAAATAATATTCCTACTAATTGCAGGTATATAATAACAATTCTCTAACTAAATTATTAAACCACTAGGTAAAGTCAAAACATAAGTTCCTACGGCTAAAGCAACAACCTTTGCTCCATTTCCAACTCGTAGGTCAACTTCACCTTTTGCCAAATCTCTACTCCTTTTTATCCCCTGCACATTAGTACAAATGTGAGAACCACATCCAGTATCTAATACCCATGATGCAGAAGTAGATGAATTAATTTCAATAACAAAAATACCTGAATTTGAAGTCCCTACTCCATTGTTCATATCTTCCAGGTACTTTGGGCAGTTTCTCTTCCAATGTCCGGTCTTACCGCAATGGAAGCAAGTGCCCTCCTTTGCTATGCCTCCACTAGGCTTCAAAGCAGGAACAGTAGGTTTAGGCTTGGCAACTTCCTTGCCTTTCCCTTTACCAACCTGCTTGGTAGGCCTCTTGTTCAGCTTCTTTCCATTACTGACCATCAGAATGGACTTCCCTTTTGTCTTCATATTCTGCTCAGCAGTTTTCAACATGCTTAGCAATTCTGGAAGACTCTTATCCATGTCATTCATGTTGAAATTCATGACAAACTGATTAAATCTATCTGGCAATGATTGCAAGATAAAATCAATTGCAAGTTCCTTTCCAAGCGGAAACCCTAAGCTTTCAAGGTTCTCCACATACCCAATCATTTTGAGTACATGGGGACCTACATGGTTTCCCTCAGATAACTTGCTGTTAAAAAGGGCCTTTGAAACCTGAAACCTCTCATTTCTTGCCTGCTCTTTGTTTACCTCGGGTTTTGGTAAACAACCGCTGATCCTCCAAATGGTTACTTATTTGGTTACTCGCAGGATCGATCAGATTGATCCTATGGACATAGGTTGATTTTGAAGTTTGATTAAGGTGGATAAGGCTTTAAGTAAAATGTTTCAAGTAAATTGCATAAATGAAAGGCTTGGTAAAATAAACAAGGCTTTAAAGTAAAGGTTCGACGGGAATTTAAAGGGGAAAAGCATGTAAAATACTGGAAAAGTAAATGACTTTAATTGATAAAATTGGTGTTTCACACGTACATTTCTCAATAATTCTTTCGCTCACACTGGGTACTTGAATCTAAATGAGTGACTATGTATCTATTTGTGAACACACACGAGAAACTACATGTCTACTCCTATTTATACTAAAACATTCCAAGTAACCGTCGGGCAGTTACACTGCTTCGAGATTAAGCCACTTGGCACGTTCTCCATGCTCGACGCTCCAGATCCTTGCACGTTTGCACGTAGTAACTGCTGGAAACCGTTTTCCCCCAAAGCTTTGAATTTCAAACTGCTCCACTCTGGACCATCGAACACTTTCATCAAGAAACATCTTCGACGAAAACTCCTTCGACGTCGAAGGCAATCAGCCTTCTTCCTTGGAAGAAATCTTCTAAGTATTTTGCCATCTTTCGACGGGCACTTCGACAGGCTTAGCCAGTCGAAAGCATCTTTCAGCTTTTAATGGCTGCCATCAATCAAAACAAAGGTGTCGAATTTAGAAGCCAACAAATTGCCCCCCAAGAATGCCTTATTTCGACTCTAAAAGAAAAAGGCATTCTTTGAAAACGCCATTCGACACCTGTTTTTCCACGCTTAGTCACAAGTTAACTTGTGCACTTTTTGTTGCTTTTTACCAACTATTGGCAATCCCAAGAAACCATCATTGATTTGATCCTAGGATGTCACTTTCAGTACGGCGTGCAGTACCAAACATCACTTCAGAATTTGTCATTATGACAAATCCCAAAAACGAGGACGCACACTGCGTCTCTCTGTTTCTGCAGAAACGGCCAAAACAACAGGATGCTGCCACGCGTCCCACTAATTCCTGCAGCATTAAATGACATTTAATGTCCTCGTTATTGGGAATTTCTCCCACTACTATAAATAGTAGTGAATATCCCATTGTGGGACTTTTTACGCAAACTAGCCCTCAAACTCCCTTGCTTTCGTACAAACTTACTCTCTTTGCAAAAAAAAAACTCTTCCTTTTTCACTTCATCTTCATCCTCAACAATGGCCTCTGCTTCTACTGCCCCCAAGACTAACGCACCAACTGAATAACTTGTTAAACCCAAGGTCTTTGTCACTGCTCCGATAGTGAACTCTACAGGGAAACGAAGGGTTCCTGAACCTTCTGACATATCCGTTCGCGATGCTTACTCGCGTCACTTGATGATCCCGGTTGGATACTCCAACCAGATCTTCGCAATGTCTGGCCCCATGAACCCAAGCATCTCTGAAGCTCTGAAGATCAAGAGCTATTTCCCCATCGTCGAGAAACTCAAGCCAGTAGCATGCGCCAAGAAGGACGCAGAAGACAACGAAGACCCTACACGCGAGAAAATCGACCTCCGTTTCTTCAACAGAAGTGTTAGGGTCTTCAGGTCTTGCCCTAATCTAACCTCTGACTATGTTGCTTGGCTAACAAAGTTGGAGAAACATCAAACTCCAGTCTGGAAGGAAATGGGAATCTTTGACCTAGTAATGCTGTCGAAGACAGGCTTAAACTACTCCCCAGAGATGCTTATAGCTTCGCTGTTGTTTTGGGATTACTCTCACTTCACCTTTCACCTTCCATGTGGGATGTTAACCCCCACACTCTTCGACGTAGCGGCCATTACTGGCCTTCGACCAACCGGAGATTACTTCGACCCGGAGGAGATGTCGGAGGACCAAATTGGCTTCTCTGAGACCAAGCCAACATACACCACCTTTATCAACCATTATCACGACAGGTCGACGGATACAGTGTCGGATGTCGAACACATAGCGTTTCTAGCCTTATGGCTAACTCGCTTTGTGTTTTGCTCGAAGTCTCTACAAGTGACCAAAAAGATGGTCACTCTTGCCACCCAACTGCATCACCGCCAAAACATCTGTTTGGCAGAACTAATTCTGGCCAGTCTTTATGACTCAATCAGCAATGGGGTTACTCTCTTGAAACATATCGAAGATAGGGCCAGTTTGCTACTCGCTGGGCCTTTCTGGCTACTTCAACTGTGGCTCAACGCCACTTTTGAATCTTTCTTACCCAAGAAGATTCAGATAAATGAACAAGCCCCAGCGATAGCTAATAGACGTATCGAAGGAATTAGGCTGGCTCTACTGACACCTGTGGAAGATGGGCTGGAGTTCCAACAAACCTTCACTAACTTCGTTCTGATGTTCGCTCGAAGGAAGGAATTTGTGTCAACTATGGCTCCATTTGCTCAACGGAGGGTGGGGCCAGCATGGTTCACAAGGCCACATCCAAAGGAGTCGAGTGGTCCCAATGTCGATGAGCACACTGTACTTTGGGAGGCGTTCCTGACACCCAGGATCATGCCTCTTCGATTTAAGAGTTCTAAGACTCATTTGAGTCTGCTTGCCTATCAACCAAATCTGGTATCTCGCCAGTTTGGTATCATCCAAACCCTGCCTTCTCCTATTTTTCAAAGAGAGAAGTCAATGTTGTACTTCTGCAACGATTATACAGAAGAAGCTGCCATCAAGCATATCGGAAGATATGCTGGTCGAACAATCCTCTCGCTGTTTGACTACCAGCTTAATTTCCTTTGCTCACCATCCTTTGAGGAGTGGTGGAGAAGCTATTATGCTGAGTACTTCTTCGACGAGAAGGACTTCATGGCAGAGTTGCAGAAGTCTTTTGTCCTTGTGTTGGACAAAGTAAAGAAATGTAAGTTCATGCTCTCACATTACTTTTTATCTTTCTCTTCGACTGTTAGCCTGTTAACTTTCCTTTTCGCTTTCAGTTGTTCGAAAACCCCTAGCCAAGAAGGCTACAGAAGGCCCACAAGGAGGAGCCCCTTCGACAAAACCTCCACCGCCGGCGAAGACTATAGCGCCGGCGAAGACAACAGGCAACCAACAGGGGGAAGGCTCTTCGAGGAGGCCTCCTGCATCGGTAACCAGATTTTCTTCATTTTTCTTCTGGCTTTCGATTTTTTTTATTTTCGATGTAATTATTCAATCGAATCCCTATTGGTTTTCTAGGCCCCTTCGCCCAAGAAAAGGGCAGCATTGGTGGTCGAATCGGGGAGTGATGACGAAAGTGATTCCCCTCCCACTCCCTTAAAGAGGCGAAAGTTAACGAAGGACGCTTCTGTTCCTGCTCCTGCTCCTGAAGGTCGAACCGTCAGAATAAAGGTCGCTGTGAGAAAGCCTAGGCCACCTGCAGTGATCATCGAGGAGCCAACTGAGGAGGAACTGAACGCTCTTCTTACCAAGCCTGTCGAAAGTGACAATTCCAGCCCTGGGGCTGAAGTTAATCCACAGGTAATCTATTGGACCCTTCTTATAACTTAGGCATAGATACCAGTATTCGATTATGTCTCT
This sequence comes from Vicia faba, assembly GCA_948472305.1. Lineage (NCBI taxonomy): Eukaryota > Viridiplantae > Streptophyta > Magnoliopsida > Fabales > Fabaceae > Vicia > Vicia faba. The sequence continues at coordinate 1,334,389,830 of OX451737.1, read as the reverse complement.
TTCGACATCTGAAGATTTGTCTTCTTTCTCTTTTTCAGGACACTACTGAAAGTTCTCCACCAAGGACTTCAGAAACTCTAGAATCTGCTGACCTTAGCAGGCCTCAGGAGAAAGATTTGGGCAATGACGAAGCCCACACTGAGAATGAGGCCAATGCTGAAACAGTGGAGAAGACAACAGAAGAACCTATGGTGGAGGAAACACAGCCAGAAACGGTTCCTGTGGTGGACTTGTCGTCAGAAGAGAATCCTGAAGGAAGAGACCAAGGCAATGGCGAAGAGAATCAAGATGCTGTTGACGAAGAGCACCAAGGTGGTACTGGCGAAGAACACCAGGGTGACGCTAGCGAAGAGCCACAAAATGACGCTGGCGAAGGACCCCAAGGTGATGTTAATGAAGAACCACAAGTCGACGCTAGTACCGCCTCAGTCCAAGTCGAAAAGCAACCAAACGAGGCACTCAGCATTCAACAGCCTCAAGCCCAAGATAATACTGTGGCAAGGGTCACCTCCTCAAAGCACAAGTCAAAAGAGGACTTGGAAATCTTGAAACAAACTGACCCTGTCAGCTACCTCAATGCAATCATCGAGAGTAAGAGTTCTTCTGACACTAGTCAGGAAATTCCTACCCTGTCGGGGAAATCTACTGAAACTTCTCCTCTTGATGATGCGTTGGCGAAGGTTAAGGTCCAGTTCTTCAAGAGAGATTTAATGAAGACTTTAGAGGGGGACCCCACTGCTCCATCATGCTTGAAAGAGGTTTTGAATGCTGTTGACTTCGAAGCTGTAGCCCCAGAAATCTCAGACTTAATCATGGAATTACATTCTATGATTGATCAAGTCTCAGCGGATTACAGGCGCCAACGAGGTTTTAACAGTCAGCTCGAAGTGCTGCATGGCAAAAGCTCATCTGCGTGGACTGCTGTCTCAGATTCGACTTCTCGAATTGCCGAGTTGTCGAAACAGAAAGCGTCTGCACAGGAAAGGGTCGATGCTATTGAGCGAGAGAATGTCTCCTTCCGAGCACAAATTGCAGAGATAGAGGCGAAGATAAACGCCAACACTGTACTCCAGGAGGAAATTCTTTCGACCATCCCAGATACTGAGAGCCAGACTGAGATCAAGCAAGGCCTGGAATTCGCTGAGAGGGCTCAAAGCCTCGACGCTCAAATTGCCAAACTAGTGCAAGAAAACTCTTGGTGCAAAAAGAGGTTGGAGCTGCAGTATGCCAAGTATCTTCGACTCAAGAATTCTCTTACCTTTTGATTGATTCTCTTTTGTAACCATCTTCTGTAATCGTTTTCGACGACAATTGCCATCTTGGCTGAAATTAATAAAAATTTCCATTTTGGCATTTTTATGGTTAATTTAGTTTGTTCTTTTATTATTTTATTTTTATCTCTTGAAGTATAGGCTTATATTTTTTCAAATATTTACCATTTACTCTCAAGAGCCTTTTATCACCACTTATCTCTTCGACCTCATAGGCTCCACCAGAAAAAGTTTGGATAACTCTGAAGGGTCCTTCCCATTTGGGTGACCATTTCCCCATGCTTCGATCCCGTCGATCCATGGGAAGAATTACCTTCCAAACTAAATCTTCAGGCAAAAATACCTTAGGTTTTACCTTTCTATTATAAGAGTCTTCTACTCTTTTCTTCTGAAGCCTGAGTAAGTCGAGAGCGTGTAATCTCTCTTCGTCTAAATCCACTAATTCATCTAACATCATATTCCAATAAACCTCAGAAGGAATATCATAATGCCTCTGAACTCTTGCAGATTGAAGACAAATTTCTGCTGGCAACACTGCATCATGGCCAAAAGTTAGCCTATATGGCGTTGTACCAGTGGCTTCTTTTGGGGACGTTCGACAAGCCCATAAAATCTGGTCTAACGTCTTATGCCAATTCTTTGGTTTCTTCCCAACATGTTTCTTTATCAAGCCAATCACTACTTTGTTAGCTGCTTCGACTTGACCATTCGCCTGTGCATAGTAAGGCGTGGATGTTAGGAGTTTGAAACCTGTTTCCTGAGCAAATTCTTGCATCTTTCGACCAGTGAAAACTGAACCTTGATCAGTTGTTATTGTCTCAGGGATTCCATACCTAAAGATAATGTTCTTTTGAATAAATTCAATGACATTTTCTTGGTCCACATTGACTAAAGGGACAGCTTCGATCCACTTAGTAAAATAATCAATGCCTACCAATATGTATTTCTGACTCTTTGATGATGCTGGTCGAATCTCTCCAATAAGATCCAACGCCCATCCTCGAAAGGGCCAAGGCTTCACTATCGAGTGAAGTTCGCTTGCTGGTACATGCTGGATGCCTGTATGAACTTGACACTCTTGGCAACCTTTGGCGAACTCAACACAATCTTTCAGCATAGTGGGCCAATATAGTCCATGTCGAAACAACAACCATTTCATCTTATGGCCTGCTTGGTGAGCCCCACATGCCCCAGCATGTGTAGTCGAAAGGGCTATGTATGCTTCAGTTTCACTTAAACATTTCAGCAACACCCCTTCAGGCGTCTTCTTGAATAACTCATTACCCATGAGTACAAAACTCAACGCCCTGTATTTTGTTTTTCGTTCTGTCGGAGCTCCTGGATTTTGAAGATAGTCCACAATGGGTTTCCTCCAATCTTGCTCTGACAAATTATCAATGAACGAAATCTCGAAGTTTGAGTGATCAGCATAACCTAGCCTCGTCGATTCCAAGTCTGATGGTGATAGACAAGTTGCCTTTATCTTTTCTCGAACTTCGATTGCTCTTTGTAATCTCGTTTTTGAAATCTTATACCCTGATGCAATTTGTGCCAAGTCATTGGCTATTTGATTTTCGACTCTGGGTATGTGTCGAATATTGATACTTTCAAATTGTTTCAATAAACGATTTGCTATCACAAAGTACATAATGAGATTCTCTCTTATGCATTTATACTCCTTTGTGACTTGCTTGATGACTAACTCTGAGTCTCCCATTATTTCGACTCGAGTTGCCCCCAATTCCAACAATATTTCAAGGCCAGTAATTAGAGCTTCATACTCAGCCTCGTTGTTCGAACAAGAACCTTCTATTTGGTACTTGAATGTTGTTGGAATTTTATCTGGAGAAATAATCAAGACTCCTACTCCTGTTCCATTTTTATGGCTGGAACCATCGAAGTAGAATTTCCAAGGTTCTATCTCCACATAATTAATATCCTCGACTTGAATTGAGTGGTCGACTATGAAGTCTGCAACCACTTGTCCTTTTACTGCCTTAAGAGGCATAAAGGTCAAGGAGTATTCAGTCAATGCTAATGCCCACTTGCCAATTCGACTATGCAAGATAGGTTTCGACAACATATATTTGAAAACATCAAAATGGGACGAAACATAAACATCAACTGGTTTTATATATTGCTTGAGTTTTGTACAAGAGAAATACAGACATAGACACAATTTCTCAACTTCGCTATATCTAGTTTCTGCATCATTCAAAACTCGACTGAGATAATAAATGGGTCTTTCGACTCTATTCTCATCCTCTTGGGCTAACATACTTCCCAGAGTTTTGTCAGATGCAGCTATGTACAATCTCATACTCCTATTGCTACAAGGAGGCACCAAAATAGGTGGCTTAGTGAGGTACCCTTTGATTTTGTCGAAGGCTTCTTGCTGCTCTTGCCCCCATTCGAACCCCTCTTTATTCAGTCGAAGTAAGGGTGAAAAGGCCTGAGCTTTCCCACTTAGGTTAGATATAAACCTTCTCAAGAAATTTATCTTGCCTAAGAGAGATTGCAATTCCTTCTTATTCGATGGCGCTTTCGCTTCCAAAATTGCCTTCGTCTTGTTCTGATTGATTTCGATTCCTTTCTTGTGGACAACGAAACCCAAGAAATCTCCAGCTTTCACACAGAACGCACACTTCAAAGGGTTCATCTTCAGACCATGTTCTCTCATTCTTTCGAATGATTGTCGAAGGTGGTCAACGTGACTCTTCCTGGAAACAGATTTTATAACAATATCATCAATATAAACTTGCATAAAAGTGTTAATAAAATCATGGAAGATAGTATTCATTGCTCGCTGGTACGTTGCCCCAGCGTTTTTTAAACCAAAAGGCATCACTACCCATTCGTAAGTGCCTAAGGCCCCTGGGCATCGAAAAGCTGTTTTCGACACATCCTCTTCAGCAATGAATATTTGATTATATCCTGAATAACCATCGAGCATACTCAGGTATTCGTAGCCAGCGGCAGAATCGACTAGCATTTCCGCCACAGGCATAGGATATTCATCTTTGGGGGTGGCAGCATTCAGGTCTCTGAAATCTATGCACACCCTTAATGTGCCATTTTTCTTAATTACTGGCACAATATTTGCAATCCATTCGACATACCTTGTAACACGGATGAATTTGCATTTCAGAAGTCTTTCGACCTCCGTTTTGATCTTCGACAATATTTCTGGAGCGAAGCGTCTTGGATTTTTCTTGATTGGCTTCTTTCCAGGTTTGATTGGCAACTGAAGTTCTACCAATCCTCTGTCGAGACCGGGCATTTCGTCATAATCCCATGCAAAACAGTCTTTAAACTCTTTCAGCAATTGGATTACTTCCAACCTAAGTTCTGGATCAATTTTGGCGCTGATGTAAGTTGGCCTATTCTCTGATCCTTCGCCTAAGTTGATTTCTTCTAAAGGGTCTTGTGCTAACATCTTAATGTTGTTCGCCAAGGGATCCTTTTCGAAGCCCAAAGGCTCATCGTCATAGATGGCGTCGAGCCTCTGTTCCTGCATTTCATCTGGCATGATATCAGGAGGTCTTGGATCGAAATCCTTTCCTGGGCCAACAGCAGATAATTGTTGATCACTGGCCTGTGTGGCCATGTACTTTACTTCGGCTTCGAGAGCCGTTATCATCTTGGTTTCGGCCACATAAGCCGAAATTCGCTTCAGAGATTGTGACTCAGTCATTATCACTGAATTCACTTCCCCAACCAGTTGGTTGGATATCAGTTAGCCCACTGAAGTCTATGTGGGACAAGTCTTCTCTGTCCCATTGGAAACCATGCTCAGGATGCAGGTATAGGGAACAAAAGGTGTTTGGCACTGGCGCCATGTCGAAGTCAGGAGTTGGACATGGCCCTATGTGAGCCAAGTTTTTGTCGAAATCTGCCACACCCAAGTGATTCACTTCGCCAAGGTAGTAGCTTTGATCTGCCTCTATGTTTTCGACCATCCCATCTGGACGCCATAGAAGCAGCCTTTGATGCATCGATGAAGGCACAGCACCTACACCATGAATCCACTCACGGCCTAACAAAAGGTTGTAGTTAGGTTTGGCCGATATGACCATGAACATTGTTGGTCGAAGGATCGACCCAACTTTTATGTCTAGCTGGATCACTCCCATGGTGGTCCCAATGCCTCCCTCATAGTTGGACAGGACCATATTGTGAGGTTTGATTTCTTCATCCCTTTTGCCAATCTTCCTTAGCATAGAATGAGGGATAATATTGATAGTGGCCCCACAGTCGACCAATATTTTGTTCACAGTGGTCTCTTCGAGCTTAGCCCTTATGAACAAAGGTTTGAGGTGATTCTTCATCGCCTCTGTAGGTGGCTCGAAGAAGCCATTTTGTTCCTCTGTAGTGCCATTGTCCATGACAAAATAGCACACTGGCCTATGTTTGGCCATTTCTTGTTCCACCTCCCAGTCACTGGCTTCGACTTCTACCTGTCGATTGAATTCCCTAGGCAGTACTGAAACAATATTCACCATTATATCCAGAGTATCGTCGGACTCAGCATCATCTTCGTCTTCGACTTCACTTTGGTTAGGCCAAACTAGCCTGTTGGTAACTGGTTCTCTCTCAAGAGGCTTTCTTTGTTTCCTTTGAGGCACATTCGAACTAGTTTCTGCCTTAGGTTCGTTGGCAGCCTCCCTTTCAGCTTTTCGCCTTCTTTGATATCTCCTCCATTGGGATCGCGACATAGGATTTTTTCCCTTGTAGTTGCTGGACACTTGAGCAACCTTGGGTGCAGCAACTTGAGGCTCTTTCTTCTGAATTAAAGAGGAACCTCTTGGCACTTCGAAAGAATGCCATTTCTCTTCACTTGGCCTTTTCCGGCCAGATGTTTTGTACCAAGTGTCTACTGGTACATTTGTTGGAGGCCTAAAAGTCAATGGCCTCTTGTCTTGATTAGAACCCCTTCTGGGATCATGTCGAAGGTCAGCATTCTCCCTTCTCTTGTTCGCTGCTCTCACGCCTTGTATGTGCTCAGCAGCTTTTTTATCAAAGATAGAACTGCATCTTGGACACAGCATCACCTCTGATTTCTTCTTCTGGCATCTTTGTAAAAAATCTGCCAAGTTTTCGTTTTCCCTAGGGAAAGCCGTTTTATTTGCCTGCTCCTGCCTTATGGCTTCTTCTGAAGCTTTAGGGTCAGAAAGTTCAACCATGTTGATATTCATTGTATCCTCATTAGCAAGAGTTAGTTGCTTCATTTGTGCCTCCAGATTCTCCGTCTGGCCTTGAACAGTGGCCAAGTGGGAACTGGGCTTTGGTCCAGTTTTTTGTGCTTCAGCAGTCTTCGACTTCGGGTCTTCGACCGCTTTCTGGACAACCTCAATTGTCTTCCTGGATAAATTTCCAGAAAAACTGCCAAAGATTGGCATGTTGATGTGGTCCTTTGAGACTTCGACCATGGTAATGCCTGGCTTCTTCGACTGGATCCTGGTTGCCTCTATCATGTTCACCTCAGAGGGTTCTGCATAGTGGGCTTCAGCCTTCAGTGGATTGGAGTCGACAGCCATGGGGGATTTGTCAGCAAACTTTAATCTCCCTTCCTCAATAGCGTCTTGCACAAGATTCCTGAAAAGAAAACATTGAGAAGTTTTATGGCCCAAAAAATTATGATATTTGCAAAAACCTCTCTTCTTTCTTTGATCAAGAGGAGGCACTTTTACCCCAGGGGGTACTATCATTTGGCCATCTTTAACTAGCAAGTCGAATATTTCATCACATTTTGTGATGTCAAAACTATAAGTCTTTTTTGGGAACCTATCGTTGGTCCTATCCGGACCAATGGGATTTTTCCCGTTTGAGGGGACTAACTGTTTACAAGAGTATGGAGGCCCTTGTTTTAGTTCTGCTAAATCGACTTCTCCTTCTTCGACAGCTAAAGTATCGTCGAAGGATTCTAGATCTTCGTCATCCATCTCAACGTACGCTATTCTCTCTCTCTTGTGAGTTTTCGTTGCCTTAGCTTTTTCAGCTTTGAGGCGTTCGACCTGTCGAACTCTATCGGCCAGTTGGGCCATGTCTCTTAGGTACTGGGTATCTAGCTTCTTCCTAATGGAATAATCTAAACCGCCTGCGGCCATTTCGACCAGCTCATGTTCTGGCACTTGTGTAAAACATCTCGCCTTAAGCAACCTAAACCTATTCAGATATTCGTCTATAGGTTCAGTGAAACGTCTCTTCACACTCGCCAGTTCTTTCAGGCTTATCTTGGTTTGCCCCATATAGAATTGTTCATGGAACAATCTTTCCAACTGGGTCCAATGGTGGATCGAATTGGGGGGTAGAGTTGTGAACCAAGTAAAAGCGTTCTTGGTTAAGGAACTTGGGAAGTATTTGATCCTCAGGTTTTCATTATTTGAAATGTCTCCTGCTTCGATCAAATACCTCGCCACATGTTCGACAGTAGATTCTGTCGTGTCCCCAGAGAACTTAGTAAATTTGGGGACTTTGCTCCTAGGAGGTAAATCTGTTTGTAATACGTATTCTGACAAGGGAGATGTAAAGTTGGGCCTTCGAAAGCCCATGTTCATCCCATTCTGATTCATGATCCTTTCGATCATGGTTGCCAGATTATTTTCCAAACCCATGTTTTGGTGTTGGATATGCTGAACCACTTCGTCAGCATTTTGGTTTCTGTTAACTAACCTTACCTCTGGGGCTATTACCCTAGGTTCTTCGACAGGTTGTTCTACAGGCTGTTGAGCCTGATTAATGGTGGTTTCTTCCTCTACAAATATCCCCTGATTTCCTCTTGTTTGCGCCCTTTGGGGCTGTCGAATAGGTGGGGGTACTCCAAAGAAGTCAGCCAAACGCGTCATTTGCGCTGTAACTTGCTGATTCGATTGAGTAGTATTTTGTATTAGAGGATTTAGCACTGTACTCAAAGTTTGTGCCAACATTTGCACCATATCATGGTTGCTTTCGTCCATCTGTTGCCTCAAGACTGCTGTCGAGGCATTTGTAAGGCCATGGGCTACTTGGGACGTTCCTCCTAAGAGTTGGGTCCTATTTCTGTTCGCCATGCCTACTCTAGAGCCTTGGAGTGGCGAAGAGGCACTCACGAAAGGGTCTGAATAAGTGGACGCAGCATTCGTCAGGCTTGCCACTTCAGAAGTTGGCATACCATAGAATGGAATAAATCCTGGGGGAACCACTGGCCTTGTGCCAATATTTCCCCTTGGTGGGGGGGTTCCCAAAGGTATTCTGGGGCCTGTTAACGAAGTTATTGGCCCCGTGGTTGTGACTGACACTGCTGGTGTCGAACCAACATTCGTCGCTTCACTTATGGTCATATTAACCGTTGCTCCCACACTCGTTTGTGGGATTTCATTATTGTTTGGCGGATTCGCCATCTCTTCCCTTCTTCTGGCAGTATTATTATCGTTAGTGTATATTCTACCACTCCTCAATAACATACAACTCGAAAAGATGAGATTATTTTTCAACAATCAACACACAGTCCCACTAGGCGTGCCAATTTGTTTACCTCGGGTTTTGGTAAACAACCGCTGATCCTCCAAATGGTTACTTATTTGGTTACTCGCAGGATCGATCAGATTGATCCTATGGACATAGGTTGATTTTGAAGTTTGATTAAGGTGGATAAGGCTTTAAGTAAAATGTTTCAAGTAAATTGCATAAATGAAAGGCTTGGTAAAATAAACAAGGCTTTAAAGTAAAGGTTCGACGGGAATTTAAAGGGGAAAAGCATGTAAAATACTGGAAAAGTAAATGACTTTAATTGATAAAATTGGTGTTTCACACGTACATTTCTCAATAATTCTTTCGCTCACACTGGGTACTTGAATCTAAATGAGTGACTATGTATCTATTTGTGAACACACACGAGAAACTACATGTCTACTCCTATTTATACTAAAACATTCCAAGTAACCGTCGGGCAGTTACACTGCTTCGAGATTAAGCCACTTGGCACGTTCTCCATGCTCGACGCTCCAGATCCTTGCACGTTTGCACGTAGTAACTGCTGGAAACCGTTTTCCCCCAAAGCTTTGAATTTCAAACTGCTCCACTCTGGACCATCGAACACTTTCATCAAGAAACGTCTTCGACGAAAACTCCTTCGACGTCGAAGGCAATCAGCCTTCTTCCTTGGAAGAAATCTTCTAAGTATTTTGCCATCTTTCGACGGGCACTTCGACAGGCTTAGCCAGTCGAAAGCATCTTTCAGCTTTTAATGGCTGCCATCAATCAAAACAAAGGTGTCGAATTTAGAAGCCAACACTCTTGATAGAGCATTTTCAGATGTCCGATCATATCGAACGCTGACATGTTCTCGTGTTACTTTTGCAACTCTGAGTTCATAGTAGCTAGCATGAGACAAGCGGCTTCGTTAGCATCATCAAAATGCTTCTTATAAGCATCTCTTTCTGCCTTAGGTGCCGAACTAGGCGGTTCCTCTTCAGGAACAGGTGTCTCCAAGACATACAACTTCTTATCGTGCTTGAGGATAATCCTCAGATTTCGGTGACAATCCAGGAAATTTGTCCCAGACAATTTTTCCTTATCTAGGATTGATCGCAAAATATGGTTGTTTGTTGTCATGGTAATCTACAAAAAATTGAAAATATAAGTATCATTAAAACAACATATTTAATTAGGCCTTTAATCAAATATGCTCCCACTATTTTACTCAAACCAAATGACCCTCATCATTTGATTCGAAAAATCCCGTTGGAAGACTTTCTAGTGGGCCGAGATCCATATTTCACTTTGTTCTAAGTCAGCGTTAGGCTGATTACACAAAACTAGGTTATTTAGGTAGGAACTCCTTCCAATTGTATCTCATACAACTCTCGAATATTTTTAGTTGGGTGAATAACTCCTTATTCTAATTCATCATATGAATCATTCCCAACTCTTGCTTCTAAACATGTATAATCTTATTATAATGTGTTTAGTTAAGTTTGAACCATTGTTTTAGCAGTTGGATATTACAATTATCCCATCGCACCTTACTAATATAGAACATGCACCTCGCGTAGGCGAAACCTACATTGTTCGATACTAGTCTTGATGAGTGCTAAAACTTGGAAAGCATGAACTTAATATTTAACTTGAGGGATTTTGTTATTAGTTTGATCTCACTGGCTTAACATGCAATTCGTCTCTCTCATGCATCAACATACAAACACATGCATCAATATACATAAAAGGATACAGTTATGGCCCCTAGCGCAATTGTTCTCCCAAGCCAATGAGAGAACCTAAGCTAACCTAATAACGATCTAAACTTCTCCAAGCAAGATCTCCAAGGTTATCCTCCTTTGATATTGTATTCTTCTCTTACTTCATAACTTTACATTACATAAAAGAAACTCGTTTTACATACGAGGGAGTGAGATGAGAAAAGAAGTTACATCAAGAATTTTAGAGAGAGGCACGACACGCAGGCCGTATTTTACAATCCCAAAACAAAATAAAGGAAAAAACTAAGGCCATAACTGATCACCACAAGACAATAATAATAAACACACTTTTATTATTAGTTTAAATTTTGTTAATTAAAAAAAAAGGCAAATTAAATTTCGACGATTGATCACACTACGCAGAGTTAGCCGGGGGTTCCGCTGCCCGACGCAAAATTTTAATGAACAATTCATTTGAAATCGGCGGCATTTTCGCACAACTCTTGTGCATTCACAACCCTAATCGCATAACTCTGCAAAAACACAACCCTTGTGCCGTCATGAACCCTAATGCAACAGTTTCATGCTGTCAAACACATTTCGATTGATAATTCAGTATGATTAATCACATGCCATTGCTTCACCATACTAATGTCGGATTCCGAAGCATATGAACAGTGATCGGTCAAAGGAATAACAATCATCAAGTGTTTGAATGAATGAAACAGAAACAATATATCCCATATTTTGTACCCCAAAATTTTCCCTCCCATAATCTTCAAAGTTTTTCCAAGCATCACCTCAAGTGGTTCAAAGTCTACTCAAGGGTTGCACAATCAACAATCCTCCTAAGCCAGTCAAACTAGGGTTTTGGTTCTTACAAAGAAGTTGAAGTTTTCAAGGGCTCAATCAAGCCCCATATGCTCATACACATTGTCAAGCACCTACATGTCAAGTTTCAAGGCTCACAAGGTCAAGTTGCACAGTCAAAAACCCTAATTGCTCCACAGTCAACTGCAGGGGCAAAATGGTCATTTGGCAGTCAAAAGTCAAAATTTTTGGTCAACATCTTATTTTGAAGCCACAATCATCATTTGGTCAAAACTTGACCATGATTTCACAAGAATGGCTCAAAAATCATCAAGATGCAAAAGTTTCTATTTTTGAACAGCTGAAAAGTCAACTGTAACTTGACCAAGGCATAACTTTTTCATGGTTCATCAGAAAAATCCCATCCAAAGCTCATTTTGAAAGGGATGAAATTTCCTACAACTCATCTTCACATTCCAAGTCCAAGAAATTTTCTCACAAAAAGTTATCAATTTCAACATTATAGGTCATTTTCAAAAGTCAACAAAAAGGGACTTTAAGTCCAAGACCATAACTTGAGATTGGTAAATCAAAATGACATGGGACCAAAGAAATTGCTTAGAGGACTTCAAGACCTTTCCAAAATGTCCAAGAACATGTTCATAACTTCAAAATTGAGCAAGATATGCATTGGAGAAGTTGGGAAATTTTTTGTGAAATGGCCAAAATCATTTATCCTTGAAATTTCATTTTTGACAAAAGGGCCCCACTTTTTCCACTTGATTCAGCTTGGCCATGCTTCCCACGTGTCCCACAAATTATTTCAAAATTTAAAATAAATTTTTTTATTTTTATTTAATTTTATTTGATTTAATTCATTTTAAATCATTTAAAATCAAATAAAATCAAAGAAGTTAATTAAAGGACATATTTTGCTTTGACTAGCTTTGAATCACCATCATTGACATTCCAATTTTGTGCAAGGGCTTAAAAGAAGCAAGAATTCAAATTTTGGCTTAAGAATGGAAAGTGCTTCAATGGAGTTTATGGAAAATCCCAAGCATGAATGCATTGCATTATTGGCCATAATTTTGATCAAAACTCATTACATAATACATGTGCAAGCTAACACAAGAACATTCACGACCTAAAAAGCTGAGAAACTGCAAAACACACTTCAAAATTTTCAAGCAAAAAAGCAAATCTGAAAACCTAGTTGCAGTGCCCCTCAAGCCTCCATTCCAATCCAAACATATTCCTGACATCCCTAGGAAGCTTTGGCAATCAGAACCAAGCATAATCACTCAAGAAATCGTTCCATAGACCTCCTCCGGTTTGCTTCTTTTTTTCAAATCGTATATCACATTTCATAAGCATTTAACCCATTTTCTTTGTTGTTTTGTGTTGCTAGGGGCTTTCTGAAGCTAGTAGATTGATTCAATTGCATTCTAACGCATTATAGCATGATTCACCATTGAAATATTTTAGGGTTTGTCAAGCTTCAAATTGGGGATTTCCCCATACTGTAAAATTGGGACATCAAATTGCCATGGTTGAATTCGTGATATCCAAACGAACATAACGGACCCATCGCGCTCAATTTATGTTAACCATGGGCGTATTCGCTATTTTTTGTAGGTTCTATTTAGTGGGGGTTTAAAACCCCCGCTATCTGTTTTCCATTTTCAGGCAAAACGAAGAAGAAAGCTAGCGTGGCTTGTTGTTATTGGACGGTTCAAAATTCTGGCGCGTTCTTTTTGGTTGTGTACCACTAATTCTTGTTTTGTGTTATATTATTTATTTTCCATTTTATATCCAAAACGCGCAAATAGCTCAACTGGTAGGCAGGTGGCTTGGTAAACGCTAGGACCTGGGTTCGAATCCCAGGTCCCCTCAAATAATTTCTATTATTTTGTTTCACATGTTTCCATGCAGTGCACGTTCAAGGGCTCACCATGCATCCCAACGCTTAGGCTTGACAAGTGGCGTTAAGGCCAATCTGAAGGCCAGAACATGCAGTACATGATGCACCTTAGTCAGCAAGCAAGCACATGATCAAAAAAGGTCAACGTGGCCTTTGCCTCAATGGGCCTGAATTCCAGATTCCACCCTCCTATTTGGCCCACACCCCCTTGGTTTTCATTTCTTTTCTTTTATTATTTATTTGTTTTTGATATTTCCTTTTATTTTTAACCCTTTATTTTATTACTAATAATTAATTTAACTAACATTTTCATAAAAAAACAAAAGAATATAATTAACACTTTTTATTATTATTTATTATTTTGTAAATAAACCATAATTGAACTAGTTTTTAATTAGGCCATTTAAACATTTTTATAATTAAAATAAGATTTAGATTTAGGTTAATCTTTAACTTTATTTCTTTTTTTATTTTATTTCATAAAAAATATAAAGAAAAAAATCAAAAAATATTTTCTTGTAATTAAAATAATTAATTAGCTTTCAATTTCATTTAATTACCAAAAAAAAAGACAAAAAAAAATTAATTCCCTTTTCTTTATTCGCGCGTATTTAATTTGTTCGATTTATTATGTAATTATTCCGGATATGTAATAGTAAATAGGATCTTTTACTGTTTTTTTATTTTCCGCACTTATTTACTTAAAACGGGTCTTTGTAAAGATTTGACGATGTATAGACCCGCGCCTTGTAATAGCGTAGGATTTACGTTTTCCGCAATTTACTTTCCGCACCCCTTTTAACTGTTAACTTGTATGAAAGAATGCATGCTAATTAAAAAACAAGCGTAGCTCACCTCAATGCCTGATCAAAGATAACATAAACTGAAAATAACACACAATGCACACACCACTTCTAGGGTACGCCTCACTGTTGCCTTGCCCCCTCGAAACGTGGTCGTCGAGTACAGGACGTTTTAGTAAGTCCTTATGTCCATGAACATGGCATAAGGGTAGCTTCTAAGGTGTCCTACTGTTGCTCTGGTGACCACACTGTCCCTACAAGCTCGAATTGTGGTCGTCGAATATAGGACGTTTTAGTAAGTCCTTATGTCCGTTGATCCATATGCCTCAAAATAAGTTGCCTCGGAAAAGTTGCCTCGGAATAAAAAAGGATCAATGTCATAAGGGTAGCTTCTAAGGTGTCCTACTGTTGCTCCGGTGACCACACTGTCCCTAACAAACGAATTGACCCGAACACCTCCAACGGTGGTGCTACCTACCTCTCAATGGTGGGATGGCATTACCTTAAGGACATTTACACAGCCTAATTCCTTAGGGTAGGTGGATGACTCGTAGATACTTGCTCTAATTCAAAACAAATCAAAACTTCTTTTCGCACCTTACACTTTCAAAAGCTTTCAAAACAAATTTTTCAAACACTCTTGAGGACAGATACAAGAGTTATTCAGAAATCTTTCAAAGAAACTTTTTTTCAAATCCACTCATACTTGAAAAGCAAACAAACATTTTGAAAACACAAATGAGCAAGTATCTAAGAGCCCATGGATAACCATGGATAGAAAGGGTGCTAACACCTTCCCTTTCTATAAATCTACCTCCCGAACCCGAGAAACGATCTCATAAGGAATTTTTCTGTGCTTTTGTCCTTTCCTTGTTGGAGAAAATAAAAGACGGTGGCGACTCTTGCTTCTGCGACATTTCGCGAACCAGCGTTAAACAGTCAGTTCCAGATCCACCGATCACAGAACTGACGACTCTGCTGGGGACTCTTAAAGTGAGGTGTACCTTAGGATAGTTCATAACTGCGTTTTCAATTGTTGTGTTTGTTTGCTTTATTATTGTGGGTTGCATCGGAGTTACATAGATCCTAACCCGGATCTGGGGATACCCTGTTAGGTAGCATAAGCTGTGAGGGACCTGTCCGGCGTAGACCAACATGGGTGAAGCAGTGGCTACATTGGTGTGGCACCTTGGTCTGTACCGATATCCCTTGTGTCGCAACGAGGAGAATATGGGTCTTCTGAGGAGTCATTAAGCGCCAACCGACCTTAGAACCTTAAATGACCCAACTTGGCCAATAGAACAGTAGCAGTATGCTACGCCCATTGAGGCTAAACTCTCGTGATGGTTCTGGCTGCAAGAAAAGGTTGCGATGCTGGAGTTATGATCGATTGAGGGTAGTCAGTGATATTGAGATCCTCTAGAACCCGGTTACTTCTGATAGGATAGGTCCTAACCAACAAACTGAAAGAGGGTAATACCTAGACCTCATGCTGGCCTAAACTCTAAGGGCTTTGGTGTGACTTGTGTGCCTTATCATGTTTGCCTTTGTGAATATTTGTGGTGTGCTTTATCATAACATCATACCATCATAAACATTGCATGCATCCTGCATAAGGACTGACCATTTCAAAGACAAAAGGGTTTCACCTTTGCTCTGTTTTGTAGGACATCATGATGACTATGCGAAGGAACACTATCCGGTTCAACTTTGTTCACCCACCTGAGTTGCTTGAAGAGTTGGTTAGCAGAATTCCAAACACTACTTCCTTCATCCAGAGGCATGGTTCTCTTCTCAGTTTAGTCACGGCAAAGTGGGACCAACAACTGATGGGTGTCCTGACCCAGTTTTATGACCCTCTGTACCAGTGCTTCACCTTTCAAGACTTCCAGCTGGTCCCTACCCTGGAAGAGTTCTATGATTTGCTTGGTATCCCTATCTTGGATCAGACTCCCTACACTGAATGGGAAAAGACCCTTAGGCTTGAGGAGATTGCTGCAGCTCTTCCCTTGACCCACCAAGAAGTAATGGACAACTGGGAGACTAGAAGCGGAGTTAAGGGCTTCTTGGCTAAGTTTCTGATTGGAAAAGCTAACAGTTTCTGGAATGACCTGGACTTTAGGGCGTATGAAGACATTCTGGCTCTCTTAATCTATGGTCTAGTCTTGTTTCCTAATCCTGATAACTTCATTAACGTCACTGCCATAAGGATCTTCATGTCTCGGAACCCTATACCCACTCTCTTGGGTGATATCCTGTAACAACTCTATGCTCGTACTGCCCGAAGACGAGGAACTCTGTGGTGTTGTACTCCTTTGTTGGTGAGGTGGTTTATTTCGCACCTCCCCAAGTTTGTGCTAAAGAACCAAGAAGGAAGAGGCTGGGCTCATAGGTTAATGTCTCTCACTGATAGTGACATCATTTGGACTCTCAGAGGTCTGGATGAGGTAGCTGTTATTGATCGTTGCGGAGGGTATCCTAATGTTCCATTGATTGGCACTCAGGGCGGAATCTCTTATAATCCATGTTTAGCTCTCCGTCAGTTTGGAAGAGCCAGAAGAGCAGGGCCTCATGAGGTGCGGGTGCCTCACATCAGTTTTGAGTTTCAGAAAGATAGTGACGAACTGCGCCATAGATTCATCAAAGCTTGGGACATGATTCACAAAGCTGAACCACAAGAGTTGGGACCGAAGACTTCTCTACCTATGGAAGCCTACTCCAAATGGGTCCGCATCCGTGCTCAGAAGTTAGGTATGCCATATGAAGCTGTCAGGCCTATCGTTCTCGAAAGTCCTGATGAAGATGGGATTCCTCCAACTGTTCTCCCTCCTCAGATACCCACTGATGTTGATACACTAAAGAGGTCTTGGGCGCAACTACAGGAAGAGCGGGATTATTATCGGGAAAAGTTCAACGAACAGGAACAGAAGATCCAGAAGCTGACCAAGCAACTAGAGAACGAGCGGACCCTGAATGACTATATCCGTACTGAGAAGAGGAGGCCATGGGAGCACTGATGGGCTTTGGATGTTTCTTTTATAGCTTTATTTCCTTTTAAGTATTTTCATTCCTGTAACGCCTAAGGGCAGATTGTTGAACAATTTAAAGTTTGAATATAATAAAGTGTGTTCCTTTTGTTTACAAAGTTGATTCCCGATTGTCTTTGAAAACATAATTCATACGCATTTCATTCATCATATGCATTACAGGTACCCTTTTCCTACAGGTTGCTTAATCTTCTTCGCTGTTTATTTCAGCACTCAAGCATCATGAATCCTGAACTCACTACCGAGCAAGCTATCAAGGCCCTCCAGGCCCAAAACGCCCAATTTCAGGAGATGGTCATGAACTTGGCCCAGGGACAACAAGAGCTGAAGGCTATGCTCCTGAAGAAGAATAAGAAGAAGAAGAGGACTGTGCTATTCAACACTGGGCGCAGACTCGGGAACACATTGCAGAATGAAGCTGAGAGGACTACTCCATCTGTGGGGGAAGGTAGTCACCAAGGGAGAGAGGTCCCTAGTCCTGTGGTCTCTGACACTGAGACAGACTTCAACGATGAACAATACCCTCCTGCTGAGGACCGGTACAAGCAGCTGGAGGACAGGTTAAATGCCATGGAGATTCAACGTGTGCCTGGGTTGGATTTCGGAGACTTGGGGTTATCTTCTGGGGTGGTGATCCCACACAAGTTCAAGGCGCCTGCCTTTGTGAAATATGACGGGGCTTCCTGTCCTAAGATGCACCTCCGTTCTTATGTAAGGAAGATCCAGCCTTACACAGCAGACAAGAACTTATGGATCCACTTCTTCCAGGAGAGTCTTTCAGGGACTCACCTCGAATGGTTCTATCAGCTGGATGGAACCAACATTCGTAACTGGGAGGATATGGCCACTGCTTTTTACAAGCAGTATCAATATAATTCCGACCTCGCTCCTACGCGTACCCAACTCCAGGGTATGTCGCTAGGATCGGGTGAAGGTTTTAAGGAGTACGCACAAAAATGGAGAGATCTGGATGGCAGGGTGCAGCCACCGTTGACAGACCGTGAGCTAGTAGACATGTTCTTGGGGACCCTATCTGGTCCATTCTTCAACCATCTCATTGGTAATTCCTCTGCTGGGTTTACTGACCTGATCCTGACTGGTGAGAGGATCGAGGCTGGTATAAAATCAGGGAAGATACAGAAGGTTGCCTCCTCAAATGCTGAAAAGAAGCCCTTCAAGAAGGAGGCCAGTGCTGTGTATGGTCCAAGAAAGCAGAACAAACCTGAACGCCGCCAAGCTGTCAACGCGGTGGTTATTTCTAAGCCTGCTGCTGCTCCACAACAGTACAACCAACCCAGAGCTGAGAGGCCCAAACGGCAGTATACTAGGCTCAGCATGACTCTCTCTCAGATCCTGCCGCAACTGCTGTCAACCAGCCTGGTAACTGTCAAAGAAGCTCCGAAGATGGTAAACACAACATCTCCGAAATACAACCCCAACGCCCGCTGCGCTTATCACTCTGATAGCCCGGGGCATAACACAGATGATTGTTGGGCTCTGAGAAATAAGGTTCAAGACCTTATTGATGCTAAGGAGGTTCAGTTTGAGGCGCCCGAGAAGCCTAATGTGGTGACTGCTCCCATGCCTAACCATGGAGTAAATGCTATTGGGGATGAAGACGAAGTGGAAGAATCCGCGTTTGACAGCTGGATCTACCCGACAACCAACGGTGGACCTAGCAACTGGACTACCAAGGACTCCATGCCTGTTACTTTTGTCACCCCGTAATGAACTTGTTTGTTTTGGATTTGTAATAAACAATAATTTGAAACTTTATGGCCCGGTGTCTTACCCGGGGCACCGTGGTTTTATTTGTGAGGGCTTTTGTTTGTCACTTTCATATATCATGAATAAAAGCATTGGACGTTTTTCACATTTCAAATCTTGCGCTCCCTTTCTTTCTTTCTTTCTTTATATATTGCAAAACAACTGTATTTACACACACTCACTCGTACAGGTTTCAATCCACTCTGAATCTCACTGGTAACGACTCTGCTACTGCCAGTTATGACTTTGAAAATCCGATCAACTTAGCCGAAGACGAAGGTGAAGATGATTGCGAAGTGCCTGGCGAACTTGCAAGACTGTTACTCCAGGAAGAGAGGGCCATTCAGCCACATGAAGAGCCAGTGGAAACGATAAATCTGGGTACTGAGACAGACATAAAGGAAGTTAAGATTGGTGCCAATCTGGAGCTCAGCGTGAAACAACGGTTGACTCAGATGTTACATGATTATGTGGAAATCTTTGCCTGGTCCTATGAAGACATGCCCGGGTTGGATACTGACATTGTGGTCCATCATTTGCCTACCAAGGAAGACTGACCTCCGGTTAAGCAAAAGGTCCGCCGTATGCGTCCAGAGATGTCTGAAAAGATCAAAGCTGAGGTTATGAAACAGTTTGATGCCGGGTTTCTTGCAGTGACTTCTTACCCTCAGTGGGTTGCCAATGTGGTGCCGGTACCGAAGAAGGATGGTAAGGTCAGAATGTGTGTTGATTACAGTGATCTGAACAGGGTCAGCCCCAAGGATGACTTCCCCCTACCTCACATTGACGTTCTGGTTGACAATACTGCTCAGCATAAGGTGTTTTCTTTCATGGATGGCTTTTCAGGTTATAATCAGATCAAGATGGCTCCTGAAGACATGGAAAAGACTACCTTTGTTACTCAGTGGGGCACCTTCTGTTACAAGGTCATGCCATTCGGGTTGAAAAACGCTGGGGCAACCTACCAACGTGCCATGGTTGCTTTATTTCATGACATGATCCATCATGAGATTGAAGTGTATGTCGATGACATGATTGCAAGGTCTCAAACTGAGGAGGAACACCTTGACCATCTGCAAAAGCTGTTTGACCGTCTGAAGTTATACAAGCTGAGGTTAAATCCAAATAAGTGCACCTTTGGGGTAAGGTCTGGAAAGTTGCTAGGCTTCGTCGTGAGCGACAAGGGTATTCAGGTGGACCCTGCCAAGGTTAAAGCCATACAAGAGATGCCAGCTCCCAAGACAGAGAAAGAAGTCAGAGGCTTTCTAGGACGTCTGAATTACATTGCTCGATTCATCTCACACCTAACTGCTACTTGTGAACCAATCTTTAAGCTGCTGAAGAAAGATCAGGTAGTACGTTGGAACAATGAATGTCAGACCGCTTTTGACAGAACCAAAGAGTATCTCCAAGAGCCACCCATCCTTATGCCACCGGTTGAAGGGAGACCTCTGATACTATACCTGACAATACTTGACAACTCAATGGGGTGTGTGCTGGGGCAGCATGACGAGTCTGGCCGAAAAGAGCACGCCATTTATTACCTTAGCAAAAAGTTTACCGACTGTGAGACTCGATACTCATTGCTCGAGAAAACTTGCTGCGCTTTGGTATGGGCTGCTCGCCGGCTGAGACAGTATATGCTGACTCACACTACCTTGTTGATTTCAAAAATGGATCCGATAAAGTACATATTTGAAAAGCCTGCTTTGTCTGGGAGAATAGCAAGATGGCAAATGATCTTGACAGAATACGACATCCAGTACACGACTCAGAAAGCCATCAAGGGAAGTGTATTAGCAGACCACTTGGCACATCAGGCGGTAGACGACTATCAGTCAATGAACTTCGAGTTTCCGGACGAGAGCATCATGATTGTGACTGATTGTGAAGTACCTGGACCGGATGAAGGACCTGAGGAAGGATCCCGATGGTCTATGCACTTTGACGGAGCCTCCAACGCTTTGGGTAACGGTATCAGAGCTGTAATCATATCCCCTCAAGGCACTCATACTCCACTTACTGCCCGGCTATGTTTCAACTGCACCAACAACATGGCGGAGTATGAGGCATGCATCATGGGTCTTCAAGCTGCGATCGACTTAAGGATCAAGTTTCTGAGTGTCTTCGAAGATTCCTCTATCGTGATCAATCAGATCAAAGGCGAGTGGGATACGAAACACCCAAATCTTATTCCTTTAAAAGAATGTGTGTTGACATTGATCCCCCATTTCACAGAGATAACTTTTGAACATTTCCCAAGAGAGGAGAATCAGCTGGCGGACGCGTTAGCTACGATGTCTTCCATGTTCAAAGTCAAATGGGACAATGAGGCTCCCCGGGTCATTATCTGGAAACTGGACGAACCGGCATACTGTTGTGATCTTGAAGCTGAGGTAGTGACTGAAAAACCTTGGTACCAGGAGGTGAAGAGATACTTGGAAGCTCAGGAATACCCTGAAGGTGCATCTGTCAACGATAAGAAGTTTCTGAGAAGGTTCGCAGCAAAGTTCTTCCTCAGCAACGGTATTCTATACAAGAGAAACCATGATTCAACTTTACTGCGTTGTGTGGATAAGACTGAAGCAGAAAGAATCATGACAGAACTGCATGAAGGTACCTTCGGAACGCATTCCAGTGGACACACCATGGCAAAGAAGATCCTTCGGGCAGGATATTACTGGTCCACCATGGAAGCCGACTGTTACCAACATTCTCGGACATGTCACAAATGCCAGATTTATGCAGATAAGGTGCACGTTCCTCCCGTTCCTCTGAATGTCTTGACAGCGCCTTGGCCTTTTGCAATGTGGGGCATTGATATGATCGGTGAGATCAGACCTACAGCATCCAATGGGCATCGCTTCATCCTGGTGGCGATCGATTACTTTACAAAGTGGGTTGAAGCAGCTTCCTACGCTACAGTAACCAAGAATGTCGTGGCACGGTTCATTCGGCATAACCTAATCTGTCGATACGGTGTACCTGAAAGGATCATTACGGACAACGGTACCAATCTCAATAACAAGATGATCACTGAGCTCTGCGAGCAATTCAAGATACAGCACCACAACTCTTCTCCTTATCGGCCGAAGATGAATGGGGTTGTAGAAGCAGCGAATAAGAATATCAAAAAGATTGTGCAGAAGATGACAGTGACCTATAAAGATTGGCACGAGATGTTACCGTTCGCTCTTCATGGGTACCGTACCTCAGCAAGGACGTCAACCGGGGTGACTCCTTTTTCCTTGGTCTACGGTATGGAGGCAGTCTTACCGATCGAAGTACAAATACCCTCTCTCCGGATAATGAAGGATGCAGATCTGAGCGAAGATGATTGGATCCAGACACGACTTGATCAGTTAAACCTAATTGACGAAAAGAGACTCACTGCTATTTTTCATGGTCAAACGTACCAAAAACGGATGATCAGGGCATTTAACAAGAAAGTCAGACCACAAGAGTATCAAGTTGGGGATCTGGTAATCAAACGCATCATCCTTCCTCAGAGTGATCCCAGGGGCAAATGGACCCCTACGTACGAAGGGCCATTTGTGGTTAAACATGTGTTCTCAGGAGGAGCCATGATCCTAACCACCATGGATGGTGACGACCTTCCTCACCCCGCCAATGCAGACATAGTAAAAAGATACTACGCATGATAAAAGACCCGCTAGGTTGACATACCTAGGCAAAAATTAGGGCTTCCCGGCGAACCAAAAGGGTTCGGGCAAAATGAGGGATGAAATGAAAAAAAATCTGTACACCTGGCAAATCGAAAACCTGAAAAGGCGGCTTGGGCAAAAATGGGTATCCCGGTGGACTGAAAACCCGAAAGGGCGGTCCAGGAAAAAGTTAGGGATTAAAGCGTAATACTATGTCTCATTGGATCACCTTGCATCCAGAATCCGGTATCAACATCAAGTTCAAACAGCATCGATCGATCAGCTTCATCGTCAACTGAGCAGCAAAGTGATGAGACGCTCGAAGACATAAAGGCGATAGCAGAGTTGAAACCCAGTGGGATCATTCTTTTCACACAGCTGTTTTGTTTTCCCTTTTGTACAAATTTGTATAAACTCTTTTGTTCGGCGGCGTTCTCTTACTAGGACGTCAGCCTCTTGTATATAAACGTCTATTTACAGGCAAATTCAAAAATCAATACAAATTCACAGTTCAAACCAATTGCCAATTGTTTTTTTTTCTTTTTCTGTTTTGTTTTGCGAAGAACGTCCAATGTTTAATTTTTGATATATGCATTTGACACTAATTGCTAACTCATAAATATTTGCATGCAAAACAAAGGATTAATTACAGGTAACATCAGAAACAGGGGAAATAATGAGTCGTCTAAGCGATCTAGTTGCTCTGTCCACCAAGGTACCAAGGTAAGTTCAGCTGAAGAACATAATCAAGATATCTTAACTCCCTAGAGAGTGAGCCAGCAAGTCAATATACTCTCCCCTAGCAGAGTTATCCTGTCAGTCTTATGGAAGTTGGATTCTCCCCAGCAGATCTCAACATTCCTCAGCAGAATATACGAACATTCTTAACAAGCATCCCCGACAGTCTTGATCTAAGATTGTTCCCCAGCGGTATACCAGACATTCAGTGGAGCCACTTCCCCAATATATCTCAAAATTTCCCCAAGAGAGTCCAGTCTGAAGATTTCCCCAGGAAAGCTGAATCCATCTCCCCAGCAGGAAGCTTATCCCCAGTAGATTCTGGAAGCTTCCCCCCTACAGAGCACGAACGCGTCTCCCGGCTTTATTCAAAGGTTGTTTCCCCACTAGGATATAACTGGGTTATCCTCAGCCAACAACCACGGAAAGATCGTCCCCGGCGAGGTCTTCCCATCCCCATCAGAGTTCATCCAATCTTCCAACAGAACTTATCAATGGTATCCCCAACAAAGTTATCAAAATCCCAGCAAAGTACCTCTCTTCCCACAGAGTTTTGTTCCCCAGCAAGGTCGCTAGAGTAATTTTCTCCCCGCAGAGTAATCCATTCGCCAAGTTTATTCCCCAACGGAGTTATCTTCTCCTACCGGTATTCTTGCAACCATCATCCCCAACGGAAACAACAAAGCACTATTCTTCAACATCAGCCCAGGATGTGACTTCCCGGCATCCGTCAAGGATTTATTTTCCTAAGACGAAAACATACATTCATAAACATCGCATTTCCATACATTATAGCATGCATATACGCATCATGAACATATAATCTCATCACGCATGTCATACATCATGACATCGCATACAACTAACGTTTTGTCTTTTCAGGACAAAAGCTAATACAAAGATAATTTTCTATCAACGGTCGCAACTAAAGATATGATTCCTATATCTCTCCAGGGTGTATCTATTGATGACTAGCATTACCAGACCCGATTCCTGTATCTTGCCAGGGCACGTCTAAAGAGTTCGAAGATCTGATTCCTGTATCTTGCCAGGGTGTATCTGTTGACGACTACATTACCAGACTCGATTCCTGTATCCTGCCAGGGCACGTCTGAAGAGTTCGAAGATCCGATTCCTGTATCTTGCCAGGGTGTATCTGTTGACGACTACATTACCAGACTCGATTCTTGTATCCTGCCAGGGCACGTCTGAAGAGTTCGAAGATCTGATTCCTGTATCTTGCCAGGGAGTATCTGTTGACGACTACATTACCAGACTCGATTCCTGTATCTTGCCAGGGCACGTCTGAAGAGTTCGAAGATCCGATTCCTGTATCTTGCCAGGGTGTATCTGTTGACGACTACATTACCAGACTCGATTCCTGTATCCTGCCAGAGCACGTCTGAAGAGTTCGAAGATCCGATTCCTGTATCTTGCCAGGGTGTATCTATTGACGACTACATTACCATACTCGATTCCTGTATCCTGCCAGGACACGTCTGAAGAGTTCGAAGATCCGATTCCTGTATCTTGCCAGGGTGTATCTGTTGACGACTACATTACCAGACTCGATTCCTGTATCCTGCCAGGGCACGTCTGAAGAGTTCGAAGATCCGATTCCTGTATCTTGCCAGGGTGTATCTGTTGACGACTACATTACCAGACTCGATTCCTGTATCCTTCCAGGGCACGTCTGAAGAGTTCGAAGATCCGATTCTTGTATCTTGCCAGGGTGTATCTGTTGACGACTACATTACCAGACTCGATTCCTGTATCCTGCCAGGGCACGTCTGAAGAGTTCGAAGATCCGATTCATGTATCTTGCCAGGGTGTGTCTGTTGAAGACCAACATTACCAGACTCGATTTCTGTATCTTGCCAGGGCACGTCTGAAGAGTTCGAAGATCCGATTCCTGTATCTTGCCAGGGTGTATCTGTTGACGACTATATTCTCTGGACTCGATTCCTGTATCTCACCAGGGCACGTCTGAAGAGTTTAAAGATTTGATTCCTGTATCCAGCCAGGGCACGTCTACATAAAGAGTTTGAAGATCAACTCCTGTAGCAGACCAGGTAATTTTCTTTCTCAGGTACGCAAGTTCTCGCTAAGGAATCTCTTACGCGATCGACACCTCCCGATGGCATCTATAAGCCCATCTCCACAATTATCCATCACAGTTCCAAATGGCATCTATAAGCCCATTCCCGACAAGGTTCTGTCACATCTCCAGATGGCATCTATAAGCCCATCCTCCTATCCACCACCTCTCCAAATGGCATCTGTAAGCCCATTCCTGCTATCACACTGCTGATACTCTTCTATGTGAGTGCAAATTTCTGGGCACTCTAGTGTTCAATCATCTTCCACCCTCGGATCACGAAAGGCACACAAGCTAATCTACATCCTCAGGTCTAAGAAGATTGAACAGGGGCAACTATTGTACCCTAAAATTTGCCCTCCCATAATCTTCAAAGTTTTTCCAAGCATCACCTCAAGTGGTTCAAAGTCTACTCAAGGGTTGCACAGTCAACCATCCTCCTAAGCCAGTCAAACTAGGGTTTTGGTTCTTACAAAGAAGTTGAAGTTTTCAAGGGCTCAATCAAGCCCCATATGCTCATACACATTGTCAAGCACCTACATGTCAAGTTTCAAGGCTCACAAGGTCAAGTTGAACAGTCAAAAACCCTAATTGCTCCACAGTCAACTGCAGGGGCAAAATGGTCATTTGGCAGTCAAAAGTCAAAATTTTTGGTCAACATCTTATTTTGAAGCCACAATCATCATTTGGTCAAAACTTGACCATGATTTCACAAGAATGGCTCAAAAATCATCAAGATGCAAAAGTTTCTATTTTTGGACAGCTGAAAAGTCAACTGTAACTTGACCAAGGCATAACTTTTTCATGGTTCATCAGAAAAATCCCATCCAAAGCTCATTTTGAAAGGGATGAAATTTCCTACAACTCATATTCACATTCCAAGTCCAAGAAATGTTCTCACAAAAAGTTATCAATTTCAACATTATAGGTCATTTTCAAAAGTCAACAAAAAGGGACTTTAAGTCAAAGACCATAACTTGAGATTGGTAAATCAAAATGACATGGGACCAAACACATTGGTTAGAATACTTCAAGACCTTTCCAAAATGTCCAAGAACATGTTCATAACTTCAAAATTGAGCAAGATATGCATTGGAGAAGTTGGAAAATTTTTTGTGAAATGGCCAAAATCATTTATCCTTGAAATTTCATTTTTGACAAAAGGGCCCCACTTTTTCCACTTGATTCAGCTTGGCCATGCTTCCCACGTGTCCCACAAATTATTTCAAAATTTAAAATTAATTTTTTATTTTTATTTAATTTTATTTGATTTAATTCATTTTAAATCATTTAAAATCAAATAAAATCAAAGAAGTTAATTAAAGGACATATTTTGCTTTGACTAGCTTTGAATCACCATCATTGACATTCCAATTTCGTGCAAGGGCTTAAAAGAAGCAAGAATTCAAATTTTGGCTTAAGAATGGAAAGTGCTTCAATGGAGTTTATGGAAAATCCCAAGCATGAATGCATTGCATTATTGGCCATAATTTTGATCAAAACTCATTACATAATACATGTGCAAGATAACACAAGAACATTCACGACCTAAAAAGCTGAGAAACTGCAAAACACACTTCAAAATTTTCAAGCAAAAAAGCAAATCTGAAAACCTAGTTGCAGTGCCCCTCAAGCCTCCATTCCAATCCAAACATATTCCTGACATCCCTAGGAAGCTTTGGCAATCAGAACCAAGCATAATCACTCAAGAAATCGTGCCATAGACCTCCTCCGGTTTGCTTCTTTTTTTCAAATCGTATATCACATTTCATAAGCATTTAACCCATTTTCTTTGTTGTTTTGTGTTGCTAGGGGCTTTCTGAAGCTAGTAGATTGATTCAATTGCATTCTAACGCATTATAGCACGATTCACCATTGAAATATTTTAGGGTTTCTCAAGCTTCAAATTGGGGATTTCCCCATACTGTAAAATTGGGACATCAAATTGCCATGGTTGAATTCGTGATATCCAAACGAACATAACGGACCCATCGCGCTCAATTTATGTTAACCATGGGCGTATTCGCTACTTTTTGGAGGTTCTATTTAGTGGGGGTTTAAAACCCCCGCTATCTGTTTTCCATTTTCAGGCAAAACGAAGAAGAAAGCTAGCGTGGCTTGTTGTTATTGGACGGTTCAAAATTCTGGCGCGTTCTTTTTGGTTGTGTACCACTAATTCTTGTTTTGTGTTATATTATTTATTTTCCATTTTATATCCAAAATGCGCAAATAGCTCAACTGGTAGGCAGGTGGCTTGGTAAACGCTGGGACCTGGGTTCGAATCCCAGGTCCCCTCAAATAATTTCTATTATTTTGTTTCACATGTTTCCATGCAGTGCACGTTCCAGGGCTCACCATGCATCCCAACGCTTAGGCTTGACAAGTGGCTTCAAGGCCAATCTGAAGGCCAGAACATGCAGTACACGATGCACCTTAGTCAGCAAGCAAGCACATGATCAAAAAAGGTCAACGTGGCCTTTGCCTCAATGAGCCTGAATTCCAGATTCCACCCTCCTATTTGGCCCACACCCCCTTGGTTTTCATTTCTTTTCTTTTATTATTTATTTGTTTTTGATATTTCCTTTTATTTTTAACCCTTTATTTTATTACTAATAATTAATTTAACTAACATTTTCATAAAAAAACAAAAGAATATAATTAACACTTTTTATTATTATTTATTATTTTGTAAATAAACCATAATTGAACTAGTTTTTAATTAGGCCATTTAAACATTTTTATAATTAAAATAAGATTTAGATTTAGGTTAATCTTTAACTTTATTTCTTTTTTTATTTTATTTCATAAAAAATATAAAGAAAAAAATCAAAAAATATTTTCTTGTAATTAAAATAATTAATTAGCTTTCAATTTCATTTAATTACCAAAAAAAAAGACAAAAAAAAATTAATTCCCTTTTCTTTATTCGCGCGTATTTAATTTGTTCGATTATTATGTAATTGTTCCGGATATGTAATAGTAAATAGGATCTTTTACTGTTTTTTTATTTTCCGCACTTATTTACTTAAAACGGGTCTTTGTAAAGATTTGGTGATGTATAGACCCGCGCCTTGTAATAGCGTAGGATTTACGTTTTCCGTAATTTACTTTCCGCACCCCTTTTAACTGTTAACTTGTATGAAAGAATGCATGCTAATTAAAAAACAAGCGTAGCTCACCTCAATGCCTGATCAAAGATAACATAAACTGAAAATAACACACAATGCACACACCACTTCTAGGGTACGCCTCACTGTTGCCTTGCCCCCTCGAAACGTGGTCGTCGAGTACAGGACGTTTTAGTAAGTCCTTATGTCCATGAACATGGCATAAGGGTAGCTTCTAAGGTGTCCTACTGTTGCTCTGGTGACCACACTGTCCCTACAAGCTCGAATTGTGGTCGTCGAGTATAGGACGTTTTAGTAAGTCCTTATGTCCGTTGATCCATATGCCTCAAAATAAGTTGCCTCGGAAAAGTTGCCTCGGAATAAAAAAGGATCAATGGCATAAGGGTAGCTTCTAAGGTGTCCTACTGTTGCTCCGGTGACCACACTGTCCCTAACAAACGAATTGACCCGAACACCTCCAACGGTGGTGCTACCTACCTCTCAATGGTGGGATGGCATTACCTTAAGGACATTTACACAACCTAATTCCTTAGGGTAGGTGGATGACTCGTAGATACTTGCTCTAATTCAAAACAAATCAAAACTTCTTTTCACACCTTACACTTTCAAAAGCTTTCAAAACAAATTTTTCAAACACTCTTGAGGACAAATACAGGAGTTATTCAGAAATCTTTCAAAGAAACTTTTTTTCAAATCCACTCATACTTGAAAAGCAAACAAACATTTTGAAAACACAAATGAGCAAGTATCTAAGAGCCCATGGATAACCATGGATAGAAAGGGTGCTAACACCTTCCCTTTCTATAAATCTACCTCCCGAACCCGAGAAACGATCTCATAAGGAATTTTTCTGTGCTTTTGTCCTTTCCTTGTTGGAGAAAATAAAAGACGGTGGCGACTCTTGCTTCCGCGACATTTCGCGAACCAGCGTTAAACAGTCAGTTCCAGATCCACCGATCACACCATATACCATCGTTGCATCAGATTTACTTATATCATATATAAAAGTGATCGATCTTATTTGTGTAACCTATGGACGATCGATGTATCGCTGCTTCACCATACTAATGTCGGATTTCGAAGCATAGTCAACATCAATCATCCAAATTGTACACAACAGATGCCAAATTTAATTACTCGTTTATTATTCAATTCATTCTGGTTTTAATCGAATCCAAACAGAAAATATAGAACATAAACAACTATCAGATCCATGGTTTCGTAAGTGGCTCTGATACCACTGGAGGAAAATTGTGATCAAAAGCGCAGCGGAATTTAAAATTTTCCTTTAGCGATCCTTACGAATGAACATGGTCAGTGATAGAAATATTTACCTCTTGTGGCGATTCAGACCTTTGATGTTGTGATCACGAGCGTTGATGAAGAACAACGCCTCTACTCAGTCCACACGAACATATCGCTTCCGGTCACAGTGCTAGCTGATCACGAACGGAAACCTTGAGTGAGAGAGAGAATCAAAAACGAAATTGCATCAAGTAAAATTGCTTCATCACAAGGGATCTATTTATAGAATCACTCGTGTGGGCTACAAGCTAAAAGCCCAATTAAGGCTATAAGCTAAAAGCCCAATTAAGCTTATGGACATCATACCTTATGATGTACCATATATCACTTATCCACGTGGTACCTTACCACTTTCCGTATTACACTTAAGTGCACCGTATCTTACGGTGTTCCTTATTTATTCTATCTCTCATCAACCTGTCCTTATGTGTGTGACCCTGTAGGTTTTCGCGACGTTGGCAATTATATTAAATCACACATTTAATATAATAAACAGTGAGCGGTATCTAGCAACACATCACTGTTACCCAAGTCACGAAAATGTCATGTGATCTGACCAAACCTTTTCCGTGATAATATTTGTGTTGTACAATTACCCTTTTTCCCTCATGTCTATATTGAACACAAGGCATACACTGTGTCACCCTTGTCCAGTTCAATATTGGGCCCTTAGACATTTATCCTGTTATGCAGGATGAGCAAATTCCATCTAGGCCACTCATGTCCCTTAGCATGCTTTGTGAAGTACCCATCAACCGTCTTTATAGTCATCCAGTTACGGATGACGTTTGATCAGCAATAAAGTACTTGACTCTACATCTAGAGTCCATAGTGGTTTCAGGTCGAAGGGTGGTATACACCATTATCATCATGAGAATAACTTATGACACTTTGCATAACATTCTATGTAGTATTCTCATAGCGGGTCAATCCAGTAAAAATATTACTCCTAATATTCATACCTATATCAAGACTTGATAACTCCTTATCTATGATCCATGAGATGTGATCATCAATCTATCTTCATAATAATCTTAATGCTTTAATGTTATCCCACTTCACATTAAAGCTTGACTACAGATACTTTAAGAATGGTGTCTTATGTTTAATGGGATCTCATGATTAAGTTACACTTAACATTTCATTAAACAAATAAACCATTATAGGGACTTTATTATTTTGGAAAGCAAACATAATAAAGAAATGCCTTTTATTATTAATAAATAATTCGATACAAGTACCAAAAGTATTGGCCTCTAGGGCTTACACCAACATATTCTGCCCATGGGCCATTTATGTACTAACAAATTTATTCTTATTAATATGACGTGTGTTCTTTTTGTTTACAACAAATTTGAATTTATGAATCCTTGAACGCATTACATAAATACACATCATTCATCATATGCATTAACAGGTCTTCACACCAGGTTTCCTTATCTTTCTGCTGTTTATTTTAGTGAGATGGATATAGAACAGATGATTAAAGATCTGCAAGCACAAAATTCACAATTCCAGCAACTCCTCGTGACCTTAGCAAAGGGTCAAGAGGACCTTAAATCACTGTTAGAGAAAGACAAGGAACCAGAAAAGAAGAAAAAGAAAAGAATTGGTGTGGCCACTATGGGAAGAAGATTTGAGCATCAGGCTAGGAGAGTTCTGGAATTCCCCTCGACGTTTGACGAAGGGGTTGGTAAAGGAAAGGGAGTCGCAATGCCCTCCAAATCTGAGGCTGAAGAAGAAGAAGAGGAAGAGGATGAAGATTACTCCGAACAGCAGTACCCTCCGGCGGATGATAAGTATAAGAGTCTTGAAGACCGGCTAGCAGCCATGGAGGTACAAAGGGTACCTGGGTTGGATTTCGAAGAACTAGGATTGGTTGCTGGGTGTGATCGGTGGATCTGAAACTGACTGTTTAACGCTGGTTCGCGAAATGTCGCGGAAGCAAGAGTCGCCACCGTCTTTTATTTTCTCCAAATGGAAAGGACAAAAGCACAGAAAAATTCCTTATAGAGATTGCTCTCGGTTCGGGAGGTAGGTTATAGAAAGGGAAGGTGTTAGCACCCTTTCTATCCATGGTTATCCATGGGCTCTTAGATACTCGCTCAATGTGTTTTCAAAATTGTTTGCTTGCTTTTCAATGTGGGTTTTAAAAAAGTTTCTTTGAAAAATTTCAGTTCGACTCATACGTCAGAGTGTTTGAAAAATTTGCTTTTGAAAGCTTTTGAAAATGTGTTGGTGTGAAAAGTCTTTTTGAGTTTGTTTTGAGATTAGAGCAAGTATCCTTGAGAACCTACCTACCCTAAGGAATTCGTCTGTGTAAATGTCCTTAAAAGTAGTGCCATCCCACCATTGAGAGGTAGGTAGCACCACCGTTGGAGGTATTCGGGTCAATTCGAGTTTGTAGGGACATGGTGATCACCGGAGTAATGGGAAGACACCTTAGAAGCTACCCTCATGCCAGGTTCCCGGATCATGAGGACTTACTAAGACATCCTCTACTCGACGATCACCTTTCGAGGCAAGGCAACAGTGAGGCGTACCCTAGGGGTGGTGTGTGATTTGTGTGTCGTTTTTCATTTGTATTTTATCTTGTCATACCATGGGTGATCTACGCGTTTATTTTTATTTTTGTCATTCATTCTTTCATGCTCGATTAACAGTTATAAAGTTTGCAGAAAAGATAAATCTACGACTATTACAAAGGCGCGGGTCCACATCGCCAAAATTAAACCGGACCCGATTTAGCGAAAAAATAAATAATGCGAAGAAATAAAGTGCGAAAAGTAAATTACATGGCTTTGGGATATTTACAAAATTATAATAAGCGATAATAAAATAAATGCGCAATTAAATGGTTAATGACGGGCGTTGGACCCTTTTTGCAAATAATTAAAATTAATAAGGATTAAAAAATTAAAATTAAATGAGAATGATATTTTTGTTATTTTTTGTGATTTTTTAGATTTAATGAAAAAAAAGAAATTAATTGAAACTAAATAAAATAAAAAAGCAAACCCTAATTCTAACATTTTTTAATTATTAAGAAAAAGTTAAAATATGATCTAAGCTAAAACCTAATTTATTTATGTACAATTTAAATAAGAAAATAAATAAATAAGTTATTATTATTATTCTAAAAAAAAGGGAAATATTAAAAGTAATAAAAAATAGCAATTAACCTAATTCTACATTTTTTTGGGATTTTTATTAAAAAAAAGAAATTAATAGTAAAACCTAATTAAACTAAGTAATCTACATTTTTATTTATTCATGAAAATAATTAAAATTAAAAAATTCTATTTTTATTTGGACATTTTATTTTTTTATGATGTTTTTTTCTGTATTTTTTGTAAAAAAGATATTTAATTTAAATCAGAAAATAAATAAACAAATAAATAATTAAAAATAATAAAAGATAAAAAATTAGAAAAAGATAGAACCAGAGGGGGTTTGTTGTCCCATTATGAGGTATGCATTTTGAAAAGCCTGGCCCAATAAGCTGGAATCTGTTGACTTTGGGAATCATGTATCATGCGTTGACTGACATTCATTGCACTCCTGGAATCCATACCCTTGATTTGGTTACATGGGACACGTGGGCGACTTGGTGATGGAGGCACATGATATGTCTACGTTGCTGAAGTGCATGGGAGTGGCTTTGGAAAAATAATATGAAGATTTATAAGACCTGGGGTTCGAACCCAGGTCATGAATAATGCCAACGTTTCCACCTGCCACTAGACCACTTTGAATTCTTTTAACATATAATAACATTTAAACAATATAAAAGAAAAGTGAAAGCTAGTGGGGGAAGCGCGCCAAATTCAAACCAGCGAACCAGTAGCTGACACGATGCTGTCTTCTTCGCGTGCCTGAAAATAAAAACAATATGGCAACGGTTTTAACGCGTTGCAGAAAGGCACATACTGAAAAATAGCGATTAGGAATATGGACACCATAAATTTGTCGCGAGGGTTCAAAAGGCTTCGTCTTGGGGAGCTGAACTCAACCATGGTATCCAGATGGCCTAATTTTGCTTGTATTGGGAAACCCCCTTTTTGAGTTCCTGAAACCCTAAAGATCATTCATGGTGGATTCATATTTATGCCACAAAAATTCAATTAACTATCATGGTTAGTTCACAAACTTCACAAGGAGTAAGAATATACAAA
Organism: Vicia faba; assembly: GCA_948472305.1. Taxonomy (NCBI): domain Eukaryota; kingdom Viridiplantae; phylum Streptophyta; class Magnoliopsida; order Fabales; family Fabaceae; genus Vicia; species Vicia faba. The sequence goes on along the minus strand of OX451737.1, from coordinate 1,334,355,923 downwards.
TAAAAATGCAAAAGGATGTCTAAATCATGCTATGCGATTTCAAGATGTTCTTGATACGGTTTGAGTTCCAGATACCAGTTCAAGGCGTTTGAGTTGATGCCAATGGTTGGAATATGTCCAGTAATGTATGAGAATGCTAATGGGATCAAAATCGAAGCTTGAATTGACCTCTAATGCACTTTTCAGTTTTGAGTTTTTTTGTGAATTTTCAAGAATGCAAGAGTGTGTTATGCGCAGCTTTTTCAGTCCTGTGCATTAGGGTTGTGATGTAGTACTTGTATGGAGTGATTAGGTTAAGAAAAGCTGTACAAAATCTTATGCTTTGATGAATTTTGGATATTTGATTTTGGCAAATCTTCTTCATATCTTTTTTCATGTTCTTTGTGTCAATTAGGTCCAAATCAATCCAAAACTTTCCTAAATGGGATATGCACGAAATATTGGGTCCAAACATGTATAAAAAGATTTGTTTTGCTTAAGATTATATTTTTCATGAATTAAAATCATTTAAATGAATATAAATTAATATTAATTCAAATAAATAATTAAAAAATATGAGAATACTTCCCTTTGGGCCTAGTGGTCGTGCATAGGCTTGGCATGAAGAAATTTGGAAGATAATTGGGCCCATTTGCATTTTTAGGCCTTTTGCATCAATGTTGACTTTCAAAAATTCCTAAAAATTTCCCAACTTCCACAAGGCATAACTTGGTCAATTTTTAAGCTTTTCACATGTTCTTGGACATTTTGGAAAGGTCTTTGAGTCCTTTAACCAATGCCTTTGGTCCCATGTCATTTTGATTTACCAATCTCAAGTTATGGCCTTTGACTTAAAGTCACTTTTTGTTGACTTTTGAAAGTGACCTATAATGTTGAAATTGATAACTTTTTGTGAGAGCATTTCTTGGACTTGGAATATGAAGATGAGTTGTAGGAAATGTCTTTCTCTTCAAAATGAGCTTTGGATGGAATTTTTCTGATAATCCATGTGAAAGTTATGCCCTGGTCAATTTCTGTTGACTTTTCCAGCTGTCCAAATATAGCAACTTTTGCATCTCTGATGATTTCTGAGCCAAATTTTGAGAATCATGATCAAGCATTGATCAAATGATGTTTGTGGCTTCAAAATGATATATTGACCAAAAATTTGAACTTTTGACTGTCAAATGACCATTTTGCCCCTACAGTTGACTGTAGTGCAATTTAGGGTTTTGACTGTGCAATTTTGAGCTGAATGCCTTGAAACTTGATATGAGGATGCTTGACCATCTTTGTAGGCATATGGGACTTGATTGGGCCTTTGAAAAGTTCATTTGCTTGACCAGAACTCAAACCCTAGTTTTGACTGTATAGGAGACAGTTGAGCTGCACAACCCTTGGGGAATTTTGTGACCTTGACTTTGACAATCCTTGATGAATATGGGAGGGCAAATTTTGGGGTACAACAGTTGCCCCTGTTCAATCTTCTTAGACTTGAGGATGCAGATTGGCTGACGTGCCTTTCGTAATCCGAGGGTAAAAGATGATTGAACACTAAAGTGCCCAGAAATTTGCGCTCACATAGTGACAGTGATGGGGAATGGGCTTATAGATGCCATTTAGAGATTGCTGAATAGGATGATGGGCTTATAGATGCCATCTGGAGATTGCTGAATAGGATGATGGGCTTATAGATGCCATCTGGATGCTGACTGCGTAAGAGATTCCTTCGCTAGAACCTGCATACCTGCAAAAGAGAAAATGAGTACCTGACACGTTGCAGGAGTTGATTTTAGATGCTTGGTATAGATGTGTCCTGACTGGTTACAGGAGCTGGGTCTGGAGCTTCAAACGCTGATGAATGAACCAGGGATGGTTACTGCCTTAGTATGAAGGGTAAGAGAATCCTGAATGATCTCAACAACGCTCGTTGAGAAAATCTTGGTGAGAATTACCATCTTCGTAGTGTCAGGAAGAGAACCAAAGGACATTACAATCTCAAAGGGAGTTACCTCACTCACGTTGGAGAGGGAACTATAGGAAATTATAATCTAAAAGGAGATATCACCTCACGCTCATGCCGGAGAGGGGAACATCTGAAAAAGGGGTTACTACCTCACACACCGTTGGAGAGGGAACCATAAGAGAATATCACCTCACGCTCATCGTCAGAGAGGAAAACATCTTGAAAAAGGAATTACCACCTCACGCTCACCGTCGGAGAGGGGACCACAAGAGAATATCACCTCACGCTCATGCCGGAGAGGGGACCATCTTGAAAAAGGAATTACCACCTCACGCTCACCGTCGGAGAGGGGACCACAAGAGAATATCACCTCACGCTCATCGTCGGAGAGGAAAACATCTTGAAAAAGGAATTACCACCTCACGCTCACCGTCGGAGAGGGGACCACAAGAGAATATCACCTCACGCTCATCGTCGGAGAGGAAAACATCTTGAAAAAGGAATTACCACCTCACACGCCGTTGGAGAGGGGACCACAAGAGAATATCACCTCACGCTCATCGTCGGAGAGGAAAACATCTTGAAAAAGGAATTACCACCTCACGCTCACCGTCGGAGAGGGGACCACAAGAGAATATCACCTCACGCTCATCGTCGGAGAGGAAAACATCTTGAAAAAGGAATTACCACCTCACACGCCGTTGGAGAGGGGACCATAAGAGAATATCACCTCACGCTCATGCCGGAGAGGGGACCATCTTGAAAAAGGAATTACCACCTCACGCTCACCGTCGGAGAGGGAACCATAACTTCTACTGAGTCTTCATCAGAAAAATCTGTTTGGAGTCGATTTAACTGGACTAGAGACATCTTTGAAATATGTTTGGGAATTTCAACTGCACCCTTCATGAAAGGTAGAGGTCAGTTATATGCAATGCATGATATGGATCAAGCAATGATGTTATCAATATAAATGAGACTTGTATGATGCAATACGTTATGCATGCTACAATGATGTATATGATGATTCATGTATGTTTTCGTCTAGGAAAATGAATTCTTGACGGGTGCCGGGAAGTCATATCCTGGGCTGATGTTGAGGAAGAGATTTTACTGCCGCTGTGGATGATTGTTGCAAGAATACCGGTAGGAGAAGATGGCTCCGTTGCGGAATAAACTTGGCAAATGGAAGATTCTGCAGGGAGAAAAGATACTCTGTCGACCATGCTGGGAAGTGATATTCTGTGGGGATAGCGATGCTTTGCTGAGCGTTGATAATAATTTGCTGGGGATAGGAAGACTTTGTCGACGACGCTCTTTCCGTGGCTTTTGGCTGAGGATAACCCAGTTATATCCTGTTAAGGAAATAACTCTTTAAATCTAGCCGGACGACGCGTTCGTGCTCTGCGAGGGGATAAGCTTCCAGAATTTACTGGGGATAAGCTTACTGCTTGGGGATATGAATTCCAACTTTCCTGGGGAAACTGGATTGGACTCTTCTGGGGAGTTTTGACTGCGGGGAAGGGATTCCTTTGAATGTTGATATACCGCCGGGGAACAATCTTTAGACCAAGACTGCCGGGGATGATTGTTATGAGTATGTATGCTGCTGGAGAACGTTGAGATCTGCTGGAGGATATCCAACTTCCTTAGGGTTGATAACTTTGCTTGGAGAGCGTATTGACTTGCTGACCTACTCTCTGGGGAATTGGGATACCTGGTTATGTTCTTCAACTGAACTCACCTTGATACCTTGGAGGACGGAACAATTAGATTGCTTAGATCACCCATTATTGCCCCTGTTTCTGAGGTGGGAGAGGAAGACCTGTGAGGTGCTGATAGCTTGTTGATGGACAGACCTACTTCTGGTAGGCAGGTGACAAGATGACAGGACATAGTCGTACGCTTTGATCCCTAACTTTTTCCTGGACCGCCCTTTCAGGTTTTCAGTCCACCGGGATACCCATTTTTGCCCAAGCCGCCTTTTCAGGTTTTCAACTTGCCGGGTGTACATGTTTTTTCATTTCATCCCTTCATTTTGCTCGAACCCTTTTGGTTCGTCGGGGAGCCCTTATTTTTGCCTAGGTATGTCAACCTAGCGGGTCTTTGATTTTGCGTAGTATCTTTTCGACTATGTCCACGTTCAGGGAATGTAGGGAGCTGCCCCTGTTGGAAGTGTTTTGTCATGCCACCAGAAGGTATTTGATCAGGCAAGATTCGTTGTTGGAATGCCCCAAGTGACTCAGGCGGAGATCTGCCCCAGGCTGATAGGCTTTTGAGAGATTCTCCGAATCTTGACTTGACTGCCCCAGATGATGGACCATGCTCATGTCTGCCCCTTGATTGGAGGTACTTCTGTTCATTAGGCATTCGTCGTGCGAACTTCTGCTGTTCAAACAAAAAGTCATATGCAAACAATGTTATATCAAAAATGCAAAGCTTATGTCTGTCTTGAAGATTTTGAAAATGCGTTCTTTTTTCATAAAACAAATGAATGTTTGTAAAACGTGATGTCAACTTCGTATTTACCGTAAGCCTTAAGGAGTCAGGATACCTTTCGTAACAGTATGCTTTCGAACTAACCCATGCTTCAGCTAGGACTTTTAAGGGTTATAACGTGGCCTGGTTCACGGTTTAAGAAACAAAGGATAACGGCTCAAATTATTTGTACCCACCCGCTCTTCGTGATGTTCTTCAAACCTAAACTCAGCTGATCATACGTTAGACCTTTATTTGAGTCTTTGTCCTGTTGTTCCAATGATGGTTCAGATATTGATGATTTATTCTGAATAGGCAGTCATTTTTGTTTTTGTTGAGGGTTTGTGAGACCTCTTTCTTTTTTATTATCCCTATTTTTTTTTGCCTGAACTGTTTCCTTTTTGGAATTACAGTCAGCGGGATGCCCCAGTCTTGTAAGTCTCCTTCATGGGTTTTGACTTAATGGGCTTTTCATTTATGATTTTTTTTGATAATGACTGCCTGTCCTTATGATTGTTCGGAACCATCACTGTCTTTTGTTTTTTTGTAAGGACCTCTTTGGTGCCATTCGTTATGCACTTGGATCAACTGAGAGACTACCCTGCCCCAGGTTATGATTCAGGGTTTTAAATTTCGAAAAGAAAAAACTCCTACTTCTTTGGCTCAGAGGGGTTAACGAGGGATTATCTTCCTTATAACTCCAGTGTTTAGGGATTTGAAACAATGCCTGTACCTCATCAGCGGGGTCTGTTCAAAAGCATACTGTAGATTGTAGTATCGTTTTCGTCATCCTCCCTCAAGAGGCTTAGAATTATTAATTAAGAGTTGATCATCAGAAAAAATATGAAAATAATTTGCGTATAGTGAATACGACTATATTGCTTCAAAACAGACATATGCGATGCATTAATTAAATAACAATGTTTAACATGAGTAAATGTTTGAACAGAAAGAAAATTGCAACTTGAAAATCCTAACGAACAAAAGTCTTCTCATCTCAGGGTTTGTTACTTCAAATGGTGCCTCCTGTAGGGATGGTAGAAGCATTCAGCCTGACCATCTTGGGTGAATTCCACAGCTCCTTCCTTAATCAGGTCTTGGATCTTATTCTTCAAATTCCAACAATCCTCTGTAGCATGCCCCGGGCTGTCGGAATGATAAGCGCAGTGAGCGTTGGGGTTATACCTTGAAGGTGTCCTGTTGGGATTCTTAGGAGGATCCTTTCGAGTTACCAAGTTCAACCTCAGCAGTTGTTGTAAGGCTTGAGGCAGCGACACGTTGAGCTCAGTGAATTGCCTTTGGGGCTTGTCTGGTTGAAGCTGGTGAGGTTGATACTGAATTGGTGATACTGGAGCCATATGAGGAGCATTCTCCTTACCTCTTTGTCTCAAAGATGGTCGAACGATGATTGGCTTTTTACCCTTAGATGTTTGCCCCAGTTGGTTACCCTGAAGCAGTTGGTTGACGAGAAACCGGAGCTCATCTTGTCTTTGAGCTAAGCCTTGAATGGCATTCCTCTGCCCCAGCATCTGGGCTTTCATTGCATTCATCTCAGCTTGTAGGTGTTTCAACCTTTCATCCTCAGCATTGTTCTTGACAAAAGTCCCCATGAGAAGTGTCCTTAGCTCCTCCTGCCCCTTGGATAGATTCAGGAGGATTTCCTCGAACCGAGTCTCTTGAGCAAGAAGGTCCTGGTTATCTGGTTGGAGGGCCATTGCTGAAATAAACAGCGAGAAAGGTAAGTGACCTGCAACAAAGATACCTGTTATGTAATGATGTGTATGACATGCATGCAATGTTTTCAAGGATCCCGCAGGATAAACAAGAAAATTTGTTAGAATTTGGAATCTGGTATCTTGATTGAAGGAGCTTCATGTTGTTGAGAGTCCTTCTTCAAGAGTCAAGGCTCACCATATCTAGTGGGTCATAGCCCCTGACTTTAGTCATCATGTCTGGTTTTGATTTCCAAACAACCTTGGTTAAGGGAACCTTCTTCAAGAGTCAGAGCTCACCATATCAAGTGGGTCATAGCCCCTGACAACCTTGGCTAGAGGAAAATAAATCCTCTTTGCCCCTTGCTAGATGTTTGATTCATCATGACCTGCATCACAAGCCTTTGAGATCCTTGAAATGGGTTAGGATGTATGCAATGGTATGATGTCATGATGCATGGGGTAATATGGATAAACCCTGTTATGAGCCCTTATTAAGGGCTGCAAACCAAAACCTGCAAGAAGCTCAAGTAAAACCTGTCATGAGTCCCAGTTAAGGACTAAAACAAACCCTGCAAGAAACTTAGTACACCCTGTTATGGGTCCCATTTAAGGACTATAAACAAAACTTGCAAGAGACTTAGTACCTTCTGTTATGAGTCCTAGTTAAGGACTATGAACAAAACCTGCAAGTAGTTCACGTGTCAGATAACAAGCATGCAAGTAGTCAAGTACGAAGGCACACAAGTCACACAAGAGAAGCCCTTAGAGTTTAGGCCAGCATGGGGTCTGGGTATTACCCTCTTTCAGTTTTTTGGTTCATACCTGTCCTATCAAAGTAACCGGGTTCTTAGAAGATCCCAATATCATTGACTACCCTCCATCGGTCATAACTCCAGCATCGCAATCTTTTCTTGCAGCCAGAACCATCACGAGAGTTTAGCCTCAATGGGCGTAGCATACTGCTACTGTTCTAATGGCCAAGTTGTGTCATTTAAGGTTCTAAGGTTGTTGGTGCTTAATGACTCCTTAGAAGACCCATATTCTCCTCGTTGCGACACAAGGGATATCGGTACAGACCAAGGTGCCACACCAACGTAGCCACTGCTTCACCCGTGTCGGTCTACGCCGGACAGGTCCCTCACAGCTTATGCTACCTAAACAGGGTATCCCCAGATCCGGGTTAGGATCTATGTAACTCCGATGCAATCCACAATAGTAAAGCAAGCAAGTCAATACAATTGAAAACACAGTTATGAACTAAGCCCTAAGGTACACCTCACTTTAAAAAGAATCCCCAGCAGAGTCGCCAGTTCTGTGATCGGTGGATCTGAAACTGACTGTTTAACGCTGGTTCGCGAAATGTCGCGGAAGCAAGAGTCGCCACCGTCTTTTATTTTCTCCAAATGGAAAGGACAAAAGCACAGAAAAATTCCTTATAGAGATTGCTCTCGGTTCGGGAGGTAGGTTATAGAAAGGGAAGGTGTTAGCACCCTTTCTATCCATGGTTATCCATGGGCTCTTAGATACTCGCTCAATGTGTTTTCAAAATTGTTTGCTTGCTTTTCAATGTGGGTTTTAAAAAAGTTTCTTTGAAAAATTTCAGTTCGACTCATACGTCAGAGTGTTTGAAAAATTTGCTTTTGAAAGCTTTTGAAAATGTGTTGGTGTGAAAAGTCTTTTTGAGTTTGTTTTGAGATTAGAGCAAGTATCCTTGAGAACCTACCTACCCTAAGGAATTCGTCTGTGTAAATGTCCTTAAAAGTAGTGCCATCCCACCATTGAGAGGTAGGTAGCACCACCGTTGGAGGTATTCGGGTCAATTCGAGTTTGTAGGGACATGGTGATCACCGGAGTAATGGGAAGACACCTTAGAAGCTACCCTCATGCCAGGTTCCCGGATCATGAGGACTTACTAAGACATCCTCTACTCGACGATCACCTTTCGAGGCAAGGCAACAGTGAGGCGTACCCTAGGGGTGGTGTGTGATTTGTGTGTCGTTTTTCATTTGTATTTTATCTTGTCATACCATGGGTGATCTACGCGTTTATTTTTATTTTTGTCATTCATTCTTTCATGCTCGATTAACAGTTATAAAGTTTGCAGAAAAGATAAATCTACGACTATTACAAAGGCGCGGGTCCACATCGCCAAAATTAAACCGGACCCGATTTAGCGAAAAAATAAATAATGCGAAGAAATAAAGTGCGAAAAGTAAATTACATGGCTTTGGGATATTTACAAAATTATAATAAGCGATAATAAAATAAATGCGCAATTAAATGGTTAATGACGGGCGTTGGACCCTTTTTGCAAATAATTAAAATTAATAAGGATTAAAAAATTAAAATTAAATGAGAATGATATTTTTGTTATTTTTTGTGATTTTTTAGATTTAATGAAAAAAAAGAAATTAATTGAAACTAAATAAAATAAAAAAAGCAAACCCTAATTCTAACATTTTTTAATTATTAAGAAAAAGTTAAAATATGATCTAAGCTAAAACCTAATTTATTTATGTACAATTTAAATAAGAAAATAAATAAATAAGTTATTATTATTATTCTAAAAAAAAGGGAAATATTAAAAGTAATAAAAAATAGCAATTAACCTAATTCTACATTTTTTTGGGATTTTTATTAAAAAAAAGAAATTAATAGTAAAACCTAATTAAACTAAGTAATCTACATTTTTATTTATTCATGAAAATAATTAAAATTAAAAAATTCTATTTTTATTTGGACATTTTATTTTTTTATGATGTTTTTTTCTGTATTTTTTGTAAAAAAGATATTTAATTTAAATCAGAAAATAAATAAACAAATAAATAATTAAAAATAATAAAAGATAAAAAATTAGAAAAAGATAGAACCAGAGGGGGTTTGTTGTCCCATTATGAGGTATGCATTTTGAAAAGCCTGGCCCAATAAGCTGGAATCTGTTGACTTTGGGAATCATGTATCATGCGTTGACTGACATTCATTGCACTCCTGGAATCCATACCCTTGATTTGGTTACATGGGACACGTGGGCGACTTGGTGATGGAGGCACATGATATGTCTACGTTGCTGAAGTGCATGGGAGTGGCTTTGGAAAAATAATATGAAGATTTATAAGACCTGGGGTTCGAACCCAGGTCATGAATAATGCCAACGTTTCCACCTGCCACTAGACCACTTTGAATTCTTTTAACATATAATAACATTTAAACAATATAAAAGAAAAGTGAAAGCTAGTGGGGGAAGCGCGCCAAATTCAAACCAGCGAACCAGTAGCTGACACGATGCTGTCTTCTTCGCGTGCCTGAAAATAAAAACAATATGGCAACGGTTTTAACGCGTTGCAGAAAGGCACATACTGAAAAATAGCGATTAGGAATATGGACACCATAAATTTGTCGCGAGGGTTCAAAAGGCTTCGTCTTGGGGAGCTGAACTCAACCATGGTATCCAGATGGCCTAATTTTGCTTGTATTGGGAAACCCCCTTTTTGAGTTCCTGAAACCCTAAAGATCATTCATGGTGGATTCATATTTATGCCACAAAAATTCAATTAACTATCATGGTTAGTTCACAAACTTCACAAGGAGTAAGAATATACAAATAAAAATGCAAAAGGATGTCTAAATCATGCTATGCGATTTCAAGATGTTCTTGATACGGTTTGAGTTCCAGATACCAGTTCAAGGCGTTTGAGTTGATGCCAATGGTTGGAATATGTCCAGTAATGTATGAGAATGCTAATGGGATCAAAATCGAAGCTTGAATTGACCTCTAATGCACTTTTCAGTTTTGAGTTTTTTTGTGAATTTTCAAGAATGCAAGAGTGTGTTATGCGCAGCTTTTTCAGTCCTGTGCATTAGGGTTGTGATGTAGTACTTGTATGGAGTGATTAGGTTAAGAAAAGCTGTACAAAATCTTATGCTTTGATGAATTTTGGATATTTGATTTTGGCAAATCTTCTTCATATCTTTTTTCATGTTCTTTGTGTCAATTAGGTCCAAATCAATCCAAAACTTTCCTAAATGGGATATGCACGAAATATTGGGTCCAAACATGTATAAAAAGATTTGTTTTGCTTAAGATTATATTTTTCATGAATTAAAATCATTTAAATGAATATAAATTAATATTAATTCAAATAAATAATTAAAAAATATGAGAATACTTCCCTTTGGGCCTAGTGGTCGTGCATAGGCTTGGCATGAAGAAATTTGGAAGATAATTGGGCCCATTTGCATTTTTAGGCCTTTTGCATCAATGTTGACTTTCAAAAATTCCTAAAAATTTCCCAACTTCCACAAGGCATAACTTGGTCAATTTTTAAGCTTTTCACATGTTCTTGGACATTTTGGAAAGGTCTTTGAGTCCTTTAACCAATGCCTTTGCTCCCATGTCATTTTGATTTACCAATCTCAAGTTATGGCCTTTGACTTAAAGTCACTTTTTGTTGACTTTTGAAAGTGACCTATAATGTTGAAATTGATAACTTTTTGTGAGAGCATTTCTTGGACTTGGAATATGAAGATGAGTTGTAGGAAATGTCTTTCTCTTCAAAATGAGCTTTGGATGGAATTTTTCTGATAATCCATGTGAAAGTTATGCCCTGGTCAATTTCTGTTGACTTTTCCAGCTGTCCAAATATAGCAACTTTTGCATCTCTGATGATTTCTGAGCCAAATTTTGAGAATCATGATCAAGCATTGATCAAATGATGTTTGTGGCTTCAAAATGATATATTGACCAAAAATTTGAACTTTTGACTGTCAAATGACCATTTTGCCCCTACAGTTGACTGTAGTGCAATTTAGGGTTTTGACTGTGCAATTTTGAGCTGAATGCCTTGAAACTTGATATGAGGATGCTTGACCATCTTTGTAGGCATATGGGACTTGATTGGGCCTTTGAAAAGTTCATTTGCTTGACCAGAACTCAAACCCTAGTTTTGACTGTATAGGAGACAGTTGAGCTGCACAACCCTTGGGGAATTTTGTGACCTTGACTTTGACAATCCTTGATGAATATGGGAGGGCAAATTTTGGGGTACAACACTGGGATCGTCATTCCTCCCAAGTTCAAAGTGCCTACATTTGCCAAATACGACGGTTTGTCCTGTCCGAAGATGCATCTGAGATCCTACGTCAGAAAGATCCAACCTCACTCTTCTGATAAGGATCTATGGGTCCACTTTTTTCAAGATAGTTTGTCGGGTACGCAATTGGACTGGTTCTATCAACTTGAGAGATCTGATGTTCATAACAGGGAAGATTTAGCTGCTGCTTTCTACCGAAAATACCAATACAATACGGATTTAGCGCCTACTCGTACTCAACTACAGAGTATGGGTATGGCCTCTAATGAGGGATTTAAGGAGTATGCCTAGAAGTGGCGGGATTTGGATGGAAGAGTGAAGCCACCATTGTCGGATAGAGAGCTGTTTGACATGTTTTTAGGGACTCTGTCAGGTCCGTTCTTCAATCACTTGATCAGGAGCTCATCTACAAGGTTCACCGAATTAATTCTGACCGGTGAAAGAGTTGAAGCTGGCATTAAGAGTGGTAAAATTCAGAAGGATGCCTCCGCTTCCACTGCTATCAAGAAGACCTTCCCATCCAAGAAGGAAGTTTCTGCTGTTCACACCCAGAGAAATCAAGGGAGAATGGAGCGCCGACCAACGGTATGGGTTGTGATGATCCAGAACTCCTCAGCCGATCAACCTCAAAGCAGTTAACCCAGGGCTAACCAGCAAAGGGTAGAAAGGCCACAACGGCAGTTCACCCGGATTAATATGACACCGGCTCAGGTCCTCCCTCATCTGTTAAAGTTAAACCTTACCAACTTGAAAGAAGCGCCGAAAAACCCAAATACCTCTTCACCCTATTATCATTCAAATGCAAAATGTGCATATCATTCGGACAGTGTAGAGCATGACACCAATAACTGTTGGGCCCTTAAAAACAAGATCCAAGATTTGATAGACGCCAAGGAGGTAGAGTTTGATGCTCCCGAAAAACCTAATGTGATATCCGCTCCTATGCCAAAACATGTTCATAATGTCCATGCTATTGTGGAAGATCTTCATGTTACCACTGTTGATGACTTAATGACTATGTTGCCAATGTTAAGATGAATCTGTTGAAAGCCGAGATTTTCCCGGGATGTGAAAAAGATTGTTACTTCTGTTCAACCTTGCAATCCGAATGTCCGCTGTTGAAGTCAGGCATTCAACGCTTGATGGATACTCAAGAAGTACTCTTTCCGAAAACTCCTGTTGCTACTATCACTCATGTTACTCGTGTTACCCTTGTTACTCCAATAAATGACATTGCTATAATCACCATCTCCGACAATCTTTCCAAGACCTGCAAAAGGCCTGTTAAGATTACGCCTGATCCAAAGTTTGTACCGCTGAAGATTACCATGCCGGGGCCTATCCCATATAAGTCCAACAAGACGATACCATGGAATTATGGAGGAGAGATCTTCTACCATGGTGTCAAGCAGATCGAATCAGCCGAAGAGAATTCCGATGAAGAAATTCCTGATATAAGAAATACTGCAGGGACAAGTAAGATCACTCGTAGCGGACGAATCTTCTCTCTGGAGATTGCTCCTCCACGGGCAGTCTTCGGACCCTCAAGTGCTCCTGTGCCTGTCAAGATATCTGTGCGAAGTCCGGATATTGAAGAAATTGATGCTCCTGAAGTTGTACCCTCTGCTGTTATTACTGATAAAGGTAAGGGAATCGAAGAAGCGCCCGTCAGGACAAGGGCTCAGACTTTGGTTATCCCCGAGACCACCCAAAAGGAGATGGAGGAGATCTTAAAGATAATTAAGAAGAGAGACTATGATGTCGTAGAACAGCTGGGGTAAACCCTTTCAAAAATCTCTATGTTGGCTCTATTTCTCTGCTCCGAGGCTCATGCCAAAGCCTTGATCAAATTTCTGAAGACAATACACGTGCCTCAAGAAACTTCTGCGGATCAGTTTCAAGAGTGCATGGCTAGCCTTACAGCCGATAATGGTCTAGGATTTTCTAATGCCGATCTAACTTCCAAGGGAAGGAAGCATAATGATGCGCTGCATGTCTTGGTAGAATGCAGGGGGACCACACTTGCTCATGTTCTGGTTGATACCGGTTCATCTTTAAATGTTCTACCAAAGAAAGCATTGGACAGGTTGGACTGTGAAGGTTTCACCCTAAAGCCCAGTAATATCATTGTTAGAGCCTTCGAAGGTTCTAAGCGGATGGTTCACGGAGAAGTGGACATCCCAATCAAAGTAGGTACGGAAATTTTTAACTCTACCTTTTATGTGATGGACATCCGTCCTTCATATTCATGCTTGTTGGGAAGGCCATGGATCCACAACGCTGGGGCAATCACTTCTTCTCTACACCAAATTCTTAAATACCCAGTTCAGGGTAAAATCATAACAGTTCATGGTGAGGAGGAGTATATGATAAGCCACCTTAACTCTTTCCGCTACGTGGAGTTAGATGGTGAATTCATAGAAACACCTTTCCAACAATTTGAAGAGGTTTCTACTGAGGTTGCGGTAGCCAAGACAATGACTGATGTGCCCATCATTACCAAGCCTGTGTCCCGGATGTCATCCCTTAAAGATGCGGAGGCTGTAGTCAAGGAAGGAGGAAGTACAGTGTGAGGTCAACTGCCAGATTTTCCTTACAAGACGGATAAGTTTGGATTGGGTTTAACTGCTGCTAGCCAGAAAGCTGTGCGTCGCTCCCGGGCTGGAGGACCGCCACTGAAAATCACTCATCACGGAATTCATGCTTTAGAGATGATGAAGAAGGAAGCAATTTTGAAGATTGGATCTTTCCAACCATTGAAGGGGGACTGGATAATTGGGAGGCGAAAGACTTCGTTCTCATTACTTTCATCAATCCGTAATTTATCTTTTGAACATTTATGTTGGTCTGTAATAACTTTTAAACAATTCGTACACTCTTTTGCCTTGTGCCTTTCCCGAGGCACATAGGTCTATTTGTAAGGGTTTTGATTTTTCATTTTCATATGCCATTTTTAATGAATCATGGACATTTTCATCTATAAACTTTTGTGTTCATTTTCTTTCCTTTTACATTATATTTTGTTTAAGGATGGCTATCCCTTACACACACCCACACTCACAAAATGCAGGTACCCATCCACTCCGGATTCCATGGGTGACTATTCTGCTTTGGCCTTCAGTGACTTTGAGGATTTGGTCAATCATGCCGAGTACGAAGGTGATGAAGACTGTGAAGTGCTTGGAGAGTTGGCTAGACTTTTGCAACAAGAAGAAAGGGCTATTCTTCCCCATGAAGAGTTGTTAGAGACTATCAATTTGGGTACTGCAGAAGACAGAAAAGAGGTTAAAGTGGGTGCCAACCTGGAGCCAAGTGTTAAAGAGCGCTTAGTTCAGCTATTGAATGAGTTTGTTGAGATCTTCGCCTGGTCCTATGAAGTTATGCCGGGACTGGATACATATATTGTGGTTCACCGTCTCCCTACAAGAGAAGATTGTCCACCAATCAAACAGAAAGTCTGCCGAATGAGGCCCGACATGTCCGAAAAGATCAAAGCTGATGTGATGAAGCAGTTCAATGTTGGCTTTCTGGCTGTTACTTCCTATCCATCATGGGTTGCTAACATTGTGTCTGTGCCTAAGAAGGACGGCAAGGTCAGAATGTGTGTGGACTACAGAGACCTAAACAGGGCTAGCCCTAAAGATGATTTTCCACTACCACACATTGACATCTTGGTTGACAACATAGCTCAACACAAGGTATTTTCCTTCATGGATGGATTCTCGGGATACAACCAGATCAAAATGGCCCCCGAAGACATGGAGAAGATTACTTTTGTTACGCAATGGGGTACCTTCTGCTATAAAGTGATGCCATTCGGACTGAGAATGTCGGGGCAACCTATCAGCGAGCCATGGTAGCTTTGTTTCATGACATGATACATCATGAAATCGAAGTCTACGTAGACAACATGATAGCCCGTTCACAGACAGAAGAAGAACACCTCGACCATCTGCAAAAGCTGTTTGTTAGATTGAAGGAATATAAGCTCAGACTGAACCATAGCAAGTGCACTTTCGGAGTCAGGTCTGGTAAACTTTTGGGATTTATCGTCAGTAACAAAGGCATCGAAGTTGATCCTTCCAAAGTCAAAGCTATACAAGAAATGCCTGCCCCCCGCACTGAGAAGGAGGTTAGAGGTTTTTTGGGACGCGTAAACTATATCGCAAGGTTCATCTCTCACCTAACGTCTAGCTGTGAGCCAACCTTCAAGCTGTTGAAGACAGACCAGGTGGTTGAATGGAACAATGATTGTCAAGTTGCTTTTGATAAGATCAAGGAGTATTTGCTGGAACCTCCTATCTTGATGCCACTCGTCGAAGGAAGGCCTTTAATCATGTATCTGACTGTTTTGGATAATTTAATGGGGTGCGTACTGGGCCAACATGACGAGTCTGGCTGAAAAGAGCATGCCATTTATTACCTTAGCAAAAAGTTTACCGACTGTGAGACTCGCTACTCGCTACTCGAGAAAACTTGTTGTGCTTTGGTATGGGCTGCTCGCCGGCTAAGGCAGTATATGTTGACACATACCACTTTGCTGATTTCCAAAATGGATCCGATCAAGTACATCTTTGAGAAGCCTGCTTTATCCAGAAGAATCGCTAGATGGCAGATGATCCTGACTGAGTATGATATCCAATACACAACCCAAAAAGCTATAAAGGGAAGTGTACTATCCGACCATCTAGCTCGTCAAGCCGTCGAAGATTACCAATCTATGAGGTTCGACTTCCCTGATGAGGATATTATGACATTGGACAACATTAAAGGTAACGGACCGTATGACAGACCTGAACAAGGATCCCGATGGACCCTGTACTTTGATGGTGCTTCAAATGCAATTGGCAATGGTATTGGCGCGATACTTATCTCACTAGAAGGTTGCCATACACCTTTCACTTCTAGACTCTGCTTCAGCTGCACCAACAACATGGCTGAGTATGAAGCTTGTATCTTTGGTCTCAAGGCTGCTATTTACTTAGGAATCAAATATTTGGTCGTATTTGGGGACTCTGCTTTGGTTATCAGTCAAATCAAAGGAGAGTGGGACACTAAACATCCTAATCTTATCCCATACAAAGAACATGTCCTGACATTGTTGCCTCATTTAGAGCAGGTTACCTTTGAGCACTTCCCGCGAGAAGAAAATCAGCTAGCGGATGCTCTGGCTACAATGTCTTCCATGTTTAAACTCAACTGGGATAATGAGGCTCCCCAAATCACCATCGAGCGAATGGACGAACCTGCGCACTATCGTGAGATTAATACCAAAGAAGTTGTGGAACAACCCTGGTTTCATGAAATCAAAAGGTATCTCAAGACTCGAGAATACCCTAAAGGAGCTTCAGTCAATAACAAAAAGTTCTTAAGGAGATTTGCTGCCAAGTTCTTCCTGAGCAATGATATCCTATATAAGCGCAACCATGATTGTGTTCTACTTCGTTGTGTGGACAAAGTTGAAGCTGAGCTGATCATGACTGAATTGCATAGTGGCACATTTGGAACCCACTTGAGCGAACATACGATGGCTAAGAAGATTCTAAGGGCAGGCTACTACTGGTCTACCATGGAAGCTGACTGTCATCAATTATCCTGTACTTGTCACAAATGCCAAGTCTATGCTGACAAGGTACATATTCCTCCAGTTCCTCTCAATGTCTTAACAGCTCCTTGGCCATTCGCGATGTGGGGTATCGATATGATTGGAGAGATCAAGCCTACAACATCCAATGGACACCGCTTCATCCCAGTGGCTATTGATTACTTTACAAAATGGGTCGAAGCAGCTTCCTTCACCTCCATTACAAAGAATGTGGTTGCCCGCTTCATCAAGCAGAACCTCATATGCCTGTAGGGTATCCCCGACAGGATCATCATGGACAACGGTACAAACCTGAATAACACTGTGATCACTGCTCTGTGCGAGCAGTTCAAGATTCAACATCACAATTCATCTCCCTATCGACCAAAGATGAACGATGTTGTTGAAGCTGCAAACAAAAATATCAAGAAGATCATTCAAAAGATGACAGTCACCTACAAGGACTGGCATGAGATGTTACTGTTTGCTCTGCACGGATATCGTACCACGACACGTACTTCGACCGGGGTAACCCCCTTTTCTTTGGTATATGGCATGGAAGTTGTTTTACCTATGGAGGTTCAGATTCCTTCCTTGAGAATTATGAAGGATGTTGGTTTAAGTGAAGACGATTGGATTCAGACCCGGCTTGATCAACTTAACTTGATCGACGAGAAGCGACTTACTGCTGTTTTTCATGGTCAGACGTATCAAAAACGGATGATCAAGGCTTTCAACAAGAAAGTCAGACGTCAAGTATATCAAGTCGGAGATCTTGTAATCAAGCGGATCATCTTTCCGCAAAGTGATCCCAGGGGCAAGTGGACTCCAACTTACGAAGGACCATTTGTGATCAAAAACATCTTTTCTAGTGGGGCAATGATTCTGACCACCATGGACGGCGATGACCTGCCGCACCCTGCGAACGCAGACATAGTCAAAAGATACTACACATAAAACGACCCGACAAGTTGAAAACCCGAAAGGGCGACTTGGGCAAAAATGGGCATCCCGGTGAATCGAAAACCCGAAAGGGCGGTTCAGGCAAAAATTAGGGATAAATAAAAAAATCTGTACACCCGACAAGTTGAAAACCCGAAAGGGCGACTTGGGCAAAAAAGGGTTTCCCGGTGGACTAAAAACCCGAAAGGGTGGTCCAGGAAAAAGTTAGGGAATTAAAGCATATGACTATGCCTCGTCGGATCACTTTAAGGACAATCACTTCACGGACAAGCTCCAGGCTTTTGATCAATCCAATCATCTGCGAACGAAGAGACGAATGGACAAGATACTCAGAGTTATGAAGGCTATAGTAGAATGGGAATCCCATGGAATTGTTACACATAGCCATCTTTCTTTGTATAAATTTTTCTCGTTTTTTATGACAACATTCTCTTACTAGGATGTCCGTCTCCTTTGTACAAAATACTTACACAAAGTTAATACAAAGATATTTCAAAGTGCAGAAAATTTGTTTGCCTTTTCTTTCTTTTCACACATGTGTTTTATTTGAAAATGTCCAATGATTTATTAAAATAAGCATATGCATTTGAATATAATCACTGCTTACGAATAAAACGAAATGAGAAAGGATAATTACTGATAGGTAGAAAGTATAGGAAGACGTCTTTATGCTATCCCGGAGGAAATCCCGTGCAATATGTCATTCAGATCCTCAACAAAGCTAAAACCTTGAAATACATATCCCCAACGGAGTTCTCCTTAAACAACAAAACAGGAATCCCCAGTAGATTGGCATACAACCCAAACTCCTGATTTCCCCAGCAGGATAAGCATTCTCCCCACAGAGTTATTTCCCAGCAGAACGAAGATTCTTGTTCTCATTTCTCCAGTTGAAGCCTCCCAAATTTTAATTCATCAGTAGAGATTATCAGAGTTTTCCTTATTCCCCAGGAAAGTCATGAAGGATCCTCAAATCCCCACAGAAGTTGTCAAAGTTCTTGTTAATCCCCAACAGTGGTCCAAGGATTTTTCATTCTCAGCAATCAAAGATTTTGAATCTCCAACAGTAGTCAAGGGTTTATTTTCCCCAGCAGCAGTCAAAGATTTCATTATCTCCAGCTATCAAGGATTTATTTTCCTCAGCAAGACCGCTAATTAGCTTACATGCGCATACATTACATTCATATATCATAAACATTGATAAAGCACATTTTATTACATCATACATGTCATGCAACATAACTTTGTGTTTTAGATAACATTTTACCCTTTTCAGGATAAGATTAAAAGCCACCGTCAACAACTATGCAAAGATTTCAGATACAGTACGGATACACTCCAAGACATGGAAGTCATTATGCTATTCATTCGGATCTCAAGTTCAGATACAATATGGATGCACCCCAGACACGAAGGTCATTCTACTACTCATTCAGACTTCATTAATCAGATACATACTAGATACGCTCCAGACATGGAATCCATTCTATTTCTCATTCAGATTCAACTATCAAGTTCAGGTTCAGATACATTCCAGACACGAAAGTCATTCTGTCACTTGCCCAGATCCCAATTACAGTACGGATACACTCCAGAAACGGAAGTCATTCCGCTACTCATACAAATCTCAACTCCAGATGCAGTCCAGATACGCTCCAGACATGGTTGCCATTCTGTCACTCATTCAAACCTATTCCCCAGCCCAGGGATATTCCAGACACGGATGTCTTTCTGTCGCTTATTCAGATTTTAGATCTCAGATACAACACAGATACACTCCAGACAAAGCAGTCATTCTGATATTCATTCAAGAACCAAATACAGTTACAGCTTGGATACGCTCCAGACACGGATGTCATTCCTTTGCTCATACCAATCAAATCTCCAGATACAACTCAGATACGTTCCAGACACGGATACCATGCTGACGTTCATTCTCCTGATTTTCAACAAACAACTTTGGATGGCATCTTTAATCCCATCTCCAACAAGATTCTATCATCTCCAAATGGCATCTTTAAGCCCATTTCCTCAACCTGCATTTTGACGAGTGCAAATTTACGGGCACTCTAGTGTCCAATCCTCTTTTACCTTCGAGTCACGAACGACAAAGCTCGCCAATCTAACTCTTTAGGTTCAATAAGATTGAACAGGGGCAACTGTTGTACCCCAAAATTTACCCTCTTATTTTATCAACATTTCTTATCACCAGACTCTTTGAACTCCAGACAGGATTAGGGTTTTGCTCTACTCAAGACATCTCCTTGCACTGATGACCTAAATTAGGGTTTGAGTTTGCACAAGGATTTTTTGACCTCCAATGATAAAAGTGACTTTCATACTTCATGTTGGACTCATAAGTTTGTCCATATCAAGTTTTAAGCTTTGAATCAAAATTTTACCCAATCAATGGGACAGTTGACCTATAAATCAGCTGTATTGGGGAAAAAGTCAATTGTGGCCAATTTACAGTCAAGCCTCATGAATTTTGACCCACATCAACATTATGAACTCATATGAACCACTTGATCAAGTCTAGACCACAACTCCACAAGAAATTTGATCAGATCACCAAAAGGGCAAAATGGTCATTTTTAGGGTTTTGACTGCACAAGGGAAATTTCTGATTTTTGACCTAGCCAATGGCAAATTGGATTCAAGCATGTATTCAAGGACTCAATGGAATCATCTTGACCTATTCACAAGGTTCAAAAGATCTCAATTGCATTGGATTGACAAATGAATTTTTCAGTCAACTAATCAAATTTTGACTGTACATTGAAAAGTCTAACTTTGACTTTTTGATCAAAATCAAGGGACAAGAGTCATTTTTCATCAAAAAATATCAAAACATGAAACTTGTTCATCAAGAAACCCATTTTTGCAAATTAGGGTTTAAAGTTGAAAAATTTCATAACTTAGAATTTTTCTAAGTTATGAAATTTTCTTAATTTTTCCTAACTTTGCCCAACATTTTCACTATGATGCAATGGGATTAAAACAAAACTTCCAACATGAAAGTTGTAGTCCTCCACAAAGTCTACAACTTTTATTCACAAAGTTTTCCCAAAAGAAGCTTGGATCTCAAGTTATGATTTTTGGAACAAGGGTCCCTAAAACTTTTAACTTAGTGAAATTTTGCCCTAGTTTAGGCAGGATTTTGACCTATCTTCATGGCCATTTTTCACATAGTTCCACTTGGATTATCAAGTTTCATTTCAAATATGGATTGTATAGCATGTTACAAGCTTTCCAAAATGTCCAAGAACTCTCCAAAAACATTTGTGGTTAGGGAGAATCGAAGGCTTGAAGTTGGCAAAAACTCACTTTTCATCCATGGCATATTCATTGTGATACAAATTGCAATTTCAAGTCAGCTTGCTTTGCACTAGATTACAGGCCTAAAAACCATTTCAAACTCAATAATTAAGTGCAAAACCATTGGTCTAAGGCATTGTTTTGGTTATTAGAGCATTGCACCTTGGATTAATCCCTAAGTAGAAAAAGCAAAATTTCCATTTTTGCTTAAATCATGCTTTATGTCAAAACTGATTTCTTGAGCATTGGTCCATATCTCATACAACAAATCAAATCCACAAGTTGGAGGGGCCAAGGGCAAAGTGTACAAGGTGGTGGATAGCCTGTACAGGCCTGCTACACATCATTTCTCATGTTGGCTTAAAATACAAGAAAGATATCCAAACACTAGAACTTGAACATCAGCGAAAACTAACTTGGGCAAACATTTGAACCATCTTTCTCACACCTCTCCGAGCCAGAAACACGATCTCTTGAGCCTTCAATCATCCCATAGAAAGAAATCACCTTCCATTAGCAAAACAGGGAAGCATCTGCAACTTGACTTCCATAGCTCATTTGGCTCGTGCGTTTTTCCCCAAACTTGTTCAAACATCTTCCACATAACTCATTCAAGCTATCCCAAACCTTAAACACCTACCGTAACTCCATTTACAGGGTTTGGAATTTTCATTTTGAGCTTGTGCAGGTTGAGTTCTGTAGGCTTGTTCAAGCACATTCAAGGCAAGCAGGGTATTGGAGAAGGTCAAGTGAAGTTCAAGGAAGCTCCCAGACATCTCAAGCCTTGTTGAAAAGCTCCACATTGCCATACACGAAGTCAGCTGAAACAGGTTTTTATCAACTTCCTATCTCTCTATTTAGGAATATTTAGACTTAGGTTTGTGAATAAGAAATGTAGTATTCATAGCCATGAAGCTGTACATATGCTCAGTTTTCATTTTTATTAAGCGTGCTAAGAGAATTTGATCCATGAACATACTGAAAAAATTAGGTTAGATTTTAGGACCAGAGAAATTCTCTCTGGTCTTTGAGAGTTAAGACAAGTTGTTTATATGGTTGGATTCGTCTTGAAAAGTTCTACAACTTTGATGTTATGTGTTTTTGCAATAGAGCTCGTATACAGGATCTGGAAATTGTACAGGGCGCACGTGTTTTTTGAAAGTCAGAGGTTGAAGATGAAGTGCTGGGCTGGGCTTGGTCCCGACTCACTATTGACACTCCCCTTTTACTTTTTGCACCCCCTGGCCCAATTTCTTTATTTTTTATATTTTTGTATTTCATTTTCATTTCTGATTTTATTTTATTATTTCCAAATATAAAAAATACTCAAAAATATTTTTATAAATTTTTCATATTTATTTTGTATTTTATTTTCATATTTTCTAACATAAAATTAATTTATTGATTATATACTTTTATTTTATTTATTGAAAACTTAAAAATAATATATAAATTATATTTTTATCTTATCCTTTATTTTATTCACACCAAAACATATCATTCTAAATATGTTTTTATTTTTTGTATATATTTTATTTATTGTACATATATTTAATATAATTAATATATATACACACTTTTATTTTTTATTTAATAAATACTTGAGAATAAAAAAAAACATGAAAAAATATACTTTTTTATTATTATTATTTATACTTAAAATAATACCTTTTTCTAAATATATTTCATTTTTTGTATATACATTATTTTATATTATATATAAATAATTTAATTATTATATTTATTTTCTTAAAGAAAAATTAGGGTTTACCCTTAATAAAAAAAATAATAATCCTTTTTATTTTTCCTTTCTTTAAATATTTTTTACATACATAAACAAACAATTTTTTTTTTTTGCATAATTTATATTATTTGGTATATTTTTTTATTTTGTTTATTTAAATATTGTCCATTTAACATTTATGTCATTGGATTCAATTTGGATGTAATAGTAAATTAGGGTTTATATTCCTTGTCAAATAATCCTCATTCAAAGATTGTACCTCCATCTCTATAATCATGTTATAATAGCTTAGACTTTTAATTCTCGCACTTTATGCTTTCAATTATGCCATGATTAGAGATTAGGGTTTGTATGCAAAAATCCAAAATTAACAAATAGCTTGACTAAAACAAAGACAAAAATGTATGAAAATCAATACACAATGCAAACTTGCACCCCTAGGGTTACAATCCACTTGTTGCCTTAAAAATGGGCCATGTTATGCATGTTGGGTACTTTGGCAAAACAAAAACAAAATAAAAGATCATAGTCCCTCGATGACGCTATCTTGGTTGCCTAAACAAAATGATCAAGTCCCTCAAAAATTTGCAAAAAATACTTGACACAATTGCTATCATGGTCTATACGATGACCCGTGCCTGTCCCGTTTAACATCCTAATACAAGGTTGTTTACCAAATGCAATGGTAAAACAACATTGTCAAAAGGGTTAAAACATATAGGAAGGATCTTTGAGTAAAATAGGGTAGATAACTCTTAGTTAGTTGATCAAAACTTGCAAAAACATCCTTGTTATTTTCAAAATACACTCCACAACACAATTTCCAAATCAAACTTCCAAGCATTGAAATCTCTTTCAAAAGACAAAACATCTTTGTATACATTCAAACAAGAATCATTACAAAGGTTGCCACAACGATGACCTCTTTTCAAAATATCTTTCAAAACCACACACAAATCACCATTTCAAACAATTGAAAAGCAAAAACAAGTGATCTAATCATGTAACTAAGAGCCCATGGATAACCATGGATGAAAAGGGTGCTTGCACCTTCCCTTTTCATAATCTACTCTCCGAACCCAAGAAAACATCTCAAAGGTCTTTCCTGTGCTTTTTGACCTTTCCTTAGGATAAAATAAAAAGTCGGTGGCGACTCTTGCTAAACCGAAACATTTGCGAACACAAACGCAAAACCTCAATTCAGTTCTCCCACCGTATCACAACAGACATGGGTCATCGTATAGTCATAGAAAGAAACATTGTAGGATACCTTAGCAATTTGTCTTAAGGGTCTAAGATTGTTTACCGAAGGCAACATTGAATGGTCATCGAGGGACTACGATCTTGTATTCGAGGGTCATTGCCAAAGTATCCCATGTTTGAGGGACATGACTATTTTTATCCGAGGCACCAAGTATGGGTTAACTTAGAGGTGCAAGTGTGCAAGTTTTTGTTTTCATGCATTGGTGTTCTTGAATTAGGGTTGTCTAAGTATTGATTTTTTATCTTGCCATACACACCCTAATTAATAGCATTTTATATAAAAGCGGTAAATTGCGGAAAATAAATGTCCTACGCTATTACGTCATTTGGGGATGGGGTATACAAATTTACAAATGAGGGGTGGAAAGCAATAAATGTTCTAATTATTACAATCATATTGAATAGTGATGAAGAAAATATATGAAAATAGATAAAACAGTGTAAAAGAATGGAAAACTGCATTTTTGAATATTATGTGTCAACACATGCTCCTTTGCATCGATACATAAGCTTGTCTTGCTCCTGTAAGTCTAAATCAATTCAGTATGAGTCGATGCATAAGGGTATGTGTCGACTCATTCCCTGCGTGTGTCGACTCATACGTGCTTTGTGTCGACTCATACACTCTTTATTCCTTCTGTTCTGTCCCAGTATAACAGTATGTGTCGACACATAAAGGCTTTGTGTCGACTCATAACCTATTTTTTCACTAAGATGTGTCGACTCATGTGGGTATGTGTCGACTCATACTGTGATTTTCTTATTGTATAATTGTTTTGCTGCATACATGGGTTAGTTCTCAACACATGGTTAGTGAAAATGAAATATAAGCATACAGATAGCTTCAAGGTAATGATATCTACATATTATCTTCACAAATGAACCATTAATGATGCTTGTATGAAGAGTTTAAAAGTCAAGAAGACTTACCTTGGAGCTGGATTTTTGTGCTTTGAGTTTGAGTTACTGTCTTGACTGTTCTTGAGCTTAGAAAAATAGAGATGTTACAGAAGTTGTTCTTGAGTTGGAACAACTTCTATGTGATTTATGTGAGGTTCTTAGTTGTTTGGACAGAACATGCAAAGTATGTAGAGTTCTAGGATTTGGATTTCAAAGCTCAAGAGTGGGAACTTTGTGGACTGTTATGTCTTTTTTGAATATGAGATTTTGAGGGTTTATCAACACAACAAAACTTATGGCCTCTCTCTCTCTCTACTTTTTTTACCTATTTCTCTTGCAATTGGACTCTCTATTTATAGAGAAGGTTTGAGACAAGGGTTGATCATATTTTCAAAATATCACATGTTATGGCTAGGTTAGATTGTACATGAAGCAAGCTTGAAGATCATAGTTCAAATGTTTTATACTTTGTTGCATAGAGTTGTTGGACACTTTAAGCATGCTCTTCTAATTTTGTATGTTAAGCGTGTGTAGAAGGAACAAGTTAGAAGCTCAAGAAGAGCTGACTTTGTATAAAGCATGCTTTATGTGAATGGAAATGGTGCCTTTGTGCCAAAAATGGAGAGATGCAATGGACAATACTTGAATCACTCGGATAATGGTTCAATCAATTGTGTAAACATATTATTATGGATATATATTTGCAAGCCAAAAGGCCTACAAAGTAAGATTATGCAGCATGGCATAAGGATTTTCTTATGTGCTCTTCAACAAAATGACTTGCAAATCAAGAATGAGTGCCCAGCTTTAAGCCCTTGAATCTCTTAGCTCAAGTATGATAAATTCATGTTCTTGGATGTTTTGGAAAGCTCGAAGCATCCTCTACAACTTTCATGCTTTCCACTTTTATTAAATCAAACTGGAACTTAATGAAAACTGGCCAATAAGTTGGGATAATAACCTGACCAAACCTACTGAAAATTTCTCTAAATGTTTATTCAAAAATGCCATGACTTCATGAATTTATAACTCAAAATCTAAGCACTTATAGGACTTGATCAGTAAAGCAAAGTTGTAGATATCATCAAGATCTACAACTTTCATGTTGAAAGTTTTCTTTGAATCATCTTGCATCTTGGTGAAAGAATGGAATGAAGTAATGAAATTATTATGTATAAAAAACACTTAGAAAAATTTCTAAGTCTTGAAAATTTTGACTTTTCAGACGTTTAACTTTCTTTATTTCTTGATGATAAAGCTTTTTATTTTGAATGTCTTAATGAATTATGATCTTTGAAATCAAATTTTGATCGAAAAGTCAAAGTTTAACTTTTGGTGTATCAGTTGACTTTTTCATCAGTACAACTGATTTTAGGTCATCTGATCAATTGACTGAGCAATTTTGTGACCCAAGGCTTGAAACTTGTCATGCGCATTCTTGGCGGTCTATAATTATCCATGAAAGTCTATTGAGGCATTAAAAGTCCAATCGTCTTTATTAAAACTCAAACCCTAATTTGAGGCATCAGTGTTGAGGAGATGGATTGACCTAATCAATCCTTGTGCAAGCTGGAGCTATTTGAAGATCTTGTGAGAAATGTCTTGAAAAAGAGAGGGAAATTTTTGGGGTACAATAGCTGCCCCTATTCAATCTTCTTAAACCTGAAGAGTTAGATTGGCGAGTCTGCCATTCGTGACTTGAAGGTGGAAGATGATTGAACACTAAAGTGCCTTACAATTTGCACTAGATGATGTGTTAGTTGATTGTGTAGGGAATGGACTTAAAGATGCCATTTAGAGAGGTGATGAAGAGTTTTCAGAGATGGGCTTCTAGATGCCATCCAAAGTAACTGTTGATAGAAATTGGAAGAAGTATCAGAATAAATCTTTGGTCAATTTAATCTGAAGGATATGCTGGAATGGACCCGTGTTAAGCCATGTCCGAAAACGTAATAGAAGGAACCCGTGTCGGATTGCTCCAGGATGAGCCCGTGTGAAGCTGCATGAGAAGGAATCTATGTAAGATTGCTTCAGGATGAGCCCGTGTGAAATTGCTTTTGAAAATATATGAGGAGGAGCCTGTGTAAGGCTGCTTTGAGACGAGTCCGTGTGAAATTGCATCTGGAAATTTATGAGAAGGAGCATAGGTAGGGCTGCTTCAGATGAATTCGTGTGAAACTTCATCTGGAAACTTATGAGGAGGATCCTGGGTAGGGCTGCTTCGGGATGAGTCTGTGTGAAACTTCATCTGGAAACTTATGAGGAGGAGTCTGGGTAGGGCTGCTTCGAGATGAGTCCGTGTGAAACTGAATCTAGAAATTTATGAGAAGGAGCCTGGGTAGGGCTGCTTCGGACGAGTCCGTGTGAAACTTCATTTGGAAACTTATGAGGAGGAGCCTGGGTAGGGCTGCTTCGGGATGAGTCAGTGTGAAACTTCATCTTGAAATATATGAGAAGGAGCCTGGGTAGGGCTGCTTCGGGATGAGTCTGTATGAAACTTCATCTGGAAATATATGGGAAGGTGCTTGGGTAGGGCTTCTTAAGAATGAGTCCATGTGAAACTGCATCTGGAAATTAGAAGGAACCCATGTAAGATTGCTTCATGATGAGCCCGTGTGAAGCTGCATCTGGAAATTAGAAGGAACCCGTGTAAGATTGCTTCATAATGAGCCCGTGTGAAACTTTATATGGAAATATATGAGAAGGATCCTGGGTAGGGCTGCTCCAGGATGAGTCTGTGTGAAACTTCATCTGGAAATATATGAGAAGGAGCCTGGGTAGGGCTGCTTCGGGATGAGTCCATGTGAAACTGCATCTGGAAATTAGAAGGAACTCATGTAAGATTGCTTCATGAAGAGCCCGTGTGAAGCTGCATCTGGAAATTAGAAGGAACCCGTGTAAGATTGCTTCATGATGAGCTCGTGTGAAGTTGCATTTGGAAATTAGAAGTAACCCATGTAAGATTGCTTCATGATGAGCCCGTGTGAAGCTGCATCTAGAAATTAGAAGGAACCCGTGTAAGATTGCTTCATAATGAACCCGTGTGAAGCTGCATCTGGAAATTGGAAGGAACCCGTGTAAGATTGCTTCATGATGAGCCCATGTGAAGCTGCATTTGGAAATTAGAAGGAACCCGTGTAAGATTGCTTCAGCTGGTTATGTAGGTAGTTGCTCTTTCTTGTTTCAGGAACTAATCTTGGATCTATTGAAAATTGTTAATGATAATTATCTGTTGATTGATCTTTCCTGAAAAGGTAAAGGGTTAGTTATATGAAATGCATTGCGTAATGATGTTCTCAAAATAAATGAGATTGTGTTATATGTGTTTCGTATGCACATGCTATGATGTATGAATGTGAAATGTTACTGAAATGCATCTTTGTTTAGGAAAATAAATTCCTGACTACTGCTGGGGAGGGAAGTTAAATCCCAGACTGCTTGTTGGAGATGAAGAGTATGTGTATCTTTGAACTTTGTTTAGAATGTCTCGGCTGGGGATTCCTGCTTATGTTGGGGAGGATAACTGTTGGGAGACATTGACTTTGGATCTTTGCTTGAGGAAACTCTACGGGGAATGTTGATTTCTGCTTGAGGAATAGAGTTCAGGAATTTTAGTTGTCCATTGCACTACTGGAAATTATTTCTTGACTGGGAGAATGAAAGTTAACTGTTATCTGGTCGAAATCCAGGCTTCGTAGCAACTTGCTGGGGGAGATGAAGTTAACTATTATCTGGTCGGTTTCCAGGCTTCGTAAAAACTTACTGAAGTTAAAATGTTATTTGGTCGAAATCCAGGTTTCGCAGTAACTTAGATGAAAGGATGAAATTAATTGCTATCTGGTCGGACTCCAGGCTTCGTAATAACTTACTAAAGTTAAACTATTATCTGGTCGGTTTCCAGGCTTCGCAATAACTTTCAGGGATAGTAACAACTCCGTTGGGGATTGCAATAACTCTACCCATGATTAAGGGGTTTTGTATGTTGATTTGTATTGGTCTAAGAGAAAGACTCATACCGGGGAATTTGTAGTTTGTTAGGGAAATAAACCTTGTTGAAGAGAACATTTGACAATCTGTTGGGGAGGTGTTTTCTTTTGGCAGAACTCCTCGAGGATTCTTCTTAAGACCAACTCAGCTGGGGAGAGGTCTTCCGGAGATTGAAACTCAGGCCGGGGATTGCATGGATCCAACTTTATGGGGATATCCATGAATTTTGCCTTGTGGGGTTTGTACCCTTATCCGTGAGGATTATTCTGTAGGGATAACCTTATAGAGGTGGCTATGGCGACTTCACTGGAGATCACCTTATGAAAGGGACTATGTGGGGATTTGTCACTGTCCATAGTAGTAAGTGTTGTAACACTGCCAGAAAAAGTGTGCTTGGTCGTATGTGAACCTTTGTTGGAATTCATGTTCAATGCCCCAAGTGATTCAGATGCAGACCTGCCCCTGGTTATTCAGCACTTCTTGAGAGATTTCTTAGAATCTCGACTTGACTGCCACAGATGAGTTGGACAATAACATGTCATGCCCCTTGATTATGAGAGATTTTTCATTGGAGGCGTCTTTCAATTTGAAGTGACTCTGTTCATTGAGAGAATTTCCGTTCATTGGATATTCTCCGTGCAAATTTCTCAGTTGTCAAACAATTGGCTATATGCAAACAGCGGTATTCAAACAATGCAAAGTTTATGATCTTGCCGTTGATCAGAACCTGGAGAGTGGCCAGAGGTTGATCTTCAGTCGGGAAGAGGAGAGAGGGGGTTGTACCTGTAAGGTACTCCAACGATCAAGTAAGAGCGGGAGCAAGAAGGTACTAGGAAAATATCAAGTAGTGAGTAGTAAGCATGTGATACTTGGCCCTCACAGGTGTGAGGGTTTATATACTTCCCCTGGCGTGTCGCCATTGGTTCCTGATTTCCCGCCTAGATATGCGGGTCTAGAAAATCAAGTAACTGCCAGGACTTAGTCAAACCGGGCAGATGTGCCCACAACTAGCCGTTGGTTTCGGGGAGGAGGCTGATTGCGGGCATCTCTCTGGTTGCTCCCTAGTGGTCTACACGACGCTGGAGTCGAGCAGACTGAGAAGATGCTCGACGGGTATCTCGGATCTGAGCTGGATCAGAAGGGCAAGAGGGTGGTATTGCCGGACAGACTGGTCACGGCCAGTAGGTGGCGCCCATGAAAAGCCTTAGACTGGGCCCACTCAAGCTTTTGGGCCAGTCTAGAACAGTTTATGTTTGTCTTAAAATTTGAAAAAACATTTTTAGCAAATAAAAGAATTTTGTAAGAATGTGAATTCAACTCATGATTTACAGTAAGTGTTGTACCCAAAAATTTTCGCTCTCATTTTTTCAAGAATTTTTCTCACAAGATCTTCCATGACTCAAGGTTGCAGCATTGATACATCAATTTAGGTTTAGAATTGGCACAAGGGCAAAATGGTCAAAATGCACACTAAAAAGTCAAACTCTAACTTTTAATCAAAATCAAGTTTCAAGAATCACATTTCATCAAGACATGTTAGAATGTGAAGTTGGTTCATCAAGAAAATCAAAAGTCAAAATTACTTTGGAAAAGTCAAAGTTCTAAACACTTAGAAATTTTTCTAAGTGTTAAGAAAGTATGATAATTCAGAATTTTTGGCCAGATTTTCATCATGATGCAAGTTGATTCAAGAAGAACTTCTGAAACAGAAGTTGTAGATCTCAATCAGATCTAAAACATTGCATAACAGAACTCCTCCTAGAAATGCTGGGATTTCAAGTTATAAACCCTTGAAGACACGTCCAAGAAACTTAAACACTTAGTAAATTCTCAGCATTTTCAAGTCAGAATTTGATTGGAACTTCTTGGCAGTTTTCACGTAGATACAATCAGAGTTTACAAAAATGATTCAAAGAGGGGTTACAAAGCATGTTACAAGATTTCTGAAAAGTTTGAAAACTCTTTCAGATCATGCTGGAGCAGGGAGAATCAAAGATCAAAAGTTGGACATTTGTTCTTAATCTAAGTTAAGTTTATGCTAAACTTCTAATCCAGTTGCAAGCTATGCTACATAATCTCATGTTGCAGGCCTTCTTGCTTGTTAAATCTCGTCATAATTTAATGCTTACACCAACTTTTGAGTCTTTATCCCAGTGTTTAAGCCTTTATCCAAAAGATCTTCCCACGTGTGGCATAAAAGTACCACTAATGTCCTTGAAAAGCAAACTTTTGTACAAAGTTTATTTTGAGCTCATACTTTAATTTGTTTCTAAGTTTTCTTCCCCACAAATCATGCCTACAAACTCAGATTAGGCGTGTTTAATGCTGCTAACCACCCTAGCTTGCCTTGAAACCATGCTTGTCTAAACTTGCTTCAAAAACAAGTCAATGATCCATAACACATGATGGTTGTACTACTGACTTCTCCAAGCTTCTAAATCCTTTGCCTATAAATTAAACTTCATTTGCAAACTGAAGGAGGATTGGAAAAGCCCTGAAACCTTGCTGAAAATTCCCAAGAACCTGAAATTGCAACACAAACACAAAACCTGTTAGTTTCTGATTTTTCCATCCAAAATATAATTTTCCTTGTGCGTTTCTTGCCCAAATCATCCACACGGTTTCTGATATACACATAGAGGATTTCCCAACTTCTATTTTCCAACTGTAATACAGTCTTCACCAATATCCATTTCAAAAATCAGAACTTTGCATCTTGACTGCTCCAGAGCATTCCAACCATCCATAACTCAAGTTAGGGGTTGCTTTAGCTTTCTGAGAACTTGAGGAAGCTGACCAGAACATCACAACAATCTGAACCAGACTCTAACTCATAGAACAATTTCCAGCTGCAAGGTAAGTTTCCTCTGATTTTCATCTCATTACTTAGGCATTGTTAGGCTTGCAACTTCAAAGACACAATGTAGATATCATGGCTCTGAATCTGTACATATTTATAGATTTTATGGCCTAATTAGAGAGAATTTCATATCAGAACTTCTTGAGAAAATTAGGGTTCAGAATTAGGATTAGCAAAATTCATGCTTGCTTCTGGTTTACAATTTTGATTCTTTGTATTTCTAAAACCATGATGAAATTTGCCATGACTTCTATGTTTTCATTTTTCATTTTTGTTGAGAAATGACTAAGTTACAGATGCTCAGGCTGGCGCGAAGAAGAAGATGAAGTTCATCATCAGAACTTACTTTATAATATATGTTTATGTTTTTGCTTCTAATATCAGATGTATAGCCACCCCTGTGGTAGAGAGCGTGCACATAAGACATTAGTGTTAAGGGTCATGGGTTCTAGCCCCAAAAGCATCTTTTATGTTTATTTCTTAACATTTTTACCCCAATATTTGTCAAACAATATTCCTGGACTAGAACTTCTAGATAACTATGGATGAAAAGGGTGCTAACACCTTCCTTTTTTAAAATCTACCCCCCGAAATCAAAATAATCTCAAAGGTCTTTCCTTTTATTTTCACCCTTTCCTTATTAGATAAAAGAAAAGTCGGTGGTGACTCTTGCTATCCACAACAATTCTGATAAAACACAAAACACCCAAGTCATTTCTCCCACCGTATTATAGAACTGGTGACTCTGTTGGGGATGACTTAAAAGTGGGGTTTACCTTAGGGCTAGATCACCTTTACTTGATTTTCTTTGTTTGACTTGTTTGCTTTACATTCAGATCCTTGTTTGGGCTTGTTTTAATCCTCTAACCGGATTTGGGACACCTTTTTAGGTAAGTAGAAATAGATTATGGAAACTGTACAGCGTAGACCGATATGGTTGAAGCAATGGCTACGTTAGTGTGACGCATTTGTTGGTACCGATATCCCTTGTGTTGAATCGAGGAGAATACGGGACCGCTGAGCGGTGTCATGAAGCACTAACTGACCTTAGAACCTTAATTGAACAACTTGTCCATTAGGAAGTAGTGAGATAGCCGGTTTCGGTGGAAGGCTGAAAATTGGTTGATACTCGATACTACACTCATTGAGATCGGAATTTTGGGATATCTCGGCCGCAAGAAAAGATTGATTGTGTTGAGACAATGCTTAAAATAAAGGTTAGTGATATTTAGATCCCCTCGAACCCGGTTACTTTCTAGAACAGGTTGAGCCAACTAAACTTCAAGAGGGTACTTACCTACCAACTCCATGCAAGCCTAAACCTAAGGAATTATCTGCTTTATGTGTACATAAAAACTTGCTTGCTTTTCATACTTGTACATAACATCATAAACATCATAAGCATTATCACTAACTATTTCAAGGATTTAGGGATTTATCTTTGCTTTGTTTTGTAGGCCATGAATCTCGTCCTAAGGAAGACCATCCGAATCATCTTCGTGAAAGTGCACCCTCAACTCCAAGAATTAGCATCAAGGGTGCCTGAAGATTCTCCTTTCACCAAGAAATATGGTCGAATCCTCATTTTGGCTACCTCCAATTTCCAATAAGAAATGATATGTGTGCTCTTCCAATTCTTTGATCCCATAAATTATTGCTTCACCTTTTCTGACTATCAGTTGGTTCCTACACTAGAAGAAATCTCTCTACTATTAGGAGTGCCCGTGCTTGATCAAATACCGCTCATCGGTTTAGAAGGGATTCCAAAACCTATCATTACCGAAGCCCTGCATCTGAAGAGAGCCGACATTATAGAAAATTGGGAGACAAGAAGCGGAGTTAAATGGTTCCTAGCCAAGTTCTTATTGGAGAAGGCTCGTTCATTCTGGGAAGATATGGATTTTCAAGCCTTCAAATATATCCTGGCCCTTCTAATCTATGGTTTGGTTATATTTCCCAATTCGGACCAATTCATAGATGTGAATGCCATCAAAGTCTTCCTCTCTCATAATCCTATACCTACTTTTCTTGGAGACATTTTACATTGTTTCCATACTCGCACCATGAAGAAAAGAGGTACTCTCTTGTGTTGCATTCCCCTACTCTCCAAGTGGTTTACTTTGCATCTACCTCAATCAATATTGAAGAACAAGCAAGGATTGACGTGGTCTCAAAGGGTGATGTCTCTCACCTACTCTGACATTTATTGGTGTTCTCGATCCTTGGAAGATACTTCTATCATTGATCATTATGGGTAATTCCCTAATGTCCCTCTGCCTGGAATTAGGGGAGGTATCACTTACAACCTTTGCTTAGCTTTATGACAGTTTGGGTATGCTCGAAGAGATGGTCCTCATGATATGTTCATCCAAGGAGTGGTGTTCGATTATGATAGCAACGATCAAGACTACCGTCAGAGGTTTGTACGAGCTTGGAGGATGGTAAACAAAGTGGATAGTGAGACACTGGGACACAAGAATTATATTCCCCTTGAGCCTTACCTTAGGTGGGTACGAGCTTGTGCTCAGAAGCTCGTAATGCCTTACCCCTCCATCCTACCTGTCACCGTGGAGATTTTTGCTGAAGGAGATTTCTCGTATACTGTCCTCTATCCCAACATGCCTACTTCTCTTGAAGACTTGCAAAAGGGTTGGATTCAGCTAAAGGAAGAGAGAGACACCTTCGAAGCTCAGTTCTACGCAAGTGAGAAAAGGGTTTTGGAGCTGGTATACGGTGGGAGAACTGACTTGAGGTTTTGCGTTTGTGTTTGCAAATGTTGCGATTTAGCAAGAGTCGCCACCGAATTTTCTTTTATCCAAAAGGAAAGATGAAAAAGCACAGGAAAGACCTTTAGAGATGTTCTTGAGTTCGGGGGGTAGATTATGAAAAGGGAAGGTATTAGCACCCTTTTCATCCATGGTTTTCCATGGGCTCTTAGTTACTCGCTAGATCACTTGCTTTTGTTTGAAATTGTGCTTTGTGTGGTTTTGAAAATATTTTGTAATAGAGGCCTTTGTTTAGGCAATCTTTGTAATGATTCTCGTTCGTAAGAATGTATACAAAGATGTTTGTCTTTTTGAAAATGTTTTCAATGTTTTGTAAGATGTTTGGAAATGTGTGTGTTTGTTTTGAAAATAGCAAGGATATTTGTTTTGAGAGTGAGCAAGTAACTAAAAGTAATCTACCTACTCAAAAGTTCTTAGATGTTCTTTTCCTCCTCCTTTAGATGTTGTTATCTTACCATTGATTTGGTAAGAAGCCCCATCGTTGGATGTGAAGGGACGAGCGTTGGGTCATCGTATGACCATGATAGCAATGTTGTGAGATGACTTAGCACTTTTTTTTAGGGACTAAGATCATTTTGAAAGGCAACTTTGATAGCGTCATCGAGGGACTATGATCTTGTATTTCGAGATTTGTTTGTGCTAAGACATCCCACATGCATAACATGGCCATTTTTGTAAGGCAACAAGTGAGATTACCCTAAGGGTGCATGTGTGCAAGTGTGTTTGATTTCTTGCATTTGTCTTTGATTTTTTGGTGGTCTACTTGTTGGTTTTACCTTGCCATACACGCCTAATTACTAGCATTTACATTTGAAAGCGATAAATTGCAGAAATGTAAAGTCCTACGATATTACAACATTTAGGGGATGGGGTGTACAAGTTTATGAATGGGGATTGCAAGTAAAATAAACCCTAAATTACTATTACAACTATATTGAAATGCATAAGAATGTACAAGAAAATGTGAAACGAACTTGTTTTGTTTTAGGAAAATATTTTGGTCTTTTGTTTTAAGAAATAAAATAAAGTGTGAAGGAAATACTTTTGATGTTTGCTGATTAATGGAATGGAGAGTGATAGCAAAAATAATGAAAAAAGGAAAAAAGGAATCAGCGTGTTGCTGATAAAAATGAAGTCAGAGGTTCTGACCCTGGCACGCTGCAAAACAGAAACCTGTTAGTGAAAATGTATAAGGTCAGAAGTTCTGAACCCACTGGGAACACAATAGTTTTCAGAAGTTCTGATATTACTGGTAACAAAACAGACTCCAAAAATGCTGGTGCCACTGACAAAACTTGGTCTCTCTCTATGCTAGTCAGAACATCTGTAATTTGGTTATTTCTCCACAAAACAGAAAACATGCATAGAACATTTATAGCAGGTGTCATGGGGTTTCAGAAAATAAGAAATATCAGAACTATAAATCATAGGCAAGCATGTATTTTCTAATCCTAACTCTGAGTTCTAGTTTCTTCAAGAAGTTCTGAACTGATTTATTCTCTACTTAAACAGGAAGGTGCATGAAATCTTAGAATATGTACAACATCAGAAACATGATATCTACATTGTATTTTTGAGCATGTAAATCTGGTAATGCTTAAATAATGTGGTGAGGGTCAGCAGAAACTTACCTTGCAACTGGAAGAAGTTTTGTGAATCGGAGTTAACCTTAACTCTAATGATGCTCTGAACAGCTTCTTCACGTACTCAGTAAGCTGGAAGTTTTCAACTTCTGGGGATTGCAAGGAGGTGATGCTCTGATTTCTTTGAGTGGATGGATGGAGGGTGTATAGTAGTATGAACACAGAAGTTTAGGAAGTTTCCAACGTGTGGATCAGAAACTGTGTGAATAGTTTTTAGTCAAGAAATATTTGAGAACAAGTGGAGTTTTGAACGCAAGGAATCAAAAGTTAACAAGGTTTTATGTGTTGTGTTTACAGTTCTTGGAACTCTTGGAATTTTGGCAAGGATTCAAGGCTTTTCTTTCTCAAAATTTTGACCTCTTTCACAAATTTTTTCTGGACCCCTTCTCAGTGACCAATGGTGTTCTATTTATAGGAAACGTTTTGTGGGTTTTAAATGTCAAGTAGCGCCAACATCATACGCTAGATGCTGACTTACTCTTGAAGAAAGTTCAAAAAAGGTGTGATAGTTGACAATTTTTAGCCTAGGCTGGATTAACAAGCAGGGATTAAGGAAAAGTGAACCCACAAGTAAAAATTAGCGCATGGACGCTTACCTAATTATGTACAAAAGTATTTCTACGCTACACGTAGAGAGATCCTTTGGATAAAGACTCAAAAGTGGTTGTGAGTATTAATGGGCATTAAATGATGATGAGATTTGTAAAAATCAGAAATCTTATAATATGAGATTTTGAATCATTGCTTAATTCTGGATCAGAAGTTCTATTTCAGCGTAGTCTAGAACAAAACACCCTACTTATGATCTTAGTATCCTGTTGTCTCAGCAAACTCTAAAGGATTCCCCAGGCTTTCCAGTAACCTTCTTTGATTTACCTTTGCAAACTCTGGATTAGAAGTTCTGCTTCAGCGTAGCATCCAATCTTCTGATCCTCTTACCTTCTGGCTCCAGTATGTTCTGAAGGAGCTTTCAGGCTTCGTATTATGCTTTATTACCTTCTTTGCATTACCCTAGCAAACTCTGACTGAACTTGCGTAGATGCTGAAGAGCCATGTTCTGACTGAAGACTATGTGCTGAACCATGTTTACAATTTCTGACTGCACCTGCCTGGAGGCTGGCTCAGAAGTTCTGAAGTGTCATTTTTCTTAAATACTTAGAAAAAATCCCAAGTATTTAGAAATTTAGCTTTTCCATAGTAAATTTGACTTTTGAATTTTTTGATGATACAAACTTCATATTCCAACATGTCTTGATGAAATATGATTTCAGAGATTTGATTTTGATCCAAAAGTCAAAGTTTGACCTTTTAATGTGAAAATGACTATTTTTCCCTTGCAGACGACTTTCTTGAAAAATTTGTAATTCAAAGCTTGGAAACTTGATAGAAGTAAACTTTGAGGATCCAGGGTGATTCCTGGAGAAGAGAGAGGGCAAATTTTGGGGTACAACATGAGCTTACAAGGAAACTTCATGAAGAACAAAGCTTGAATACCTACATTGCACCAAAGAGGATACGTTCGACCTTTTTGTCTTAGGAATTTATTTTGTAAGCCCAAGAGGCACGTTGTAACTATTTTGAACTTATTAATGCAATTTGATGTTTGTTCGTTCTTTGTCTAGACAAATTTAAATTTTATAAATCCTTGAAATCATTTGCATGCACATTTTTCATGCATCATAACATAATCAGGTTTCCACGACAATTTTCCTTATCTTTCTACTGTTTATTTCAGCAAGATGGATATCGAGAAAACAGTGAAGGACCTACAAGCACAAAATTCCCAATTTCAAGAGACTCTGCTGACCCTGGCCAAGGGGCAACAAGAGTTGATGACGTTTCTGGCATCCAAAAAGAAACCAAAAAGGAAAGCCCTAGTCAACATGGGTAAAAGATTCAGAGAGCCGATCCGCCAGATGCCGATAGTTGAAGATTCGTCCGAGGAAGACGAAAATCAAGTTGGAGAAGCAAGGAGCACCCGGGCGTGTCTGGAGCCTTTCTGTATTGTATCAAAAGTTGAGTCTGAATGAGTATCAGAATGGCGTTTGTGTCCGGAGCCTATCTATATTGTATCAAAAGTTGAGTCTGAATGAGTATCAGAATGGCTTCCGTGTCTGGAGCATATCTGGACTGTATCAGAAGTAGAATCTAAATGAGTATCAGAATGTCTTCCGAGTCTGAAGCGTATCTGAACTGTATCAAGAGGTTGAATCTGAATGAGTATCAGAATGGCTTCCGTGTCTGGAGTGTATCTGAACTGTATCAGGAGGTGTCTTTGAATGAGTATCAGAATGGCTTTCGTGTCTTGGAGCGTATCTGGACTGTATCAAAAGTAGAATCTGAATGAGTATCAGAATGGCTTCTGTGTCTGGAGCGTATTTGAACTGTATCAAGAGGTGTCTCTGAATGAGTATCAGAATGTCTTCCGTGTCTTGGAGCGTATCTGGACTGTATCAGGAGTTGAATGAGTATGAGAATGGCTTCCGTGTCTTGGAGCGTATCTGGACTGTATCAAAAGTAGAATCTGAATGAGTATCAGAATGGCTTCCATGTCTTGGAGCGTATCATGACTGTATCAGGAGTTGAATGAGTATTAGAATGGCTTCCGTGTCTGGAGCGTATTCGAACTGTATCAGGAGGTGTCTTTGAATGAGTATCAGAATGGCTTCCGTGTCTTGGAGCGTATCTGAACTGTATCAAAAGTTGAATCTGAATGAGTATCAGAATGGCTTCCGGGTCTGGAGCGTATCCGAACTGTATCAGGAGTAGAGTCTGAATGAGTATCAGAATGGCATCTGTGTCTGGTGTGTATCTGAACTGTATCAGGAGTTGAATTGTAGCTTTTAACCTTATCCTAAAAAGGGTAAAATGTTAGCTAGAATGCAAAGTCATGTTGTATGAAATGCATGGTTTAATGTATTTTTTTTATCAATGTTAATGATAAATGTATGCGATGGATGCGTATGTGAGCTGATTTGCTGTATTGCTGTCAGATTGAGGAAAATAAATCCCTGAATGCTGCTGAGGATATGTGAATCTTCATGTCTTGAAGCTGAACTATCGATGAACTTTTGTCGAGAGAAGTAAATTATGTAGTGAGGGTAATGCCATGTACTGCTTGCAAGTTCTGCTTGGGGGATCTGGAGAAATTGGATGATTTCTACCGGGGATTGACAAACTGGAAGCTTTGTTCCACTAGGGAGTAGCTGGGAGTTTTGTTCTGTTGGGGAGTTATTGAAAACTTTGTGGGGAGGGAATATGGAATGGTCTAGAGATATGTTCTTATCCTTTCGACCCATCAATAATTGCCTTTCTTATTTTGTTTATTTGTAACCAGTGATTATGTTCAAATGCACATGTTCAACAATGAATCATTGGACGTTTTTACAAACAAAACACAAGTGTGAAGCAAAAGACAAAAAGTTTTGGCAATTTCAGAGTGATATCTTTGTATTGACTTTGAATAAGTACTTTTGTACAAAGGGACAAACACTCTAGTAAGAGAATGCTGTCGTAGAAAAGGAAAATTTTGATACAAAGAAAAGATAGCTATGTGTATAAAATCCCATGGGGTTCCCATTCTGCTATATCCCTTGTATCTCCGAGCATCTTGTCCATTTTTGCCTTGTCCAAAGATGATTGAATTGATTAGAGCCTCTGAGATTGTCGATGGAAGCCAAAGATTGCCCACAAAGTGATCCGACCAGACATAGTCACACGCTTTAATTCCCTAATTTTTGCCTGGACCGCCCTTTCGGGTTTTCAGCCCACCGGGAAACCCTTTTTTTCCCAAGTCGCCCTTTCGGGTTTTCAACTTGCCGGGTGTACATATTTTTTTCATTTTATCCCTAATTTTTGCCCGAACTTTTGGTTCGTCGGGATGCCCTTGTTTTTCCTAGGTATGTCCACCTAGCAGGTCTCTTATGCGTAGTATCTTTTGACTATGTTTGCGTTCACAGGGTGTGGTAGGTCGTCGCCATCCATGGTGGTCAAGATCATTGCCCCACCAGAGAAGATGTTTTTGATTACAAATGGTCCTTCATAGGTAGGAGTCTATTTTCCCCTGGGATCACTTTGTGGCAAGATGATACGTTTGATCACTAGATCCCCAAATTGATAAACTTGGCGTCTGACTTTCTTGTTGAAAGCCTTGATCATCCGCTTTTGATACATTTGACCATGGCAAACAACAGTAAGTCTCTTTTTGTCAATCAGATTTAAATGATCAAGCCGAGTCTGGATCCAATCCTCTTCGTTCAAGACTGCATCTTTCATAATCCTCAGAGAGGGGATCTGAACTTCAATAGGCAAGACAGCCTCCATGCCGTAGACCAAAGAAAAGGGTGTTGCCCCGGTTGATGTACGAGTTGTGGTACGATACCCGTGGAGAGCGAATGGTAGCATCTCATGCCAGTATTTGTATGTGACTATCATCTTTTGTATGATCTTTTTAATGTTTTTATTTGCCGCTTCGACAACACCATTCATCTTTGGCCGATAGGGAGAAGAATTGTGATGCTGAATCTTGAATTGCTCGCACAATGCGGTGATCATAGTGTTATTGAGATTTGTACCATTGTCAGTGATGATCCTTTCCGGGATACCGTACCGGCAAATGAGATTTTGCTTGATGAAGTGGGCAACAACATTCTTGGTAACGAAGGCGAAAGAGGCTGCTTCGACCCACTTTGAAAAATAGTCAATGGCCACTAGGATGAAGCGGTGTCCATTGGAGGTTGTCGGCATGATTTCCCCAATCATATCAATTCCCCACATAGAAA
Organism: Vicia faba; assembly: GCA_948472305.1. Classification (NCBI taxonomy): domain Eukaryota; kingdom Viridiplantae; phylum Streptophyta; class Magnoliopsida; order Fabales; family Fabaceae; genus Vicia; species Vicia faba. Next base: position 1,334,314,866 of record OX451737.1, on the reverse strand, counting down.
AGGGCCAAGGAGTCGTCAAGACGTTCAGAGGAAATGGAGGTATGTGTACCTTGTCAGCATAAATTTGACACTTATGGTAGGTTCGAGAGTGTTGATAGCAATCTGCTTCCATGGTAGACCAGTAATAGACTTCCCGTAGGATTTTCCTTGCCATCGTATGCCCATTGGAATGGGTGCCAAAAGTACCTTCATGTAATTCAGCCATGATCCTTTTAGCTTCAACCTTGTCTACGCACCGAGGAAATACGGAGTCATGATTGCGTTTGTACAGGATGCCATTACTAAGGAAGAATTTAGCAGAGAATCTCCTTAAGAACTTCTTATCATTGACTGAAGCTCCTTCTGGATATTCTTGAGCCTCAAGATACCTCTTGACTTCGTGAAACCAAGGATGGTCTAATACTTCTTCAGTATTAATCTGGTGACAGTGTGTTAGTTCATCCATTCGTTCGATGGTGATCTGGGGAGCCTCATTATCCCAATTAATTTTAAACATAGATGACATTGTGGCTAGAGCGTCTACTAGCTGATTTTCTTCTCGCGGGAAATGCTCGAAGGTAATCTTCTCAAAACGTGGTAGCAATGTCAAAACATGTTCTTTGTAAGGGATAAGGTTTGGGTGCTTAGTGTCTCATTCCCCCTTGATCTGGCTGATGACCAAAGCTGAGTCTCTGAATACATCCAAGGATTTGATCCCCAAGTCTATGGTAGCCTTGAGTCCAAAAATGCAGGCTTCATATTCCGCCATGTTGTTCGTATAATTAAAGCAAAGCCGGGCAGTAAAAGGAGTATGACACCCTTCTGGAGATATGAGTACAATACCGATACCATTGTCGAGTGCATTGGAGGCTCCGTCAAAGAACAGGGTCCATCAGGATTCTTGTCCAGGTCTGTCATATGGCCTGAATTCTTCACAGTTGTCTACTGTCATGATGTCTTCATCCGGGAACTCAAACTTCATGGACTGATAGTCTTCTACAGCTTGATAAGCAAGATGATCAGCTAGCACACTTCCCTTTATAGCTTTCTGGGTAGTATATTGTATGTCGTACTCTGTTAGGATCATCTTCCATCTAGCAATTCTCCCAGAAAGAGCAGGATTTTCGAAGATGTATTTTATCGGATCCATCTTAGATATCAACAAGGTAGTATGAGTCAGCATATACTGTCTTAGCCGACGAGCAGCCCATGCCAGAGCACAACAAGTTTTCTCGAGCAGTGAATATCTGGTTTCACAGTCGATAAACTTTTTGCTCGATAATAAATAGCGTGCTCTTTTCGGCCAGACTCATCATGCTGCCCCAATACACACCCCATCGAGTTTTCTAAAACAGTCAGATACATGATCAAAGGTCTTCCCTCGACTGGTGGCATCAATACAGGAGGTTCTTGTAAGTAATCTTTGATTTTTTCAAAAGCAACTTGGCATTCATCATTCCATTTGACTACTTGATCTTTCTTCAATAGTTTGAAGATTGGCTCACAAGTAGCTGTTAGGTGAGAAATGAGTCTGGAAATATAGTTCAAGCGTCCCAAGAATCCCCTGACTTCCTTCTCAGTACGAGATGCATGCATCTCTTGTATTGCTTTAACTTTGGCAGGATCGACCTCAACACCTTTGTTACTGACTACAAAGCCTTGGAGTTTACCGGATCATACTCTGAATGTACACTTGTTTGGGTTCAACCTCAGCTTGTACCTCTTCAGTCTTTCAAACAACTTTTTTAAGTGGTCAATATGTTCTTCTTCCATTTGCAATATGGCTATCATGTCGTCTACGTAGACCTCTATTTCATGATGTATCATGTCATGAAATAAAGCTACCATAGCATGTTGATAGGTTGCCTCAGCATTCTTCAGTCCGAATGGCATCACTTTATAGCAGAATGTGCCCCATTGTGTGACAAATGTTGTTTTCTCCACGTCCTCAGGTGCCATTTTGATTTGGTTGTAACCTGAGAACCCGTCCATGAAGGAAAACACTTTATGTTGTGCCGTATTGTCAACTAGGATATCAATGCGGGGGAGTGGAAAATCATCTTTAGGGTTGCCCTATTTAAATCTCTATAGTCCACACACATTCGTACTTTGCCGTCTTTTTTAGGCACGGGAACAATGTTGGCAACCCATTGAGGGTAGGAAGTGACAGCCAGGAATCCAGCATTGAATTGCTTCATGACCTCCGCTTTAATCTTTTTTGACATATCAGGTCTCATGCGGCGGACTTTTTGTTTTACTGGCGGACAATCTTCTCTTGTAGACAGACGATGTACCATGATGTCCGTATCAAGTCCTGGCGTGTCTTCATATGACCAGGCAAAGATTTCAACATAGTCGTGTAGCAACTGAATCAGACGTTCTTTGACACTGGGTTCCAGATTGGCACCCACCTTGACCTCTTTTTTGTCTTCCTCGGTACCCAGGTTGATTGTATCCACAAGTTCCTCGTGAGGCTGAATGGTTCTTTCCTCTTGCTGTAGCAGTATGGCAAGATCCCCTGGTACTTCACAATCTTCCTCACCTTCGTCTTCGGCTTGGTAGATCAGATTCTCAGAGTCACAAAAGGCCATAGCAGTATCGTTACACATGGGATCCAGAATGGATGGATACTTGCATTATGGGTGTGTGTAAGGGTATAGCTATTTTTTGAAAAATGTAAAAATGTAAAAGAAGAACAATGAACACAAAAGTTTGTATGTGAAAAACGTCCGTGATCTATTGATGCCATATGAAAATGAAATAATAACCCTTACAAATGGACCATTATGCCTCGAGTAAGACACAAGGTTTTAAGAGTACGAATTGTTTTTCAATATTACATATTCAACAAAAATGTAAAGGTAAATTACTACGTGATGAAGGTGATTGGGACAAAGTCTCTAGCCTCCCAATTATTGAGCCCTCTGTTAACAGTCGGAAAGATCCAATCCTCCGGGTTGCAATCATCTTCACCATCTTCTACCGTGTTGACCTCACGGTCGCTAATCTTCAAGGGTGGCCCTCTAGCACGGGCACAACGTACAGTCTTTTGAGCACTTGAAGTGAAACCTAAGCCAAACTTGTCAGACTTATACGGGATATCCGGAAGTTTCCCCCAGATGGTGCATCCACCTTCCTCTACCGCTGCTTTGGCGTCCTTCAGAGATGACATTCTGAGCGGCGGTCTTGTAATCTTGGGAGTCGGGGACACGGTCTTGGTCACTGCTACCTCTTGGGGGACCTCTTCGAAGTGTTGAAAAGGAGTTTCAATGAATTCGCCATCCAATTCCACATACCTGAAGGAATTGAGATGGCTAATCATGTATTCTTCCTCTCCGTGGACAGTGATAATCTTTCCTTGAACCGAATATTTTAGCATCTGGTGCAATGTAGAGGTGACAGCGCCAGCATTATGGATCCATGACCGTCCTAGTAGGCAAGAGTACGAAGGGCGAATGTCCATTACATAAAATGTTGAATTGAAAGTTTGAGTCCCAAACTTTATGGGGATATCCACCTCCCCGTGTACCATCCTCTTCGAGCCATCAAATGCCCTTACTACTATGTTACTTGGCTTTAACGTCATTCCTTCGCGGTCAAGTATGTCAAGAGTTTTTTTCGGTAAGACATTCAAAGATGAGCCAGTGTCCACTAAGACATGGGCCATACATTCCACGGAGACATGAAATGCCTCTTTGTGTTTTCTTCCCCTTGATGTCAGATCAGCATCCGAGAAGCCTAGGCCGTTATCCGCTGTCAAGCCGGCCACACAGTCTTGAAATTGATCAGTAGGCGTCTCTTGAGGCACATGGGCTGTCTTTAGGAACTTCACCAAGGCTTTCGCATGTGCCTAGGAACACGGTAGTAATGCCAGCATGGAGATTTTGGAGGGAGTTTTCCCCAACTGTTCAACTACTTCGTAGTTGCTCCTCTTTATAATTTTCATGATCTCCTCCATTTCTTTCTTGGATGTCTCAGGGATAGTTAGTGATTGAGCCTTCATCCGGACAGGCTCCACTTGAATACTTTTTCCTCGAGTTTTAGCAGCAGGAGTGTTGGTGCTGAAACAACACGGTCGGAACCTATCATCTGGATGTAATAAAACATCAATGAAGTCGCCACCTAACGTCTTTTATCCCGCCATAAGGGAAAGGTAAACATCGAGAAAACCTGAAAAGGGAGAAATCACAGTCTTTCAACCGAGAGATCGGGTAAGGGAGTCTGTTACGCGAGGAGAAGGTGTTAGCACCCCACATGCCCGTAGTACTCTACGGTATCCACTCTTGTTGTCTAATCTAATGGGTGTGGTCAAATCCTACGTCTATGGCTTAAAACTGAAAAGGGAATGCATGCGAAAGGAAAAAGAAAATAATGTAGGGAAAATAAAAGTTATGCTCGGTTGGGCCCTACCCCAGTGCCTATGTATCCCTTTTAAAGAATCAGAGCAGTCGTAGTTCGGCCTATGTGCTTTGGTTGGTTTGTGTTTTTTAATTAAGACAACAAAAACAGTTAAGATGGTAAAACATCAAATAAAACAACAAACCAATGAGATGGTAAAACATCGGCTAAATAATAACAGAATGACATGTTAAAGATGGCGAAACATCAAATGATAAAACAACACACCTAACAATGACATTTAGAGTCAAAGCAGGATAACATGTGCGATGGAGAAACATCGGCTTCAAAAAAATGTACGATGGAGAGACATCGGCTAAAAGATAACAAAGTCATGGCAAAGATGGCGAGACATCAAATAAAATGGATGACAAAACATCATACCTAACAATGATATTGAGAATCAAAGTAGGATAACAAACATGTGTGATGGCGAAACATTGGCTAAATAATAACAAAGTAACATGTCAAAGATGGTGAAACATCGATAAATCGGATGACAAAACATCACACCTAACAATGATATTGAGAATCAAAGTAGGATAACAAACATGTGCGATGGCGAAACATCGGCTTCAAACAAATGTGCGATGGCGAAACATCGGCTAAAATATAACAAGGTATCATGGAAAAGATGGTGAAACATCGATAAATCGGATGACAAAACATCACACCTAACAATGATATTGAGAATCAAAGTAGGATAACAAACATGTGCGATGGTGAAACATCGGCTTCAAACAAATGTGCGATGGTGAAACATCGGCTAAAAGATAACAAGGTATCATGGCAAAGATGGCGAAACATCGATAAATCGGATGACAAAACATCACACCTAACAATGATATTGAGAATCAAAGTAGGATAACAAGCACGTGTGATGGCGAAACATCGGCTTCAAGATAACACAGACAAGGCAAGATTGGTTTGTATCTTTTACTTTGAAGAAGGGTTTGAGTTCATTAGAAATATCTTATCATTTGCCAAGAAACAAATTTTTGTTTTAAGATGCAAAATGCAAAGAAAGGAAAAAAAACTAAGGGAAACTAGCCTAGCACTATCCCTAGTGTTATCATACAATGGTTGATCCTAGGGTTGAGGATAAGGGAAAATCCTACCCTAATTTACATGTTAAAGGGGGCTTGACAAAACTATCCTATAGGGAACATGCAATGAGAGCGAAGTCGTGATCTCAATTTCTAAATTGAGTGACTCATCGATAAAAAACAATTAAAGAAGAGAAGCAGTAAACATCCTATAGGGAACATGCAATGATAGCGAAGTCATGATCTCGATTTCTAAATTGAGTGACTCATCGATCAAAAACAATTAAAGAAGAGAAGAAGTAAACATCCTATAGGGAACATGCAATAAGAGCGAAGTCGTGATCTCAATTTCTAAATTGAGTGACTTATCAATCAAAAACAATTAAAGAAGAGAAGCAGTAAACATCCTATAGGGAACATGCATTGAGAGTGAAGTCGTGATCTCAATTTCTAAATTGAGTGACTCATCGATCAAAAACAAACACAACAAATGCATCAGACAAAAACCAGAGGGCCTCCTGACATATATCAGCAACAGAGGTCCCATCATGCAATCAGAGAGCTATGCAAAATGAAAATTGGAGAAAGGAAGTAGTACAATACCAAACAGATAACTATCTGTAGCAATCAAGCAAGAATAAAAGAAACCCAGAGAAACTTCAAGCAAGCTGGCATCAGTAGACAAATTGAGTCAGAAATTACACCATCAGGATGTAAGTAATTTATCAGATATGAACAAATCCCATGGGCAATGTGTGGCATTCATAATCATATGTATGTATATCCTGCATAAACCATCAAATATGCCAAACACAAAAATAATGCCAATATAATGAATTGTGTTCCACAAATAAAGTGAAACACAAAAGCCTCAAGCCAAAAGTGGCAACTTTCTCAGAGTACCTTTCATGTTCAACAACCAAGTTAGTATTCCATAAGGTGAAAAAGTGAGAACAACATGGTGGCAATTATCAAACATTAGACATTATAGGCAAGAGGAAACAAACATATGCACAGATTAGGTCAAAAGAATCAGAGGAATGTTGCTCCTTTCTATCACCATGTTGAATTGACAATTAAATATCAATCAAGGATCATAAGAGCTTGAGAATAATATGAACACAGACCATGAAGGTCAGTAGCAAACATATTTTAATCATGCACAATTAATTCAATCAGAACTTCATGAACACAATAGGGGATGAAACCTAACTAATGCACTAGAAGGTTCAAAACATTCAAACATGAGGCTTCTAAGTGAAATGACTTGAGCTAACATGGACAATCAGAATCCACATGATCCTTAGGTTACCAATTATAGGCCTCACTCAAGTTCATTGGCCATCAAACAAATTGCAACAAGACATGCAAACATAATTGGGTACCTTCACTTTAAAATTACATCAAAAATTGAAATATGGGTCCATAATTCAAACCAAAAAAAATTAGAATCTTTGAAAGGTATAGAAGTCAGATGCAAGCCCTAAGTTCATGAATGATTTAGGAGAAAACCAAATGAAGTCCAAAGTTCAAGACTAGTCGGCAAAACTACCAAACTAGACAAGTTTTCAAAATAATTTGTGGAAAAATGTCAAACCAAGTTAAAAAATCAAGATAAATGGTTTTAAGATCCTAAATACATCCATGAACCCTAATCAAGACTTGAATCATATTGAAAATCTAGGGCATAGTGGTTTTGAAAATGAAACTTGCACCATAAGCAACAAAACCCTAAATTTTGACTTTGAATCCTAAATATTAATTAAATAGGATCAAAACTCAAACAAATTAAACCAAGGTCATACCAATCACCAAGAAACCTTAAATGTCATAGGATATATTTTTCATATTTTTTTGAATTAGGAAAAATCAAAAAATGAAATTTAATTCAAACAATTATGCAATTAACAAATATTTACACATCAAAATAATATTTAAATCAAAAATTTAGAAAAATGGCCAACCAAAATTATATTCAAATATTAGAGCTAAAAATACACATCTCTGAATTTTTGTTAATTTTTTGAATTAAAGGAAAATATTAAAAAAAAAACAATTAACAATTAAACTATTATTTAAATGGAAAAATGCAAACCCTAGCCAAAAATCACAAAATGGTCCAAATAAAAATATGTTCAGATTCTATGATTAAAAACAAGCTTACCTAATTTTTTTGAATTTTTTTGGACTAAAAGAAATATTAAAATAAAAATTACAAAGCAAAAGTTCAAAATAAACTTCTCAAATTAAAATTCTAATCAAAAATAGAAAATATCCTAAACCAAATTCAGAATCAAACTTTACATTATTTTATGAGTCTAGAATATGTTTTGTGGATTTTTTAGATCAAAGGAACTATTAAAATAAAAATAAACTTTGATCAATTAATTAATTAAACCTATGAATTTTTGGACCAATCAAAACATTTTCAAAAATTATCAAAAAAATACACATAGTTAGAAATATTATTTTGACTTTGTGATAATTTTTTCAGAATTTTTCAATCATTTTTGAGTAAGAAATAAAATTATAGAAATCAATTTATGAAATAAAATTTAAATGAATTAAAGGAATAAGCCAGCCAACCAGAGGAGGCCACGTAATCATCTTCAACCTCTGGCTAGGGCAAAAACGCGTGCCTGATCCAGTTCATCCTCTCATTTTCCAGTCAACATAACATGCTCAATTCTACACCATTTTCCATGAAATTGCGTGCAAATTCAAGCTAGCATTTCATACTTCACATTGCAAGTTGAATCAAAACAAATAATGAACCATGGATCAAGAACAAATCGTGCAAAAATGCCAAAAACTCACTTGAACAGAAAAAACAGATGCATCATTCATGCATATCTCATCAAATTAAAAGCTTTGAAGCTTCAAAAACACTTAATGGACTTCAAACAACATGATTATGAACTTAAATCTCACAATGCACGACTAGAAATCAGAATTCAAAGTTGAGAATTCAAACCATTGATAAAAAATGGATCTACTATCTCCTTCACTCCAGTTGCAAACCAAGCCTCGATCTACAATCCTTATCACTTGGAGAAGAGAATGCAAGAAGAATTGACCAAAACGCGCAAGGGAGATGGAAGAATCAAAGAAAAATGCATAGCAACAAGCTATGGAGTTTCTGACTTTGATTGATAAAATGAAGCACCAACCCCACTCACTGAGGCTTGCTTCTCAATATATAGAGCATCAGGAGGAGGGTAGGATAGGTTTTTTGCGCTGAAAGCTCTTGGAAAGAATGAAATCTTCTTTTGGCCAAAATCAAGTATGCACATGCAGCCTCCCAATCCTTCGTGCGTGGGCTTGCTTTTTACGTGCATTTTAGTCTATTTTACCTCAGGAAGAGATTAACAACAAAATTAAGACTTAACTCCTTGTATTAAGCTAGTGTTGGTGATTAGGCAACTTCATGCCATTTTTTGAAAAACCACGAATTCCCTTTGCATTTGCCCATGTGCATCTCAAGCTTTGGCATGATGGGCCTTGGTACATTGCATTATGGTCATGGGCCAAGTTTGAAGTGAAACAAAAGGCCACAAATCAAGTTATCAACAATTTGCAATTTGCATGGCATGCATGAATTCAATGAAAAGCCTCAAAATTTCAAAGTCCACAACTTGCTCATACTTTTGAGTTTTGGCACAAATGAGCACAATTTGGAAATGTCTTGAAAAGATCTACAATCCCTTAGTTTTGAGTTTTTGCAAATTAATCCATTAAGGTCCTCAAAATTTGGCTTGAAATTCACTAATTTTGGAAAATGGTGTATACTTTTGGTGACTTCAAAAGACCATAACTCTTTACTCCTTGCCAATTTGTACATGAGACCAAAAGGAGGTGAAATATCATTCTCTTAGCTTTCCAATCATATTTCATTTCTATCTTCTTGATCAAGGGTGAATAAAATATGATTTTTTTGAAATTAGGTCCTTATTTTCCAAAATTAGTAACTTTTAGGGTTTCTTCAAGAACAAGTTTCAAATCAAACCTCAATCTCTTTGATCCAATGACCAAAATGGACTTTAAATATGAAAAGCACATCCTTGAATTGATGGTTGGCCAAAAATTCACTTAGTCAACCTTGACTTTGACTGAGTTTGACCAAAATGACCATTTTGCCCCTCTGAACCAAATGATCCATTTCCCTTCAAAATTTATGATCAAAACTTAAAACATATGATCTTACAAACATATAGAGACCATGTCCAAAGTTTTAATTCAAAATTCTCAAGAAATCTTGATGAAATCCCAAACCCTAGTTTTGTTCAACACATTAGGAGACTGATGAGTCATTTCCAAAACTCCAAATCCTCTGATGATCTTGACCAAATTCTTGTACAAAGACTTTTCAAATACCAATGAGATGTTGTAGATTCCAAATAAAGACTTGTACATTGGCCAATAGCCTTGCTAAAACAAAACCCTAATTTGACTAGTGAATCCAAAGAGTGATTCTCCTTGTAACCAAACACAAATTCCAATCCTCTGGTGATCCAAAGAGATGTATAAAATGTATTGAGCTATGCCATAAACTTTGAGCTTGAAAGATCCAGAGGTTTAGATAATAAGATTTTACTTGAACAACTTGTCCATGTAATCAACCTTCAAAGCTTTGAGGAAAACTTGGTAACCAAAGTACTTTGATCCTGTCACAGTGTATGAATGCAATGCACTATGATGTTCATGATGAAACATATGTGTAAATCAAGAGGGTAAATTTTGGGGTGCAACAGCTGCCCCTATTAAAAAATCTTCGACATGATAAGTGAGAAAAGTGATAACTTTCGAGCGTTCAGGGTTGAAGATGATTGAATACAAAAGAACCAAAAAATTTACACTCTTGAAAGAAACGGAAACAGAAAACTCCCAAGACATGCATCAGAATGAAGCTGCAACGCAAGTTGAGACAGAACAGAAACAAAGATGAGTAGACGCGACTAGGCTTCCGGAAAAACGTGCTAGGGAAAAACCGGGCTTCAAAAGGAAGGGGTGAGACAAAACTCAACCAACAGAGTATAGGCGAAACTAAGCTCTGTAACGGAAAACGTACGCGGGTGAGGAGACGAAACTCTGAGCTCAACCCAAAGCAAAAGTGGCTAGAGTGCGTGATTCTAGGAACACTTGCTAATCTCAACTAGTATAGACAGTATAAAGGAACTGAGAAAATCCCAAAAATGAGGAACGAAAGCGAGATGAAACTCGACTCAACGATTAGTCAGACGAAATTAGACTAGATGAGTACCAGGACGAAACTGGATTTCACGCATAGGTAACAAGGCGAAACTCGACCCAAAGTAAAGTGATGAGAGTGCATGTTTCTCAGAGCACCTGCTGGTATCAGATCAATGGATAAACAGTGACGAAAACTGATAGAAGAATCTAAGGAACAAAGGAGACTGATTTCAAACCAGGGACGCAGTACGAACACTGCACTCGGTAAATGAACATCGTCAAAGAGTCCACGGTAGGAAAGAAAAAACGAAACAAAACTCGACTCAATAACTAGTTAGGCGAAACTAAACTAGATGAGTACCAGGACGAAACTGAATTTCATGCACAAGGTGAGGATACGAAACTCTGAGCTCAACCCAAAGCAAGGAGATTAGAGCGTACACCTAAAAACCTGCTGAAAGCGAATATCAGGACGAAACTGGTATTCGAAAGGTGCATCAATAGACATTAGAATGAACCGGAGAGGATAGTAAAGATTAAACCCGAGAAGACCACGCCAGGGCGAAACTGAACTACAGTCAAGAGTAGACACTCAAACAAACAAATGATTGACGTCAAAAAGATATTGGTATGGAGAGGAAACCGAGATAATGAGGACGAAGGCCTTGCTGGGGATTAAATCCGAAATATTAGCAAATCACTGGGGATGACGTAAATAATAATGGCTCATGTTTCGATGCATATTTGAATTCTTTTCATATAGCGCAATGCTCCATATAATGGAAATACTACGCGTTTTGGTAGATGCAATATAATGATGCATGTTTAAAATTTCTATTAGGGAATGGCCAATTGAGAAGCCAAAAATCAAGGAGTCAGTATCTGACATGACTTGCAAAAATAAATTGCAAAATCCAAAGGAGAGGAGAGAACACGTGGAACCGCTAGAGGGGCAACCTTGAAGAGATGAAGCTTTACGGAGAAAAACAGAGGGGCAACCAGTAGAAACGGGCCACAAACATTGAGAGGAGCCGCAAAAATAAATTGCAAGGGGTGGAAAACCTTTGCCGGGGGAACAAAGCTCTGCTGAAGAAGTGGGACTTCACCGGGGAGATAGAACTCTGTTGAAGATTTTTTTTGTTTGAGAGATATTCTCTTGGAACGCAACTAAAGGATGAATCCTGCAGATATTCACACAGTAACAAAACCTTACTGGGGAGTAAGAGAATATCCTTAACATAAGGACGCCCCGGTCAACAAATCGGCTGGGGAATGAGTGGTCAAAGTGAGGAATCTCTATTGCCAATTCTGTTGGGGAATTAAAACTTCTTCAAAATGTGGGTTCCTACTTAACGAATCCACTGGGGATGAGCGACATATCCAAACTTGAAGTCTTAGGATGAAGCTTTTTGAAAGAAAATCCCCGGAGCAACAAACCTTTGCCGCGGAAGCGAAACTTCACTGGGGGTAAGAAACTTCATTGGGAATGAGCAAAGTCATAATCATACATGGGCTCTATCAAAATAGAAGAAAGCCAAACATTCCCTTCTTGACAATCATTAAGCTCTTTACAGGTGTTCAATGTGTAAACTTTTTTTAATGTCAAGCAACTGTTTTACATACAGAAAGATGTTTATTTCGGGAATGACATACTTGATGTGATGATTATTTAAACCTTGAAGTTGAAAATCTTTGACAAAATGTCGCATCTCTGTTGCGAACGAATCACTGGCTAGAGTGCAAGAATTTTAAAACTTTTCTTCCCCTTTTTGGAAAACGAGTCAAAACGCGGGTGATAAGATACCAACACGGCTATGCGACACATATTTGGGGAATTTAGGAAATGTTATCCTGTTGTAGTATGCTTTCGAATTAAACCCTTGTTTCAGTTAGGACTTTTCGAGGTTGTAACGTGGCCTGGTTCGAGGTTCTTTTGAAAAAACGTTTTTCAAGGCTCAAGTTATTTGGTGCCCACCCCCTTTGTGATATTCTCCTGTCTTAAGTTCAGTTAACTTATCACAAGCATTCATCTTCCAAAAGGATTTATAATGGTTGAGTGATCACGACAAATTCTCCAACATGATTGTCACTTAACTTTTGCTGCTTTTGTTTTTGATATTATTGTTCCTCTTCTTTTTGGCCTTTTAGGCTCTTCTTTTCCCTAGCTTTTTCCTGGACAAAAATCTTTTGAATTTCCATTTTGGAAGTCCAGCGGGATGCCCTAACTTTTGCCTAAGCGACTTGTTTTCAAGTTTCGACTTAGCGGGGCTTTTTGTTTCTTTCTTATTCATTCTTTCCACCTCGAACAAGTCAATGTGACTTTAGATCTTTGAAATTTTCCTTTCTTTCTCTCTTTTCTTTTTTTTAAGAAAACAAATGCCTCATTCCTTGGTCTGCGAGGGATAGCCATTATTGTATCGATTCGATCTCGACCTCAGGGCTTTGTGAGGAAATGAACATCGTGGTTTAGAAATTTTTCTTGATCTCATGATGCGAAAGATAAAATGTGGTGATCCTCAGATGGGACGTTCCTTCTGAAATTTGAATGCTTGGGAAAATCAACTAAACATTTACCTTGCCCCTGCTTAAAGAAAAAGGTTTTTTTTAACGGAAAAGAAACTTCTACTTCGAAGGCTCAGAGGGTTTAATGAGGGTCTAACTCCCTTATATCTCCGGTGTTTGGGAATTGAAACAATGCCTGTACATCGTCAACAGGGTTCTACTCAAAAGCATACCACTACAGTCATTGTTTTTTAGCTAAACTCTTTCCTCCAATTTCTTGGCCGTGCAAAAGAATTGGCACAGTTGGTATCAAAATGCCCGAAAAATCGACTAAAGAGTGATACAGGATGGATTAAGTAAAATGAAACAATTTTTTCAAGGCAAAAATATTCAACGCATCAAGACTGACATTCGACTATAAAGAAAATCCTATATGCAGACAATGCTAAAACAATCAATCAAGATAACACATGAAAGTACGGCAAAGAAACGTAATAAAAGCCATTATGGGGAAGAAGTATCTCCAACCAGGTTCACCGGTCCTGTTGACCTGCTGAACCTTGATATTACCCTGACCTATGATCTTTACCAATAGTATGGGGCTGTGAAACAAAATGGCAAGGCAAAAATGCCAACAGAGTGAAAGAGAAGTCCATCAAACAGAGAAACAAACATGCCCCTTGCACAGTAGTAATGGTGTTTGTTATCGGTATTTCAAGCGATCAACTAACCATGACTTAAATTACCACATCCATGTAAGGGCCACGAAGTTTATATGCTCATGCTTGTCAGAAATATTGGACGTTTTTGCAAACAAAATAGTAAAAAGGGAGAAAAGAAAAGTATGCGTATACTTGAAAGAAGATATTCTATTGATTTTGAGAAATCAGCCTATGAAAAGGCGTTTACATTTGGAAGCAAGCAATTACAAAATTAAAGCAAGCAAGTGTTTACAAATGGCAATGTGAATGTGAATATCCATCGAGTCCTGACTTTGCTATGACTCTGATGACTCTCATCTTCCTGCTTTCGGATAGATCAAACTTAGATTGGCTTCAAACTTATGCCAGGTGACAGAACGAAGGAAAGAAACAAAGGATCTCATGCTGAGCGTAGTCATTTGCTTTAAGTCCCTAACTTTTGCCTGAATCGCCCTTTCGGGTTTTCGATTCACCAGGACACCCTCTTTTTTGCCTAAACCGTCCTTTCGGGTTTTCAGTTTAGCGGGTTATTTATTATTTTTTATGCAAAGTATTTTTTAACTATGTCAGCATTCACAGGGAGAGGGAAGTACTCTCCATCCATAGTCGTGAGCATCATCGCTCCACCAGAGAAAACTTTTCTGACCATGAAAGGACCTTCATAAGTTGGAACCCACTTGCCCCTGGGATCTCCCTGGGGAAGAGTTATCCTTTTTAGCACAAGGTCACCTGGCTTGTAACACTGAGGTCGTACCCTCTTATCAAAAGCTTTCCTCATCCTTTGCTGATATACCTGACCATGACATACGACCGTCAATCTCTTTTCATCAATAAGTTCCAGCTGATCCAGCCGATTCTGTACCCATTCACTTTCATCTAGCTCAACATCTCTCATGACCCTAAGAGAAGGAATCTCGACTTCTACCTCCAATACTTCTTCCATGCCGTAAACCAATGAAAATGGGGTTGCCCCAGTCGAAGTACTCACCGTGGTGCGATAACCATGCAAAGCAAAAGGCAGCATGTCATGCCAATCTTTATAGGTTACCACCATCTTCTGCATAATTTTCTTGATATTTTTATTGGCCGCTTCGACAGCGCCGTTCTTCTTTGGTCTATATGGGGAAGAATTATGATGCTTGATTTTGAAGGACTCACAAAGCTCCTTCATCATCTTGTTGTTCCAATTAGACCCATTATCAGTAATGATCTTCTCAGGCACTCCGTAGCGACAGATAATGTTGTGCTTAATGAACTAAGTTACTACTTGCTTGGTGACATTGGCATAGGATGCAACTTCGACCCATTTTGTAAAATAATCGATGGCAAGCAGAATGAAACGGTGCCCATTGGACGCAGTCGGTTCAATTTTGCCGATCATATCAATTCCCTACATTACAAACGACCAAGGAGAGGTTAAGACATTCAAAGGTACTGGCGGTACATGCACCTTGTCAGCATAGACTTGACATTTGTGGCAAACCCGTGCATGATTGTAACAGTCAGTCTCCATGGTGGACCAATAATAACCTGCTCGCAAGATCTTTTTAGCCATGGTATGCCCGTTGGAATGGGTCCCTAAGTCACCTTCATGTATCTCTTCAATGATCTAGCTGCTTCTTTCTTGTCAACACATCTGAGCAGTAGACCATCATGATGCCTTCTATACAACACACCACCACTGAGAAAGAACTTGGCTAAAAATCTTCTCAAGAACTTCTTATCTGTGACGGATGCCTCTGCAGGGTACTCTTGTGTTTCAAGATATCGTTTAACGTCATAAAACCAAGGGTTACCATCTGGTTCTAAACTGGCCTCAAAACAGAAAGCTGGCTCACTCAAACTTATGATGGTAATGGAGGGTGCCTCATTAGCCCACTTAACCTTGAACATGGAGGACAAAGTTGCCAGCGCATCAGCCAGATTGTTTTCTTCTCTAGGAATGTGTTCCAACGTGATCTCTTCGAAGTACGGAATCAGCTTCATAACATGCTCACGATATGGAATTAGGTTCTGATGGAGAGTCTCCCAATCTCCACTAATCTGGTTGATAACAAGATTGGAATCCCCGTAGAATTTCAAAAACTTGATGCGCAAGTCGATCGCCGCTTCAAAGCCATAAATGCAGGCCTCATACTCGGCCATGTTATTAGTGCAATCGAAATAAATACGAGCCGTGAAGGGAATGTGTTATCCCTCAGGAGAAGTGATAATAGCTCCGACGTCGTTACCCATGGCATTAGAGGCACCATCAAAAACGAGCGTCCAACGTGAGCTCGACTCAGGTCCTTCATCTGGGTATGGCATATTACAATCCCGAATATACACAATTTCCTCGTCTGGAAAATCAAACTTCATTGGTTCATAATCGTCCATGGGATGATGAGAAAGTTGGTCGGCCAGTACACTATTGCTTTTTGAGTAGTGTATTGGATATCATATTCTGTGAGTATCATCTGCCAACGAGCTACCCTGCCTGTAAGAGCTGGCTTCTAAAAAATGTACTTGATTGGATCCATTTTGGATATCAAGTAGGTGGTGTGAGTTAACATGTATTGCCTCAGACGTTTGGCGGCCCAGGGAAGCACACAACAAGTCTTTTCCAACAATGAGTACCTTGACTCGCATTCCGTAAACTTCTTACTCAAGTAGTAAATAACATGTTCTTTCTTCCCTGTCTCGTCGTACTGACCGAGGACACAACCCATTGAGGTTTCCAACACAATTAGGTACATAATTAGTGGCCTTCCTTCCACTGGCAGCATGAGTATCGGAGGTTCCTGCAAATACTCCTTTATTTTGTCAAAGGCCTTCTGACAATCCTCATTCCATTTCACTGTCTGACTTTTCTTCAACAACTTGAACATAGGTTCACAGGTGGCTGTGAGATGAGAAATAAATCTAGAAATATAGTTTAACCTTCCCAAGAAACCACGTACTTCCTTCTCTGTCTTTGGCTCAGGCATTTCCTGTATCGCTTTTACTTTGGCCGGGTCTACCTCGATACCTTTCTCACTTATAATAAAGCCCAACAACTTGCCGGATCTCACCCCGAAGGTGCACTTATTCGGATTCAACCTTAGCAAGAATTGCCTCAGTCTCTCGAATTTTTTTTCCAGATGAACAAGGTGTTCCTCTTCCGTGTCAGACTTATAAATCATATCGTCTACATATACCTCAATCTCTTTGTGAATCAAATCATGAAAGAGAGTGACCATGGCGCGCTGATATGTTGCCCCGACATTTTTCAAACCGAACGACATCACTTTATAACAGAAATTTCCCCAAGGCGTGATAAATGTTGTCTTCTCCATATCCTCCGGAGCCATCTTAATTTGATTGTAACCCGAAAAGCCATCCATGAACGAGAACACCTTAGAATGAGCAGTATTATCGACTAGCACATCAATATGCGGAAGTGGGAAATCGTATTTAGGGCTGGCCCTGTTTAAATCCCTATAATCCATGCACATCCTGACTTTACCATCTTTCTTGGGCACAGGCACAATATTTGCAATCTATGGCAAATAATTGACAACCTTTAAGAAATTTGCGTCCAACTGCTTCTGGACCTCCTCCTTGATCTTCTTGGACATCTCAGGATGAGTTCTTCGTAGCTTCTTCTTGACAGGAGAACAACCTTCTTTGAGCGGTAGTCGATGCATCACTATGTCCGTATCCAACCCAGATATATCCTCATAAGACCAAGCGAAGATATCAGAATACTCACGGAGTAGCTTTATTAATCTAACTTTTATACTTTCTTCAAGATCGGCCCCTATCTTGACTTCTCTTCTTACCTCTTCTGTGCTAATATTTACCACCTTAATCGAATACTGATTCAGCTGGATAACCTTCTTATCATGTTTCAACAGTCTGGCTAATTCCTCAGGAAGATCGCACTCCTCATATGCTTCTTCTTCATCTTGATAAATAGGAGTATCAAAGTCATAATGAGCCATAGCAGAGTCGTTATCGATAGAATCAGTGGTGGAAGAGCATCTGCATGAATGACATTTTGCGTTTTTCACTGGCGGTGTGTGAAAAGAGAAACATTACCATTTAAAAATAAAAAGAAAAAGAAAAAGAAAAAAAGAAGCAAATTTTGAATGCAAAAACATCCTTTATTTCATGATAAACTTGAAAAATAAACATGGTGGCCCTACACGAATGATCCACTACGCCTTGGGCAGAGCGTGGGAATTATGATATGACAATAAAAGAAACAAGAAAATTACTCCTCAGCGCTTGAAACTTGGATAACATCCACAAAAGTCCAATTGTTGAGTGTCTAGCCTTGAATACTCAGATGGATCCAATCTTCGATATTGTAGCCATCAACCCTATCATCGCCAATTGCATTGACGTGTCCTTCTTGAGTAGCACACGGGCGGGAAAACTTCACAGGAGTAGATAAACTAGATGCTCTAGGTGTTGAACTTTGCTGACCTGGGCTAAAACCAAGACCAAATTTATCAAACTTCGGAGTACCGTTCAGCACCTGACCCCAACCTTCAGGGTTACCACCTTCCACTACAGCTTTTGCATCTTTGAGAGAAGACATAACAGTTTCCGATTTCCTTGTCTGCTTTAGAGGAGGAATATTAACAGCATGAGCTGTCTCGAACGCCTGAAATGGAGTCTCATGTATCTCACCATCAACTTCGACATAGCGGAATGACATCAAATGACTCACGATGTACTCTTCTTTTCCGCATACAGTTATCACCTTTCCTTCTGCAGGATACTTGAGTTTCTGATGAAGAGTAGAAGTGACCGCCCTTGCTCTATGAATCCACGGCCTCCCCAACAAACAACAATACGCTGGCTGTATATCCATCACGAAAAAGGTAGCCGTGAAGGTGCGAGGACCAACCTTGATTGGTAGCTCCACCTCCCCAAATACTGACTTTCGAGACCCATCAAACGCCTTCACCATCAAGTCACTAGGGCACAACTCCAGTCCAGAATAATCAATTTCATCAATGTTGATTTAGGCAATACATTTAAAGATGATCCTGTGTCCACCAAAACTCGGGATAAAGTAGTGCCCCTGCACTCCATTGAAATATGCAACACTTTGTTATGGTCTGGTCCCTCCGGAGGAATATCAAAATCTGTGAAGCCCAAACAATTCCCGGCAGATATATTAGCCCAGACATTCTCAAACTGATTGACTGTTATCTCATGTGGTACGAATGCATTCTTTAACAACTTCATAAAAGCATTTGTGAGGTTCTGAATAAATCAACAGAGACAAGATAGACATCTTAGAAGGAGTATGGCTCAGATGATCAATTATGCTATAATCACTATTTCTGATAATTCACATTAACTCTTCAACCTCATCGGGAATTGAAGAAGCTTCTGGTATCGGAATTGGTTAAGTCACATTGGCTGGCGTAACCCTTGGATTACCGATCATTACCTGTTGTTTTCCTTTTTCTCTTGTAGAAGCATCAGCCGCATCTTGCACGTTGGAATGACCAAATACTCTCCCGCTTCTAGTCATTCGACCCACACCAGAAAAGTTATGGACTTCCTCTTCATCACCTTTAGCACGTTCTTCCTCAGACAAACGAGTGTTAACCTCCTGCTTTACCCTATGGTAATAAACATCGGCACCGTAATGCCATGGGATGGCCTTCTCACTGGTGTACGACATAGGACCAGGTACCTAATCATCAGAGGGGGTGCCCTTGATGGGGCAGGAATGCGTGCAGGGGTGTAAGGAACAAATACCACAACAACATCTTCTTCGGTGACCTTGCGGTAGCTCGGTTTTCTATCAAACTGTAGGAAACCCTCCTTTATCATCAATAGGATACCGGCCTTTAAATCATTACAGCCCTTCGGTTTCTCTCTACACTTGGCACACTCTGAAGTACAACCCGGGAAAATAGAATTGTCAAGCAAATACCTCTTAACATACCACAACGGAGAAGTTACTTGTTCCACATTCATGATTAAATTCAACACTTCACCGTTATCATCAATAATATTAACGACACCCCCTCCATGCCTCGGCATTGGATTTTGAGTAACATTCAGACCATTCACTGGGGTAAACTCGATTGCCTTGGCGTCCAATAGGTCTTGTACCTTGCACTTCAACACAAAACAATTGTCAGTAGAATGACCAACCCCGCCTGAATGGAATTCACATCTTGCATTAGCATCATAGTTAGGAGGAAGTCTTGCAGGTGGTGGTGGCATATTTCTCAAACTGATCAACTTCAAATCAAGCAGGTGGTGGAGCACTTCAGTAAGAGTTACTGGCAAGGGATCAAATTTCCTTGGCTGTCTTGGTTGTTGGTTATTATACTGACGGGGAGCATCTTGCTGCCTTTGTTGTTGAGGCATCGTATTTGGTATCTGCTGCGGAGGAGCATTAACAGGAATAGAAATAACATTGATCTGTTGGTGCTGACGATCCTCTCTTCTTCCTCTATGAGAGTAAACTGCGCTTGCGTTGCCTTCCCTTTTCTTAGGGTAAGTGTTGAATGGTTTCTTACTGCCCCCTGATGAGGCATTGGGACCTCCAATCTGAATTTCCCCCAATTTCAAACCTACCTCAACTCTTTCACCAGCCATAACTAAGTCTGCAAATCCTGCCAAAGTACTTCCTATCATGTGCTCATAGAATGGCTTACAGGGTACTCATAAACATATCAATGAGTTCTCTCTCCATGAGTGGAGGTTGAACCCTTGCAGCCAACTCACGCCACTTCTGAGCGTATTCCTTGAAAGATTCTTTTGGTCCTTGTGACATATTCTGTAACTGAGTGCGATTAGGCGCCATATCCACATTGTACTGATAATGTTTGACAAAAGCCCGAGCAAGATCATTCCAACAACGAATATGAGTTTTCTCCAACTTCATGTACCACTCCAGGGATGCCCCAGATAGGCTATCTTGGAAAAAGTGAATCAAAAGCCCTTGATCCTCAGTATGTACTGACATCTTCCGGAAATAAGCAGTTGCATGAGTAATAGGACACGACGTTCTGTTGTACTTTTCAAAAGTAGGAGGCTTGAACTTTGGAGGAACTTTCACCCCAGACACCAACCCGAGATCATTAGCATCCATACCAAGGACTCCTTGCCCTTCAACAATCTTCAGACGCTCTTCCAATAAATGATACTTCATATCCTCAATATGAACCCCCGGTTCTGAACGCTGAACATAAAACTGATATTCATCCTGGTCAAAGTCATAATCCTGCTCCTGGTAATTCCTTACACCGCCCTGATTAATTCTTTTGTTCCCCATAAGACGAGGTCCCGGAGACGGGGGAAACTACCCTACGTTGCGCACAAAAGGGTTTCTAGGAGCCCCGTGAAAATTTCCAGCAGGATGATTGTTATACCCCAAAATTTTCCCTCTCATTTATCAAGATTTTCCTCACAAGACTTCTTGGACCCAAGACAAGATTAGGGTTTGCTCAGCTCAAGACCTCCTCTTGCACTGATAACCTGAAATTAGGGTTTAAGTTTGCACAAGTATTTTTGTACCATCAATTCTTTATGTGACCTTCATACACCACCTTGGATCCCTAAGATTGCCCATGTCAAATTTCAAGCTTTGAATCACATTTTTGCTCAGTCAATTGGACAGTTGACCTAAAAATCAGCTGTATTGGGGAAAAAGTCAACCATGGCCAATTTACAGTCAAACTTCATAATTTTTAATCCACAATAACATTATATACTCATATTAATCATTTGATCAAGTTTGGATCACAACTCCTCAAGAAATTTGATCAGATCATCAAAAGGGCAAATTGGTCAAAATTAGGGTTTTGACTGAGAAAGGGAAATTTATGATTTTTAACCTAGACAATGACTAATTGGGTTCAAACATGATTTCAAGGACTCAATGTCATCATATTGACCTAATCACATGGTTCAAAAGATCACAAGTGCATTGGATTGACAGATGAATTTTCCAGTCAACTGATCAAAAATCAACAGTACACTGAAAAGTCAAACTTTGACTTTTTGGTCAAAATCAAGTGCCAAGGGTCATAATTAATCAAGATATGTCAAAATGTGAAACTTGTTGACCAAGAAACCTAAAATTGCAAATTAGGGTTTTAGTTTGAAATTTTTCATAACTTCTAATTTTTCTAAGTATGAAAAATTTCTTATTTTCCCCCAACTTTTCCCAACTTTTTCACCATGATGCAATTGGATTCAAAGAAAACTTCAAACATGAAAGTTGTATTCCTCCATGAAATCTACAACTTTTATTCAAAAAGTTTTCCCAAAAGATGCTTGGATCTCAAGTTATGAATTTGTGAATAAGGGTCCATGAACTAAAAGACTTAGTGAAAATTTGCCCTAATTTAGGCAGGTTTTTGACCCAACTTCATGGACATTTTTGACCTAGTTCCAAGAGGTATCTCAAAATGCATTTCAAAGATGGATTCTAGAGAATGTTGCAAGATTTCCAAAATGTCTAAGAACTCTCCAAGATCATTTGTGGTTAGGGAGAATCGAAGATGAGAAAATGGCATTTTGTCACTTTTGTTCAAGCCATTTTCACAATGCACCAACTTGCAAATCAGATCCTAGCATGCTTGTACCTTGCATTACAGGTCCTAATCCCTTCTACACTCCATAATTGAATGCTAACTCAATGGATAATGGCTTTATTCTAACCTTTGGAGCATTGTACAAGAGTTTAATCCATAAATGGCATAAAGGGCACATTGCCATTTTGATAAAGCAAGCTTTTTGCAACTTTAAAATTCTTGAGCCATGGACCTGTTTCTTTTGTTCGAGCATTTTCCATAGATATCAGGAAAAGTTTACCAACTCTCATCAACCCTAGAACTAGCAAGTACAAGCCTTTTGCATAGTCACTTCAACTTTTCTTCAAATGCAAGCAAATTGGCAAAAGGAATCAGAACTTGCACATCTGTTAAAGAGAGGGTTTGGCATCATTCAAAACAACTTCAAAAACTTGTAACAAGCTAGAACCCGAGTGCACAACATCTGAAACCTTCCCAAACACAAAAAATACAAATTTCTGCCCAAATAGGGCAGCTTCTGCAAAACACTTGCCAACTCAAAACTTGCTCGTGCGTTTTACCTTGTAACACTTCAAACACCTTCCATACATCCTACCTAAACTATCCAAGCCTTTACACTGCAACTATGATCCCTGTTTCAGACATCACCATTTTCATTTTTGAAGGTTGCAGGTTGACTTCTACAGGGAGTTTCAAGCATCCTCAGGACCAACTAAGCATTGGAAAAGCTTGAGGGAACTTCAAGGAAGTTCACAAGATCTTCAGGCCTCCCTCAAAGTCCCTACATTTCCATATCCAAGCTCAGCTGAACAAGGTATTTTTCAAAACTCTATCTCTCTATTTAGGAATCCTCAAGCTTTGATTTGTGAAGCAAAAATGTAGTCCTTAACTTACTGAAGTTGTACATATGCATAGTTGTCATTTATATTAACTGAGTAGTGAGAATTTGAAGCTTGAAGTTCATGAAAAAATTAGGTCAGAAATTAGGGCTACAGAAATTCTCCATGATCCTTGAGAGTTAGATTATGTTTTTTATATCATTGGAATCGTGAGATTCCAAGTTACATTTTTTATGTTGCAAGTTTATGTTTTTGTGCAAAGAATAGAGAGTTATAGGTTGAAGGAAAGAACGCGCGCGTTTGGGAGAGGCTGGAGGACAGGGATGAAGTCCTGGGCCTGGCGCGCCTTGGGCCTTCTGTTTTGACTTTTCACACCCCCCTGATCCACTATCCACACCCCTTTGCATATTTGTTTTATTTTCCATTTTTCTTTTTATATTTTTATATTTATTGTTTTTAATTCTTTTTCTAAACAATAAAAAATCACAAAAATAATTTCTTTATTTTTTGCATTTTATTTTATTATTTTTACTATTTTTTTGGCATAAAAAATAGTTTATTATGTTTATAGAATTTATTTTCTTAAATGAATTTGTAAATACTATATATTTTTATTATATTATTTAACACATAAAAATAATTATTTTCATACATATTTTAATTTTTAATATTTGTTAATAATATTATTTATTACTTCTTGTACAAAAAAATGAATAAAATAAATAATAAGAAACATATATTTTCTTTAATAAAAAACTAGGGTTTTCCCCCTTTCAAAAATAACAATATTATTTTTCTTATTTTTAGGACTTAAATAATTTTATTTTCTCATACATAAAACAAATACAAAATATTTTTTGCATAATTACATTTTATTGCATATTTAAATACTTGTTTATTTATTTATTTGCACAATAATTCAATTGTGTTGTAATAGTTATTTTAGGGTTTTATTTTGAGAAATATCCCCCATTCAAAACTTGTATCTCCCCTCCCATAATATTGTTGTAATAGTTTAGTTTACTTTACGCAATTTATCGCATTATATATCATTATTAGTAAAATTAGGGTTTGCATGATAAGACAAAAATCAAACAAATACAAGACCTAATCCAAGACAATCAAATGCATGAAAATGGAACACATTGCACACAAGCACCCCTAGGGTTTCACCCACTTGGTTGCCTAATAAAATGGCCATGGTATGCATGCAAAGTATTTTGGCAAAACAAAACAAAACAAAACAAAAGATCATAGTCCCTCGATGACGCTATCAAAAAGGTTTCCTAAACAAATGATCTTGGTCCCTCAAAATGCTAAAGATACTTGGCAACATTGTTATCATGGTCATACGATGACCCATACCCGTCCCGTTTAACATCCAAAGATAGGGTTGTTTACCAAATCAATGGTAAATCAATAATGTCAAAAGAATACAAATGTATAGGAAATACATTTGAGTAGGGTAGATAGTTCTAAGTTACTTGCTCTCTTCAAAACAAATCCTTGTTATTTTCAAACAAACACACACACATTTCAAAACATTTCCAAACAACTTTCAAAACATTGAAACATTTTTCAAAAGACAAACATCTTTGTATACATTCTTACGAACGAGAATCATTACAAAGATTGCCTAAACGAAAGGCCTCTTTTCAAAATACTTTTAAAATCACACCAAACACAAAGCACCATTTTAAACAATTTCAAAAGCAAAGCAAGTGATCTAAGCAAGTAACTAAGAGCCCATGGAAAACCATGGATGAAAAGGGTCCTAGCACCTTCCCTTTTCATAATCTACCCCCCGAACTCAAGAAAACATCTCAAAGGTCTTTCCTGTGCTTTTTTACCTTTCCTTTTGGATAAAATAAAAGTCGATGGCGAATCTTGCTAAACCGAAACATTTGCAACGAAACGGAAAACCTCAAGTCAGTTCTCCCACCGTATCACAGAACTGGCGACTCTGCTGGGGATTATTATAAAAGTGGGGTTACCTTAGGGTTTAGATCACCTTTATTTGCTTACAATTGCTTGACTTGTTTGCTTTAAATTTTGGTTCTATTGTTTGGGTTTGAATCCTCTACCTGGATTTGGGAAATATTATAGGTAAATAGCAATACGTTGTGGAAACTGTGCGGGGTATACCGACACGGTCTAAGCAATAGCTATGTTAGTGTGACATATTTGTGGGTACCGGTAACCTTTGAGTCAATCAAAGAGAATACGGGGCCACTGAGTAATGTCATGAAGCACTAACGAACTTCTAGAACCTTTACTTGACCAACTTGGCCTTTTAGGATGTAGTGAGATGGCTGACTTTGGTGCGGTCCGAAGTTGGTAGATACTCGATACTACACTCATTGAGGGTTGGTTCCTTGGAATATTTCGGTTTCCAGTAAAGAGGCTGTATTGAAACAATGAAAAAGGAAATAATCCAGTGATATTGAGCTCCTTAGAACCCGGGTACTATTTCTAGGACAGGTTGAGCCATCTAAACTTCAAGAGGGTACTTACCTATGAAACCCCATGCAAGCCTAAACTAGGAAATTGTGTTTTTTTCTTGTACATATATACTTGTGCATAACATCATGGACATCATGAGCATCATTTGCATCCACTAACCATTTCAAGGATTTTGGAAATTCATCTTTGTTCCTGTTTTGTAGGTTATGGAATCACTTCGCAGGAAAACTATCAAGTCAACCTTGTAAGAATTCCTCCACAACTCAAAGAGCTAGCTTCAAGGATTCCTGAGATTTCTCCATTCACCGAGAGGCATGGTCGTCTACTCAACTTAGTCACTTCCAACACAGAGGAAGACATGATGAAAGTTCTCTTCCAGTTCTTTGACCCCTTGGATCACTGCTTCACATTTCCTGACTACCAGCTTGTGCCCACTTTGGAGGATTTTTCTCAACTCTTGAGGATTCCTATCCTCAATAAACTACCTTTCAACGGTACGGAAAGAGATCCAAAGCAAGAAGATGTTGCTCAAGCCTTACACTTGCAACCAGCTGATGTCACAGCCCGTTAGGAAACTAGAAGTGGTGTCAAAGGTTTCTTGGCAATTCCTTGGACTTACAAGCTTTTGAGGAGATTGTAGCTCTTCTCATCTATGGGATGGTCTTGTTCCCTAACCCTGACCAACTCATAGATGTGAGCGCTGTCAAAATCTTCATGACTCGTAATCCGGTGCCTACATTGCTTGGGGATATCTTACACTCTTTTCACACTCGTACAATGAGGAAAAGAGGTGTTCTCATATGTTGCACTCCTCTCTTGGAAAGATGGTTTATTTCTCATCTTCCCCAATCAGTCTTGAAGAATGAGCAAGGTTTGAGGTGGTCACAACAATTGATGACTCTTATGCATTCAGATATTCATTGGTGTTCTCGATCCAAAGAGAATGTTATCATCGTCGACCATTGTGGGGAATTCCCTAATGTCCCTCTACTTGGCATTAGGGGAGGCATCACCTACAACCCCTTCTTGGCTCTGAGACAATTTGGTTATGCCCGAAAGGATGGCCCACATGATATGCTGGTTCAAGGCTTGGTTTTCGACTTCGACAATGATAATCAAGGACTTCGACAAAGATTCATCCGAGCTTGGAGGATGCCCAATAAGGTGGACAGTAAGACCTTGGGACACAAGAATTCAATCCATCTCGAGCCTTGCCTCAAGTGGGTATGAACCCGCGCCCAAAGTCTTATGATGCCCTACCCCTCCATTCTCCCAGTGATTATATAGCCTGTTATGGAAGGAGAGGTTCCATACACCCTCCTACATCCTGACATGCCAACATCACTCGAAGATCTACAAAGGAGTTGGATACAGCTCAAGGGAGAACACGATACTTTTAAAGCCCAATTCTACGCAAGCGAGAAGAATGTTTTAGAAATCACTCGGTTACTTCACGAAGAGCGGACTCTCAACACCTACATTGCACCAAAGAGGATGTGCAACATATTTTTATCTTAGAATTTTGTACTATTTTGCCCTAGGGGCATTGATGTAAACAAATTATATTTTATTAATATAATGTTTGTTCCTTTTTGTTTGACACAAATTTGAATTTCTAAATCCTTGAAAACATTGCATGAATACATATCATTCATCATGTGCATAAACAAGTCTTCACACCAAGTTTCCTCATCTCTCTGCTGTTTATTTCAGCAAGATGGATATTGAACAAACGGTCAAAGACTTGTAAGCTCATAATTCACAATTTCAACAGCTACTCTTGACCTTAGCCAAGGGGCAGGAGGAGCTCAAGACTCTTCTAGAGAAAGAGAAAGAGAAAAAGAAAAAGAAGCGAGCCGATGTGGTTATCATGGGAAGAAGGTTTGAAGGACAAGCCAGAAGGACCTTGGAATTTCCATCAACCTCTGAGGAAGGGGAAAGAAAAGGAAAGGAGACTGCAGTGCCATCTGATTCTGAGGCAGAGGAAGAGGAAGATGATGAATACTCAGAACAACAATACCCTCCGACCGATGAAAAATACAAAAACTTGGAAGAGCGTCTAGCTGCTATGGAGATACAGAGAGTACCAGGGCTGGACTTTGAAGAGTTAGGGTTGGTATCTGGAATTGTAATCCCTCCTAAGTTTAAAGTGCCACTTTTTACCAAGTATGATGGGTTGTCTTGTCCCAAGATGCACCTACGATCTTATGTCAGGAAAATTCAGCCGCATTCTGCTGACAAAGATTTGTGGGTTCACTTTTTCCAAGATAGTTTGTTGGGAACACAACTTGATTGGTTCTACCAGTTGGAGAGGTCGGATGTGCATAATTGTGAAGACTTGGCAGCCTCCTTCTATAAACAGTATCAATACAACGCCGACTTGGCGCCAACCCGTACTCAACTCCAGAGTATGGCCATGGTGTCCAATGAGGGCTTCAAAGACTACGCCCAAAAGTGGGGGGATTTAGCCGGAAGGGTGCATCCACCTTTATCTGAAAGGGAACTAGTGGACATGTTCCTGGGAACTCTGTCAGGTCCTTTCTTTAATCATTTGATTGGAAGCTCCTCTGCAAGCTTCACCGAATTGATTTTAACTAGCGAGAGGATAAAAGCCGGTATTAGAAGCGGGAAAATTTAGAAAGACGCATTTACCTCTGCTGCTGTAAAAAAGCCCTTCACAGGAAAAAAGTGTCTGCTGTCTATGCCCAGAGGAATCAGGGAAGAACCAAACGAGGACCAACTGTGGGGGCCGTTATGATTCAAAAGTCTACATCAGACCAGCCAAGAAACAATCAGCCTAGAAATGATCAGCCGAGAAATAACCAACAAAGGGTGGAAAGGCCTGTAAGGAAATTCTTCAAGATAAACATGACTCCTGCTCAAGTCCTACCACATCTCCTGAAGTTGAATCTTGCCATGTTGAAAGAGGCCCTTAAAAATCCCAATACTGCATCTCCACACGACCATCCAAATGCCAGGTGGGCTTACCATTCTGAAAGTCCAGGGCACGACAGCAACAACTGTTGGGCTCTGAAGAACAAGATTCAAGATCTGATCGAAGAAAAGGAAGTTGAATTTGAAGCTCATGAGAAATCGAATGTTATTTTTGCTCCAATGCCGAGGCATGGACATAATGTTAATGCTGTGGAAGAAGATCTGTTAGTTTCTACTGTGGATGAACTGTTAACTCCTCTCCTAACCATCAAGTTGAATTTGTTGAAAGCTGGGGTGTTCCCAGGTTGAGACAAAGATTGTCGTATTTGCCTATCCTTATCATTTGACTGTCATCTATTGAAGAAAGGTATCCAACAATTGATTGATAACCAGGAAATTTTGTATGAGAAAGCTCTTATTTCACCCATTCCAGTTCCAGAAGTTTCAATAATAACCATATATTCCAATCCTTCCAGGGTTCCTAAAAAACCTGTTAGGATTAGACCCGCTCCTATGACTACTCCATTGAAGATAACAATGCCCGGCCCTGCCCCATACAAATAAGATAAAATGGTACCATGGAACTATGGTGGAGAAATCTACTACCATGGTGTCAAACAGATTGAACAGACTGCCGAAGATGAGAGCTCTGAGGAAGACAATTCCGACAGCAGTAACATTGCTGGAACAAGAAAAATTACTCGTTGTGGAAGAATTTTCTCTCCAGAGATTGCGCCACCAAAGGCAGTATCTGGACCCGTTGCCGTTCCAAAGATTACAACCGTGCCAGTGATTACACCTGCAAGTGTACCCGCCAACAATGACAATAAAATTTCCATCCCTACTTCCGCTGCTAAGGATAAAGGAAAGAATGTTCAAGAGGAGCCTGTCTTGATGAAGGCTCAATCACTAGTTATTCCTGAGACATCCAAGAAGGAGATGGAAGAAATCCCGAGGATCATTAAAAAGAGTGATTATGATATGGTCAAACAACTGGGGCAGACCCCTTCCAAAATCTCTATGTTAGCCTTGCTGTTGTGCTCTGAGGCACATGCTAAAGCTTTGGTCAAAATTCTGAAGACATCGCACGTGCCGCAAGAGACTTTGGCTGATCAATTCCAAGAGTGTGTGGCCAGTTTAACAGCTGACAATGGCCTGGGTTTCTCCGATGCTGACTTGACCTCCAAAGGGAGAAAACATAACGACGCACTACATGTCTCGGTGGAGTGTAGGGGAACCACCCTAGCCCATGTTTTGGTTGATACAGGATCGTCTCTGAACGTCTTACCAAAGAAAGCCTTGGATAGGTTGGATTGTGAAGGCCTAACCCTGAAACCCAGCAACATAATTGTGAGAGCATTTGACGGCTCTAAAAGGATGGTCCATAGAGAGGTGGACATCCTGATCAAGGTGGGTACCCAAACATTCAATTCAACATTCTACGTGATGGACATCCGTCCTTCTTACTCTTGCCTGTTGGGACGTCCCTAGATTCACAACGCCGGTGCGGTCACCTCAACTTTGCATCAGATGCTGAAGTATCTTGTCCAAGGGAAAATCATAATTGTCCATGGGGAAGAGGAATACATGATTAGTCATCTGAATTCTTTTCGATATGTAGAATTGGATGGCGAATTCATTGAGACCCCTTTCTAACATTTTGAAGAAGTTTCTCAGGAAATAGCAGCGACCAAGGCGGTGTCCTCAACTCCAGTGATCACAAGACATGTACCTCAGATGTCTTCTCTAAAATATGCAAGGGCAGTAGTAGAAGAAGGAAGCTTCACTATCTGGGGTCAGCTTCCCGACTTTCCTTTCAAATCAGACAAATTTGGCCTGGGATTTACTTCGACTGCTCAGAAGGCCGTATGCCGCGCCGGTGCCGGAGGGCCACCTGTGAAGATCAGCCACCAAGGGGTTAATGCACTAGAGGACAGTGAAGAAGAGGGAAGCTTGGAAGACTGGATTTTTCCTACTCTTGGCGGAGGACTGTGCAACTGGAAGCAAAATACTTTGTTCCGATTACTTTCATACCGCAGTAATTTATCTTTTCCATTCCTGTTGGATCTGTAATAGTTCACAAACAATTCGTACTTTTTCAACCTTGTGTCTTACCCGAGGCACAATGGTCAATTTGTAAGGGTTCTTATTTCATTTTCATATGTCATTTTAATGAATCATGGACGCTTTTCATATATAAACCTTTTGTGCTCATTGTCTTTCTTTTACATTTTTGTTGTTTTAAGATGGCTATGCCCTTACACACACCTACACTCACAAATACAGGTACCCTTCCACTCCGGAACCCATGGGTAACGATACTGCTATAGCATTCAGTGACTCTGAAGATCTGGTCTACCAAGCCGAATACGAAGGTGAGGAAGATTGTGAGTTGCCAGGGGAATTGGCCAGACTATTGCAACAAGAAGAAAGAGCTATTCTGCCTCATGAAGAGCTGTTGGATACGATCAATTTGGGTACTGAGGAAGACATAAAAGAAATCAGAGTGGGTGCCAACTTAGAGCCGAGTGTCAAGGAGAACTTAATTCAGCTGTTGCATGATTATGTTGAGATCTTTGCCTGGTCATACGAGGACATGCCGGGACTCGATACAGACATTGTGGTACACCGTCTACCCACAAGAGAAGACTGTCCACCATTTAAGAAAAAGGTCCGCCGCATGAGACCTGACATGTCAGAGAAGATCAAAGCCGAAGTTATGAAACAGTTCAATGCTGGATTTCTGGCTGTTACTTCCTATCCACAATGGGTTGCTAACATTGTTCCCATACCTAAGAGGGATGGCAAAGTGAGAATGTGCGTGGATTATAGAGATTTAAACAGGGCCAGCCCTAAAGATGACTTTCCACTTCCGCACATCGACATCCTGGTTGACAACACAGCTCAGCACAAAGTATTTTCTTTCATGGACGGATTCTCAGGCTATAACCAGATCAAAATGGCACCTAAAGACATGGAGAAAACTACATTGGTTACACAGTGGGGTACGTTATGCTACAAAGTGATTCCCTTCGGACTAAAGAATGCCGGGGCAACCTATCAACGTGCCATGGTAGCTTTGTTTCTTGATATGATACATCATGAGATAGAGGTCTACGTAGATGACATGATAGCCCAATCACAAACTGAAGAAGAACACCTTGATCACTTGCAAAAGCTGTTTGTCAGGTTAAAGGAGTACAAGCTAAGATTAAACCCTAACAAGAGCACATTCGGAGTCCGGTCTGGTAAACTCTCGGGTTTCATTGTCAGTAACAAAGGAATCGAGGTTGATCCTACCAAAGTCAAAGCTATACAAGAAATGCCTACTCCTCGCACTGAGAAAGAGGTCAGAGGTTTCTTGGGACGCCTAAACTACATTGCTAGGTTCATTTCTCACCTAACATCTACTTGTGAACCAATCTTCAAGCTGTTGAAGAAAGATCAGGTAGTTAGATGGAATGATGACTGTAAAATTGCTTTCGATAAAATCAAGGAGTATTTGCTAGATCCTTCTATCTTGATGCCACCCGTCGAAGGAAGACCGCTAATCATGTATCTGACCGTCCTAGAGAATTCAATGGGGTGTGTACTGGGGCAGCATGACGAGTCTGGCCGAAAAGAGCATGCCATTTATTACCTTAGCAAAAAGTTTACCGACTGTAAAACCAGATATTCACTGCTCGGGAAAACTTGTTGCGCTTTGGTATGGGCTGCTCGCCGGCTAAGGCAGTATATGCTGACTCATACCACTCTGCTGATATCTAAGATGGATCCGATCAAGTACATCTTTGAGAAGCCTGCTCTATCTGGAAGAATAGCTAGATGGAAGATGATCCTAACGGAATACGATATACAGTACACGACCCAAAAAGCTATAAAGGGGAGTGTGCTAGCCGATCATCTGGCTCATCAAGTTGTAGAAGATTATCAATCCATGAAGTTCGACTTCCCTGACGAAGACATCATGACATTGGACAACGTTGAAGATTTCAGACCATATGACGGAGCTAAACAAGGATCCCGATGGACCATGTACTTTGATGGGGCCTCCAATGCACTTGGTAACAGTATCGGTGTTGTGCTTATATCTCTAGAAGGTTGCCATACTCCTTTCACGGCCAAACTTTGCTTCAACTGTACGAACAACATGGCAAAGTATGAAGCTTGAATCTTTGGAATCAAGGTTGCCATACACTTGGGAATCAAATCTTTAATTGTGTTTGGGGACTCATATTTGATCATCAGTCAGATCAAAGGAGAGTGGGATACTAAGCATCCAAACCTCATCCCTTACAAAGAACATGTCTTGACATTGTTATCACATTTTGAGCAGATTACCTTAGAGCACTTCCCGCGAGAAGAAAATCAGCTAGAAGATGCTCTAGCTACAATGTCATCCATGTTTAAACTTAATTGAGATAATGAGGCTCCCCAGATCACCATTGAACGGATGGACGAACCTGCACACTGTCACGAGATTAATACCAAAGAAGTAGTGGACCGACTTTGGTTTCATGAAGTCAAAATGTATCTCGAGGCTCAAGAATACCCTGAAGGAGCTACAGTCAATGACAAAAAGTTCTTAAGGAGATTCTCAACTAATTTGTTCCTAAGTAATGGCATCCTGTACAAGCGCAATCATGATTCTATTCTGCTCCGCTGTGTGGACAAGATTGAAGCTGAAAAGATCATGGCAGAATTGCATGAAGGTACCTTCGGCACTCACTCTAGCGGGCATACGATGGCAAAGAAAATTCTAAGGGCAGGCTATTATTGGTCTACCATGGAAGCTGACTGCTATCAACACTCCCGAACTTGTCATAAATGTCAAATTTATGCAGACAAGGTACACGTGCCCCCGGTTCCTCTAAATGTCTTAACAGCTCCTTGGTCATTCATTATGTGGGGAATCGACATAATTGGAAATATCAAGCTTATAGCCTCCAATGGACACCGCTTTATTCTAGTGGCCATTGATTATTTCACAAAATGGGTCGAAGCAGCTTCCTTCGCATCCGTTACTAAGAATGTTGTTGCCTGCTTCACAAGCAGAACCTCATTTACCTGTACGGTATCCCCGAAAGGATCATAACTGACAATGGTACAAACCTTAGCAATACTATAATCACCGCCCTGTGCGAACAGTTCAAAATTCAACATCACAATTCATCTCCCTATCGACCAAAGATGAATGGTGCTGTCGAATCTGCAAACAAAAATATCAAAAAGATCATACAGAAAATGACCGTCACCTACAAGGACTGGCATGAGATGCTACCGTTTGCTCTCCATGGGTACCGTACCACGGCTCGAACATCAACTGGGGCAACACCCTATTCTTTAGTTTATGGCATGGAAGCTGTTTTACCTATTGAGGTTCAAATCCCCTCTTTGAGAATCATGAAGGATGAAGGTTTGAGTGAAGACGATTGGATTCAAACCCGACTTGATCAGTTGAACTTAATTGACGAGAAGAGGCTTACTGTTGTTTTCCATGGTCAGACGTATCAAAAGCGGATGATCAAGCCTTTTAACAAGAAAGTCAGACGCCAGACATATCAAGTTGGAGATATAATGATCAAGTGCATTATCTTGCCACAAAGTGATCCCAGGGGCAAATGGACTCCTGCCTATGAAGGACCATTTATAATCAAGAACATTTTTTCTGGTGGGGCAATGATCTTAACCACCATGGACGGTGACGACCTGCCGCACCCTGCGAACGCAGACATAGTCAAAAGATACTACGCATAAAAGACCCGCTAGGTTGACACACCTAGGAAAAAATTAGGGATAAAATATAAAAAAATTGTACACCCGACAAGTTGAAAACCCGAAAGGGCGACTTGGGCAAAAAAGGGTTTCCTGGTGGATCGAAAACCCGAAAGGGCGGTCCAGGCAAAAGTTAGGGAATTAAAGCGTATGACTATGTCTCGTCGGATCACTTTAAGGATAATCTCTTCACAGACAAACCTGGAGCTTCTGATCAATCCAATCATCTTTGGACAAAGCAACAAATGGACAAGATATTCGGAGATACAAAGGCTATAGCGGAATGGGAACCCCATGGGATTTTTACACATGGCTATCTTTCTTTGTATAAATTTTTTCTCATTTTTTATGACACCATCCTCTTACTGGGATGTCTGTCTCCTTTGTACAAAATACTTATTCAAAGTAAATACAAAGATATCTCTTTAAAGTGCAGAAAACCTTTTGTCTTTTTCTTTTTTACACTTTTGTTTTTATTTGTAAAAACGTCCAATGATTCATTAATGAACATATGCATTTGAACATAATTGTTGTTTACAAATAAGCAGGAATGAAAAAGAATAATTACTGACAGGTTGAAAGAATAGGAAAACGTCTTTAGGCTATTCCATGAACAATCCCTACAGTATGTCACCTAGATCCCCTGCAGAACTAAAAATTTCAAACCCTTAATCCCCATTAGAGTTAAAACTTCAAACTCCCAGGTCCCCAGCGGAGCCAAAATTTCCAACTATCAAACCCCAGCAGAAACCATTCAGTTTTCTCCAATTTCCCCAGCAAGTTGTCTTGAAGTCTGAAAAGAAACCAGATAACATTTAACTTTTACTCCTCAACCTAGGTTGATTCCCCAGTAGAATGGCATACAACCCAAACTCCTGAACTGTTTTCCAAACAAGAAAAAGCTTTTCCCCCAGAGTCTTCACTACTTCCCAGCAGTAAGCTTTCTTCCCCACAGAATTTTTATTGCTCCCCAACAGAATAAATATTCTCATTCTTAATTCCCCGCAAAAGTCATCAGAGTTTTCTCTATTTCCCAGAAGAACAAGGATCCCCTTTGTGTAATCCCCAGTAGAGGTCATCGAAGTTCTCTGGATTCTCCAAGCAGATTTCTCAAGCAGTATTTGGCATTACTCTCACAATAGGATTTTTGTCAAAAAACTCCGACTTCAAGACATGAAGGATCCCTATATACCCATAGA
The DNA here is from genome assembly GCA_948472305.1 of Vicia faba. Taxonomy (NCBI): domain Eukaryota; kingdom Viridiplantae; phylum Streptophyta; class Magnoliopsida; order Fabales; family Fabaceae; genus Vicia; species Vicia faba. Next base: position 1,334,279,303 of record OX451737.1, on the reverse strand, counting down.
AGTCAAGGATTTTTAATCCCCAACAGTCGCCAAGGATTTCTCATCCTCAGCAATCAGGGATTTATTTTCCCCAGCAACAGTCAAGGAGTTATTATTCCCCAGCTGTCAAGGATTTATTTTTCTCAGCAAAACAACAATTCAGCTTACATGCGCATACATTACATTCATAATCATAAACATTGATAAAGCATATTTGTTGCATCATACATTTCATGCAACATAACTTTGTGTTTCAGCTAACATTTTACCCTTTTCAGGATAAGATTAACAGTTACTTTTGACAATGTTCAAAGATTTCAGATACAGTCCATATACACTCTAGACACGGAAGTCATTCTATTACTCATTCAGAATTCAAGGTAAAGATACAGTTCAAATACGCTCCAGACACGGAAGCCATTATGTCACTTATTCAGATCTCTTATTCAGATTCCAGTCCAGATACGCCCTAGACACGGTTGCCATTCTATCACTTATTCTGATTTTCCCCAGCTTAGATACGCTCCAGACACGGATGCCATTCTATCGCTTATTCAGATTTTAGATTCTAGATACAGTACAGATACACTCCAGACACAGAAGTCATCCTGTTACTCATTTAGATTCAAATACAGTTACAGCTCGGATACGCTTCAGACACGGACGCCATTCCATTGCTCATACAGACTCAGTCCAGATACGTTCCAGATGCGAACAACATTCTGATGCTCATTCTTTTGACTTACAACAAACATTCTTGGATGGCATCTTTAAGCCCATATCCAGAAAGATTCTATCACCTCTCCAAATGGCATCTTTAAGCCCATTCCCTCAACTACATTCTGACGAGTGCAAGTTTATGGGCACTCTAGTGTCCAATCATCTTTTACCTTCGAGTCACGAACGACAAAACTCGCCAATCTAACTCTTCAGGTTCAAGAAGATTTAACAGGGGCAGCTTTTGTACCCCAAAATTTGCCCTCTCATTTATCAAGTTTTTCCTCACAGGACTTTTTGGACCCAAGACAAGATTAGGGTTTGCTCAGCTCAAGACCTCCTCTTGCACTGATAACCTGAAATTAGGGTTTAAGTTTGCACAAGGATTTTTGGACCATCAATGCTTTATGTGACCTTCATACACCACCTTGGATCCCTAAGATTTCCCATGTCAAGTTTCAAGCTTTGAATCACATTTTTGCTCAGTCAATTGTACAATTGACCTAAAAATCAGCTGTATTGGGGAAAAAGTCAACCATGGCCAATTTACAGCCAAACTTCATAATTTTTGATCCACAATAACATTATAGACTCATATTAATCATTTGATCAAGTTTGGATCACAACTCCTCAAGAAATTTGATCAGATCATCAAAAGGGCAAAATGGTCAAAATTAGGGTTTTGACTGAGAAAGGGCAATTTCTGATTTTTAACCTAGACAATGTCTAATTGGGTTCAAACATGATTTCAAGGACTCAATGTCATCATCTTGACCTAATCACATGGTTCAAAAGATCACAAGTGCATTGGATTGACAGATGAATTTTCCAGTCAACTGATCAAAAATCAACAGTACACTCAAAAGTCAAACTTTGTCTTTTTGGTCAAAATCAAGTGCCAAGGATCATAATTCATCAAGCTATGTGAAAATGTGAAACTTGTTGACCAAGAAACCTAAAATTGCAAATTAGGGTTTTAATTTGAATTTTTTCATAACTTAGAATTTTTCTAAGTATGAAAAATTTCTTATTTTTTCCCAACTTTTCTCAACTTTTTCACCATGATGAAATTGGATTCAAAGAAAACTTCCAACATGAACGTTGTAGTCCTACATGAAATCTAAAACTTTGATTCACAAAGTTTTCCCAAAAGATGCATGGATCTCAAGTTATGAATTTGTGAATAAGGGTCCATGAACTAAAAGACTTAGTGAAAATTTGCCCTAATTTAGGCAGGTTTTTGACCCAACTTCATGGACATTTTTCACCTAGTTCCAAGAGGTATCTCAAAATTCATTTCAAAGATGGATTCTAGAGCATGTTTCAAGCTTTCCAAAATGTCTAAGAACTCTCCAAGATCATTTGTGGTTAGGGAGAATCGAAGATGAGAAAATGGCATTTTGTCACTTTTGTTCAAGCAATTTTCACAATGCACCAACTTGCGAATCAGATCCTAGCATGCTTGTGCCTTGCATTACAGGTCCTAATCCCTTCTAAACTTCACAATTGAATGCTAACTCAATGGATAATGGCTTTATTCTGACCTTTGGAGCATTGTACAAGAGTTTAATCCATAAATGGCATAAAGGGCACATTGCCATTTTGATAAAGCAAGCTTTTTGCAACTTTAAAATTCTTGAGCCATGGACCTGTTTATTTTGTTCAAGCATTTTCCATAGATATCAGGAAAATTTTACCAACTCTCATCATCCCTAGAACTAGCAAGTACAAGCCTTTTGCATAATCACTTCAACTTTTCTTCAAATGCAAGCAAATTGGCAAAAGGGATCAGAACTTGCACATCTGTTAAAGAGAGGGTTTGGCATCATTCAAAACAACTTCAAAAACTTGTAACAAGCTAGAACCCGAGTGCACAACATCTGAAACCTTCCCAAACACAAAAAAATACAAATTTCTGCCCAAACAGGGCAGCTTCTGCAAAACACTTGCCAACTCAAAACTTGCTCGTGCGTTTTGCCTTGTAACACTTCAAACACCTTCCATACATCCTACCTAAACTATCCAAGCCTTTACACTGCAACTGTGAGCCCTGTTTCAGACATCACCATTTTCATTTCTGAAGGTTGCAGGTTGACTTCTACAGGGAGTTTCAAGCATCCTCAGGGCCAGCTAAGCATTGGAAAAGCTTGAGTGAACTTCAAGGAAGTTCACACGATCTTCAGACCTCCCTCAAAGTCCCTACATTGCCAAATCTAAACTCAGTGTAACAAGGTATTTTTCAAAACTCTATCTCTCTATTTATGAATCCTCAAGCTTTGATTTGTGAAGCAAAAATGTAGTCCTTAACTTGCTGAAGCTGTACATATGCATAGTTGTCATTTATATTAACTGAGTAGTGAGAATTTGAAGCTTGAAGTTCATGAAAAAATTAGGTCAGAAATTAGGGCTATAGAAATTCTCCATGATCCTTGAGAGTTAGATTATGTTTTTTATATCATTGGAATCGTGAGATTCCAAGTTACATTTTTTATGTTGCAAGTTTATGTTTTTGTGCAAAGAATAGAGAGTTACAGGTCGAAAGCAAGAACGCGCGCGTTTGGGAGAGGCTGGAGGACAGGGATGAAGTCCTGGGCCTGGCGCGCCTTGGGCCTCCTGTTTTAACTTTTCACACCCCCCTGATCCACTATCCACACCCCTTTTGCATATTTGTTTTATTTTCCATTTTTATTTTTCTATTTTTCTATTTATTGTTTTTAATTCTTTTTCTGAATAATAAAAAATCACAAAAATAATTTACTTATTTTTTGCATTTTATTTTATTATTTTTATTATTTTTTTGGCATAAAAAATAGTTTATTAGGTTTATAGAATTTATTTTCTTAAATGAATTTGTAAATACAATTTAAAAATACTATATATTTTTATTTTATTATTTAACACAAAAATAATTATTTTCATACATATTTTAATTTTTAATATTTGTTAATAATATTATTTATTACTTCTTGTACAAAAAAATGAATAAAATAAATAATAAGAAACATATATTTTCTTTAATCAAAAACTAGGGTTTTTCCCCCTTTCAAAAATAACAATATTATTTTTCTTATTTTTAGGACTTAAATAATTTTATTTTCTCATACATAAAACAAATACAAAATATTTTTTGCATAATTACATTTTATTGCATATTTAAATACTTGTTTATTTATTTATTTGCACAATAATTCAATTGGGTTGTAATAGTTATTTTAGGGTTTTATTTTGAGCAATATCCCCCATTCAAAACTTGTATCCCCCCTCCCATAATATTATTGTAATAGTTTAGTTTACTTTACGCAATTTATCGCATTATATACCATGATTAGTAAAATTAGGGTTTGCATGATAAGACAAAAATCAAACAAATACAAGACCTAATCTAAGACAATCAAATGCATGAAAACCGGCAAACATTGCACACAAGCACCCCTAGGGTTTCACCCACTTGGTTGCCTAATAAAATGGCTATGGTATACATGCAAAGTATCTTGGCAAAACAAAACAAAACAAAAGATCATAGTCCCTCGATGACGCTATCAAAAAGGTTGCCTAAACAAATGATCTTGGTCCCTCAAAATGATAAAGATACTTGGCAACATTGCTATCATGGTCATACGATGACCCACGCCCGTCCCGTTTAACATCCAAAGATAGGGTTGTTTACCAAATCAATGGTAAATCAACAATGTCAAAAGAATAAAAATGTATAGGAAAGACATTTTAGTAGGGTAGATAGTTCTAAGTTACTTGCTCTCTTCAAAACAAATCCTTGCTATTTTCAAACAAACACGCACACATTTCAAAACATTTCCAAACAACTTTCAAAACATTGAAACATTTTTCAAAAGACAAACATCTTTGTATATATTCTTACGAACGAGAATCATTACAAAGATTGCCTAAACAAAAGGCCTCTTTTCAAAATACTTTCAAAATCACACCAAACACAAAGCACCATTTCACACAATTTCAAAAGCAAAGCAAGTGATCTAAGCAAGTAACTAAGAGCCCATGGAAAACCATGGATGAAAAGGGTCCTAGCACCTCCCCTTTTCATAATCTACCCCCCGAACTCAAGAAAACATCTCAAAGGTCTTTCCTGTACTTTTTTACCTTTCCTTTTGGATAAAATAAAAGTCGGTGGCGACTCTTGCTAAACCGAAACATTTGCGACAAAACGCAAAACCTCAAGTCAGTTCTCCCACCGTATCAAACTGATCTTGCACATCCCCCAATCCTACAGAAACGTCATGATAGAGCCCTTGATTTCCACCATCCCCTGGATAGCGGCGCTGGTTGTTAACAATGGCAGCTAGTTCCTCCTGTCGGCGATTCACATTGTTGATGACCTCCATGAACTGAGTCATCTGAGTAGCCATCTGGGCCCTCATTTCAGCAAGTTCAGCTTGAACCTGTTCCATCTGTCTTGGCAAGTTGTTTCTAGTGGAATACCGATGAGTAGTCGTCTTGAACTCTGAATAAGAAAAGCAGCAGAATAAGAAAACCGTCTTGAGATAACCTGTAATGTTATGAAATGCATGATGTGAATGATATGTTTGTCATTTCCAAGTATCCAAGAGTCCTTTTATTCATTAGTCACGGCGTGCAACCATACAATCAAAAGAGAAAGGATAATAAGATGAACACTTCAATTATTTACAAACAAAAGAAACGATGTCCAAGTGACTTCGGACAATTAAGAGTAAAATGATAAACAACTAAATACATGTCTTAATAATAAATCAAAAGAACTGAAATAATAACAACAATCAATTGGTCCCTTCCAACAATTCTGGGGGTGACCAAATACACCAAAAGTAAATAACAGAACTAAATCTCCGGAACTAAATATGCTTCAAGATGTTGACAATACTCTTCAAGTCTGGCTCTCTCCTTCAAAAGTTGATATGCGACTATTTTACTTTCTTGGAACCGGTCTTCCGCGACACGTTTCTGGGCTATTTCCTTCTCAAGCTGAGCATCTTTGTCTTTGAGATGTTTCTCTAAGTTCTGAATCTTCTTCCTGTACATATTTTTAGACGCCTGAAGCTTCCGACACTCTTGCTGAGTCTTACTCAATTCTTCTTCCATTTCAGCATGAGACCTCTTCCCAAAACTGGTTGCATCAGAAGTTTCCCCTTGAGCTTCCTTGAGTTTGTGAGCTAAGTCGGCCCTTTCTTGATCTGCCCAATAAAGTTTCATCCCAGCCTCACGGTCTTTTGCACGAAGTTGAATGTTCTCAACATGAACCTGGGTGAACATCTCGGTAGGCACCGTGTTACTCAGAACAACAGGAGGTTGCTCGTATAGAGGAGCCGACCTTGGAAATGGTAACCGTAAAATCTTAATCCTGGCTTTAACCCACTCCAAGTAAGGAACCCTAGAAATAGGAACCTTCTTTCCCAAAGTAGTTCTATCCTTCTTGTGAATTCCTTTCCAAGCACTTGTCACTCTTTTCAACATCTCAGGATCACTTCCTCTAGCGAAATACACTGATTCAGACACCTCCTCAACCTTTGGCGGTCCATCCATTGCATATCCCATTTAACGATAAGCAAGCACATGATTATAAATGATACACCCCTTAGTTCCTATGAGGGGAACATTAGGGAAACCTCCGCAGCTAGTGACAATACTTCGTACTTCCCCCATGTCATAATTCCACCGAATATCAAATGAAGTAAGGTTGACAAGCCTTGATGACCATCAGAGAGAATGTCTGGTATCCATGAAAGGGCCACTTACTGGTAGATGCAACTTAAGCCATTGATACAGAATCGAATGGCACAAACTTACATTACCACTTTTCCATGTCTGGAATGAATGGTGTAAAGAGTATCTTCCAAGAGTGTCGGTATCAGGTTCTTATTTCTAAAAACACAAATAGCCGCCAAATCCATAAAATTTCTTTTGCGAGGGAAAAGGATAATCCCATATATCATGAGAGCAAATAGAGTACTGAAGTCATTACAATTCCCTTTCTTTGCCCAGTCTTCAGCCTTCTTTACCAAAAAGTCCAAATAAAACCTTGTAGTACCCTCACTGGACTTCCAATTGTCTTTCACCTCGAACTTCGGCCTCTTCGACACTTGGACAAAAGGAACTTCATCGGACAACTTGATATTAAGTAGGTACGCGTACTCTTCTAGGGTGGGAACTAGTTGATAATCTTGAAAATTAAAGCACCGTAATTATTTGTCATATAACTGGAAGAGAGTGATCAAAGCCATCGGGTCAACTGGAGTGTTAAGGACTGGTAGCAAGTTGCCATATATTTTGTATAAATTATTCAGAACATCACTCTTCAGATAAGAACTCAACCTCTTTAACTCAGCCACATCAATAGTAGGAATCTGATAAGAGAAAGTATGCCTGGTGAGCTCTTTAACACGAACTGAATCAAACTCAACTGGAGGGAGACCAACCATTTCTGATGGAAAGAAGACTCTTGAATGTCCCTGGAAAATGACATATGCATGCTAGTTATTTTTTATACATCATTTTTTTTAGAAATAAATATGCTATGATGCAACATGACAGGATCAAAGTTTCACACTGGATCATGGCTGGACCATTACAGAATAGCACCATTCAAGATCAAAAGAAAAAATCCCACAACTTCAAAACTATCATGGGAACCTGAGTCACCTTCGCAACACAAAGTCACCAACAGTACCTGTACCTGTAAGAAAAGTTTTCCCGCCCCTCTCACGGGTGTAGTCTAGGTCAAGGTAAGGTTAAAAGCCAAATAAGAGTGCGAGAGCTCGAATGTCGGTATCATCATATGATAACACCTATTCGAACTACCTCCGAAGTCATGGGTCTCATGGTCAGGTCTACAAATCATCCGCCTCGTAGCTGCCATGGCCACTCTATTCCTAGTTCCTATGTAATTCACTCATAGCCTGGGTATGAGACCTTTTACCTCATGGAACAACCCACCCACCAAGAAAACCAGAATCCAAACAGTCCAGACAAATCCAGTATGCAGAAAGTAAAGCGCACGTAGGATGCAATGCAAGTAGATAAATATGCAAAGCGGTAAAGTAAACACCAAAAAAAAAACGAGAGCTAGGATCGACTCCGGGATGGACCAGCAAAAGGTCAATCTTTCCCCAGTGAAGTCGCCAGCTGAAACAACGCGGCCGGAACCTGTCATCTAGATGTAATGAAACATCAATGAAGTCGCCACCAAACGTCTTTTATCCCGCCGAAAGGGAAAGGTAAACATCGAGAAAACCTGAAAAGGGAGAAATCACGGTCTTTCGACCGAGAGATCGAGTAAGGGAGTCTACTACGCGAGGGGAAGGTGTTAGCACCCCACACGCCCGTAGTACTCTACGGTATCCACTCTTGTTGTCTAATCTAATGGGTGTGGTCAAATCCTACGTCTATGGCTTAAAACTGAAAAGGGAATGCATGCGAAAGGAAAAAGAAAATAATGTAGGGAAAATAAAAGTTATGCTCGGTTGGGCCCTACCCCAGTGCCTACAAACCCTTTTAAGGAATCAGAGCATCCGTAGTTCGACCTATGTGCTTTGGTTGGTTTGTGTTTTTTAATTAAGACAACAAAAACAGTTAAGATGGCAAAACATCAAATAAAACAACAATCCAATGAGATGGTAAAACATCGGCTAAATAATAACAGAATGACATGTCAAAGATGGCGAAACATCAAATGATAAAACAACACACCTAACAATGACATTGAGAGTCAAAGCAGGATATCATGTGTGATGGCGAAACATCGGCTTCAAACAAATGTACGATGGCGAGACATCGGCTAAAAGATGACAAAGTCATGGCAAAGATGGCGAGACATCAAATAAAACGGATGACAAAACATCACACCTAACAATAATATTGAGAATCAAAGTAGGATAACAAACATGTGTGATGGCAAAACATCGGCTAAATAACAACAAAGTAACATGTCAAAGATGGCGAAACATCGATAAATCGGATGACAAAACATCACACCTAACAATGATATTGAGAATCAAAGTAGGATAACAAACATGTGCGATGGAGAAACATCGGCTTCAAACAAATGTGCGATGGCGAAACATCGGCTAAAAGATAACAAAGTATCATGGCAAAGATGGTGAAACATCGATAAATCGGATGACAAAACATCACACCTAACAAAGATATTGAGAATCAAAGTAGAATAACAAACATGTGCGATGGAGAAACATCGGCTTCAAACAAATGTGTGATGGCGAAACATCGGCTAAAAGATAACAAGGTATCATGGCAAAGATTTCAAAACATCGATAAATCGGATGACAAAACATCACACCTAACAATGATATTGAGAATCAAAGTAGGATAACAAGCATGTGCAATGGAGAAACATCGGCTTCAAGATAACATAGACAAGGCAAGATTGGTTTGTATCTTTTACTTTGAAGAAGGGTTTGAGTTCATTAGAAATATCTTATGATTTGCCAAGAAACAAATTTTTGTTTTAAGATGCAAAATGCAAAGAAAGGAAAAAACAACTAAGGGAAACTAGCCTAGCATTATCCCTAGTGTTATCATACAATGGTTGATCCTAGGGTTGAGGATAAGTTAAAATCCTACCCTAATTTACATGTTAAAGGGGGCTTGACAAAACTATCCTATAGGGAACATGCAATGAGAGCGAAGTCGTGATCTCAATATCTAAATTGAGTGACTCATCGATAAAAAACAATTAAAGAAGAGAAGCAGTAAACATCCTATAGGGAACATGCAATGAGAGAAAAGTCGTGATCTCAATTTCTAAATTGAGTGACTCATCGATCAAAAACAATTAAAGAAGAGAAGCAGTAAACATCTTATAGGGAACATGCAATGAGAGCGAATTCGTGATCTCAATTTCTAAATTGAGTGACTCATCGATCAAAAACAATTAAAGAAGAGAAGCAGTAAACATCCTATAGGGAACATGCAATGAGAGCGAAGTCGTGATCTCAATTTCTAAATTGAGTGACTCATCGATAAAAAACAAACACAACAAATGCATCAGACAAAAACCAGAGGGCCTCCTGACATATATCACCAACAGAGGTCCCATCATGCAATCAGAGAGCTATGCAAAATGAAAATGGGAGAAAGGAAGTAGTACAATACCAAACAGATAACTATCTGTAGCAATCAAGCAAGAATAAAAGAAACCCATAGAAACTTCAAGCAAGCTGGCATCAGTAGACAAATTGAGTCAGAAATTACAACATCAGGATGTAAGTAATTTATCATATATGAACAAATCCCATGGGCAATGTGTGGCATTCACAATCATATGTATGTATATCCTGCATAAACCATCAAATATGTCAAACACAAAAATAATGCCAATATAATGAATTGTGTTCCACAAATAAAGTGAAACACAAAAGCCTCAAGCCAAAAGTGGCAACTTTCTCAGAGTACCTTGCATGTTCAACAACCAAGTTAGTATTCCATAAGGTGAAAGTGATAACAACATGGTGGCAATTATCAAACATTAGACATTATAGGCAAGAGGAAACAAACATATGCACAGATTAGGTCAAAAGAATCAGAGGAATGTTGCTCCTTTCTATCACCATGTTGAATTGACAATTGAATATCAATCAAAGATTATAAGAGCTTGAGAATAATATGAACAAAGACCATGAAGGTCAGTAGAAAACATATTTTAATCATGCACAATTAATTCAATCACAACTTCATGAACACAATAGGGGATGAAACCTACATAATGCACTAGAAGGTTCAAAACATTCAAACATGAGGCTTCTAAGTGAAATGACTTGAGCTAACATGGAAAATCAGAATCCACACATTCCTTAGGTTCCCAATTATAGGCCTCACTCAAGTTCATTGGCCATCAAACAAATTGCAACAAGACATGCAAACATAATTGGGTACCTTCACTTCAAAATTACATCAAAAATGGAAATAAGGGTCCATAATTCAAACCAAAAAAAATTATCATCTTTGAAAGGTATAGAAGTCAGAATGAAAGCCCTAAGTTCATGAATGATTGAGGAGAAAACCAAATGAAGTCCAAAGTTCAAGACTAGTTGGCAAAACTACCAAACTAGACAAGTTTTCAAAATAATTTGTGGAAAAATGTCAAACCAAGTTAAAAAATCAAGATAAATGGTTTTAAGATCCTCAATACATTCATGAACCCTAATAAAGACTTGAATCCTATTGAAAATCTAGGGCATAGTGGTTTTGAAAATGAAACTTGCACCATAAGCAACAAAACCCTAAATTTTGACTTTTAATCCTAAATATTAATTAAATAGGATCAAAACTCAAACAAATTAAACCAAGGTCATACCAATCACCAAGAAACCTTAAATGTCAAAGGATATATTTTTCATATTTTTTTGAATTAGGAAAAATAAAAAAATGAAATTCAATTCAAACAATTATGCAATTAACAAATATTTACACATCAAAATAATATTTAAATCAAAAATTCAGAAAAATGGCCAACCAAAATTATATTCAAATATTAGAGCTAAAAACACACATCTCTGGATTTTTGTGAATTTATTGAATTAAAGGAAAATATTAAAAAATATAAAAAAAACAAACAATAACAATTAAACTATTATTTAAATGGCAAAATGCAAACCCTAGCCAAAAATCACAAAATGGACCAAATAAAAATATGTTCAGATTTTATGATTAAAAATAAGCTTACGTAAATTTTTTTATTTTTTTTGGATTAAAAGTAATATTAAAATAAAAATTACAAAGAAAAAATTCAAAATAAATTTCTCAAATTAAAATTCTAATAAAAAAATAGAAAATATGCTAAACCAAATTCAGAATCAAACTTTACATTATTTTATGAGTCTAGAATATTTTTTGTGGATTTTTTAGATCAAAGGAACTATTAAAATAAAAATAAACTTTGATCAATTAATTAATTAAACCTATGAATTTTTGGACCAATAAAAACATTTTCAAAAATAATCAAAAAAATACAAAAAGTTAGAAATATTATTTTGAATTTGTGATAATTTTTTCAGAATTTTTCAATCATTTTTTAGTAAGAAATAAAATTATAGAAATCAATTTATAAACCAAAATTCAAATGAATTAAAGGAATAAGCCAGCCAACCAGAGGAGGCCACGTAATCATCTTCAACCTCTGGCTAGGGCAAAAACGCGCGCCTGATCCAGTTCGTCCTCTCATTTTCCAGTCAACATAACATACTCAATTCTACACCATTTTCCATGAAATTTCGTGCAAATTCAAGCTAGCATTTCATACTTCACATTGCAAGTTGAATCAAAACAAATAATGAACCATGGATCAAGAACAGATCGTGCAAAAATGCCAAAAACTCACTTGAACAGAAAAAACAGATGCATCATTCATGCATATCTCATCAAATTAAAAGCTCTGAAGCTTCAAAAACACTTAATGGACTTCAAACAACATGAATATGAACTTAAATCTTACAATGCACGGCTAGAAATCAGAATTCAAAGTTGAGAATTCAAACCTTTGATAAAAAATGGATCTACTGTCTCCTTCACTCCAGTTGCAAACCAAGCCTCGATCTACAATCCTTATCACTTGGAGAAGAGAATGCAAGAAGAATTGACCAAAACGCGCAAGGGAGATGGAAGAATCGAAGAAAAATACAGAGCAACAAGCTATGGAGTTTCTGACTTTGATTGATGAAATGAAGCACCAACCCCGCTCACTGAGGCTTGCTTCTCAATATATAGAGCATCAGGAGGAGGGTAGGATAGGTTTTTTGCGCTAAAAGCTCTTGGAAAGAATGAAATCTTCTTTTGGCCCAAATCAAGTATGCACATGCAGCCTCCCAATCCCTCGTGCGAGGGCTTGCTTTTTACGTGCATTTTAGTCCATTTTACCTCAGGAAGAGATTAGCAACAAAATTAAGACTTAACTCCTTGTATTAAGCTAGTGTTGGTGATTAGGCAACTTCATGCCATTTTTTGCAAAACCACGAATTCCCTTTGTATTTGCCCACGCGCAGCTCAAGCTTTGGCATGATGGGCCTTGGTACATTGCATGTTGGTCATGGGCCATGTTTTAAGTGAAAAAAGGCCACAAATCAAGTTATCAACAATTTGCAATTTGCATGGCATGCATGAATTCAATGAAAAGCCTCAAAATTTCAAAGTCCACAACTTGCTCATACTTTTGAGTTTTGGCACAAATAAGCACAATTTGGAAAGGTCTTGAAAATATCTATAATCCCTTAGTTTTGAGTTTTTGAAATTAATCCATTAAGGTCCTTAAAATTTGGCTTGAAATTCACTAATTTTGGAAATGGCCTATAATTTTAGTGACTTCAAAAGACCATAACTCTTGACTCCTTGCCAATTTGGACATGAGACCAAAAGGAGGTGAAAGATCATTCTCTTAGCTTTCCAAGTATATTTCATTTGCATCTTCTTAATCAAGGGTGAATAAAATATTATTTTTTGAAATTAGGTCCTTATTTTATAAAATTAGTAACTTTTAGGGTTTCTTCAAGAACAAGTTTCAACCCAAACCTCAATCTCTTTGATCCAATGACCAAAATGGACTTGAAATATGAAAAGCACATCCTTGAATTGATGGTTGGCCAAAAATTCACTTAGTCAACCTTGACTTTGACTGATTTTGACCAAAATGACCATTTTGCCCCTCTGAACCAAATGATCCATTTCCCTTTAAAATTGATGATCAAAACTTCAAACATATGATCTTCCAAACATATAGAGACCATGTGTAGAGTTTTACTTCAAAATTCTCAAGAAATCTTGATGAAATCCCAAACCCTAGTTTTGTTCAACACATTAGAAGACTGATGAGTCATTTCCAAAACTCCAAATCCTCTGATGATCTTGACCAAATTCTTGTACAAAGACTTTTCAAATACTAACGAGATGTTGTAGCTTCCAAATTAAGACTTGTACATTGGCCAATAGCCTTTCTCAAACAAAACCCTAATTTGACTGGTGAATCCAAAGAGTGATTCTCCTTGTAACCAAACACAAATTCCAATCCTCTGTTGATCCAAAGAGATGTATAAAATGTCTTGAGCTATGCCATAACCTTTGAGCTTGAAAGATCCAGAGGTTTAGATAATAAGATTCTACTTGAACAACTTGTCAATGCAATCAACCTTCAAAGCTCGAGGAAGACTTGATAACTAAAGTATTTTGATCCCATCACAATGTATGAATGCAATGTACTATGATGTTCATGATGAAACATAAGCCTAAATCAAGAGGGTAAATTTTGGGGTGCAACAGGTAGGAATGGAAACAAGGGTTGTAACGGCTTAGTCAATAGGAGCACTTGCAGAGATGATTATGGGTACGGAGGTAACCTTTGGAGCAGCCACGGGTCCAAAAACAGCCTTTGGGGGGGGGCAATTTCTGGATAAAAGATCCTACCGCTTCGGGTAATTTTACTAGTTCCTGAAATATTGCTAATGTCAGAATCTTCTTCTTCGGAGTTTATCTCTTCGGCGACCGGCCCATCTTGTTTGATTCCATGGTAGTAAATGTCCCCACCGTAATTCCACAGCACAGTTTTGTCTGATTCATATGGGACTGGCCCAGGCATTGTGATTATTAGAGGAGTTGTTTTCGGAACCGATGTAATTCTAATGGGTCTTTTGGTGGAGACCCTGGAAGAATTGGTGGAAATGGTAATGATTGAAGCATCTTCAACAGGAATAGGTGAAACAAGAGTACTTTCAAACAAAATCTCTTTGTTATCCATCAGGCGCTGAATGCCTGTTTTCAACAAATGGCAATCAGTTCTTAAGGAAAAGCAGAGATGGAAAACTTCATTACAGCCCAGGAACACACCGGCTTTTAGTAAGTTTAATTTGATGGTTGGAAGTGGAGTCACAAGTTCATCAACTGTGGCAACAAACAAATCTTCTTGAATATCATTGGTGTTGTGACCATGTCTAGGCATAGGAGCAGAAATGACGTTTGGCTTCTCGGGCGCATCAAACTAAATTTCTTTTTCTTCAATGAGGTCTTGTATTTTGTTCTTCAAGGCCCAACAGTTATTAGTATCGTGACCAGGACTTTCGGAGTGATATGTGCAATGGGCATTGGGTGATAATAAGGAGATGTTGTATTGGGTTTTTTTGGAGCATCTTTCAAGGTTGCCAAGTTGGATTTCAAAAGATGTGGTAATACTTGAGACAAAGTCATGTTGATTCTGGTGAATTGCCTGTCTGGCCTCTCCATCCTTGGTTGATTATTTCTTTGTTGATTAGGCATATGCTTTGGAATCATAACAACCCCTACCATTGGTCGGCGTTCAGATCTCCCTCGGTTTCTTTGTGGATGTACAGAAGCTACCTCTTTCTTCCCAACAAAAGGCTTCCTTACAGCTGTAGAAGAAGATGAATCCTTCTGAATCTTTCCACTTTTTATAACGGCTTCCACCCTCTCTCCGATTAATATTAGTTTAGTAAAGCCTGTGGATGAGTTTCCGATCAGATGGTTGAAAAAGGGACCAGACAAAGTGCCTAAGAACATGTCCACCAATTTCCTTTCAGACAGAGGGGGTTGAACTCTTCCAGCCAAATCTCTCCATCTTTGGGCGTAATCCTTAAAACCATCATTGGAAACCATGGCCATACTCTGGAGTTGAGTACGGATAGGCGCCAAGTCGGTGTTGTATTGATATTGCTTGTAGAAAGTTGCGGCAAGATCTTCCCAATTATGGACGTTGGCTCCTTCTAGTTGGTAAAACCAGTCGAGTTGTGTTCCAGACAGACTATCCTGGAAAAAGTGCACCCATAAGTCTTTATTGGCGGTGTGGGGTTAGATTTTTCTTACATATGAGCGGAGATGCATCTTAGGGCATGACACTCCATCATATTTGGAAAATGTAGGCGCTTTGAATTTCGGAGGAATCATAATCCCCGAAACTAGTCCTAATTCCTCAAAGTCTAAGCCTGGCACCTTTTGTACTTCCATCGCGCTCAACCGCTCTTCAAGATGTCTGTATTTGTCATCCGCTGGAGGATATTGTTCCTCAGAGTAGTCTTCCTCTTCTTCTGATTCTGACGGGACCACTATTTCCTTACCTTTCCCTTCCTGACTGTCTTTTTCTCTAGAGGTGGTTGAAAAATTTAGAGTCCTTCTCGTCTACTCATGAAATCTTCTCCCCATGTTCAAGACTTCATTTCCCTTCTTTGTTTTATTTTTCCTCTCTTCAGCTAGAAGAGTCTTCAATTCTTCTTGCCCCTTGGCCAGGGTTACGAGCAACTGTTGAAACTGCGTGTTCTGAGTCTGGAGATCTTTCACTGTCTGTTCGAGATCCATCTTACTGAAATAAACAGTAGAGAGAGATGAGGAACCTTCGTTGCAAAAGACCTATTTATGTTATGATGAATGATATGTGCATATGCAATGTTTTCGTGGATTTCGAAGATTCAAGTTTGTTTTAGACAAAGAAGGAACACACGTTATATTAATAAGATAAAGTTTTAGTACATTAATTCCCTTTGGACAAAATAATACCAAACTCTAAGATAAAAAAGTAGTGCGCATCCTCTTTGGTGCAATGTAGGCGTTTAGAGTTCGCTCCTCCTGAAGTAGCCTAGTGAGTTCCAAAACCTTCTTCTCGATTGCGTAGAATTGGGCTTCGAAAGTATCTCACTTTCCTTTGAGTTGGATCTAATCCCTTTGTAGGTCTTCAAGAGATGTGGGCATGTCAGGATGTAGGATAGTGTATGGAACATCTCCTTCCTTGACAAGATCAACGATTACCGGGAGAATAGAGGGGTAAGGCATCATAAGACTTTGAGCACAGGTTCGTACCCATTTGAGGTAAGGCTCGAGAGGGATGGAATTCTTGTGCCCCAAAGTCTTGCTATCCACCTTGTTTAGCATCCTCCAAGCCCGGATAAATCTCAGGCAAAGACCTTGATCGTCGTTGTCGTAGTCGAATACCAAACCTTGAATCAGCATCTCGTGCGGGCCATCCCTTCGGGCGTAACCAAATTGTCTTAAGGCTAAGCAAGGGTTTTAGGTGATGCCTCCCCTAATGCCAAGTAGTGGGACATTAGGGAATTCTCCACAACGGTCAATAATGATAACTTTCTCTTTGGATCGGGAGCACCAATGAATGTCTGAATGTTTGAGCATCATTAATCTTTGTGACCACCTTAATCCTTGCTCATTCTTTAAGACTGTTTGGGGAATATGAGAAATAAACCATCTTGCCAGGAGAGGAGTGCAACATATAAGGACACCTCTTTTCCTCATTGTACGAGTGTGAAAAGAGTGTAGGATATCCCCTAGCAATGTAGGCACCAGGTCGCGTGACATGAAGATTTTGACGGTGCTCACATCTATGAGTTGGTCAGGATTGGGAAACAAGACCATCCCATAGATAAGAAGAGCCACAATTTCCTCAAAGGCTTGCAAGTCTAAGGAATTCCAACAACTTTGGGATTTCTCAAACAGGAACTTTGCTAAGAAGCCTTTGACACCACTTCTAGTTTCCCAATGAGTTATGACATCAGATGAGTGCAAGTGTAGAGCTTGAGAAATCTCTTCTGGATTTGGGTCTCTTTCCGTACCGTTAAAAGGTAGTTGATTGAGAACGGGAATTCTCAAGAGTTGGGAGAATTCTTCC
Source organism: Vicia faba (assembly GCA_948472305.1). Taxonomy (NCBI): domain Eukaryota; kingdom Viridiplantae; phylum Streptophyta; class Magnoliopsida; order Fabales; family Fabaceae; genus Vicia; species Vicia faba. Next base: position 1,334,261,974 of record OX451737.1, on the reverse strand, counting down.
AAAGTAGGCACAAGCTGATAGTCGGGAAACGTGAAGCAACAGTGTAAAGGATCAAAGAACTGAAAGAGCACCTTCATCATATCCTCATCTGTGTTGGAGGTGACCAAGTTGAGTAGACGACCACGTCTCTCGATGAAAGGAGAGTTCTCAGGGATCCGCGAAGCTAGCTCCTTCAGTTGTGGAGGGATCTTCACAAGGTTGACTTGGATAGTTTTCCTGCGAAGTGAATCCATTTCCTACAAAACAAGAACAAAGATGAATCCCCAAAATCCTTGAAATGTTTAGTGGATGTATATGATGCTTATGATGTCCATGATTTTATGTACAAGTATGTATATACAAAACAAACAAGTCCCTAGTTTAGGCTTGGATGGGGTTTTATAGGTAAGTACCCTCTTGAAGCTGGTTGGCTTAAACCTGTCCTAGTAATAGTAACCGGGTTCTAAGGAGCTCAATATCACTGGATTGTTTCCTTGATCATTGTTTCAGCTCAAACCTTTTTAATGGCGACCAAAGTATCCCAAGAAACCAACCCTCAATGAGTGTAGTATCGAGTATCTACCAACTTCGGATTGTACCAAAGTCGGTCATCTCACTACGTCCTAAAGGCCAAGTTGGTCATGTAAAGGTTCTAGAAGTTCATTAGTGCTTTGTGACATCACTCAGCGGCCCTGTATTCTCTTTGATTAACTCAAAGGCTACCGGTAATATGATACGGTGGGAGAACTGACTTGAGGTTTTGCGTTTGTGTTCGCAAATGTTTCGGTTTAGCAAAAGTCGCCACCGACTTTTTATTTTATCCAAAGGAAAGGTCAAAAAGCACAGGAAAGACCTTTGAGATGTTTTCTTGGGTTCGGGGGGTAGATTATGAAAAGGGAAGGTGCTAGCACCCTTTTCATCCATGGTTTTCCATGGGCTCTTAGTTAATTGTTTAGATCACTTGCTTTTGCTTTTCAATTGTTTGAAATGGTGCTTTGTGTGTGGTTTTGAAAAATGTTTTGAAAAGAGGCCTTGTCTAGGCAACCTTTGTAATGATTCTTGTTTGAATGTATACAAAGGTGTTTGTCTTTTGAAAAGATGTTTCAATGTTTGAAAGTTTTGTATTTGGGAAATGTTTTGAAATTGTGTGTTTTGAAAATAGCAAGGATGTTTGCAAATTTGATCAAGTAACTAGGAGTTGCCTACCCTAACTCAAAGATCTTTCCTACATATTTTTAACCCTTTTGACATTATTGTTTTACCATTGTATTTGGTAAACAAACTTGTGTTTGGATGTTAAACGGGACGGGCGTGGGTCATCGTATGACCATGATAGCAATAGTGCCAAGTATCTTAGCATGTTTAGGGATTAAGATCATTTTTTAGGCAACCTTTTGATAGTATCATTGAGGGACTAAGATCTTTTGTTTTGTTTTGTTTTGTTAAGATACCCAACATGCATACCATGGCCATTTGTTTAGGCAACCAAGTGAAGATATCTTAAGGGTGTTTGTGTGCAAGTGTGTTTTATTGCATGCATGATTTTATCTTGAATTAGGATTTTCTATTTCATTGATTTTATCTTGCCATACATATCCTAATTACTAGCATTTACATTTGAAAGCAATAAAAATGCGGAAATGTAAAATCCTACGCTATTACAATATTTAGGGGGTGGGGGATACACACTTGTACATGGGGATGGTTCAACGAGAAAAATAGATAAAAAGAGAAAATAACAAGGGGAAGAAAAAGAGAAAGAGAGAGAGGGCTAGCGCGCTGCTGAGAGGAAGTCAGAAGTTTTGACCCAGGTCTGTTGCAGAATATCAACCTGTTAGTGAAACTGTGTGAGTCAGAACTTCTGACTTTGGTGTGCTGCAAAACAGAAACCTGTTAGTGGGGAGGTCAGAAGTTCTGACTCCCATGCACTGCAAAACAAAAATCTGTTAGTGGGGAAGTCAGAAGTTCTGACCCTGCTGGAAACACAATAATTTTTAGAAGTTCTGATATTATTGATAGCAAAACAAGCCTCAGAAGTGTTGGTGTCAAAGTCAGAGCTTGGTTTCCCCCTGTGCTAGTCAGAACATCTGCAATTTTATTATTTTTCCATAAAACAGTAGGCATTCCTAGGACAGTCTCAGCAAGTGTCATAGCGTTTCAGAAGACAGAACCAAAAAGGTCACATGAAGGTTCTACACTGATTCACTTCCTACTTAAGCATTCAAAGGCATGAAAATCCTCAGAACACGTACAGCAGAAACATGATATCTACATTGTGTTTATTGAGCATGCAAAGCTGATGATGCTTAGCAGCGTGGTGAGAGTCAGCAGTTGCTTACCTTGCTGTTGAAAGAAAATCTATGAATTGGAGCTAGCTTTAGCTCTGATGGTGTTCTGGACAGGTTCTTTTTAGAATGGGTGGATGGAGAAGATATATGTATGTATGGTCAGAAACTGTATGGGCGTTCTCTAGTCAGGAAGCAAATTGGGTATCAATGAAGTTTGGAGGCTGGAAGTTCAAAGTTATTAAACACTAGGAATTTTGGCAGAGTTTCACAATGTTTTCTTGCTAGAGTTTTCTGTTCCTCTTCTAGCAATTTTTTTTCTAGATTTTTGACCTGGGCCTTTTTTAATGGATAATGGTGTCCTATTTATAGGCAAGGCTTTGTGAATTTTTAAACGTTAAATGGCGCCAATACTATGCAGTAGGTGTTAACTTGTTCTTGAAGGAAGTTTATGGAAAGTTGTGATAATGGAAAGTTTTTCAGCCTAGACTGGAACAGTAGGAGAAGATTAAGGGAAAGTGACGCCCATAGGCGAAAAATGGCACATAGATCCAAGCTTAACCTTGCACGAGGGTGTTGTTATGCTGCACGAGGAAAGGCCCTTTGGATAAATGTTCAAAAGTAGTTGTGAGCATTTAATGGGCATTAAATGGTGATGAGATTGGTCAAGACTAAGAGATCTTAGTGTGAGATTTGCATCATTACCTATATCCTGAGCCAGCAGTTCTGCTTTACCCAAAAAACAATGCAAACCAAACTCTGACCTTGGCCTCTTGCTGCCCCAGAAAATTTTGAGGGTTCTCTAGATTTTCCAGCATGTTCTTTTTGATCTGCCTCTGAAAACTCTGGACTTAGAGATTCTGCTTCAGTATTATACCCAATTTGCTGGTCCCATTACCTTCTAATCCCAGCACGTTCTAAAGGAGTTTCAGGCTTTGTTGCCTTCCTTGCATTTCTCTAGCAAATTCTGGCTGAACTTGCGTAATTGTTGAAAGAGCCATGTTCTGTTTAAAGATTACGTGCTGAACCATGTTTACAACCCCTAACTGAGTTGGTGTAACTGCTGAAGAACCAACTTCTGACTGAATGTTATGTGCTGAGCCAAGTTTGCAACTTCTGACCATTTCTGTCTGGAAGTTGGTTCAGAGGTTCTGAAGTGCCATTTTTCTTAAATACTTAGGAAATCTCAAGTACTTAGAAATTTGGTTTTTGAACCTTAGCTGGAATAAGCTTCTCATTTCAAGCATGTTTTGCTGAAATAAGATTTTTTTTTTGGGACTTGATTTTAATCAAGAGGTCAAGGTTTGGCCTTTCAGCGCAGATGACTATTTTGGTCTTGGGAGTGATCTTCATGAAAAATTTGTAATCCAAAGCTTGGGATTGAATGGGGAGTAAACCTGAGAAAAATGAGAGGGAAAATTTTGGGGTACAACAGCTTCCCCTGTTCAATCTTCTTGAACCTGAAGAGTTAGATTGGCGAGTTTGCCTTTCGTGACTCGAAGATAAAAGATGATTGGATACTAGAGTGCCCGTATATTTGCACTCGTCAAAATGTGGTCGAGGGAATGGGCTTAAGGATGCCATTTGGAGATGATTGAATCTTGCTGAAGATGGGCTTAAAGATGCCATCCAAGAATGTTGTTTGAATTGTAACTTATGGGTGAGCGTCAGAATGGTATCCGTGTCTGGAGCATCTCTGAGTTGGGGATCTGAATAAGCAATAGAATAGGATCCGTGTCTGGATCATCTATAAACTATTTTCTAAGCCTTGATTTTGAGTAAGCGATAGATTAACATCCTTGTCTGGAGCATCCCTAGGCTTTTTTCTGAGCTGAATCTGAACAAGCGATAAATTAGCATCCATATCTGGAGCATCTCTAAACTGTTTTCGTGATCCTTAAATTTGAATAAGCAATAGATTAGCATCCGTGTCTGGAGCATCCCTAGGTTGTTTTCTGAGCTGAATCTGAACAAGCGATAAATTAGCATCCATGTCTGGAGCATCCGTAAACTGTTTTCATGATCCTTGAATTTGAATAAGCAATAGATTAGCATTCGTGTCTGGAGCATCCCTAGGCTGTTTTCTGAGCTGAATCTGAACAAGAGATAGATTAGCATCCATGTCTGGAGCATCCGTAAACTATTTTAATGATCCTTGACTTTGAATAAGCCATATATTAGCATCCGTGTCTGGTGCATCTCTAGACTGTTTTCTGAGCTGAATCCGAACAAGAGATAGATTAACATCCATGTCTGGAGCATCCGTAAACTATTTTAATGATCCTTGACTTTGAATAAGCCATATATTAGCATCCGTGTCTGGTGCATCTCTAGACTGTTTTCTGATTGTATACTGGTAGCTTATTAATCTTATCCTGAAAAGGGTAAAATATTAGCTGAAACACAAAGTTATGTTGCATGAAATATATGATGCAATATATGTGTTTTATCAATGTTTATGATATATGGTTGTAATGTATGTGCATGTAAGCTGATTAGTTGTCTTGCTGAGGAAAATGAATCCTTGATAGCTGGACATAATAAAATCTTTGACTGCTGTCAGGGAAAATAAATCTTTGACCACTGCTGGAGATTCAAAATCTTTGACTGCTGAAGATGAGAAATCCTTGCTGACTGCTTGGGGATAGAGAATCCTTGGCAACTTCCGTGGGTATTTTACGATGAGAATCCTTACTCGGCTGGGCAATAAGGGAAACTCTGGAGATCTCTACTGAGAATCACGCAAAGGAAAACCTTGATCTGCTGGAGAATAAGGAAGACTCTGATGGCTTCTGCGGAGAAATGTGAATCTTCAATCTGCAAGTGGAGTTGAAAAATTCTGATGAATTCATGTTGGGTAGCAATGAAGACTCTGGAAATTTCACTGGGGAATTGAGAATGAGAATCTTTATTTTGTTGGGGAGTAAAAGCTCTGTGGGGAGTAGCTATACTGCTGGGGAGAACAGGAGCTTGGGTTGTATGCCAATCTACTGGGGACTTATCCTAGGTTGGGGGCAAGATAAAAGTTAACTGTTATCTGGTTAATTCTCTGGCTTTAAGGCAACTTGTTGTAGAATCTAGAGACGCTGAATGGTTTCCGTTGTGGATTGATAGTTTGGCTCCACTGGGGAAGACGGTTTTTAATATAACTCTCTGGGGAATTATCTGTTTTTAAAGAGAATCTCCGAGGAATTTGTAAGAAACTGGATGGTTTCCACTGGGGTTTAGGGGTTGAAGATTTGACTCCGTTGGGGAAGAAAGTTTCATCTTCACTGAGGATCTGTAATTCAAAGTTTTTCTCCGCTGGGGATTGGGAGTTTGAAAATTTAACTCTGATATGGATTTTGAAATTTAATTCCGCTGGGGATATGCATTTCAAGGTTTTAACTCCGCCGGGGACTTAGATGATGTACTGCAGAGGATTTCTCTTAGAATAGCCTAAAGACGTTTTCCTATACTTTCAACCTATCAGTAATTATTCTTTCGCGTTTCGTTTATTTGTAAACAATGATTATATTCAAATGCATATGCCCATTTAATAAATCATTGGACGTTTTCAAATAAAACACAAGTGTAAAAAAGAAAGAAAAAGAAAATAATTTTCTGCACTTTAAAGTATCTTTGTATTATCTTTGTGTAAGTATTTTGTACAAAGGAGACAAACATCCTAGTAAGAGAATGTTGTCATAAAAAATGAGAAAAATTTATACAAAGAAAGGTGGATATGTGTAAAATTCCATGGGGTTCCCATTCTGCTATAGCCTTCGTCACTCTGGATATCTTGTCCATTCGTTGCTTCGTCTGAAGATGACTGGATCGATCAGAAGCCAGGAGTTTGTCTGGTGAAGAGATTGTCCTTAAAGTGATTCGACGAGACATAGTCATACGCTTTAATTCCCTAACTTTTGCCTGGACCGCCCTTTTGGGTTTTCGATCCAACGGGAAACCCTTTTTTGCCCAAGTCGCCCTTTCGGATTTTCAACTTGCCGGGTGTACGGATTTTTTTTATTTATCCCTAACTTTTGCCTGAACCTCCATTTCGGGTTTTCGATTCACCGGGATGCCCATTTTTGCCCAAGTCGCCCTTTCAGGTTTTCAACTTGCCGGGTCATTTATGCGTAGTATCTTTTGACTATGTCTGTGTTCGCAGGGTGCGGCAGGTCATCACCGTCCATGGTGGTTAATATCATTGCCCCACCAGAAAAGATGTTTTTAATCACAAATGGTCCTTCGTAAGTAGGAGTCCATTTTCCCCTGGGATCACTTTGCGGCAAGATGATCCGCTTGATTACAAGGTCCCCGACTTGATATACCTGGCGCCTGACTTTCTTGTTGAAGGCCTTGATCATACGTTACTGATACGCCTGACCATGGCAGACAGCAGTAAGTAACTTTTCATCAATCAAGTTAAGTTGATCAAGCCGGGTCTGAATCCAATCGTCTTCACTCAAACCAGCATCTTTCATGATTCTCAAGGAGGGAATCTAAACCTCGATAGGTAAGACAACTTCCATACCGTATACCAAAGAATAGGGTGTTGCCCCAGTTGATGTTCGTGCCGTGGTACGGTACCCGTGTAGAGCAAACGGTAGCATCTCATGCCAGTCTTTGTAGGTGACTGTCATCTTTTGAATGATCTTCTTGATGTTTTTGTTCGCAGCTTCGACAACATCGCTCATCTTTGGCCGATAGGGATATGAATTGTGATGTTGAATTTGGAACTGCTTGCACAAGGCGGTAATCATGGTATTGTTCAAATTTGTACCGTTGTCAATGATAATCCTATCGGGGATACCGTACTGACATATAAGGTTCTGCTTGATGAAGCGGGCAATAACATTATTTGTAACGGATGCGAAAGTAGCTGCTTCAACCCACTTGGTAAAGTAATCAATGGCTACCAAGATGAAGCGGTGTCCATTGGATGTTGTAGGCTTGATCTCTCCAATCATGTCGATTCCCCACATAGAGAATGGCCAAGGAGCTGTTAGGACATTGAGAGTAACTGGAGGAATATGTACCATGTCAGCATAGATTTGGCATTTGTGACAAGTACGAGAATGTTGATGACAATCAGCTTCCATGGTAGACCAGTAGTAGCCTGCCCGTAGAATCTTTTTAGTCATCGTATGACCGCTCGAGTGGGTGCTAAATGTACCATTGTGCAATGCGGCCATGATCTGCTCAGCTTCAACCTTGTCCACACAATGGAGCAGAACGCAATCATGATTGCGCTTGTATAGGATACCATTTCTTAGGAAGAACTTTTCCGCGAACCTTCTTAAGAACTTTTTATCGTTGACTGAAGCTCCTTCAGGGTATTCTTGTGCTTCGAGATACCTTTTGACGTCATGAAACCAAGGTCGGTCCACTACCTCTTCGGTATTAATCTCGTGACAATGTGCAGGTTCATCCATCCGTTCAATGGTGATTTGAGGAGCCTCATTATCCCAGTTAAGTTTAAACATGTATGACATTGTAGCTAGCGTATCTGCTAGCTGATTCTCTTCTCGCGGGAAGTGCTCTAAGGTAATCTTCTCGAAGTGTGGTAACAATGTCAGTACATGTTCTTTGTAAGGGATGAGGTTTGGATGTTTAGTATCCCACTCTCCTTTGATTTGACTGATAACCAAAGCTGAGTCCCCAAATACAATCAAAGATTTGATTCCCAAGTCAATAGCGGCCTTGGTGCAGCTGAAGCAGAGTCTAGCAGTGAAAGGTGTATGGCAACCTTCTGGAGAGATAAGTGTCGCACCGATACCTTTGCCAAGTGTGTTGGAGGCACCATCAAAGTACAGAGTCCATCAGGATTCTTGTTCAGGTCCGTCATACGGTCTATTTTCTTCAATGTTGCTCAAAGTCATGATATCCTCGTCGGGAAAGTCGAACCTCGTGGATTGGTAATCTTCGACAGCTTGATGGGCCAGATGATCGGCTAGCACACTCCCCTTTATAGCTTTTTGGGTTGTGTACTGTATATCATATTCAGTGAGGATCATCTGCCATCTAGCGATTCTTTCGGATAGAGCAGGCTTCTCGAAGATGTACTTGATCGGATCTATCTTAGAGATCAGTAAAGTGGTATGTGTCAACATATACTGCCTTAGCCGGCGAGCAGCCCATACCAAAGCGCAACAAGTTTTCTCGAGCAGTGAGTAGCGAGTCTCATAGTCGGTAAACTTTTTTCTAAGGTAATAAATGGCATGCTCTTTTCGGCCAGACTCGTCATGTTGGCCCAATACGCACCCCATTGAATTCTCCAGGACAGTCAGATACATGATTAACAACCTTCCTTCGACGGGTGACATCAAGATAGGAGGTTCCAACAAATACTCCTTGATTTTATCGAAAGTAACTTGACAGTCATCATTCCATTTAACCACCTGGTCTTTCTTCAACAGCTTGAAGATTGGCTCACAGGTAGATGTTAGGTGAGAAATGAACCTTGCAATGTAGTTTAGGCGTCCCAGGAAACCTCTGACCTCCTTCTCAGTGCAAGGGGAAGGCATTTCTTGTATAGCTTTGACTTTGGCAGGATCAACCTCAATGCCTTTGTTGCTGACGATGAATCCCAAAAGTTTACCGGACCTGAATCCGAAAGTGAACTTGTTAGGGTTCAGTCTGAGCTTGTACTCTTTCAATCTGACAAACAGCTTTTGCAGATGGTTGAGGTGTTCTTCTTCAGTTTGTGAACGGGCTATCATGTCGTCTATGTAGACTTCTATCTCATGATGTATCATATCATGAAACAAAGCCACCATGGCACGTTGATAGGTTGCCCCGACATTCTTCAGTCCGAATGGCATCACTTTATAACAGAACGTACCCCACTGGGTAATAAAAGTAGTTTTCTCCATGTCTTCAGGGGCCATTTTGATCTGGTTGTACCCTGAAAATCCATCCATGAAAGAAAATACCTTATGCTAAGCTGTATTGTCAACCAAGATGTCAATGTGCGGTAGTGGAAAGTCATCTTTAGGGCTAGCCCTGTTTAAGTCTCTGTAATCCACGCACATTTTGACTTTGCCGTCCTTCTTAGGCACGGGCACAATGTTAGAAACCCGTTATGGATAGGAAGTAACAGCAAGAAAGCCAGCATTGAACTGCTTCATCACTTCAGCTTTGATCTTTTCAGACATGTCGGACCTCATTCGGCGGACTTTCTGTTTGATTGGTGGACAGTCTTCTCTTGTAGGGAGACGGTGAACCACAATATCTGTATCCAGTCGCGGCATGTCTTCGTAGTACCAGGCGAAGATCTCAACATATTCATTCAACAGCTGAACTAAATGTTCCTTGACATTTGGCTCAAGGTTGGCACCCACTTTAACTTCATTTCTGTCTTCCTCTGTTCCCAAGTTGATGGTCTCTAACAACTCCTCGTGAGGTAAAATAGCCATTTCTTCTTGTTGCAGCAATCTAGCCAACTCTCCAGGCACTTCACAGTCTTCATCACCTTCGTATTCGGCATGATTAACCAGATCTTCAGAGTCACTGAAGGCCATAGCAGAATTGTTACACATGGAATCCGGAGTGGATGGGTACCTGCATTTTGTGAGTGTGGGTGTGTGTAAGGGGTAGCCACCTTTAAACAAATAAAATGTAAAAAGAAAAGACAATGAACACAAAAGTTTATATATGAAAACGTCCATGATTCATTAAAATGGCATATGAAGATGAAAAATCAAGCCCTTACAAATGGACCTATATGCCTCGGGTAAAGCATAAGGCAAAAAGTGTATGAATTGTTTAAGAATTATTACAGACCAACAGAAAATGTTCGAAAGATAAATTACTGATTGATGAAAGTAATGGGAACAAAATCCTTTGCCTCCCAATTGCATTGTCCTCCTTCAACGGTTGGAAAGATCCAGTCTTTAAAGTTTCTCTCATCTTCACCATCCTCCAAAGCAAGAACTCCATGATGGGTGATCTTCAATGGTGGCCCTCCAGCCCGGGAGCGACGCACAACCTTCTGACTAGCAGCAGTGAAACACAAGCCGAACTTATCTGTCTTGTAAGGAAAATCTGGCAGTTGACCCCATACTGTGCTTCCTCCTTCCTCAATCACAGCCTTCGCATCTTTAAAGGATGACATCCGGGACACATGTTTGGTAATGATGGGTACAAAAATCATTGTCTTGGCTACCGCAATTTCAGGAGAAACCTCTTCAAAGTGCTGAAAGGGGGTATCGATGAATTCACCATCTAATTCAACATAGCGGAATGAATTCAGATGGCTTATCATATACTCCTCCTCGCCACGAACTGTCATAATTTTTCCCTGGACAGGGTACTTAAGCTTCTGATGCAGAGTAGATGTAACGGCTCCAGCATGATGAATCCAGGGCCTTCCTAACAAGCAAGAGTAGGAGGGACAGATGTCCATGACATAAAATATGGAGTGGAAAGTTGCAGTACCCACTTTAATCAGGATGTCCACCTCCCCATGGACCATCCGCTTAGAACCATCAAATGCTCTTACAATGATGTTGCTAGGCTTCAAAATTAGACCTTCACAATCTAGTCTATCCAATGCTTTCTTTGGTAAGACATTTAAAGACGACCCGGTATCAAACAGAACGTGAGCCAAAGTAGTCCCTCTGCATTCCACTGAGATATGCAGCGCGTCATTATGCTTTCTCCCCTTAGATGTTAAATTGGCATCGGAGAAGCCAAGACCGTTGTCAGCTGTTAGGCTAGCTACACACTCCTGGAACTGGTCTGCGGAGGTTTCCTGAGGCACATGGGCCGTCTTCAAGAACTTGATCAAAGCTTTGGCATGAGCTTCGGAACAAAGCAATAAGGCCAGCATAGAGATTTTTGAAGGGGTTTGCCCCAGTTGTTCTACGACATCATAGTCACTTTTCTTAATTATTTTTAAAATCTCCTCCATTTCCTTTTGAGTGGTCTCGGGTATGACCAAAGGCTGAGCCCTCGTCTTGAAGGGCGCTTCTTGGATCCCCTTACCTTTATCAGCAACAACAGCAGAGGGTACAACTACGGGAGTAACAATTTCTTTAATCACTGGAGTTCTCGTAGATATGTTGACTGGCACAAGAGTAACCTTAGGAGCACTTGAGGGTCCGAAGATTGCCCTTGGAGGAGCAATCTCCGGAGAGAAAATTCTTCTACTGCGGGTGATTTTACTCGTCCCAGCAATATTTCCTATGTCAGGATTCTCTTCATCGGAACTTTCTTCAACTGATTCAATCTGCTTAACACCGTGGTAGAAGATCTCTCCTCCATAATTCCACGATATTGTCTTGTTGGACTTGTATGGGATAGGCCCCGACATAGTTATCTTCAGAGGTACAATCTTTGGATCGAGTGTATTCTTAAAAGGTATTTTGGAGACCTTGGAAAGACTGGAGGAAATGGTAATTATAGCAACATCTTTGACAGGAGTTGGAGTAACAGTCTCAAAGAGGATTTCTTGATTATCCATTAGGCGTTGGATGCCTAACTTCAACATCGGACAGTCGAATTGTAAGGACGAACAACGGTAGCAATCTTTTTCATAGCCCGGTAAAATCCAGGCTTTCAACAGATTCATCTTGATTATTGGTAATGGAGTCATTAAGTCATCAACAATGGCAACATAAAGATTCTCTTCAATAGCATAGGCGTTGTGGCCGTGCTTTGGCATTGGGGCAGAGATCACATTCAGATTCTCGGGGGCGTTGAATTCCACTTCCTTGGCATCTATTAAATCTTGAATCTTATTCCTGAGGGCCTAACAATTGTTGGTGTCGTGCCCCAGGCTATCCGAATGATAAGCACATTTAGCATTGGGATGGTAGTGTGGTGACGAGGTGTTAGGGTTTTTAGGGGCCTCCCTTAAACTTGCAAGGTTTAACCTCAGTAGATGAGGGAGAATCTGAGCAGGTGTCATGTTTATCCGGGTATATAGTCGTTGTGGTCTTTCCACCCTTTGCGGGTTGGTCCTGGGTTGATCATTCCTTGGTTGATTGTTTCTAGGCTGATCAGATGCGGATTTCTGAATCATTATGGCCCCTACCGCTGGCCGACGCTCCACTCTTCCATGACCTCTTTGGGAGTAAACAGCTGAGACTTCTTTCTTGGATGGAAAGGTCTTCTTAATAGCAGCGGAAGCAGATGCATCCTTTTAAATTTTACCGCTCGTGATTCCAGCTTCAACTCTTTCACCAGTCAGAATTAACTCGGTGAACCCCGCAGATGAACTCTCGATCAAGTGATTAAAGAATTGACCTGACAGGGTCCCCAAAAACATATCCACAAGCTCCCTCTCAGACAATGGTGGCTGCACCCTTCCATCCAAGTCCCTCCATTTTTGGGCATACTCCTTAAAGCCTTCATTAGAGACCATACCCATACTCTGTAATTGAGTACGAGTAGGTGCTAAGTTCGTATTATATTGATATTGTCTGTAGAAGGCAGTAGCCAAATCCTCCCAATTATGCACATTAGATCTTTCAAGCTGGTAGAACCAATCCAAGTGCGTACCCGACAAACTATCTTGAAAAAAGTGGACCCACAGATCCTTATCAGAAGAATGAGGTTGGATTTTTCTGACGTAAGACCGTAGGTGCATCTTCGGACAAGACAAACCATCGTATTTAGAAAATGTAGGCACCTTGAATTTAGGGGGAATCACAATCCTAGCAACCAACCCTAGCTCCACGAAGTCCAGCCCAGGCACTCTTTGTACCTCCATAGCTGTCAGACGCTCTTCTAGATTTTTGTACTTGTCGTCTGCAGGAGGGTACTGCTACTCAGAGTAGTCTTCATCCTCTTCTTCTTCTTCTTCCTCAGACTCGGAGGGAACTGCAGCTCCATTTCCCTTTCCTACCCCTTCATCAGATGTTGAGGGGAAATCCAGGACCCTTCTAGCTTGGTTCTCAAATCTTCTTCCCATAGTAGCCACACCAACTCTTTTCTTTTTCTTTTTCTCCTTTTCTTTTTCCTTTTCCTTTTCCAGCAGTGCTTTAAGATCCTCCTGACCCTTTGTCAAGGTCATGAGTAGTTGTTAGAACTGTGAATTCTGCGCTTGTAGGTCTTTGATCGTCTGCTCTATATCCATCTTGCTAAAATAAACAGCAGAGAGATAAGAAAACCTGGTGTGAAGACCTGCTTATGCATATGATGAATGAAATGTATTCATGTAATGCATTCAAGGATTCATAAATTCAACTTTGTTGTAAACAAAAAAAGAATGCACGTCATATTAATAAGATAGAATTGTTAGTACATAAATGTCCCATGGGCAAGATAATACAAAATTCTAAGGCAAACAGACGTTGTGCATCCTCTTTGGTGCGATGTAGGTGTTGAGAGTCTGCTCTTCATGGAGTCGACGAGTAAGTTCCAAAACCTTCTTCTCACTGGCGTAGAAGCTGGCTTTAAAAGTGTTTCGTTCTTCCTTGAGATGTATCTAACTCTTTTGCAAATCTTCCAATGATGTTGGCATGTCAGGATGTAGGAGGGTGTATGGAACCTCTCCTTCTATAACAGGCTCTTTGATCACAGGGAGAATGTAGGGGTAAGGCATCATAAGACTCTGGGCGCGGGTTCGTACCCACTTGAGGTAAGGCTCAAGGGGGATGGAATTCTTGTGTCCCAGGGTCTTACTGTCTACCTTGTTGGGCATCCTCCAAGCTCAGATAAACCTTTGTCGAAGTCCTTGAGCATCGTTGTCGAAGTCAAAAACCAAGTCTGGAATCAGCATGTCATGAGGGTAATCCCTTCGGGCATACCCAAATTGTCTCAAAGCCAAGCAGGGGTTGTAGGTAATGCCTCCCCTAATGCCAAGTAGTGGGACATTAGGGAATTCCCCACAACGATCAATGATGATGATATTTTCTCTGGACTGAGAACACCAATGAACATCAGAATGGGTAAGAGTCATCAACCGTTGTGATCACCTCAAGCCTTGCTCATTCTTCAAGACTGATTGGGGAAGGTGAGAAATAAACCACCTTTCTAGAAGAGGAGTACAACACATGAGAACACCTATTTTCCTCATTGTTCGTGTGTGAAATGAGTGGAGGATATCCCCAAGCAATGTAGGCACAGGATTTCGAGATATGAAAATCTTGACAGCATTCACATCTATAAGCTGGTCAGGGTTTGGGAACAAGACCAACCCATAGATGAGAAGTGCTACAATCTCCTCAAAAGCTTGCAGATCTAGAGAATTCCAGCAGTCTTGTGCTTTCTCAAACAGAAACTTTGCCAAGAAACCCTTGACACCACTTATGGTTTCCCAATGACCTTTGATATCAGATGGTTGCAAGTGTAAGGCTTGAGCAACATCTTCAGGCTTTGGTTCTCTTTCCGTACCGTTATAGGGTAGTTGATGGAGAATAGGAATCCTTAGGAGTTGAGAAAATTCCTCCAAAGTAGGCACTAGTTGGTAATCAGGAAATGTGAAGCAGTGGTGTAAGGGGTCAAAGAACTGGAAGAGAACTTTCACCATGTCTTCTTCAATGTTGGAGTTGACCAAGCTGAGAAGTCTACCATGTCTTTCAGTGAAGGGAGAATTCTCTGGAATCTTGGAAGCAAACTCCTTGAGCTGAGGAGGGACTCTCACAAGGTGGACTTGGATTGTTTTCCTGCGGAGTAATTCCATGACCTACAAAATAGGACCAAAGATGAAAATCCAAACCCTTGAAATGGTTAGTGGATGCATATGATGCTTTATGATGTTCATGATGTATGCACAAGTATATGTATAAGCAAGTCACACAAGTTCCTAGTTTCAGGCTTGCATGGGGTTTCATAGGTAGGTACCCTCTTGAAGTTTAGTTGGCTCACCTGTCCTATAAATAGTAACCTGGTTCTAAGGAGCTCAATATCACTGGATTATTTTTTGTGTTCACTGTTTCAGTTTATCCACTTAACTGGCGACCGAAATATTCCAAGAAAACAAACCTCAATGAGTGTAGTATCGAGTATCTACCAACTTTGGACTGTACCAAAGCCGATCATCTCACTACCCCTAATAAGGCCAAGATGGTCAAGTAAAGGTTCTAAAAGTCCATTAGTGCTTCATGACATCACTCAGCGGCCCCGTATTCTCTTTGATTGACTCAAAGGCTACCGGTACCCACAAATATGTCGCACTAATTTAGCTATTGCTTCAACCATGTCAGTATACCCTGCACAGTTTCCACAATGTATTGCTATTTACCTATGAATGTTTCCCAAATCCGGGTAGAGGATTTCAAACCCAAACAAAAGAACCAAGTGTAAAGCAATCAAAGCAAACAAGGTAAGCATGTAAAGGTGATCTAAACCCTAAGTTAACCCCACTTTTAGATTGTTCCCCAGCAGAGTCGCCAGTTCTGTGATACGGTGGGAGAACTGACTTGAGGTTTTGCATTTGTGTTCGCAAATGTTTCGGTTTAGCAAGAGTCTCCACCGACTTTTTATTTTATCCAAAGGAAAGGTCAAAAAGCACAGGAAAGACCTTTGAGATGTTTTCTTGGGTTCGGGGGGTAGATTATGAAAAGGTAAGGTGCTAGCACCCTTTTCATCCATGGTTTTCCATGGGCTCTTAGTTACTTGTTTAGATCACTTGCTTTTGTTTTTCAATTGTTTGAAATGGTGCTTTGTGTGTGGTTTTGAAAAATGTTTTGAAAAGAGGCCTTGTCTAGGAAACCTTTGTAATGATTCTTGTTTGAATGTATACAAAGGTGTTTGTCTTTTGAAAAGATGTTTCAATGTTTGAAAGTTTTGTATTTGGGAAATGTTTTGAAATTGTGTGTTTTGAAAATAGCAAGGATGTTTGCAAATTTGATCAAGTAACTAGGAGTTGTCTACCCTAACTCAAAGATCTTTCCTACACATTTTTAACCCTTTTACATTGTTGTTTTACCATTGTATTTGGTAAACAAACTTGTGTATGGATGTTAAACGGGACGGGCGTGGGTCATCGTATGACCATGATAGCAATAGTGCCAAGTATCTTAGCATGTTTAGGGATCAAGATCATTTTTTAGGCAACCTTTTGATAGCATCATCGAGGGACTATGATCTTTTGTTTTGTTTTGTTTTGTCAAGATACCTAGCATGCATACCATGGCCATTTGTGTGCAAGTGTGTTTTATTGCATGCATGATTTTATCTTGAATTAGGATTTTCTATTTCATTGATTTTATCTTGCCATACATATCCTAATTACTAGCATTTACATTTGAAAGCAATAAAAATGCGGAAATGTAAAATCCTACGCTATTACAATATTTAGGGGGTGGGGGATACACACTTGTACATGGGGATGGTTCAACGAGAAAAATAGATAAAAAGAGAAAATAAAAAGGGGAAGAAAAAGAGAAAGAGAGAGAGGGCTAGCGCGCTGCTGAGAGGAAGTCAGAAGTTCTGACCCAGGTCTGCTGCAGAATATCAACCTGTTAGTGAAACTGTGTGAGTCAAAACTTCTGACTTTGGTGCGCTGCAAAACAGAAACCTGTTAGTGGGGAGGTCAGAAGTTCTGACTCCCATGCGCTGCAAAACAAAAATCTGTTAGTGGGGAAGTCAGAAGTTCTGACCCTGCTGGAAACAGAATAATTTTCAGAAGTTCTGATATTATTGATAGCAAAACAGGCCTCAGAAGTGTTGGCGTCAAAGTCAGAGCTTGGTTTCCCCCTGTGCTAGTCAGAACATCTGCAATTTTATTATTTTTCCACAAAATAGAAGGCATGCCTAGGACAGTCTCAGCAAGTGTCATAGCATTTCAGAAGACAGAACCAAAAAGGTCACATGAAGGTTCTACACTGATTCACTTCCTACTTAAGCATTCAAAGGCATGAAAATCCTCAGAACACGTACAACAACAACATGATATCTACATTGTGTTTATTGAGCATGCAAAGCTGATGATGCTTAGCAGCGTGGTGAGAGTCCGCAGGTGCTTACCTTGCTGTTGGAAGAAAATCTGTGAATTGGAGCTAGCTTTAGCTCTGATGGTGTTCTGGACAGATTCTTTTTAGAATGGATGGATGGAGAAGATATATGTATGTATGGTCAGAAACTGTATGGGTGTTCTCTAGTCAGGAAGCAAATTGGGTATCGATGAAGTTTGGAGGCAGGAAGTTCAAAGTTATGAAACACTAGGAATTTTGGCAGTGTTTCACAATGTTTTCTTGCTAGAGTTTTTTGTTCCTCTTCTAGCAATTTTTTTCTGGATTTTTGTCCGGGGCCTTTTTTAATGGACAATGGTGTCCTATTTATAGGCAAGGCTTTGTGAATTTTTAAACGTTAAATGGCACCAGTACTATGCAGTAGGTGTTAACTTGTTCTTGAAGGAAGTTTATGGAAAGTTGTGATAATGGACAGTTTTTCAGCCTAGACTAGAACAGTAGGCGAAGATTAAGGGAAAGTGACGCCCATAGGCGAAAAGTGGCACATATATCCAAGCTTAACCTTGCACGAGGGTGTTGTTATGATGCACGTGGAAAGGCCCTTTGGATAAATGTTCAAAAGCAGTTGTGAGCATTTAATGGGCATTAAATGGTGATGAGATTGGTCAAGACTAAGAGATCTTAGTGTGAGATTTGCATCATTACCTATATCCTGAGCCAGCAGTTCTGCTTTACCCAAAAAACAATGCAAACCAAACTTTGTCCTTGGCCTCTTGCTGCCCCAGCAAATTTTGAGGGTTCTCTAGATTTTCCAGCATGTTTTTGATCTGCCTCTGAAAACTCTGGACTTAGAGATTCTGCTTCAGTATTATACCCAATCTACTGGTCCCATTACCTTCTAATCCCAGCACGTTCTGAAGGAGTTTTAGGCTTTGTTGCCTTCCTTGCATTTCTCTAGCAAATTCTGGCTGAACTTGCGTAATTGTTGAAAGAGCCATGTTCTGTTTAAAGATTACGTGTTGAACCATGTTTACAACCCCTAACTGAGTTGGTGTAACTGCTGAAGAACCAACTTCTGACTGAATGTTATGTGCTGAGGCAAGTTTGCAACTTCTGACCATTTCTGCCTGGAGGTTGGTTCAGAGGTTCTGAAGTGCCATTTTTCTTAAATACTTAGAAAATCTCAAGTACTTAGAAATTTGGTTTTTGAACCTTAGCTGGAATACGCTTCTCATTTCAAGCATGTTTTGCAGAAATAAGATTTTTTTTGGGACTTGATTTTAATCAAGAGGTCAAGGTTTGGCGTTTCAGCGCAGATGATTGTTTTGGTCTTGGGAGTGATCTTCATGAAAAATTTGTAATCCAAAGCTTGGGATTGAATGGGGAGTAAACCTGACAAAAATGAGAGGGAAAATTTTGGGGTACAACAGGTACCCACAAATATGTCGCACTAACATAGATATTGCTTAGACCATGTCAGTATACCACACACAGTTTCCACAACGTATTGCTACTTACCTATAATGTATCCCAAATCCGGGTAGAGGATTTCAAACCCAAACAAGGAACCAAATCCTAAAGCATACAAGTCAAACAATGTAAGCAAATAAATGTGATATATCCCTAAGGTAACCCCACTTTTAAAATACTCCCCAGCAGAGTCGTCAGTTCTGTGATACGGTGGGAGAATTGACTTGAGGTTTTGCATTTGTGTTTGCAAATGTTGCGGTTTAGCAAGAGTCGCCACCGACTTTTCTTTTATCCAAAAGGGAAAAGTGAAAAAGTACAGGAAAGACCTTTAGAGATGTTCTTGAGTTCTGGGGGTAGATTATGAAAAG
This sequence comes from Vicia faba, assembly GCA_948472305.1. NCBI lineage: Eukaryota > Viridiplantae > Streptophyta > Magnoliopsida > Fabales > Fabaceae > Vicia > Vicia faba. Next base: position 1,334,243,026 of record OX451737.1, on the reverse strand, counting down.
GGAAGGTATTAGCACCCTTTTCATCCATGGTTTTCTATGGGCTCTTAGTTACTTGCTAGATCACTTGCTTTTGTTTGAAATTGTGCTTTGTGTGGTTTTGAAAATATTTTGTAAAATAGGCCTTTGTTTAGGCAATCTTTGTAATGATTCTCGTTCATAAGAATGTATACAAAGATGTTTGTCTTTTTGAAAATGTTTTCAATGTTTTGTAAGATGTTTGGAAATGTGTGTGTTTGTTTTGAAAATAGCAAGGATATTTGTTTTGAGAGTGAGCAAGTAACTAAAAGTAATCTACCTACTCAAAAGGTCTTAGATTTTCTTTTCCTCCTCCTTTAGATGTTGCTATCTTACCATTGATTTGGTAAGAAGCCCCATCGTTGGATGTGAAGGGACGAGCGTTGGGTCATCGTATGACCATGATAGCAATGTTGTGAGATGACTTAGCACTTTTCTTTTAGGGACTAAGATCATTTTGAAAGGCAACTTTGATAGCGTCATCGAGGGACTATGATCTTGTATTTCAAGATTTGTTTATGCTAAGACATCCCACATGCATAACATGGCCATTTTTGTAAGGCAACAAGTGAGATTACCCTAAGGGTGCATGTGTGCAAGTGTGTTTGATTGCATGCATTTGTCTTTAATTTTTTGGTGCTCTACTTGTTGGTTTTACCTTGCCATACACGCCTAATTACTAGCATTTACATTTGAAAGCGATAAATTGCAGAAATGTAAAGTCCTATGCTATTATAACATTTAGGGGATGGGGTGTACAAGTTTATGAATGGGGATTGCAAGTAAAATAAGCCCTAAATTACTATTACAACTATATTGAAATGCATAAGAATGTACAAGAAAATGTGAAACAAACTTGTTTTGTTTTAAGAAAATATTTTGGTCTTTTGTTTTAAGAAATAAAATAAAGTGTGAAGGAAATACTTTTGATGTTTGCTGATTAATGGAATGGAGAGTGATAGAAAAAATAATGAAAAAAGGAAAAAAGGAATCAGCGTGTTGCTGATAAAAATGAAGTCAGAGGTTCTGACCCTGGCACGCTGCAAAAGAGAAACCTATTAGTGAAAATGTATAAGGTCAGAAGTTCTGAACCCACTGGGAACACAGTAGTTTTCAGAAGTTTTGATATTACTGGTAACAAAACAGACTCCAGAAATGTTGGCGCCACTGACAGAACTTGGTCTCTCTCTATGCTAGTCAGAACATCTGTAATTTGGTTATTTCTCCATAAAACAGAAAACATGCATAGAACATTTATAGCAGGTGTCATGGGGTTTCAGAAAATAAGAAATATCAGAACTATAAATCAGAGGCAAGCATGTATTTGCTAATCCTAACTCTGAGTTCTAGTTTCTTCAAGAAGTTCTGAACTGATTTATTCTCTACTTAAGCAGGCAGGTGCATGAAATCTCAGAATATGTACAACATCAGAAACATGATATCTACATTGTATTTTAGAGCATGTAAATCTGGTAATGCTTAAGTAATATGGTGAGGGTCAGCAGAAACTTACCTTGCAGCTGGAAGAAGTTCTGTGAACCAAAGTTAACCTCAACTCTGATGATGCTCTGAACAACTTCTTCACGTACTCAGTAAGCTGGAAGTTTTCAACTTCTGGGGATGGCAAGGAGGTGATGCTCTGATTTCTTTGAGTGGATGGATGGAGGGTGTATAGTAGTATGAACACAGAAGTTTAGGAAATTTCCAACGTGTGGATCAGAAACTGTGTGAATGGTTTTTAGTGAAGAAATATTTGAGAACAAGTGGATTTTTGAATGCAAGGAATCAAAAGTTAACAAGGTTTTATTTGTTGTGTTTACAGTTCTTAGAACTCTTGGAATTTTGGAAGGGATTCAAGGCTTTTCTTTCTCAAATTTTTGACCTCTTTCACAATTTTTTTCTGGACCCCTTCTCTGTGACCAATGGTGTTCTATTTATAGGCAAAGTTTTATGGGTTTGAAATGTCAAGTAGCGCCAACATCATTTGCTAGATGCTGACTTGCTCTTGAAGCAAGTTCAAAAAAGGTGTGATAGTTGACAGTTTTTAGCCTAGGCAGGATTAGCAAGCAGGGATTAAGGAAAAGTGAACCCACAAGCAAAAAGTAGCGCATTGACCCTTACCTAATTCTGTACAAAAGTATTTCTACACTACACGTGGAGAGATCCTTTGGACAAAGACTCAAAAGTGGTTGTGAGCATTAATGGGCATTAAATGTTGATGAGATTTGTCAAAATCAGAAATCCTGTAATATGAGATTTTTCATCATTGCTTAATTTTGGATCAGAAGTTCCATTTCAGCGTAGTCTAGAACAAAACACCCTACATCTGATCTTAGTATCCTGTTGCCTCAGCAAACTCTGAAGGATTCCCCAGGCTTTCCAGTAACCTTCTTTGATTTACCTTTGAAAACTCTGGATTAGAAGTTTTGCTTCAGCGTAGCATCCAATCTTCTGATCCTCTTACCTTCTAGCTCCAACATGTTCTGTAGGAGCTTTCAGGCTTCGTATTACGCTTTATTACCTTCTTTGTATTACCCTAGCAAACTCTGATTGAACTTGCGTAGATGCTGAAGAGCCATGTTCTGACTGAAGACTATGTGCTGAACCATGTTTACAACTTTTGACTGCACCTGCCTGGAGGCTGGCTCAGAAGTTCTGAAGTGTCATTTTTCTTAAATACTTAGAAAAAATCCCAAGTATTTAGAAATTTGGCTTTTCCATAGTAAATTTGACTTTTGAACTTTTTGATGATACAAACTTCATATTTCAACATGTCTTGATGAAATATGATTTCAGAGATTTGATTTTGATCCAAAAGTCAAAGTTTGACCTTTTAATATGAAAATGACTATTTTTCCCTTGCAGGCGACTTTCTTGAAAAAATTATAGTTCAAAGTTTGGAAACTTGATAGAAGTAAACTTTGAGGATCCAGGGTGATTCCTGGAGAAGAGAGAGGGCAAATTTTGGGGTACAACAGGAGCTTACAAGGAAACTTCATGAAGAACAAAGCTTGAATACCTACATTGCACCAAAGAGGATGCGTTCGACCTTTTTGTCTTAGGAATTTATTTTGTAAGCCAAAGAGGCACGTTGTAACCATTTTGAACTTATTAATGCAATTTGATGTTTGTTCGTTCTTTGTCTAGACAAATTTAAATTTTATAAATCCTTGAAATCATTTGCATGCACATTTTTCATGCATCATAACATAATCAGGTTTCCACGAAAATTTTCCTTATCTTTCTACTATTTATTTCAGCAAGATGGATATCGAGAAAATAGTGAAGGACCTACAAGCACAAAATTCCCAGTTTCAAGAGACTCTGCTGACCCTTGCCAAGGGGCAACAAGAGTTGATGATGTTTTTGGAATCCAAAAAGAAACCAAAAAGGAAAGCCCTAGTCAATATGGGTAAAAGATTCAGAGATCCGATCTCCCAGATGCCGATAGTTGAAGATTCGTCCGAGGAAGACGAAAATCAAGTTAGAGAAGCAAGGAGCACCCGGGCTGGGTGTGTCAATGATCAAGTGTCTGATGACGAAGACTGCTTGACGAGCAATATCCTCCTGCCAATGATAAGTACAAATAGCTAGAGGATAGACTGAAGGCTGTTGAGATTCAAGTCGTTCCTGGTTTAGATTTTGATGATTTGGGTTTAATATCTGGGGTCGTCATTCCTCATAAATTCAAGATACCAGTCTTCGTTAAATATGACGGAGTTTCCTGCCCAAAGCTTCATCTGAAGTCTTATGTGCACAAAATACAACCGCACACCACCGACAATAAACTCTGGGTCCATTTCTTTCAAGAAATCTTGGTTGGGACTCAGTTAGAGTGGTTTAACCAATTGGAGGGTTCCTGTATCCATACCTGGGAAGACTTGGCCACTACTTTCTATCACCAATATCAATATAATGTCGACCTGGCGCCGACTAGAGTTCAACTACAAGACATGACGATGGGTAAAAACGAGGGGTTCAAAGAGTATTCCCAAAATTGGAGGGATCTTTCCAGTAGGGTCCAACCACCGTTAATTGACAGGGAACATATTGATATGTTTATGGGTACGTTATCTGGTCCATTTTTCAACTTATTGGTTGGGTGTTCTTCGCCCGGTTTCATCGAGCTGATCCTAACCGGTGAAAGGGTCGAAAGTGGTATCAAGAGCGGGAAAAACCCTAATGGTGTCTGCTTCCACCTCCAACCCCTTAAAGAAACCCTTCACTGGGAAGAAAGAAAAAAATGATGTGTATGGGGCAAGGGCCCGTACCAAGAAGGATAATCGTCCGTCCATTAATGTTGTTTTGATCTCCAACCCTACTCCCGTTCAAAGACAATCTCCCAATCATCAACGATTTGAGTCTCCACGAAGACAGTTCACAAGGATAGGCATGTCGTTATCCCAAGCCTTACAACACCTGTTAAAGGCCAACTTAGTGACATTGCGTGATCCTCTGTCCAATCCGAACACTTCCTAACCTAAATACAATTTGAATACTAAGTGTGCATATCATTCAAATAGTCCTGGGCATGAGACCAATCAATGTTGGGCGCTGAAAAACAAAATTCAAATCTGATAGACAACAAGACAATCGAATTTGATCCACCTACAACTCCCAATGTGATAACGACACTAATGCCAAACAATGGAAAAGGTTTCAATGCAATTGAAGACACTATTTTTGATTCCTCCGTCGAAGATGTAACTACTCCGTTAACTATTGTCAAAAAGAATTTGCTGAGAGCCGGGGTTTTTCCTGGCTGTTTGAAAGATTGTGATTGTTGCACCGAACAAGTTAATGGATGCAAATGGCTGAAAGAAGGAGTTCAATTCCTGATGAATAGCCATGAGATCCTATTTGAGAGAATTTCGTCCATGAAAAGTTTGACCGATAAGATTGAAGACCTCTCCATTATAAAAATTTCCAACAAGCCTCTTAGGATCTCCTCAAAGGGTCCTATCAGGATTTCAAATGAACCGACTGTTACTCCATTAATAATCACTGCCCCTGGGCCAATTCCGTAGTCTTCCAACAAAGCAGTGTCGTGGAACTATGGTGCTGAAGTGTATTACCATGGAATAAAGCAAGATGCTTGGATTGAAGAAAGAAAGGCTGATTACATTGATAATATTACCGACTCTAGTAAGGTAACCAGAACTGGGAGGATCTTTTCGCCCAACATTTCACCCCTAACTACTACAAGACACATGTCCGCATCATCGCTGATAAGCCTAATGCTGACATTAGGGGTAAAAAGAAAGTAGTTGAGCCTGCAAAGATAGATATGCCCGCAAAGGATGTTTCTAATGAGGAACCTTCCACTCAAGAAATGGATGAAATCTTGAAAATTGTAAAGAGGAATGATTTCAAGATAGTGGAGAAGCTGGGGAAAACCCCTTCCAAGATCTCCATGTTATCTTTGTTACTTTGTTCCGATGCTCATGCCCGAGCGTTGATCAAATTCTTAAAAAGGGCTCATGTCCCTCATGAAACCACAACTGACCAATTCGAAAATTGTGTGGCAAGCTTGACGACCGATAATGGATTGGGGTTCTCTGATGCTGATCTGACACCACTTGGAAGGAGCCATAACAAAGCTTTGCATGTTTCTGTTGAATGTAAGGGGACTACCCTAGCACATGTTTTGGTTGATAATGGCTCTTCTTTAAACGTGCTACCCAAGGGCGCTTTGGACCGATTGGACTGTGAAGGACTGGTGTTGAAGCCGAGTGATATTATTGTGAGGGCTTTCGATGGGTCCAAAATGATGGTTCATGGAGAAGTGGATCTCCCAATTAATGTTGGCTCACATATTTTCAATTCCTCTTTTCTACATCATGGACATCCATCCTGCTTACTCCTTCTTGGTGGGTCGCCCTTGGATCCGTGGAGCAGGGGCAGTAACATTTACCCTTCACCAAAAGCTAAAATACCCAGTCAAGGGGAGGATCATCACTGTTTATGGTGAGGAGGAATTCATGGTAAGCCATCTCAATTCTTTCAAATATGTGGAGATGGATGGAAAATTTATAGAAACCTCATGACAGGCTTTTGAGGTTGTTCCCCCTATGGTTGCTACTGCCAAAATTTCCTCCGACATGCCCAAAGTTGATAAGGTCATGCCAATGATGGTTTCATTTAAGGATGCTCATGCCACAGTCGAAGATGGAAGTTATGCTACCTGGAGGCAAATCCCTCAAATCCATTTCAAAGCAGATAAATGTGGTTTGGGTTTCACTTTCAAGGCTCATAAAGAAGTTAGGCGCGCTCGTGCGGGAAAGCCCCCTCTATGTATTAGAAATCTTGAAGTAAACACTGGAGGATTCTGATGACGAATGTGCTTTAGAAGAATGGATATACCCTACTACGACAGAGCTCAACAATTGGCACGCAAAGGAATTCGTTCTCATCTCCTTCGCTGAGGAGCAAGTACTTGTTTATCACTTTCTATCAATTCAAGAGCCTTATATTGGTAATATTAAACAACGATTTTTAAGCCATATGCCTGGCCCGGGGCACTATGGTCCATTTGTTAAGGGTTTTATTTATGTTCATTTTATCATATGACCATTAAATATAAACCATTGGACTTTTGCATTCAAATTTTTGAGCTCATTGTCTTTCTTTTTCTTTAATACACTTTTCAAATAGCCATGTATCTTACATGCACACACACACACACACACACACACACACTCTTGCAGGTTCTCGTCCACTCTGGATCTTATTACCATTGACTCTACTATTGCCAGTTATGATTTTGAACATCCAATTAACCAAGCCGGAGACGAAAGAGAGGAAGATTGTGAAATGCCGGGAGAACTAGCCAGACTTCTAATGTAAGAGGAAAAAGCTATTCAGCCGCATGAAGAGTCAGTTGAAGCCATCAACCTAGGTACCGAGACAGACAAGAAAGAGGTCAAGATCGGTGCCAACCTAGGAAGCTGTGTTAAAAGCAAATTGGTTCAGATGTTACATGACTATGTGGAAGTGTTTGCTTGGTCGTATGAAGATATGTCAGGATTGGATATCGACATTGTAGTTCATCGCCTGCCAATAAAGGAAGATTGTCCTCCTATCAAGAAAAAAGTTCGTCGCATGTGGCCTGACATGTCTGAAAAGATAAAAGCTGAAGTGATGAAACAATTCGATGCAGGATTCCTAGCTGTGACATCTTATCCTCAATCGGTTGCAAACATGGTGTCGGTGTCGAAGAAAGATGGAAAAGTTCGTATGTGTGTATATTACAGGGATCTGAATAGGGAAAGCCCAAAGGACGATTTCCCTCTACCTCATATTGATGTCTTGGTCGATAACATAACTCAACATATAGTCTTATCTTTCATGGATGGTTTCTCCGATTATAATCAAATTAAGATGGCTCCCGAAGACATGGAGAAACCACCTTTGTTACACAATGGGGCACCTTTTATTACAAGGTCATGTCATTCGGATTGAAAAATGCAGGGGCAACATATCAAAGGGCTACAGTAGCTTTGTTTCATGATATGATCCATCATGAAATAAAGGTATATGTGGATGACATGATTGCAAGGTCACAGACTGAAGAAGAGCATCCCGATCACCTATACAAGTTATTCGAGAGGCTAAAAAAGTTCAAGTTGAGGTTGAAACCTAATAAGTGCATATTCAGAGTAAGATCTAGAAAGCTTCTAGGTTTTGTTGTCAGTGGTAAAGGCATCGAAGTTGATCCTGCAAAGGTAAAAGCCATTCAAGAAATTCCAATTCCCCATTCTGAAAAGGAGGTTAGAGGATTCTTGGGTCGTCTTAACTATATCGCTTGCTTCATATCTCACTTAACTGCTACTTGTGAGTGAATCTTCAAACTCTTGAAGAAAGATCAAGTAGTCAGATGGAATGATGAATGTCAAGTTGCCTTCGACAAAATCAAGGAATATCTGCAAGAACCTCCTATCCTCATGCCTCCAGTTGAAGGAAGACCTTTGATCATGTACTTGACTGTGCTATAGAATTCTATGGGGTGTGTGTTGGACCAACATGATGAGTCTGGCCGAAAAGAGCATGCAATATACTACCTGAGCAAAAACTTTGTCGACTGTGAAACCAGATATTCACTGCTCAAGAAAACTTCCTACGCTCTGGCATGGGATGCTCGTCGACTAAGACAATATATGTTGACTCATACCACTCTATTGATTTCTAATATGGACCCTATCAAGTACATCTTTGAGAAGCCTGCTCTTTCCAGACGGATAGCTAGATGGAAAATGATTTTGACTGAGTATGATATTCAATACACAACACAAAAGGCCATCAGAGGAAGTGTATTGGAAGATCATTTGGCCCATTAAGATGTTGATGATTATCAATCTATGAACTTTGACTTCTCGGATGAGAATATCATGTTAGTAACCGACTGTGCAAAACCTGGACCGTATGACGGACCTGAACAAGGATCCTGATGGACTATGGTTTTCGATGGGGCTTCCAATGCTTTGGGTAACAGAATTGGTGTTGTGATAATTTCTCCCGAGGGTTTCCACACCCCTTTCACTGCTAGACTGTGCTTCGATTGTACAAATAGCATGGCTGAATATGAGGCTTGCATTTTGGGTCTGAAGGCTGCCACTGATTTAAGGATCAAGCATTTGAATGTATTCAGAGATTCAGCTCTAGTGATTAGCCAAGTAAAGGGAGATTGGGACACTAAACATCCTAATCTTATTACTTACAAGGAGCTTGTGCTATCTATGATTCCATAGTTCAAAGAAATCACCTTTGAACACTTCCCTAGAGTAGAAAATCAGTTAGCCGATGCTTTGGTCATAATGTATTTTATGTTCAAGGTCAAATGAGACAACGAAGCTCATATGATTACAATTGAGATATTTGACGAACCTGTGCACTGCTATGAGCTTGACACTAACACAGAGAAGCCATGGTGCCATGAGGTGAAGAGATACCTTGAAGCGCAAGAGTATCCTGAAGGAGCTTCCATCAATGATAAAAAATTCTTACGGAGATTCTCAGCCAAATTCTTCCTAAGTAATGGAACCCTGTACAAACGCAACCATGATTCTACTCTACTCTGATGTATGGACAAGAAGGAGGCCGAGAAAATTATGGAAGACATGCATGATGGTCTCTTTGGGACTCACTCTAGTGGACATACTATGGCCAAGAAAATCCTGAGAGCTAGTTACTGTTGGTTAATAATGGAAACTGATTTCCATCATCACTCAAGGACTTGCCACAAGTGCCAAATTTATGCTGACAAGGTCCATGTGCCTCATATCCCTCTAAATGTCATGACTGCTCTGTGGCCATTTGCAATGTGGGGCATTGACATGATTGTAGAGATTAAACTTACTGCTTCCAATGGACATTGCTTTATTCTTGTCGCTATCGATTATTTCACCAAATGGGTCGAAGCTACCTCATTTTCCTCAATCACAAAGAACATTGTAGCCATATTCATCAAGCATAACCTCATATGCCGCTATGGTATCCCCGAAAGGATCATCACTAACAATGGAACCAATCTCAATAATGCTATGGTTACATAACTTTGCACTAAGTTCAAAATCAAGCATCACAATTCTTCTCCTTATAAACCTAAAATGAATGGAAAAGTGGAAGCAGCCAACAAAAACATTAAGAAGATTATGCAAAAGATGGTAGTAACCTACAAAGACTGGAATGAGATGTTACTGTTTTCTCTTCATGGCTACCGTACTTCATCTCGGACATCGACTGGGGAAATTCCCTTTTCTTTGGTCTATGGCATGGAAGTTGTCCTGCCAGTAGAAGTTCAGATTCCCTCCCTAAGGATTATGAAGGAAGCAGGCCTAGGCGAAGACGAATAGATTCAGACAAGATTGGATCAGTTGAACTTGATCAATGAAAAGCGACAAGCTTCTGTTTGTCATGGTCAGATGTACCAGAAACGTATGATCAAGGCTTTCAATAAAAAGATCATGCCTCGAATATATCAAGCTGGTGACTTGGTAATAAACCGCATCATTCTTCCACAAGGAGACCCCATGGGCAAATGGACTCCCACTTACGAAGGGCCATTTGTTGTCAAGAAAGTTTTCTCTGGTGGTGCCATGATGTTGACTACTATGGACGGTGAAGATTTCCCACATCCTGTGAACGCGGACATAGTTAAAAAATACTACGCATAAGAGACCCGCTAGGTTGACACACCTAGGCGAGATAAGGGCATCCCAGTGAACCAAAGGTTTGGGAAAAAATTAGGGATATATGCAAAAGATTGTACACCCGGCAAGTCGAAAACCTGAAAGGGTGACTTGGGCAAAAATGGGTATCCCGGTGGGCTGAAAACCCAAAAGGGCGGTCCATGCAAAAGTTAAGGATTGAAAGCGTATGACTATGTCCCGTAGAATCACCACAGTCGACTTTATTACCAAGGTCCGGGTTCAAACGGTCCAAGATCAATCCAATCAACTTCCGTCAATGGCAAGAGACGTTCGAAGACATCGGGGAAATATTAGAGTTGGAACACAATGAGATCATTTCCACATGGTTGTTATTTTTGTTTTCAATTTTGTTTTCCTTTTGACGATTCCCTCTTACTAGGATCTCCGTCTCTTTGTACAAAAATGCATATTCATGGGCAAAACATCAATACAAATATACTTTCGAGTGCAAAATTTTTGTTTTTTTAAGTACAAAGACGTCCAATGACTAAAATTGAATGAACATATACATATGAACATGATTAAACTATTTAGCAAATATGTGCCGCCAAGCAGCAACGAGCATCTCTTTAATACAGTTGAGATATCCCCACAAAGTTATCTCATTAGCATTTTCTCCACAAAGTCTGCTACAATAAACCTTTTCCTCAATAGAGTTGCCCACAAAATTAGATTTATGCAACCCTCGTTCAGAGTTTCAATCTCTCAACAATCCTCTCCCCAACTTAGTTGTTCTTAAAAGAAGAAGCCTTGTGGATTTCTTCCTAGAGAAATTCACCTTGCCAGCAGGTCATCAAATATTCTTTTCAACAAGGTTTATTCCCCAACCAAACAATACACTCCCCAACAGAATCATTCCTATTCAAACAATTTTCAGTTACTATAAAGCCTGGACCCGACCAGATAATAATTTAACTTCTCAAGATATTGTAAAACCTGGATCCGACCAGACAATGGTTTAACTTCTTTTCCCCAGTGGCGTTTGCCTCTACCCCAAGCAAGTTACTGTGAAGCCTGGACCCGACCAGATATCAGTTCAACTTCATCCTTTCAAGCAAGTTACTGTGAAGCCTGAACCCGACCAGATATCAGTTCAACTTCATCCTTTCAAGCAAGTTACTGTGAAGCCTAAACCCAACCAGATATCAGTTCAACTTCATCCTTTCAAGCAAGTTACTGTAAATCCTGGACCCTACCAGATATTAGTTCAACTTCATCCTTTCAAGAAAGTTATTGTGAAGCCTGGACCCGACCAAATATCAGTTCAACTTCATCCTTTCAAGCAAGTTACTGTGAATCCTGGACCCGACCAGATATCAGTTCAACTTCATCCTTTCAAGCAAGTTACTGTGAAGCTTGAACCCGACCAGATATCAGTTCAACTTCATCCTTTCTAGCAAGTTACTGTGAAGCCTGGACCCGACCAGATATCAGTTCAACTTCATCCTTTCGAGCAAATTACTGTGAAGCCTGGACCCGACCAGATATCAGTTTAATTTCATCCTTTCAAGCAAGTTACTGCAAATCCTAGACCCGATTAGATATCAGTTCAACTTCATCCTTTCAAATAAGTTATTGCGAAGCCTGGAAACTGACCAGATAACAGTTAATTTAATCTCCCCCTGTAAGTCGCTGTGAAGCCTGGAATGCGACCGAATAACAGTCAACTTCATTATCCCTAACAAATTGCTACCAAGCCTAGATTTCGACCAGATAACAGCTAACTTTTGATTCTCTCCAGTCAGGAATAACTCCCCTGTAGAGCAATGGACAACCAAAATTCCTGAACTTTATTCCTCCAAGCAGAAATCAACACCCCCCACAGAGTTTCCTCATGCAAAGAGCCAAAGTCAATATTCCCCACCAGGTTTCTCCTAACACAATAAAACAGGAATTCCCAGTAGAAACATTCTAAACAAAGTTGAAGATACATCTACTCTCCAACAATAGTTCGAGATTCAGCCTCCCAAGGTTCCCCAGCATGTTGTCAAGGATTTATTTTCCTAGACAAAGACACGCTGCAATAAATGCATCACATTCATAAACCATAACACATACATGACAAATGCATACAGCATAATCTCACTTATTCTGAGAACATCATTACGCCATGCATACATCTGCATGCAATTAATCCTTTTCCTTGCAGGAAAAATCAATTATCAAATGAAGACCTCTTCTGGTTAGATTCACTTCTTCCAGATTAACAACAGGAAAAAGACATCTACCATTTCGGTATAAATCAACCAATATATTTATCCCGATACCTTTCCCAGTCACTCTGGATGGCATCTATAAGCCCATCTCCGACAACTCTCCATCATCTCTCCAAATGGAATCTTTAAGCCCATTCCCTACACAGTCAACTAACACATCATCGAGTGCAAATTTCTGGGCACTTTAGTGTTCAATCATCTTCCACCTTCAAGTCACGAATGGCGGGCTCGCCAATCTAACTCTTCAGGTTTAATAAGATTGAACAGGGGCAGCTGTTGTACCCCAAAATTTTCCCTCTCATTTTTTCAAGAATTTTTCTCATAAGATCTTCAATGACTCAAGGTTGCAGCATTAATACATCAATTTAGGTTTAGAATTGGCACAAGGGCAAAATGGTCAAAATGCACACTGAAAAGTCAAACTATGGCTTTTTAATCAAAATCAAGTTTCAAGAATCACATTTCATCAAGACATGTTAGAATATGAATTTGGTTCATCAAGAAAATCAAAATTCAGAATAACTTTGGAAAAGTCAAAGTTCTAAACACTTAGAAATTTTTCTAAATGTTAAGAAAGTATGATAATTTTAGAACTTTTGGCCAGATTTTCATCATGATGCAAGTTAATTCAAGAAGAACTTCTGACACAGAAGTTGTAGATCTCAATGAGATCTAAAACATTGCAGAACAAAACTCCTCCTAGAAATGCTGGAATTTCAAGTTATAAACCCTTGAAGACACGTCCATGAAACTGAAACACTTAGTAAATTCTGAGCATTTCCAAGTCAGAATTTGATTGGAACTTCTGGGCCAGTTTTCACGTAGATACAATCATAGTTTGCAAAAATTATTCAAAGAGGGGTTACAAAGCATGTTACAAGCTTTCTGAAAAGTCTAAAAACTCTTTCAGATCATGCTGGAGCAGGGAGAATCAAAGATCAGAAGTTGGACATTTATTCTTAATCTAAGTTATGTTTATGTTGAACTTCTGATCCAGTTGCAAGCTATGCTAAATAATCTCATGTTGCAGGCCTTCTTGCTTGTGAAATGTCATCATAATTTAATGCTTACACCAACTTTTGAGTCTTTATCTCAGTGTTTAAGCCTTTATCCAAAAGATCTCCCCACATGTGGCATAAAAGTACCATTGTTCACCTTGAAAAGAAAACTTTTGTACAAAGTTTATTTTGAGCCCATACTTTACTTTGTTTCTGAGTGTACTTCCCCATAAATCATGCCTACAAACTCAGATTAGGCGTGTTTAAAGCTGTTAACCACCCTACCTTTCCTTGAAACCATGCTTGTCTAAACTTGCTTCAAAAACAAGTCAACGATCCATAACACATGATGGATGTACTGATGACTTCTCCAAGCTTCTAAATCATTTTCCTATAAGTTAAACTTCATTTACAAACTGAAGGAGGATTGGAAAAAGCCTTGAAACCTTGCTGAAAATTCCCAAGAACCTGAAACTGCAACACAAACACAAAACCTGTTAGTTTCTGATTTTTGCATCAAAACTCTAATTTTCCTTGTGCGTTTCTTGGCCAAATCATCCACACAGTTTATGATGCACACATAGAGACTTTCCCAACTTCTGTTTTCCAACTGTAATACAGTCTTCACCAATCTCTGTTTCAAAAATCAGAACTTTTCATTTTGACTGCTCTAGAGCATTCCAACCATCCATAACTCAAGTTAGAGGTTGCTTTAGCTTTCTGAGAACTTGAGGAAGCTGACTAGAACATCACAGCAATCTGAACCAGGCTCTAACTCACAGAACAATTTCCAGCTGCAAGGTAAATTTCTTCTGATTTTCATCTCATTACTTAGGAATTGTTAGGCTTGTAACTTCAAAGACACAATGTAGATACCATGGCTCTAAATCTGTACATATTTATAGATTTCATGGCCTAAGTAGAGATAATTTCATATCATAACTTCTTGAGAAAATTAGGGTTCGGAATTAGGATTAGCAAAATTCATGCTTGCTTCTGATTTACAATTTTGATACTTTGTATTTCTGAAACCATGATGAAATTTGCCATGACTTCTATGTTTGCATTTTCTGTTTTTGTTGAGAAATGACAAAGTTGCAGATGCTCTGGCTGGCGCAAAGAAGAAGATGAAGTTCATCATCAGAACTTACTTTATAATATATGTTTATGTTTTTTCTTCTAATACCAAATGTATAGCCACCCTAGTGGTAGAGATTGCGTGCATAAGGAATTAGTGTTAAGGGTCATGGGTTCTAGCCCCAAAAGCATCTTTTATGTTTATTTCTTAACATTTTACCCCAATATTTGTCAAACAATATTCCTGGACCAGAACTTCTAGATAAACCCCCCGTTTGTTTGTCAAAACAGTACTCCCGGACCAGAACTTCTAAATATTCTCATCCAACAGCATCGTCACCTCACTTACCCATTAACATAACTTCTAGCCTTCTAGTAACACTAGAACTTCTAGGTTTCCAGCTGCATCAGAACTTCTAACCTCTCTCAACAATCAGAACTTCTAGGTTTTCCTTTGTTTCCAGTAACCCCAGAACTTTAGCGCGTCTGGATCCAGAACTTCTGGCCTTTCCAATTTCTACTAACATTTTCTTTCTGATTTGCAGCGCGCCTGGGTCAGAACTTCTGCTCTCTCTTATTTCTATTCTTTCGGAAACACGCTGACTCTGACTCTTATTCTCTTATTATTTTTATCATCAGTTTTATTTTTCATTAATCAAAAACACCACAAATACTTTATATTCATATACTTTGCTTTATTTCTTTTAAAACAAAAAAACCAAAAACATTTCCTTAAGCAAATTTATTTCTTCTCTTAAAAACAAAACAAATCTGTTTTATATTTCAATTCTTGTACATTATTTCAATATGGTTGTAATAGATAATTAGGAATTTAATTTCTCGTAACCCCTATTTGTAAATTTGTACACCCCATCCCCAAGTGATTGTAATAGCGTAGGATATTTACTTTCCGCAATTTATCGCTTTCATATAAATGCTAGTAATTAGGGCTTGTATGGAAAGATAAAATAAATACTTAGAAAACCTTAATCCAAGACAAAATCAAGCATGAAAAAATAAACATTTCCACACTTGCACCCTGTGATACGGTGGGAAAGAACTGACTGTTTTTTGGAATACTGGTTTGTGTTTTGCATTTTGTTTTTGCAAAATATCGCGGTAAGCAAGAGTCGCCACCGACTTTTATTTTATCCAACAAGGAAAGGAAAAAAGCACAGAAAATTCCTTTTTTGAGATATTTCTCGGGTTTGGGGGGTAGATTAAAGAAAGGGAAGGTGTTAGCACCCTTTCTATCCGTGGTTATCCACGGGCTCTTAGGTACTTGCTCATATTATTTTCAAAATTGTTTTCTTTGTGCTTGTGGGTTTGAAAAAGTTTTTGTTTTGAAACTTCGATTTAACTCTTGCTTCTGTCTTCAAGAGTATACGAAGTGTTTTTGAAAACTTTGTTAGAAAAAGTGTAAGTGTGAAAAAGAATTTTTTTTTTTTTAAATAGCAAGTACTTAAGAATCATCTACCTACTCGAAAAAGGAATCGTTCTATGCTATCTTGCTTAGACAATACTATCCCACTATTGATGAATAGGTAGCACCGTCGTTGGAGTTTACGGGTCAATTCAAATTAGGGACTTACGGTCACCAAAGCAATGTTAGGACGCCTTAGCGGTAACCCTAATGTCTTAGATCACTTGTTTTGAGGCAACAATATTCGAGGCAACCGTTTCGAGGCGACTATGATCTTTGGACAAGAGGGCGACCTCTAAAGTGACCTATACTCAATGACCGTGTACGAAGGCAACCAAGTGAGGTGTACCCTAAGAGTGCGCATGTGCGAGTGTGTCGTTTTCAGTTAATTTTATATTTGTACATGTTAATGGTTATCTAAGTTAATTTTAGGTTTAAACGTTCAATCTTGTCATGCATCCCTATTATCAAACATCTAACAGTTATATCTTGCGGAAAATAAATTGCGGAAATTAAATTACAAGGCGTCGGGTATTTACATCGCCAAAAGCAACCCTTTGAAATTTAAATACGAGAAAAAAAAATAAAGCGATAAATAAATGGTCCTAATTATCTATTACATTCCGGGAACAAATACAATATTGAATAAATAGATCGCGTGCGGGAAATTAAATCGAGCGCAAGTAGGGTTTTGACCCTTTGTTTTATTCAAGAAAAGATTTTTTTTTGTTTGTTTTTGAATTAAGAAAGAAATTATCTAAGTTAATTATTAAACTAAATTAAATTAATTAATTAATGAAAACAAATTATTTTTTGATTTTTGGTATTTAAAGAAAGAAAATAAAATCAATCAATGTTAGTAAAAACCTAATTAAGTCTAAGTTAATTTTAATTATTGAAAAAAATATTAAAGTTATTTCTAATTAATAGCCTAACTTAATTAATAAATTTGTTAATAAAAAATACAAATACTAAAATTTAATTTAATAAAGAAAAATATTTTTTGGTTTTAATTTTATTAAAGGAAAAATAAAAAAATTTGATTGGTTAATGATTAAATAAAAACAATAAATAAATAATTAAAACAAAAATAAACAAAATAGAGAGAGTTAGAAGTGTATGGGCCTGAAAAGGGGGTCAGGATAGCAATTGTATGGCCCATTAGGCGCTGGCCCTGTTTGACTTTCTGGATTCCATACGTGCATGTTGACTTGGCTCCATGGTGGGCTATCAATCTGGACCACCAGATCTGGCCTATGGTCATCTGGCTGCTGGAGATGTGGAAGTGCATAGTATGCTACAATGCTTGATTTGCACCGGATTACCTGAAGAAAAATATAACAAAGAATATGGGGGACCTGGGATTCGAACCCAGGTCCTATAGGCGTTTGGATGCACACGTTTACCACTAGACCACTTTGCTTCATCTGTTAATATATTGTAAAACAATGATAATAAAACAAAGCAAAATTAATGGATCAAAAAACAAAATTATGCGCGCCATATTTGAATGGGCGAATGAGGAAGCAACACGCCATCATCCCTGTCGTTGGACTGTGGCTAAAGATCAGAACACCTATACCAACAGACAAAGGTCCGTCGCTATAAACCATGTTCACTCCAAAATCTTGCATAGGCCATATAAATGAAAGGTAGCACCATGGTTGAGCTCGTCTTGTTCCCCTGAACAAGATGGTACCCTTCACACAAGTCAATTATTCCTGTAATAAAAACCCCTAAAAAAACCTAGAAAACCCTACAATGGTGTTTTACGATATAAAGCATAAGAATGAAATCTGTTACTGCAGAAAGCTAGCAAATGATATGGTGAATCAGAATATCCAATTATTTTTTACAATGGATGCAAGCATAAAGATTTGCAATTTCAAGAACATGGCGGATCCGTGAGATACTTACAGTGCTCTAGGAGGCTGGAAATGCGTAATTCTGATTGGTTTTGCTTCTGAGAATTGCCAGGAAGCGATTGTGATGCTTGCCAAGTCCTGAAAGTGCCTCCAAGCTTGATTTCGATCTCCAACTTTTTACCACTTTTTTAAAGTTTTGTATTGCCTATTCTTGCAGCCTCTCACCCTCAATTTCGTGTGCCTCTCTTGCTTATGTATGATACAAGGTATTAGGGTAACAAATATGGATGGAATCCCTCTAAATCAATGCTTTATGATTTGATTTGATTCATCCTTTAAAGCTTGCCAATTTTATCAAATCTCCATATTTTTGTACATGATATGCTTGATACGAATTTTGATGATGATCATGATGACAATAAAGACCTGAAACAACCAAAAAGATCTTAGGTAATTAAGGTTTGGATTTTATTTGATTTAATTTGATTTAAAATGAAATAATTCAATAAAAAATCAAATAATATAATAAAAATAAGATATGGGCTCATGGCTGAAGCTAGGACACGTGTGAAATGTGGCAAGTTCAAATCAAGTGAAAAAGAATGGGCCCATTTGACAAAATTTTATGTTTTGGGGATATTTGACTTTTGGCAATTTTGCAAAAATGCCCAACTTCAACAATGCATAACTTCTTCAATTTTGAACTTTTGGAGGTGTTCTTTGACTTTTTAGAAAGCTTTAGATGTCCTATAACCAACCATTTTGGTATCATCTCATTTTGATATTCCATGCTCAAGTTATAAGCTTTGACAAAAAAGGTGTTTTTGTTGACATTCAAAAATGACCTATAATGTCCAAATTTATAACTTCTTGTGAGTGAAATTTATGATCTTCGTGTATGAATAAGGATTGTAGGAAATTGAATCCTCTTCAAAATGAGCTTTGGATGGGTCATTTATCATAAAGTATGAGAAAGTTATGCTTGGTCAAAGTTGAGTTGACTTTTCCTACAAAACCCTAATTTAGCAACTTTTGAGTCTTGATGAATTTTGAGCAATCCTTGATGAATCATGATAAACCCTTGATCAAATGATGAAATATCCTTCAAAATGAGAATGTTTACAAAAAATCTTGAAGTTTGACTGTATTTGGGTCACAATTGACTTTTGCCCTAGCACAATTGATTTTTGGACCTTTTGAGCAATTGACTGACCAAACTTCCTCTGCAAGGCTTGAAATTTGACAGGATGACCTTGAGAACATATCAGGACATTGGGGGAGCACTTGAGGTCATTTGGACTCAAGGATCTTGATGCAACACAAAACCCTAATTTGGGGTTGACTGCCTTAGGAGACAGCTTGACTGTCCCACTCTTGAGCAATCTTGAGCCACTTGGAGATTTTTCTTGAAATGTTTTGAGGAATATGAGAGGGCAAATTTTGGGGTACAACACACCCCTAGGGTTAACTCCACTTGTCGCCTTATGAAAATGGTCATGTTATGCATGTGATGCGTCTTAGCAAAAACAATCAAAAATACAAGATCATAGTCCCTCGATGACGCTTTGAATATTTCCTTACAAATAATCTTAGTCCCTCAAGAGAAATGCTAAGATATCTCACAACATTGCTATCATGACTATACGATGACCCACGTCCTTCCCTTTACATCCAAAGATAAGGTTTCTTACCAATCAATGGTAAGATAGAAACATATAAAGAAGGAGGAAAAGAACAAATACTTTTGAGTTGGTAAAAACGTTCTTAGTTGCTTGCTCATCTTCAAACATAAACACCTTTTTAAATGCACCAACACTTTCAAAACATGAAATATTTTCAAAAGTCCAACACTTTGTATACATTCTTATAGAGACGAGAATCATTACAAAGTTAGTCTAAATCAAAGGCACTTTTTTTCAAAATAATTTCAAAACCCCTCCCAAAGCACACTTTCAAACAAAAGAAATGATCTAGCAAGCAACTAAGAGCCCATATATAACTATGGATGAAAAGCATGCTAACACCTTCCCTTTTCATAATATACCCCCCGAACTCAAAATAATCTCAAAGGTCTTTCCAGTTCTTTTCACCCTTTCCTTATTGGATAAAAGAAAAGCTGGTGGCGACTCTTGCTATCCGCAACAATTGCGATAAAACACAAAACACCCAAGTCAATTCTCCCACCGTATTGCAGTAAGCCTTACAGGAGTCAGGATATCTTTTTGTAACAGTATGCTTTCGAACAAACCCATGTTTCAATTAGGACTTTAAAGGGTTGTAGCATGGCCTGGTTCACGGTTTAAGAAATAAAGGATAAGGCTCAAAGTTTATTTGTACCCAACCCGTTCTCCATGATGTTCTCGAGTCTTATTCTCAGTTAATTGCGTGTTTTGATTCCAATTGAGTCTGGAATGTTTTTTTTAGGTGATGGTTCAGATACTGGAAGTTTATTTGAGAAGACAGTCATTTTTGTATCATTTTCATGTTGTTGAGGATTTGTAACGACCTCTTTTTTTGATTTACTGCCCCTAATTTTTTTTGGCTGTTTTGAGATTACAGTCAGCGGGATACCCCATTTTTTTGTCTTCTTAATAGGTTTTAACTTAGCGGGCTTCTCTTTTGAGAGGTAAAGACTTCCTATTTTATGGGGAACCATCACCGTTTTTTGATTCATAAGGATGTTTGTGTATGAAGTGAAAGCTTATGAGCGAATGCGCATTTAGAATTAACTGAGAAACTACCCTTCCCTAGGTTATGATTAGAGATTTCAAATTATGCGAAAAAGAAAACTCCTACTTCTTTGTCTCAAAGGGGTTGACTAGATATTATCTTCCTTATA
Organism: Vicia faba; assembly: GCA_948472305.1. NCBI lineage: Eukaryota > Viridiplantae > Streptophyta > Magnoliopsida > Fabales > Fabaceae > Vicia > Vicia faba. The sequence goes on along the minus strand of OX451737.1, from coordinate 1,334,222,385 downwards.
ACTCCACTATTTAGTAATTGAAAGAACACTTGTACATCGTCAGCAAGGTCTGTCCAAAAGCATATTGTATGAGATTATGGCATTGTTTTCGTCATCCTCCCTCTAAAGGCTTACAACTTGTAATCAAGAGTTGAATATCATACAAAAAGAAGTAAAAACATGATTACCGTATAGTGAAAAAATGGATTAACTCAAGACAAACATATGCAATGCATTAATGAGAATAACCAAATTCTGACATAAGGGCAAATGTTTAAGCAAACAAAGAAATTACAATTGAAAATTCGAATAAACAAAAGTTTCTCCACCTAAACTTCTCGCTTCAGATTGTGCGTCTTTGAGGGGTGACAAAAGAACTCTAGTTGAACATCTTGTGTAAATTCCAGCACTCCTTTGTCGATCAGGTCTTGAATATTGTTCTTCAACTCCCAATAGTGATTAGTGTCACGTCCCTGACTGTTGGAGTGGTATGCGCACCTTCCATTGTATTTATAGTTGGGAGCAGAAGTGTTAGGTTTTTGAGGAGGCTCCCTTAATGTAACCTGCTTGGCTTCCAACATATGATGCAATGCTTGAGCGAAGCGCATGTTGATCTCGATAAATTGTCTTTTTGGCATATCTTGCTCATGCTGACTATCTTGTCGTTGTTGCTGAGGTTGTTGTTGGACTCACGATGTAGTAGCCAATTTGAAGGGTGTTCTCTTAACCAAACCAACTTCTTGCTTTGTTGGAGGCTGATTAATGACTCGATCCCCATCTTTGACTGTTTGTTTCCTATAGTTGCATCCGTCTTGATGAAGCTTGTTGACGAGAACTCTTAACTCTTCTTGTCCCCGAGCTAAGTTTTGGATAAGAGCCATCTGTCCCAACATCTGGATTCTCATTGTTGCTATCTCAGTTGTAATTTCTCCAACTGGCCATCCTTGTCGTCTTTAGGATTCTTCTCGGTCATGCATTCAATGAGGAGTTCTTTCACTTCTTCTTTCCCCTTGGATAGATTCGGGAACAAATCTTGAAACTGATCATTTTGGGTCTGAAGATCTTGGACAGTTTGTTCGAGAGCCATTTTTTACTGAAATAAATAGCAAGCGGATGATAAAACCTGTATGGCGAAAACCTATCATGATATGATGCATGATATATGGATGCAATGTTTTCAAGAATCTCACAGGGTAAACACAAGAAAATGTTAGAAGTTAGATTTTGATCACAACTTTGATTGAAGAACTTCGTATCGTTGAATGTACTTCTACGAGAATCAAGCTCACCATGTCAAGAGCGTCATAGCCCTTGACTCAAGTTATCGCGTTTTGGTCTTTGACAATATTTGGTTAGAGGAAAATAAATCCTCTTTCCCCTTGATAGATGTCTGGTTCATTATAACCCTGCATCACAAGCCCTTGAGACCCTTGAAATGGTTATTGAAAATGCTATGGTATGATGTCATGATGTTATGTACAAATAAACATATACAAGCAAAGCAAGAAAATCCTTAGGTTTAGGCTTGCATGGGGTTTATAGGTAAGTAACCTCTTGAAGTTTAGTTGGTTCAACCTGTCCTACAAAGTAATAGGGTTCTAGGGAATATCAATATCATTGATATTTCTTCATTGGGCGTTGTTTTAGCACAATCAATCTTTTCTTGAAGCTAAAATATCCCAAAAGTATGATCTCAATGAGCGTAGTATTGAGTATCAACCAATTTTCAGCTTTCCACCGAAACTGGCTATCTCACTACTTCCTAATGACCAAGTTGTTCAATTAAAGGTTCTAAGGTCAATTAGTGCTTTATGACACCGCTCAGCGGCCCCTTATTCTCCTCGATTCAACACAAGTGATAATGGTACCAACAAATGTGTCACACTAATGTAGCCATTGCTTCAACCATATCGGTCTACGCCGTACAATTTCCACAATCTATTTCTACTTACCTAATGATGTTCCCAAATCCGGGTAGAGGATCAATACAAACCCAAACAAGGACCCACAAATGTAAAGAAAACAAATCAAACAATTCAAGCAATTTAAATGTGATCTAGATCTAAGGTAACCCCACTTTTAAGTATTCCCCAACAGAGTCGCCAGTTCTCTAATACGATGGGAGAACTGACATGGTTGTTTTGCGTTTTATGGCAATTGTTGTGGATAGAAAGAGTCTCCACCGACTTTTCTTTTATCTAATAAAGAAATGGTGAAAAGAACAGGAAAGACCTTTTTATATATTTTCTTGAGTTCAGGGGTAGGTTATGAAAAGGGAAGGTGTTAGCACCCTTTTCATCCGTAGTTATCTACGAGCTCTTAGTTGCTAGCTGACTTTGAAATGCTTTATTTGAAATGTCTTTGTGATTGATTTTGAAAGTATTTTTGAAAAGTTCCTTCGTTTAGGAAAACTCTAATGATTCTCGTCTCTATAAGATTGCATACAAAGTGTTAACTTTTGAAAATATTTCATTTGAAAGTGTTGGTGTGTTTTTGAAATATGTTTTGAAAATGGTTGTGAGCAAGCAACTACGAGCTTTCTACCTACTCAAAAAGTCTTATTTCATTTCCTCCTCCTTTAGATATTAATATCTTACCATTGATTGATAAGAAGCCCTATCATTGGATATGAAGGGACGGGCGTGGGTCATCGTATAGTCATAGAAAGCAACATTGTAGGATACCTTAGAAATTTGTCTTAAGGGTCTAAGATCGTTTACCGAAGGCAACATTGAAGGGTCATCGAGGGACTACCATCTTGTATTCGAGGGTCATTGCCAAAGTATCCCATGTTCGAGGGACATGAATATTTTTATCTGAGGCAACAAGTGTGGGTTACCCTAGAGGTGCAAGTGTGCAAGTATTTTCTTTCATGCATTGTTGTTCTTGAATTAGGGTTTTCTAAGTATTAATATTTTATCTTTCCATACACACCCTAATTACTAGCATTTTATATAAAAGTGGTAAAATGCGGTAAATAAATGTCATACGCTATTACATCATTTGGGGATGGGGTATACAAATTTACGAATGGGGGGTGGAAAGCAATAAATGTCCTAATTATTAGAACCATATTGAATAGCGATGAAGAAAATATATGAAAATAGATAAAACATTGTAAAAGAATGAAAAACTGCATTATTGAATATTATGTGTCGACACATGCTCCTTTGCATCGACACATAAGCTTGTCTTGCTCCTGTAAGTCCAAATCAATTCAGTATGAGTCGATGCATAAGGGTATGTGTCAACTTATTCCCTGCATGTGTCGACTCATACGTGCTTTGTGTCGACTCATACACTCTTTATTCCTTCTGTTTTGTCCCTATATAATAGTATGTGTCGACACATAAAGGCTTTGTGTCTACTCATAACCTATTTTTCCACTAAGATGTGTCGACTCATGTGGGTATGTGTCGACTCATACTGTAATTTTCTTATTGTATCATTATTTCGCTGCATACTTGGGTTAGTTCTCAACACATGGTTAGTGAAAATGAAAGATAAGAATATGGCTAGCTTCAAGGCAATGATATCTACATCTTATCTTCACAAGTGAACCACTTATGAGGCTTGTATGAAGAGTTTAAAAGTCATGAAGACTTACCTTGAAGCTAGATTTTTGTGCTTTGAGTTTGAGTTGTTGTCTTGACTGTTCTTGAGTTTAGAAAAATAGAGATGTTACAGAAGTTGTTCTTGAGTTGGATTCTATGTGATGTATGTGAGGTTCTTACCTTGAAGCTAGATTCTATGTGATGTATGTGAGGTTCTTAGATGTTTTGACAAAACTTGCAAAGTATGTAGATTCTAGGATTTGGATTTCAAAGCTCAAGAGTGGGAACTTTGTGGACTATTATGGATTTTTTGAATATGAGATTTTGAGGGTTTATTAACACAACAAAACTTCTTGCCTTTCTCTCTATTTTTTACCTCTTTCTCTCGCAATTGACCTTCTATTTATAGAGAATGTTTGAGACAAGGGTTGATCATATTTTCAAAAAATCACATGTTGTGGCTAGGTTGGATTGTACATGAAGCAAGCTTGAAGATCATAGTTCCAATACTTCGTACTTTGTTGCATAAAGTTGTTGGACACTTTAAGAATGCTCTTCTGATTTTGTATGTTGAGTGTGTGTAGAAGGAACAAGTTAGAGGCTCAAGAAGAGCTGACTTTGTATAAAGCATGCTTTATGTGAATGACAATGGTGCCTTTGTGCCAAAAATAGAAAGATGCAATGATAATACTTGAATCACTTGGATAATGGTTCAATCAATTGTGTAAACATCTGATTATGGTTATATTTGTAAGTCAAAAGGCCTGCAAAGTAAGATTATGCAGCATGGCATAAGGATTTTGTTATGTGCTCTTCAACAAAATGACTTGCAAATCAAGAATGAGTGCCCAACTTTAGGCCCTTGAATCTCTTAGCTCAAGTATGATAAATTCATGCTCTTGGATGTTTTGGAAAGCTTGAAACATCCTCTACAACTTTCATGCTTTCCACTTTTATTAAATCAACCTGGAACTTAATGAAAACTGGCCAAGAAGTTGGGATAAAAACCTGACCAAACCTGCTGAAAATTTCTCTAAGTGTTTATTCAAAAATGCCATGATTTCATGAATTTATAACTCAAAATCTAAGCACTTCTAGGACTTGATCAGCAAAGCAAAGTTGTAGATATCATCAAGATCTACAACTTTCATGTCTAAACTTTTCTTTGAATTATCTTGCATCTTGGTGAAATAATGGCATGAAGTAATGAAATTATCATGTACAAAAAACACTTAGAAAATTTTCTAAGTCTTGAAAAGTTTGACTTTTCACATTGACTTTTGACTTTCTTGATTTCTTGATAATCAAGCTTTGTATTTTGAATGTCTTAATGAATTTTGATCTTTGAAATTAAATTTTGACCGAAAAATCAAAGTTTGACTTTTGGTGTATCAGTTGACTTATTCATCAATACCACTGATTTTAAGTCATCTGATCAATTGATTGAGCAATTTTGTGATCCAAGGCTTGAAACTTGTCATGAGCATTCTTGGCGGTCCATAATGATCCATGAAAGTCTATTGAGGCATTAAAAGTCCAATCGTCTTTATGAAAACTCAAACCCTAATTTGAGGCATCAGTGTTGAGGAGATGGCTTGACCTAATCAATCCTTGTGCAAGTTGGAGCTATTTGAATATCTTGTGAGAAATGTCTTGAAAAAGAGAGAGCAAATTTTGGGGAACAACAGTTGGTAATATTTCTTGAATGAGATTAAAGATGCCATTCGAGGAGGTGACAGAATGTCGTCGGAGATGGGCTTATAGATGCCATCCAAAGTAATTATTGATAGAAGTATCAGAATGAGTCTTCACTCGACTGTATCTGAGGGATGCTTTCAAGATTGAACCTCTGGGGAAGGTGTTTGAATAGTTTCCTGTCAGATTTAGTCTCTGGCAGAAAGATGCTTGTCAGAATTCAGTTTCTGAGGGAGATGCTTTTCAGAATTCAGTCTCTGAAGGGAAGTGTTCGTCATGTAAATAGTCGCCCCGTCTTATTTCAGGAATTGATCTACAATCGGTTTTTGTTGGTAAACCTAGCTATTTCAGGAGTTCATACCACTTGGTGGTAAAGATAGTCGTCCCGACATGTTTTGGGAATTGATCTTCATCTGGCCATAAAGATATAAAGATAGTTTCCCCATCCTGTTTCGGGAGTTAATCTTTAACCTGTTCATGTAGATAGTTGCCCCGTCCTGTTTCTGGAATTGATCTACAATTTGTTTCCATAGATGGTTGCCCTGTCTTGTTTCAGGAATTAATATGCGTCTGGTCATACAGATAGTTTCCCTATCTTGTTTCATGAATTAATCTGTGACCTATTTGAAAATTGTTAATGATATTTGTTGTACCCCAAAATTTTCCCTCTCATATTTCTCAATACATGTCAAATGAGGTCCTCAAAATTGCTCAAGGAAGTCCAAGAGTTGACCAGACAAATTCTCTCCTAAGGCAGTCTACCTCAAATTAAGGTTTCAGTTTGCATCAAGGTACTTGAGTCCAAAGGATCCAAAATTCTAACCATTTTCCTAATATGTTCTCAAGATCATCCATGTCAAGTTTCAAGCCTTGCAGAGGAAGTTTGCTCAGTCAATTGCTCAAAGGCCTGAAAATCGACTGTGCTAGGGCAAAAGTCAAATGTGGCCCACATACAGTCAAACTTCAAGATTTTTGGTCAACATCTTCATTTTGAATCATTATTCATCATTTTATCAAGGGTTCATCATGATTCCTCAAGGATTGCTCACAATTCATCAAAACCCAAAAGTTGCTAAGTTAGGGTTTTGCAGGAAAAGTCAACTCAACTTTGACCAAGCATAACTTTCTCATACTTTATCAAAAATGACCCATCCAAAGCCCATTTTGAAGAGTATGAAATTCCCAAAAATTCATCTTCATCTCCCAAGTTCAAAATATGCACTCACAAGAAGATATGGATTTGGACATTATAGGTTATTTTGAAAAGTCAACAAAAACACCTTTTTTGTCAAAGCTTCATACATGAACATGGAAGACTCAATTGAGCTTAGACCAAAAGGGTTGCTTAGAGGACATCTTAATATTTCTAAAAATTCCAAGAACACATTTCTAGGGTCAAAATTGAAGGAGTTATGCATTGGCAAAGTTGACCTTTTTTGCAAAATTGCCAAAAGTCAAATGTGTCTCAAATTGCAATTTTTGTCAAATGGGCCCAACTTTTTATGCTTGAATTGAGTTTGTAACATGACCCACGACCCATGATCCTTCCCATTTGTCATTATTTTATTTTTGTCATTTATTATGATTTTATTTCAATTAAATTAAATTAAATCAAAATAAAATCATGAAAATATCAAAAACTAATCAAAGCTTGAGATTTTGTGCATGTTTAGGTCTATTATATAGCTGGAGATGGAATCAAATCGTGCAAGGTTCATTTGGACACAAAAATATTAGATTTTCTCAATTTGGAAAGATTTGCACAAAGGATCAAATCTTGAATCAATGATCATAATTGGAGAAGATTTGAAACCAAATTGCAACCCTAATTCATTCTTGGATACATAAGGAAGGATGGCAGATCAAAAACAAGGGGACTAGAGACGTGAAAAACAGAAATCAAACTTGCAAAAATTTAACAAAAGTTGTGAATCAATTTCCAGGTTTCAGGCCTTCTCAAGCCATTCCAACCATCTCAATCGCTTGCTGGATATCCCTGGACCATATTGCAACCGTTAGCAAGCATTCTCGTGCCCTGAAACACACTATAAGTACCATACGATTTCTCACTTTTCTTGATTTCAAATCCATTAATTCTGGCATCTTTAGCATGAATAATTGACATATTCTTAATCCTTATGGTGTTTGCAAGCTAATGGTAATATCCAATTGTATTTTATTGGCTATACAGCAAGTTGCCATGGCTATGGTTTTAGTTTTGTTTTTAGGGACTTTATGTGCAGGAACAATTGGCCATGGATAGTGGTACTATGGTCCTCGTGATGTTGCAACAATTTGATTGGTACCACTGGTATTGATTTATCATGCAGGGACAAGATTTTGGAGAGGACAAGGGCTAAACCTACGCCCAGTGTCCGTAGGTAAAAGTTCTTGTCTAAAACGACATAAACCATGAGGACGATGATGGCGTGGCAGGTGGTGACTGGCCAATTCAAAATCCGCGCACTTCAGAATTTGTTTTATTGTTTTACATATAATAATTGTTGGTTATTTTATATACAACTAACCAAGCCAGCTCAGTTGGCAAGCACGCAGTGGATGAAGGTTCAAGGACCTGGGTTCGATCCCTAGGTCCCCATGTTGTTCAATATTATTTTACTTTGCATAATCAGGTGTGCAGGCGTCCCATGTGACCACCATACGTCCTCAATATCCAACCAATTTGATCATCAACAAGCCAAATCCAAGGCTTCTAATATGAGGGCCTACCATATGCTTAGTCAAGCAAGCAACATGGAATTGAAAAAGTCAAACAGGCCAAGGATTGTTGGGCCCAGAAAGTGCAATTGGCACCCCCTTTTTTGCTGAAAACACCAGGCCCATTCTTATTCATTCTTTTTATTTTCTTTAATTTAATTTATTTAATTTATTTTCTAACACAATAATTTCTTTTTTTTTACACAAAAAATCATAAAATCAATTTCACAAATTTAGATTTAGTTTTTTATTTTATCAAATTTAATTTAATGATAGTTTAATTTAATTTAGGTTTAATTCTAACTTTTTCATATATTTAAAATCAATTAGGAAAAAAATTAGGGTTAACATGTGATTTAATTTTTATTTCTTTTCAATAAAACAAAAATACAAAAATAGGTTAAATTAATTATTTTTTTTATTAATTTTAAATTAATTAGTGATTAGGTTTTTATTTATTCAATTAAAACTTTGCTTTTCTCAAAATAATCAAAACAACAAAAAATGATTTTTCTCTTTAAGTTTCAATTAGGTTTAGACGGAGTCAAAACCCTAATTTCTCTCTGTGCTTTTTACCTTTCCAGTTGGATAAAATAAAAGTCGGTGGCGACTCTTGCTTGCCGCGACATTTTGGGAACACAAACGCAAAACACAAACCAGCATTTTCCAAAACAGTCGGTTCTGCCACCGTATCACAGAACTGGCGACTCTGTTGGGGAAAAAATAAGTGGGGTATACCTTAGGATATAGTTCATCATAAATTGCTTCTCTTGTTTGTTTTGGTTGCTTTACTTTTAAGGGTTTTGTATTGGGAGTTACTATAGACCCTAACCCGGATCTGGGGACACCTTTTAGGTAAGTAGCAATAAAATGTGAGGGAACTGTACAGCGTAGACCGATACAGTTGAAGCAGTAGCTACATTGATGTGGCACATTGGTTGGTACCGGTATCCCTTGTGGATAAACGAGGAGAATACGGGGCTGCTATGTGTGTCGTTAAGTATCAACTGACCTTAGAACCCTTAATAGACCAACTTGGCCATTAGGGAGTAGCGAGATAGCCGGCCTCGGTGTAAAGATGAGAACTGGTTGATACTCGATGCTACACTCATTGAGACCATACTCTCGAGATAGTTCCGGCCGCAAGAAAAGATTGTGTGAGCTGAAACCATGACCGATGGAGGATGGTCAGTGATATTGAGAACCTCTAGAACCCGATTACTTTTGCTAGGACAGGTTGAAACCAACTGAACTTCAAGAGGGTAATACCTTTGACCCCATGCAAGCCTTAAACTTAAGGGCTTTTGTGTGACTTGTTTGCCTTTGCCATGTCTGTTATCTGATATACCTGTTGTTTGTTTTATCATAACATCATACATCATAACATAGCATGCATACTTCATTACACTAACAATTTCAAAGACCAAGGGGAATTATCTTTGTTCTGTTTTGCAGATTATGGCTTCCATGCGCAGAAACACCATCCGAGTTAACTTTGTGAAAATACCTGCTCAACTCAAAGATTTAGCCTCAAAAGTTTCTGAGACTTCTTCATTCATTAAGAGACATGGTCAGCTTCTTATCCTGGTTACCTCAAAGTTTGATGAGCAGATGATGAGTGTGCTTTTCCAGTTCTTCGATCATGTGCATCATTGTTTCACCTTTCCAGATTATCAGTTGGTTCCCACTTTGGAAGAGTTTTATCACTTATTGGGCATATCCATCCTTGTGCAGGTTCCCTTCACAGGTTTGGAAGAGACTCCTAGACCAGAAGACATTGCTTCAGCTCTACATCTGAAACGGGCTGATGTAGTATCCAATTGGGAAACACGAAGCGGGGTTGAAGGTTTCTTAGCCAAATTTCTGATAGATCAAGCTCATCTTTTCTAGGATAGTTTGGACTTTCAGGCTTTCGAAGATATCTTGGCTCTCCTTATCTATGGTTTGGTTCTCTTCCCGAATCCATATTCCTTTATAGATGTGAATGCGGTTAAGATCTTCCTGTCTCGCAATCATGTGCCTACTCTTCTGGGTGATATCTTGCATGCCCTCTATACTCGTACTGTGCGCAGAAAAGGGACTCTCATGTGTTGTATGCCGTTGCTGTCGAGGTGGTTTATTTCGCACCTCCCTAAGTCCGTGTTGAAAAATGAAGAAGGTTTGGGATGGTATTACAGGATAATGTCACTTGCCCATACAAACATTCTTTGGAGCTCCCGGGTTATGGAAAGCACTACTGTCATTGATCGTTATGGGGGATACCCTAATGTCCCGTTGCTTGGAATCAGAGGGGGAATAACCTACAGTCCTTGTCTAGCTTTGCGATAATTTGGCCGTGCTCAGAGAGACGGTCCCCATGAGCTACTTCTTACAGATATTGCATTTGACTCCAAGGAAGACGTAGACGAGCATCGCCGGAGGTTTATACGAGCTTGGGGTATGGTGAACAGATCTGACCCCCAAGAGCTAGGACCAAGGACTTCCCTTCCTATGCAGCCTTATCTCCAGTGGGTCCGAGCTCGTGCCCAGAAGCTTGGGATGCCTTATGAAGCAGTGCTGTCAGTGATTGTGGAGCCCAAAATGAAGAGGGCATTCCTTATACAGTCCTTTATCCCTACATGCCCACTGATCTTGGGGCATTGCAGAGGTCCTGGATTCAGCTGAGAGAGGAAAGGGATACTTACCGGGAGAAGTACCATGAGCAAGAAAGGAAGATCTTGAAGCTCACCAGGCAACTCGAGAATGAAAGAACGATCAATGACTACGTCAGCACCAAGGGGAAGCGTCCATGGGATTTATGATTTTGCTTTTTCTAGTTTAGATTTGTTTTTCATTTATTTCTTTGTAACGCGTTAAAGGCATTGTTGAACCTTTTTTTTACAAGTTAATCTAATAAAGTTTGTTTATTTTTGGTTTGCAAATTTAAATCTCCAAAAGTCTTTGAAATCATTACATACGCATCCCATTATCATGCACACCATTACATGTACCATTACAGGTTTCTCATCTTCTTCGCTGTTTATTTCAGCATGAAATGTCTTCTGCTCAAGCCATCAAAGATCTTCAGGCACAAAACGCCCAATTCCAAGAGATGTTCTTAAGCTTGGCTAAAGGGTAAGAGGATTTGAAGGCTCTCATCCTGAAAGAGAAGAAGAAGAAGAAGAAGAAGAAGAAGAAGAAGGTCGTTCTCCTGAATATGGGCAAAAGGTTTGGGGATAGATTGAAACAGCAAGCTGATCTGACCTCTTCATCCAAAGAAGGGGAGAACCAAGAAGAAGAAAAGGGCCCCAATCCTGCAATCTCTGATGATGATACAAATTACGATGAGGAGCAATATCGTCCTACCGAGGATAGGTACAAGCAGTTAGAAGACCATCTGAGTGCCATGGAGATTCAGAAGATCCCTGGGTTGGATTTTGGAGAACTAGGACTGGTATCGAGAGTGGTGATCCCTCATAAGTTCAAAGCTCCTATTTTTGCCAAGTACGATGAGTATCCTGTCCAAAACTCCATCTCCGATCATACGTTAGAAAAATCCAACCCCACACTGCTGATAGAAATTTGTGGGTACATTTCTTTCAAGATAGTCTGTCAGGGACTCAGCTTGAATGGTTTTATCAGTTGGAAGGAGCCAATGTCCGAAATTGGGAAGACCTTGATGCTGCTTTCTACAGGAAGTATCAATATAACGCCGACCTTGCCCCCACTCGTACTCAGCTTCAGGGTATGTCAATGGGTGCAAGTGAAGGTTTTAAGGACTATGCTTAAAAGTGGAGAGATTTGGCTGGAAGAGTCCAACCCCCTTTGTCTGACAGGGAGCTGGTTGACATGTTTTTAGGGACGCTGTCTGGTCCATTTTTGAATCATCTGATCGACAGTTCGTCATCTGGATTTACTGAATTGATTTTGACTAGAGAGAGAGTAGAAGCTGGTATTAAGAGTGTTAAGATACAGAAGGATACTTCTTCAAGTGCAATGAAGAAGCCTTTCACCGGTAAGAAAGAGGTTAGTGCAGTCTACGGCTCGAGGGGCCAAAGCAGACCTGAGCACCGTCAAGTAGTAAATGCGATAGTGATATCAAGACCCACAATTGCTCCACAATGCAACAATCAACAAAGGTTGGAAAGACCACAAAGGCAGTACACTCGGCTCAATATGACCTTGTTTCAAATTCTACCACAATTATTGAAGATAAACCTGGTAACTCTAAGGGAGGCCCCGAAGAACCCCAACACAACTTCTCCTCAATATAACCCGAATTCTCGTTGCGCCTATCATTCCGAAAGTCCAGGTCATGATACAAACAACTGTTGGGCCTTAAAGAATAAGGTGCAAGACTTGATCGAAGCCAAAGAGATTGAGTTTGATGCTCTGGAGAAACCCAACGTCATAACTGCTCCTATGCCCAAACATGGTCATGGAGTGAATGTTGTGGATGATGAGTTATTTGTAACCTCCGTCGAAGTAATTTCTACTCCCTTGATGACAGTTAAGAAGAATCTATTGTTGGCCGATTTATTTTCGGGTTATGGCGAAGGTTGCCACATGTGTTCAATTCTACCTGCTGGTTGCCACTTATTGAAGTCAGGTGTTCAACGCCTGATGGATAACAAAGAGATCCTGTTCAAAAATACTATGATTCTGTTGCTTCCAATTGAAGATGTTGCCATCATAACCATTTCCGCCAATCCTTCCAAGGCTTCCTCGAGAAAGCCTGTTAGGATTACACCCGTCCCAAGAATTGCTCCGATAATAATTACTGTCCCTGGTCTTGTCCCATACACTTCGGATAAGGATGTCCCTTGGCACTATGGGGCCGATGTGTATTACCATAGAGTTAAACAAGACTTAAAGAGTGAGGAAGCTGATGTCAGCAATATTTTCGGGGCTAGCAAGGTCACCAGAAGCGGAAGATTCTTTTCTCCCGAGATTTCCCCTTCGACTGTTCACAAACCTGTTGTCATTCCATCTGCTAGTACATCAGCTACTATCCCACTTCTTGTTCCAGTTATCACCCCTGTCGTCGAGCCATCTGGGACTTGGAGCAAAGAAATCATAGGTGAGCCTGCCCGGACGGAGGCACCTAAGAAGATCATTGTAGAAACCTTTAAGTAGGATATAGAGGAAATTCTGAAGATTATCAAGAAGAGCGACTACAACGTAGTCGAGCAGTTGGGGCAGACCCCGTCAAAAATCTCCATGTTGTCCTTGTTATTGTGTTCTGAAGCCCATGCAAAGGCTTTAATTTCACTCCTTAAGACTGCGCATGTGCCGCAGGAAACATCAGTCGATCAATTCAAAGACTGCGTAGCTAGTTTGACTGCCGACAATGGGTTGGGTTTTTCAGATGCAGATTTGACTGCTAAAGGAAGAAATCACAATGATGCTCTGCACGTCTCGATCGAGTGCAGGGGCACTACTATGGCCCATGTACTGGTGGATACCGGATCCTCATTGAATGTTTTGCCAAAGAAAGCATTAGATCTTCTGGACTGTGAAGGTTTGATTCTAAAGCCGAGAAATATTGTGGTCAGGGCTTTCAACGGGTCAAAAAGGATGGTGCACGGGGAGGTGGACGTCCCTGTTAAAGTTGGATCTCAGACTTTTGCATCTACTTTCTACGTGATGGATATCCGACCATCATATTCTTGCTTGCTGGGTCGCCCTTGGATTCATAAGGGTGGGGCAGTAACTTCCACGCTCCATCAAATGTTGAAATATCCGGTAAAGGGGAAGATTGTTACGGTGCAAGGAGAAGAGGAGTATATGGTGAGTCATCTCAACTCCTTTCGCTACGTGGAGATGGATGGGGAGTTCATTGAAACCCTGTGTCAGAACTTTGAAGATGTCCCCTAGACTTTGGCGTCAACTAAAGTTGCTACTGACAAACCTCCGATGAAGATGGCTTCTCTCAAGGATGCCATGGTTGTAATTGAAAAAGGTGGGTGTGCAAATTGGGGTCAGCTCCCTAATTTCACACACAAAACTGACAAGTTTGGTTTGGGCTTTACTACAAGGGCTCAATAGGCTGTTAGGCGTGCACGGATTGGAAGACCTCCTCTGCACATCAGTAATCAGGGAGTGAATGCAATTGAGGACAGTGAAGAAGATTCAGATATCAACAACTGGATCTACCCGACAACCAATGGTGGATTGAACAACTGGACGGCGAAGGACTTCATACCTGTTTCTTTTATTCCACATTAATTGACTTTTGTTTTGAGATTTGTAATAAACAATTTGAAACTTTATGGCCCGATGCCTTGCTCAAGGCACCTTGGCTTTGCTTGTGAGGGCTTATTATTTGTCATTTTCATATATCATCAATAAAGCATTGGACGTTTCTTGCATTACAAATTTTGTGCTCCTTGTTTTTCTTTTTTTTTATCTCTCCTTATCAAAAACAGTTATTCACTTACACACACTCACGTATCAAAATTTAGATCCATACCCACTCTGGATCCCATTGATAACAACTCTGCTACTTCCAGTTATGACTTCGAAAATCCAATCAACCAAGTCGAGGACGAAGGTGAGGATGATTGTGAGGTGCCTAGAGAACTTGATAGACTGTTACTACAGGAAGAGAGGGCCATACAGCCTCATGAGGAGCCAGTCGAATCAGTGAATTTGGGTACAAAGAAAGACATGAAAAAGGTCAAGATAGGTGCGAATCTGGAGCTTTGTGTCAAGCAACATTTGATACAGATGCTACGCGACTATGTTGAGATCTTCGCTTGGTCTTATGAAGATATGCCCGGTTTGGACACCGATATTGTGGTTCATCGCTTGCCAACTAAAGAAGATTATCCTCCGGTAAAACATAAGGTTCGTCGTATGCGCCCTGAGATGTCTGAGTAAATCAAAGCTGAGGTCATGAAACAATTTGACACCAGATTTCTAGCTGTCACTTCTTACGCGCAGTAGGTTGCCAACGTTGTTCCGGTGCCTAAAAAGGATGGTAAGGTACAGATGTGTGTGGACTATAGAGATCTAAACAGGGCAAGCCCCAAGGATGATTTCCCACTTCCTCATATCGATGTTTTGGTCGACAACACCGTGCAGCATAAGATCTTCTCCTTCATGGATGGTTTTTCTGGTTACAATCAGATCAAGATGGCTCCCGAAGACATGAAGAAGACAACTTTCATTACGCAGTGGGGAACCTTTTTCTATAAGGTAATGCCTTTCGGGTTGAAGAATGCTGGGGCAACTTATCAACGCGCCATGGTTGCTTTGTTCCATGACATGATTCACCATGAGATTGAGGTTTATGTTGATGACATGATCTCCCGATCCCAAACTGAGGAAGAACACCTTGACCATCTCCAGAAACTATTCGACAGGTTGAAGATGTATAAGCTGAGGTTAAACCCGAACAAGTGCACCTTTGAAGTAAGGTCTGGTAAGCTGCTAGGTTTCGTCGTCAGTGATAAAGGTATCCAGGTGGACCCTGCCAAGGTAAAAGCCATACACGAGATGCCGGCTCCCCGCACAGAAAAGGAAGTTAGAGGCTTTTTGGGACGTCTAAATTACATTGCAAGATTCATTTCACATCTGACTGCTACTTGTGATCCAATCTTCAAGTTGCTGAAGAAAGATCAAGTGGTAAGGTGGAATGATGAATGTCAGACTGCTTTCAAAAGGATCAAAGAATATCTTTAAGAGCCACCTATTCTGATGCCTCCAGTTGAAGGAAGACCTTTGATCTTATACTTAACAGTGTTGGACAATTCAATGGGGTGTGTGCTGGGGCAGCATGACGAGTCTGGCCAAAAAGAGCACGCTATTTACTACCTTAGCAAAAAGTTTACCGACTGTGAGACCCGATACTCATTGCTCGAGAAAACTTGCTGCGTTTTGGCATGGGCTGCTCGCCGGCTGAGACAGTATATGCTGACTCACACTACCCTATTGATATCAAAGATGGACCCAATCAGGTATATCTTCGAGAAGCCTGCCTTGTCCAGAAGAATAGTAAGATGGCAAATGATCTTAACTGAGTACGACATCCAATACACAACCCAAAAGGCAATCAAAGGGAGTGTGTTGGCAGATCATTTGGCGCAACAGGCCGTAGATAACTACCAGTCCATGAATTTCGAGTTCCCGGATGAGAACATCATGTTTGTGACCGACTGTGAAGAACCTGGACTGGATGAAGGACCCGGGGAAGGATCTCGATGGTCCATGTATTTTGATGGAGCCTCGAACGTGTTGGGTAATGGCATCAGGGCTGTAATCATATCTCCTGAGGGCTGGCATACTCCGTTCTCCGCCCGATTATGTTTTAACTGCACCAACAATATGGCGAAGTATGAAGCATGTATCCTGGGTCTTCGAGCTGCTATTGACCTAAGGATTAAGTTTTTGAGTGTATTCGGAGATTCTGCTCTGGTGATCAGTCATATCAAAGGCGAGTGGGATACGAAGCACCCAAATCTTATTCCTTACAAATAGTATGTATCGACGTTGCTTCCGCACTTTGAAGAGATAACCTTCGAACATTTTCCCAGAGAGGAGAATTAGTTAGCGGACGCGCTAGCTACCATGTCTTCTATGTTCAAGGTCAAGCGGGACAATGAAGCTCCCCAGATTACCATCGAGAGGTTGGATGAACCCATACATTGTTGTGACATTGAGACTGAAGAGGTAGCAGATAAACCCTGGTGCCACGAGGTAACAAGGTACCTTGAGGCTCAAGAGTACCCCGAGGGTGCATCTGTTAATGATAGGAAGTTCTTGAGAAGGTTCGCTGCAAAGTTCTTCATCAGTAATGGCATCCTTTATAAGCATAACCATGATTCGACCTTACATGGATGTGTGGACAAAAGCGAGGAAGAAAAGATCATGGCAGAGTTACATGAAGGTACCTTTGGAACTCATTCCAGTGGACATACCATGGCAAAGAAAATCCTACGGGCAGGATATTTTTGGTCTATTATGGAAGCCGATTATTATTAGCATTCTCGAACCTGTCATAAGTGCCAAGTCTATGCTGATAAGGTGCACATACCTCAAGTTCCCCTGAATGTTTTGACAGCTCCTTGGCCTTTCGCAATGTGGGGCATCGACATGATTGGCGAGATCAGACCTACTGCGTCCAACGGGCATCATTTCATTCTGGTAGCTATTGATTAATTTATGAAGTGGGTTAAGGCAGCTTCCTTTGCTACAGTAACCAAGAACGTCGTGGCGCAGTTTATCCGACACAACTTAATCTGTCGATATGGTGTACCGGAGAGAATCATTATTGACAATGGTATAAATCTCAACAATACGATGATCACCAAACTCTGCAAACAGTTTAAGATTCAGCATCACAACTCTTCTCCTAACCGGCCGAAGATGAATGGGGTTGTTGAAGCGGATAACAAGAACATCAATAAGATTGTGCAGAAAATAATGGTGAAATACAAAGACTGGCACGAGATGTTACCATTCTCTCTTCATGGATACCGTACCTCAGCACGGACATCAACAGGGGAAACACCCTATTCTCTGGTGTATGGCATGGAGGCAGTCTTACCCATCGAAGTCCAGATACCCTCTCTACGGATTATGAAGGATGCAGGTTAGAGCAAAGATAACTGGATCCAGACCCGACTTGACCAACTGAACCTAATTGATGAGAAGAGACTTACTGCTATTTGTCATGGTCAGACGTATCAAAAGCGAATGATCAAGGCGTTTAACAAGAAAGTCAGACGACAAGAATATCAAGTCAGGGATTTAGTGATCAAACGCATCATACTGCTGCAAGGTGATCCCAGGGGAAAATGGACCCCCTATACGAAGGGCCATTTGTGGTTAAAAACATTTTCTCGGGAGGAGCTATGATTCTAACCACCATGGATGGTGACGACATTCCTCACCCCGTCAATGCAGACATAGTGAAAAAATACTATGCATAATCAAAGACCCACTAGGTTGACTGGCCTAGGCAAAAATAAGGGCTTCCCGGCAAACCAAAAGGGTTTGGGAAAAAATAAGGGATGAAAATGAAAAAAACTGTACACCCGGCAAGTCGAAAACCTGAAAAGGCGACTTGGGCAAAAAAGGGTATTCTGGTGGACAGAAAACCCGAAAGGGAGGTCCAGGAAAAAATTAGGGATCAAAGCGTAACACTATGTCTCATTGGATCATCTTGTAACCAGACTTCAGTATCGACTATCAAGCTCGGACGGAGCCAATCAATCTGATCTATCTTCGACCAAGTAGCAAAGTGATGAGACGCTCGAAGATATAAAGGAAATAGCAGAGTTGGAACCCAGTGGGATTGCTTCACATAGCTGTTTTTATTTCTTTTTCACAAAATGTATAATTCCCTCGACGACGTTCTCTTACTAGGACGTCAGCCTCTTGTAAAAAACGCCTATTACAGACCAACTTCAAATCAATACAATTCATTTTCACCAGAAATTTCAACTTGTTTTTTCTTTTGCTATTTTGTTTTGCAAGAACGTCCAATGATTCATTTTTGATATATGCATTTGAAAATAATCGCTGCTCATAAATATTTACATGCAGAACAAAAGACAATTACTCGTAATTCCAGGAATAAGGGCAAACAAGAAATGTCCAAACCTTACTGTTGCTCTACCCACCAGGTACATGGATAGAGCCAGCTTGAGAATATAACTAAAGGTGCAAACACTCCCCGCAGAGTAGGAAGTACCCAAAGACAGTGGTGTTATCTCTCCCCAGTTGAGGTTCATAATCACGAATAAGTCGGAAAAATTCTCCCCAAGCAGAGTTTATCTATCACCAACAATAGAAGTTCACCATCAGTGGAGTTTATTTCTTCCACAGGCAGAAATTCAATCCCCGACAGAGTTCGTCATCACCAGCAACCGTAATTCATCCCCAGCGGAGTGGTTTCTCCAAATCAATAGATCGTCCAGTAGAGTATCTCTCTTCCCCACAGAGTCGTTCTCCCACAGGGTTATTCTCAAACAAAATCAGTCCCGGTGGAATGTTCTCAAGCAGAACGGATGCAAGTCTCCAGCTAATCATCTTCGGTCACTATCCTTAGTAAGAGCGAAGAATTCAACTCCTTGTACTCTCCAACAGTAGTCCAGGATTTATTCTCCCCAGCCGGAGAATATCACAAGAACATTGTGTATTCACACATCATGGCATGCACGTACGCATCATACAGCACAATCTCATTTATTTTGAGAACATCATTACTCAATACATGTCATACATCATGACATTACATACGACTAACTCTTTACCTTTCAGGGTAAGATACAATCAAGCTCTCACAAGTTTCTCTGGTCCAGTCAAATCAATACTAAGATTTCGATTCCAGTTCAAGTTATGAAGCCCGAAAATCGACCGGATAAGTATCTTGATCTCTCCAAAATACTACGAAGCCTAGAATCGACCAGATAGTGGTATATCTTAATTCAAGCTATGAAGCCCGGATTCGACCGGATAGTATCTTGATCTCTCCAAAATACTATGAATCCTGGAATCGACCAGATAGTGGTATATCTTAAATTCAAGCTATGAAGCGCGGATTCGACCGGATAGTATCTTGATCTCTTCAAAATACTACAAAGCCTGGAATCGACCAGATAGTGGTATCTCTTAAATACAAGCTATGAAGCCTAGAAATCGACCGGAAAACAGCTTAACCCTCAGCAAGTTATTATGAAGCCTGTAAATCAACCAGATAGCAATACAAGATACCATGAAGCCTGGAATTGACCAGATAATGGTATAAGACACTGTGAAGCCTGGATTACGACCAGATAGCGGCAAAAGATGTTGAAGCCTGGGACACGACCAGATAACAGTATCAGGTACTGCGAAGCTCGGGATTCGACCAAATAGCAGTTTAACCGGCCAATTACTATGAAGCCCGGAAATCAACCGGATATTAGTAGGCCTTAAAATCAAATGGAAGCCCGAATGTGATCGGATAACCACTTGATTCCTTCTGAAGCCTGGAGCACGACCAGATAAGAATTGAGAAAATTGCAAAGCCTGGAGAACGATCAGATAGCAAGCTTAATCTCACCACCCCAATAAGTCACTGTGAAGCCTGGAGCACGACCAGATAGCAGTCGACCTTATTTTCCTCAGCAAATCACTATGAAGCCTGGAGCACGACCAGATAACAGTTCATTTTCACCTATTTGACTAAGAGATGATTCCTCAATAGAATAACGGACGACTGAAGCTCCTAAAATTCTACTTTTACCATGACAGAGACTAGCACTCCCCAGCGTAGTCCTCCTCGACAATAGGTATACGGGCTCTCGCAAAGGAACCTCTTATGCGATTGACACTTCTTCTGATGGAATCTTTAAGCCCATCTTCCGACATCAACCTCCAAATGGAATCTATAAGCCCATTCCCGATATCACAAGACAAATACCACTTCATGCGAGTGCAAATTTCTGGGCACTCTAGTGTTCAATCATCTTCCACCTTCGGATCACGAAAGGCAGACAAGCCAATCTACATCCTCAGGTTTAAGAAGATTGAACAGGGGCAGCTGTTGTAACCTAATATTTTCCCTCCCATTTTTCTCAATACATGTCAAATGAGGTCCTCAAAATTGCTCAAGGAAGTCCAAGAGTTTACTAGACAAATTTTCTCCTAAGGCAGTCTACCTCAAATTAGGGTTTCAATTTGCATCAAGGTACTTGATTCCAAAGGATCCCAAATGCTCACCATTGTCCTAATATGTTCTCAAGATCATCCATGTCAAGTTTCAAGCCTTGCAGAGGAAGTTTGCTCAGTCAATTGCTCAAAGGCCTGAAAATCGATTGTGATAGGGCAAAAGTCAACTGCAGCCCACATACAGTCAAACTTCAAGATTTTTGGTCAATATCCTCATTTTGAAGCATTATTCTTCATTTGATCAAGGGTTGATCATTATTCCTCAAGGATTGCTCATAATTCATCAAAACCCAAAAGTTGATAAATTAGGGTTTTGTAGGAAAAGTCAACTCAACTTTGACCAAGCATAACTTTCTCATACTTTATCAAAAATGACCCATCCAAAGCTCATTTTGAATAGGATTCAATTCCCTACAATTCATCTTCATCTCCCAAGTTCAAAATATGCACTCACAAGAAGATATGAATTTGGACATTATAGGTCATTTTGAAAAGTCAACAAAAACACCTTTTTTGTCAAAGCTTCATACATGAGCATGGAAGACTCAATTGAGATGAGACAAAAATGGTTGCTTAGAGGACATCTTAAGCTTTCTAAAAAGTCCAAGAACACATTTCTAGGGTCAAAATTGAAGGAGTTGTGGATTGGCAAAGTTGACCTTTTTTGCAAAATTGCCAAAAGTCAAATGTGCCTCAAATTGCAATATTTGACAAATGGGCCCAACCTTTTATGCTTGCATTGAGTTTGTAACATGACCCACGACCCATGATCTTTCCCATTTTTCATTCTTTTATTTTTGTCATTTATTTTGATTTTATTTCAATTAAATCAAATAAAATCATGAAAATATCAAAAACTAATCAAAGCTTGAGATTTTGTACATGTTTAGGTCTATTATACAGCTGGAGATGGAATAAAATCGTGCAAGGTTCATTTGGACACAAAAAGATTATATTTTCTCAATTTGGAAAGATTTGCACAAAGGATCAAATCTTGAATCAATGATCCTGATTGGAGAAGATTTGAAACCAAATTGCAACCCTAATTCATTCTTGGATACATAGGGAAGGATGGAAGATCAAAAACAAGGGGATTAGAGGCGTGAGAAACAGAAAGCAAACTTGCAAAAATTCAACAAAACTTGTGAATCAATTTCCAGGTTTCAGGCCTTCTCAAGCCATTCCAACCATCTCAATCGCTTGTTGGATATCCCTGGACCATATTGTAACCGTTAGTAAGCATTCTCGTGCCCTGAAACACACTGTAAGTACCATACGGTTTCTCACTTTTCTTGATTTCAAATCCATTAATTCTGGCATCTTTGGCATGAATAATTGACATAATCTTAATCCTTATGGTGTTTGCAAGCTAATGGTAATATCCAATTGTATTTTTATTGGCTATACAACAAGTTGCCATGGCTAGGGTTTTAGTTTCGTTTTTAGGGGTTTTATGTGCAGGAACAATTGACCATGGATAGTGGTACCATGATGCTCGTGAGGTTGCAACGAGTTGATTGGTACCACTGGTATTGATTTATCATGCAGGGACAAGATTTTGGAGAGGACAAGGGTTGTACCTACGCCTAGTGTCCGTAGGTAAAAGTTCTTGTCTAAAATGAAAGAAACCATGAGGACGATGATGGTGTGGCAGGCGGTGACTGGCCAATTCAAAATTCGTGCGCTTCAGAATTTGTTTTATTGTTTTACCATATAATAATTGTTGGTTATTTTATATACAACTAACCAAGCCAGCTCAGTTGGAAAGCACGCAGTGGATGAAGGTTCAAGGACCTGGGTTCGATCCCCAGGTCCCCATGTTGTTCAATATTATTTTTCTTTGCATGATCAGGTGTACAGGTGTCCCATGTGACCACCATACGTCCTCAATATCCAACCAATCTGATCATCAACAAGCCAGATCCAAGGCTTCTCATATGAGGGCCTACCATATGCCCAGTCAAGCAAGCAGCCTGGGATTGAAAAAGTCAAACAGGCCAAGGATTGTTAGGCCCAGAAACTGCAATTGGCACCCCCTTTTTTGCTGAAAACACCAGGCCCATTCTTATTCATTCTTTTTTATTTTCTTTAATTTAATTTATTTAATTTCTTTTCTAACACAATAATTTCTTTTTTTTTACACAAAAAATCATAAAATCAATTTCACAAATTTAGATTTAGTTTTTTTTATTTTATCAAATTTAATTTAATGATAGTTTAATTAAATTTAGGTTTAATTCTAACTTTTTTATATATTTAAAATCAATTAGGAAAAAAATTAGGGTTAACATGTGATTTAATTTTTATTTCTTTTCAATAAAACAAAAATACAAAAATAGGTTAAATTATTTTTTTTTCTTAATTTTAAATTAATTAGTAATTAGGTTTTTATTTATTCAATTAAAACTTTTCTTTTCTCAAAATAATCAAAACAACAAAAATGATTTTTCTCTTTAAGTTTCAATTAGGTTTAGACGGGGTCAAAACCCTAATTTCTCTCGTTCTCGATTCATCGCGCGCATTTATTATTTTTTTTGCAATTTAATGTAACTGCTCGTGGTATGTAATAGTTTAATCTAGGTTTTCTTTTATTTATCATTTTACGGGTTTTTTTTGGCTATGTAATCCCTACCCTTAAGCCTTGTAATAGCGTAGTTTTTTTATTTCTCGCATTTTAATTCTCACAAATATTAACTGTTAGATGTATGATAATAGGATCGTATGACAAGATTACCTGACAATTTAAAATGGCTAGCAAACCCTAAATGTGCAAAGATAATAACTAAAATCAAATCACTCGCACATGTGCACTCCTAGGGTATACTCTCACTTCGGTTGCCTTCGGTAAACGGTCATTAAGTATAGGGTGTTTTAGTGGTCGCCTTCCTGTCTAAACAAAGATCAAATGTCCCGCTTGGAAAGGTTACCTCGGAAATGTTGCCTCGAATATGATCTTAAGACATTAGGGTTATTACTAAGACGTCCTAACATTGCTTTAGTGACCGTACGTCCCTTTCGAATTGACCCTTACAACTCCAACGACGGTGCTACCTATTTCTCAATAGTAGGATAGCATTGTCTAAAGGAAACAAGAATAGAAACAATCCTTTTTCGAGTAGGTAGATGCTAGTAGGTACTTGCTCAAAATTAAACTTTTTCACACTTACACTTTTTTCAAAAAAAGTTTTCAAAACGACTTCGTAACACTCTTGAGGACTGATACAAGGGTTAAAACAAAGTAAAACAAAACTTTTCAAAACAAACAAACACAAGCAATTTTAAAAAGATGAGCAAGTAACTAAGAGCCCATGGAAAACCGTGGATAGAAAGGGTACAAACACCTTCCCTTTCTATAATCTACCCCCCGTACTCAAAATCTCGAAAAAAGGAATTTTTCTGTGCTTTTTTCCTTTCCGGTTGGATAAAATAAAATTCGGTGGTGACTTTTGCTTACCGCGATATTTTGCAAACACAAACGCAAAACGCAAGCCAGCATTTTCCAAAACAGTCGGTTCTGCCACCGTATCACAATATTCATCTATTTGTAGACTTTACCTGAAAAGATAAAGAGTTAATTGTATGCAAAGTCATGATGTATGAAATGCATCGCGTAACAATGTTATCAAAGTAAATGAGAGTATGCTATATGTGTTTCATATGCATATGCTATGATACTTGTAAATGATGTATGAATGTGAAATGTTGTTGAAGCGTATCAATAGCTTCGTATAACATCTTGATGGGGAAAACAAATCCATTACTGTTGTTGGGGATGAAGAACATATGTAATCTTCAATCTTGTTTAGAATGTTTTCGCTGGGGATTCCTGCTTTCTGTTTGAGGAAACTCCACCGGGGAATGTTGATTTCTGTTTGAAGATAAGATTTTAAGAACAATGGTCATTCATCACTCTACTGGGGAATTTAATTCTTATATACCCTTACTGGGGATAAAAGAGATGGATAACCTTCTGAGGTGTCACCTGACCGAGTTTCCGATATGGATGTTGACTCGTTTGGGGAGGATAAGGTTAACTGGTATCTGGTCCGGTTTCTGATTCCATAGCAACTCTTTGGGGATAGTAACCTGGACTGCCCTTTGCTGGAGAGAGAAATCTTGATGGTGATTTTTAGTAGTCAGAGAAATAGACTCAAGCTGGGGGAGATTGTACTCTATTAGGGAAATACACCCTACTGTGGAAATAAACCCTGTTAGAGAAATAAAATGTTGATGAATACTCTGCTGAGGCATACTCTGATGAGGAATAATCTGCTGAGGAATATGAACCTGCTGGAGAATAGAATTCTACGGCGGATTCATAGTTTTTGGAGAAATAAACTCAACTGGGGAAGAGAATTATTATGGACAATGCTGATGCCATAATCTCTTATGAGGATTGGGACTCCGTAGGTTGGCGAAATTTCCAGGTAAAAGATAACACTTATTTATCCACTGGGGATCTTTCAGGGAGTGTGATTAGGTTAATTCAGCCTTGCGAGGAATGTATCTTTGTTAAAGATGAGCTTGTGAAGATGACTTTGTGGGGATAATCCTGTGAGGATTTTTTTGAGGGGATTCGTGGACGACTTGAACATTTTCCCAACTCCTAGAATCTTGAGCAAATACTTATTCCTGTTTTTATGCATATATTTGTTAACAGTAATCGTATTCATATGCATATGTTCATTCAATTTAGTCATTGGACGTTTTTGCAAACAAAATAGAATTCAAATTTTGAAATTGTATTTATATTGATAATTTGCCTATAAACAGGAAATTTTTGTACAAAGAGACATAAGTCCTAGTAAGAGGAATTTGCCGTGAAAATGAAGAAAAGATTACAAAGTGAAAACATATAGCTATGTGGAAATAATCTTGTCGGGTTTCAACTCAACTATTTCCCCTATGTCTCCAAGCATCTCATCCCTTCCTGTTGGAAGAAGTTGACTGAGTTGAACTGTACCATTCGAACTTGACGTTGGTAACAAAGCTTGCTGTAAGTGATCCAACGGGATATAGTTGTACGCTTTTAATCCTTAATTTTTTCCTGGACCTCCCTTTTGGGTTTTTAGTCCATCGGGATACTCTTTTTTACCCAAGCCAGCTTTTCAGGTTTTCGACTTGCCGGGTGTACAATCTTTTATATATATATCCCTAATTTTTGACCGAACCCTTTTGGTTCGCCGATATGCCCTTATTTTTTCATGGGCCAGTCAACCTAGTGGGTCGTTTTTTATGCATATTATCTTTTGACTATGTCCGCATTCACAGGGTGTGGAAGATCTTCATCGTCCATGGTGGTTAGTATCATAACACTGCCCAAAAATATATTCTTGATCATAAATGACCCTTCGTAGTTGGGAGTCCATTTTCTCCTGGGATCACCCTACAGCAAGATGATGCACTTTATTACCAAGTCACCAACCTGATATGCCTGATGCTTGATTTTCTTATTGAAGGCTTTAATCATACGATTCTGATACATCTGGCCATGATAGATTACCGCAAGCCTTTTCTCGTCAAATAAATTCAACTGGTCCATCCTAGTATGAATCCATTCGTCTTCTTTTAAATCTGCATCTTTCATGATTCTCAGAGAAGGAATCTGAACTTTGACAGGTAGAACAACTTCCATATCGTAGACTAGGGAGAATGGGGTTTCCCCAATTGATGTTCGAGCTGAAGTGCGATAGCCATGAAGAGAAAATTGTAACATCTCATGCCAATCTTTGTAAGTCACAAACATTTTCTGCACAGTCTTCTTAATGTTCTTGTTGGAGGCTTCCAGTGCGTCATTCGTCTTTGGTCGATACAGAGAAGAGTTGTGGTGCTTGATCTTGAACTGCATGTAGAGTTTAGTGATCATGGTATTGTTGAGATTGATACCATTATGCGTGATGATCCTTTCAGAGATGATGTACCGACAGATAAGGTTATGCTTAATGAACCGGGCAACAACATTCTTGGTAGCTGAGACGAACGAGGCCTCTTTAACCCACTTTGTGAAGTAATCAATGGCGACGAGGATGAAGTGATGTCCGTTAGAAGCAGTAGGTTTAATCTCTCCAATCATGTCAGTGCCCCACATTGCAAATGGCCAAGGAGCAGTCAAGACATTCAGAGGAACCGGGGGCACGTGTACTTTATCAGCATAGATCTGGCACTTGTGACAAGTTCTTGAGTGGTGATGGAAATCAGTTTCCATAGTAGACCAATAGTAACCTTCTCTAAGAATATTCTTAGCCATAGTATGTCCGCTGGAGTGAGTACCAAAGATACCTTCGTGCATATCTTCTATAATCTTCTCTGCCTCTTTTTTGTCCATACAACGAAGCAAAGTTGAATCATGATTGCGCTTGTACATAATTCCACTGCTTAAGAAGAACTTAGCAGAGAACCTCTGTAGGAATTTCTTTCCATTGATCAATGCTCCTTTAGGATACTCTTGAGCCTCAAGGTACCTTTTCACTTCATGAAACCAAGGCTTCTCTTCTACTCTGTCAGTATCAACTTAATAGCAGTGTGTTGGTTCGTCTAGTCTTTCAATGGTAATTTGAGGAGCTTTGTTATCCCATCTAACCTTGAACATAGATGACATGGTAGCCAATGCATCTGCCAACTGATTCTCTTCTCGTAGGATGTGCTCAAAAGTAATCTCCTTGAAATATGGAATTAAGGTCAGCGCATATTCTCTATATAGAATGAGATTCAGATGCTTCATGTCCCATTCTCCCTTAATCTGGATGATTACCAGGGCTGAGTCCCCATATACGCTCAAGAACTTGATTCTTAGGTCAATAGCAACTTTAATACCCATGATGTACGCTTCATATTCAGCCATATTGTTGGTACAATCAAAGCATAATCTGGCGGTGAAGGGCGTATGGAAACCCTGAGGAGAGATAATTACAATTCCAATTCTATTGTCAAGTGCCTTAGAAGCTCCATCGAAAACCATAGTCCATCGGGATCCTGGCTCAGGTCCTTCATACGGTCCAAGTTCTTCGCAATTTGTAACTAGCATAATGTTCTCGTCCGGGAACTTAAAATTCATAGACTGGTAGTCATCTACAGCTTGATGAGCCAAATAATCTGGCAGTATACTTCCTTTGATCACTTTCTAAGTATTATACTGAATGTCATATTCTGTTAAGACCATTTTCCATCGGGATACTCTTCCGGAGAGAGCTGGCTTCTCGAATATGTATTTGATGGGATCAAATTTAGGAATCAACAAAGTAGTATGAGTCAACATATATTGTCTTAGTCGGCGAGAAACCCATGCCAAAGTGCGACAAGTTTTATTGAGCAGTGAATATCTTGTTTCAAACTCGGTAAACTTTTTGCTAAGGTAGTATATTGCATGCTCTTTTCGATCAGACTCGTCATGCTGGCCCAATACACACCCCATTGAATTCTCCAGCACTGTTAGGTACGTGATCAGAGGTCTTCCTTCAACTGGTGGCATCAGAATCAGAGGTTCTTATAGGTGCTCTTTGATTTTGTCAAAATTTGTCTGGCAGTCGTCGTTCCATTCTACCACTTGATCTTTCTTCAGCAACTTGGAGATCGGCTCACAAGTAGCGGTCATATGGGAAATAAAGCGGGAAATGTAATTCAGTCGTCCTAAGAAACCTCTAACTTCCTTCTCAGTGCAAGGAACAAGCATTTCTTGAATGGCTTTGACCTTGGCGGGATCAACTTCGATACCTTTACATCTGACAACAAAACCCAGGAGTTTATCAGACCTCACCCCAAAGGTGCACTTGTTCGGATTCAATCTCAGCTTATACTTCTTTAGTCTCTCAAACAACTTGTGTAGATGGTTAAGATGTTCCTCTTCATTCTGGGACCTGACTATCATTTCATCGACGTAGACCTCTATCTCGTGATGAATCATGTCATGGAACAAAGCTACCATGGCATGCTGATATGTGGCGTCGGCGTTCTTCAACCCAAAAGGCATAACCTTGTAGTAGAAAGTGCCCCACTGTATGACGAAAGTAGTTTTCTCCATATCTTCAAGTGCCATCATGATTTGATTATACCCTGAGAAACCATCCATGAAGGAGAATACCTTATGTTGAACGATGTTGTCGACTAAAACATCAATATGTGGAAGTGGGAAGTCATCCTTAGGGCTTTCCCTGTTCATATCCCTGTAGTCTACACACTTTCATACTTTTCCCTATTTCTTTGGTACTGGAACAGCGTTAGCAACCCATTAAGGATATGATGTCACTTCTAAGAAACCTGCGTTGAATTGTTTCATAACCTCAGCTTTGATCTTCTCTGACATCTTAGGATGCACTCGACGAACCTTATGCTTAATTGGAGAACAACCCTCTTTCATCGATAGCCGGTGAACCACAATATCGGTATCGAGCCCTGGCATGTCTTCGTATGACCAAGCAAGTATCTCAACATAGTCATGTAACATATGGATCAACCTGTTCTTGACATTGCCCTCTAAGTTGGCGCATATCTTGACTTCTTTCATGTCTGTCTCAGAACCCAAGTTTACAACCTTGACCGGATCTTCATGCGGTTGTATAGCCTTTTCTTCTTGTATTAAGAGTCTGGCAAGTTCTCCAGTTATTTCACAATCTTCCCCCCCCCCCCCCTTCGTCCTCGTCTTAGTAGATCGGATTTTCAAAGTCATCAGTGGCAATAGCAGAGTTGTTATCAACAAGATCCAGAGTGGATGTGGATCTGCAATTTATTGTGTGGGTGTGTGTAAGAACACATAGTTATTTGAGTGTGAAATAAAGTAAAAGAAAGACAGAGAGCACATAATTTAAGTGCAAAATGTCCAATGCTTTTATTAAATGAAAATATGATTATGAAATGATAACCCTTAACAAATAGACCATTGTGCCCCGGGTAAGACACAAGGCTTAAAGCCATTGTTTTAAAAAAGTTATGTTGTACCCCAAAATTTTCCTTCTCATGTTTTTCCAAGATTTCCTCTTGCATAGGTGGTTACAAACCTTTGCCTAAAGACAAGGAAATTTTTCAAAATATGGTTAAGTATCCTTCGATTGGCATCTCCAAAGTGCCTTTCGATTGGCATCTACAAAATGTCTTTCGATTGGCATCTCCAAAATGCTTTTCGATTGACATCTACATAACATCCTTTGATTGAACTCTGCAAAAGGCACTTCGATTGGAATCTGCAAAAGGCCTTTTGTTTGGCCTCATGACAAGCCTTTCGATGGGCATTATGTCAAAGCCTTTTGATTGGCATGGAAAGGGATCCTTCGATTTAGCATTGTGTCAAAACAGCTTCGACATGCATGTTAACTGTGTCCTTCGATTGGCATGGACAAGATCTTTCGATTGGCGTAGCAAAGAACTCTTCAATTGACATTTCAATAAATACCCTTCGACTGGTATTTGGACAAGGGCCATTCGAAGAACTCCTTCCAGGCCATTCTAAAGAGGCAATCAAGAGGTCACTCAGAAAATATGTCCAGGCCAGATTATTGCCTTGTTTGTTCACAATTCCACAAGAGCTGATTCGACCAGAGAATTCTCTTCAAAAGGACAGGAAATTGAAGCAAAGGGTGGTCCAATTAAAGGAGCCCTAGTATTGAAGCTGGCACAATTCGACTCAGAACCATTAAGGAGAACAAGGTTCTAATAAGGAAAGTCCTGATTGGTTCGAATTGGAGTTTAAGGCTGGAAAGGAAGGCAGATTCGAAGGAAGGAAGGGGATTTGTTCCAAAACAAACCAGAAATCTCACAATCGAAAGAATCTTTTCTCAATCAAATAAAGAATATAATATGCTGACAAATCAAAGGGAAAACGCGTTGGAGTAAAGATAGCAAGATTTGGCCTATTTTAGAAACAAAAAATAAAAGACACAAATCAAATATTTTCTCACTCAATCTTCAAGATTCATTTCAGTTTTGTTAACCTAATTCATTCTACTATATATGCACAACAAACCCTGATCATAAAGAGGAGGATTGGCCGTGTAGAACACCCACAAGAATCTCAAAATTTTGACAAAGAAAGTGGTGATCGAATTTTGCTTTAGAGGGAGATTTAAGGCGTTTCAAAGATTGCAATCCACTACTGGGCGTATTTAGAAGCTATCTGGACCACTCTCACGCGTCAACACATCCAGAAATAGTCTATACAAGTATCACAGTTTGCTCTTTTTCTTGAAATCGGTTTAGACTATACACGCATGATAAATGAATTATAAATATATATTCATGTTTGTATAATCATTTAGAACATGTCTACATAATTAATTGTGTGTTTTGATGCATATTTGACTGAATGCCATGGTTAGGGTTTCAAGGTTCTTTTTAGGGTCTTTCGTTTCAGGAAAAATCAGGGCAAAAGATAAGTACCATTGTACTCACGAGATCAAACCCATATGATCTGTATAATTAGATTTTATTTATATTTCCTGGTGTTGATCTTTGAGAAATACAGGTTTGTAGCTACAACACTGTCTGTAGGTAAAGGCCTTAGTCTAAAATGACAGTCCCAACGAAGAAGATGACTGCGTGTCAAAACCGGGTTGGGTAGTTTTAATGGCACATGTTTTATTTATTACACTGACCTCTCATTACACATAATATATATTGTTTGGTTATATTAACGATTGAACAATTGGCTCAGTGGTACAAGTGAAGGTTGTTCGGCGCACGTGTGTAGGAGGTCAGGGGTTCGATCCCTGCCTCCTACGTTAAGGTATACCTCCCTTGGTTGCCTCGGAAACAATGGTTATGTCCCTCGAATGTAGGAATACTCTTAGCAAAGACCCTCAGTTTAAATTCATTATAAAGATCATAGTCCCTAAATATCCCTCGAGTTTCCTATGAGAAATGATCTTATGATGATAAGTTCCTTCGAAATGCTAAGGTATCCTTACATGTTTCCTTTAATGACCATTATGTCCCTTTCGATAGTCCCTCAACATCCAACGACTAGGGTTACCTACTCACTAATAGTAGGATAACACAGTCTAAACGACTAGGGTTACATAAAAAATCTCTTTTTTCATAAAATCCCAAAAATATTTTTCAATGATCAAATTAGATTTTTAGGGTTTTGAACCTTTTTTCCAGTTAATTCTCGCGCTTTATTATTTTGTCGTATGATTATTTTATACTATTGATGTAACTGTGCCTGGTTTTTAATTGCTAATTAGGTTTTTTTATTTCCGCACTTTATTTTTCAGTCATTCTTTATGTATCTACACCAAAGCCTTGTAATAGTGTAGGACCTCTATTTCTTGCTTTTATGTTTTATATGCCTGTATATAAATTTATAATAACCTTGATGTGTATGATTAATCAATGAATCTTAGATCACTAATATCAAAGATAAAAATACCTGAAAAAGCACACTATTGCACACTTGCACCCTTAGGGTATACCTCACATGGTTACCTCGGAAATAATGGTCATGTCCCTCGAACGCAGGAATACTCTTAGCAAAGACCCTCGATTTAAAGTCATCATAAAGATTATAGTCCCTAAATATCCCTCGAGTTGCCTACGAGAAATGATCTTATGATGATAAGTTCCTTCGAAATGCTAAGGTATCCTTACATGTTACCTTCAATGACCATTACGTCCCTTTCGATAGTCCCTCAAAATCCAACTACTAGGGTTATCTACTCACTAATAGTAGGATAACACGGTCTAAAGGATAGGAGGAAAAGAACAGTATTTTTTTGAGTAGGTAGATAAGTGTTAGGTACTTGCTCAAACAAATTTTTACACTTTCAAACACTTTTCAAACAAAGTTTTCAAAACGCTTTATCACACTCTTGAGGACTGATACAAGAGTTACCATAAAGTGAATCGCCATACGAAGGCATTTTCAAATCTTTTCAAACCACACAAACACGAAAGAAATTTTTAAAAATGAGCAAGTACCTAAGAGCCCGTAGAAAACTACGGATGGAAAGGGTGCTAACACCTTCCCTTTCCATAATCTACCCCATTACTCAGAAATCTAGAAAAGGGTCTTTTCTGTTCTTTTCACTATTTCCTTTGTTGGATAAAAGAAAAGTCGATGGTGACTCTTGCTTACCATGACATTTGCAAACAAAAAATGTAAACTAGTATTAACAGTCAGTTCTGCCACCATATCACAGAACTGGCGACTCTGCTGGGGAGAATTATAAAGTGGGGTTTACCTTAGGGTCTAGATCATTTTAAATTGCTTTCTCTGTTTGGTTTGATTGATTTATCTTTGAGGGTTTATTGGGGTATTCTTTTAAATATCCTATACCCGGGTCTGGGGACACTTTTTAGGTAAGTAGCAATAAATCATGGAGGATGTACGGCATAGACCGATACAGACAAATTGGTGGCTACGTTAGCGCGATACTTTGGATTTTAATAATGTTCCTTGAGTAAGTTAAGGATAACATTAGGCTTCCTTATAGTGTCGCTAAGCGCTAACTGACCTTTAGAACCTTTAATTAACTCATCCTATCCATTAGGAAGTAGTGAGATAACCGGCTTTGGTTCCGACCGAAGATTGGTTGATACTCGATACTACACTCATTGAGGCTGGACTTTTAGGATTTTTTAAGCCGCAATACTTCGGTGAGGAGCTGAAACAATTTTTGAAGGGAAGGTTAGTGATATTGAGGCTCCTTAGAACCCGGTTACTATTAATAGGACAGGTTGAGCCAACTGAACATTCAAGAGGGTACATACCTTAAAAACTCATGCAAGCCTTTGAACCTAAGGTATATTGTGTGATTTGCTTGTGTTTATCTGTGATTTTTAGCATAATCATGACATCATAAACATCATGACATTCATATATACTAATCATTTCAAGGACCTGTTGGATTTACCTCTTGGTTGTTTTGTAGGATATGAATTCAGGTCATAGAAAAACCATCTGGATTCACTTCACATAAGTTCCTCCGAAGCTCAAGGAATTAGTCTTGAAAGTCCCTGAGGACTCATCATTCTATAAAAGACATGGTCACTTGCTCAGTTTGGTTACCATCGGGTTTGACGAAGGTTTGATGAGTGTCTTATTCCAGTTCTTCGACCCTAAGCACCATTGCTTCACATTCCTCGATTATCAACAGGTGCCTACACTAGAAGAATTCTCTAAATTGCTTGGTTTACCTATATTGGAGCGAGTACCTTTCACTGGTTTAGAACAAGACCCAGCTTCTGAAAATGTTGTCGTAGTTTTTCACTTGAAACCATCTGATATTGAGTCCAATTGGGAAAAAAGAAGTGGAGTTAAGGGTCTCCTTGCAAATTTCCTGATGAAGAAAGCTCGTATTTTTCTGGATGCTATGAGCTATCATTCCTTCGAAGATGTATTAGCCCTCTTGATCTATGGGTTGGTCATGTTTCCTAATTCAGATCTGTGATACGGTGGGAGAACTGACTTGAGGTTTTGCGTTTGTTTTTGCAAATATTTCGGTTGAGCAAGAGTCGCCATCGACTTTTTATTTTAGCCTAAGGAAAGGTCAAAAAGCACAGCAAAAACCTTTTGAGATGTTTTCTTGGGTTCGGGGAGTAGATTATAGAAAGGGAAGGTATTAGCACCCTTTCTATCCATGGTTATCCATGGGCTCTTAATTACTTGCTTAGATCACTTGCCTTGTGTTTTCAATTGTTTGAAATGGTGCTTTGTGTGTGGGTTTTGAAAATGTTTTGAAAAGAGGCCAATGTGGTGGCAACCTTTGCAATGATCCATGCTTGGATGTATACAAAGGTGTATGTCTTTTGAAAAGTTTTCAATGTTTTTGAAAGTGTATTGTGATGTGTGTTTTGAAAAGTAGGCAAGAGTGTTTTTGCAAGTTGATTCAAGTAACTAAGAGTTGCCTACCCCTAAATTTACTCAAAGATCTTTCCTATGTTTTAACCCTTTTAACAATTTTGTTCCACCATTGTATTTGGTGGACAATCTTGTGTTAGGATGTTAACGGGACGGGTGCGGGTCATCGTTTAGACCATGATTGCAATGGTGCCAAGTGTCTTTGGCAATTTTTTCTTTAAGGGACTTGATCATTTTTTAGGCAACTTTCGAAAGCGTCATCGTGGGACTATGATCATTTGAATTGTTTTGTTTTGCCAAAGACACCCAACATGCAACATGGACCATTATTGAAGGCAACAAGTGGAGTAACCCTAGGGGTGCAAGTGTGATTGGTGTTGTCCATTTTCATGCTTTTTTGTCTTTGAATTAGGTCAAGCTATTTGTTTTTGATTTTTGCATACAAAACCCTAAGTCTATCATGGCATATTTAGAAAGCTTTAAAGTGCGAAAATTAAAGTCCTAAATTATTACAACACAATTATGGGATGGGGGGTACAAATGTTCAAATGGGGATATTTAGCAAGAAATTTAAATCTAAACTATTACAATCCAAATGGAATTTACAAGGTATTTAATTGTACAATAATTAAATAAAAATAAAATAAATATGCAAGATGCAAAAAATGATTTTTATATGTATGTAAAAGTATTTTTCATGTGACAAATAAACAAAAATAAAAAAGGATTAATTTTGGATATTTTTCATGTTTAGGGCAAAAACCCTAATTTGCTAAATAAAAGTATTCATTATTTAATATATACAATATTTATTAATTATGCACAAATAATAAATAAAAAAAGGAAGTATATTGTAAAAAAGTATTTTTGAGGTTAAATATTAATAAAAATAAAAATGTATTATTTTTTTTGTATTTTTATCCTAAATATTCTAATAAATATATAAGTATTTATATTATATATTAAATATATTAAATATATACAAAAATAAAATATTTATTATTTACAAAAAAAAAGTATATTTTTTAGGAAATGTTTTCAAAAGATAAAATAAAATAAAATCAGAAAATAAAAATGTATTTGTATTTTTTTTTAATATTTGAATAAAAAGTAAATATGTATTTATTTACATATGAAACTAAATGAAACAAAATAAATAGCAAATAAAATGCAAAAAATGTGAGAAAAATGATTTTAGTGTTTTTTCATGCTTGAATAAAAATATAGAATCAAAATCAAAAAGAAAAAATCAAAAATAACAAATATATCACATAAAGGGCCAGGGGGTGTATGTGAAATAAAGTGGTGCAAAAAGGAAAACAAAACTCAGGCCCAGCCCAAGTCTATCTTCTTCAACCTCCAACCAGTTTGTCTCAAAAACGCGCGTTTCTCATGCTTGTTCAAACATCCTGATTCTTTGATTTTCAAGCAAAACTCATAACACCAAAAATGTAGAGCATTAAGAGACGAATCCTGACATATAAAGAACTTGACTTAACTCTAAGAAACGAAGGAGAATTTCTTCATCCCTAATTCCTGACCTAAGTTTTTTCTAATGTTCAGGTTCCAAATTCTCTCAATACACACAACATAAATGCAAAGTAATTATATGTGTAGCTTCAGGGCCATGAGTAGAGCATGTTTCATTCATAAACCTAAGCCTAACTCTTCCTAGATTGAGAGATAGAAGTCCAAAGTTTTACCTGTTCAGCTGGAATTGTATGCAACAATGGAGGTACTTTCAAGGCAATGTGAGGACTTGTATAGCTTGCTTGAGGTCCAGGGATGCTTCTCCAACCTCTAGCTTGCTTTAGAACTAACTGAAACGAGCTATGGAAGTTAACCTTCACAACTAAAAAAATGAAAATGGTGAACTTGGTTAGAGGTGTTACAGTCTGTAGCTAGGGCTTGGGATAGCTTCAATGGATGGTAGGGAGTGTGTATGAACAAGCTTTGGCCAAAACGCACGAGCAAACTGAGTTGTGCAACTCAATCTGCAGGGATGCCCTGTTTTGTGCAGCAAAGTGGTGTTTCTGTGTTTGAGAAGGTATTAAAGGTGGTTGGCTCGTGTTTCAGGTCAGGTTTGATGTTTGGAAGGTGTTCACAATGTTTGTTTTGGTTAGTTCTTGCAGCAAATGAGAGTTGTTGTCCAAAATGTCAAGTTTCTTCTATCTTAAGCAAAGTTTGTCAAGTTTCAATATAGGCTACCACAGGCCCCTCAAGTATGCTGCAAATGTTAGTCTTGATCAGTGGGATATGTCCATGCCTTTGTGCCTCCGAGATTTGCTTTGTACTTCTTGGATTTGTGTTTGACATAAAGTTGCTCTTTACAAGAATGGATAAGTCACTTTTTCCAAATATGGCTTGATTTTGTGTGTATTGTCCAAATGCACAAAATAATGTTAGAACACAATGGATTGGCATTTAATTATTGAGTGTGGATGAGATAAAAGGCCTGTAATCTAGTTGTGCAAGCTGAGTTCAAAAATGCCTAAGTTATGAACATGAAAATGGCCATGAGCAAAGTGACTTTTGCCCATATTGCCAAATTCGATTCTCCCTAACCACAAGGGTGTTTGCGAAGTTCTTGGACAATTTGGAAAGCTTGTAATGTGTACTAAAATCCATCTTTGTAATGCAAGTTGAAATTCCAAGTGGAAGCATGTGAAAAGTGGCCATGAAGTTAGGCAAAAATCCTGCCTAAAATAGGTCAAAATTTTTCTAAGTTAAGAATGTTTTGCACCCCTATTCCAAAAATCATAACTTGAGATACAAGCTTCTTTTGAGGAAACTTTGTGAATCAAAGTTGTAGATTTTGCAATGGACTATAACTTTCATGTTTTGAGTTTTGTTTGAATCCAAATGTATCTTGATGAAAAAATGGGACAAAGTTAGGAAAAAATTAGGAATTTTCATAACTTAGAAAAATTCTAAGTTATGAAAATTCTTCATTTCAAACCCTAATTTGTAATCTTTGATTTCTTGATGACCATGTTTCATAATTTGACATGTCTTGATTAAAAATGAATCTTGACACTTGATTTTGACCAAAAAGTCAAAGTTTGACTTTTCAGTATACAGTCAAAAATTGATCAGTTGACTGGAAAATTCATCTGTCAATCTTGTGCAATTGGGATCTTTTGAACTTGTTGAATATGTCAAGACAATGCCATTGAGTCCTTGAGCCCAAATGTGAGCTTGAATTGCCATTGGTTAGGTCAAACAGTCAAAAATTGCCTTTGTGCAGTCAAAACCCTAAAAATGACCATTTTGCCCTTTTGGTGATCTGATCAAATTTCTTGTGGAATTGTGATCCAAACTTGATCAAATGGTCCATATGAGTTCATAATGTTGATGGGGGTCAAAAATCATGAGGTTTGACTGTCAATTAACCACAGTTGACTTTTTCCCTAATACAGCTAATTTCTAGGTCAACTGTCCAATTGACTGGGCAAAGATTGGAATCAAGGCTTGAAACTTGGTATGGATAAACTTGTGAGTTCAACATGAAGTATGAAAGTCAACTTTGGGCCATTTAGGTCAAAACATCTTTGTGCAAACACAAACCCTAAATTGGGTCAACAGTGCAAGGAGGAGTCTTGAGCAGAGCAAACCCTAACTTAATCTTGAACTCCAAAGGTCTTGTGGTGAGAAAATATTGAGGAAATGGGAGGGCAAATTTTGGGGTACAACAGTTGCCCCTGTTCAATCTTCTTGAACCTGAAGAGTTAGATTGGCAAGTTTGCCTTTCGCGACTCGAGGGTAAAAGGAGATTGGACACTAGAGTGCCCTGAAATTTGCACTCGCATGGTGGAGTATTAGCAATGTGATGGTGGGAATGGACTTACAGATGCCATTTGGAGAGATGGTGGATAGGAGGATGGGCTTATAGATGCCATCTGGAGTCGTGACAGAACCTTGTCGGGAATGGGCTTATAGATGCCATTTGGAAATGTTGATCGCGTAAGAGATTCCTTAGCGAGAACTTGCGTACTTGAGAAAGAAAGATGGTTTCCTGGCTTGCTACAGGTGTTGATCTTCAGTCTCTTCATGCAGATATGCCCTGGCTAGGTACAGGTATCGAATCTACAATCAATCGCTCACAAATATGCCCTGGCTGGGTACAGGAATCGAATCTGGAATTGGTCGTCTACAGATATGCCCTGGCTGGATACAGGTGTCGAATCTGGAATTGGTCGTCTACAGATATGCCCTGGCTGGATACAGGTGTCGAATCTGGAATTGGTCGTCTACAGATATGCCCTGGCTGGATACAGGTGTCGAATCTGGAATTGGTTGTCTATAGATATGCCCTGGCTAGATACAGGTGTCGAATCTGGAATTGGTCGTCTACAGATATGCCCTGGCTAGATACAGGTGTCGAATCTGGAATTGGTCATCTATAGATATGCCCTGGCTAGATACAGGTGTCGAATCTGGAATTGGCCGTCTACAGATATGCCATGGCTGGATACAGGTGTCGAATCTGGAATTGGTTGTCTACAGATTACCCTGGCTGGATACAGGTGTCGAATCTGGAATTGGTTGTCTACAGATATGCCCTGGCTGGATACAGGTGTCGAATCTGGAATTGCAAAAGGTTGGTAGAGATAGCTTTCTTGGCTGGATACAGGTGTAAACCTCTGACCTAAGAATGAAAGATAATTTCCTGGCCTGTTACAGGGGTTGATCTTCAAACTCTTCATGCAGATATACCCTGGCTAGATACATGTATCGAATCTACAATCAAATCACTCACAGATGTGCCCTGGCTAGATACAGGAATCGAATCTGGAATTGTGACAGTTGATAGTAATCATCTTTGGATTGACCTTTTCCTGAAAAGGCAAAACGTCAGTTGTATGCAGTGTCATGACGTATGAGATGCATGATGTCATGATGTTCTCAAGAATAAATGAGATTGTGTGATATGATGCGTATATGAATGCGTCATGGTGTATGATAGTGTGAAATGTCTATAAATGTATTTTCGTCTAGGAAAATAAATCCTTGACGAGTGCCGGGAACTTGTGGAATCCTGGGCTGATGTTGAAGAGTGGGGTTCTTCGTTTCCGCTGGGGATGATGGTTGCAAGAATAAACCGGTAGGAGAAGATGACTCCGTTGGGGAATAAACTTGTTGGAGAGATTACTCTGCGGGGAATTACTCTGTGGGAAGAGATACTTCACTGAGGTTTTGATGAGAGCTCTGATGGGGATTCCACTAATAAGTTATGTTGGGGAATTTTAATGAACTCCGCTGGGGAATAGGAAGAACTTCGTCAAGGACGATCTTTCCGTGGTAATTAGCTGAGGATAACCCAGTTATAAGCTCTGGTGGGAAATAACCTCTGAATAAAGTCGGGGAGAGACGTATGTACTCTGCAGGTGATAAGCTTCCAGAATCTACTGGGGATAGGCTTCAGAATCCACTGGGGAGGATGATTCCACTTTCCTGAGGAAACTTTTTAGACTGTACTGGGGGATGGTTCCACTGAACGTTGGTATTCCGCCGGGGAACAATCTTATATTAAGACTGTCGGGGATGCTTGTTGAGGAATATATGTATACTCTGCTGGAGAATATTAAGATCTTCTGGGGATATCCAACTTCCTTAAGACTGTCAGTAGACTAACTCTGCTTGGGGAGAGTATCACTGACTTGCTGGAGATACTGTGCCTTTTTAGGGCTGATGGGGGACCAACTCTGCCTGGGGAGAGTATTGCTGAATCTGGTCTGACTCTGTAGGGAGTGAAGGTATCCTGGTTAAATTCTTCAACTGAACTTACCTTGGTACCTCTGTGGACAGAGCAACTAGATTGCTTGGACAATTCTTTATTGCCCCTGTTTCTGATGTCATCTATAATTAATCCTTTGTTTCACGTGCAAATATTTATGATTAGCAATTAGTGTCAAATGCATATATCAAGAATGAACATCGGACGTTCTTTGCAAAATAAAATAGATAAAGGAAAAACAAGTGACAATTTGTCTGAAAAAGTGAATTTATATTGATTTTTGAATTTGCCTGTAAATAGGCGTTTTATGTATAGGAGGCTGACGTCCTAGTAAGAGAATGTCGCCGAGCAAAATAGAGTTTATAAAATTTTGTGAAAAGGAAACAAAACAGCTATGTGAAAAATAATCCCAATGGGTTCCAACTCTGCTATCGCCTTTATGTCTTCAAGCGTCTCATCACTTTGCTGCTTAGTTGAAGATGAAGCTGATTGATTGGAGTCATCTGAGCCCAATAGTTGATGCCGAATTCTGGATGCAAGGTGATCCAATGAGACATAGTATTACGCTTTATCCCTAACTTTTGCCTGGACCGCCCTCTCGGGTTTTCAACCCACCGGGATACCCATTTTTTCCCAAGCCGCCTTTTCAGGTTTTCGACTTGCCGCGTGTACAGATTTTTTCATTTCATCCCTTATTTTTGCCGGAACCCTTTTGGTTCGCCGGGAAGCCCTTATTTTTTCCTAGGTGTGTCAACCTAGCGGGTCTTTAATCATGCATAGTATCTTTTCACTATGTCTGCATTGGCGGGGTGAGGAAGGTCGTCACCATCCATGGTGGTTAGAATCATAGCTCCTCCTGAGAAGATATGTTTAACCACAAATGGCCCTTCGTACGTAGGGGTCCATTTGCCCCTGGGATCGCTTTGAGGTAGAATGATGCGCTTGATTACCAGATCTCCGACTTGATACTCTTGTCGTCTGACCTTCTTATTAAATGCCCTGATCATCCGTTTTTGGTACGTCTGACCATGACAAATAGCAGTGAGTCTCTTTTCGTCGATTAGGTTTAATTGATCAAGCCGAGTCTGGATCCAGTCGTCTTCGCTCAAAACTGCATTCTTCATTATCCGGAGAGAGGGTATCTGGACTTCAATAGGCAAGACTGCCTCCATGCCATAGACCAAGGAAAAGGGAGTTGCCCCTGTTGACGTCCGTGTTGAGGTACGGTACCCATGAAGAGAAAACGGTAACATGTCGTGCTAATCTTTATAGGTCATTGTCATCTTCTGCACAATCTTCTTGATGTTCTTATTCGCTGCTTCTACAGCCCCGTTCATCTTCGGCCGGTAAGGAGAAGAATTATGGTGCTGTATCTTGAATTGCTCACAGAGCTCATTGATCATCTTGTTGTTAAGATTGGTACCATTATCCGTAATGATCCTCTTAGGTACACCGTAGCGACAGATCAGGTTGTGCCGAATGAACCGTGCCACGACGTTCTTGGTTACCGTAGCATAGGAAGCTGCTTCAACCCATTTTGTGAAGTAATCAATCGCTACTAGAATGAAGCGATGCCCGTTAGATGCCGTTGGTCTGATTTCGCTGATCATATCAATGCCCCACATTGCAAAAGGCCAAGGTGCTGTCAAGACGTTCAGAGGAGCCGAAGGAATATGCACCTTATCAGCATAGATCTGGCATTTATGACAAGTCCGAGAATGCTGATAACAGTCGGCTTCCATTGTGGACCATAAATATCCTGCCCGAAGGATCTTCTTTGCCATGGTATGTCCACTGTAATGTGTTCCGAAGGTACCTTCATGTAGCTCTGCCATGATCCTTTCTGCTTCAGTCTTATCCACACAACGCAGTAAGGTTGAATCATGGTTTCGCTTGTAGAGAATTCCATTGTTGAGGAAGAACTTTGCCGCAAACCTTCTCAGGAACTTCTTGTCATTAACAGATGCGCCTTCGGGGTATTCTTGAGCTTCAAGATACCTCTTCACTTCATGATACCAAGGTTTTTCAGTTACCTCTTCGGTCTCGAGATCGCAGTAATGTGCAGGTTCGTCCAACTTCCAGATAATGATCCGGGGAGCCTCATTGTCCCATTTGACTTTGAACATGGAAGACATCGTAGCCAACGCGTCCGCCAACTGATTCTCCTCTCTTGGGAAGTGTTCAAAAGTTATGTCTTCGAAATGGGGAATCAACGTCAACACACACTCTTTGTAAGGAATAAGATTTGGGTGTTTCGTATCCCACTCGCCTTTGACCTGATTGATCACGAGATTGGAATCTCCGAAGACACTCAGAAACTTGATCCTTAAGTCAATTGCAGCTTGAAGACCCATGATGCACGCTTCATACTCCGCCATGTTGTTGGTGCAGTTGAAACATAGCCGGGCGGTGAGTGGAGTATGAGTGCCTTTAGGGGATATGATCACAACGCCGATACCATTACCCAAAGCGTTCGAGGCTCCGTCAAAGTGCATAGACCATCGGGATCCTTCCTCAGGTCCTTCATCCGGTCCAGGTACTTCACAATCAGTTACTACCATGATATCCTCGTCTGGAAATTCAAAGTTCATTGACTGGTAATCGTCCACTGCCTAGTGCGCCAAATGGTCTGCCAATACACTTCCCTTGATTGCTTTCTGA
Source organism: Vicia faba (assembly GCA_948472305.1). Classification (NCBI taxonomy): domain Eukaryota; kingdom Viridiplantae; phylum Streptophyta; class Magnoliopsida; order Fabales; family Fabaceae; genus Vicia; species Vicia faba. Next base: position 1,334,179,616 of record OX451737.1, on the reverse strand, counting down.
GTCGTGTACTGGATGTCATATTCCGTCAAGATCATCTGCCATCTTGCTATTCTTCCGGACAAGGCAGGCTTTTCGAAGATGTACTTTATTGGATCCATTTTTGAAATCAACAGAGTAGTGTGAGTCAACATATACTGTCTCAGCCTGCGAGCAGCCCATACCAAAGCGCAGCAAGTTTTCTTGAGCAGTGAGTATCGGGTCTCACAGTCGGTAAACTTTTTGCTAAGGTAATAAATGGCGTGTTCTTTTCGGCCAGACTCGTCATGCTGCCCCAGCACACACCCCATTGAGTTGTCCAGTACTGTCAAGTATAAGATTAGAGGTCTCCCTTCAACCGGTGGCATAAGAATGGGTGGCTCTTGGAGATACTCTTTGATTCTTTCTAAAGCGGCCTGACATTCATCATTCCAACGTACTACTTGATCTTTCTTTAGCAGTTTGAAGATTGGTTCACAGGTAGCAGTTAGATGTGAGATGAATCGGGCAATGTAGTTCAGCCGTCCTAGAAAGCCTCTGACTTCTTTCTCTGTCTTGGGAGTTGGCATCTCTTGTATGGCTTTCACTTTGGCAGGGTCCACTTGAATACCTTTGTCGCTTACGACGAAGCCTAGCAATTTTCCAGATCTCACCCCAAAGGTGCACTTGTTTGGGTTCAACCTCAGCTTGTACAACTTCAGACGGTCAAACAGCTTCCTTAGATGGTCAAGGTGCTCCTCCTCAGTTTGGGACCTTGCAATCATATCGTCGACATATACTTCAATCTCATGGTGGATCATGTCATGAAATAAAGCAACCATGGCACGTTGGTAGGTTGCCCCAACATTTTTCAACCCAAAAGGCATGACCTTGTAGCAAAAGGTGCCCCACTGAGTAACAAAAGTGGTCTTCTCCATGTCTTCAGGAGCCATCTTGATCTGATTATAATCGGAGAAACCGTCCATGAAGGAGAATACTTTATGCTGAGCAGTGTTGTCAACCAGAACGTCGATATGAGGCAGAGGGAAATCATCCTTAGGGCTTGCCCTATTCAAATCCCTGTAATCAACACACATTCGGACCTTACCATCCTTCTTCGGCACTGGAACCACGTTGGCAACCCACTGAGGGTAAGAAGTCACTACTAGAAACCCGGCATCAAATTGTTTCATAACCTCAGCTTTGATTTTCTCGGACATTTCTGGACGCATACGGCGGACCTTCCGTTTTACCGGAGGGCAATCTTCCTTAGTAGGCAGGTGATGAACCACAATGTCGGTATCCAACCCAAGCATGTCTTCGTAAGACCAAGCAAAGATTTCCACATAGTCATGCAGCATCTGAATCAACCGTTGTTTCACACTGAGCTCTAGATTGGCACTGATCTTGACTTCCTTTCTGTCTGTCTCAGTACCCAGATTTACCGTTTCCGCTGGCTCTTCATGTGGCTGAATGGCCCTCTCTTCCTGGAGTAGCAGTCTTGCAAGTTCACCAGGCACTTCGCAATCATCTTCACCTTCGTCTTCGGCTAAGTTGATCGGATTTTCGAAGTCATAACTGTCGTTACCAGTGAGATCCAGAGTGGATTGGAACCTGTATACGTGAGTGTGTGTAAATATAGCTGTTTTGCAATATATAAAGAAAGAAAGAAAAGGAGCGCAAGATTTTGAAATGCAACAAACGTCCAATGTTTTTATTGATGATATATGAAAATGACACACAAAAGCCCTCACAAATTAAGCTACAGTGCCCCGGGTAAGACACCGAGCCTTAAAAGTTTCAAAATATTGTTTGTTACAAATTCAAAACAAAAGAGTTCATTACTGAGTGACAAAAGTAATATGTGTGAAGTATTTGACAGTCCAGTTGCTTGGTCCACCGTCGGTTGTTGGGTAGATCCAGCTGTCGAATTCAGATTCCTCCACGTCGTCTTCAATAGAATTTACTCCCGGGTTGGTGATGAACACAGGAGGTCTTCCAATCCTTGCCTTACGAACAGCCCTCTGAGCTTCTATAGTGAAACCCAAACCAAACTTGTCATTCTTTGGAGTGAAGTCAGGAAGTCGGCCCCAGTTTGCGCACTCACCCTTCTCAATCACAGCTCGGGCATCCTTTAAGGAAGCCATCTTCAAAGGAGAGTCTTCTTTAGTCACAGTCTTAGCTGATGCCAGTGTCTGAGGCACCTCTTCAAAGTGTTGAAAGGGGGTCTCAATGAACTCCCCATCCATCTCTATGTACCGGAACGAGTTGAGGTGGCTGACCATATACTCTTCTTCCCCCTGAACTGTAACAATCTTCCCTCTGACCGAGTATTTAAGCTTCTGATGTAGTATGGAGGTCACTGCTCCAGCCTTGTGGATCCATGGACGACCCAGCAAACAAGAATAGGATGGTCGGATATCCATCACATAGAAAGTAGAATCAAAAACTTGAGAACCAACCCTGATTGGAATGTCAACTTCCCCATGTACCATCCTTTTCGAACCGTCAAAGGCCCGGACAACGATGTTACTAGGCTTGAGCTCCAAACCCTCACAATCCAACCTGTCTAGGGCCTTCTTGGGTAATACGTTCAATGAAGAACCGGTGTCTACCAACACATGGGCAAGAGTAGTGCCCCTGCATTCAATGGAGACATGCAGGGCGTCGTTATGGTTCTTTCCTTTGGCAGTCAGATCGGCGTCAGAGAAGCCCAACCCATTATCGGCAGTCAAGTTGGCCATACAATCGGTAAATTGATCAGTAGACGTTTCTTGTGGCACATGGGCCGTCTTCAGGAAGGAAATCAGGGCCTTGGCATGGGCCTCTGAACACAACAACAGTGATAGCATAGAAATTTTTGATGGGGTGTGCCCCAGCTGCTTAACTACGTTGAAATCACTCTTCTTAATAATCTTGAGAATCTCTTCCATCTCTTGCTGGGAAGCTTCAACATTGGTTGTCTTTGATGCCTCCGTCAGGGCAGGCAAATCAGTAGCAATCCCTTTGCCCCGAGCGTCAGATGACTCGGCAGCAGGGGTAGAAACAGGAACTTGAAGGGAAGCAGGCACACTTGCAGGTGTGATGATAAAAGGTCTCTGAATAGCTGGTGGCGCAATATCTGGTGAGAACAGTCTACCACTGCGAGTAATTTTGGCAGGCCCGGTGATGTTACTGACGCCGGTACTAGTATCAAATTCTTGTTTTACCCCGAGCACATAAACATCTGCCCCATAGTGCCATGGGACAGCTTTGTCGGATGTATAAGGGAGAGGCCCCGGAACAGTGATGATGATAGGAGCAATCTTCTGAGTGGACATGATTTTGACAGGCTTCTTCGAAGGAGCCTTAGGAGGTTTGTTGAAAATAGTAACAATGGACACTTCTTCAGCAGGGACAGCAGGAACAACAATCTTCTCGAACAAGATTTCTTTGCTATCCATCAGGCTTTGGATACCTGATTTCAGCAAAGGACAACCAACAGGTGAAACAGCACATAGAAGGCAACCTTTACCACATCCCAGAAATAAACCGGCCAGCAACAGGTTCCTTTTGACAGTCAACAACGGAGTAACGATCTCTTCCACAGAGGCTACATATCGGTCTTCTTCCACAGCATTCACTCCATGCTGGGGCATGGGAGCAGTCACAACATTGGCTCTTTCGGGCGCCTCGAACTGTATTTCTTTAGCATCAATAAGGTCCTGAACCTTATTCCTCAGAGCCCAGCAATCATCCGTAGTATGCCTCGGGCTATCAGAGTGATAAGCGCAACGGGCGTTGGGGTTGTACTTTGGAGAAGCTGTGTTCACTACCTTCGGAGCTTCTTTGACAGTTACCAGATTGGTTGACAGTAGTTGCGGCAAAATTTGAGATAGGGTCATGCTGAGCCGAGTGTATTGCCTTTTGGGTCTCTCACCCCTTGGTTGATTAAACTGCTGAGGAGCAGCAACAGGCTTTGAAATTACCAATGCATTGACAGCTTGGCGGCGTTCCGGTTTAATTTGTCTTCTGGGACCATAAACAGCATTGGCTTCCTTCTTGAAGGGCTTTTTTTCAGTACTCGCGGAGGCACCTTTCTGTATCTTCCCCGACTTGATACCAGCTTCTATTCTCTCACCAGTCAAAATCAAATCTGTAAACCCAACAGAAGAATTTCCAATCAGATGGTTGAAGAATGGACCAGACAGGGTCCCTAGGAACATGTCGACAAGCTCACGGTCAGTCAGCGGTGGCTGCACCCTGCCAACCAGGTCTCCCCACTTTTGCGCATACTCCTTTAATCCTTCGCCCGTCCCCAGTGACATACCCTGGAGTTGGGTACGCGTGGGAGCGAGGTCAGAATTGTACTGATATTGCTTATAAAAAGCAGTAGCCAAGTCCTCCCAGTTTCGGATACTGGCTCCATCCAGCTGATAGAACCACTCGAGTTGAGCCCCTGAAAGGCTATCCTAAAAGAAATGGATCCAAAGGTTCTTGTCTGCGGTGTAAGGTTGGATCTTCCTTACATATGATCTGAGATGCATCTTCGGGCAGGACAGCCCGTCATACCTTGCAAAAACTGGCACTTTGAACTTCGGGGGGATCACAATTCCAGCAACTAAACCCAAATCTTCGAAATCTAAGCCGGGAACTCTCTGCAGCTCCATTGCTGCCAACCTGTCTTCCAAGCTTTTGTACTTATCATCGGTGGGCGGATATTGTTGCTCAAAGTAGTCTTCGTCTTCTTCAGCCTCTCCTTCTTCAGCTTTGGATTCGGAAGGTACCGCATCCGCATTCCCTTTACTGGTTCCCTCTTCAGAAGTAGGGGAAATTCAAGCACTCTTCTGGCTTCACCCTCAAACCTTCTTCCTAGGGTAGCCACCCCGACTCTCTTCTTCTTCTTTTTCACTTGCTCTTTGTTCCCCAGCAGGGCTTTTAGATCCTCCTGACCTTTTGCCAAGGTCATCAGGAGATGTTGAAACTGTGAGTTTTGAGACTGCAAATCCTTGACCGTCTGTTCGAGATCCATCTTACTGAAATAAACAGCAGAAAGATAAGGAAACCTGGTGTGGAGACCTGCTTATGCGCATGATGAATGATATGTTTGTTTATGCAATGCATTCAAGGATTTAGAAAATTCAAAATTGTTGCAAACACACGTTATATTAATAAGAAGAAATTTGTCAGTACATAAATGCCCCATGGGCCAAATATTACAAAAAACTTCTCAAGGTAAAAAGACGTTGCGCATCCTCTTTGGTGCGATGTAGGTGTTGAGGGTCTCTTCCTCATGGAGTCGGCGGGTAAGCTCTAAAACCTTCTTCTCACTGGCGTAGAAGTTGGCTTCAAAAGTATTCCGCTCCTCCTTGAGTTGGATCCAACTCTTCTGCATCTCCTCCCACGATGTAGGCATGTCAGGATATAGGATGGTGTAGGGAACCTCTCCTTCCTTAACGGGCTCTTTAATCACAGGGAGAACATGAGGATAAGGCATCATTAGACTCTGGGCTCGGGTTCGTACCCACTTGAGATAAGGCTCAAGAGGGATGGAGTTCTTGTGCCCCAGTGTCTTGCTGTCTACCTTGTTAGGCATCCTCCAAGCTCTGATGAATCTTTGGCGAAGTCCTTGCGCATCGTTGTCGAAGTCAAAAACTAGGTTAGGAATCAACATGTCGTGAGGGCCATCCCTCCGTGCATATCCAAATTGTCTCAGAGCTAGACAAGGGTTGTAAGTAATGCCTCCTCTAATGCCAAGCAACGGAACATTAGGGAACTCTCCACAACGATCGATGATGATTACATTTTCTCTGGACCGAGAACACCAATGTACATCAGAGTGAGTAAGGGTCATCAACCGTTGTGACCACCTTAGGCCTTGGTCATTCTTCAAGACAGATTGTGGAAGGTGCGAAATAAACCACCTTTCAAGGAGAGGAGTACAGCACATGAGAACACCCCTCTTTCTCATTGTTCGTGTGTAAAATGAGTGAAGAATGTCCCCAAGCAATGTTGGTATTGGATTCCTGGATAGGAAAATCTTGACGGCGTTGACATCTACAAGTTGGTCAGGATTTGGGAACAAGACCAACCCATAAATGAGGAGTGCCACAATTTCTTCAAAGGCTTGTAGGTCCAATGAATTCCAACACTCTTGTGCCTTCTCAAACAAGAATTTTTCCAGGAAGCCTTTGACACCGCTTCTAGTTTCCCAGTGCCCCTTGATGTCAGATGGTTGCAAGTGTAGTGCTTGAGCAACATCTTCAGGCTTTGGCTCTTTTTCCGTACCATTGTAGGGTAGTTGAATAAGAATAGGAATTCTCAGGAGTTGAGAAAATTCCTCCAAACAGGGCACCAATTGGTAGTCGGGGAAAGTGAAACAGTGGTGAAGGGGATCAAAGAACTGGAACAACACCTTTACCATGTCCTCTTCAATGCTGGTGTTGACTAGGCTGAGCAGTCTACCATGTCTTTCACTGAAGGGAGAGCTTTCCAGAATTCTGGATGAGAGCTCCTTGAGTTGAGGAGGGATTCTCACAAGGTTGACTTGGATAGTTTTCCTGCGAAGAATTTCCATGACCTACAAAACAAGAACAAAGATGAAGATCTAAACCCTTGAAATGGTTAGTGAATGCATATGATGCTTTATGATGTTCATGATGCATGCACAAACATATGTACAAGCAATTCACACAAAACCCTAGTTTCAGGCTTGCATGGGGTTTCATAGGTAAATACCCTCTTGAGTGTAGTTGGCTTAAAAACCTGTCCTATAAATAGTAACCGGGTTCTAAGGAGCTCAATATCACTGGATTGTTTTCCATGTTCATTGTTTTGGTTTAGCCACTTAACTAGAAACCAAAATATTCCAAGAAAACAACCCTCAATGAGTGTAGTATCGAGTATCTACCAACTTCGGACTGCACCAAAGCCGGTCATCTCACTACCCCTAATGAAAGGCCAAGATGGTCAAGTAAGGTTCTAGGTCATTAGTGCTTAGTGACATCACTCAGCGGCCCCGTACTCTCCTTGATTGAACTCAAGGGTTACCGGTACTCACAAATATGTCGCACTAATATAGCTATTGCTTCAACCGTGTCGGTATACCCCGCACAGTTTCCACAACATATTGCTATCTATGAATGTTTCCCCAAATCCGGGTGTAGGATTTCAAACCCAAACAAGAGAGCCAAGATATAAAGCAATCAAAGCAAACAATTAGTCATGCAAAAATGGTGATCTAAGCCCTAAGGTTACTTCACTTTAAAATTATTCCCCAACAGAGTCGCCAGTTCTGTGATACGGTGGGAGAATTGACTTGAGGTTTTGCGTTTGTTTTCGCAAATGTTTCGGTTGAGCAAGAGTCGCCACCGACTTTTTATTTTATCCTAAGGAAAGGTTAAAAAGCACAGCAAAAACCTTTTGAGATGTTTTCTTGGGTTTGGGGAGTAGATTATAGAAAGGGAAGGTATTAGCATCCTTTCTATCCATGGTTATCCATGGGCTCTCAGTTACTTGCTTAGATCACTTGCCTTGTGTTTTCAATTGTTTGAAATGGTGCTTTGTGTGTGGGTTTTGAAAAATGTTTTGAAAAGAGGCCAATGTGGTGGCAACCTTTGCAATGATCCATGTTTGGATGTATACAAAGGTGTATGTCTTTTGAAAAGTTTTCAATGTTTTTGAAAGTTGTTTTGAAAGTGTATTGTGATGTGTGTTTTGAAAAGTAGGCAAGAGTGTTTTTGCAAGTTGATTCAAGTAACTAAGAGTTGTCTACCCCTAAATTTACTCAAAGATCTTTCCTATGTTTTAACCCTTTTAACAATTTTGTTCCACCATTGTATTTGGTGGACAATCTTGTGTTAGGATGTTAACGGGATGGGCGCTGGTCATCGTTTAAACCATGATTGCAATGGTGCCAAGTGTCTTTGGCAATTTTTTCTTTAAGGGACTTGATCATTTTTTAGGCAACTTTCGAAAGCGTCATCGTGGGACTATGATCATTTGAATTGTTTTGTTTTGCCAAAGACACCCAACATGCAACATGGCCCATTATTGAAGGCAACAAGTGGAGTAACCCTAGGGGTGCAAGTGTGATTGGTGTTGTCCATTTTCATGTTTTTTTGTCTTTGAATTAGGTCAAGCTATTTGCTTTTGATTTTTGCATACAAAACCCTAAGTCTATCATGGCATATTTAGAAAGCTTTAAAGTGCGAAAATTAAAGTCCTAAATTATTACAACACAATTATGGGATGGGGGGTACAAATGTTCAAATGGGGATATTTAGCAAGAAATTTAAATCTAAACTATTACAATCCAAATGGAGTTTACAAGGTATTTAATTGTACAATAATTAAATAAAAATAAAATAAATATGCAAGATGCAAAAAATGATTTTTATATGTATGTAAAAGTATTTTTCATGTGACAAATAATCAAAAATAAAAAAGGATTAATTTTGGATATTTTTCATGTTTAGGGCAAAAACCCTAATTTGCTAAATAAAAGTATTCATTATTTAATATATACAATATTTATTAATTATGCACAAATAATAAATAAAAAAAGGAAGTATATTGTAAAAAAGTATTTTTGAGGTTAAATATTAATAAAAATAAAAATGTATTATTTTTTTTGTATTTTTATCCTAAATATTCTAATAAATATATAAGTATTTATATTATATATTAAATATATACAAAAATAAAATATTTATTATTTACAAAAAAAAGTATATTTTTTAGGAAATGTTTTCAAAAGATAAAATAAAATAAAATCAGAAAATAAAAATGTATTTGTATTATTTTTTAATATTTGAATAAAAAGTAAATATGTATTTATTTACATATGAAACTAAATGAAACAAAATAAATAGCAAATAAAATGCAAAAAATGTGAGAAAAATGATTTTAGTGTTTTTTCATGCTTGAATAAAAATATAGAATCAAAATCAAAAAGAAAAAATCAAAAATAACAAATATATCACATAAAGGGCCAGGGGGGTGTATGTGAAATAAAGTGGTGCAAAAAGGAAAACAAAACTCAGGCCCATCCCAAGTCTATCTTCTTCAACCTCCAGCCAGTTTGTCTCAAAAACGCGTGTTTCTCATGCTTGTTCAAACATCCTGATTCTTTGATTTTCAAGCAAAACTCATAACACCAAAAATGTAGAGCATTAAGAGACGAATCCAAACATATAAAGAACTTGACTTAACTCTAAGAAACGAAGGAGAATTTCTTCATCCCTAATTCCTGACCTATGTTTTTTCTAATGTTTAGGTTCCAAATTCTCTCAGTACACACAACATAAATGCAAAGTAATTATATGTGTAGCTTTAGGGCCATGAGTAGAGCATGTTTCATTCATAAACCTAAGCCTAACTCTTCCTAGATTGAGAGATAGAAGTCCAAAGTTTTACCTGTTCAGCTGGAATCGTGTGCAACAATGGAGGTACTTTCAAGGCAATGTGAGGACTAGTATAGCTTGCTTGAGGTCTAGGGATGCTTCTCCAACCTCTAGCTTGCTTTAGAACTAACTGAAACGAGCTATGGAAGTTAACCTGCACAACTAAAAAAATGAAAATGGTGAACTTGGTTAGAGGTGTTACAGTCTGTAGCTAGGGCTTGGGATAGCTTCAATGGATGGTAGGGAGTGTGTATGAACAAGCTTTGGCCAAAACGCACGAGCAAACTGAGTTGTGCAACTCAATCTGCAGGGATGCCCTGTTTTGTGCAGCAAAGTGGTGTTTCTGTGTTTGAGAAGGTATTGAAGGTGGTTGGCTCGTGTTTCAGGTCAGGTTTGATGTTTGGAAGGTGTTCACAATGTTTGTTTTGGTTAGTTCTTGCAGCAAATGAGAGTTGTTGTCCAAAATGCCAAGTTTCTTCTATCTTAAGCAAAGTTTGTCAAGTTTCAATATAGGCTACCACAGGCCCCTCAAGTATGCTGCAAATGTTAGTCTTGATCAGTGGGATATGTCCATGCCTTTGTGCCTCAGAGATTTGCTTTGTACTTCATGGATTTGTGTTTGACATAAAGTTGCTCTTTACAAGAATGGATAAGTCACTTTTTCCAAATATGGCTTGATTTTGTGTGTATTGTCCAAATGAACAAAATAATGTTAGAACACAATGGATTGGCATTTAATTATTGAGTGTGGATGAGATAAAAGGCCTGTAATCTAGTTGTGCAAGCTGAGTTCAAAAATGCCTAAGTTATGAACATGAAAATGGCCATGAACAAAGTGACTTTTGCCCATATTGCCAAATTCGATTCTCCCTAACCACAAGGGTGTTTGAGAAGTTCTTGGACAATTTGGAAAGCTTGGAATGTGTACTACAATCCATCTTTGTAATGCAAGTTGAAATTCCAAGTGGAAGCATGTGAAAAGTGGCCATGAAGTTAGGCAAAAATCCTGCCTAAAATAGGTCAAAATTTTTCTAAGTTAAGAATGTTTTGCACCCCTATTCCAAAAATCATAACTTGATATACAAGCTTCTTTTGAGGAAACTTTGTCAATCAAAGTTGTAGATTTTACAATGGACTATAACTTTCATGTTTTGAGTTTTGTTTGAATCCAAATGTATCTTGATGAAAAAATGGGACAAAGTTAGGAAAAAATTAGGAATTTTCATAACTTAGAAAAATTCTAAGTTATGAAAATTCTTCATTTCAAACCCTAATTTGTAATCTTTGATTTATTGATGACCATGTTTCATAATTTGACATGTCTTGATTAAAAATGAATCTTGACACTTGATTTTGACCAAAAAGTCAAAGTTTGACTTTTCAGTATACAATCAAAAATTGATCAGTTGACTGGAAAATTCATCTGTCAATCTTGTGCAATTGGGATCTTTTGAACTTGTTGAATATGTCAAGACAATGCCATTGAGTCCTTGAGCCCAAATGTGAGCTTGAATTGCCATTGGTTAGGTCAAACAGTCAAAAATTGCCTTTGTGCAGTCAAAACCCTAAAAATGACCATTTTGCCCTTTTGGTGATCTGATCAAATTTCTTGTGGAATTGTGATCCAAACTTGATCAAATGGTCCATATGAGTTCATAATGTTAATGTGGGTCAAAAATCATGAGGTTTGACTGTCAATTGACCACAGTTGACTTTTTCCCCAATACAACTGATTTCTAGGTCAACTGTCCAATTGACTGGGCAAAGATTGGAATCAAGGCTTGAAACTTGGTATGGATAAACTTGTGAGTTCAAAATGAAGCATGAAATTCAACTTTGGGCCTTTTAGGTCAAAACATCTTTGTGCAAACACAAACCCTAAATTGGGTCAACAGTGCAAGGAGGAGTCTTGAGCAGAGCAAACCCTAACTTGATCTTGAGCTCCAAGGGTCTTGTGGTGAGAAAATATTGAGGAAATGGGAGGGAAAATTTTGGGGTAAAACAAGATCAACTTATAGATGTGAATGCCATCAACATCTTTCTTGTTCACAATCTGGTTCCTACATTGCTCGAGGATATCCTACATTCTCTCCATACTCGTACTCTGAAGAAGTGAGGAACTCTCATGTGTTGCACCCCTCTGCTATATATGTGGTTTATTTCGCACCTTCCTCGGTCAGTAATGAAAAATGATTTAGGCTTAAGATGGAGTCAAAGACTAATGTCTCTCACTCACTCCGACATCCATTGGTGTCCTCGCTCTCAAGAGAACATTTCTTTTATTGATCGCTGCGGAGAATTTCCTAATGTGCCACTCCTGGGCATTAGGGGAGGCATCACCTACAATCCTTCTTTAGAACTACATCAATTTGTCTATGCACGGAGAGATGGTCCACCGGATATGCTCATCCAGGGTATTGTGTTCAACTACTCAGATGATTCGCATAGTTATCATCAGAGGTTCATCCTCTCTTGGGGCATTGTTAAGAAGACTGATAGTAGGACTTTGGGGCGTAAGAAGTCCATACCTTTGGAACCTTATCTCAAATGGGTGAGATCTCAAGCCCAAAATCTTATGATGCCATACGGTTCCATCTTACCGGTGATCTTAGAACCTATTGTTCAAGGGGCCGAGTCCCGTATTATTCTCCATCCTGATATGCCAACAAACTTCTAAGAGTTGCAAGAGTCTTGGATCCAGCTCAAGGAAGAACGGGATACTTTTGAGGCTCAATTCTATGCAAGTGAGAAAGGTGTTGGAATTAACAAAAACAACTTCATGAAGAGAGAAACCTTAACACCTACCTCAACACCAAGAGGAAGCGCCCATGGGAGACTTAGGAATTTCTTTTCAATGTTTATCCTTATGTAAACTTTTTTTTCTTTAAAAAAAACTTGCTTATTGTACCCCAAAATTTCCCCTCTCATTTTACTCAAAACATACTCCTAGAGGTCCTTAACTTGCCCAAGGATGCCTAAGGATTGACCAGACAAACTCTCTCCTAAAGCAATGAACCTCCAACTAAGGTTTCCATTTTCATCAAGAAGGGTGAGCTCCAAAGGCCTCATATGTTCTCCATAGTCCTAATATGTCCTCAAGACCCTCCATGTCAAATTTCAAGCTTTGTACAAGAGGTTTGCTCAGTCAATTGCTCAGATTCTTGAGAATCGACTGTATTAGGTCAAAAGTTAATTGTGGCCCACATACAGTCAAACTTCAATTTTTTGGTCAACATCAACATTTTGAAGTGATATTCTTCATTTGATTAAGGGTTGATCATGATTCCTCAAGGAAAGAGAACAGGGGTTGCAGCCGTGAGAAGAGAGAAAGAAAATTCAAAAATTGGACAAAAAGTGTTGAATCATTTTCTCATATAGAGGGTGATTCAGGCCATTCCAAAGCTTTCAATCGCTTCCTGGACATCTCTTGGAACTAACACAACTCATTGCAAGCATTCCCAAGCCCAGAATCGTCCCCTAGGCTCCATACGGTTTGCATCCTTTCTCAAAATCGTTTACGATAATTCTTGCATCTTAGGCATGCTTGAATGATATATTTGTGATTATTAACATATTTGTAACATGTTGGGATAATTTAATTGATGTTTTGATGCGTATACTGAAGTTTTCCATGGTTAGGGTTTGAGAAGCCATTTTGGGACTTTTTTGTACAGGTGAAATTAGGCCAAGAAAATGATGCCATGATACTCGTGAGGTCAAGACGAGTTGATTGGTGTCTTTGGAATTAATTTATCACGCGTTGTGTGTATTTTGGAAAATTGTAGGGTTATGGCTATTGAGCTCTGTCTGTAGGTATAAACCTGATACCTAAGACGACGGACAGGGAAGAAGACGATGACTCGTCACCATTCCATTGGTCTTTTTGAACGTCCGCGTGTTTTTTTTTTATTTCTTCAGCCTAGCCATTTGTTTGATATATTATGATTATGTTTTATTATTATAACACACGACCAATGTAGCACAGATGGAAGGGGTAGTAACATGTGAAGCCAGGGACCTGGGTTCAATCCCAGGTCCAAACATTTTCCTATTTTCTGACCATTTAAGTGCAGATCCAGCGTGCCTCGTGATTTAGCACCTACCGTGTACCCCCAAATCTCAACCCTGATATCCATCATTACACCAAATCTCACAATCCAACATTCAATCGAAAGAGAGACCATGGTGCACCTTCCAAGCATGCCAACACAGGATCTGGCGCAGAAACTGGGCTCAGCCATATTGTGCCTTGAAAATTCCAAAACACACCCCTCATGTGCTCATCATACAGGCCCAAATTCTCACCTTTTTTATTTTAATTCTTTTTTCTTATTATTTATTAATTATGTTTTTTTATAACACCAAAAAAAAATCATTTTTTTTATTTAATCAAAAAAATCATAAAAACATTAAAAATCTTTTTTTCATAAATTTTTTTATTAATTAATTAGTTTAATTAAATTATGGTAATTTAATTCTCTTTTTGTTATAATTTAAAATAATTAGAATTAGGGTTGACTTTATACTTAACTTCATTTTTCCTCAAAAACAACATAAATATTTTCTTAAATTAGATTTTAGGTCACTGAATTATTTCTCGCATTTAATTTGCCGCACGCTTTAGATTTTCCTATTTTTATTTGTAAATGCTCCGAGTTTGTAATAGATTTAAATAGGGTTTTAATTCCGTATTTTATTTTAAGTCAAAATAATTATGTATCCGCCCAAAGCCATGTAATAGCTAGGACTCTAATTTCTCGCATTTTAATTTCCGCAAATTATAAACTGCTTAGATTTATGTATAGGATTGTATGGAAAGACAAATTGAAATTAAACAGTAGAAAACCCTAATTGTGCAAAGATAATTAACTGAAAAAATACACTTGCATATGCTCACTCCTAGGGTTTGCCCCACTTGGTTGCCTCTGAAGTATTGGTCATGTCCCTCGAACATAGGGGTACCTTAGCAATGACCCGCGATTCAAAATCGTCATAAAGATCATGGTCCCTACTTATCCCTCAAGTTGCCTACGAATTGATCTTATGACGATAGTCCCTTCAAAATGCTAAGGTATCTTTACTTGTTTCTTTCAGAGACCATTTCGTCCCTTCGAACGTCCCTTTTAAACTCCAACGGCAATGCTACCTATTCCTTAATAATAGGATAGCATTGTCTAAAGGAAAGCGAACAGACCTTTTTTCGAGTAGGTAGATTAGTTCTTAGGTACTTGCTCAAACAAAGCTTTTCACACAAACACTTTTCAAAACAATTTTCAAAACAACTTCGTCACACTCTTGAGGACTAATACAAGGGTTATCACGAAGTAAAACTTTTTTTTTCAAAACAAGCACACACAAGCAATTTTAAAAATGAGAAAAGTACCTAATAGCCATGGAAAACCATGGATAGAAAGGGTGCTAACACCTTCCCTTTCTATAATCTACCCCCCGTACTCAGAAACATTCTCGGAAAAGGTTTTTTCTGTTCTTTTTCCTTTTCCTTAGTTGGATGAAATAAAAGTCGGTGGCGACTCTTGCTTACCGCGACATTTGCAAACAAAAAACACAAACCAGTATAACAGTCGGTTCTGCCACCGTATCACAGAACTGACGACTCTGTTGGGGACAATTATAAAGTGGGGTTTACCTTAGGGTCTAGATCATTTTAAATTTCTTTCTTTGTTTTCTATGACTACTTTATCTTTGAGGGTTTGTTAGGGTATTATTATAGAGATCCTATACCCGGATCTGGGACACTTTTTAGGTAAACAGCAATAGATCATGGAGACTGTACGGCGTAAACCGATATGGTTGAAGTGATGGCTATGTTGGTGTGACACTTTGGTTGGTACCGGTATCCCTTGTGTTGAATCAAGGAGAATACGGGGGCGCTGCATGGTGTCATGAAGCACTAACGGACTTTAGAACCTTAGTTGAACAAACTTGGCCATTAGAAAGTAGTGAGATAGCCGGCCTCTGTATAAAGCTGAGGATTGGTTGATACTCGATGCTACACTCATTAAGATCAGACTTTCAGGATATTTCAGCTGCAAGAAAAGATTTCCTGAGCTGAAACAATGCCCGATAAAGGATGATCAATGATATTGAGAATCCTTAGAACCCAGTTACTTTTCTAAGACAGGTTTGAAACAAACAAAACTTTAAGAGGGTAATTACCTATGGAATCCATGCAAGCCTAAACCTAAGACTACTCGTGTAACTTGTTTACTTTCTTTGCCTAACAATTTGAACTCATTGTAGGACTTTGTTTGTATTCCTTGTAGGACCTTGTTTGTATAAATCCAATAAATTGGTTTCTTACCCTGCATTTTTGCTTGATGCATAGCATACACATCATATCATCATAACATGACATATCATACTAACCATTACAAGGATCATGAGGGTCTGTAATACAGGTTATGATGAACCAGACGTCTAGCAAGGGGCAAGGGGATTTATTTTCCTCTGGCCAATGTTGTCAAAAGACTAAAACACGATAACTTGAGTCAGGGGCTATGACCCACTTGATATTGTGAGCTTGACTCTTGCAGAAGGACCTTCAAGATACGAAGTTCTTCAATCAAAGTTGTAAAGTTCAACGTCTAACATTTTTCTTGTTTAACCCGCGAGATCCTTGAAAACATTTGCATATCATATATGTCATTGCATAACAGGTAGTCTCCAGTACAGGTCTCCTATGTTCTCGCTGTTTATTTCAGCAATGACTCTCAAACAAGACAACAGAGATCTCCAAACTCAAGAGGATCAATTCATGGAAATGTTCCTAAACCTATAGAAGGGGCATGAAGAGTTGAAAGCACTCCTCGCTGTGAACCTGGCCAAGAAAAATCCTGAAGACAATAAGGACGAACGATTGGATCATTTGCAAGATGAGGTAGAAGCAATGAGAACCCAGATGCTGGGGCAGATGGCTCTTATCCAAGGCCTAGCCCGGGGACAAGAAGAGTTGAGAGCCATTATCAAGAAACTTCATCAAGACGGCTGCAGCCGTATGAAGCAAACAATTGAGGTTTGGGACCAAGTCATTGATCAACTCCCGAGAAGACAAGAGTCTGATTTTGTGAAGAGTGGACTTTTCCAAATTGCTACCACATCACGGGTCCAACTACAACCTCGCCAAAAACAACGGGTTAATCAGAGTAAGTCGGATATACCCAAAAGGCAGTTTACCAAACTCAACACATCGATGTCTCGAGCTTTGCAATGCCTGTTGAGGATGAATCTGATTACGTTAATAGGACCTCATTCGAATCCCAAGACTTCTTCCCCTAACTGCAATCCTGATGCGAGATTTGCATACCACTCCAACAGCCCGGGGCATGATACTGATGATTGTTAGAGGTTGAAATACAAAATTCAAGACCTGATTGATGAAGGAGCATTGGAATTCACACAAGATGGTCAACTGGAATGTTTCTGCCATTCCTCCAAGGCCCACCATTTGAAGTGACAAGTTCTGACAAGAGGGCTTTTCGTTCATCAGAGTTTTCAATTTGTAATTTTCTTTTGATTGTTCGAACATTTATTCATGTAACTTTATTACTTTAGCAATGCATTGCATATGTCTGTTTTGAATCAATTCATTCGTATTCACTATATTTAAATTGCTTTCCTTTTTGTGATATTCAACTCTCGATCAAAAGCTCTGAGCCTTTAGAGGGAGGATGACGAAAACGATACCACAATCCATACATTGTGCTTTTGAACAGACCTTGCTGACGATGTACAGGCGTTGTTTCAAATCCTAAACAGTGGAGTAATAAGGAAGATAATCCCTAGTCAACCCCTTTGAGCCTAAGAAGTAGGAGTTTTTATTTTCACACAAATTAAAACCCTTAATCATAACATGGGGCAGGATAGTTTGCTCAGTTAATTCAGATGTGCATTCAGTCGCAATATTCTACTTCATACATAATGAATGGCATCGAATACGTCCTTCCAAATCAGAAGATGGTGATGGTTCCTGTGATACGGTGGGAGAACTGACTTGATGTTTTGCGTTTGTGTTTGCAAATGTTGCGGTTTAGCAAGAGTCGCCACCGACTTTTCTTTTATCCAAAAAGGAAAGTTGAAAAAGCACAGGAAAGACCTTTAGAGATGTTTTTTGAGTTCGGGGGATAGATTATGAAAAGGGAAGGTATTAGCACCCTTTTCATCCATGGTTTTCCATGGTCTCTTAGTTACTTGCTAAATCACTTGCTTTTGTTTGAATGTGTGCTTGTGGTGGTGATTTTTGAAAGTATTTTGAAAATGGAACTTCGTAATGGTTCTCGTTTCTATAAGAACGCCTACAAAGTGTTTGTTTCGAAAATAGTTCAAAGGTGAGAGTGTGGGTGTATAAAATGTTTTTGTCGTGAGCAAGCGAGTAACTAAGAGTGAATCTACCTACTTGAAAGGTCTTTAAATGTGCTTTTCCTCCTCCTTTAGATGTGGCTGTCTTACCATTGATTTGGTAAGAAGCCCCATCATTGGATGTGAAGGGACGGGCGTTGGGACATTTGTATAGTCATAGAAGGCAACATATGGGACGTTTTAGCAATGTCGTTTTAGGGACTAGATCGTTTAGGCAACATCGAGGGTCATCGAGGGACTACGATCTTTTATCGATGGGTCTTTGCTAAAACGCCCATGCTCGAGGGACATGACTATTTTCCGAAAGGCGACAAAGTGAGATTACCCTAGAGGTGTTAGTGTGCGAGTGTGTTAGTTTGCATGCATTTTGTCTTGTATTCGAAAGGTTATCTATTTGCTGATTTTATCTTGCCATACATCCTAATTACTAGCAATATATAAAAGCAAGTAAACATGCGGAAAATAAATCCTAAGCTATTACATCACTTTAGGGGGATGGGGGTACAAATTTACAATGGGGATGAAGTGGAGACTGAAATATTACAACCATATCGAATGATAATGAAAACAATGTAAAAATAGTGTAAAATAAAAGGAAAACTGCATTTTGAACTGCTATGTGTCGACCCATGTTGCTATGCATCGACACATAGCTTCTTCCTGCCCCTGTAAAACAAAATCAGTTCAGTATGGGTTGACACATAATGGGATGTGTCGACTCATTCACCTTCTTGTATCGACGTGAAATGCGTATGCATCGACTCATAGGCTTTTCTAGCTTCTGTAAAAGAAAATCTGCTCAGTATCAGTCGACACATAATTGGATGTGTCGACTCATGCACCTTCTTGCATCAATGCAAAACGCGTATATGTCGACTCATGGTCTTTGCCCACTTCTGTTTTGTAACCTGAAATTAGTATGAGTCGATGCATGGGGGTTATGTGTCGACCCATACCCTATTTTTTCACTAGGATGAGTCGACACATGAGGATATGTGTTGATACATTCTTCATTTTCCTGCCTTAAACATTATTTTACTGAATGTACAGGTTAGCTTATGGCATATGATGGATAAACATGAACAACAAATGATTGAATGAGCCTAAACAAAGTGCAGATGACTAGTTCAATAGGATAATAAAGTACTACATCTTGTCTTCAAAGAACAACAGCTTGTTAAGGATGTAATGACAAGATATCAAGTCAAGAGGACTTACCTTTGGGCTGCACTGGTTATTTTAGATATGAATTCTTTTCCAAATGATGTGATAACATTGTGAGTCTTCAGGAATCTTCTCTAGACTGCTAGAATTGAGTTGGACTGTACTATAATATTTTTGGTATTTTTGATGATGAAGGTGAGTAGCACTACAAGGACTGTTTTTATGTTTGGATAAACTTTGTATGAAGTGTTTGGCTTAGGGAGAGTTTGTATGGTGGAGTAAGAGGTTGGGGTTCTGTTTTGAACAAGAACCGATTTGATTTTGAAAAATCAATCAAGGTTAACAAGGATACTGTTTTTTTGCTCAATGAGACTCTCTATTCTCTCTCTCTCTCTATGCCTCTTCCAAAGTCCAACCCCTGTCTTATGAGACAACCCTTCTTTTATAGACCCCTTGACTGTGGTTTAGGGGGGAAAACAAATAAGTCATTTTGAATTGCTTTTGCCCACTATTTTGACACTTTCTTCCCACAATTTTTCCTTTGCCATTTTGATGTAATCTGGGGGCTGTTGTGGTGTAGGTTTGGGCAGACTACATAGAGCAGTTTTAGACTGTATTGGCATCATGTATGCTTGGGATACAGCATAGTTATAGCATGTGATATATCATATTTTCTTCAATTTTGGACAACATAGTTGTAGCATGTGATATATCATATTTTCTTTAATTTTGGACAGCATAGTTGTAGCATGTGATATATCATATTTTCTTCAATTTTGGACAGCATAGTTGTAGCATGTCACAAATTTAGTCTTGTGCACATTATGTCAAAGGCAAAAATATTTTAACAAGGTTTTAATCAAGACATAGTTTTAGAATTTGTAATTTTGCAAAATGTCACTTTGTAATAACTTGAATTACTTGCATCATCTTGAATTAATTGGAATTATAGTAAGATGCCATGAAGCAAATGAAATTAACCAAGTATAGAAAATATTTAGAAAAATCTCAAAGTCTTGTAAAGTTGGATTTTTGATTCTCTTGACTTCTTAATGATCAAGCTTGATATTTTTGAATGTCTTGATGAAATTTGATATTTGGGTTGTAATGTTGACCAAAAAGTCAATGTTTGACTTTCTAGTATGCAATTGACCATTTTGCCCTTGTGTCAATTTCAAGCCTAAATTGATGTATCAGTGCTGCAAACTTGACGTCTTAGAATATCTTGTAAGCAAATACTTGAAAAATGAGAGGGAAAATTTTGGAGTACAACAACTGCCCCTATTCAATCTTCTTAAACCTGAAGAGTTAGATTGGCGAGTTTTGCCATTCGTGACTCAAAGGTGGAAGATGATTGGACACTAGAGTGCCAAGAAATTTGCACTCGGTGGTGCGATGATAGGAGGAATGGGCTTAAAGATTCCATTTGGAGAAATGATGGGAAATTATCAGAGATGGGCTTGCAGATGCCATCCAGAAAAGATTGGTTGCATAAGAGATTCTTTGGCGAGAAATCCTTTTCCTACTGTCGAGGAAGATTTTGTCGGGGAATGTTGGTTTATGTCTTGGGAAGTAACGTTTAGGAGCTTTGGTTGTTTATTACTCCACTGGGGAATTAACTCTTGATTGTGGGAGTGAAAGTAGAATGTAAACCTGGTCAGGGTCCAGGCTGTATAGCAAGTTGCTGGAGAATGTGACATCGATCGTTTCTGGTCAGGTACAGTCCTTAAAGTGTTGTAAATTATTGTCTGGAGATAAGGGAAAAGGAACCTGGATAGTAGGGTTACTTTGAAATGAAATCATGGGTAGTAGGGTTGTGAGAAGGAACCTGGATAGTAGGCTTACTTCGAAATGAAAGCCTGGGTAGTAGGGCTGTGAGAAGGAACCTGGATAGTAGGGTTACTTCGAAATGAAAGCTTGGGTCGTAGGGCTGTGAGAAGGAACCGGGATAGTAGGGTTCCTTCGAGATGAAAACCTGGGTAGTAGGGCTGTGAGAAGGAACCTGGATAGTAGGGTTACTTCGAAATGAAAGCCTGGGTAGTTGGGTTGTAAGAAGGAACCTGGATAGTAGGGTTACTTCTAAATGAAAGCCTGGGTAGTAGGGCTGTGAGAAGGAACCGGGATAGTAGGGTTGCTTTGAGATGAAAGCCTGGGTAGTAGGGCTGTGAGAAGGAACCTGGATTGTAGGGTTTCTTCGAAATGAAAGCCTGGGTAGTAGGGCTGTGATAAGGGACCTAGATAGTAGGGTTACTTCGAAATGAAAGCCTGGGTAGTAGGGTTGTGAGAAGGAACCTGGATAGTAGGGTTACTTTGAAATGAAAGCCTAGGTCATAGGGCTGTGAGAAGGAACCAGGATAGTAGGGTTTCTTCGGGATGAAAGCCTGGGTCGTAGGGCTGTGAGAAGGAACCGGGATAGTAGGGTTGCTTCGAGATGAAAGCCTGGGTAGTAAGGTTGTAAGAAGGAACCTGGATAGTAGGGTTACTTCGAAATGAAAGCCTGGGTAGTAGTGTTGTGAGAAGGAACCGGGATAGTAGGGTTGCTTCGAAATGAAAGCCTGGGTAGTAGGGCTGTGAGAAGGAACCGGGATATTAGGGTTGCTTCGAAATGAAAGCCTGTGTAGTAGGGTTGTGAGAAGGAACCGAGATAGTAGGGTTGCTTAGAGATGAAAGCCTGGATCATAGGGCTGTGAGAAGGAACCGGGATAGTAGGGTTGCTTCGAGATGAAAGCCTGGGTAGTAGGGTTGTGAGAAGGAACCTGGATTATAGGGTGACTTCGAAATGAAAGCCTGGGTCGTAGGGCTGTGAGAAGGAACCTGGATAGTAGGGTTACTTCGAAATGAAATCCTGGGTAATAGGGTTATGAGAAGGAACCGGGATAGTAGGGTTGCTTCGAGATGAAAGCCTGGGTCGTAGGGATGTGAGAAGGAACCTGGATAGTAGGGTTACTTCGAAATGAAAGCATGGGTAATAGGGTTGTGAGAAGGAACCTGGATAGTAGGGTTACTTCGAAATGAAAGCCTGGGTAGTAGGGATGTGAGAAGGAACCTGGATAGTAGGGTTACTTCGAAATGAAAGCTTGGGTCGTAGAGCTGTGAGAAGGAACCGAGATAGTAGGGTTGCTTCGGGATGAAACCCTAGGTCGTAGGGCTGTGAGAAGGAACCGGGATATTAGGGTTGCTTCGAGATGAAAGCCTGGGTAGTAGGGCTGTGAGAAGGAACCTGGATAGTAGGGTTACTTCGAAATGAAAGTCTGGGTAGTAGGGATGTGAGAAGGAACCGGGATAGTAGGGTCGCTTTGAAATGAAAGTCTGGGTAGTAGGGTTGTGAGAAGGAACTGGGATAGTAGGTTTGCTTCAAAATGAAAGCCTGGGTAGTAGGGCTGTGAGAAGGAACTAGGATAGTAGGGTTGCTTCGAGATGAAAGCCTGGGTCGTAGGGCTGTGAGAAGGAACTGGGATAGTAGGGTTGCTTCGATATGAAAGCCTGGGTAGTAGGGCTGTGAGAAGGAACTTGGATAGTAGGGTTACTTCGAAATGAAAGCCTGGGTCGTAGGGCTGTGAGAAGGAACCTGGATAGTAGGGTTACTTCGAAATGAAAGCCTGGGTAGTAGGGTTGTGAGAAGGAACCGGGATAGTAGGGTTGCTTCGAGATGAAAGCCTGGGTCGTAGGGCTGTGAGAAGGAACCTGGATAGTAGGGTTACTTCGAAATGAAAGCCTGGGTAGTAGGTCTGTAAGAAGGAACCGGGATAGTAGGGTTACTCTGCTTGATCATGTAGATTAGTTGACCCGTTTGATTTCGGGAATTGAGTTCTCGTTAGACGTCATCCAGAAACGATTATTGAACTGTATCTGTAAGCTAAAACTGGAGCTTATCTGAATAGCATGATAAAGGAATCTTGGATGATTACTACTCCAAAAAGATGATGACCTTTATCTGTCGATTGATCTTTCCTGAAAATGTAAAGAGTTAGTTGTATGCAATGTCATGATGTATGCATTATGTAATGATGTTCTCAAAATAAATGAGATTTGTGTTATATGTATTTTGTATGCGTATGCTATGAATGTTATTGAGATGTAAGCGTATCTTTAAACTTTGCTCAGAATGTTTCCACTGAGGATTCCATTTTTATTGTTTGAGGAGAGCTCTGCTGGGGAATGTTGAAACTCTATATAAAGTATTGATTCCTTCTTGGGGAAAAGAGTTTAGAAGTCTTAGTCGTTTGTTGCTCTATTGGAGAGTCAAAGTTGAACTGATATTTGGTCGGGTCCAGGTTTCACAGTAACTTGTTGGGGATTGTAGAGTAGTCTACTGGGGAAGAGGAGTTGTGGTCGTTTGATTTGTAGTAGTCGGAGAGGCAAACTCAAGTTGGGGAATCCTATCGTTTGTTGGGGAAATAAACCCTGTTGCCAGTCTGCTTGAGAGGTGACGACTTCGTTGGGAAAAGTCTTCGAGGATTCTTGAAGCTGTCTCAGTTAGGGAAAGGTTTTCAGAGATTGAAACTCTTGCTGGGAAATCATCCTATGAGAAGGACTTTGGGGAGACTTGGCATTGCCCCTAGCAGCTAATGTTTATGGTATTGCCAAAAATGTTTGATTGTACGTAACTCTTTGTTGAGATTTGACGTTTAATGCCCCAAGTGACGGAGATGGAGACTTTCCCCTGGTTACTCTGCATTTCTTGAGAGGTTTCATGGAATCTTGACTGGACTGCCCCAGGTGTGTTGGATAGTGACATGTCATGTCCCCTTGTTGATAGGAGATTTGTCAAAGGAAGTGCCATCCTTTTTGAAGTGATTTTGTTCACTAAGAGAGCTCTCATTCACTGGATATTCGTTGTGTGAATTTATCCGATGTCAAACAATTAGCCATATGCAAACAGTGATATTCAAGTAATGCAAAGTTTATTCTTGTCTTGAAGTTTTGAAAATTTGTTTTAACAAGTAAATTAATTTTGTTAAGAAAATTCAAACTCAGGATTTTGAGAAAAGCCTTACAGGAGTCAGGATACCTTTTGTAACAGTATGCTTTCGAACTAACCCATGCTTCAATTAGGACTTTTGAAGGGTTGTAACGTGGCTTGGTTCACGGTTTAAGAAACAAAGGATAAAGGCTCAAATGTATTTGTACCCACTCATTCTTCGTGGTGTTCTTCGGTCCTAAGCTCAGTTAATTGTACGTTTGAACTCCAATTGAGTCTGGGATGACGTTTTGGTGATGGTTCAAACAAGTTAGGTTTGTTGGAAGGCAGTCATTTTTGCAACATTATTTTTTTTGTTGAGGATTTGTAGTGACCTCTTTCTTTTGATTTGTTATCCCTAATTTTTGCCTGAATGTTCCTGTTTTGAGATTACAGTCAGCGGGATGCCCCAGTTTTCTTAAGTCTCCTTTGTAGGTTTTGACTTAGTGGGTTTTTCTTTTTGAGAGATAATGACTGCCTAGGTGATAGGGAACCATCACCGTCTTTTGATTCCATAGGAATGTTTCTTAATGTCATCTGTTGTATTACGAGATGAGAGTTTGCGGCTAAACGCGCATTTGAATTAACTGAGAGACTACCCTGCCCCGGGTTTTGTTTAAAGGTTTTAATTTTGTAAAAAAGAAAAACTTCTACTTCTTTGGCCAGAAGGGGTTTACTAGGGATTATCCTCCTTATAACTCCAGTGTTTAGGATTTGAAAGAAACGCTTGTACATCGTCAGCAAGGTTTGTCCAAAAGCATATTGTATGAGATTATGGCATTGTTTTCGTCATCCTCCCTCTAAAGGCTTGTAACTTTTAGCAAGAGTTAAATGTCATAAGAAGAATAAAAAGCATAGTTTAAATATAGTGAAAACGAAAGGATGAATTCAAGACAAACATATGCAATGCATTAATGAAACAGAGTTTGACATTAATAGGTAATTGTTTGAATAACAAAAGGAATTACAACTTGAAAATTCAAATGAAACAAAGACGCTCTCAATGATTTGGCATAGGAGCAGTGATCACGTTTGGAGTCTCTGGAGGGTCAAGCTTGATCTCCTTGGCATCAATCATGTCTTGGACCTTGTTCTTCAGAGCCCAACAGTTGTTTGTGTCATGTCCTGGACTGTCAGAGTGGTATGCACACCTTTCATTGGTATGATAGGTAGGAGCAGAAGTATTTGGGTTCCGGAGAGGAGCCTTTAATGTAATTAGCCCTGTCTTCAACAGGTGTTGTAGCACCTGAGCTAATAACATGCCAATCCTGGTAAATTGTCTCCTAGGTGCAACCTTCTTGTGTTGATTCTTTTGTTGTTGTTGGACCCGTGAGGTAGTAGCAAATTGGGGAGGTCTTCCGGCTTCTTGTCTCATGGGAGGCTGAGCAGTGACTTGATTTCCAATCCTGATTGTTTGCCCCCTACGGTTGCAACCGTCCTGATGAAGCTTGTTGATGAGGAACCTCATCTCTTCTTGTCCTTGTGCCAGGTTTTGAATGAGAGCCATCTGGCCCACCATCTGTCCCATCATTTGGA
Source organism: Vicia faba (assembly GCA_948472305.1). Taxonomy (NCBI): domain Eukaryota; kingdom Viridiplantae; phylum Streptophyta; class Magnoliopsida; order Fabales; family Fabaceae; genus Vicia; species Vicia faba. The sequence continues at coordinate 1,334,154,242 of OX451737.1, read as the reverse complement.
CCTTCATTATGGCTATCTCGGTTTGTATCCGTTCCAACTGGTCATCTTTGTCGTCCCCAGGATTTCCCATGATCATGCCCCTGGCGAGGAGCGCCTTGACTTCTTCTTGCCCCTTGGATAGGTTCAGGAACATCTCTTGAAGTTGAGCGTTTTGAGCCTGGATGTCCTTGATAGTATGCTCTAGAGCCATCTCTACTGAAATAAACAGTAGGAAGACAAGGAGACCTATGTGGGAGAAACCTATCATGATATGATGCATGATATGGGGATGCATGTTTTCAAGGATCTCGCGGGGTAAACATAAGAAAGAGTTAGAGGTTGAACTTTGATCAACAACTTTGTTTAGAGAACTTTGTATCGGCGGATGTCCTTCCGCGAGAAATAAGCTCACCATATCAAGTGGGTCATAGCCCTTGACTCAAGTTATTGTACTTGATTTTTGACGGTGTTTGTTTAGAGGAAAATAAATCCTCTTGCCCCCTGGGTAGACGTCTGGTTCAACGTGACCCTGCATCAAAGACCCTTGAGATCCTTGAAATGGTTATTGAAAACGCTATGGTATGATGTTATATACAGATATACGAGGTGAGCAAGTTTATATACAATTAATCATATTCACACAAAGCAGACAAGTCCTTAGGTTTAGGCTTGCATGGAGTTTGTAGGTAACTACCCTCTTGAAGTTTAGTTGGCTCAACCTGTCCTAGTTAACAGTAACCGGATTCTAAGGGGTCTCAATATCATTGACCTTTCTTTTAGGCATTGTCTCAGCTCAATCAATCTTTTCTTGCGGCTGAGATATCCCAAAAGTCCGGTCTCAATGAGTGTAGCATCGAGTATCAACCAATTTTCAGCTCTACACTGAAACCGGTTATCTCACTACGTCCTAATGGCCAAGTTTGTTCAATTAGGGTTATAAAGTTAGTTAGTGCTTCATGACGCCACTCAGCGGCTCCGTATTCTCCTCGATTCACCACGAGGGATACCGGTACCCACAAATGCGTCACACTAACATAGCCATTGTTTCAACCATATCGGTCTCGCCGTACAGTTTCCACAATCTATTGCTATTTACCTAAAGAGGTGTCCCAGATCCGGGTGGAGGATCAAAGCAAGCCCAAATAGAGAACCATAATATAAAGCATACAAATCAAACAATGTAAGCAAGTAAATGTGATCTAACCCTAAGGTAACCCCACTTTAAGATTCCCCAGCAGAGTCGCCAGTTCTGTGATATGGTGGGAGAACTAACTTGATGTTTTGCGTTTGTGTTTGCAAATGTTGCATTTTAGCAAGAGTCGCCACCGATTTTTCTTTTATCCAAAAAGGAAAGGTGAAAAAGCACAGGAAAGACCTTTAGAGATGTTTTTTGAGTTCGGCGGGTAGATTATGAAAAGGGAAGGTATTAGCACCCTTTTCATCCATGGTTTTCCATGGGCTCTTAGTTACTTGCTAAATCACTTACTTTTGTTTGAATGTATGCTTGTGGTGGTGATTTTTTAAATTATTTTGAAAATGGAACTTCGTAATGGTTCTCGTTTCTATAAGAACGCCTACAAAGTGTTTGTTTCAAAAATAATTCAAAGGTGTGTTTGTGAGATGTATTTTTGAAAGTATTTTGAAAATGTAACTTCGTAATGGTTCTCGTTTCTATAAGAACGCCTACAAAGTGTTTGTTTCGAAAATAGTTCAAAGGTGAGAGTGTGGGTGTATAAAATGTTTTTTTCGTGAGCAAGCGAGTAACTAAGAGCAAATTTACCTACTCGAAAGGTCTTTAAATGTGCTTTTCCTCCTCCTTTAGATGTGGCTGTCTTACCATTGATTTGGTAAGAAGCCCCGTCGTTGGATGTGAAGGGACGGGCGTTGGGACGTTTGTATAGTCATAGAAGGCAACATATGGGACGTTTTACCAATGTTGTTTTAGGGACTAGATCATTTACCGAAGGCAACATCGAGGGTCATCGAGGGACTACGATCTTTTATCGAGGAGTCTTTGCTAAAACGCCCATGCTCGAGGGACATGACTATTTTCCGAAAGGCGACAAAGTGAGATTACCCTAGAGGTGTTAGTGTGCGAGTGTGTTAGTTTGCATGCATTTTGTCTTGTATTCGAAAGGTTATCTATTTGCTAATTTTATCTTGCCATACATCCTAATTACTAGGAATATATAAAAGCAAGTAAACATGTGGAAAATAAACCCTAAGCTATTACATCACTTTAGGGGGATGGGGGTACAAATTTACAATAGGGATAAAGTGGAGACTGAAATATTACAACCATATCGAATGATAATGAAAACAATGTAAAAACGGTGTAAAATAAAAGGAAAACTGCATTTTGAACTGCTATGTGTCGACCCATGTTGCTATGCATCGACACATAGCTTATTCCTGCCCCTGTAAAACAAAATCAGTTCAGTATGGGTCGACACATAATGGGATGTGTCGACTCATGCACCTTCTTGTATTGACGCGAAATGCATATGCATCGACTCATAGGCTTTTCCAGCTCCTGTAAAACAAAATCTGCTCAGTATGAGTCAACACATAATGGGATGTGTCGACTCATGCACCTTCTTGCATCAACGCGAAACGCGTATGTGTCGACACATGGTCTTTTCCCACTTCTGTTTTGTAACCTGAAATCAGTATGAGTCGATGCATGGGGGTTATGTGTCGACTCATACCCTGTTTTTTCACTAGGATGAGTCGACACATGAGGATATGTGTCGATACATTCTTCATTTTCCTGCCTTAAACATTATTTTACTGAATGTACAGGTTAGCTTATGGAACATGATGGATAAACATGAACAACAAATGATTGAATGAGCCTAAACAAAGTGCAGATGACTAGTTCAACAGGATAATAAAGTACTACATTTTGTCTTCAAAGAACAACAGCTTGTTAATGATGTAATGACAAGATATCAAGTCAAGAGGACTTACCTTTGGGCTGCACTGGTTGTTTTATATCTGAGTGCTTTTCCAAATGATGTGATAACCTTGTGAGTCTTCAGGAATCTGCTCTGTACTGCTAGAACTGAGTTGGACTGTACTGTAATATTTTTGGTATTTTTGATGATGAAGGTGAGTAGCACTACAAGGACTGTTTTTATGTTTGGACAAACTTTGTATAAAGTGTTTGGCTTAGGGAGAGTTTGTATGGTGTAGTAAGAGGTTGGGGTTCTGTTTTGAACAAGAACCGATTTGATTTTGAAAAATCAGTCAAGGTTAACAAGGATACTATTTTTCTGCTCAATGAGACTCTCTATTCTCTCTCTCTATGCCTCTTCCAAAGTCCAACCCCTGTCTTATGAGACATCCCTTCTTTTGTAGACCCCTTGACTGTGGTTTAGGGGGGAAAACAAATAAGTAATTTTGAATTGCTTTTGCCCGCTGTTTTGACACTTTCTTCCCACAATTTTTCCTTTGCCATTTTGATGTAATCTGGGGGCTGTTGTGGTGCAGGTTTGGGCAGACTGCATAGAGCGGTTTTGGACTATATTGGCAGCATGTATGCTTGGGATGCAGCATAGTTATAGCATGTGATATATCATATTTTCTTCAATTTTGGACAGCATAGTTGTAGCATGTGATATATCATATTTTCTTCAATTTTGGACAGCATAGTTGTAGCATGTCACAAATTTAGTCTTGTGCACATTATGTCAAAGGGAAAAATATTGTAACAAGGTTTTAATCAAGACATGGTTTTAGAATTTGTAATTTTGCAAAATGTCACTTTGTAATAACTTGAATTACTTGCATCATCTTGAATTAATTGGAGTTGTAGTAAAATGCCATGAAGCAAATGAAATTAACCAAGTATAGAAAATACTTTAAAAAATCTCAAAGTCTTGCAAAGTTGGATTTTTTATTCTCTTGACTTCTTAATGATCAAGCTTGATATTTTTGAATGTCTTGATGAAATTTGATCTTTGGGTTGTAATGTTGACCAAAAAGTCAAAGTTTGACTTTCCAGTATGCAATTGACCATTTTGCCCTTGTGCCAATTTCAAGCCTAAATTGATGTATCAGTGCTGCAAACTTGACGTCTTAGAATATCTTGTGAGCAAATACTTGAAAAATGAGAGGGCAAATTTTGGGGTACAACAGTTCTGTATAATCATTAAGAAGAGGCAGTCATTATTGTTCAAAAGAAAAGCCCGCTAAGTCAAAACCTATGAAGGAGACTTAAGGAAAAAACTGGGGCACCCCGCTGATTGTAACCATAAAAAGAAACAGTTCACGCAAAAGACAGGGATAGTAAAGAAAGAGGTCCTATAAATCCTCGACAAAAAAGGTGACTACCTATTCAAAATAAATAGTCAGTATCCGAACCATCACCAGAACATCAAGGACAATATTCTAGAACTCAACTGGGATTCTAAACGTGCAATTAACTGAGCATAGGACTGAAGAACATCACGAAGAGCGGGTGGGTACAAATAAATTTTAAGCCTTTATCCTTTGTTTCTTGAACCGTGAACCAGGCCATGTTATAACCCTTAAAAGTCCTAGCTGAAGCATGGGTTAGTTTGAAAGTATATTGTTACAAAAGGTATCCTGACTCCTGTAAGGTTTGCCATAAATCACGAGTTGATATCACTCTCTTGAAAAATCTACTTTACTAAAAATTTGCATTTTCAAAAAAAAAAATTCAAGACAGACATAAGCTTTACATTCTTAAAATACCATTGTTTGCATATCACTATTTGTTCAACAGTAGAGAAATTCACATGACGTATATTCGATGAACAAAAACCTTCTCAATGAAAAGGATCATCTCAAGTGGAAAAACACTTCCAACCAAGGGGCACGGCAGGATCATTGTCCATCATCTGGGGCAGTTAAGTCAAGATTCAAGGAATCTCTCAAAGATGCCAAGTAGCAAGGGACAAATATCCATCTGAATCACTTGGGACATTGGACAGGAATTCCAGCAACGAATCATGTACGATCAAACGAGCATCTTCTGGCAGTGTGGAAACACTTACTACTATGGACAGTGACAATTCTCCATACCTGGTGAACATGGACATAGCCAGAAAATACTATGCATGAACAAAGACCCGCTAGGTTGACTGGCCTAGGAAAAAATAAGGGCATCCCGGCAAACCAAAAAAGGTTTGGGCAAAAATTAGGGATAAAAACAAAAAAATAATATGTACACCCGGCAAGCCGAAAATCTGAAAAGGCAGCTTGAGTAAAAAAGGGTATCCCGGTGGACTGAAAACCCAAAAGGGCGGTCCAAGGAAAAGTTAGGGATTTGAAGAGTATGACTACGTCCCGTCATCTCGTCACTTGTATAATCAGTAAAAGGTTTATTACCCTGATCGACATTCACCAAGGACTCCAAGAGTTAGGATAGCACTCAAGCCATCCACAAAGCCTCCGCAGGTACTTTCTCCAGCAGGTACAGGGGCAGAAAAGTCTTGATGCAAAGTCATTACCGTATCCTCAGCATACGACCCTGTGATATCTACACTCCCCACAGAGTAGAGGCAACTAAAGCTTTGACATAGGCTTCCCCAAATAGGAGCTATGTTCCCCAGCAAAGTTCCTTCATAGAATCGACATCTATATTCCCCGACCGAATTTCATAATCGCAAGCGGGTAATAAAGTTTTCTCCTGAACAGAGTTTATTTCTCTAAATACAGAAGCTTAATCCCAGACAGAGTTTATCCCTTCAGATATGGAAGCTTCTCTCTCCAACAAAATTATTCCCTCGCAGAGTTATTCTCAAGTAGAGTCTCTCCTCATCAGAATATCCGTAAACAAGGGGAAAATCCCCAGCATAGTCATCTCTGATTCACCATCTCCAGCGAAAGTAGAAGAACCACTTTTTCTACGACGGTCAGGAACTCAATTTCCATTACTCTTCAACAGCGGTCGTGGATTTATTTTCCCACTCGGATATGTCACAATAGCATTTCATGTTCATACATCATGGCGTACGCATACATATTGCATACAACATAATCTCAATTATTTCGATAACATCGTCATACAATGCATTTCATGCATCACATACAATTAATCATGTACCTTTTCAAGAAAGGTGGTTATCATCAACAATTTCCAGCAGGTCCAAGATTAGCTCCTGGAACTAAACAGAGTAATTATTTGCGCGACCAAATGCAGCTTTACACGGGTTCGTCACGAAGCAACCTTACCTAGGTTCCTTCTAGGTTCCGATGTAGTTTTACGCAAACTCCTCATGAAGCAACCTTACCTAGGTTCCTTCTCGGTTCAGGTGCAGTTTTACCCAAACTCCCCACAAAGCAACCTTACCTAGGTTCCTTCTCGGTTCAGATGCAGTTTTACCCAAACTCCCCACGAAGAAACCTTACTTAGGTTCCTTCTCGGTTCAGATGCAGTTTTACCCAAACTCCCCACGAATCAACCTTACCTAGGTTCCTTCTCTGTTCAGTTGCAGTTTTATCCAAACTCCTCACGAAGCAACCTTACCTAGGTTCCTTCTCGGTTCAGATGTAGTTTTACCCAAACTCCCCACGAAGTAACCCTACGACCCAGGTTCCTTCCCATAAGCCCTACTATCCAGGATTTCATCTTGAAGAAACCCTACGACCCAGGTTCCTTCCCATAAGCCTTACTATACAGGCTTTCATCTTGAGGTAACCCTACTATCCAGGTTCCTTCTCATAGCCCTACTATCGAGGCTTTCATTTTGAAGTAACCCTACTATCCAGGTTCCTTCCCATAAACCCTACTTTCCAGGATTTCATCTTGTTGTAACCCTACTATTCAGGTTCCTTCTTGTAAGCCCTACTATCCAGGCTTTCATTTTGAAGAAACCCTACTATCTAGGTTCCTTCCCATAAGCCCTACTATCCAGGCTTTCATCTTTAAGTAACCCTACTATCCAGGTTCCTTCCCATAAGCCCTACTATCCAGGCTTTTATCTTGAAGTAACCCTACTATCTAGGTTCCTTCCCATAAGCCCTACTATCCAGGCTCTCATCTCAAAGTAACCCTACTATCCATGTTCCTTCCCATAAGCCCTACTATCCAGGCTTTCTTCTCGAAGTAACCCTACTATCCAGGTTCCTTCTCATAGCCCTACTGTCCAAGCTTTCATTTCGAAGTAACCCTACTATCCAGGTTCCTTCTCATAGCCCTACTATCCAGGCTTTCATTTCGAGGTTACCCTACTATCCAGGTTCCTTCTTACAGCCCTACTACTCAGGCTTTCATTTCGAGGTAACTATACGACCCAGGTTCCTTCTTATAGCCCTACTATCCAGGCTTTCATCTTGAAGTAACCCTACGACCCAGGTTCCTTCTTATAGCCCTACTATCCAGGCTTTCATCTCGAAGTAACCCTAAGACCCAGGTTCCATCTCATAGCCCTACTATCCAGGCTTTCATTTCGAAGCAACCCTACTATTCAGGTTCCTTTTAATAACCATACTATCCAGGCTTTCATTTCAAAGTAACCCTACTATCCAGGTTCCTTCTCACAACCCTACTACCCAAGCTTTCATTTTGAGGTAACCCTACGACCTAGGTTCCTTCTTATAGCCCTACTATCCAGGCTTTCATCTTGAAGTAACCCTACGACCCAGGTTCCTTCTCATAGCCCTAATATCCAGGCTTTCATCTCGAAGTAACCCTACGATCCAGGTTCCTTCTCATATCCCTACTATCTAGGCTTTCATCTCGAAGTAACCCTACGACCCAGGTTCCTTCTCATAGCCCTACTATCCAGGCTTTCATTTCGAAGTAACCCTACTATCCAGGTTCCTTCACATGGCCCTACTATCCAAGCTTTCATTTCGAAGTAACCCTACTATCCAGGTTCCTTCTCGTAGCCCTATTATCCAGGCTTTCATTTCGAAGTAATCCTACTATCCAGGTTCCTTCTAATAGCCCTACTATCTAGGCTTTCATTTGGAAGTAACTCTACTATCCATATTCCTTCTCATAGCCCTACTATCCAAGCTTTCACTTTGAAGTAACCCTACTATCCAGGTTCCTTCTCATAGCCCTACTATCCAGGCTTTCATCTCGAAGTAACCCTACGACCCAGGTTCCTTCTCATAGCCCTACTATCCAGGCTTTTGTTTTGAAGTAACCCTACGACCCAGGTTCCTTCTCATAACCTTACCATCCAGGTTTCTTCTCTCTTATCTCTAGACAACAGTTTACAACACTATAAGACCTGGACTCGACCAGATACGGTCGATTTCACATTCCCCCAATAAGTCGCTGTGCAGCCTGGACCCTGACTAGATATGCAGTTTACTTCTGTGATACGGTGGGAGAACTGACTATGGCTTTTGCGTTTGTTTTCACAAATGTTTGGGTTGAGCAAGAGTCGCCACCGACTTTTTATTTTATCCTAAGGAAAGGTTTAAAAAGCACAGCAAAAACCTTTGAGATTTTTTTCTTGGGTTCGGGGAGTAGATTATAGAAAGGGAAGGTATTAACACCCTTTCTATCCATGGTTATCCATGGGCTCTTACGTACTTGCTTAGATCAACTTGCCTTGATTTTCAATTGTTTGAAATGGTGCTCTTGTGTGTGTGGGTTTGAAAATGTTTTGAAAAGAAGCCAATGTGGTGGCAACCTTTGTAATGATCCATGTTGGGATGTATACAAAGGTGTATGTCTTTTGAAAAGGTTTTCATTTGTTTTTTGAAAGTTGTTTTTGAAAGTGTAGTGATGTGTGGTTTGAAAAATAGGCAAGTGTTTTGTTTTGCAAGTTGGCAAGTAACCAAGAGCTATCTACCCTAATTTTCTCAAAGATTATTGCTATGTTTTAACCCTTTTAACAATTTTGTTCCATAATTGTATTTGGTGGACAATCTTGTGTTAGGATGTGAGAGGGACGGGCGCGGGTCATCACTTAGACCATAATTGCAATGGTGCCAAGTATCTTTGGGCAATTTTTCTTTAAGGGACTTGATCATTTTTTAGGCAACTTTCGAAAGCGTCATTGAGGGACTATGATCATTTGAATTGTTTGTTTTTCCCAAAGAGACCTAACATGCAATATGGCCCAATTTTGAAAGGCAACAAGTGGATGTAACCCTAGGGGTGTTAGTGTGCAAGTGTGTTTTATTGCATACAAGAGTTTTTTTTCTTTGAATTTAGGATTTTCTATTTCGTTGATTTTATCTTGCCATACACGTCCTAATTACTAGCAATAAGAAGCGGAAATATAAAATCCTACGCTATTACAACAATTAGGGGATGGGGATACACATTTGTACATGGGGGGTTCAACGAGAAAAATAGACAAAAAAGAAAATAGCAAAAAACAAGATATATATATAGAGAGAGAGAGGGAGCCAGCGCGCTGCTGAGAGGTCATCAGAAGTTCTGACTCAGATCCGCTGCCAGATGATCAACCTCTTGGTTAAACTGTATGAGTCAGAACTTCTGACCCTGGCACCTGCAAAACAGAACCCTGTTAGTGGGGAAATCAGAAGTTCTGACCCCCCTTGCGCTGCAAGACAGAAGTTTGTTAGTGGAGAAACCAGAAGTTCTGATTCTGCTGGAAAGGCAATAACTCTCAGAGGTTCTGATATCATTGACAGCAAAACAGGCTCCAGATGTGCTAACGTTAAAGTCAGCACTTGACTTTTCCCTGTACTAATCAGAACATCTGCAATTTTGTTGTTATTCCACAAAATAGGAAACATATTTGGAACAGATCCAGCAAATGTCAAAATGTTTTAGAGGGAAGAACCAACAAGGTCACAGGCAAGTCCTACACTGGCTCAGAACGTTCTGAGGTATGAATATCCTCAGAATATAAACAGCAACAACATGATATTTACATTATGTTTATTTGAGTATGCATAGCTGATGATGCTTAGCAGCGTGATGAAGGTCAGCAGGTGCTTACCTGGCTGTTGGAAAAGTTTGTGGGTGAAAGCTAGCTTTTGGCTCTGGTGGTGTTCTGGACAGATTCTCCCTTTTTTTGGAAAAAGGCAGGTGAAGGTGTATGCGTATGTAGGGTCAGAAGTTTGAAAAGAGGTTTTTTAGTTCATACAGAAAACTGGGTATTGGATAAAGTTTGAAGATGAGAAATTCAAAGTTATGAAACAAACTGGAGATTTTGGCAGAGTTTCAGAACACTATGTTGCTAAGGGTTTCTGTTTCTCTCTTAGCAATTTTTCTGTTTTCTTGAACGCCCTTTTTCAGTGGATAATGACTCTCTATTTATAGGCAAAGTTCTTGTGGGTGCCTTGAACATTAAAGCGCCAACAGAGTTTGAATTGCTCTTTGACAGAAATTCCTGGGAAGTTGTGATAACAGATAGCCTTCATCCTAGGCTGCAGCAGCAGGCGTGGATTGGAGAGAAGTGACCTCTTAAGTGGGCGGTGGCGTGTAGACCCATGCCAGAATCTGCACAAAGGCGTTTTCCAAGCCACACGTGAATGTTCAGGAGTGGTTGGAAGCATTAATGAGCATTAAATGGTGATAAGACCTATCAACATCAATATTCTGGTAATGGAAACCAATGTTAAATCAGCAGTTCTGTTTCAAAAAGAACAGCGTAAACCATGCTCTGGCCTTGACTTCCTGCTGTCTTAGTAAGTTCTGGGGATTCTCCTGATTTTCTGATACGTTCCTTGGATTTGCTTCTGGACCTCCTGGGCTTTAGAGATTCTGTATCAGTGTAACACCCACTCTTCTGACCTTTTCATCTTTTGATTTCAACATGTTCTGAAAGAGCCTTCAGACTTCCCTGCTTCTTTTGCATTCCTTTAGCAAATTCTGACTGAGCTTGTGTAACTGCTGAAAGGGTCATGTTCTGTCTGAGGCTTACATACTGAACCACGTTTATAACTTCTGATTGAGCTGATGTAGCTGCTGAAAAGCCAACTTCTGACTACGCTGAGCCAAGCTTGCAACTTATGGCCGTTTTTATCTGGAATTGGTCCAGAAGTTCTGAAGCGCTGATTTTTTCTTAAACACTCATTTTTTAGAGAAACATTCCAAGTATTTAGAATTAAAATTTTTTTCTCAAGATAAAAGCGTTGTCTTTAGAGCTTGTGTGATCATCTTGCTCTTGTAAATGGTCTGCTTGGGCAAAAAAGATAACTCAGGACTTGGATTTGTTTCAGAGGGACCTTGAAAATCCAAGATGATTTCCTGAAGAAGGAGAGGGCAAATTTTGGGGTACAACAGTTGCCCATGTTCAATCTTCCTGAACCTGAAGAGTTAGATTGGCAAGTTTGCCTTTCGCGACTCGAAGGTAAAAGGAGATTGGACACTAGAGTGCCCAGAAATTTGCACTCGCATAGTAGAGTATCAGCAATGTGATGGCGGGAATGGGCCTATAGATGCCATTTGGAGAGATGGTGGATAGAGAGATGGGCTTATAGATGCCATCTAGAGACGTGACAGAACCTTGTCGGGAATGGGCTTATAGATGCCATTTGGAAGTGTCAATCGCGTAAGAGATTCCTTAGCGAGAACTTGTGTATTTTGAGAAAGGAAGATGGTTTCCTGGCCTGTTACAGGTGTTGATCTTCAGTCTCTTCATGCAGTTATGCCCTGGCTAGATACAGGAATCGAATCTGGAATTGTTGTCAACAGATATGCCCTGGCTGGATACAGGAATCGAATCTGGAAACTCTTCAGACGTGCCCTGGCTAGATACAGGAATCGAGTCTGGAAATAGTCGTCAACAGATATGCCCTGGCTGGATACAGGAATCGAATCTGGAATTGTTGTCAACAGATATGCCCTGGCTGGATACAGGAATCGAATCTGGAAACTCTTCAGACGTGCCCTAGCTAGATACAGGAATCGAGTCTGGAAATGTGGTCAACAGATATGCCCTGGCTGGATACAGGAATCGAATCTGGAATGGTTGTCAACAGATATTCCCTGGCTAGATACAGGAATCGAGTCTAGAAATAGTCGTCAACAGATATGCCCTGGCTGGATACAGGAATCGAATCTGGAATTGTAGTAGTTGATAGATATGCCCTGGCTGGATACAGGAATCGAATCTGGAAACTCTTCAGACGTGCCCTGGCTAGATACAGGAATCGAGTCTGGAAATAGTCGTCAACAGATATGCCCTGGCTGGATACAGGAATCGAATCTGGAATGGTTGTCAACAGATATGCCCTGGCTGGATACAGGAATCGAATCTGGAAACTCTTCAGACGTGCCCTGGCTAGATACAGGAATCGAGTCTGGAAACTGATCACTCACAGATGTGCCCTGGCTAGATACAGGTATCGAATCTGGAATTGTGACAGTTGAAGGTAGTTGTCTTTGGGATTGTCTTTTTCCCTGAAAAGGCAAAAACAGCAGTTGTATGCAATGTCATGATGTATGAAATGCATGATGTCATGATGTTCAACATGAGATAGTGTTGTATGCACTTCATCATGTATGTAAGCAAGATGTATGAAATGTGAAATGTTTATGAATGTATTCGTCTTAGGAAAATAAATCCTTGACGACCGACCGGGGAATTAAATCCTATGCTGACATTGAAGGGTAGAGCTCTTTGCTTCCGCTGGGGATGATGGTTGCAAGAATACACTGGTAGGAGAAGATGACTCCGTTGGGGAATAAACTTGTTGGAGAGATTATTCTGCGGAGAATTGCTCTGTGGAAGAGATACTTTACTGAAGTTTTGGTGAGAGGCCCGCTGAGGATTTCAATGATGGATTCCGCTGGGGATAATGATGATAAACTCCGCTGGGGATACCAAAGATAAACTCCGCTGGGGATTGCGTTGATGAGTTATGTTGGGGAACTTTGATGAACTCCGCTGGGGATAGGAAGAACTTTGCCGAGGGCGATCTTCCGTGGCAATTAGCTGAGGATAACCCAGTTATAAGCCCTTGTGAAGAATAACTTTGAATAAGACTCGGGATAGACGTCTGTACTCTGCAGGGGATAAGCTTCCAGAATCTACTGGGGATAAGCTTCAAGACCTACTGGGGATAAGAATTCCACTTTCCTGGGTGGAATTGCACTGGGGTGATGATATTCCGCCGGGGAACAATCTTAGGTCAAGACTGTCGGGGATGCTTGCTGATGAATGCCTATACTCCGCTGGGGAATTGTTGACCTCTTCTGGGGGTACACAACCTCCTTCATGCTGACCGTAGACTAGCTCTGTTGGAGGAGAGTATTGCTGACTCGCTAGGGGAACAGGGTGCCTATTGTAGGGCTGATGATAGACTAACTCTTCTTGAAGAGAGTTTTGCTGAATCTTGTCTTGCTCTGTGGGGAGTTGAGATATCTGGGTCACATTCCTCAGTTGGACCTACCCTGGTATTTCGGCGGACAAAGCAACCAGACTGCATCAGACAACTTTTACATTGCCCTCGGTTTCTGATGTCACCTGTAATTAGTCTTTTGTTTCAAAATGCAAATATTTATGAATTAGCAATTTAATGTCAAATGCATATATCAAAAATGGACATTGGACGTTCTTCGCAAGACAAAACAGAAAAAAGGGAAAACACAATTGGCAATTTGTTTAGAAAACTGAATCTGTATTGATTTTGAAATTTGCCTGTAAATAGGTGTTTTTTTGTACAAGAGGCTGACGTCCTAGTAAGAGAACGCCACCGAACAACATAGAGTTTACAATTTTGAAAAGGAAACAAAACAGCTATGTGCACAATATTCCCACTGGGTTCCAACTCTACTATCGCCTTTATGTCTTCAAGCGTCTCATCACTTTGCTGCTTAGTTGAAGATGAAGCTGATTGATCGATGCCGAAGTCCGAGCCAGATAGTTGATGCCGAATTCTGGATGCAAGGTGATCCAATGAGACATAGTGTTACGCTTTATCCCTAATTTTTGCCTGGACCGCCCTTTCGGGTTTTCAGTCCACCGGGATACCCATTTTTTCCCAAGCCGCCTTTTCAGGTTTTCGACTTGCCGGGTGTACAGATTTTTTTTCATTTCATCCCTTATTTTTGCCCGAACCCTTTTGGTTCGCCGGGAAGCCCTTATTTTTGCCTGGGTATGTCAACCTAGCGGGTCCTTTATTCATGCGTAGTATCTTTTTACTATGTCTGCATTAGCGGGGTGAGGAAGGTCGTCACCATCCATGGTGGTTAGAATCATGGCTCCTCCTGAGAACACATGTTTAACCACAAAAGGCCCTTCGTACGTAGGGGTCCATTTGCCCCGGGGATCACTTTGAGGAAGGATGATGCGCTTGATTACCAGGTCCCCAACTTGATACTCTTGTGGTCTGACTTTCTTGTTAAATGCCCCGATCATCCGTTTTTGATACGTCTGACCATGACAGATAGCAGTGAGTCTCTTTTCGTCAATTAGGTTTAATTGATCAAGTCGAGTCTGGATCCAGTCATCTTCGTTCAAGTCTGCATCCTTCATTATCCGGAGAGAGGGTATCTGGACTTCAATTGGCAAGACTGCCTCCATGCCATAGACCAAGGAAAAGGGTGTTGCCCCGGTTGACGTCCTTGCTGAGGTACGGTACCCGTGAAGAGCAAACGGTAACATTTCGTGCCAATCTTTGTAGGTCACTGTCATCTTCTGCACAATCTTTTTGATATTCTTATTAGCTGCTTCTACAGCCCCATTCATCTTCGGCCGGTAAGGAGAAGAGTTGTGGTGCTGTATTTTGAATTGCTCGCAGAGCTCAGTGATCATCTTATTATTAAGATTGGTACCATTGTTCGTAATGATCCTTTCGGTACACCGTATCGACAGATCAGATTATGCCGAATGAACCGTGCAACGACACTCTTGGTCATCGTGGCGTAGGAAGCTGCCTCAACCCACTTCGTGAAGTAATCAATTGCTACCAAGATGAAGCGATGCCCATTGGATGCCGTTGGTCGGATCTCGCCAATCATGTCAATACCCCACATCGCAAAAGGCCAAGGTGCCGTCAGGACGTTCAGAGGAACCGGAGGGATATGCACCTTATCAGCATAGATCTGGCATTTGTGACAAGTTCGAGAATGTTGGTAGCAGTCGGCTTCCATTGTGGACCAGAAATATCCTGCCCGAAGGATTTTCCTTGCCATGGTATGTCCACTGGAATGTGTTCCGAATGTACCTTCGTGCAGTTCTACCATGATCTTCTCTGCTTCAGTTTTATACACACAACGCAGTAGAGTTGAATCATGATTCCGTTTGTAGAGAATGTCGTTGCTGAGGAAGAATTTTGCAGCAAACCTCCTCATGAACTTCTTGTCATTGACCGACGCACCTTCAGGGTATTCCTGAGCTTCCAAGTACCTCTTCACCTCATGATACCAGGGTTTTTCAGTCACCTTTTCGGCCTCAAGGTCGCAGCAGTATGCAGGTTCGTCCAACTTCCAGATAATGATCCGGGGAGCCTCATTGTCCCATTTGACTTTGAACATTAAAGACATCGTAGCTAGTGCGTCCGCTAACTGATTCTCCTCTCTTGGGAAGTGCTCAAAAGTTATCTCTTCAAAGTGGGGAAGCAAAGTCAGCACATACTCCTTGTAAGGAATAAGATTTGGGTGTTTCGTATCCCACTCGCCTTGATCTGATTGATCACAAGAGCGGAATCTCCGAAGACACTCAGAAACTTGATCCTTAAGTCGATTGCAGCTAGAAGACCCATGATACATGCCTCGTACTCCGCCATGTTGTTGGTGCAGTTGAAACACAGCCGGGCGGTGAGTGGAGTATGAGTACCTTTGGGGGATATAATCACAGCGCCGATACCATTACCCAAAGCGTTGGAGGCTCCGTCGAAATGCATAGACCATCGGGATCCTTCCTCAGGTCCTTCATCCGGTCCAGGCACTTCACAGTCTGTTACTACCATGATGTCTTCGTCCGGAAATTCAAAGTTCAATGATTGGTAATCGTCCACAGGTTGGTGTGCCAAATGATCTGCCAGTACACTTACTTTGATTGCTTTTTGAGTTGTATACTGGATATCATATTCTGTCAAGATCATTTGCCATCTTGCTATTCTTCCAGACAGAGCAGGCTTTTCGAATATGTACTTGATGGGATCCATCTTTGAAATCAACAGAGTGGTGTGAGTCAGCATATACTGTCTCAGCCGGCGAACAGCCCATACCAGAGCGCAGCAAGTTTTCTCGAGCAGTGAGTACCGAGACTCACAGTCGGTAAACTTTTTGCTCAGGTAATAAATAGCGTGCTCTTTTCGGCCAGACTCGTCATGCTGCCCCAGCACACACCCCATTGAATTGTCAAGCACTGTCAAGTATAGTATCAGAGGTCTCCCTTCCACTTGTGGCATAAGAATAGGTGGCTCTTGGAGATACTCTTTTATCTTTTCAAAAGAGGCCTGACATTCATCGTTCCAACGTACTACTTGATCTTTCTTCAGTAATTTGAAGATTGGCTCACAGGTAGCAGTTAGATGTGAGATGAATCGGGCTATGTAATTCAGTCGTCCCAGAAAGCCTCTGACTTCTTTCTCTGTCTTAGGAGACGGCATCTCTTGTATGGCTTTTACCTTGGCAGGGTCCACCTGAATACCTTTATCGCTTACAATGAAACCTAGCAATTTTCCGGATCTCACCCCAAAGGTGCATTTGTTGGGATTCAACCTCAGCTTGTATAACTTCAATCGGTCAAACAGCTTCCGCAGATGGTCAAGGTGCTCCTCCTCAGTTTGAGACCTTGCAATCATGTCATCAACATATACCTCAATCTCATGATGGATCATATCATGAAATAAGGCAACCATGGCACGTTGGTAGGTTGCCCCATCATTTTTCAACCCGAATGGCATGACCTTGTAGCAGAAGGTGCCCCACTGAGTCACAAAGGTAGTCTTTTCCATATCTTCCGGAGCCATCTTGATCTGATTATACCCTGAAAAACCATCCATGAAGGAGAACACCTTGTGTTGAGCAGTATTGTCAACAAGAACGTCGATATGAGGCAGAGGGAAATCATCTTTGGGGCTGGCCCTGTTCAAATCCCTGTAGTCGACACACATTCTGACTTTACCGTCCTTCTTCGGCACCGGTACCACATTGGCAACCCACTGAGGGTAAGAGGTTACTGCTAGAAACCTGGCATCGAATTGCTTCATAACTTCGGCTTTGATCTTTTCGGACATCTCTGGACGCATACGGCGGACCTTTTGCTTTACCGGAGGGCAGTCTTCCTTGGTTGGCAGGTGATGAACTACTATGTCGGCATCCAAACCGGGCATGTCTTCGTATGACCAAGCAAAGATCTCCATGTAATCATGTAGCATCTGGATCAATCGTTGCTTCACGCTGAGCTCTAGATTGGCACCAATCTTGACTTCTTTTCTATCTGTCTCAGTACCCAGGTTCACTGTTTCCACGGGCTCTTCATGCGGTTGAATGGCCCTCTCTTCCTGGAGTAGCAGTCTTGCGAGTTCACCAGGCACTTCGCAATCATCTTCACCTTCGTCTTCGGCCAAGTTGATCGGATTCTCGAAGTCATAACTGGCAGTAGCAGAGCCGTTACCAGTGAGATCCAGAGTGGATTGAAACCTGTATAAGTGAGTGTGTGTAAATATAGCTGTTTTGCAATATATGACACAGAAAGAAAAAAGAGCACAAGATTTAAAATGCAACAAACGTCCAATGCTTTGATTAATGATATATGGAAATGTCATACAAAAAGCCCTCACAAATGGAGCTACGATGCCCCGGGTAGGACACCGAGCTAATAAAGTTTTAACATATTATTTGTTACAAATTGAAAATCAAAAGAGTTAATTACTGCGTGACAAATGTGATAGGTGTAAAATCCTTTGTCGTCGAGTTGCTTGGTCCGTTGTTGGTGGTTGGATAGATCCAACTGTCAAACTCTACTTCCTCTACGTCCTCCTCGATAGCATTCACCCTTGGGTTGGTGATAAACACTGGAGCCTTTCTGATCCTTTCTTTGCGAACAGCCCTCTGAGCCTCTGCAGTAAAGCCCAGCCCAAACTTGTCATTCTTTTGAGTGAAGTCAGGAAGCTGACCCCAATTTGCACAATTGCCTTTCTCGATTACAGCCCGGGCATCCTTCAAGGACGCCATCTTCAGAGGAAAGTCTTCTTCAACCACTGTTTCAGCTGATGCCAACGTTGGAGGTACCTCCTCAATATGCTGAAAGGGGGTTTCAATAAACTCCCCGTCCATCTTGATATACCGGAATGAATTCAAGTGACTAACCATGTATTCCTCCTCACCCTGCACAGTAACAATTTTCCCTTTGACAGGGTATTTGAGCTTTTGGTGTAGAGTGGATGTTACTGCCCCAGCCTTGTGAATCCAGGGTCGACCCAACAAGCAGGAATAAGATGGGCGGATATCCATTACATAGAACGTTGAGTCGAAGACTTGGGAACCCACACGAATAGGAATGTCTACCTCACCGTGCACCATCCTCTTAGAACCGTCGAAGGCTCTAACAATGATGTTACTAGGTTTCAATTCCAGGCCCTCACAATCCAAACGATCCAATGCCTTCTTGGGCAAAACATTCAGGGAAGAATCGGTATCCACCAACACGTGTGCGAGAGTAGTTCCCCTGCACTCTATAGAGACGTGCAGGGCATCATTGTGATTTTTCCCTTTGGAGGTAAGGTCAGCATCTGAGAACCCCAAACCATTGTCAGCTGTCAAATTAGCCACACAGTCAGTGAATTGATCCGCAGAGGTCTCTTACGGCACATGGGCCATTTTCATAAATGAAATCAGGGCTTTTGCATGGGCCTCCGAGCACAGCAGCAACGATAGCATAGAGATTTTGGAGGGGGTATGCCCCAACTGTTCAACGACATTGAAGTCACTCTTTTTAATGTTTTTAAGGATTTCCTCCATCTCTTGTTGGGAGGCTTCAACAGCAGTCTTTTTTGGTGCCTCCGTCCTGGCAGGCAATTCGGTAGCAACTTCTTTGCCCCGAGCATCAGAGGACTCGGTGGCAGTAGTAGACACAGGAACTTGATTTGGAACATGCACACTTGCGGGTGTGAGGATGAGAGGTTTTTGGATAACTGGCAGTGCAATGTCAGGCGAGAAGAACCTGCCACTGCGAGTAATCTTGGCGGGACCAGTGATGTTACTGATACTGGTACTGGTGTTGAACTCCTGCTTTACTCCAAGCACATACACGTCGGCCCCATAATGCCATGGGACAGCCTTGTTAGATTCATAGGGGAGAGGCCCTGGAACAGTAATAGTAATGGGTGCAACAGACATAATTTGGACTGGCTTCCTCGGGAGAGCCTTGGTAGGATTGTTGAAAATTGTGACGACAGATACTTCTTCAGCGGAAACAAACGGAACAACAGTTTTCTTGAACAGAATTTCTTTGCTATCCATCAGGCTTTGGATGCCTGATTTCAGCAGCGGACAACCGGTAGGGATAACAGCACACAGGAGGCAACCCTTGCTACAACCCGGAAATAAACTGGCTAGCAGTAAGTTCCTCTTAACAGTCAAAAGAGGGGTAGCAACATCATTCACCGAAACAGCATACAAATCTTCCTCAATGGCATTTACTTTATGCTGGGGCATAGGAGCAGTTACAACATTTGGCCTCTCAGGCGCCTCAAACTGAATTTCCTTCGCGTCGATAAGGTCTTGCACCTTATTTCTCAGGGCCCAGCAATCATCAGTAGTATGCCCGGGGCTATCGGAATGATAAGCACAACGGGCATTTGGGTTATACTTAGGAGATGCAGTATTCACGACCTTCGGAGCTTCTTTGATGGTCACCAAGTTGGTTGATAATAGTTGCGGTAGAATTTGTGACAAGGTCATACTCAGCCGAGTATACTGCCTCTTGGGCCTTTCACCTCTTTGTTGATTGTACTGCTGAGGAGCAGCAACAGGTTTTGAAATGACCAAGGCATTGACGGCTTGGCGACTTTCTGGCTTGACTTGTCTTCTAGGACCATAGATTGCACTTGCTTCTTTCCTGAAAGGCCTTTTCTCAATACTTGTGGAGGCATCTTTTTGTATCTTTCCTGACCTGATGCCAGCTTCAATTCTCTCTCCCGTTAGAATCAAATCCGTAAACCCAGCGGAGGAGTTACCAACCAAATGATTGAAAAATGGACCAGACAAAGTCCCTAGAAACATATCAACCAGCTCACGATCAATCAATGGAGGCTGCACCCTGCCAGCCAAATCTCTCCATTTTTGTGCATATTCTTTGAACCCTTCGCCCGTTCCTAGAGACATACCCTGAAGTTGGGTACGCGTAGGAGCGAGATTAGAATTGTATTGATATTGTCTGTAAAATGCGGTCGCCAAATCTTCCCAATGTCGGATACTAGCTCCATCTAGTTGATAAAACCACTCAAGCGGTGACCCTGAAAGGCTATCTTGGAAGAAGTGAATCCAAAGGTTCTTATCTGCCGTGTAAGGTTGGATCTTCCTTACGTACGACCTTAGATGCAGCTTTAGATAGGAGGCCCCGTCATATTTGGCAAAGGCAGGCGCCTTAAACTTGTGTGGGATTACTACCCCAGAAGATAACCCCAGATCTCCGAAATCCAGCCCCGACACATTCTGAATCTCCATGGCGCTCAAGCGGTCCTCTAATTGCTTGTATCTGTCAGCAGCGGGTGGGTATTGTTCGTCATTGTAGTCCGTCTCGTTTTCAGAGACTGCAGGACTAGGAGCTCCTCCCCCTTGGGGACTATCTTTCTCTGCAGAGGAAGTAGTTGGATCAGCCTCATTGTGGAGTGTGTTCCCAAACCTGCGTCCGGTGTTGAATAACGCAGTTCTCTTCTTCTTCTTCAGGAGTAGAGCCTTCAACTCTTGCTGACCTTGGGCCAGGCTCAGGACAATTTCTTGAAACTGGGCACTTTGGGCCTGAAGGGCCTTGATTGCTTGTTCGCTGGATGAGTCTGGATTCATGATGACTGTTCAAAATAAACAGCAAAGAGGATTAAGCAACCTGTAGAAAAAGGATACCTGTTATGCACATGATGCATGAGATGCTATCTATGCAATGCATTCAAGGGTTTTAGAAATTCACAATTGTTGCAGACAAAAAGAACGCACGTCATATTAATAAGAAAAGACTTGTTGGTACATAAATGCCCCATGGGCTAAATATTACAAAAACAACTTCTCAAGGTAAAAAGACGTTGCGCATCCTCTTTGGCGCAATGTAGGTGTTGAGGGCTTCTTGCTCATGGAGTCGGCGGGTGAGCTCTAAAACCTTCTTCTCGCTGGCGTAGAAGCTGGCTTCAAAAGTGTTCAGTTCCTCCTTGAGTTGGATCCAACTCTTCTGCATTTCCTCCCACGATGTAGGCATGTCAGGATGTAGGATGGTGTAGGGAACCTCTCCTTCCTTGACGGGCTCTTTACTCACAGGGAGAACATGAGGATAAGGCATCATTAGGCTCTAGGCTCGGGCTCGTACCCACTTGAGGTAAGGTTCAAGAGGGATGGAGTTCTTGTGTCCCAGAGTCTTGCTGTCAACCTTGTTGGGTCTCCCCCAAGCTCTGATGAATCTTTGACGAAGTCCTTGCGCATCGTTGTCGAAGTCAAAAACTAGGTCAGTAATCAACATGTCGTGAGGGCCATCTCTTCGTGCATATCCAAACTGCCTCAAAGCTAGGCAAGGGTTGTAGGTGATACCTCCTCTGATTCCAAGTAAAGGAACATTAGGAAAATCTCCACAACGATCGATGATGATGACATTTTCTCTGGACCGAGAACACCAATGTACATCAGAGTGAGTAAGAGTCATCAACCGTTGGGACCACCTTGAGCCTTGGTCATTCTTCAAGACAAATTGTGGAAGGTGCGAAATAAACCACCCTGTAAGGAGAGGAGTACAGCACATGAGAACACCCCTCTTTCTCATTGTTCGTGTGTAAAATTAGTGAAGGATGTCCCCAAGCAATGTTGGTATTGGATTTCTGGACAAGAAGATTTTGACGGTGTTGACATCTATCAATTGGTCAGAATTTGGGAATAGGACCAACCCATAGATAAGGAGTGCCACAATCTCTTCAAAGGCTTGTAGGTCCAATGAATTCCAACACTCTTGTGCCTTCTCAAACAAGAATTTAGCTAAGAATCCTTTGACGCCGCTTCTGGTTTCCCAATGCCCCTTGATGTCGGATGGTTGTAGATGTAATGCTCGAGCAACATCTTCCGGCTTTGGTTCCTTTTCCGTACCGTTGAAAGGTAGTTGATTGAGGATAGGAATTCTCAGGAGTTGAGAAAATTCCTCCAAAGTGGGTACCAACTGGTAGTCAGGGAAAGTGAAACAGTGGTGAAGAGGGTCAAAGAACTGGAATAGCACTTTCATCATGTCTTCTTCAATGTTGGTGTTGACTAAGCTGAGCAGTCTACCATGTCTTTCACTGAAGGAAGAGCTTTCCGGAATTCTTGAGGTGAGCTCCTTGAGTTGAGGAGAGATTCTCACAAGGTTGACTTGGATGGTTTTTCTGCGAGGAATTTCCATGACCTACAAAACAAGAACAAAGATGAAGATCTAAACCCTTGAAGTGGTTAGTGAATGCATATGATGCTTTATGATGTTCATGATGTATGCACAAACATATGTACAAGCAAATCACACCAAACCCTAGTTTCAGGCTTGCATGGGGTTTCATAGGTAAGTACCCTCTTGAGTGTAGTTGGCTTAAAAACCTGTCCTATAAATAGTAACCGGGTTCTAAGGAGCTCAATATCATTGGATTGTTTTCATTGTTCATTGTTTTGGTTTAGCCACTTAACTAGCGACCAAAATATTCCAAGAAAACAACCCTCAATGAGTGTAGTATCGAGTATCTACCAACTTCGGACTGCACCAAAGCCGGTTATCTCACTACCCCTAATAAAAGGCCAAGATGGTCAAGTAAGGTTCTAGGTCATTAGTGCTTAGTGACATCACTCAGCGGCCCCGTACTCTCCTTGATTGAACTCAAGGGTTACCGGTACTCACAAATATGTCGCACTAATATAGCTATTGCTTCGACCATGTCGGTATACCCCGCACATTTTCCACAACATATTGCTATCTATGAATGTTTCCCAAAATCCGGGTGGAGGATTGCAAACCCAAACAAGAGAGCCAAAATGTAAAGCAATCAAATCAAACAATTAGTCATGCAAGAGGGTGATCTAAGCCCTAAGGTTACTCCACTTTTAGAATTTTCTCCCCAGCAGAGTCGCCAGTTCTATGATATGGTGGGAGAACTGACTATGGCTTTTGCGTTTGTTTTTGCAAATGTTTCGGTTGAGCAAGAGTCGCCACCGACTTTTTATTTTATCCTAAGGAAAGGTTTAAAAAGCACAGCAAAAACCTTTGAGATTTTTTTCTTGGGTTCGGGGAGTAGATTATAGAAAGGGAAGGTATTAGCACCCTTTCTATCCATGGTTATCCATGGGCTCTTAGGTACTTGCTTAGATCAACTTGCCTTGATTTTCAATTGTTTGAAATGGTGCTCTTGTGTGTGTGGGTTTGAAAATGTTTTGAAAAGAAGCCAATGTGGTGGCAACCTTTGTAATGATCCATGTTGGGATGTATACAAAGGTGTATGTCTTTTGAAAAGTTTTTCATTTGTTTTTTGAAAGTTGTTTTTGAAAGTGTAGTGATGTGTGGTTTGGAAAATAGGCAAGTGTTTTGTTTTGCAAGTTGGCAAGTAACCAAGAGCTATCTACCCTAATTTTCTCAAAGATTATTGCTATGTTTTAACCCTTTTAACAATTTTGTTCCATCATTGTATTTGGTGGACAATCTTGTGTTAGGATGTGAGAGGGACGGGCGCGGGTCATCACTTAGACCATAATTGCAATGGTGCCAAGTATCTTTGGGCAATTTTTCTTTAAGGGACTTGATCATTTTTTAGGCAACTTTCGAAAGCGTCATCGAGGGACTATGATCATTTGAATTGTTTGTTTTTCCCAAAGAGACCTAACATGCAATATGGCCCAATTTTGAAAGGCAACAAGTGGATGTAACCCTAGGGGTGTTAGTGTGCAAGTGTGTTTTATTACATACAAGAGTTTTTTTTCTTTGAATTTAGGATTTTTTATTTCGTTGATTTTATCTTGCCATACACGTCCTAATTACTAGCAATAAGAAGCTGAAATATAAAATCCTACGCTATTACAACAATTAGGGGATGGGGATACACATTTGTACATGGGGGGTTCAACGAGAAAAATAGACAAAAAAGAAAATAGCAAAAAACAAGATATAGAGAGAGAGAGGGAGCCAGCGCACTGCTGAGAGGTCATCAGAAGTTCTGACTCAGATCCGCTTCCAGATGATCAACCTCTTGGTTAAACTGTATGAGTCAGAACTTCTGACCCTGGCACCTGCAAAACAGAACCCTGTTAGTGGGGAAATCAGAAGTTCTGACCCCCCTGCGCTGCAAGACAGAAGTTTGTTAGTGGAGAAACCAGAATTTCTGATTCTGCTGGAAAGGCAATAACTCTCAGAGGTTCTGATATCATTGACAGCAAAACAGGCTCCAGATGTGCTAACGTTAAAGTCAACACTTGGCTTTTCCCTGTACTAATCAGAACATCTGCAATTTTGTTGTTATTCCACAAAACAGGAAACATATTTGGAACAAATCCAGCAAATGTCAAAATGTTTTAGAGGGCAGAACCAACAAGGTCTTAGGCAAGTCCTACACTGGCTCAGAACGTTCTGAGGTATGAAGATCCTCAGAATATAAACAGCAACAACATGATATTTACATTATGTTTATTTGAGTACGCACAGCTGATGATGCTTAGCAGCGTGATGAAGGTCAGCATGTGCTTACCTGGCTGTTGGAAAAGTTTGTGGGTGAAAGCTAGCTTTTGGCTCTGGTGGTGTTCTGGACAGATTCTCCCTTTTTTTGGAAAAAGGCAGGTGAAGGTGTATGCGTATGTAGGGTCAGAAGTTTGAAAAGAGGTTTTTTAGTTCATACAGAAAACTGGGTATTGGATAAAGTTTGAAGATGAGAAATTCAAAGTTATGAAACAAACTGGAGATTTTGGCAGAGTTTCAGAATGCTATGTTGCTAAGGGTTTCTGTTTCTCTCTTAGCAATTTTTCTGTTTTCTTGAACGCCCTTTTTCAGTGGACAATGACTCTCTATTTATAGGCAAAGTTCTTGTGGGTGCCTTGAACATTAAAGCGCCAACAGAGTTTGAATTGCTCTTTGACAGAAATTCCTGGGAAGTTATGATAACAGATAGCCTTCAGCCTAGGCTGCAGCAGTAGGCGTGGATTGGAGAGAAGTGACCTCTTAAGTGGGCGGTGGCGTGTAGACCCATGCCAGAATCTGCACAAAGGCGTTTTCCAAGCCACACGTGAATGTTCAGGAGTGGTTGGAAGCATTAATGAGCATTAAATGGTGATAAGACCTATCAACATCAATATTCTGGTAATGGAAACCAACGTTGAATCAGCAGTTCTGTTTCAAAAAGAACAGCGTAAACCATGCTCTGGCCTTGACTTCCTGTTGTCTTAGTAAGTTCTAGGGATTCTCCTGATTTTCTGATACGTTCCTTGGATTTGCTTCTGGACCTCCTGGGCTTTAGAGATTCTGTATCAGTGTAACACCCACTCTTCTGACCTTTTCATCTTCTGATTTCAACATGTTCTGAAAGAGCCTTCAGACTTCCCTGCTTCTTTTGCATTCCTTTAGCAAATTCTGACTGAGCTTGTGTAACTGCTGAAAGGGTCATGTTCTATCTGAGGCTTACATACTGAACCACGTTTACAACTTCTGATTGAGCTGATGTAGCTGCTGAAAAGCCAACTTCTGACTACGCTGAGCCAAGCTTGCAACTTCTGGCCGTTTTTATCTGGAATTGGTCCAGAAGTTCTGAAGCGCTGATTTTTTCTTAAACACTCATTTTTTAGAGAAACATTCCAAGTATTTAAAATTAAAATTTTTTTCTCAAGATAAAAGCGTTGTCTTTAGAGCTTGTGTGATCATCTTGCTCTTGTAAATGGTCTGCTTGGGAAAAAAAGATAACTCAGGACTTGGATTTGTTTCAGAGGGACCTTGAAAATCCAAGATGATTTCCTGAAGAAGGAGAGGGCAAATGTTGGGGTACAACAACTTCCACTTCCTCAATCAGGAGTTAATTCCCCAGTAGAGTAATGGATAGCTAAAGCTCCTATACTCTATTTCCCAAGACATAAATTTTCATTCCCCGGCGAAGTCCTCCTCAACGGCAGGTACAGGAATTCTCGCAAAGGAATCTCTTATGCAACCAATATCTTTTCTGGATGGCATCTTTAAGCCCATCTCCGATGATTCTCTGTCGACTTCCAAATGGCATATGTAAGCCCATTCCCGATATCACCAATCAGTATTACTTCATGTGAGTGCAAATTTCTGGGCACTCTAGTGTTCAATTATCTTCTACCTTCAGATCACGAAAGGCAGAACAACCAATCTACATCCTCAAGTTTAAGAAGATTGAACAAGGGCAGCTGTTGTACCCCAAAATTTTCCCTCTCATTTTACTCAAAACATACTCCTAGAGGTCCTTAACTTGCCCAAGGATGCCTAAGGATTGACCAGGCAAACTCTCTCCTAAAGCAATGAACCTCCAACTAGGGTTTCCATTTTCATCAAGAAGGGTGAGCTCCAAAGGCCTCATATGCTCTCCATATTACTAATATGTCCTTAAGACCCTCCATGTCAAATTTCAAGCTTTGCACAAGAGGTTTGCTCAGTCAATTGCCCAGATGCTTGAGAATCGACTGTATTAGGTCAAAAGTTAACTGTGGCCCACATACAGTAAAACTTCAAGGTTTTTGGTCAGCATCAATAGTTTTAAGTGATATTCTTAATTTGATCAAGGGTTGATCATGATTCCTCAAGGAATGCTCCTAATTCATCAAAACTCAAAAGTTGCTAAATTAGGGTTTCTTAGGAAAAGTCAACCAAACTTTGACCAAGCATAAATTTCTCATACTTTATCAGAAATTTCTCATCCAAGGCTAATTTTGAAGGGAATCCAATTTCCTACAACTCATCTTCAGCCCTAAAGGTCAAGAAATGCACTCATAAAAAGATATGGATTTCTACATTATAGGTCCTTTTGAAAAGTCTACAAAAACACCTTTTGGGTCAAAGCTTCTTGCATGAACATGGAAGACTCAATTGAAATGAGACCAAAAGGTTGTTTAGGGGACATCCTAAACTTTCTAAAAAGTCCAAGAACACCTCTCTAGGGTTAAAACTGGAAGAGTTATGCATTGTCAAAGTTGACCATTTTTGGAAAATTGCCAAAAGTCAAAAGTGCTCAAAGATGCATTTTTTGCCAAATGGGCCTAACTTTTTAGGCTTGCACCTCACTTCCAACATGGTCCACGACCTAAATCAGCAGCCATACCTTATTTGATCTATTTATTTATTTTATTTTGATTTTTATTTATTAAAAATCACATTAAATCAAATAAATAACAAAAATATCAAAGATTGTTTTGATGATCTGATTTTGATGAAGATCAAATCTATTTGAGCTGGCCTAATCAAGCCAAATCGAATCAAAGCAAAAAAGGCATGATTTGGTCAAGTTTGGAATGAAAGAATATGGCTTAAAGATCAAATATTTTATCCATCAATTCTCAAGATTGGATCCAAAATTGTTACCCTAATTCTTCATACTACATATAATGAACAAAAACAAGGCAAGAGAACAGGGGTTGCAGCCGTGAAAAGAGAGAAAGAAAATTCAAAAATTGGAAAAAAAGTGTTGAATCATTTTCTCATATAGAGGGTGATTCAGGACATTCCAAAGCTTCCAATCGCTTCCTGGACATCTCTTGGTACTAACACAACTCATTGCAAGCATTCCCAAGCCCAGAATCGTCCCCTAGGCTCCATACGATTTGCATCTTTTCTCAAAATCGTTTACGATAATTCTTGCATCTTAGGCATGTTTGAATGATATATTTGTGATTGTTAACATATTTGCAACATGTTGGGATAATTTAATTGGTTTTTTGATGCGTATACTGATGTTTGCCATGGTTAGGGTTTGAGAAGCCATTTTGGGGCTTTTTTTACAGGTGAAATTAGGCCAAGAAAATGATGCCATGATACTCGTGAGGTCAAGACAAGTTGATTGGTGTCTTTGGAATTAATTTATCATACGTTGTGTGTATTTTGGAGGATTGTAGGGTTATGGCTATGGAGCTCTATCTGTAGGTATAAACCTGATACCTAAGACAACGGACAGGGAAGAAGACGATGACTCGTCACCATTCCATTAGTCCGTTTGAATGTTCGTGCGCTTTTTTTTATTTCTTCAGCCTAGCCATTTGTTTGATATATTATAATTATGTTTTATTATTATAACAAATAACCAACGCAACGCAGATGGCAGGGGTAGTAACATGTGAAGCCAGGGACCTGGGTTCGATCCCAGGTCCAAATGTTTTCCTATTTTCTGACAATTTAAGTGCAGATCCAGCGTGCCTCATGATTTAGCGCCTATAGTGTACCCCCAGATCTCAACCCTGAGATCCATCATCAGACCAAATCTCACAATCCAACGTTCAATCCAAAGAGAGACCATGGTGCACCTTCCAAGCATGCCAACACAGGATCTGGCACAGAAACTGGGCTCAGCCATAATGGGCCTTGAAAATTCTAAAACACACTCCCCGTGTGCTCATCATACAGGCCCAAATTCTCACATTTTTATTTTTATTCTTTTTTCTTAATATTTATTAATTATGTTTTTTTATAACACCAAAAAAAAATCATTTTTTTATTTAATCAAAAAAATCATAAAATCATTAAAAATCTTTTTTTCATAATTTTTTTTATTAATTAATTAGTTTAATTAAATTAGGATAATTTAATTCTCTTTTTGTTATAATTTAAAATAATTAGAATTAGGGTTGACTTTATACTTAACTTCATTTTTCCTCAAAAACAACATAAATATTTTCTTAAATTAGATTTTAGGTCGCCGAATTATTTCTCGCATTTAATTTGCCGCGCGCTTTAGATTTTTCTTTTTTTATTTGTAAATGCTTCGAGTTTGTAATAGATTTAAATAGGATTTTAATTCCGCATTTTATTTTCAGTCAAAATAATTATGTATCTGCCCAAATCCATGTAATAGCTAGGACTCTAATTTCTCGCATTTTAATTTCTGCAAATTATAAGCTTCTTAGATGTATGTATAGGATTGTATGGAAAGACAAATTGAAATTAAACAGTAGAAAACCCTAATTGTGCAAAGATAATTAACTGAAAAATACACTTGCACATGCTCGCTCCTAGGGTTTGCCCCACTGGGTTGCCTCGGAAGTATTGGTCATGTCCCTCGAACGTAGGGGTACCTTAGCAATTACCCGCGATTCAAAATCGTCATAAAGATCATGGTCCCTACTTATCCCTTGAGTTGCCTACGAATTGATCTTATGACGATAGTCCCTTCGAAATGCTAAGGTATCTTTACTTGTTGCCTTCAGAGACCATTTCGTCCCTTCGAACGTCCCTTTTAAACTCCAACAACAGTGCTACCTATTCCTTAATAATAGGATAGCGTTGTCTAAAGGAAAGCGAACAGACCTTTTTTCGAGTAGGTAGATTAGTTCTTAGGTACTTGCTCAAACAAAGCTTTTCACACAAACACTTTTCAAAACAACTTTGTCACACTCTTGAGGACTGATATAAGGGTTATCACGACGTAAAACTTTTTTTTTCAAAACAAGCACACACAAGCAATTTTAAAAATGAGCAAAGTACTTAAGAGCCCATGGAAAACCATGGATAGAAAGGGTGCTAACACCTTCCCTTTCTATAATATACCCCCCGTACTCAGAAACATTCTCGAAAAAGGTTTTTTCTGTTCTTTTTCCTTTTCCTTAGTTGGATGAAATAAAAGTCGGTGGCGACTCTTGCTTACCGCGACATTTGCGAACAAAAAACGCAAACTAATATAATAGTCGGTTCTGCCACTGTATCACAGAACTGACAACTAAGTTGGAATTAACAAAACTAATTCATGAAGAGGGGAACCTTAACACATACCTCAAGACCAAGAGGAAGCGCCCATGGGAGACTTAGGAAATTTTTTTGAATGTTTATCCTTATGTAAACTTTTGTTTCTTTAAAAAAAACTTGCAAATAAAAGGTTTTGCTTTTTGTTTTGTTTAAAAGAGCTTAAATCCAATAAGGTCCTTGAAATAATTGCATACACATGCCATACATATCATTGCATAAATAGGTTTCATAGCAGGTTTCTCATCTTCTTCGTTGTTTATTTCAGCCGTAAAGAAATGGCTCTCAAACAAACTGTGAAGGACTTACAGACTCAGAACGCATAATTCCAATAGATGATCATGGCTCTAGCAAAAGGGAAAGAGGAACTGATAGCCCTGATTGTTAATGACAAGACTAAGAATCCAAGGAGGACAGTTGGTGTGGTAAATCTGGGAAGAAGATTCAAGGGGCCGTTAAAGCAAGTGGTTGATTTGATATCTTCATCCAAATAAGGAGATAACCAAGAGGGTGAGACAAGAGAGGATGACCTTAGTCCGCAGGAATATGATAATGAGACTGATTACAATAAAGAGCAGTATCCTTCGGCTGATGAAAAGTACAAACAGCTGGAAGAGCGTCTGAATGCAATGGAGATTCAGAAAGTGCCTGGGCTGGACTTTGAAGAGCTGGGTTTGGTGTTTGGGATTATCATTCTGCCAAAGTTCAAGGTGCCAGTGTTTTCCAAGTACGATGGGGTTTTGTGTCCCAAGTTTCACCTCCGGTCTTATGTGAGAAAGATACAGCCTCACACTGCTGACAGAGACTTATGGGTCCACTTCTTTCAGGATAGCCTATCCAGAACTCAGTTAGATTGGTTCTATCAGCTGGAGAGGACCAACATCCATAATTGGGAAGACCTAGTCGCTGCTTTCTATGAGCAGTATCAGTATAATGCAGACCTTGCTCCTACCCGTACTCAACTCCAAAGTATGGATATGGGTTCAAGCGAGGGCTTCAAAGACTACGCTCAGAAGTGGAGGGACTTAGCAGAAAGAGTCCAGCCTCCCCTGTCTGATAGGGAGCTAGTGGATATGTTTCTGGGTACCCTGTCTGGTCCATTTTTTAATCACCTAGTTGGAAGTTCCTCGGCCGGCTTTACTGAATTAATCTTGATAGCAGAAAGGGTGGAAGTTGGAATTAAGAGTGGTAAGATCCAAAATAAAGCATCCTCCAGTGTAGTAAGGAAGCCATTTGCTGGGAAGAAAGAGGTTAGTGTTGTGTACAATCAAAGGAGTCGGGACATAACTGAACGCCATCCAATGGTATGGGTTGTCATGATCCCTAATCATGCACCCACTCAATAGAGGAATAATCAACAGAGGACAGAAAGGCTGGTAAGACAGTTCACCCGAATAAATATGACTTTATCCCAAGTTTTGCCTTATCTGGTAAAATCTAATCTGGTAACTTTGCGGGAAGCGCCAAAGAATCCCAACACTACCTCCCCCCGCTACAATCCAAATGCCCATTGTGCTTATCATTCGGAAAGTCCAACTCATGATACCAACGACTGTTGGGCTTTGAAAAACAAGGTACAAGACCTTCTCTAGGCGAAAGAAATTGAGTTTGACGCCCCTAAAATTCCAAATGTTATCACTGCTCCTATGTCCAAGCACGGTCATGGTGTTAACGCTATTGAAGATGATATGTTTGTTACTACTGTTGAAGAGCTTGTTACTCCTCTTATGACAGTTAAGTGGATGTGATACGGTGGGAGAACTGACTTGAGGTTTTGCGTTTGTTTTCGCAAATGTTTCGGTTTAGCAAGAGTCGCCACCGACTTTTTATTTTATCCTAAGGAAAGGTTAAAAAAGCACAGCAAAAACCTTTGAGATGTTTTCTTGGGTTCGGGGAGTAGATTATAGAAAGGGAATGTATTAACACCCTTTCTATCCATGGTTATCCATGGGCTCTTAGTTACTTGCTTAGATCACTTTCTTTACATTTTCGATTGTTTGAAATGGTGCTTTGTGTGTGGTTTTGAAAATGTTTTGAAAAAGATGCCTTGTCTAGGCAACCGTTGTAACAATTCTTTACTCGAATGTTTTACAAAGGTGTGTGTCTTTTCGAAAAAATATTTCAATGTTTTGAAAGTTGCTTTGAAAGTTGTGTTGTGGAGTGGGTTTTTGAAAAGTAGCAAGGATGTTTTCTTTGCAAGTTTGATCAAGTAACTAAGAGTTGTCTACCCCTAAATTTACTCAAAGATTTTTCCTATGTTTTAACCCTTTTAACAGTATTGTTCCACCATTGTATTTGGTGGACAACCTTGTGTTAGGATGTAAACGGGACAGGCGTGGGTCATCGTATAGACCATGATAGCAATTTTGCAAAGTATCTTAGCATTTTTTGAGGGACTAAGATCATTTTTATAAGGAAACTTTGGATAGCGTCATCGAGGGACTATGATCTTTTGATTTTGTTTGTTTTACCAAGATACTTTGCATGCGTAACATGGCCCATTTTTGAAGGCAACAAGTGGATGTAACCCTAGGGGTGTTTGTGTGCAAGTGTGTTTTATTGCATACAAGAGTTTATCTTTGAATTAGGATTTTCTATTTCATTAATTTTATCTTTCCATACACATCCTAATTACTAGCATTTATATTTGAAAGCGATAAAAAGCAGAAATATAAAATCCTACGCTATTACAGCTATTAGGGGGTGGGGATACATATTTTTACATGGGGTGGTTCAACGAGAAAAATAGATAAGAAAAGAAAATAACAAAAACAAGATAGAGAGAAAGAGAGAGGGAGCCAGCGCGCTGCTGAGAGGTCATCAGAAGTTCTGACTCTAGCCCGCTGCCAGATGATCAACCTTTTGGTTAAACTGTATGAGTCAGAACTTCTGACTCTGGCACCTGCAAAACAGAAACCTGTTAGTGGGAAGATCAGAAGTTCTGACCCCCATGCGCTGCAAGACAAAAGTTTGTTAGTGGGGATATCAGAAGTTCTGATCCTGCTGGAAATACAATAATTCTCAGAAGTTCTGATATTATTGACAGCAAAACAGGCTTCAGATGAGCTGACGTCAAAGTCAGCACTTGGCTTCTCCCTGTGCTAGTCAGAACATCTGCAATTTTGTTATTTTTTCACAAAATAGAAAACATGATTGGAACAGCTTCAGCAGATGTCAAAGTGTTTTAGGGGACATAACCAACAAGGTCACAGGCAGGTTCTATGCTGACTCAAAAACGTTCTGAGGTATGAAAATCCTCAGAACACAAACAGCAGCAACATGATGTTTACATTATGTTTATTTGAGCATGAAAAGCTGATGATGCTTAGCAGTGTGATGAAGGTCAGCAGGTGCTTACCTGGCTGTTGGAAAAGTTTGTGAATGAGAGCTAGCTTTTGGCTCTGATGGTGTTCTGGACAGGTTCTTTTTTGAAAGGGGTAGATGAAGGTGTATGTATGGTCAGAGGCTGAAAGGGTGTTCTTTAGTCACACAGAAAGCTGGGTATTGATGAAGTTTGAAGGTAAGAAGTTCAAAGTTATGAAACATTGAAGATTTTGGCAGAGTTTCACAGTACTTTCTTGCTAAAAATTTCCGTTTCTCTTCTAGCAATTTTTCTGGTTTTTGGACGCCCTTTTTCAGTGGACAATGGTGCTCTATTTATAGGCGAAGCTCTTGTGGATTCTTGAACATTAAAGGCGCCAACAGAGGTTGAATTGTTCTTTGAAAAGAAGTTCCTGGGAAGTTGTGATAATAGATAGCCTTTCAGCCTAGGCTGGAACAGCAGGCATGGATTGGGGAGAAGTGACCTCTTAGGTGGATGGTGGCGCGTAGACCCATGCCTAAACCTGCATAAAGGCGTTTACCAAGCCACACGTGAAGAGACCCCTTGGATGAATGTTCAGGAGTGGTTGGGAGCATTAATGAGCATTAAATGGTGATGAGACTTATCAACACCAATATTCTGGTAATAGGAAAAAAACTTGAACCAGCAGTTCTGCTTTACCAAAACAACGTAAACCATGCTCTGGTCTTGGCCTCTTGTTGTCTTAGCAAATTCTGGAGATTCTCCTGACTTTCTGACACGTTCCTTGGATTTGCTTCTGGAAATCCTGGACTTAGAGATTCTGTATCAGTGTAACACCCACTCTTCTGACCCTTTCATCTTCTGATTTCAGCATGTTCTGAAGGAGCCTTCAGACTTCCTTGCTTCTTTTGCATAAACCCTGGCTGAACTTGTGTAACTGCTGAAAGAGCCATGTTCTGTTTGAGGCTTACGTGTTGAATCACGTTTTCAACTTCTGACTGAGTTGATCTAGCTGCTGAAGAGCCAGCTTCTGACTGCGTTGAGCCAAACTTGCAACTTCTGACCGTTTCTGTCTGGAGGCTGGTCCAGAAGTTCTGAAGTATTATCTTCTTCTTAAACACCCAATTTTTAGGGGAAAATTCCAAATGTTTAGAATTTAATTTTTTTCAAGGTAAAAGCGTTGCCTTTAGAGCTTGTGTGATCATTTTGCTCTTGTAAATGGTTTGCTTGGGAAGAAATGATAATTCAGAACTTGGATTTGTTTCAGAGAGACTCTAAGAATCCAGGATGATTTCCTGAAGAAAGAGAGGGCAAATTTTGGGGTACAACAGCTGCCTCTGTTCAATCTTCTTGAACCTGAAGAGTTAGATTGGCAAGTTTTCCTTTCGCGACTCAAAGGTAAAAGAGGATTGGACACTAGAGTGCCCGTAAATTTGTACTCGTCAAGACATGGATGCGGGAATGGGCTTAAAGATTCCATTTGGAGATGGGCTTAAAGATGCCATCTGGAGATGGGCTTAAAGATGCCATCTGGATATGGGCTTAAAGATGCCATCTGGAGATGGGCTTAAAGATGCCATTTAGAATGTTTGTTGAACTGTAGGTTGTTGATGAGTGAGTGTGTATCAGAAAGGTATCCATGTTTTGGAACATCTCTGAACTGGGGGTCTGACTAAGCAATAGATTGACATCCGTATCTGGAAGCATCCGTAAGCTGTTTTCAAAAGTTGCATCTGAACAAGCGATAGATTAACATCCGTGTTTGGAGAATCCGTAAACTGTTTTCAGAAGTTGAAGTGTCTGAACAAGTGATAGGTTAACATCCGTTACTGGAGAACCCGTAAACTGTTTTCAGAAGTCTTGAAGTGTCTGAACAAGCGATAGGTTAACATCCGTTACTGGAGAATCCGTAAACTGTTTTCAGAAGTCTTGAAATTGAATAAGCAATAGAGCAGCATCCGTTGTTGGGAAGCGTCCGTAAACTGTTTTCAAAAGTTGAGTCTGAACAAGCGATAGATTAACATCCGTGTTTGGAGAATCTGTAAACTGTTTTCAAAAGTTGAAGCGTCTGAACAAGCAATAGGTTAACATCCGTTACTGGAGAACCCGTAAACTGTTTTCAGAAGTCTTGAAATTGAATAAGCAATAGAGCAGCATCCCTTGTTGGGAAGCATCCATAAACTGTTTTCAAAAGTTGAAGTTGAATAAGCAATAGAGCAGCATCCGTTGTTGGGAAGCGTCCGTAAACTGTTTTCAAAAGTTGAGGTTGAATAAGCAACAGAGCAGCATCCGTTGTTGGGAAGCGTCTGTAAACTGTTTTCAAAAGTTGCATCTGAACAAGCGATAGATTAACATCCGTGTTTGGAGAATCCGTAAACTGTTTTCAGAAGTTGAAGTGTCTGAACAAGCGATAGGTTAACATCCGTTACTGGAGAACCCGTAAACTGTTTTCAGAAGTCTTGAAGTGTCTGAACAAGCGATAGGTTAACATCCGTTACTGGAGAACCCGTAAACTATTTTCAAAAGTCTTGAAATTGAATAAGCAATAGAGCAGCATCCGTTGTTGGGAAGCGTCCGTAAACTGTTTTCAAAAGTTGAGTCTGAACAAGCGATAGATTAACATCCGTGTTTGGAGAATCCGTAAACTGTTTTCAGAAGTTGAAGCGTCTGAACAAGCGATAGGTTAACATCCATTACTGGAGAACCCGTAAACTGTTTTCAGAAGTCTTGAAATTGAATAAGCAATAGAGCAGCATCCGTTGTTGGGAAGCGTCCGTAAACTGTTTTCAAAAGTTGAAGTTGAATAAGCAATAGAGCAGCATTCGTTGTTGGGAAGCGTCCGTAAACTGTTTTCAAAAGTTGAGGTTGAATAAGCAATAGAGCAGCATCCGTTGTTGGGAAGTGTCCGTAAACTGTTTTCAAAAGTTGAGGTTGAATAAGCAATAGAGCAGCATCTGTTGTTGGGAAGCGTCCGTAAACTGTTTTCAAAAGTTGAGTCTGAACAAGCGATAGATTAACATCCGTGTTTGGAGAATCCGTAAACTGTTTTCAGAAGTTGAAGCGTCTGAACAAGCGATAGGTTAACATCCGTGTCTGGAGAACCCGTGAACTGTTTTCAGAAGTCTTGAAGTGGAGAAGGAACCGGTGTAGGGTTTCCTGATGATGAGTCCGTGTAAAACTGCATCTGAATGAATCTGGAATAAGTATCAGAATGTCGCCATGTCTGGGTCACATCTGAACTATCTTTGGGTGAATCTGGAAGATGAAGATCTTTGTCTGTCGACTGAGCTTTCCTGAAAAGGTAAAGAGTTAGTTGTATGCGATGTCATGATGCATGATGCAATGTATGTTATATCAATGTTTATGATATGAATATGATGAATGCGCATGTAAGCTGATGAGTTGTCTTGCTGAGGATAGATGAATCCTGGATGGCAGGAGATAAAAGAATCTTGATTGCCGCTGGGGAAAGTAATTTCTTGACTGCTGCAGGGGATTACAAGAATCTTTTGATCGTTGAAAATGAGAAGTCCTGGGACCACTGTTGGGGGATCAGGAGCTTGGGTTGTATGCCAATCTACTGGGGAGTCTAGAACCTGAGGAGATCTTCATTGGGGAATATCTGAATATCCTGTGAAGAACTGAGAATGAGAGTCTTCAATCTGCTTGGGGAATGCAAGATCTTCAATTGTTTGTGGATCTTAGGACCACTGCTGGGGATTGAAAATCCTTGGTGACTTGCGGGGTTAGAGAATTCTGATGATCTCTACTGGGGAGTCCAGAACCTGGGAGGCTCATGCTGGAGGAGTAAGACTGAGAATCTACAATCTGACGGGAGGTACCTCTGTGGGGAGAAGGTTCACTAGTCTGGTTCCGCTGGGGATTTGATAGTTGAAAGTCTTAGCTCCGCTGGGGATAGGATTTTCATATTCTTAAAGCTCCACTAGGGATACTGAAACTTAACTCTGTGGGGAATTGAGTTCTGGAAGGCTCTCTGGCTGGGGAAATCAGTTTTGAGAAAGCTTCTTCTGCTGCGGATCCTGAAGTTTAACTCTGTTTGGGGAATTAAGTTCTGGATTTTGACCTTGCCGAGGAATTTGGAGTTTAAATTTGCGGGGGATTTCTTCTGAAAGGGCATCGAGATATCTATCTGTACCCTTAAACTATCTGCAATCATCTCTTCCTGGTTTATAAGGAAAATGATTATGTTCAAATGCATATGCCTATTTAACAAAGCATTGGACGTTTCTCAAATAAATCATAAGTGCAAAAGAGAAAAAGGAAGACAAAGCAAATTTCTGTATTTGGAAAAGTATTTGTATTAACTTTTTATGAGTGTCTTTGTACAAAGGAGACATATACCCTAGAAGAGGATGCTGTCGTAAAGAATTGAAAATTTTATACAAAAGAAAGATGGCTATGTGCAACAATTCCATGGGATTCCCATTCTGCTATAGCCTTCACAACTCTGAATATCTTGTTCATTCAAATGCTTCGTTTGCCGATGACTGGATTGATCAGAAGCTTGGAACTGGTTTATGAAGAGATTGTCCTTTAAAGTGATCCGACGAGACATAGTCATACGCTTTAATTTCCTAACTTTTGCCTGGATCGCCCTTTCGGGTTTTCGATCCATCGGGAAACCCTTTTTTGCCGAAGTCGCCCTTTCGGGTTTTCAACTTGCCGGGTGTATAGAATTTTTTTTGTTTTATCCCTAATTTTTGCCAGAACCGCCCTTTCGGGTTTTCGGTTCACCGGGATGCCCATTTTTGCCCAAGCCGCCCTTTCGGGTTTTCGACTTGTCGGGTTTATTTTATGCGTAGTATCTTTTGACTATGTCTGCGTTCGCAGGGTGCGGCAAATCGTCGCCGTCCATGGTGGTCATAATCATTGCACCACCAGAAAATATGCTCTTGATTACAAATGGTCCTTCGTAAGTAGGAGTCCATTTGCCCCTGGAATCACTTTGCGGCAAGATAATCCGCTTGATTACGAGATCTCCGACTTCATATACTTGACGTCTGACTTTCTTGTTGAAAGCCTTGATCATCCGTTTCTGATACGTTTGACCATGGCAAACAGCAGCGAGTCGCTTCTCGTCGATCAAATTGAGTTAATCAAGTCGGGTCTGAATCTAATCATCTTCATTCAAACCAGCGTCCTTCATAATCCTTAAAGAAGGAATCTGAACTTCCATGGGAAGGACAACTTCCATGCCATATACCAAAGAAAATGGGGTGGCCCCTGTTGAAGTACGTGTCGTCGTACGGTATCCATGCAGAGCAAACGGTAGCATTTCATGCCAGTCTTTGTAGGTAACTGTCATTTTCTGAATGATCTTCTTAATGTTCTTGTTCGCAGCTTCAACAGCACCGTTCATCTTCGGACGATAGGGAGATGAATTGTGATGATAAATCTTGAACTGTTCGCATAGAGCGGTGATCATAGTATTATTCAGATTTGTACCGTTGTCTGTGATGATCCTGTCGGGGACACCATACCGGCATATGAGGTTTTGCTTGATGAAGCGGGGAACCACATTCTTTGTAACAAAGGCGAAGGAAGCTGCTTCGACCCATTTGGTAAAATAGTCGATGGCGACCAGGATGAAGCGATGTCCGTTGGACGTTGTGGGCTTGATCTCTCCAATCATGTCAATGCCCCACATTGCGAATGGCCAAGGAGCTGTCAGAACATTGAGAGGAACAGGAGGAATTTGAATCTTATCAGCGTAGACTTGACATTTGTGGCAAGTACGGGAATGTTGATGGCAATCTGCTTCCATGGTAGACCAGTAATAGCCTGCCCTTAGAATATTTTTAGCCATCGTATGCCCGCTCAAGTGAGTTCCAAATGTACCGCTGTGTATCTCGGTCATGATTAACTCTGCTTCAGCTTTGTCTACACATCAGAGTAAAACACAATCATGGCTGCGTTTGTAGAGGATGTCGGTTCTTAGGAAGAACTTGGCAGCAAATTTCCTTAAGAACTTCTTGTCATTCACGGAAGCTCCTTCGGGATATTCTCTGGTCTGGAGATACCTTTTGATTTCGTGAAACCAGGGTTGTTCCACTACTTCTTCGGTATTAATCTCATGACAATACGCAGGTTCATCCATTCGTCGATGGTGATTTGGGGAGCCTCGTTATCCCAGTTGAGTTTAAACATGGAAGACATTGTAGCCAGAGCATCTGCTAGATGATTCTCTTCTCGCGGGAAATGCTCGAAGGTGATTTGCTCGAAATGAGGCAACAATGTCAGGACATGTTCTTTGTATGGGATAAGATTAGGATGCTTGGTATCCCACTCTCCTTTGATTTGACTGATAACCAAAGTCGAGTCCCCAAATACAATCAAAGATTTGATCCCCAAGTATATAGCAGCCTTGAGACCAAAGATGCAAGCTTCATATTCAGCCATGTTGTTAGTACAGCTGAAGCAAAGTCGGGCCGTGAAAGGTGTGTGACAACCTTCCGGGGAAATGAGTACCGCACCGATGCCGTTTCCAAGTGCATTTGAAGCACCATCAAAGTACAGGGTCCATCGGGATCCATTTTCAGGTCCGTCATACGGTCCGTTACCTTTAATGTTGTCCAAATTCATGATGTCCTAGTCTGGGAAGTCGAATCTCATGGATTGATAATCTTCGATAGCTTGATGAGCTAGATGGTCAGCTAGTACACTCCCCTTTATAGCTTTTTGGGTAGTATACTGAATGTCATACTCAGTCAGGATCATTTGCCATCTAGAGATTCTTCCAGATAAAGCAGGCTTCTCGAAGATATACTTGATAGGATCCACTTTGGAAATCAACAAAGTGGTATGAGTCAACATATACTGCCTTAGTCGGCGAGCAGCCCATACCAAAGCGCAGCAAGTTTTCTCGAGCAGTGAGTAGCGAGTCTCACAGTCGGTAAACTTTTTGCTAAGGTAATAAATGGCATGCTCTTTTCGACCAGACTCGTCATGCTGGCCCAATACGCACCCCATTGAGTTGTCCAACACGGTCAGATACATGATCAGTGGCCTTCCTTCGACGGGTGGCATCAGAATAGGAGGTTCTAGCAAGTACTCCTTGATCTTATCAAAAGCAGTTTGATAATCATCGTTCCATTTAACTACCTGATCTTTTTTCAATAATTTGAAAATTGGCTCACAGGTGGACGTCAGATGAGAGATGAATCTGGAAATATAGTTCAAGCGCCCCAAGAATCCTCTAACCTCCTTTTCAGTACGGGGAGCAGGCATTTCTTGTATTGCTTTTACTTTCGCTGTATCGACCTTGATGCCTTTGTTACTGACAATAAATCCTAGGAGTTTACCAGACCTGACTCCAAAGGTGAACTTA
The DNA here is from genome assembly GCA_948472305.1 of Vicia faba. NCBI lineage: Eukaryota > Viridiplantae > Streptophyta > Magnoliopsida > Fabales > Fabaceae > Vicia > Vicia faba. Next base: position 1,334,113,660 of record OX451737.1, on the reverse strand, counting down.
CTTGGATTCAGCCTGAGTTTGTACTCTTTCAACTTAGAAAATAGCTTCTGCAAATGCTCAAGGTGTTCCTCCTCTGTTTGTGATCGAGCTATCATATCGTCTACGTAAACTTCGATCTCATGATGTATCATATCATGAAATAAAGCTACCATGGCACGTTGATAAGTTGCCCCTCCGTTCTTCAGCCCAAACGACATCACCTTGTAGCAGAAGGTTCCCCATTGTGTAACAAAGGTTGTTTTCTCCATGTCCTCGGGGGCCATTTTGATCTGGTTGTAGCCCGAGAATCCGTCCATGAAGGAAAACACCTTGTGCTGAGATGTGTTGTCAATCAAAATGTCGATATGCGGTAGCGGAAAATCATCTTTAGGGCTGGCCCTATTCAAATCTCGGTAGTCCACACACATTCTGACCTTGCCATCTTTTTTAGGAACTGGCATGATGTTAGCAACCCATTGTGGATAGGATGTAACATCCAGAAAGCCAGCGTTGAATTGCTTCATTACTTCAGCTTTAATCTTCTCAGACATGTCGGGCCTCATTCGGCGGACTTTTTGCTTGATCGGTGGACAATCCTCTCTTGTAGGGAGACGGTGAACCACGATATCTGTGTCTAAACCCGGCATGTCTTCATAAGACCAGGCAAAAATTTCAACGTATTCATTCAATAGCTGTATTAAACGCTCCTTGACACTTGGTTCCAGATTGGCACCCACTTGTACTTCCTTCCGGTCTTCCTCTGTTCCTAAGTTGACAGTTTCCAACAACTCTTCGTGAGGCAAGATGGCCCTTTCTTCTTGCTGTAGAAGTCTGGCTAGCTCCCCTGGTATTTCACAATCTTCGTCATCTTCATACTCAGCCTGATTGACCAAATTTTCAGAGTTATCGAAGGACATAGCAGAATAGTCACCCATAGAATCCGGAGTGGATGGGTACCTGCATTTGTGAGTGTGGGTGTGTGTAAGGGATAGCCATCCTTAAACAAACAAAATGCAAAAGGAAAGAAAATGAACACAGCAATTTATCAATGAAAAACGTCCAATGAATCATTAAACATGGCATATGAATATGAAGAGAATCAAAACCCTTACAAATGGACCTACATGCCCCGGGCAAGGCATGAGGTGAAAAACAGTGTGCAGATTGTTTAAAAGTAATTATTACAGAACAACAGGAAATGTTCGAAAGATAAGTTACTGATTAATGAAAGTAATGGGGACGAAGTCTTTCGCCTCCCAGTTGCGCAGCCCCCCTTTAATGGTTGGGAAGATCCAGTCTTCAATGTTGGCCTCTTCGTCTTCGTCTTCCAAGGCATTGACTTCATGAGGAGAAATCTTGATGGGTGTCCTTTCAATTTTTGAGCGACGCATAGCTTTTTGCCCCGCAGCGGTGAATCCCAGCCCAAACTTGTCTGTCTTGTGGGGAAAGTCAGGAAACTGACCCCATGTTGAGCTCTTCCCCTCCTTCATTGCAGCCTTCGCGTCTCTCAGAGATGCCATCCTGGCCACCTGCTTGGGTACCTCAGTTACTTCCTTTGCTACAGCAACCTCGGGAGCAATTTCCTCGAAGTGTTGGAATGGTGTTTCAATGAATTCACCCTCCACCTCTACATACCGAAAGGAGTTCAGGTGGCTGATCATATATTCCTCCTCGTCGTGTACAGTTATGATTTTTCCTTTGACAGGGTATTTCAGCATTTGATGTAGAGAGGAGGTGATTGCGCCAGCATTATGTATCCATGGCCTCCCCAGCAAGCAAGAGTATGATGGGCGGATGTCCATCACATAGAAAGTTGAGGGGAACACTTCAGTGCCTACCTTAATGGGAATGTCGACCTCCCCATGTACCATTCTCTTAGACCCGTCAAAGGCCCTGACAATGATATCACTTGGTTTCAGCTCCAAGCCTTCACAATCCAATCGATCCAAAGCTTTCTTAGGCAGCACGTTCAGAGAAGAACCAGTGTCGACCAAAACATGGGCAAGAGTAGTTCCTTGGCATTCTACTGACACATGTAATGCGTCATTGTGCTTTCTTCCTTTCGGAGTCAGGTCAGCATCAGAGAAACCCAGGCCGTTGTCGGCAGTAAGGCTGGCTACACAATCCTGGAATTGATCGGATGAGGTTTCCTGGGGTACATGGGTTGTCTTCAAAAACCTTATCAATGCTTTGGCATGAGCCTCCGAACAAAGTAGCAAGGCTAGCATGGAGATCTTCGAGGGGGTTTGCCCCAGTTGCTCCACCACGTCATAATCACTCTTCCTAATTATTTTCATAATCTCCTCCATTTCTTTCTTAGAGGTTTCGGGGATGACCAATGGTTGAGCCCTCGTCCTGACGAGCTCATCTTAAATCCCTTTCCCCTTATCAGCAGAAGTAGGAGGAACAACCATAGGAGTAACAACTTCTTCAATCAACAGAATTCTTGCAGAAAGTTTTATTGGCACAGGAGTAACGTTGGCAGCAGCTGAGGATCCAAAGACTTCCTTTGGAGGGGCAATCTCTGGAGAAAATATTCTCCCACTTCGGGTAATCTTGCTTGTATCGGCAATGTTTCCAATGTCGGCATCTTCTTCGTCAGAGCTTTCTTTAGTTATCTCAACTTGTTTAACACCATGGTAGTAGATTTCTCCACCATAATTCCATGGTATTGATTTATCAGAAATGTAGGGGACCGGCCCAGACATGGTTATTTTCAGAGGAACAAACTTCGGATTTGATGTAATCTTAACAGGCTTTTTAGGGACCTTGGAAAGATTGGTGGAAATGGTGATTATTGAAACATCTTTGATAGGGGTTGGCGCAGTAGGAATCTTTTCGAAAAGAATTTGTTGGCTGTCCATTAGGCCTTGGATGCCTATCTTCAGCAATGGACAGTCAATTGGTAGGGAGGAACAACAGTAGCAATCTTCTTTACAGCCTGGGAAAATCCCAGCTTTCAACAGATTCAACTTGATTGTTAGTAGTGGGGTTAGCAGCTCATCGACAGTAGCAACATACAGATCTTCTTCAATAGCATGGACATTGCGACCATGCTTCGGCATCGGAGCGGATATTACATTAGGCTTCTCTGGTGCGTCGAACTCAACCTCTTTTGCATCTATCAAATCTTAAATTTTATTCTTAAGCGCCCAACAATCGTTGGTGTCATGCCCGACGCTGTCAGAGTGATAGGCACATTTAGCATTGGGATGATAATATGGAGAAGATGTGTTCACATTTTTTGGTGCCTCTTTGATAGTAGTGAGATTTAACTTCAATAAATGGGGAAGAACTTGTGCAGGTGTCATATTGATGCGGGTGAACTGCCGTTGTGGCCGCTCTACCCGTTGCTGATTTGGTCTGTACTGATTGTTACGAGGCTGATCATTTGATGAATTTTGGATCATCACGGCCCCCACAGTCGGCCGATGCTCAGTTCTTCCCGATCTTTTATGAGAGTACATAACTTCTGCTTCCTTCTTGGCCGGAAATGATTTCTTAGCAGTTGTAGAGGCAGAGGAATCTCTTTGAATCTTTCCATTCTTAATACCTGCTTCCACCCGTTCGCCAGTCAGAATCAATTCAGTAAACCCTACAGAAGAGCTCCCGATCAAATGGTTGAAGAACGGGCCAGATAAGGTCCCCAAGAACATATCAACTAGTTCTCTATCAGAAAGAGGTGGCTGCACTCTTCCGTCCAAGTCGCGCCACTTCTGGGCGTATTCTTTGAATCCCTCATTTGAGGCCATTCCCATACTTTGTAGCTGAGTACGGGTTGGCGCCAAGTCAGCATTATATTGATACTGGCGATAAATGGCAGCTGCCAAGTCTTCCCAGTTATGCACTTCTGACCTCTCGAGCTGGTAAAACCAGTCTAGTTGTGTACCGGACAAGCTATCCTGAAAGAAGTGTACCCAAAGATTTATGTCGGATGTATGAGGTTGAATTCTTCTGACATATGACCTCAAGTGCATCTTCGGGCAAGACAGCCCATCATATTTTGCAAAAACTGGCACCTTAAACTTTGGAGGGATAACAATCCCAGCGATCAATCCCAATTCTTCAAAATCTAACCCAGGAATCCTTTGCAGCTCCATAGCTGCCAGTCTATCCTCCAGGTTTTTGTACTTGTCGTCCGCTGGCAGGTATTGTTGCTCTGAGTAGTCTTCATCTTCCTCAACCTCTTCCTCTTCAGCTTCGGACTCAGAAGGTAGTGCAGCTCCTTTTCCTTTACTGGTTTCCTCCTCAGATGCGGAGGGAAATTCAAGAACTCTTCTAGCTTCATTCTCAAACCTTCTTCCCAATGTAGCTACCCCAACTCTTTTCTTCTTCTTTTTCACCTTTTCTTGCTCTTTGTTCCCCAACAGTGCTTTTAGATCCTCCTGACCCTTTGCCAAGGTCATAGGAGCTGTTGAAACTGTGAGTTTTGTGACTGCAGATCTTTGACCGTCTGTTCGAGATCCATCTTGCCGAAATAAATAGCAGAAAGATAAGGAAAGCTGGTGTGGAGACCTGCTTATGCATATGATGAATGATATGTTTATTCATGTAATGCATTCAAGGATTTAGAAATTCAAAATTGTTGCAAACAAAAAGAACACACGTCATATTAAGAAGAAATTTTGTCAGTACATAAATGCCCCATGGGCCAAGTATTATAAAAACTTCTTAAGGTAAAAAGACGTTGCGCATCCTCTTTGGCGCGATGTAAGTGTTGAGGGTCTCCTCCTCGTGAAGTCGGCGGGTAAGCTCCAAAACCTTCTTCTCACTGGCGTAGAAGCTGGCTTCAAAAGTATTCTGTTCCTCCTTGAGTTGGATCCAACTCTTCTGCATCTCCTCCCATGATGTTGGCATGTCAGGATGTAGGATGGTGTAGGGAACCTCTCCTTCCTTAACAGGCTCTTTAATCAGAGGGAGAATATGAGGATAAGGCATCATAAGACTCTGGGCTCGGGTTCTTACCCACTTGAGATAAGGCTCAAGAGGGATGGAGTTCTTGTGCCCCAGTGTCTTGCTATCTACCTTGTTAGGCATCCTCCAAGCTATGATGAATCTTTGGCGAAGTCCTTGCGCATCGTTGTCGAAGTCAAAAACTAGGTCAGGAATCAGCATGTCATGAGGGCCATCCCTCCGTGCATATCCAAATTGTCTCAAAGTTAGGCAAGGGTTGTAGGTAATGCCTCCCCTAATGCCAAGTAATGGGACATTAGGGAACTCACCACAATGATCGACGATGATGACATTTTCTATGGACCGAGAACACCAATGTACATCAGAGTGTGTGAGGGTCATCAATCGTTGTGACCACCTTAAGCCTTGGTCAATCTTCAAAACAGATTGTGGAAGGTGCAAAATAAACCACCTTGCAAGGAGAGGAGTACAGCACATGAGAACACCTCTCTTTCTCATTGTTCGTGTGTAAAATGAGAGGAGGATGTCCCCAAGCAATGTAGGTATGGGATTCCTGGATAGGAAAATTTTGACAGCATTGACATCTATAAGTTGGTCAGGATTTGGGAACAAGACCAACCCATAAATAAGAAGTGCCACGATCTCTTCAAAGGCTTGTAAATCCAAAGAATTCCAACACTCTTGTGCCTTCTCAAACAAGAACTTTGCCAAGAAGCCTTTGACACCACTTCTAGTTTCCCAATGCCCCTTGATGTCAGATGGTTGCAAGTGTAGTGCTTGAGCAACATCTTCAGGCTTTGGTTCTTTTTCCGTACCGTTGTAGGGTAGTTGATTAAGAATAGGAATTCTCTGGAGTTGAGAAAATTCCTCCAAAGTGGGCACCAATTGATAGTCGGGGAATGTGAAACAGTGGTGAAGGGGGTCAAAGAACTGGAACAACACTTTCACCATGTCTTCTTCGATGTTGGTGTTGACTAGGCTGAGCAGTCTACCATTTCTTTCACTAAAGAGAGAGTTTTCTGGAATTCTGGATGTAAGCTCCTTGAGTTGAGGAGGGATTCTCACAAGGTTGACTTGGATAGTTTTCCTGTGAAGAATTTCCATGACCTGCAAAACAAGAACAAAGATGAAGATCCAAACCCTTGAAATGGTTAGTGGATGCATATGATACTTTATGATGTTCATGATGTATGCACAAACATATGTACAAGCAAGTCACACAAAAAACCTAGTTTCAGGCTTGCATGGGGTTTCATAGGTAAGTACCCTCTTGAGTGTAGTTGGCTTAAAAACCTGTCCTATAAATAGTAACCGGGTTCTAAGGAGCTCAATATCATTGGATTGTTTTCCATGTTCATTGTTTTGGTTTAGCCACTTAACTAGCGACCAAAATATTCCAAGAAAACAACCCTCAATGAGTGTAGTATCGAGTATCTACCAACTTCGAACTGCACCAAAGCCGATCATCTCACTACCCCTAATAAAAGGCCAAGATGGTCAAGTAAGGTTCTAGGTCATTAGTGCTTAGTGACATCACTCAGCGGCCCCGTACTCTCCTTGATTGAACTCAAGGGTTACCGATACTCACAAATATGTCGCACTAATATAGCTATTGCTTCAACCGTGTCGGTATACCCTGCACAGTTTCCACAATGTATTGCTATCTATGAATGTTTCCCAAATCCGGGTGTAGGATTTCAAGCCCAAACAAGAGAACCAAAATATAAAGCAATCAAAGCAAACAATTAGTCATGCAAAAGGGTGATCTAAGCCCTAAGGTTACTCCACTTTTAAAATAAGTCCCCAGCAGAGTCTCTAGTTCTGGTGATACGGTGGGAGAACTGACTTAAGGTTTTGCGTTTGTTTTCGCAAATGTTTCGGTTTAGAAAGAGTCGCCACCGAATTTTTATTTTATCCTAAGGAAAGGTTAAAAAAGCACAGCAAAAACCTTTGAGATGTTTTCTTGGGTTCGGGGAGTAGATTATAGAAAGGGAAGGTATTAGCACCCTTTCTATCCATGGTTATCCATGGGCTCTTAGTTACTTGCTTAGATCACTTTCTTTACATTTTAGATTGTTTGAAATGGTGCTTTGTGTGTGGTTTTGAAAATGTTTTGAAAAAGATGCCTTGTCTAGGCAACCGTTGTAACAATTCTTTACTCGAATGTTTTAGAAAGGTGTGTGTCTTTTCGAAAAGATATTTCAATGTTTTGAAAGTTGTTTTGAAAGTTGTGTTGTGGAGTGGGTTTTTGAAAAGTAGCAAGGATGTTTTCTTTGCAAGTTTGATCAAGTAACTAAGAGTTGTCTACCCCTAAATTTACTCAAAGATTTTTCCTATGTTTTAACCCTTTTAACAGTATTGTTCCACCATTGTATTTGGTGGACAACCTTGCGTTAGGATGTAAACGGGACAGACGTGGGTCATCGTATAGACCATGATAGCAATTTTGCAAAGTATCTTAGCATTTTTTGAGGGACTAAGATGATTTTTATAAGGCAACTTTGGATAGCGTCATCGAGGGACTATGATCTTTTGATTTTGTTTGTTTTACCAAGATACTTTGCATGCGTAACATGGCCAATTTTTGAAGGCAACAAGTGGATGTAACCCTAGGGGTGTTTGTGTGCAAGTGTGTTTTATTGCATACAAGAGTTTATCTTTGAATTAGGATTTTCTATTTCATTGATTTTATCTTTCTATACACATCCTAATTACTAGAATTTATATTTGAAAGCGATAAAAAGCAGAAATATAAAATCCTACGCTATTACAGCAATTAGGGGGTGGGGATACATATTTTTACATGGGGTGGTTCAACGAGAAAAATAGATAAGAAAAGAAAATAACAAAAACAAGATAGAGAGAAAGAGAGAGGGAGCCAGCGCGCTGCTGAGAGGTCATCAGAAGTTCTGACTCTGGCCCGCTGCCAGATGATTAACCTTTTGGTTAAACTGTATGAGTCAGAACTTCTGACTCTGGCACCTGCAAAACAGAAACCTGTTAGTGGGAAGATCAGAAGTTATGACCCCCATGCGCTGCAAGAAAAAAGTTTGTTAGTGGGTGTTGTACCCCAAAATTTGCCCTCCCATATTCTTCAAGGTTTGCTAAAATCATGCTTCAAAATCTCCCAAGGGTTGCACAGTCCAATTGCCTCCTAACAGTTAAAAATTAGGGTTTTGGTGCTGGCAATGAAATTGAAGTTTCCAAGGGTCCAAACAAGTCCCACATGCCTATAAACATTGTCAAGCATCCATATGCCAAGTTTCAAGACTCACAGCATCAAATTGCACAGTCAAAAACCCTAAATGCTTCACAGTCAATTGCAGGGGCAAAATGGTCATTTGACAGTCAAAAGTCAAAAAATTTGGTCAACATCTTATTTTGAAGCCACAAACATCATTTGATCAATTCTTGATCATGATTCTCAAAGCATGGCTCAAAAAGTCTCAAGATGCAAAAGTTTCTATTTTTGGACAGCTGAAAAAGTCAACTGCAAATTGACTAGGGCATAACTTCTTCATGGTTTATCAGAAAAATCCCATCCAAATCTCATTTTGAAGAGAAGGACATTTCCTACAACTCATCTTCACACTTCAAGTCCAAGAAATGCTCTCACAAAAAGTTATCAATTTCAACATTATAGGTCATTTTCAAAAGTCAACAAAAAGGCACTTTAAGTCAAAGACCATAACTTGAGATTGGTAAATCAAAAGGGCATGGGACCAAAGGCATTGGTTAGAGGACTTCAAGACCTTTCCAAAATGTCCAAGAACATGATCAAAGCTTAAAAATTGAGCAAGATATGCCATGTAGAAGTTGGGAAATTTTTGGGAATTTTGAAAAGTCAACTTTGCTTCAAAAGCCTCAAAATTGCTAATGGGCCTCAATTTCTTCCATGAATCATTACCCAAAGGCTATGCACGACCCATTAAGCTAAAAGGGAGTTATTTTCTTATTTTTAATTAATTAATTTAATTTTTAATCTTATTAATTCACTTAATTAAAATTAATTATGAGAAAAATACTAACTCATGTTTTTTAAATCTTTTTATGCAGCAAATATGTCCATTATGAGCTCAATATCTCGTGTACCAATCAACAAGGACAAAATCATCCAAATTTGGCATGATTGGCATGAAAAAGATTTGGAAAAAAGATGTAACAAAATCAAATATTTGAATCATCAATGCATGGATTATGGGCTGGTTTTTTGACCTAATTCCATCCTCATACATATGCAAAGCTAACCTAATGCTCACATACACAAAAGCTGCGCAGGAATCAAAGAACCACATTGCATTTTTTTCACAAAAGATTGAAAATTGTTTTCATACCTAGGAGGCGTTTCAAGCTTGAAAACAATTCCAAAAGCTTGCTAAGACATCCAGGAACGTGTTACAATCAAGAGTTGATCTCCAAACCTCAAGAATTGGTAGAACAAAGTCATACTTTTCACAAAAAATTTCATAATCGTGTTTCATTTTCCATGCATTATTTGTGATTTTTAACCATTGATTTATACTAATATGAATGTTCTGAAGCTAATGGTATCCTTTGATTGAACTAACAAGGCATGTATCGTGATCCACCATTAATGCATTTTAGGGTTTCAGAAACTTTGAAAGAGGGTTTTCCACATATGGAAAAATTGGACAACCAAATTGATACCATTGAAACCGTGACAACAAGACGAACTGAACTCACTACTCGCGCCCTTTTTATATTTGCCCAGGAGCTAATCGCTATTTTTTCTGTTTGAGTTTAGTGGGGGTTTAAAACCCCCGCTATCTGTTTGATAATTGCAGGAAAGATGAGGAAGAAGGTGGACGTGTCTCAAGATGACTGGAGCGTTTGAATAATGGCGCGTGTTTTTTCGTTGTATATCACTAAGTTTCGTTTTGTATTATATTATTTACGTTCCATAATATTATCAAAGCGCGCAAACAGCACAACTGGCAAAGCACACACTTGGTAAACGCAGGGGCCTGGGTTCGATTCCCAGGTCCCCTTGTATATTTCATAGTTTTTTCCATAATATGCTTCTGTGTAGCGCCTCTCCCAGGGTCCATTATGCAACCCCACGTCCAAGCCTGCCAAGTGTCCAGGAGCCTCAATCTGATGGCCATCTTGTGAATTCCACCATGCACGCCAGTCAATGGATCTACACGCAAATTGGAAAGCCAATGCAGGCCTTGCATTCTTGGGCCAAAATTCTCACAAAAAACCTCCCTTTGGGGTCTGAATACCCCCATGGTTTGTTCAATTTTCAATTTTTATTTATTTTTCCTTTTATTCTTTTAATTGTTTTTTTTAATTAATTGTTTTATTTAATTCACAAAAATAATTTTCATAATAAAACCAGAAAAATCAAAACTAAAAATATGTTTATTTAATATTTAATTCATTAATATTTTTGTAAATAAATCTTTAAATCATAAATTTAGTTAAATTAGGTTTTAAAATTTAAATGTTTTTCTTAATAACTAAAATATGTAGAAATTAGGTTTTTTTAGCATTTTTATCTTTTTCTTAATAAATAATTTCTTCTTATTATTATTATTATTAATTATTAATTATTAATTATTTTGTAAATAAACATGTAATTAATTAATTAGGGAAAATTAGGTTAAAACTTGAATATCTTTCATAAATAATTAAAAACAACTTAGAACTAGGGTTTTATTTAACTTCTAATTTTAATTAATTTTCTTTACTTTCATTAAATACAAAAAAAACATAAAAAATAATTCCTTTTCTTATTTTAATAATTAATTAATTTTTAATTTCATTTAATTTCTTTAAAGGGTCCAACGCCCTCGAACATTCGATTCTAATCTCTTTTCGCACGTTTACTCTTATTTATTTTCTTTTAAATATTATGTAATTGTCCAAGCCTTGTAATAGTAATTAGGAAATTTATTTACTTTCCGCATTTTATTCAAAACGGGTCTTTGTTAATTTGGCGATGTATAGACCCGCGCCTTGTAATAGCGTAGGACTTTATTTTCCGCACTCTAATTTCCGTACTTTTAAACTGCTAATTGCATGAAAGAATGAATGCCTAAATTAAAAACAATGCATAGCTCACCAAATGCATGACAAGATAAAACATGACTGAGAGCAATACACAAATTTACACACCACTCTTAGGGTACGCCTCACTGTTGCCTTGCCCCTCGAAACATGGTCGTCGAGTATAGGACGTTTTAGTAAGTCCTTATGTCCATGATCTATGGCATAGGGGTAGCTTCTAAGGTGTCCTACTGTTGCTCTGGTGACCACACTGTCCCTAACCCTCGAATTGACTCGAACACCTCCAACGGTGGTGCTACCTACCTCTCAATGGTGGGATGGCACTACCTTAAGGACATTTACACAACCTAATTCCTTAGGGTAGGTAGATGACTCATAGATACTTGCTCTCTAAAAAACAATCAAAACTCTTTTCACACCGACACTTTCAAAAAGCTTTCAAAACAATTTTTCAAACACTCTTGAGGACTGATACAAGAGTTATTCCGGAATCTTAAACGAAACTTTTTCAAACTCACTCACATCTTGAAAAGCAAACATTTTGAAAACACAATGAGCAAGTATCTAAGAGCCCATGGATAACCATGGATAGAAAGGGTGCTAACACCTTCCCTTTCTATAAATCTACCTCCCGAACCGAGAGATAATCTCATAAGGAATTTTGTTGTGCTTTTGTCCTGTCCATGTTGGAGAAAATAAAAGACGGTGGCGAATCTTGCTTACCGCGACATTTCGCGAACCAGCGTTAAACAGTCAGTTCTAAATCCACCGATCACAGAACTGGCGAATCTGCTGGGGATACTTATAAAGTGAGGTGTACCTTAGGACTAAGATCACTTGTGTTTTCAATTGTTATGCTTGTTTGCTTTATTATTGTGGGCTGCATCGGAGTTACATAGATCATAACCCGGATCTGGGGATACCCTGTTAGGTAGCATAAGCTGTGAGGGACTTGTCCGGCATAGACCGACATGGGTGAAGCAGTGGCTACGTTGGTGTGGCACCTTGGTCTGTACCGATATCCCTTGTGTTGCAACGAGGAGAATATGGGTCTTCTGAGGAGTCATTAAGCACCAACCGACCTTACAACCTTAAATGATCCAACTTGGCCAATAGAACAGTAGCAGTATGCTACGCCCATTGAGGCTAAACTCTCGTGATGGTTCTGGCCGTAAGAAAAGATTGCGATGCTGGAGTTATGACCGATTGAGGGTAGTCAGTGATATTGGGATCCTCTAGAACCCGGTTACTTCTGATAGGACAAGTCTTAACCAACAAACTGAAAGAGGGTAATACCTAGACCCCATGCTGGCCTAAACTCTAAGGGCTTGTCTTGTGTGACTTGTGTGCCTTATCATGTTTGCCTTTGTGAATATTTGTGGTGTGTTTTATCATAACATCATGCCATCATAAACATTGCATGCATCCTGCATAAGGACTGACCATTTCAAAGACAAGAGGGTTTCACCTTTGCTCTGTTTTGTAGGACATCATGATGCCTATGCGAAGGAACATTATCCGGTTCAACTTTGTTCACCCACCTGAGTTGCTTGAAGAGTTGGTTAGCAGAATTCCAAATACTACTTCCTTCATCCAGAGGCATGGTTCTCTTCTCAGTTTAGTCACGGCAAAGTGGGACCAATAACTGATGAGTGTCCTGACACAATTTTATGATCCCTTGTACTAGTGCTTCACCTTTCAAGACTTCCAGTTGGTCCCTACCCTGGAAGAGTTCTCTGATTTGCTTGGCATCCCTATCTTGGATCAGACTCCCTACACTGGTTGGGAAAAGACTCTTAGGCTTGAGGAGATTGCTGCAGCCCTTCCCTTGACCAACCAAGAGGTAATAGACAACTGGGTGACTAGAAGCAAAGTCAAGGGTTTCTTGGCCAAGTTTCTGGTTGTTAAGGCTAACAGTTTCTGGAATGACCTGGACTTTAGGGCGTATGAAGACATCCTGGCTCTCTTAATCTATGGTCTAGTCTTGTTTCCTAATCCTGATAACTTCATTAACGTCACTGCCATAAGGATCTTCATGTCTCGGAACCCTGTGCCCACTCTCTTAGGTGACATCCTGCAACAACTTTATGCTCGTACGGCCCGAAGACGAGGAACTCTCTGGTGTTGCATCCCTTTATTAGTGAGGTGGTTTATTTCGCACCTCCCTAAGTTCGTGCTGAAGAACAAAGAAGGAAGAGGTTGGGCTCATAGGTTAATGTCTCTCACTGATAAGGACATCATTTGGCCTCTCAGAGGTTTGGATGAGGTAGCTGTTATTGATTGTTGTAGAGAATACCCTAATGTTCCTTTGATTGGTACCCAAGGAGGAATCTCTTATAATCCATGTCTAGCGCTCCATCAGTTTGGAAGGGCCAGAAGAGCAGGGCCTCATGAGATGTTGGTACCTCACATCAGTTTTGAGTTTCAGGTGGATAGTGACGAGCTGCGTCGTAGGTTCATCAAGGCTTGGGACAGAATTCACAAAGCTGACCCGCAAGAGTTGGGACCAAATACTTCTCTACCTATGGAAGCCTACTACAAATGGGTCTGCATCCGTGCTCAGAAGTTAGGTATGCCCTATGAATCTGTCAGACCCATCATTCTTGAGTATCCTGATAAAGATGGGGTTCCTCCAGCTGTCCTCCCTCCTCAGATACCTACTGATTATGATACACTAAAGAGGTCTTGGGCGTAACTGCGAGAAGAACAGGATTCTTATCGGGAAAAGTTCAACGAGCAGGAATTGAAGATCCAGAAGCTGACAAAGCTGTTGGAGAACGAGCGAGCTCTGAATGACTACATCCGTACTGAGAAGAGGAGACCCTGGGATCAATGATGAACTTTGGATGTTCTTTTACAGTTTTATTTTCCTTTTTAGTATTTCCATTTTTTATGAAATGCCTAAGGGCAACCTGTTGAACAATTTGAATTTCAAAGTTGAATCTAATGAAGTGTGTTCCTTTTTGTTTACAAAGTTGATTCCCAATTGTCTTTGAAAACATAAATCATACGCATTCCATTCATCATGTGCATCACAGGTATTCTTCTTTTCAGGTTGCTTAATGTTCTTCGCTGTTTATTTCAACATCATGAACCCGAAATCATCTACCGAGCAGTCTATCAAGGCCCTTCAGGCTCAGAACGCCCAATTTCAAGAGCTGATCATGGGTTTGGCTCAAGGTCAAGAGGAGCTGAAGGCTCTGCTGGTCAAGAAGAAGAAGAAGAGAAATGTTCTATTCAACACGGGCCGGAGGTTTGGTAACACACTGCAGAATGAGGAAGCTGGTTCTTCTGTAGGCAAAGACAGTCCCCAGGGGGGAAGGGCTCCAAGTCCGGTGGTCTCTGACAACGAGACTGATTTTAATGACGAGCAGTATCATCCAGCTGAAGACAGATACAAACAGTTGGAAGACCGTCTGAATGCCATGGAAATTCAACAAGTGCCTAGTTTGGATTTCGGAGACTTGGGTTTATCTTCTGGTGTGATCATCCCGCACAAGTTTAAAGCACCATCTTTCGCAAAGTATGACGGGGCGTCCTGCCCTAAGTTGCACCTCAGATCTTATGTGTGGAAGATTCAACCGTATACAGTGGACAAGAACTTGTGGATCCACTTCTTCCAGGAGAGTCTTTCCGGGACTCATCTCGAATGGTTCTATCAGCTGGATGGAACCAAGGTTCGTAACTGGGAGGAGTTGGCTACTGCTTTTTACAAGCAGTATCAATATAATGCCGACCTCGCTTCTACACGTACCCAACTCCAGGGTATGTCGCTAGGATCGGGAGAAGGTTTTAAAGAGTATGCGCAGAAGTGGAGGGACCTGGCTGGCAGGGTGCAGCCACCATTAACTGACCGTGAATTGGTAGATATGTTCTTGGGGACCCTATCCGGGCCGTTCTTTAATCATCTCATTGGCAATTCATCTGCAGGATTCACAGACCTTATTCTGACTGGGGAAAGGATAGAGGCTGGTATGAAATCAGGTAAGATTCAGAAAGGTGCGTCCTCCAGTTCTGAGAAGAAACCTTTTAAGAAGGAGGCCAGTGTTGTGTATGGGCCTAGGAGGCAAGATAAACCAGAGCGCCGCCAAGCTGTCAACGCGGTGGTTATTGCTAAGCCTGTTGCCGCTCCTCGGCAACCCAACCAACCAAGGGCTGAAAGACCCAGAAGAGAATTTACCCGGCTGAGTATGACCTTGTCACAAATCTTGCCGCAACTACTATCGACCAACTTGGTGACCGTCAGAGAGGCTCCGAAGGTGGTGAATACTGCATCTCCGAAGTATAACCCAAATTCCCGTTGTGCTTATCACTCCGACAGCCCGGGGCATTCTACTGATGATTGCTGGGCCCTGAGAAATAAGGTTCAAGACCTTATCGATGCGAAGGAAATACAATTTGAGGCGCCTGAGAGGCCAAATGTTGTGACTGCTCCTATGCCCCAGCATGGAGTAAATGCCGTTGATGAAGACTTGTATGCCGTTTCTGTGAATGATGTAGATACCCCTCTGGGGATTGTTAAGAGGAACCTGTTGCTGGCCGGTTTATTTCCGGGTTGTAGCAAGGGTTGCCTTCTGTGTGTTGTTACCCCTGCTGGTTGTCCGTTGCTGAAGTTAGGCATCCAAAGCCTGATGGATAGCAAAGAAATTTTGTTCAAGAAGACCGTTGTTCCTTTTGTTCCTGTGGAAGAAGTATCTGTCGTTACAATTTTCAACAATCCAATCAAGGCTCCCCCGAGGAATCCAGTCAAGATCATGTCTGTCGCACCCATTATTATTACTGTTCCGGGGCCCCTCCCCTATGAATCTGACAAGGCTGTCCCATGGCACTATAGGGCAGATGTATATGTACTTGGAATAAAGCAAGAGTTCAACACCGGTACCAGTATCAGTAATATCACCGGTCCAGCTGAAGTTACCCGCAGTGGCAGGCTCTTCTCGCCTGACATTGCTCCACCAGTTATCTGAAGACCCCTTATAATAACACCTGCAAGTGCGTCTGTTTCCACTTCTGATCAAGTTACTTCCCCTGCTGCCGAGTCATCTAATACTCGGGGCAAAGGGATTGATGATGAGCCTGCCCGGATGGAGGCACCAAAGTCTGTGAATGTTGAAGCCTCCCAGCAAGAGATGGAGGAAATTCTTAAGATAATCAAGAAGAGTGACTTCAATGTCGTCGAACAGCTGGGGCATACCCCCTCCAAGATCTCTATGCTCTCATTGCTGCTGTGCTCAGAGGCCCATGCCAAGGCCCTGATTTCATTTCTGAAGACGGCCCATGTGCCACAGGAGACCTCTGCAGATCAATTCACTGACTGTGTGGCCAATTTGACAGCTGACAATGGTTTGGGTTTCTCGGATGCTGATCTTACCGCTAAGGGAAAGAACCACAATGATGCCCTGCATGTCTCCATAGAATGCAGGGGCACTACTCTCGCACACGTGTTGGTGGACACCGGTTCTTCCCTGAATGTATTACCCAAGAAGGCCTTAGACGGGTTGGATTGTGAGGGCCTGGAATTGAAGCCTAGTAACATCATTGTTAGAGCCTTCGACGGTTCTAAAAGGATGGTGCATGGTGAGGTAAACATCCCGATTTGTGTGGGTTCTCAAGTATTTGACTCAACGTTCTATGTGATGGATATTCGTCCATCTTATTCCTGTTTGCTGGGTCGACCTTGGATTCACAAAGCTGGGGCAGTGACTTCCACTCTACACCAGAAACTCAAGTATCCTGTCAGAGGGAAGATTGTTACTATGCAGGGGGAGGAAGAATACATGGTTAGTCATCTGAATTCCTTCCGGTATATTGAGATGGACGGGGAGTTTATTGAAACCCCCTTTCAACATTTTGAAGAGGTACCTCCAACATTGGCAGCAACAGAAGCGGTGACTGAAGAGAGTTCTCCTTTGAAGATGGCCTCCTTAAAGGACGCCCGGGCTGTAATTGAGAAAGGTGAATGTGCTAACTGGGGCAGGCTCCCTGATTTCACTCCTAAAACTGAAAAGTTTGGACTGGGTTTTACTGCAGAGGCTCAGAGGGTTGTGCGCAAAGCTAGGATCGGAAGACCTCCTGTGCTCATCACCAATCCAGGAGTGAATGCTATTGGGGATGAAGACGAAGTGGAAGAATCAGAGTTCGATAGCTGGATCTACCCGACGACCGATGGTGGACTGACCAATTGGACCGCAAAAGATCATATACCTGTTACTTTTGTTACGCAGTAATGAATTCCTTTGTTTTTGTTATTTGTAATAAACAATGAATTGAAACTTTATGGCCCGGTGTCTTACCCGGGGCACCGTGGCTTCATTTGTGAGGGCTTATTAACTGTCATTTCCATATATCATGAATAAAGACCTTGGACGTTTTTTCGCATTTCAAATCTTGTGCTCCCTTTCTTTCTTTCTTTCTTTCTTTATATATTGCAAAACAGCTATATTTACACACACTCACCCATACAGGTTTCAATCCACTCTGGATCTCACTGGTAACGACTCTGCTACTGCCAGTTATGACTTCAAAAATCCGATCAACTTAGCCGAAGACGAAGGTGAAGATGATTGCGAAGTTCCTGGCGAACTTGCAAGACTGTTACTCCAGGAAGAGAGGGTCATTCAGCCACATGAAGAGCCAGTGGAAATGATAAATCTGGGTACTGAGACAGACCGAAAGGAAGTTAAGATTGGTGCTAATCTGGAGCTCAGCGTAAAACAACGGTTGATTCAGATGTTGCATGATTATGTGGAGATCTTTTCCTGGTCCTACGAAGACATGCCTGGGTTGGATACTGACATTGTGGTCCATCATTTGTCTACCAAGGAAGACTGCCCTCCGGTTAAGCAGAAAGTCCGCCGTATGCGTCCAGAGATGTCTGAGAAGATCAAAGTTGAGGTTATGAAGCAATTTGACGCTGGTTTTCTTGCAGTGACTTCTTACCCTCAGTGGGTTGCTAATGTGGTACCGGTACCGAAGAAGGATGGTAAGGTCAGAATGTGTGTCGACTACAGGGACCTGAACAGGGCCAGCCCCAAGGATGACTTCCCCCTACCTCACATTGATGTTCTGGTTGATAATACTGCTCAGCACAAGGTATTCTCCTTCATGGATGGTTTTTCAGGTTATAATCAGATCAAGATGGCTCCTGAAGATATGGAAAAGACTACCTTTATTACTCAGTGGGGCACCTTCTGCTACAAGGTCATGCCTTTTGGATTGAAAAATGCTGGGGCAACCTACCAACGTGCCATGGTTGCTTTATTTCATGACATGATCCATCATAAGATTGAGGTGTATGTCGATGATATGATCGCAAGGTCCCAAACTGAGGAGGAACACCTGGACCATCTGCAGAAACTGTTTGACTGTTTGAAACTGTACAAGCTGAGGTTGAACCCGAACAAGTGCACCTTCGGGGTAAGGTCTGGAAAGTTGCTAGGCTTCGTCGTAAGTGACAAAGGTATTCAAGTAGACCCTGCCAAGTTTAAAGCCATTCAAGAGATGCCAGTTCCCAAGACAGAGAAAGAAGTCAGAGACTTTCTAGGACGTCTGAATTACATTGTCCGGTTCATCTCACACCTAACTGCTACTTGTGAACCAATCTTCAAGCTGTTGAAGAAAGATCAGGTAGTACGTTGGAATGATGAATGTCAGGCCACTTTTGACAGAATCAAAGAGTATCTCCAAGAACCACCCATCCTTATGCCACCGGTTGAAGGGAGACCTCTAATATTATACCTGACAGTACTTGACAGCTCAATGGGGTGTGTGCTGGGGCAGCATGAAGGGTCTGGCCGAAAAGAGCACGCCATTTATTACCTTAGCAAAAAGTTTACCGACTGTGAGACCCGATACTTACTACTCGAGAAAACTTGATGCGATTTGGTATGGGCTGCTCGCCGGCTGAGACAGTATATGCTGACTCACACTACCTTGTTGATCTCAAAGATGGATCCAATAAAGTACATATTTGAAAAGCCTTCTCTGTCTGGGAGAATAGCGAGATGGAAGATGATCTTGACATAATACGACATCCAGTACACGACTCAGAAAGCTATCAAAGGAAGTGTATTGGCAGACCACTTGGCACACCAGGCAGTGGACGACTATCAGTCAATGAACTTTGAATTTCCTGACGAAAGCATCATGATTGTGACTGATTGTGAAGTACCTGGACCGGATGAAGGACCTGAGGAGGGATCCCGATGGTCTATGCACTTTGACGGAGCCTCCAATGCTTTGGGTAACGGTATCGGCGCTGTGATCATATCCCCTCAAGGCACTCATACTCCACTCACTGCCCGACTATGTTTCAACTGCACCAACAACATGGCAGAGTATGAGGCATGCATCATGGGTCTTCAAGCTGCGATCGATTTAAGGATCAAGTTTCTGAGTGTCTTCGGAGATTCCGCTCTCGTGATCAATCAGATCAAAGGAGAGTGGGATACGAAACATCCGAATCTTATTCCTTACAAAGAGTGTGTGTTGACATTGATCCCCCATTTCACAGAGATAACTTTTGAACATTTCCCAAGGGAGGAGAATTAGTTGGCGGACGCGTTAGCTACAATGTCTTCCATGTTTAAAGTCAAATGGGACAATGAGGCTCCCCGGGTCATTATCTGGAAACTGGACGAACCGGCATACTGTTGTGATCTTGAGGTTGAGGTAGTGACTGAAAAACCGTGGTACCATGAGGTGAAGAGATACTTGGAAGCTCAGGAATACCCTGAAGGTGCATCTGTCAACGACAAGAAGTTTCTGAGAAGGTTCGCAGCAAATTTCTTCCTTAGCAACGGCATTCTGTACAAGCGAAACTATGATTCGACCTTACTGCGCTGTGTGGATAAGACTGAAGCAGAAAGAATCATGGCAGAATTACATGAAGGTACCTTCGGAACACATTCCAGTGGACATACCATGGCAAAGAAGATCCTTTGGGCAGGATATTTCTGGTCCACAATGGAAGCCGACTGTTACCAACATTCTCGGACATGTCATAAATGCCAGATTTACGCAGACAAGGTGCACGCTCCTCTAGTTCCTATGAATGTCTTGACTGCACCTTGGCCTTTTGCAATGTGGGGCATAGATATGATCAGCGAGATTAAACCTACGGCATCCGACGGGCATCGCTTCATTCTTGTAGCAATCGATTACTTTACAAAGTGGGTTGAAGCAGCTTCTTACGCCATTGTAACCAAGAATGTTGTGGCACGGTTCATTCGGCATAACCTGATCTGTCGATACGGTGTACCTGAAAGGATCATTACGGACAACGGTACCAATCTCAATAATAAGATGATCACTGAGCTCTGCGAGCAATTCAAGATACAGCACCACGACTCTTCTCCCTACCGGCCGAAGATGAATGGGGCTGTAGAAGCAGCGAATAAGAATATCAAGAAAATTGTGCAGAAGATGACAATGACTTACAAAGATTGACACGAGATGTTACCGTTCCCTCTTCATGGGTACCGTACCTCAGCAAGGACGTCAACCGGGGCAACTCCTTTTTCCTTGGTCTACGGCATGGAGGCAGTCTTACCGATTGAAGTGCAGATACCCTCTCTCCGGGTAATGAAGGATGCAGATCTGAGCGAAGATGATTGGATCCAGACACAACTTGATCAGTTAAATCTAATTTACGAAAAGAGACTTACTGCTATATGTCATGGTCAAACGTACCAAAAACGGATGATCAGGGCATTTAACAAGAAGGTCAGACCACAAGAGTATCAAGTTGGGGATCTGGTAATCAAACGCATCATCCTTCCTCAGAGTGATCCCAGGGGCAAATGGACCCCTACCTACGAAGGGTCATTTGTGGTTAAACATGTGTTCTCAGGAGGAGCCATGATCCTAACCACCATGGATGGTGACGACCTTCCTCACCCCGCCAATGCAGACATAGTAAAAAGATACTACGCATGACAAAAGACCCGCTAGGTTGACATACCTAGGCAAAAATTAGGGCTTCCCGGCGAACCAAAAGGGTTCGGGCAAAATGAGGGATGAAATAAAAAAAATCTGTACACCCGGCAAGTCGAAAACCTGAAAAGGCGGCTTGGGCAAAAATGGGTATCCCGGTGGACTGAAAACCCGAAAGGACGGTCCAGGCAAAAGTTAGGGATTGAAGCGTAATACTATGTCTCATCGGATCACTTTGCATCCAGAATCCGGTATCAACATCAAGTTCAAACGGCATCGATCGATCAGCTTCATCGTCAACCGAGCAGCAAAGTGATGAGACGCCCGAAGATATAAAGGCGATAGCAGAGTTGAAACCCAGTGGGATTATTCTTTTCACATAGCTGTTTTGTTTTCCTGTTTTCACAAAATTGTATAAACTCTGTTGTTCGGCGGCGTTCTCTTACTAGGACGTCAGCCTCTTGTACATAAACGCTTATTTACAGGCAAATTCAAAATCAATATAAATTCACTTTTCAGCTAAAATTGCCAATTGTTCTTCCTTTTCTGTGTTGTTTTGCGAAGAACGTCCAAGGTTCAATTTGTGATATATGCATTTGACAATAATTGCTAACTCATAAATATTTGCATGCAAAACAAAGGATTAATTACAGGTAACATTAGAAACGGGAGCAATAATGAGTTGTCTAAGCGATCTAATTGCTCTGTCCACCAAGGTACCAAGGTAAGTTCAGCTGAAGAACGTAACCAATATATCTTAAATCCCCAGAGAGTGAGCCAGCAAGTCAATACACTCTCCCCAAGCAGAGTTATCCTGTCAGCCTTAAGGAAGTTGGGTATCCTCCAGCAGATATCAACATTCCTCAGCGGAGTACACAGACATTCTTAACAAGCATCCCCGGCAGTCTTGGTCTAAGATTGTTCCCCGGCGGTATACTAGACATTCGGTGGAGCCACTTCCCCGGTACATCTCAAAAATCTCCCTAGGAGAGTCCAGTCAAAGTTTCCCCAGGAAAGTGGAATCAATCTCCCCAGTAGTAAGCTTATCCCTAGTAGATTCTGGAAGCTTATCCCTCGCATAGCACGAACGCGTCTCCCGGACTTTTTACTCAAAGGTTATTTTCCCCACCAGGATATAACTGGGTTATCCTCGGCTAAAAACCACGGAAAGATCGTCCCCGGCGAAGTCTTCCCATCCCCAGCGGAGTTCACCCAATCTTCCAATAGAACAACAACGGTATCCCCAGCGGAGTTATCATCAAATCTCAGCAAAGTACTTCTCTCCCCACAGAATTCACTCCCCGCAGAGTATTCTATTCGCCAAGTTTATTCCCCAACGGAGTCATCTTCTCCTACTGGTATTCTTGCAACTATCATCCCCAGCGGAAACAAAGCACTATTCCTCAACATTAGCCCAGGATTTAACTTCCCGGCACCCGTCAAGGATTTACTTTCCTAGACAAAAACATACATTCATAAATATCGCATTTTCATACATCGTAGCATGCATATACGCATCATGAACATACAATCTCATTTATTCTGAGAACATCTCGCATGTCATACATCATGACATCGCATGCAACTAACGTTTTGTCTTTCCAGGACAAAGGTTAATACAAAGATAATTATTATCAACGGTCGCAACTAAAGATCCGATTCCTGTATCTTGCCAGGGTGTATCTGTTGACGACTGATTCCAGACTCGATTCCTGTATCTCGCCAGGGCACATCTGAAGGGTTTGAAGATCTGATTCTTGTATCTTACCAGGGTGTATCTGTTGACGACCAACATTACCAGACTCGATTCCTGTATCTTGCCAGGGCACGTCTGAAGAGTTTGAGGATCCGATTCCTGTATCTTGCCAGGGTGTATCTGTTGACGACTAGCATTACCAGACCCGATTCCTGTATCTTGCCAGGACGCGTCTGAAGAGTTTGAGGATCCGATTCCTGTATCTTGCCAGGGTGTATCTGTTGACGACTAACACTACCAGACTCGATTCCTGTATCCTGCCAGGGCACGTCTGAAGAGTTTGAAGATCCGATTCCTGTATCTTACCAGGGTGTATCTGTTGACGACTAACATTACCAGCCTCGATTCCTGTATCTTGCCAGGGCACGTCTGAAGAGTTCGAAGATCTGATTCCTGTATCTTTCCAGGGTGTATCTGTTGACGACTAATTCCAGACTCGATTCCTGTATCCTGCCAGGGCACGTCTGAAGAGTTTGAGGATCCGATTCCTGTATCTTGCCAGGGTGTATCTGTTGACGACTAGCATTACCAGACCCGATTCCTGTATCTTGCCAGGGTGCGTCTGAAGAGTTTGAGGATCCGATTCCTGTATCTTGCCAGGGTGTATCTGTTGACGACTAACACTACCAGACTCGATTCCTGTATCCTGCCAGGGCACGTCTGAAGAGTTCGAAGATCCGATTCATGTATCTTGTCAGGGTGTATCTGTTGACGACTAGCATTACCAGACCCGATTCCTGTATCTTGCCAGGGTGCGTCTGAAGAGTTTGAGGATCTGATTCCTGTATCTTTCCAGGGTGTATCTGTTGACGACTAGCATTACCAGACCCGATTCCTGTATCTTGCCAGGGTGCGTCTGAAGAGTTTGAGGATCTGATTCCTGTATCTTGCCAGGGTGTATTTGTTGATGACTAGCATTACCAGACCCGATTCCTGTATCTTGCCAGGGTGCGTCTGAAGAGTTCGAAGATCTGATTCCTGTATCTTGCCAGGGTGTATCTGTTGACGACCGTATTCTCCGGACTCGATTCCTGTATCTTGCTAGGGCACGTCCGAAGAGTTTAAAGATTCGATACTTGTATCCAGCCAGGGCACATCTACGCAAAGAGTTTGAAGGCCAACTCCTGTAACAGGCCAGGTATTTACTTTCTTTCTCAGGTACGCAAGTTCTCGCTAAGGAATCTCTTACGCGATCGACAACCTCCCGATGGCATCTATAAGCCCATCTCTCCCATCCATCAGTCTCCAAATGGCATCTGTAAGCCCATTCCCCGCATCATACTGCTGACACTCTACTATGTGAGTGCAAATTTTTGGGTACTCTAGTGTTCAATCATCTTCCACCTTCGGATTACGAAAGGCACGCCAGCCAATCTACATCCTCAGGTTTAAGAAGATTGAACAGGGGCAACTGTTGTACCCCAAAATTTTCCCTCCCATATTCTTCAAGGTTTGCTAAAATCATGCTTCAAAATCTCCCAAGGGTTGCACAGTCCAATTGCCTCATAACAGTTAAAAATTAGGGTTTTGGTGCTGGAAAAGAAATTGAAGTTTCCAAGGGTCCAAACAAGTCCCACATGCCTATAAACATTGTCAAGCATCCATATGCCAAGTTTCAAGACTCACAGCATCAAATGCACAGTCAAAAACCCTAAATGCTTCACAGTCAATTGCAGGGGCAAAATGGTCATTTGACAGTCAAAAGTCAAAATTTTTGGTCAATATCTTATTTTGAAGCCACAAACATCATTTGATCAATTCTTGATCATGATTCTCAAAGCATGGCTCAAAAAGTCTCAAGATGCAAAAGTTTCTATTTTTGGACAGTTGAAAAAGTCAACTGCAAATTGACCAGGGCATAACTTCTTCATGGTTTATCAGAAAAATCCCATACAAAGCTCATTTTGAAGAGAAGGACATTTCCTACAACTCATCTTCACACTTCAAGTCCACGAAATGCTCTCACAAAAAGTTATCAATTTCAACATTATAGGTTATTTTCAAAAGTCAATAAAAAGGCACTTTAAGTCAAAGACCATAACTTGAGATTGGTAAATCAAAATGGCATGGGACCAAAGGCATTGGTTAGAGGACTTCAAGACCTTTCCAAAATGTCCAAGAACATGATCAAAGCTTAAATATTGAGCAAGATATGCCTTGTAGAAGTTGGGAAATTTTTGGGAATTTTGAAAAGTCAACTTTACTTCAAAAGCCTCAAAATTGCTAATGGGCCTCAATTTCTTCCATGAATCATTACCCAAAGGCTATGTACGACCCATTAAGCTAAAAGGGAGTTATTTTCTTATTTTTAATTAATTAATTGAATTTTTAATCTTATTAATTCACTTAATTAAAATTAATTATAAGAAAAATACTAACTCATGTTTTTTAAATCTTTTTATGCAGCAAATATGTCCATTATGAGCTCAATATCTCGTGTACCAATCAACAAGGACAAAATCATCCAAATTTGGCATGATTGGCATGAAAAAGATTTGGAAAAAAGATGTAACAAAATCAAATATTTGAATCATCAATGCATGGATTATGGGCTGGTTTTTTGACCTAATTATATCCTCATACATATGCAAAGCTAACCTAATGCTCACATACACAAAAGCTGCGCAGGAATCAAAGAACCACATTGCATTTTTTTCACAAAAGATTGAAAACTGTTTTCATACCTAGGAGGCGTTTCAAGCTTGAAAAGCATTCCAAAAGCTTGCTAAGACATCCAGGAACGTGTTACAATCAAGAGTTGATCTCCAAACCTCAAGAATTGGTAGAACAAAGTCATACTTTTCACAAAAATTTTCATAATCGTGTTTCATTTTCCATGCATTATTTGTGATTTTTAACCATTGATTTATACTAATATGAATGTTCTGAAGCTAATGGTATCCTTTGATTGAACTAACAAGGCCTGTATCGTGATCCACCATTAATGCATTTTAGGGTTTCAGAAACTTTGAAAGAGGGTTTTCCACATATGGCAAAATTGGATAACCATATTGATACCATTGAAACCGTGACAACAAGACGACCTGAACTCACTACTCGCGCCCTTTTTATATTTGCCCAGGAGCTAATCGCTATTTTTTCTGTTTGAGTTTAGTGGGGGTTTAAAACCCCCGATATCTGTTTGATAATTGCAGGAAAGATGAGGAAGAAGGTGGACGTGTCTCAGGATGACTGGAGCGTTTGAATAATGGCGCGTGTTTTTTCGTTGTATATCACTAAGTTTCGTTTTGTATTATATTATTTACGTTCCATAATATTATCAAAGCGCGCAAACAGCACAACTGGCAAAGCACTCACTTGGTAAACGCAGGGACCTGGGTTTGATTCCCAGGTCCCCTTGTATATTTCATAGTTTTTTCCATAATATGCTTCTGTGTAGCGCCTCTCCCAAGGTCCATCATGCAACCCCACGTCCAAGCTTGCCAAGTGTCCAGGAGCCTCAATCTGATGGCCATCATGTGAATTCCACCATACACGCCAGTCAATGGATCTACACGCAAATTGGAAAGCCAATGCAGGCCTTGCATTCTTGGGCCAAAATTCTCACAAAAAACCTCCCTTTGGGGTCTGAATACCCCCATGGTTTGTTCAATTTTCAATTTTTATTTATTTTTCCTTTTATTTTTTTAATTGTTTTTTTTTTAATTAATTGTTTTATTTAATTCACAAAAATAATTTTCATAATAAAACCAGAAAAATCAAAACTAAAAATATGTTTATTTAATATTTAATTCATTAATATTTTTGTAAATAAATCTTTAAATCATAAATTTAGTTAAATTAGGTTTTAAAATTTAAATGTTTTTCTTAATAACTAAAATATGTAGAAATTAGGTTTTTTTAGCATTTTTATCTTTTTCTTAATAAATAATTTCTTCTTCTTATTATTATTATTATTAATTATTAATTATTTTGTAAATAAACATGTAATTAATTAATTAGGGAAAATTAGGTTAAAACTTGAATATCTTTCATAAATAATTAAAAACAACTTAGAACTAGGGTTTTATTTAACTTCTAATTTTAATTAATTTTCTTTACTTTCATTAAATACAAAAAAAACATAAAAAACAATTCCTTTTCTTATTTTAATAATTAATTAATTTTTAATTTCATTTAATTTCTTTAAAGGGTCCAACGCCCTCGAACATTCGATTCTAATCTCTTTTCGCACATTTACTCTTATTTATTTTCTTTTAAATATTATGTAATTGTCCAAGCCTTGTAATAGTAATTAGGAAATTTATTTACTTTCCGCATTTTATTCAAAACGGGTCTTTGTTAATTTGGCGATGTATAGACCCGCGCCTTGTAATAGCGTAGGACTTTATTTTCCGCACTCTAATTTCCGTACTTTTAAACTGCTAATTGCATGAAAGAATGAATGCCTAAATTAAAAACAATGCGTAGCTCACCAAATGCATGACAAGATAAAACATGACTGAAAGCAATACACAAATTCACACACCACTCTTAGGGTACGCCTCACTGTTGCCTTGCCCCTCGAAACATGGTCGTCGAGTATAGGACGTTTTAGTAAGTCCTTATGTCCATGATCTATGGCATAGGGGTAGCTTCTAAGGTGTCCTACTGTTGCTCTGGTGACCACACTGTCCCTAACCCTCGAATTGACCCGAACACCTCCAACGGTGGTGCTACCTACCTCTCAATGGTGGGATGGCACTACCTTAAGGACATTTACACAGCCTAATTCCTTAGGGTAGGTAGATGACTCATAGATACTTGCTCTCTAAAAAACAATCAAAACTCTTTTCACACCGACACTTTCAAAAAGCTTTCAAAACAATTTTTCAAACACTCATGAGGACTGATACAAGAGTTATTCCGGAATCTTAAACGAAACTTTTTCAAACTCACTCACATCTTGAAAAGCAAACATTTTGAAAACACAATGAGCAAGTATCTAAGAGCCCATGGATAACCATGGATAGAAAGGGTGCTAACACCTTCCCTTTCTATAAATCTACCTCCCGAACCGAGAGATAATCTCATAAGGAATTTTGCTGTGCTTTTGTCCTGTCCATGTTGGAGAAAATAAAAGACGGTGGCGACTCTTGCTTACCGCGACATTTCGCGAACCAGCGTTAAACAGACAGTTCTAAATCCACCGATCACAGTGGGGATATCAAAAGTTCTGATCCTGCTGGAAATACAATAATTCTCAGAAGTTCTGATATTATTGACAGCAAAACAGGCTTCAGATGTGCTGACGTCAAAGTCAGCACTTGGCTTCTCCCTGTGCTAGTCAGAACATCTGCAATTTTGTTATTTTTCCATAAAACAGAAAACATGTTTGGAACAGCTTCAGCAGATGTCAAAGTGTTTTAGGGGACATAACCAACAAGGTCACAGGCAGGTTCTATGCTGACTCAAAAACGTTTTGAGGTATGAAAATCCTCAGAACACAAACAGCAGCAACGTGATGTTTACATTATGTTTATTTGAGCATGCAAAGCTGATGATGCTTAGCAGTGTGATGAAGGTCAGCAGGTGCTTACCTGGCTGTTGGAAAAGTTTGTGAATGAGAGCTAGCTTTTGGCTCTGATGGTGTTCTGGACAGGTTCTTTTTTGAAAGGGGTAGATGAAGGTGTATGTATGGTCAGAGGCTGAAAGGGTGTTCTTTAGTCACATAGAAAGCTGGGTATTGATGAAGTTTGAAGGTAAGAAGTTCAAAGTTATGAAACACTAGAGATTTTGGCAGAGTTTCACAGTACTTTCTTGCTAAAAATTTATGTTTCTCTTCTAGCAATTTTTCTGGTTTTTGGACGCCCTTTTTCAGTGGACAATGGTGCTCTATTTATAGGCGAAGCTCTTGTGGATTCTTGAACATTAAAGGCGCCAACAGAGGTTGAATTGTTCTTTGAAAAGAAGTTCCTGGGAAGTTGTGATAATAGATAGCCTTTCAGCCTAGGCTGGAACAGCAGGCATGGATTGGGGAGAAGTGACTTCTTAGGTGGACGGTGGCGCGTAGACCCATGCCTAAACCTGCATAAAGGCGTTTACCAAGCCACACGTGAAGAGACCCCTTGGATGAATGTTCAGGAGTGGTTGGGAGCATTAATGAGCATTAAATGGTGGTGAGACTTATCAACACCAATATTCTGGTAATAGGAAAAAAACTTGAACCAGCAGTTCTGCTTTACCAAAACAACGTAAACCATGCTCTGGTCTTGGCCTCTTGTTGTCTTAGCAAATTCTGTAGATTCTCCTGACTTTCTGACACGTTCCTTGGATTTGCTTCTGGAAATCCTGGACTTAGAGATTCTGTATCAGTGTAACACCCACTCTTCTGACCCTTTCATCTTCTGATTTCAGCATGTTCTGAAGGAGCCTTCAGACTTCCTTGCTTCTTTTGCATAAACCCTGGCTGAACTTGTGTAACTGCTGAAAGAGCCATGTTCTGTTTGAGGCTTACGTGTTGAATCACGTTTGCAACTTCTGACTGAGTTGATGTAGCTTCTGAAGAGCCAGCTTCTTACTGCGTTGAGCCAAACTTGCAACTTCTGACCGTTTCTATCTGGAGGCTGGTCCAGAAGTTCTGAAGTATTATCTTCTTCTTAAACACCCATTTTTTAGGGGAAAATTCCAAATGTTTAGAATTTAATTTTTTCAAGGTAAAAGCGTTATCTTTAGAGCTTGTGTGATCATTTTGCTCTTGTAAATGGTTTTCTTGGGAAGAAATGATAATTCAGAACTTGGATTTGTTTCAGAGAGACTCTGAGAATCCAGGATGATTTCCTAAAGAAAGAGAGGGCAAATTTTGGGGTACAACAGTGGAACTTATTGAAGGCCGATTTATTTCTGGGCTGCGGCGAAGGTTGCCACTTCTGTTTATCTCTACCGATTGGTTTTCATTTGTTGAAGGCAGGTGTTCAGCGCCTGATGGATGATAAAGAGATTTTGATTGAGAAGAATTTTGTCCCAACCATTTCTTGTAAATATGTTTCAATAATCACCATTTGCGCCAATCTTCCCATGGGTCTCCACCAAAATACCCGTCAGGATTACATCTGTTCCGAAGGTTACTTCGCTGGTAATTACTATGCCATGGCCAATCCCATACTCCTCAGATAATACTGTTCCTTGAAACTATGGGGGTGACGTCTACTACCACGATGTCAAGCAAGGTTGGCTGGCTGATGAAGACCAGGTTTCCGAGAAGGCTGACCCCGACATTGGTAACATTGTGGGAACCAGCAAAATAACAAGAAGTGGAAGAGTGTTCTCCCCTGAGATTTCTCCTCTTAAAGTTGTTACTGGTCCTGTGATCATTCCTACTTTCATTCCTGCTGATACTACTACTACAATTCCTGTGATTACCCCTGTTGACACCCCTATCACCGAGTCGACCGAGAATCGGGGGAAATACATATTGGTTGAGTCTGTCTAGACGAAGGCGCATTCGGTATCTATCCCAGAGGCTTCCAAGCAAGAAATGGAAGAAATTTTGAAAATTATCAAAAGAAGCGACTACAACATGGTCGAACAGCTGGGGCAGACCCCTTCAAAGATCTCTATGCTAGCCTTGTTGTTGTGCTCCGAAGCTCATGCGAAGGCTTTGGTGAAATTCCTAAAAACTTCCCATGTTCCCCAGGAAACCTCTACTGACCAATTCGAAGATTGTGTGGCTAGTTTGATGGCTGATAATGGTTTGGGATTTTCTGATGCTGATTTGACTCCTAGAGGGAGGAAGCACAATGATGTGTTACATGTCTCTATCGAATGCAGGGGCACTACTTTGGCCCATGTTCTAGTAGACACTGGTTCATCATTGAACGTGCTGCCTAAGAAAGCTCTGGACAGGTTAGACTGTGAAGGTTTGACCCTGAAACCCATCAACATTGTAGTGAGGGCTTTTAAAGGTTCAAAGAGAATGGTGCACGGGAAGGTGGATATCCCTATCAAGGTTGGTTCTCAGACTTTTGACTCTACCTTCTATGTGATGGATATCAAGCCATCTTATTCTTGTTTGTTAGGCCGCCCTTGGATACATGGGGCTGGAACTGTTACGTCCACTCTGCATTAAATGATAAAATACCCGGTCAAAGGAAAAATTATCACTGTACCCGACAAAGAAGAATACATGGTCAGTAACCTGAATTCCTTCAGATATGTGGAAATGGATAGTGAGTTCATCGAGACTCCGTGCTAGAATTTCGAAGAGGGACCTCAGACTCTGGCTGCAACTGAAATTGTTACCAATATGCCGAAGATCACCAGACCCCCCTTGAAGATGGCTTCTCTCAAGGATGCAAAAGCGGTTGCCGAAGAAGGTGGGTCTACCATCAGGGGTCAACTCCTTGATATTCCATACAAGTTTGATAAGTTTGGTTTGGGTTTCTCTTCAGGGGCTCAAAGGGTTGTTCGACGTGCTCGTGCTGGAAGACCTCCCCTACGCATCAGCAATCATGGGGTCAACGCTCTAGAAGACGGAGATGGTGACAATGACATGGACATCTGGATCTTCCCTACTACCAACGGTGGACCCAGTAACTGGATGGAAAAAGATTTTGTACCGATTACTTTTGTTCAGAAGTAATTATCTTTCTTGTTTTTTGTAATAAATAATATAACTTTATGGCAATGTGTCTTACCCGGGGCACATCGGTTTATTTTTTAGGGTTATCATATTTCACTTTCATATGGTTTTAATAAAGCATTGGACGTTTATGCATACAAATTTTGCGCTCTCTATTTTTTCTTTTCTACTTTTACTTTGTCTATACAGCCATGCTCTTACACACACCCACGTATCAAACTGTAGATCCATATCCACTGTGGATCCCATTGATAACAGTTCTACTATTGCCAGTTATGACTTTGAAAATCCGATCAACCGAGCCAAGGACGAAGGTGAGGAAGATTGTGAGGTACCTGGAGAACTTGCTAGGCGGTTACAGTAGGAAGAGAGGGCTATACAGCCTCATGAAGAGCCAGTTGAGACAATAAACTTGAGCACAAAGGTAGACAGAAAAGAAGTCAAGATCGACACAAATTTGGGTCTTAAGGTCAAACAGCGGTTGATACAGATGTTGCATGATTATGTTGAGGTCTTTTCCTGGTCATATGCAGACATTCAAGGAATGGATACAGATATTGTGGTCCACCGTCTGCCAATTAAAGAAGACTTCCCTCCGATAAAGTAGAAGGTCCATCGCATGCACCCTGAAATGTCAGAGAAGATCAAAGTAGGGGTTATGAAACAGTTCAATGCTGGTTTCTTAGCCGTCACCTCTTATCCCCAATGGGTTGCCAACGTAGTTTCGGTGCCTAAAAAAGATGGCAAGTTACGAATGTGTGTGGATTACAGAGATCTGAACAAGGCAAGCCCCAAGGATGACTTTCCGCTCCCCCACATCAAAGTTCTGGTTGACAACACCGTGCAACACAAGATACTTTCCTTCATGGATGGTTTCTATGGTTACAATCAGATCAATATGTCACCCGAAGATATGGAGAAAACAACCTTCGTCACGCAATGGGGCACTTTCTGCTACAAAGTGATGCCGTTTGGATTAAAGAATTTCGGGGCAACCTATCGGCGAGCCATGGTCGCCTTATTTCATGATATGATTCACCATGAGATAGAGGTATACGTGGATGACATGATAGCCAGGTCTCAAACTGAGGAAGAGCGCCTAGATCATTTACAAAAGCTGTTTGATAGGTTGAAGACGTACAAGCTGAGGTTGAATCCAAACAAGTGCACCTTCGGGGTAAGGTCTGGTAAACTGCTAGGTTTCATTGTCAGCGACAAGGGCATTCAGGCAGACCTTGCAAAAGTAAAGGCTATACAAGAGATGTCGGCTCCTCGAACTGAGAAGGAGGTCAGAGGCTTTTTTGGACGACTGAATTACATTGACAGGTTCATTTCTCATTTAACTGCTACTTGTGGGCCAATCTTCAAGCTCCTGAAGAAAGATCAAGTGGTAAAATGGAATGACGAATGCCAGACTGCCTTCGAAAGAATCAAGGAATACCTTCAAGAGCCACCAATTTTGATGCCTCCGATTGAAGGAAGACCTTTGATAATGTACTTAACAGTGTTAGACAATTCAATGGGGTGTGTGATGGGGCAGTATGACGGGTCTGGTCGAAAAGATCACGCAATATACTACCTTAGCAAAAAGTTTACCGACTATGAAATAAGATACTCACTGCTCAAGAAAACTTGTTGCACTTTGGCATGGGCTGCTCGCCGACTGAGACAGTATATGTTGACCCACACTACTTTGTTGATATCTAAGATGGATCCGATCAAGTACATCTTCGAGAAGCCCGCCCTCTCCGGAAGAATAGCAAGACGACAAATGATCTTGACCGAATATGATATCCAACACACGACCTAGAAAGCAATCAAAGGGAGTGTACTAGCTGATCATTTGGCTCATCAAGTTGTGGATAACTACCAGTCCATGAATTTTGAGTTCCCATATGAGAATATTATGCTAGTGACTGACTATGAAGAACCTGGATCGGACGAAGGACCTGAAGAAGGATCTCGATGGATTATGGTTTTTAACGGAGCCTCGAACGCACTCGGCAATGCTATTGGTGTTGTAATTATATCTCTTGAAGGTTTTCATACTCCTTTCACCTCCAGATTATGTTTCTACTATACCAACAACATGGCGGAGTATGAAGTATGCATCATGGGTCTCAAAGCTGCTATTGACCTGGGGATCAAGTTCTTGAGCATTTTCGGGGATTCAGCCCTGGTAATAAGTCAAATCAAAGGCGAGTGGGACACAAAGCACCCGAATCTCATCCCTTACAAAGAACATGTGTTGACATTGCTTCCACACTTTGAAGAAGACACCTTTGAACAATTTCCACGAGAAGAGAACCAGTTATCGGACGCGCTAGCTACCATGTCATCTATGTTCAAAGTCAAATGGGATAACGAGGCTCCCCGAATCACTATCGAGATGTTGAATGAACCAGCATACTGCTACGAGATTAACACTGAAGTAGTAGTAGACAAACCTTGGTTTCATGAAGTGAAAAGGTATCTCGAGGCTCAAGAATATCCTGAGGGGGCATCTGTCAATGATAAGAAGTTTCTGAGAAGGTTCTCCGCAAAGTTCTTCCTCAGTAATGAAATCCTCTACAAGCGCAACCATGACTCTACTCTACTTCGGTGCGTAGATAAGGGTGCAGCAAAGAGGATTATTGCAGATCTACACGAAGGGGCCTTTGGAACCCATTCTAGTGGACATACCATGGCTAAAAATATCCTACGAGCAGGATACTATTGGTCCACCATGGAAGCAGACTGCTATCAGCATTCTCGTACTTGTCATAAATGCCAGATCTACGCTGATAAGGTGCATGTACCTCTGATTCCTTTGAACATCTTGACAGCTCCTTGGCCCTTTGCAATGTGGGGCATTTACGTGATCGGAGAGATTATACCTTCCGCTTCCAATGGGCATCGCTTCATCCTGGTAGCCATTGATTACTTCACGAAGTGGGTCGAAGCTTCCTCTTTTGCTACTGTTACCAAGAACATTGTGGCGCAGTTTATCAAGCATAACTTGATTTGTCGATACGGTGTGCCAGAGAGAATCATCACTGAAAATGGTATGAATCTCAACAACACGATGATCACCGAACTCTGTAAACAGTTCAAGATCCAGTATCATAATTCTTCCCCTTACCGGCCGAAGATGAATGGCATTGTGGAGGCTGCTAACAAGAACATTAAGAAAATCATACAGAAGATGACAGTGACATACAAAGACTGCCATGAGATGTTACCATTTTCTCTTCATGGGTACCGCATCTCAGCGCGAACGTCGACAGGGGCAACACCCTACTCGCTGGTATATGGTATGGAGGTTGTCCTGCCTATTGAGGTCCAGATCCCTTCTCTGAGAATCATGAAGGATACAGGTTTGAATGAAGACGATTGGATCCATACTCGACTTGATCAACTAAATATGATTAATGAGAAAAGGCTTATTGTTGTCTATCATGGTCAAATGTATCAAAAACGGATGATCAAGGCTTTCAACAAAATGGTCAGACACCAAGTATATCAAGTCGGGGATCTAGTGATCAAGCGCATCATACTGCCGCAAGGTGATCCCAAAGGAAAATGGACTCCCACATATGAAGGGCCATTTGCGGTCAAAAGCATATTTTCTAGTGGAGCCATGATTCTGACCACCCTGGATGGTGACGACCTCCCTCACCCTGTTAATGCAGATATAGTGAAAAGATACTACGCATGAACAAAGACCCGCTAGGTTGCCTGGCCTAGGAAAAAATAAGGGCGTCTCGGAGAACCAAAAGGGTTCGGGCACAAATTAGGGATGAAAACAAAATATATATGTACACCCGGCAAGCCGAAAACCTGAAAAGGTGGCTTGGGCAAAAAAGGGTATCCCGGTGGACTGAAAACTCGAAAGGGCGGTCCACGAAAAAGTTAGGGATTTTAAGCGTATCACTATGTCCCATTGGATCACCTTGCGACCAAACTTTAGTATCAACTATCAAGCTCAAATGGCACCGATCAATCCAGTCAGCTTTGGACAAGTAGCAAAGTGATGAGACGCTCGAAGACATAGCGGCAATAGCAGAATTGAAACTCAATGGGATTATTACACATAGTTGTTTTCTTCTATTTGTACACTACTTTGTATATTCTTCACACTCACGACGGTGTTCTCCTACTATAACGTCAGACTCTTTGTACACAACACTTGTTATAGGCAAACTTCAGAAATCAATACAAATTGTTTCTTTGGAAATACAAAACTGTTTGTTTTTCTTTTTCTTTTTCCTATTTTGTTATGCAAAAACGTCCAATGACTTATTCTTGACATATGCATTTGAATA
Source organism: Vicia faba (assembly GCA_948472305.1). Classification (NCBI taxonomy): domain Eukaryota; kingdom Viridiplantae; phylum Streptophyta; class Magnoliopsida; order Fabales; family Fabaceae; genus Vicia; species Vicia faba. The sequence continues at coordinate 1,334,078,160 of OX451737.1, read as the reverse complement.
TGATTTCTATTCAAAAATATTTGCATAAGAAACAGAAGGACATTTTCTCATGACTTAATGAACGGGGCAAAATCTATAAAACCATTTCAATATCGACAAGTTATTCCTTCCAGCAGGTATAGGGAAGAGACAGTTTTGAGACGAAGTCACCACTACATATGACCTCGTGACATCTACATTCCCACAGAGTAGAGTTAACCAAAAGTTTTGATCTCTGCTTCCCCAAACAGGAGTTACTTTCCCCAGCAAAGTTCCTTTAGAGAGCCGATATCTATATTCCCCAACCGTGTTTTATAATCGCAAACGGTTTATAAAGCTTTCTCTCAAGCAGAGTTTATTTCTATGACTGTGGAATCTCCTCCTAAGAAGAGTTTAATTCTCTGAATATGGAAGCTCAATCCCCAACAGAGATTATTTCTCCAGCTACGGAATTTTGTCCCCCAATGGAGTTTATTTCTCTGAATCGGTAAAATCTTCCAGCAAAGCATCACCTCTCTCAAATAGAGTTATTCCCCCGCAAAGTCATTCTCATGAAGAGTCTCTCCCCGGCCGAATATTCACAAACAAAAAGGAGTAAATCCCTAGCATAGTCATTCACCATCCCCAGAGGAAATGAAGAATTCTGCTTCTTAATACTCTTCAGCAGCAGTCCGGGATTTATTTTCCCCGACTAAGAAGTACCGCAATAGCATCCCATATTCATACATCACGGCATGCGCATACATATTGCATACAACACAATCTCATTTATTTTGAGAACATCATCACAATTCATTTTATACATCATGACATTGCATACAACTAACTCTTTACCTTTCAGGGAAAAGATCAAAGCAACAAGCTACGTCTAGCCAAGGGCTATTCCAGGATTTTCCTCAGAAGGATGTCCTCACAAGATTTTTCCTGGGTCAGACAGGTCAACACTAAGATCTCTCTGATTACCATTCCAGTGGAAGATATTCCAAGACTTTTGTTTGGGTCAGTTGAATCGATGCTAAGATTATCCTGATTACTATGCCAGTCAAAGTTAACCTAAGATTTTCTCTAGATCAGTCAGATCGACACTAAGATCTCTCTGATTACTATGTCAATTGAAGATGTTCTAATACTTTCGTATGGGTCAGTGGAATCGACACTAAGATTCTCCTGATTACTATATGTTATAACCCAAAATTTTCCCTTTCACTTATCAAGAATTTGCTCATAAAGATCCCCTTGGGTTCAAGACTGCACTAGGGTTTGATCAGCTCAAGACAACCTCCTTAAGCACTGATGACCAAAATTAGGGTTTGAGATTGAACAAGGTTATTTGAACTTACAATACCCCATATGACTTTCATGGATCATTATGTACCCTCAAGATCACTCATGTCAAGTTTCAAGTCTTGGACCACACTTTTGCCCAGTCAATTGAGCAATTGACCTAAAAATCAACTATATTGGGGAAAAAGTCAACCATGGCCAATTTACAGTCAAACTCACTAATTTTTTATCCACATCAACATTTTAGACTCATATGTATCATTTGATCAAATTTAGACCACAACTCCTCAAGAAATTTGATCAAATCTCCAAAAGGGCAAAATGGTCAAAATTAGGGTTTTGACTGGGAAAGGGCAATTTCTGATTTTTGACCTAGAAAATGGTCAATTGGTTTAAGGCATGAACTCAAGAGTCAAATTTTATCATTTTGACCTAATGACATGGTTCAAAACATTGCAAGTCCATTGGATTGACAGATGAATTTTTCAGTCAATTGATCAAAAGTCAATTGTATACTAAAAAGTCAAACTTTGAATTTTTGGACAAAATTCAAGTGCCAAAGATCATAATTCATCAAAACATGTCAAAATATGAAACTTATTCATCAATAAATCAAAAAGTCGAGATTTCATTTTGAACAGTCAAAATTTCTAAACTTAGAATTTTTTCTAAGTGTTGGAAATTTCATGTTTTTTCATAACTTTGAACAAAATTTTCACCATGATGAAAGATGATTCAAGAGAAGCTTCCAACATAAAAGTTGTAGATATCCATGAAATCTAAAAATTTTCTTTACACAACTCCTTCCAAAAATTCTTGTATCTCAAGTTATAATTTTATGAACATGTGGTCATGAAACTAAACACAGTGAAATTTTGCCCTAATTTGGTCAGGATTTTGACCTAACTTCATGGCACTTTTTCATATAGTTACAAGGTTAATATTCAAAAGCAGTTCAAATATGGATTGTAGAGCACATTGCAAGCTTTCCAAAATGTCCAAGAACTCCTTGAGATCATTCTTGAGTAGGGAGAATCGAAGAGATGAAATTAGGGTTTTGTCACTTGAATTACAAGTCATTTTTGATGAACACATGAACCAAATCCATGTTAGGCTGCATAATCCTTGCTTTGCAGACCTCGAACTTATTTTTCACTCCATAGCTAAATTTTTACACAGCTGTTAAGGCTTTGATCCAAGCAATTGAGCTATTATCCAAGTTGCATTTCCATTAATGGCACAAAGTTGACATTGTCATTCTTGTAAAGCAAGCTTTTTGCATAAAGTTCATTCTTGAGCCTCTAACTTGTTCCCTCTGATCACACTCCATCCACAAAGTCAGAAGCAAGCTTGTTTAAAGCATAACCACTCTATCTTAGCAAGTACGCAAAGCTTTGAAACTTGAATTTCTCAAAAATCACATGTTATGCATAAACTTGTGATTTTGAATTCTGATCAACAAGTGGTCTCCAAACTTGTTGCTTATAAATAGAGTCACTATTTGTGAGCTAGAGGACGAGCTTAAGCACCCTGAAATACACCAAAACTCTCTTAAATCATAAATTTCTCAAAAACTCCATTGTTGCACAGTTTCTGTCCTTGAACATCAAACTCACATTTCCCTCGTGCGTTTCTTGGCCTTTTAGTTTCTAAAGCTTCCTTACATCAAGTGTAACCTATCCATGTCCCTATTTCATTACTGTAACATCATTTACCATATCCTCCATAACCAAAAACAAAGCATTGCACATTGACTTCTCCAAGTCATTTCAGCCACTCTCAACTCAAGTAAATCATTGCATTAGCTTCCTAGGACCTCAAGGAAGCTAACATGATCATCACCATCACTTGATACAAGCTCAAACTCAAAACACGATTTCCAGTTTTGAGGCGCTGGGCCCTTTGGGCCTAGCTTGTTTTTGTTTTTTCTAAGCTAACCTCTTTGTTGACTAATGGCACCCCTGGCCCAAGTTCATTTTTTTTTATTATTTATTTCATTTTTATTTTCTTAAATATTTGTCCAAATATTAAAAATCATAAAAATACAAAAAAATGATAGATTCATATTTTGACTTATTTTATTTTATTTTCTCACAAAAAAATATTTTTATTTATTATACTTTATTTGTTTTTATTAACTAATCTTGTAAACTTAATTAACATTTTGTTTTTATTTATTTGATTTTCACACCATTTAAAATACATTATTTTTAATATTAAAAAAGGCCAAAAATATTTTATAATACTATAAATGTTTTTAAGATAAAAATACCAAAAATACTTTTCTTAAACTTATTTTCTTTTAATTAATTAATAGAACTAGGGTTTTATTTAAAATCCTTTCTTAATAAAATTCAAATTTAATTAATCACTTTCTTTATTTAATTAGGTTAAGCTAAAATCGTTTTTTCATGAAAATCAAACAAAGATACATTTTCTTTACATTTTGCATTTTTTGTACATTTATTCATTTTGTACTTTGCATTTATTTATTTCCTTGTACATTGATGTCAAATCAATATGGTTGTAATAGACTAATTATGCTTTAAATTCTTGCAATTCCCATTCAATTTGTACACCCCCCCTCCCACAAATGTTGTAATAGCGTAGTAACTTTAAATTTCGCAATTTATCGCTTTTATATAACATGCTAGTAATTAGGGTTTGTATGAAAAGACTAAAATCAATACTTAGAAAACCCTAATTCAAGACAAAAATAAGCATGAAAACAATACACTTGCACACAAGCACCCCTAGGGTTATTCCACTTGGTTGCCTTATACAAAATGGCCATATTACACATGTGAGGTATCTTAGCAAAAACAAACAAATACAAGATCATAGTCCCTCGATGACGCTATCTAAGTTGCCTTTCAAATGATCTTAGTCCCTCAAAAAGAATGCTAAGATACTTAACAATATTGCTAATCATGGTTATACGATGACCCACGCCCGTCCCGTTTACATCCAAAGATAGGGTTGCTTACCAAATCAATGGTAAGACAACAATGCCAAAGGAAAAGGAAAATGAACAAAAAAGACTTTTGAGTAGGTAGAATACTCCTAATTACTTGCTAAATTTCAAAACAAACATCCTTGCTAATTTCAAACCAAACACCTACACTTTCAAAACATCTTACAAAACTTGAAAACATTTTCAAAAGATCAACATCTTTGTATACATTCTTACAAACGAGAATCATTACAAAGATTGCCTAAACGATGGCCTCTTTACAAAATACTTTCAAAAAACCACACAAAGCACAATTTCAAACAAAATCAAGTGATCTAGCAAGTAACTAAGAGCCCATGGAAAACCATGGATGAAAAGGGTGCTAACACCTTCCCTTTTCATAATCTACCCCCCGAACTCAAGAAATAATCCCAAAGGTCTTTCCTGTGCTTTTTCAGCTTTCCTTCTGGATAAAATAAAAGTCGGTGGCGACTCTTGCTAAACGCAACATTTGCAATCAAACGCAAAGCCCTCAAGTCAGTTCTCCCACCGTATCACACTATGCCAGTCAAAGTTAACCCAAGATTCTCCCTGGGTCAGACAGGTCGACACTAAGATCTCTTTGATTACCATTCCAGTGGAAGAGGTTCCGAGACTTTCATCTGGGTCAGTTGAATCAATGCTAAGATTCTCTTGATTACTAATCCAGTCAAAGTTAGCCCAAGATTTTCCCTGGGTCAGACAGGTCGACACTAAGATCTCTCTGATTACTATGCCAGTTGAAGATACTCCAAGATTTTCGTCTGGGTCAGTTGTATCGATACTAAGATTCTCTTGATTACTATGCCATTCAAAGTTAATTCAAGGCCTTCCCCTGGTTCAGTAAAATCGATACTAAGATTTCTATTCCAGTTAAAGAAACTATGAAACCCCGAAACTGACCGGATAATAGTCAATCAACAATTCAAGACACTGTGAAGCCTGGATCCTGACCAAATAACAGTTTAATCTCATCTCCCCAAGTAAGTCGCTGCGAAGCCTGGAGCACGACCATATAACAGTTAGCCATATTATCCTCAGCAAGCCACTGTAAAGCCTGGATCCTGACCAGATAGCAGCTTATTTTCGTCTCTTCAGTCAAGTGATGACTCCCCAGTAGAGTAACGGGCAAGTGAAGCTCCTAAAACTCTATGTTCCAAGACAAAGACCAACATTCCTCAGTGGAGTCCTCTCTAAAAGCAAGAGCGGGAATTCCCCACAAAGGGATATCTCATGAAATCATCATTGTTCTGGATGGCATCTTTAAGCCCATCTCCGACGAATCTCCATCACATTCTGATGGCATCTTTAAGCCCACCTCTGACGATCTTCTGTCATGTTTTCCAAATGGTATCTATAAGCCCATTCCCAATACTATCTACACAGTCAAGTATCATTTCAGACGAGTGCAAATTTTCGGGCACTCTAGTGTTTAATCATCTTCCACCTTCAGATCACGAAAGGCAGACCAGCCAATCTACATCCTCAAGTTTAAGAAGATTGAACAAGGGCAGCTGTTGTACCCCAAAATTTTCCCTCTCATGTTTTTCCAATATTTCCTCTTGCATAGGTGGTTACAAACCTTTGCCTAAAGACAAGGAAATTTTTCAAATGATGGTTAAGTATCCTTCGATTGGAATCTCCAAAGTGCCTTTCGATTGGCATCTCCAAAGTGCTTTTCGATTGGCATCTACAAAATGCCTTTCGATTGGCATCTCCAAAATGCTTTTCGATTGACATCTACATAGCGTCCTTCGATTGACATCTGCAAAAGATCCTTCAATTGGCATCTGCAAAAGGCCTTTCGATTGGCCTCATGACAAGCCTTTCGATGGCCATTGTGTCAAAGCTATTCAATTGGCATGGCAAGGGATCCTTCAATTTAGCATTGTGTCAAAGCAGCTTCGACAGGCATGTTAACCGTGTCCTTCCATTGGCATGGAAAAGATCTTTCGATTGGCGTAGCAAATAACTCTTCGATTGAAATTCCAATAAATACCATTTGATTGGTATTTGGATAAGGCCCATTTGAAGAACTCCTTACAGGCCATTCGAAAGAGACCATCAAGAGGGCACTCGGAAAATATGTCCAGGCTAGATTCTTGCCTTATTTATTCACAATTCCACAAGAGCTGATTTGACCAGGGAATTCTCTTCAAAAGGAAAGGAAATCAAAGAAAAGGGTGGTCCAATTGAAGGAGCCCTAATATTGAAGCTAGCACAATTCGACTCAGGACCATTAAGGAGAACAAGGTTCTAATAAGGAAATTCTTGATTGGTTCGAATTGGAGTTTAAGGTTGGAAAGGAAGGCAGATTAGAAGGAAGGAAGGGGATTTGTTCCAAAATAAGCCAGAAATATCACAACCAAAAGAATCTTTTCTCAATCAAATAAAGAATGAAATATGCTGACAAATCAAAGGGAAAACGCGTTGGAGTAAAGATAGCAAGATTTGGCCTATTTTAGAAACAAAAAATACAAGACACAAATCAAATATTTTCTCACTCAATCTTCAAGATTTAGTTCAGTTTTGTTAACCTAATTCATTCTACTATATATGCATAACAAACCCTGATCATAAAGAGGAGGATTGGTCGTGTAGAACACCCACAAGAATCTCAAGACTTTGACAAAAAAAGTGGTGATCGAATTTTTCTTTAGAGTGAGATTCAAGGTGTTTCAAAGATTGCAATCCACTCTTGGGCATATTTGGAAGCTATATGGACCACTCTCACGCGTCAACACATCCAGAAATATCCTATACAAGTATCACGGTTTTCTCTTTTTCTTGAAATCAGTTTAGACTATACACGCGTGATAAATGGATTCTAAATATATATTCATGTTTATATAATCATTTAGAACATGTCTGCATAATTAATTATGTGTTTTGATGCATATTTGACTGAATACCATGGTTAGGTTTTCAAGGTTCTTTTTAGGGTCTTTCGTTTCAGGCAAAATCAGGGTAAAAGATGAGTACCATTGTACTAACGAGATCAAACTCAGTTGATCTGTATAATTAGATTTTATTTATATTGCCTGGAGTTGATTTTTGAGAATTACAGGTTTGTAGCCACAATGTTGTCTATAGGTAAAGGCCTTAGTCTAAAACGACATTCCCAACGAAGAAGATGACTGTGTGCCAAAATCGGGTTGGGTAGTTTGAATGGCGTGCATTCTATTTATTACACTGACCTCTCATTACACATAATATATATTGTTTGTTTATATTAATGATTGAATAATTGGCTCAGTGGTACAAGTGAAGGTTGTTTAGCGCGCGTGTGTAAGAGGTCAGGGGTTCGATCCCTGCCTCCTACATGTTATTTTTCTTAACAATCCTTTGTAGATCCCATGCTATCATTCCAAGCGCGCTCACTGTATGCCTCAAGATCATCACCCTTGGACCAATCAGCACCCAGATCTAATGTTTCCAATGAAGCTCCCTGTTGTACCCCAAAATTTTCCCTCGCATTTTTCCACAAGAAATCACAGCCTCGGGCGTTTCCTGATTTTTCAGATTGGCGTAAGAATCAGTCAAACAAATTTTTCTTATCAGTCAGACAAAGTTAGGGTTTTCATGGCTCTGGAACAGTTCACACAGTTTGTTTAGGGTTTGGTTGATTTTGGCTCAGGTTTTGATCAGGCAGACGTTTCTTTGGCATTTAATCAAGAATTAGGGTTTTTGTGCGCGCATTCTCAGAAAGGATTATCTTTACAGTTTCTTTTCAGTTTACTCTGAAATTTGATTTGAGGCATTTGAATTGAGACCTTGCAATGCTTGGTATGATCAATAAAGGCTAAGGCATTTGATTTGAGATGAGGTACTTAAATTAAGAATCTGCAGTGTTTGATTAAATCAGTGAAAAGAGAGCATCTGGATGTTGGTTTGATTAACTATGCATTGTTTAATTGGAGCGCCAAGTTTATTACTGATTCATGCTGAATGGCGAGACCACAGTGTTCGTTAATTATTTTTTTCTAAGTCAGAATAATTGGATACTTCCAGTTATTTTAATTTAAGGAATTCAAATAATTAAATGGACCGTAAATTGAAAGCAGAATTAACTGATAAAAAGGATTTTTATTTATTCATTTTTAATTGTTTTGTTACAAATTATTATTCGAACAATTGTAAATTTACTTACATTTTTGTTTACAATAATAATTTTACAAATAAATTAAAATGAAAATAAAACTATCCTAAATATTCCTAAGTCTTCAAATCTTCAGCTTCTACTGCTGCCCCTCTCCATTGAGTTTTATCTGCAAAACAAAGAGAAAAAAAAGCAAAAGTCAAAGCAGATAAAATTAAAAAGACAGACAGTAATTTAAAGATTCATCATTAAAGGCAACTGGCCGGAATCAGTTTGCCCTCTCTGCAAATCACGAGATTTCTCCCGGTTCACAGAGAGGGATGAAAATGCTTGCAAAAGAAAAAGGTATGAATGCACAAAGTTATGATTTTGCACAAGTTCAAGGCATCAAGGCATCAAGACATCAAGGCAACAGATCAAGCACAACATATCAAACACCTCAAAAGCATACAAAATGTTCAGAGGCAACTGAAGAAAGTGAAAGAGAAGAGGATAAAGAAGCATCAGTATTGGCATATCAGCAATAAACAAGTGCACCCAGGCAACATAAACCCTCAGTTTGGAATCATCATAGGATAGCAAGTATTTCATAACAAGCATATTCAGAGGCAACATATCAATCATCTCAGAACATACAAAAAGCAAGGCAACTGGAGAAGAGGAGAGGCAACTATCAAACTGAGGTTTTCAAGTTCATCATAAAACCCTAAAAAAAAGGCGAAAATAAAGATACCAGGATTCCAAGCTAGCTTCCATCATCACCGAGCCTCCGCCTTGACCGCCTCAGCGCCTCCCAATCCGCCTCCTCCTCCGTCAAGGTAGTATCTTTTCTTCCCTTCCCTTTCATACCTCAAAACGACAATAACACTTAAGGTCAGAACACAATGGAAAGAAGAACATGCAAGATATAAAAGTGAAAACCCTAAAAAACGCTAAGACGAGAATTACCACCTTGAACAAACCATTGCCTGCGTAATCATGGAAGAGGAAAGAGCGGACGATGGCGATGGCCGGCCATAGACGGAGAGGCGTTCAGAGGCGAATGCGTGAGAAGGACGAAGACGAGGACGAAAGTAAACGGCGCCGTTGTTATGTCAAACCCTAATTTGTGCCCCAAATGAAACAAATAATTAAACCCTTACAATGTTTTGTGAAACCTTGGGCCTTGCCCCACGAAAACAACACTAAATCCCATTGCCACTCAGTCGTGCACCCCCCCCCCCCCGACTTAGCCTGTTGCTTTTGATTGGGTTGTAAAACCCCTTTAGCCCATTTGTTTTAAAGCTTATACCTTTTTTTACTTATCATATTTTTTTTATTAATTTTATTTTTACATCAAATTTTTATTAATAATACTTTTTTTTATATATAACATAATTACAATTTTGTATATAATACATTAACTAAAATATAAGTAATATTTTTCTTTAAACTTAAAACATTTTCTTTTTTAGTTAAACTTTTGTACATAATTAATTAAAATACATTAATTTGTAAATACATAAGAAATACTTTTCTTTAATGTAAGGCATTAATATTTAGAATTTGAACATTTTCTTTTCTTAAAATATTTTTTTTGTACATATTAACCAAAATATAAAACATGATAACAATACATAAGTGAAATACAAGAATACAAAATTAAATCAGATACTTAATTTTCTCATTAAGTTAACATTTCGCAAACTTGTAAATAAACCTCATACATTTACAATACATATTTGATTATCTTAACACACTTACACAAATACATTTACAATATACAAATACATCAATACATTTACCTTGCTTTACACATATACATTTGCTATTCTTATGCATTGCTATACGTTATATTTTACATTTGCGCAACTCGATTTGGTTGTAATTATTTGGATACTATTCTCCTACAAGTCTCATCCCTCATTTGTATACTTGTACCCCCACTCCCGGATACTATTTGTAATAGTTTAGGACTTTAAATTCCCGCAATTTATCGCTTTTGAATTATACCATGGTTAGACCTAGGGTTGTATGTAAATAAAATCAAATGCTAGATAACCTAATACAAGACAAATACATGAAATCAATACACAATCACACTTGCACCCCTAGGGTAATCCCACATGTTGCCTTCCAAAATGGGCCATGCTTGCACGTCGAGTTTCTTTGGCAAAACAATTCAAATGATCATAAGTCCCTCGATGACGCTTTCGAAAGTTGTCTATCAAAATGATCAAGTCCCTTCAAGCAAATTGCCAAAGACACTTGGCACCATTGCATTCATGGTCCGTACGATGACCCGCGCCTGTCCTGTTAAAACATCCTAAACGCAAGATTGTCCACCAAATACAATGGTGGAACAAAATTGTTAAAAAGGGTTAAAACATGAGAAAAACCTTTGAGTAAACTTAGGGGTAGACAAAACTCTTAGTTACTTGATCAACTTGCAAAAACACTTTCCTATTTTTCAAACCACACTCCACAAACACTTTAAAAACAAAACTTCCAAAAACATTTGAAACATCTTTTCGAAAAGATACACACCTTCGTATATACTCAAACACGAGTCATTACAACGGTTGCCGAAACAAAGGCGTCTATTTCAAAACATTTTCAAGACACAAATACATACACCATTTCAAGCAATCAAAAATCAAGGCAAATGATCCAAAACCAAGTAACTAAGAGCCCATGGATAACCATGGATGAAAAGGGTGCTAATACATTCCCTTTTTCATAATCTACCCCCCGAACCCATGAAACATCTCAAAAGGTTTTTCCTGTGCTTTTTTAACCTTTCCTTTAGGATAAAATAAAAAGTCGGTGGCGACTCTTGCTAAACCGAACAAGTGCGAATACAAACGCAAAACTCAAGTCAATTCTCCCACCGTATCACAGAACTGGCGACTCTGCTGGGGAGCATTCAAAAGTGGGGTTACCTTAGGGTTTAGATCACCTTTATATTCTTGCTTTGATTTCCTTGATTGCTTTACTTTTTGGGTCCTTGTTTGGGTTTGTTATAAATCCTACACCCGGATTTGGGGCACCTTTTTAGGTAAATAGCAATAAAATTGTGAGGGAACTGTGCGGGGTATACCGAAATGGTTGAAGCAGTAAGCTATGTTAGTGTGACATATTTGTGAGTACCGGTAACCCTTGAGTTCAATCAAGGAGAGTACGGGTCCGCTGAGTGATGTCGCGAAGCACTAACGAACTCTTAGAACATTACTTGACCATCCTAGCCTTTTTAGGGGTAGTGAGATGACCGACTTTGGTGCAGTCCGAAGTTGGTAGATACTCGATACTACACTCATTGAGGGTTGTTTTATTGGAATATTTTGGTCGCCAGTTAAGTGGCTAAACCAAAACGATGAACACGGAAAACAATCCAATGATATTGAGCTCCTTAGAACCCGGTTTCTATTTTTAGGACAGGATGAGCTAAATAACTTCAAGAGGGTACTTACCTATAACCCCATGAAAGCCTGAATCTAAGGACTTGTTTTTCTTTTTGTGAATATGATTGCCTGTATATACACTCATTTGCTTTTGCATACATGTACATAACATCATAACATCATACCATAGCATTTTCAAATAACCATTTCAAGGATCTCGAGGGTTCTTTTGATGCAGGGTTACGTTGAACCAGACGTCTACCAAGGGGTAAGAGGTTTTCTCTTCTAAACAGATGCCATCAAAGATCAAGTGCAACAACTTGAATCAGGGGCTATGACCTACTTGACATGGTGAGCTTGATTCCCGCGGAAAGACATCCACCGTTGCAAAGTTCTCCAATCAAAGACTGAAGTTCAACCTCTAACATTTTCTTGTGTTTACCCCAAGAGATCCTTGAAAGCATGCATCCACATATCATGCATTGCATCTTGACAGTTTTTCCTTTTTCAGGTTTCCTTACTCTCATATTGTTTATTTCAGTAAGAGATGGCTCTAGAGAGGACTGTCAAGGATATCCAGGACCAGACTGCTCAGCTGCAGGAGATGTTCTTGAACTTGTCTCTAGGGAAAGAAGAAATGAAAGCTCTCCTCACAAAGGGCTTGGTCCAAGAGACTTCAAACAATGCCAGGAGTGATCAGCTTGCAGAGCTGCAGTTTGATTTGAAAACATTGAGGATCCAAGTGATGGGACAGTTGGTGGACCAGATGGCTCTCATCCAAAATTTGTCTCAAAGACAGGAGGAACTCAGAGTTCTCGTCAGCCAACTGCTTCGGAACAACCAACTGGGGCAAACATCTGAGGTTGAAGAGCAAGTCACCGCTCAACCCCCATCCACTCAAGAAGACAAAGGGAAGGCTCCTTTGCTTGCTTCAGGGTCACAAGCCCAGCAACAACCTCGCCAGCATCAACGGGGTAATCGGCGTAAACAAGAAACGTCGGGAAGACAGTTCATGGAGACTGACATACCGTCATCTCTGATTCTGGAGCGCTTGTTGGAGGTCAACCTGACTGCCTTGAGGGATCCTATTCGGAAGCCCAATACCTCCGCTCCTAACTATCATCCCGATACATTTTGTGTATACCACTCCTACAGCCCGGGGCACGACACTGACGACTGTTGGGCCTTGAAGAACAAGATTCAAGATCTGATCGACATTGGAGTGCTGAGGTTCATGCCAGACGGCGAGATGAAAATCTTCCGTTAAGGAGTTCTCCACCTGAAGTGACAAAGCTCAAGCTGAAAGACTTTTGCTTCATTTTGAATTTTCAAAGTTGTAATTTCTCTTGTTTTCAAACAATTATCTGTTGATGTTGAACTCTGTTTCATTAATGCATTACATATGTTTGTCTTGAATTCATCCATTCGTTTTCACTACTCTTATGCTTTCTTTATGATATTTAACTCTTGATAAAAAGTGCAAGCCTTTAGAGGGAGGATGACGAAACAATACCATAATCTCATACAGTATGCTTTTGAACAGACCTTGCTGATGATGTACAAGCATTTCTTTCAATTCTCAAACACTGGAGTTATAAGGAAGATAATCCCTAGTCAACCCCTTCGAGCCAAAGAAGTAGGAGTTTTCTGTTCTAAATAAATCGAAACCTTTGATATAAACCTGGGGCAGGGTAGTCTCTCAGTTAATTCAGAAAATGCGCATTGAAGTCACAAACTCTCAGTTCGTAACACAACAAACGATGTCAAAGAAAAGCATCCCCTTGGAATCAAAAGACAGTGATGGTTCCCTATCATATAGGCAGTCAATCTCTCAAAGGAGAAAAGCCCACCAAGCCAAAACCTGTAAAGGAGGCTTAAGAAAGCTAGGGCATCCCGCTGACTGTGATCTCGAAAACAGAGACAGTCAGGCAAAAGTTAGGTGTTGTACCCCAAAATTTGCACTCCCATTTTCTCAGCATTTTCTCATCACAAGGCCCTTGGAACTCAAGATCCAGTTAGGGTTTTCCTCTGCAAGACTTCTCCTAGCACTGTTGGCCCAAATTAGGGTTTGTGTTTGCACAAAGATATTTTGACCTAAAATGCCTAAGATGACTTTCATGCTTCATGTTGGACTCCCAAGTTTATCCATACCAAGTTTCAAGCCTTGATTCCAACCTTTGCCCAGTCAATTGGACAGTTGACCTAGGAATCAGTTGTATTGGGGAAAAAGTCAACTGTGGCCAATTGACAGTCAAACCTAATGAAAATTGACCCACATCAACATTTTGAACTCATATGGACCATTTGATCAAGTTTGGATCACAATTCCACAAGAAATTTGATCAGATCACCAAAAGGGCAAAATGGTCATTTTTAGGGTTTTGACTGCACAAAGGCAATTTTTGACTATTTGACCTAGCCAATGGCAAACCAAGCTCACATATGGACTCAAGGACCCCATGGAATTGTCTTGACATACTCAACAAGTTCAAAAGATCCCAAATGCATAAGATTGACAGTTGAATTTTCCAGTCAATTGATCAATTTTTGACTGTATACTGAAAAGTCAAACTTTGACTTTTTGGTCAAAATCAAGTGTCAAGATTCATTTTTCATCAAAACATGCCAAATAATGAAACTTGTTCATCAAGAAATCCAAAATCATAAATTAGGGTTTGAAATGAAGATTTTTCATAACTTCGAATTTTTCTAAGTTATGAAAAACCCTAATTTTTTCCTAACTTTGTCCCACTTTCTCATCAAGATGCATTTGGATTCATGGAAAAGTCAAAACATGAAAGTTGCAGTCCATTTCAAAATCTACAACTTTGATTCACAAAGTTTCCTCAAAATAAGCTTGTAGCTCAAGTTACAATTTTTGGAACAAGGGTACCAAACGATTCTTAACTTAGAAAAATTTTGACCTATTTTAGGCAAGATTTTTACCTAACTTCAAGACCACTTTTCACATACTTCCACTTGGAATTTCAATTTGCATTACAAAGATGGATTGTAGTACACATTCCAAGCTTTCCAAAATGTCCAAGAACTCATCAAACAACCTCATGGTTAGGGAGAATCGAATTTGGCAATATGGAAAAAACTCACTTTGTTTATGGCCAATTTTCATGTTCATACACTTAGGCAATTTTGAACTCAGCTTGCATTCCTTGATTACAGGTCCTATATCCCATTTGCACTCATAAATTTAATGCTAACTCATTGTGCCAAGGACTTATTTTGTGTGTTCAAGCATTGTATGCAAAATTAAGCCATAAGTAGAAAAAGCATTATGTCCATTTTTGAAAAGTGAAAACTTTATGTCAACTTGCAAATCAAGAGGTACACAGCAAATCTCTTTGGCACAAGTTTTTGAGCTAATCCCACTGACCAAGGGCAAGCTTAGCAGCACATTAGAGGGGCCTCCATCAGTCTAGAAAACAACTTGGCATTTTGTTGCTTAAGTAAGAAGAAACTTGACATAACAACTACCAACTCTCATCTCAGCAAACACAAGCTTAAGCAAAGTTATTGTACACATTCTAAACATCAAGCATAAGCTGAAACACAAGCCAACCAAGTTCCAAACATCATCAAACACAGAATCACCATTAAACTGCATAAAAACAGGGTATTCTGCACTTGGACTTGGCTAGCTCATTTCCAGCGTGCACCTTAGCCAAAAACACTTCAAACACATCCCACACCATCCCTTGAAACTGTTCCAAACCCTAAACACGACCTGTAACACCCCTAACCCACATCACCATTTTCATATTTTCTGTTTTGCAGTTGGAGTGCCATAACATGATTCACTTGGTTTCAAAGCACACCAAGCATTGGAATAGCATCCTTGGACATCAAGCAAGCTATACAAATCATTACCTTTCCTTGTAAGCATCTCCATTGTTGCACACAATTCCAACTGAACAGTTTGTGCTAAAAATCAGGGAATCTGGAGATAGGAAAACGCGCGTTGGTGGTTGTTCAAACAGGTTCAGAGGTTGAAGACAAAGTCTTCTTGGGCTGGGCCTGAGTTGACTTCTTATTTGCACCCTATTTTCACTTTTGAACCCCCTTGGCCCATTGTGCTTATTTGAAACATTTTTTGACTTTTGCTTGTTATTTCTGACTTATTTATTTTTTCTCATAATATTAAAAATATAAAAAATATTTTTCAAACCATTTTTGTATTTATTAGGCATTTATTGATTTAAATTAACATTTCTACATATAAATAACATATAAATACTCTTCTATTTAAAATACCAAAATAATATAAATACTTTTTATTTTCTGAATTTTGTTTTATTTTATCTTTGAAAAAACTTTTATAAAAAAAATACATTTTTGTAAATATTAAATATTATTATTTTTATACATATATTTAGTATTTAGTGAATATTATAAATATTTAGGTATTTATTAATACATTTAGGTTAAAAACACAATAAAATAATACATTTTATTTTTTACTAATATTTAACTTAAAAATTACTTTTTTTCATATATTTTCTTTTCATTTATTTTTTGTACATAATTAATAAATATTACATATATTATATAATAAATACTTTTTATTTATAAAATTAGGGTTTTACCCTAGATCCATAAAAATACCAAAAATACATTAATTTTTATTTTTATTTATTTGATATATGATAAATATTTTTGCACATACATATGAAAACTTTTTTTTGCATTTTTACATATTTATTTTATTTGAATATTGTGTAATTAAATACCTTGCAAAATTCCAATTTGATGTAATAGCTTAGGATTTAATTCTTGTCAAAATACACCCATTTGAACATTTGTACCCCCCATCCCATATATTATGTTGTAATAACTTAGGACCTTTTATTTTTCGCATTTTAAAAGCTTTCTAAATATGCCATGTTAGAATTAGGGTTTGTATGCAAATCAATTAACCAAAAATAGTTTGACTTAACTTCAAGATAAACAAGCATGAAAATGGACAACACTAATCACACTTGCACCCCTAGGGTATTCCACTTGTTGCCTTCAATAATGGGCCATATTGCATGTTAGGTCTCTTTGGGCAAAACAAACACAATTCAAATGATCATAGTCCCTCGATGACGCTTTCGAAAGTTGCCTAAAAATGATCAAGTCCCTTAAAGAAAATTGCCCAAAGATACTTGGCACCATTGCAATTATGGTCTAAACGATGACCCACGCCCGTCCCTTTCACATCCTAACACAAGATTGTCCACCAAATACAATGGTGGAACAAAATTGTTAAAAGGGTTAAAACATAGCAAAGATCTTTGAGAAATATAGGGTAGATAGCTCTTGGTTACTTGCCCCCTTGCAAAACAAAAACACTTGCCTATTTTTCAAACCACACATCACTACACTTTCAAAACAACTTTCAAAAACATTGAAAACCTTTTCAAAAGACATACACCTTTGTATACATCCCAACATGGATCATTACAAAGGTTGCCACCACATTGGCCTCTTTTCAAAACATTTTTAAAATCCACACACAAAGCACCATTTCAAACAATTGAAAATTAAGGCAAGTTGATCTAAGCAAGTAACTAAGAGCCCATGGATAACCATGGATAGAAAGGGTGCTAATACCTTCCCTTTCTATAATCTACTCCCCGAACCCAAGAAAACAACTCAAAGGTTTTTGCTGTGCTTTTTAACCTTTCCTTAGGATAAAATAAAAAGTCGGTGGCGACTCTTGCTCAACCGAAACATTTGCGAAAACAAACGCAAAACCTCAAGTCAGTTCTTCCATCGTACCACATTAGGGATAACAAATCAAAATCAAAATAGAGAGGTCATTACAAATCCTCAACAACATGAAAAATGTTGCAAAAGAAAAAGAAGATGATGACTGTCTCCCAATTCAATTGGTGAACCATCACCCAAAATGTCGTTCCAAACTCGAATAGAGTACGACGCACAATTAACTGAGCTTAGGTTTGAAGAACATCACGAAGAGCGGGTGGGTACAAATACACTTTGAGCCTTTATCCTTTGTTTCTTAAACCGTGAACCAAGCCACGTTACAACCCTTAAAAAGTCCTAATTGAAGCATGGGTTAATTCGAAAGCATATTGTTCAAAAGGTATCCTGACTCCTGTAAGGCTTTGCTCTAAATCATATGTTGATCTGTCTTATAAAAAGTTTTCTGCTAAAAGACACATTTTTCAAAACTTCGAGACAAACATAAACTTTACATTGCTTAATATCACTGTTTGCATTTGGCTATTTGTTTGACAGCGAAGAAATTCATACAGCAAATGTTCGGAGGAACGAAAACTCCCTCAGTGAACAAAATCACTTCAAAAGGATGACACTTCCAACGACAAATCTCCTATCAACAGGGGGCATGGCATGTCACCATCCAATTAACCTGGGGCAGTCTAGTCAAGGTTTCAACAGATCTTTCAAAGTTCAGTTAACCTGGGGCAGTCCAGTCAAGATTTCAAGAAATCTCTCAATTTGCAGAGTAATCTGATTCAAGACTCCTTCATCATCACTTGGGGCATTCGAATGTCAAAAGTGTCCGGAGTATTCCTTCATCACCTGCTGGAAATTACAACCACCAACAGAGTAACTATCACCTTTCCAGATCAACACCTGTAACAAGCCAGGAAAATATCTGTGGACGACTGATTGTGGATTAACACCTGTAACAAGCCAGGAAATTATCTACATCACCACTTGGGGCATTCGAATGTCAAAAGTGTTCAACAATTCCTTCATCACCTGTTGGAAGTTACGGTCATCAAAGATCAAATTCTCACAAAATTCAAGTTATGAAGCCCAGATTTGACCGGATAGTACCTTGATCTCTACAGCATATTGTGAAGACCGGACTACGACCGGATAACAGTGTCAGATTACCGCAAAGCCTGGATTACGACCAAATAGTGGGATCCCATGAATTCAAGTTATGAAGCCCGGATTTGACCGGATAGTACCTTGATCTCTACAGCACATTGTGAAGACCGGACTACGACCGGATAACAGTGTCAGATTACCGCAAAGCCTGGATTACGACCAGATAGTGGGATCTCCTGAATTCAAGTTATGAAGCCCGGATTTGACCGGATAGTACCTTGATCTCTACAGCACATTGTGAAGACCGGACTACGACCGAATAACAGTGTCAGATTACCGCGAAGCCTGGATTACGACCAGATGGTGGGATCTCCTGAATTCAAGATATGAAGCCCGGATTTGACCGGATAGTACCTTGATCTCTACAACACATTGTGAAGACCAGATTACGACCGGATAACAGTGTCAGACAATCGCCAAGCCTAGATTACGACCGGACAGCAGTTAAGAGTACTACGAAGCCTGGAATCGACCAGATAGTGGTATATCTTTAACACAAGCCGTGAAGCCCGGATTTGACCGGATAACAACTTAGCAAGCTATTGTGAAGCCTGGACCACGACCAGATAGCAATACAAATTTCTGTGAAGCCTGGATTACGACCAGATAGCAGTTAACCCTCAAGAGTGAAGACCCTCATCCTTAAAACCTCAGAAGATTGGTATACTCCCAGTTTCTGATTGTTAACAGAACGAAGATTTCCATCACCTCATCATGAAGCAACCCTACACAGTTTCAATATCCCCAGCGGAGCTAAAACTTCCAACTATCAATCCCCAAGCAGAGTGAAGACTCTCATTTTCAGTTCCTCACAGAATATTCGAATATTCTCCAGTGAAGATCCCCTCAAGACAGGAATTCCCCAGTAGATTGGCATACAACCCAAGCTCCGGATTCCCCGACAGTGGTCCCAGGACTTCTTATGATCAAAGATTCTTGTCCTCCCCAGCAGCAGTCAAGGAATTATTTTCCCCGACAGTAGTCAATATTCTTCTGTCTCCAGCCATCCAGGATTCATCTATCCTCAGCAAGACAGCTCATCATCTTACCTGCGCATTCATCACATTCATATCATCAACATTGATGTAACATACATTGCATCATGCATCATGACATTGCATACAACTAACTCTTTACCTTTTCAGGAAAAGATCAGTCAACAGACAAAAATCATCATCTTCCGAGATTCATCCAGAAATAGTTCAGATGTGACCCAAACACGGCAACATTCTGATACTTATTCCAGATTTATCCAGAGGCAGTTTTACACTGACTCATCATCAGGAAACCCTACGCCGGTTCCTTCTTCACTTCAAGACTTCTGAAAACAGTTTATGGACGCTTCCCAACAACGGATGTTAATCTATCACTTGTTCAGATGCAACTTCTGAAAACAGTTTACGGACGCTTCCCAACAACGGATGTTAATCTATCACTTGTTCAGATGCAACTTTTGAAAACAGTTTACGGACGCTTCCCAACAACGGATGCTACTCTATTGCTTATTCAACTCCAACTCCTGAAAACAGTTTACGGATTCTCCAAACATGGATGTCAATCTATCGCTGGTTCAGACCCCCAGTTCAGAGGCGTTCCAAAACATGGATACCTTTCTGATACTCGTCCACTCACCAAAGTCATGCAGTTCAACATTTCCAGATGGCATCTATAAGCCCATCCTCCTCAACAAACACTTCCAAATGGCATCTTTTAAGCCCATTTCCAGATGGCATCTATAAGTCCATCCTCCTCAACAAACACTTCCAAATGGCATCTTTTAAGCCCATTTCCAGATGGCATCTATAAGCCCATCCTCCTCAACAAACACTTCCAAATGGCCTCTTTAAGCCCATTCTCCTATCAGCAGTCACCAGATGGCATCTTTAAGCCCATCACCAAATGGCATCTTTAAGCCCATTCCCTCCACCATCACATCACCAAGTGCAAATTTTAGGGCACTCTAGTGTCCAATCTCCTTTTACCCTCGAGTCGCAAAAGGCAAACTTGCCAATCTAACTCTTCAGGTTCAAGAAGATTGAACAGGGGCAACTGTTGTACCCCAAAATTTGCCCTCACATTTTTCCACAAGAAATCACAGCCTCGGGCGTTTCCTGATTTTTCAGATTGGCGTAAGAATCAGTCAAACAGATTTTTCTTATCAGTCAGACAAAGTTAGGGTTTTCATGGCTCTGGAACAGTTCACACAGTTTGCTTAGGGTTTGGTTGATTTTGGCTCAGGTTTTGATCAGGCAGACATTTCTTTGGCATTTAATCAAGAATTAGGGTTTTTGTGCGTGCATTCTCAGAAAGGATTATCTTTACAGTTTCTTTTCAGTTTACTCTGAAATTTGATTTGAGGCATTTGAATTGAGACCTTGCAATGCTTGGTATGATCAGTAAAGGCTAAGGCATTTGATTTGAGATGAGGTACTTAAATTAAGAATCTGCAGTGTTTGATTAAATCAGTGAAAAGAGAGCATCTGGATGTTGGTTTGATTAACTATGCATTGTTTAATTGGAGCGCCAGGTTTATTACTGATTCATGCTGAATGGCGAGACCACAGTGTTCGTTAATTATTTTTTTCTAAGTCAGAATAATTGGATACTTCCAGTTATTTTAATTTAAGGAATTCAAATAATTAAATGGACCGTAAATTGAAAGAGGAATTAACTGATAAAAAGGATTTTTATTTATTCATTTTTAATTGTTTTGTTACAAATTATTATTCGAACAATTGTAAATTTACTTACATTTTTGTTTACAATAATAATTTTACAAATAAATTAAAATGAAAATAAAACTATCCTAAATATTCCTAAGTCTTCAAATCTTCAGCTTCTACTGCTGCCCCTCTCCATTGAGTTTTATCTGCAAAACAAAGAAAAAAAAGCAAAAGTCAAAGCAGATAAAATTAAAAAGACAGACAGTAATTTAAAGATTCATCATTAAAGGCAACTGGCCGGAATCAGTTTGCCCTCTCTGCAAATTACGAGATTTCTCCCGGTTCACAGAGAGGGATGAAAATGCTTGCAAAAGAAAAAGATATGAATGCACAAAGTTATGATTTTGCACAAGTTCAAATTGTCAACCAACTACATAGTTTCCAAACAAACAGCATGCCAAACAAAGTCCAAGTCCAAACTGAACTAAATGTCAAAAAACTGTCCAAGGATATGGAAAGATATCAAAATATCAAGCAAGTACAAAAGGCCACCAAAAGCTGTCAAAAGAGATATGCAAATATCAAGAAGTAAAAAGTATGCAGAGGAAAATATACAAGTGCAAGCAACATCAAATTACATCATTTTCCAGCAGTTGCCTTTTCAGAACAAAGTACAAACATAAACATTATTTAATGCTTTAACTTGTACTGGAGAGAGAGAGAAGAAAGAAAAGAAGAAGGGCTTACAGGCTTAGGCTTGAAAAGAGATATAAAAGACAAAATTGTTAACACAGTAGAGAGAGGCAGAGACATTACAAAAAAAAACATAATACCACAAACTGAAAAGAAAAAAAGATATAACATCAAACTGAGATAGCAAAGAGGGTCCCAAGCCTCAAAACCTCAAAAAGTCTCTCAACCTGTTCAAACATCCTACATAAACATAACATAAGCCTGAAGCCCAAGCTCAACAAGAGATAACCTGTCAAACCTAAAGCATCAGGCTTCAAGCCAAAGATTAAAGTGTCAAACCAGGAAACCTGCATTCAAAATAAAAAGGCCATGTCAAACTGTGTCAAACCTTGAACCAAAGCTCAACCTGCCCAAGCCTCCACCCTACTGAAACCAAACAAAACAACCAAGCTCATTACAAATTAGAACTGCATCCCAAAAACCATTAAAAGCCTTCATTTGTCCAAAACCTGCATCAAAAAGCTCCTAGCCTCAAGCTCAACTGTAAAAACAATTCAAAAAGGTCTAAACCTGCCTGAACTGTCAAGACCTTAAACCAGACATGCACTAAAGCCCTTTCAAAGCACACAACTCATATAACACAAAAGCCTTTGTCCCAACCTGTCAAGCCTTGTCAAGCATCCAGCCATAACCAACATCAACGAATATCTCAGCATACTCAGTATAACCAAACATATCAAGCAAGCGTACAAGGCAAAAAGGCCCTCAGAGGAAGCCTCATCATAGGGTACGCATCAAGGCATCAAGACATCAAGGCAACAGATCAAGCACAACATATCAAACACCTCAGAAGCATACAAAATGTTCAGAGGCAACTGAAGAAAGTGAAAGAGAAGAGAATAAAGAAGCATCAGTATTGGCATATCAGCAATAAACAAGTGCACCCAGGCAACATAAACCCTCAGTTTGGAATCATCATAGGATAGCAAGTATTTCATAACAAGCATATTCAGAGGCAACATATCAATCATCTCAGGACATATAAAAAGCAAGGCAACTGGAGAAGAGGAGAGGCAACTATCAAACTGAGGTTTTCAAGTTCATCATAAAACCCTAAAAAAAGGCGAAAATAAAGATACCAGGATTCCAAGCTAGCTTCCATCATCACCGAGCCTCCGCCTTGGCCGCCTCAGCGCCTCCCAATCCGCCTCCTCCTCCGTCAAGGTAGTATCTTTTCTTCCCTTCCCTTTCATACCTCAAAACGACAATAACACTTAAGGTCAGAACACAATGGAAAGAAGAACATGCAAGATATAAAAGTGAAAACCCTAAAAAACGCTAAGACGAGAATTACCACCTTGAACGAACCATTGCCTGCGTAATCATGGAAGAGGAAAGAGCGGACGATGGCGATGGCCGGCCATAGACGGAGAGGCGTTCAGAGGCAAAGGCGTGAGAAGGACGAAGACGAGGACGAAAGTAAACGGCGCCGTTGTTATGTCAAACCCTAATCCGTGCCCCAAATGAAACAACTAATTAAACCCTTACAATGTTTTGTGAAACCTTGGGCCTTGCCCCACAAAAAACAACACTAAAGCCCATTGCCACTCAGTCGTGCACCCCCCCCCCCTGACTTAGCCTGTTGCTTTTGATTGGGTTGTAAAACCCCTTTAGCCCATTTGTTTTAAAGCTTATACCTTTTTTTACTTATCATATTTTTTTTATTAATTTTATTTTTACATCAAATTTTTATTAATAATACTTTTTTTTATATATAACATAATTATAATTTTGTATATAATACATTAACTAAAATATAAGTAATATTTTTCTTTAAACTTAAAACATTTTCTTTTTTAGTTAAACTTTTGTACATAATTAATTAAAATACATTAATTTGTAAATACATAAGAAATACTTTTCTTTAATGTAAGGCATTAATATTTAGAATTTGAACATTTTCTTTTCTTAAAATATTTTTTTTGTACATATTAACCAAAATATAAAACATGATAACAATACATAAGTGAAATACAAGAATACAAAATTAAATCAGATACTTAATTTTCTCATTAAGTTAACATTTCGCAAACTTGTAAATAAACCTCATACATTTACAATACATATTTGATTATCTTAACACACTTACACAAATACATTTACAATATACAAATACATCAATACATTTACCTTTCTTTACACATATACATTTGCTATTCTTATGCATTGCTATACGTTATATTTTACATTTGCGCAACTCGATTTGGTTGTAATTATTTGGATACTATTCTCCTACAAGTCTCATCCCTCATTTGTATACTTGTACCCCCACTCCCGGATACTATTTGTAATAGTTTAGGACTTTAAATTCCCGCAATTTATCGCTTTTGAATTATACCATGGTTAGACCTAGGGTTCTATGTAAATAAAATCAAACGCTAGATAACCTAATACAAGACAAATACATGAAATCAATACACAATCACACTTGCACCCCTAGGGTAATCCCACATGTTGCCTTCCAAAATGGGCCATGCTTGCACGTCGAGTTTCTTTGGCAAAACAATTCAAATGATCATAAGTCCCTCGATGACGCTTTCGAAAGTTGCCTATCAAAATGATCAAGTCCCTTCAAGCAAATTGCCAAAGACACTTGGCACCATTGCATTCATGGTCCGTACGATGACCCGCGCCTGTCCCGTTAAAACATCCTAAACGCAAGATTGTCCACCAAATACAATGGTGGAACAAAATTGTTAAAAAGGGTTAAAACATGAGAAAAACCTTTGAGTAAACTTAGGGGTAGACAAAACTCTTAGTTACTTGATCAACTTGCAAAAACACTTGCCTACTTTTCAAACCACACTCCACAAACACTTTCAAAATAAAACTTCCAAAAACATTTGAAACATCTTTTCGAAAAGATACACACCTTCGTATATACTCAAACACGAGTCATTACAACGGTTGCCGAAACAAAGGCGTCTATTTCAAAACATTTTCAAGACACAAATACACACACCATTTCAAGCAATCAAAAATCAAGGCAAGTGATCCAAAACCAAGTAACTAAGAGCCCATGGATAACCATGGATGAAAAGGGTGATAATACCTTCCCTTTTCATAATCTACCCCCCGAACCCATGAAACATCTCAAAAGGTTTTTCCTGTGCTTTTTTAACCTTTCCTTTAGGATAAAATAAAAAGTCGGTGGCGACTCTTGCTAAACCGAAAAAGTGCGAATACAAACGCAAAACTCAAGTCAGTTCTCCCACCGTATCACACTCCCCATGATGGACACTCCTGGCATGATCACACTGGATCTCACGTTGCCTTGGGCCAACAGGATTGGGCTTGGGCAGAATTTCAACAACACAACCCTCAATTTGGGTTCATACCCCCTCAGGCCCATTTCTTTTCTCTTCGAATTTACTATTTATTTTATTTAATAAGTCTAATTGATTTTTATTTCAAATCATTTTTTTAATCAGAAAATAATCGCAAAAAATAGGATTTAGTTTTTTTTTAATAAATTAACTTTTGCAAATTAATTTTTTTAATCAATTCTAATATTTTTAATTAATTAAAATCAAGTAGAATTAGGTCAAAATCAAATCTCTTTTTTCATAAAATCCCAAAAATATTTTTCAATGATCAAATTAGATTAGGGTTTTGAACCTTTTTCCAGTTAATTCTCGCACGTTATTATTTTATCGTATGATTAATTTGTACTATTGATGTAACTGCGCCCGGTTTGTAATAGCTAATTAAGTTTTTTTAGTTCCGCACTTTATTTTTTCAATCATTCTTTATGTATCTACACGAAAGCCTTGTAATAATGTAGAACCTCTATTTCTTGCTTTTATGTTTTATATGCCTGTATATAAATTTCTAATAACCTAGACGTGTATGATTAATCAATCAATCTTAGATCACAAATATCAAAGATAAAAATACCTGAAAAAGCACACTATTGCACACTTGCACCCTTAGGGTATACCTCACTTGGTTGCCTCGGAAACAATGGTCATGTCCATCGAACGTAGGGATACTCTTAGCAAAGACTCTCAGTTTAAAGTCATCATAAAGATCATAGTCCCTAAATGTCCCTCAAGTTGCCTACGAGAAATGATCTTATGATGATAAGTCCCTTCGAAATGCTAAGGTATCCTTACATGTTGCCTTCAATGACCATTACGTCCCTTTCGATAGTCCCTCAACATCCAACGACTAGGGTTACCTACTCACTAATAATAGGATAACACGGTCTAAAGGATAGGAGAAAAAGAACAATCTTTTTTCGAATAGGTAGATAACTATTAGATACTTGCTCAAAATTTTCACACTTTCAAACAAAGTTTTCAAAACGCTTTATCACACTCTTTAGGACTGATACAAGAGTTACTATAAAGTGAATTGCTGCACTAAGGCATTTTAAAAGCTTTTCAAACCACACAAACACGAAAGCAATTTTTAAAAGTGAGCAGGTACCTAAGAGCCCGTAGAAAACTATGCATGGAAAGGGTGCTAACACCTTCCCTTTCCATACCTCCCTTACTCAGAAATCTTGAAAAAGGTCTTTTTCTGTTCTTTTCACCCTTTCATTTGTTGGATAAAATAAAAGTCGATGGCGAATCTTTCTTACCGCGACATTTGCGAACAAAAAACGCAAACCAGTATTAACAGTCAGTTCTGCCACCGTATCACAAGTTACATAGCCAAAACTTGAAAGCAATAAAAACAGAAATGTAGCTATTACTCCTAACTAAAGGAGATAGAGATAATGTCTTCCGCCTTCCAGTTGTTGAGACCATTGTCAATGGTAGGAAAAATCCAGCTATCAAGGTCATAATCAACCCCAACATCCTCTATAGCATTGACTCTGTTGCTGCTGACATAGAACGAAGTTATTCCAACACGAGCATGATGAACAACCCTTTGACCCTCTACAGTAAAGCCCAGACCAAATTTTTCAGATTTATATGGAATTTCAGGGAGCTGACCCTAAATAATACAACCACTTTCTTCTACGGCAGCTTTAGCATCCTTCAAGGAAGCCATCTTGGGCGGAACCCCGGTAACCTTGGGAATTGCAGAAACATCTTCAGTAGCAGCAGGGGTAATCACTTCAAACGTCTGACACGGGGTTTCAATGAATTCTCCGTCCATATCTACATAGCGAAATGAGTTCAGGTGGCTAACCACATACTCTTTTTCACCGCGGACAGTAACAATCTTTCTGTTCACAGGGTACTTTAACTTCTGGTGTAGGGTTGAGGTAACAGCGCCTTCCCCATGAATCCAGGGGCGTCCTAGTAGGCGAGAATAAGTTGGACGAATATCCATTACATAGAAGGTGGATTCAAATATATGTGAACCTACCTTGATCGGAAGATCTACTTCTCCATGTACCATCCTCTTTGACCCGTCAAAGGCTCAAATTATAATATCACTGGGTTTCAGTACAACCCCTTCACAATCCAGTCTGTCAAGAGCGTCCTTTGGTAGGACATTCAGCAAAGAACCAGTATCAATTAATACATGAGCCAAAGTAGTGCCCCTGCATTTAATGGAGACATGCAGGGCCTTGTTGTGGTTTCTTTCCTCTGGAGTCAAGTCAGCATCAGAAAACCCTAGTCCGTTGTCAGTCGTTAAGCTAGCAACATAAATTTTGAATTGATCGGCAGAAATCTCTTGTGGCACGTGAGCAGTCTTCAAGAATTTCACTGAAGCTTGTGCATGGGCTTTATAACACAGCAATAGAGATAACATGGAGATTTTGGATGGGGTTTGCCCCAGTTGTTTAACAACTGTGTAGTCGCTCTTATGGATAATCTTCAAAACCTCTTCCAAATCTTGTCTCGAGGTGTCTTCAACTGTAACTTCCTTAGGTGACTCCGTCTGGGCAGACTTCGTTATTGGCTCTTTACCCTAAGCCTCAGCATTTGAATCGGTAGCAGTAACTCTAACAGGTGTAGCAATGGTCTTCGGAGAGATTTTTGGAGACAAAACCCTTCCGCTTCTAGTAACCTTACTGGTCCCGGCAATATTGTCAATGTCGGGATCAATAACTTCATCTTTAATAGTTAACTCTTGCTTGACGCTATAGTAGTAGACGTCAGATCCATAGTTCCAAGGAATAGCCTTATCTGAGGAATATGGAATAGGTCCAAGTGTAGTGATGATTAGAGGAGCAGCTTTCAGATTGACAGTAATTCTTATAGGACCTTTGGAGGTAATCCTGACAAGGGTGCCAGATATGACAGATAAGTCTTGACACAGATTCGCAACAGACAGAATCTTCTCAACCAGAATTAAGTGATTGTCCATCAGGCATTGAATGCCTTCCTTCAGTAACTTACAGCCATTAGGTTGGGCTGCACAACAGTAACATTTTTCAACACAGCCCGAAAATAAACCGACATGCAATAGATTCTTCTTGATTATTGGTAGGGAGTAACCAATTCACTTACAATAGCAACATAAAGAACATCGTCAATTGAACTTATGCCCTTGTCATGCTTCAGCATTGGCGCAGTAATTACATTTGGGGTCTCCAGAGGATCAAACTCAATTTCCTTGTTGTTAATCATGTCCTGAATTTTGTTTTTCAGAGCCCAGCAGTGGTTGGTATCGTGCCCAGGACTGTTGGAATGGTAGGCACACTTCGCATTTGGATTGTAACGAGGAGAAGATGTGTTAGGATATCGAGGAGGATCCCGCACTGTAATAAGTTTCGCTTTTAACAAATGTTGCAATGCCTAAGATAGTGGCATGCTAATCTTTGTAAATTGTCTTCTCGAAGAGTATGACCTACACTGATTGCCCCGTTGTTGTTGAACATGTATAGGATTAGAAATTAATACCGCTCCCACAGACTGATTGCAGTCATTTTTACTATGACCCTCCTGGTCGTACACAACATTGATCTCCTTCTTACTATTGAACGTCTTATTCATAGCACTTGAAGATGCAACCACTGGAATCTTTCTGCTCTTGATACCACTTTCAACTTGTTCCCCAATTAAAATTAGCTCAGTAAAACCAGATGAAGAACTCCTAATTAGAAGATTAAAGAATGGACCTGTCAAAGTGCCCATGAACATATCTACTAGCTCCCTATCAGACAAGGGAGGTTGCACGCTTCCAGCTAAGTCTCTCCATTTATGGGCATATTCTTTGAACCCTTCATTCGAGCCCATAGTCATGTTTTGTAATTGCACAAGAATCGGTGCAAGATCAGCATTATATTGATACTGCTTGTAAAAAGCAGCAGCCAAGCCTTACCAAGTACAGACGTTGGTTTCTTCTAGCTGATAGAACCACTCGAGTTGTGTACTAGACAAGCTTTCCTGAAAGAAGTGGACCCATAACTTCCTGTCAGCAGTATGGGTTTGGATCTTCCGAATATAAGATCTAAGATGAAGCTTGGGATAAGAGACACCATCATATTTGGCAAAAGTAGGGACCTTGAACTTATGAGGGATAACAACCCCCGAGATAAGGCCCAACTCTTCAAAATCTAGTCCAGGCACTTTCTGGATTTCCATGGCCTTGAGACGATCTTCCAACTGCTTGTACCTGTCATCTGCAGGAGGATACTATTCATCAGAATAGTCTTCGTCCTCGGGAATATTCCCAGAACCTTGGTTGTTTCCACCTTCAACCGTGACACTTCTACCATCCTCTTCTTGATTATTGTCTTCATCAGAGGAGCTATCAGCAGTTTGAATCGGCTTGGGAAGGTTTTTGAAACTTCTCCTCATGTTGAGAATAGAAACTGGCTTCCGAGTCTTCTTCTTTTTGGCGATGAGCACCATCATGTATTTTTTCCCCTGAGCTAAGTTGAAGAGCGTTTCCTGGAATTGGGCATGCTGAGCTTGGAGTTCCTTGATAGTTTGTTCTAGAGCCATCTTTTGCTGAAATAAACAGCAAGAAGATGAGAAAACTTGTATGGGAAAACCTGTTATGTGATGATGCATGATATGTAAATGTAATGTTTTCAAGGATCTCGCGGGGTAAACACAAGAAAATGTTAGAAGTTGAATCTGACTACAGCTTTGATTGAAGAACTTCGGGTCGTTTAATGTCCTTCTACGAGAATCAAGCTCACCATGTCGAGTGGGTCCTAGCCTTTGACTCAAGATAACGGGCTTCGGTCTTTGACGACATTTGGTTAGAGGAAAATAAATCCCCTTACCCCTTGATAGATGTCTGGTTCATCATAACCCTACATCACAGGTCCTCGAGATCCTTGAAATGGTCAGTGAAAATGATATGGAATGATGTTATAATGTTATGATGTTATGATGTCATGTTCGAACAGTTAATCAAATAAAAACAAAGTACACAAGGCCTTAGGCTTAGGCTTGCATGGAGTTTGTAGGTAAGTACTCTTTAGTTTAGTTGGCTTAACTTGTCCTAATAAAAGTAACTGGTTTCTAAGAGTCTCATATCACTGATCTTTCTCTCAGGCATTGTTTCAGCACAAGCATCTGATTTGCAACCGAAATATCCCGAGGGTCTGATATCAATGAGTGTAGCATCGAGTATCAACCAACTCCAGTCTGCACCAAAGTCGACCATCTCACTACCTTCTAATGGCTAAGTTGGGTCAATTAAGGTTCTAAGGTTAATTAGTGCTTATGACACCACGCAGCAGCCCAACATTCTCCTTGACTGACTCAAGGGACACCAGCACAAACCAATGTGTCACACTAGCATAGCCATTGCTTCAACCATATTGATCTACACCGTACAATTTCCACGATCTATTGCTACTTACCTAAAATTCCCCCAGATCCGAGTATAGGATCTTTACATAAATAAACCCGAGTAAAACCCCAAAATATAAATCATACAAATCAAGAAAGTAAAGAATTTTAAACGCAATCTAACTCTAAAGGTAACCCCACTTTTAGTTTTCCTCAGCAGAGTCGCCAGTTCTGTAATACGGTGGGAGAACTGACTTTTGGTTTTGCGTTTTATCGTAAATGTTATAGATAGCAAGAGTTGCCACCAACTTTTCTTTTATCCAATAAGGAAAGGGTGAAAAGAACATGAAAGACCTTCAAGAAGTTTGAGTTAAAGGGGTAGGTTATGAAAAGGGAAGGTGTTAGAACCCTTTTCATCCATAGTTATCTATGGGCTCTTAATCGCTAGCTGATTTTTTGAAAAAATGCCTTGTGTGTGTATGTTTGAAAATATTTTGAAAAAAATGCCTATGTGCGGCAACTGCGTAATGATTCTCGTACCAATTGAGAATGCGTACAAAGTGTTTATATTTGAAAATATTTCGGAAATTGTTTTTGTGTAAAAGATATTTTGTTTTTTTTTGTGAGCACGCGATTACAAGCTTTCTACCTACTCAAATGTCTTTTGTGTTATTTTCCTCCTCCTTTAGATAGTGTTGTCCTACCATTAGTTAGTAGGGAGCCCTATCGTTAGATGTGTGAGGGATAGGTGCGGGTCATCATTATGGTCATAGAAGGTAGCATACTGGGATACCTTAGCAATTCGAAGACACTGTCATCATATATTCGTAGGCAACATCGAGGGACAAGAACATTTCTCGTAGGCAAGTTGAAGGACATCGTGAGACTATGATCTTTATGATGATTTTAACCGAGGGTCTTTGCTAAGGGTATCCCTACGTTCGAGGGACATGACTATGTTTTCTAAAGGCAATAAGTGAGGCTACGCTAGAGGTGCATGTGTGAAGAGTGATTCATTTCACGCTATTTATCCTACAATTAGGGTTTTCTATGATTATTTTTATGTCTTTCCATACATGCCTAATTACTATACAATAATAAGGAAAACAGTAAATTATGGAAAGTAAAGGTACGGAAAGTAAACCTAAACTATTACAGGACTTCGGGGAAGGGGGTATAAACCATAAAATCAGGGGGAAATAGTAAACCCTAATTAAAACTATTACAAACCGTAGCAATTACATAATTGGGAAAAATGATGTGAAAATAATACACGAAGCGGTAAAAAGGAAAAGAAATGGAAAAAATTGTTTGGTGATTGTTTTAATAAAAAAGTTTGATGTTTAATTTCAAAACCCTAATTAATTTTGATTAGAAAAAAGAATTAATTGATTAAAAAACCTAAGTTGATTTTAACTAATTAAATCCTAAAAAAGCTAAGTTAAAAATAAAAAACAATTTAATTAATTAAATTAATTAAAAAATAAAATTTATTTATTTATTTTAATTAGAAAAACCCTAAGTCTAGATTAATGTTAATTAAAAAAGTTAATTAAAATTATGTTAAAAAAAGTAGTTAAAGCAAAATATAAAAAAAAAAGATTTGGGCCTAAAAGTAGCAAATTTGGGGGGTGCAAAGAGAAAAGTTCACTAGGCCCAAACAGCAAGCCCAACACATGTATTGATCCAGTATGGTTGTCCATTGAGGGTTCATCATAGGAGCGTGGATTTGGGGCGTCAGATACGAGCTTGTGGAAATCTGATGGTGATGAGGTGAGGGTGCACGATGGGCTTGTGAAGACTTGTTATGCTGAATCTACAATAAAACAAATATATGAAAAATAAAATACCAGGGGCAGGGATCGAACCCATGCCATGGTACCATAACGCTCTAACATGCACGCTTCTACCATTGAGACGGCTTTATATCCGTTAATATAAATGAAACAATAAATATATATTATAAAAATGAATATATCGATCGGAGGCGCTGCAGCCCTAGCTCCGGTCATCTTCTCCAGCGACATGTATTGTTCAAAACCTGCAAATTCAAAGCATTAACGATCCAAAATGCCCTACCCCCCTAAATTGAGGGTTGTGAATCCAATGACAAGGTTATTTTGTTCTAAAAACCCATGGTCGTTGAGTTATGAAGCAATCAAGCCGGATCGGTAAGAACATGATGCTCTACGATTCTGACTGCATGGGGTCACAGTGATGATCCAAATCTGTGCTAATGAAACTCAGGAACACGTTAGTAGTGTTAATACATGTTAAAGCAAAACGAAAATCCAGATATGAATATCATGCATATTATGAAACTGGAGATTCCATGTAATGCGATTTCACATGTTTTGGACCATCAAATTTGGTCCAAACTTACCCTATATCCTTGTTGGATGATAATGGAATTGAGGTTTTGTAGTAAAAAGGGATTGTAAATAGGGTTTGCAAACTTTAGGGTTCTTGAAAATATTTGGAAATTTTGACAAGTTGAGAATTAAGGTTTTTCGCGTGTAAGGGTCCTCCTTTGATGTCTGAATTGATATGAATATATAGAGAAAATTAGGGTAAAGATATGATGGGCTTGGACTCTGGTAATAAGATATGATTTTCTCTTATTCATTTTATATTATTAATGAATAAATAAAAAATAATTAGAATAAAACAAGGTAAAGGGGTGTAAGAACAAGGTATGAGGTGTATGAAGAGTATAACACACGTTTGGACTCTTAAACCATGACCCAATAGCTCAAAATTACAAAATTTCTCAATTTGAAATTCATACATTCTACCAAAACTTTCCAACTTGCAATGGCCATAACTCTCTCAATTTTTATCCTTTTAAGGTGGTCTTAGACTTTTTGGAAATATCAAGGTGTCCTCTAAAATATCTGTTTTGATCATTTTTTCATTTTGGAACTTTATCTTGATGTAAGTTACCTTGACAAAAAATGTATTTTTGTTGGCTTTTGAAATGACCAGTAATTTATTGACTCGTATCTCTCAAATGAAGTACTTTTTGGACTTGAGCATAGAGATACAAAGTTGTAGAGAATTAAATTTCTTTCAAAATAGGCTTTGGTTGAGGAAAAGTTGATGAAGCATGTCAAAGTTATGCCTGGTCAAAGTTCAGTTGACTTCTCCTAAGGAAACTCTAATTTGACAACTTTTGACTTTTGATGATTTGAGGGATTTCCTTGAGGAATCATGATCAAACCTTGATCAAATGATGAATATCACTTAAAAATGTTGATCAAAAATCTTGGAGTTTGACTGTATGTTGACCATAGTTGGCTTTTTACCCAATACAATTAATTTTCAATCATCTGAGCCATTGATTGAGCAAACTTGTGATGAAAGACTTGAAACTTGACATGAGAATCCTTGAATATATATGAAGAACCATGGAAACCACTTGAGCCCTTGGAAACCTAATCTTCCTTGATAAATACAAAATCCTAGTTGTGGACCCATTGCTTAGGAGGAGAATTTGCTTGATCAATTCTTGAGCCACCTTGAGCATTTGAGAACCCTAAGAGAATGTCTCGAATAAATGAGAGGGAAAATTTTAGGATACAATAGGGTCCATTCAGGAATGCACACTTCACATCCATCTGACATATGTGTCAACTGTTCATTTCTGCTAGACCAATAACCAAGCTTATTATTTCGATCCTAGCCATAGGTGCAAAAAATTCATCAAAGTCAATTCTTTTTTTCTAAAGAAATCCTTTCACCACAAGTCTTTCCTTGTGTCAAGTTACTTTCCCTTTGGGATTTAACTTCACCTTGTATACTCACTTGGCACAAATTGCCTTCTTGCCTTTAGGCAATTCGACAAGTGACCAAGTATTATTGTCTTCGATAGACTTCACTTCTTCATTCATTGCTTTCACCCATTCTGAATCCTTCAATGTTTCGGTTGCATTGGAATGTTTGACATCCGCATAAAAAGCATAATGTACCAGCTCACCTTCATTATCAACCACACCGTTTGATGTAATCACACAATCTTGCAACCATGTAGGCATGTGTCTTGTTCTATGAGGTCTTCTTGGTCCTGGTTGATCTATAAATGTTGGTTCCTCTTGTCGAACTTCTCTTTCGACTTCAAATTTTGGTTCTTCGAATAAGATTCTTACTGAATCTTTGTTTACATTTTTTGCCCAATCCCATTCCTTAAGCTCATCTATGATCATGTCCCTGCTGATCACAATCTGCTTGTTCACTGGGTCAAACAACTTGTAACCTCCTTTCAAATGATATCCAACTAGGATTATTTGACTTGACTTGTCATTAAGTTTTCTTCTCAACTGATCTGGCACATGTCTATGTGAAATAGATCCAAATACCTTCAGATGAATCAAGATAGGCTTCACACGATACCAACATTATTATGGTGTAATTCCTTCTAGCTTCTTCATCAGACATATGTTCAATATGTATGTTGCAATCGACACAACACTCCAAAATTATTTTAGGTAAATGCTTTCCTTTCAACATACTTATCATCATATTCATGATGGTTCAATTCTTTCTTTCTGAAGTTCCATTTTGTTGTGGAGTGTAGGGTGGAACCATCTCATGCACAATCCTTTTTTTCACTTAATTTTTCGAAGTCTTTTGGAACATACTCTTCACCACCATCAGTTCTTAAAACTTTGAGCTTTCGACCACTTTTTCTTTCAACCATACACTTAAACTTAGCAAATACCTCAATCACTTCACTTTTATTCTTGATCACGTAAGTCCATAGTTTTCGACTGAAATCATCTATGAATGTAACAAAGCATTTTTTACCTCCAATCGAATCCATATGAGTTAGTCCACATACATCAGAGTATATGACTTCGAGAATAGCCTTCGACCTGCTTCCTCCATCCTTGCTAAATCTAATCTTGTGTTTCTTCGCATGCACACATTCCTCACACACTTTGTTTGGAATGTTGATTTCTGGCAGTCCTGGAACCATATTTCTTCTTTTCAAATCTCTAATGTCTCTGAAGTTGAGATGACCTAGTTGATAGTTCCATATCCATTCATCTATGCTAGCTGCAGTCGAAAGTCACTTGTGCTCCATCACATTAAGTTTAATCTTGAAGGTTCTATTTTGAGACATGAGAGTCATTCAGATTAACCTTCCATTTGCGTCAACAATTCTCATCATCTTGTCTTTGATCGACACTTTGTAGTTCTTTTTGACCAACTGCCCTATACTGATAAAATTGCCCTACATGCCTGGTATGTACAACATATTAGAAATTACTGACCTTCTTCCATCTTTTCTCAGAATCATAACATCACCAATACCTTCAGCTGCTAGGGTATTGTCATTTGCAAATTTCACCGTGTTCTTCATCGAGGTTTTATGTTGACAAACCAATCTATCCTTCTAGACACGTGTGATAAGCATCCCGAATCCAAGTACCATTGATCCTTGAATTTTTTTTCATCCCTTGTTGCAACCATCAGTAACATCTCTTCTTCTTCATACTTTGCGAACTTCCCATCACTTTCTTGATTCTTTCGCTTTTCTGGACAAACACTATAATAGTGATTATACTTTTGATAATTGTAACATTGAATGTGACTCTTGTCAGGTTATAGACTACCACATCTTCCTCTATTTGCAACACCACCTCTTTGGTTTCCTTGGTATTATTTTCTCTGATTCGACACATTTTTTCGTGTTGGTTTCCTCTACCAGTCGAATTCTTGTAGCCACCTCTATCTTTATTGTCAAACCACTTTCCTTTGCCTTTCTTATATTTTGTTGATTGAGCTTGCAAAGCCACACCACTCTTCGACTTGCCTGCAACTCTTTCAACCATTCTTTGTTCATGAGATTCAAGCATCCCTTGAAGCTCTTCTTTCAACAAAGTTGACATGTCCTTCGACTATTCTATGATAACTACCACTTGATCAAACTTTGGAACCAAAGATCTCAAGATCTTTGAAACAACTGCTCTTAGTGTTTACGTCTCTCCACAAGTCTTGATTTGATTCAATAGTTTCGTAACCCTAGCGAAGAAATCAGATATGCTTTCGCTATCTTCCATCTTAAGCAATTCATATGTTCTTTTATGAGTTTGTAACCTCACCTCTTTCACTTTCTCAGTGCCTTCAAACGATTTCTTCAGAATTTCCCAGGCTTCTTTTGTGGATTCTACATCACTAACCTTTTTGAAATTGTTTGGGCTGACACATTGATAAATTATAAAGAGAGCTTTATAATTCTTCTTCTTCAATTCTTTGTATTCCGCCTCTTCCTTTTCTAAAGCTTCTTCATCAAGTGGTTCTAATCCATATTTTACAAGTTCCCAAAGACCTTGAAACCAGAATATAACATTAATTTGTTTGCACCAATTCTCATAGTTATCATCTTTAAGAATCAGAAGATTTGATGGAAAATTTTCACTTGCATAATTCATCGCCATTGATTTTCTTCTTCTTCCCTTGATCGCTCAACCGGAACTCTTGATACCAGATGTTGGAAATCCACCAATTCCAATGATGAATTTCTATCAATCTTGATGAACAAGATTGTTATCACCGTACAATAACAATGAATTATATGAAAGAAAGAAAGAAGACAATGATATTCTGGCGAGTTTCTCTCTGCCTACAAATTGTGGAAAACTTCTTATTCACTTGCAACTGCAAATTTTGTGAATACAACTGTTTTTCAAAAATATGGGTTACTTCCACTATTTATAGATTTAGGTTAGCTTGCTCTCTAAGCCAAAGCTCAAAACTAGAAAAGCCCAAAACATCTATTTTAGAACTATATCAAATCTATCTATTTTAGACCTAAATCAAATCTATCTATTTTAGACCTAAATCAAATTTGTGTGTAATAAACTATTTCACACTTCGACACACTTTGTGCCAAACAACAACCTGCTTCGATACAAGAAATTATACTTTCAACATGGAAAACATTCTAAGCGTTATCATCTGAGTTTTGCATGTATATGGACCCAGGCTACTGTGAGAGACCTGTTTTGGTTTTTTTTCCTCAAAATATGTAGCGAGTTATTAATCCCCAAAAAATAAAAATCCCTACAAAATAATGATGAACAATACATTTTTTTGATGAATAGTAAAAATAAGATAAAATATCTTTTTTGGTCCTGTATGTTAACGTCAAGGTTCAGTTTGGTCCCTTAACTTTAAAAAAGTTTATATTGGTCCCTTAACTCTTCAAAACACTTCACTTTAGTCTTTTTTGTCTAATTAACGACGGAAAAACTCGGAAATCGGTCGCTAAATCTGTCGCTAAGTAGACAAAAAGGACTTAAATGAAGCGTTTTGAAGAGTTAAGAGACTAAAATGAATTTTTTTTAGTTAAGAGACTAAAATAAACTTTGACGTTAACATAAGAAATAAAAAAAAAATATTTTATCTAAAAATAAATAACAAAAATTATTTTTTAGGAGTTCAAAACCGCCGCAAATCAGTTTAAAAAAAAAAAAATTCACGTTAGAGATGTATTAAAATCTCTCATGGTAGACGTAGTCATCTATATAATGTTTGATAACTTACCTAAGTAAATAACACATTAAAAAAATATTGTATAATCTTTGATTAACAGAAAAAAGAAAGAAAAGAAAAAGCTATCTAGTGCGCGAGAGGGTAAGAGTATTGAGAAGAAGAACTCGTGAATTGATCAAAGTTCTGAAAACTTTGTCACTAACACTTTCAACACCGCAAATACATTCTTCTAAATCACGCATTCTATTCAAAACCGATCTCACTTCTTCATCACCTTTCTTTTTCAAATTCCCAATATTCTCAACCTCATTCAATTGCTTCTCAATTTCTTCAATACCTTCACACTCCTTATAACTCCCACCTTTTCTCACCATTTTCACCCACGAAAATCTCCTCGAACCAAACGACATTGCTACCCCGTTGAAAAGCGCAACCGAAACAGAAACAGTTAATCTCATAACATCTTCAATCACACCTCCAAGTTCAACACTATCTGCAATTGACAACGATGTCGTAGAAGAAGAACAAACAGGAACATGCAGTTGTTGTTGTGTAACACCGAAGTTAACACATCGGATTCCAGAAACTAGCTTCTCAATTTCCTTACTCAATTTCTTTTTACTTTTAAAATATATAACTAGTTTCGATTCATCACGTTTCCTTATCGCGATTTGAACCGAGGAATGTTCTTGTTTAAGAGATAAAATCGATGTTTGAAACATTCCATAAGCGTCGACGAAGCGGAGAGAATATTCTAGAAGCTTCTCGACCCAAACAGTGTGGAAACGAAGAGACTCTTGCGTTTGCGGAAGTTGGAGAATGTCTTGAAAAGTTTCATGTGTTTGTTTGAGAAGCGTTAAACCGTTGGAGAGGCTTTTGGATGTTAATTTGGTAGTGGAATTAGTCCAGGATTTGAGACCGTTGATCTCATCCTTGATCTGGGAAATCAACGGGTGAGATCTGCAGGGAAGACTTATGGATCTTATGTGGTGTGATATTGATGGCTTTTGTGATGGACAGTTAGGATTTTTGTTTGGCAACGAAACTGAACGACGAAAAACACCTACCATTTTTCAAACGGTTTTCTTTGTAAGTGGTGGTGAAGAAGAATTGTTAAGAGGAAGAGATAGAGAAATTTTATGAAAAGGTTTTATTAATTTGTAGTATTTATATGCATAGATGCACACAAAGGAATGAGGACATAATAGAAAGTTAGAAACTTTTTGTGTGAACTATTAATAATGTGTTATTTTAAATATTAAAATTAATTGAAGTTTAGTATTAAACATGTGATTGAGATTTGAGATAATAGAAACCGCGTGTATCGGCGTGGTTTGTTCTGTAACATTTGAAGTGGAATCTTTAAGTATCCATAGCTTTCTGGTTTTTTTAAGTACTGTTTCTTCATTTTTTTTAACATTAATTTAAAGCGTGTGATTAGTCAAAATAATACTAGTAATAATTAATAACGCGTGTGAGTTGTAAAATACAGCTCGATTCATTTATATAATTTCTAAGAAGATATTAATGTAAAAATCAAGAATAAGATGATTTACTCTAAGAGGATTTTGTAGAAACCAAGACTCGTCCAAAATATTTTGACAGGCTGTGGTCTTTTTATTATCAGAGCAGGAATTATTGAAAAAACATTTTCGATGTGCTATTAGCGAACATAATGCCAGCAATCATGTTCATATATGCTTTGAGCATTCATAAGACTGCGAGTATTAACGACTCGGTTGTTGTTAAGCAAAGACAAAACTATCTAAGGGACAAATAGTGTTAAGAATAGCTGGTTGAGCTCTTGTATGTTTTCAAACTAGACACTTATTGGAACAGTTGGTTTCTTATCCTTCATAAATCCAGGTTGTACAAAACTATTAAGTATTCCGGATATTATTATCAATAATGTTTTGGAATGAAACTAGAAATAGACGAAGATTGATTTAAACATAATTTTAATGTAGTGGAGCGACAGTCTAACGCTAAAATGAATAATGAATTAAAATATAATTTAAGTGTGCGAATGAAAGAATACTTAAATGTGCTTTGAATTGAGTCTGCTCGTGACCCAATCATCAGTGAGGCACAATCCAAGCTTATCAACGTATCATGCTGAGCATTAGATCTTCCGAGCACACCCCGATCATGGATAATTGGTCGAATGCGACTACGTTCCGCCGGTGCCCGCGAGGAACGTCCCCGACGAGGAACGTCCCTGACGAGGAACATCCTAATCCAAGCTCTGCCCGAGTACCCTCCTCGTAGGACAGACCTTCAACCTCTCCGGATTTCGCAGAGTCCACAGGGTCCCGGGAAGATCACTTCTTTACTCTCCCTATTCTGCGGAGAGCATCATCCAGGTAGGGGACCACGTGCAGGTCCCCACTATTCACGTAGAACCTGGCAGTCCCTTTGTTGGGCCTGTTTGATCAATCTAATAAAGGGACCTTGGTCTAGCGTTGGGGACTATAAATACCCTCTATTTCGAGAGGGTCAGATATTCATTCTTTCACATCTATACTCACTTGCTTGCTCATTCCATCTCTCATTTTGCCATCAGAGTGTTTTGCAGGTACCCCATCTCCTTCAAATCCAGCCTGAAGCCAACTGTGACGGTTCAACTCTGATCAGATACGATCAGTGGCGCCGTCTATGGGAAACTAAGCTTCCCTGTCTTCTTCACTTAGAAAGACCAAAGCTAAAACCATCCTCGACTGACATGGCTGACCAGACTCGGGACAACCAGAACGTCCGCGTCATCGAAGCTAACAACAACATCGCCGACAATAATGTCGGCCCCGACATCACCGATCATAACACGGTCCCCGACGGCAACATCCTCGGGCCTTCTAACTACCAGGACGGAGCCACGACTTCATCTTCATCAGTCCCTCCTCGGCTTGAAGAAGATCCAATCGTCCAATTCCACGAAGTCCCTGTCCCCGTCGGGGCAGACGCCACGACCAGGGCACTGTTCGAGGCGATTAACCAGACCAACTGTCTCATCTTTTCCCAGGGGGAAAGATTGAGAGCAATCGAAGACGACCGAAGGCCCCCTAGAAGACACAGGAGGCCTCAATCTCCTCCCCCTCGACAAACGGAGGAACGTCCCCGATCTCCCCACTGGAGACAGAATCGGGAGATCTCTCGAAGCTCATCGCCTCGACCAATCAGGCGGCGACCCCGCTTGGAGAGGGAACCACTCATTGAAGCAGGAAGGCGCGACCACGGCCCTTCGCGGAAAGAACGAAGACCTCCTGGGGACAGACACGGAAGAAACTATCAACGTTCACATCGCTCGAGGAACGCTCCTCACGACCAGGGCCACCGCGAACGACAATACATCGGATCCCCGTCCCACTCCCCGGAACAGAGTGACGAGGACGACCCCCGCGGTCCCTTGTCACAAGCTATCATGGAGGCGCCCATTCCCCTGAGCATGGAGAAGCCTCCCCACTTAAAAGAATATGACGGTGTCACCGACCCGGTCGACCACATAGACGGGTTCGAAGCCATGCTGCACTACCACAACGTCGGGGGACCAATCAAATGCTGGTTGTTCCCCACGACCCTGAGGAAAGAAGCTATGGACTGGTACAAGGGTCTCGTCCCGGGGTCAATTACCTCGTGGAGAAACTTGAAGAACCAGTTTATCAGCTTGTTCACTGCTTCGCGACGACACCCGAAGACAGAAGCGGCGCTCAAGACCATCGTCCAGAAGCACGATGAGACATTGAGGGAATTCATCAACTGCTTCAATCGGGAAGCCATCCAGGTCCCCTGCACGGACCATATGAAGAGATACCAGCTGGAGAGGGGGCTCCTCCCCGGCACCGAATTCAGGAAAGTCGTGGGCATCGAACCACCCCAAACGTTTGATGCCCTCCTCGAGAAGGCCAGAGCCTACATGGACTACGAGGAAAGGCAAGCGGCCAACAGAGCCCGAGACCCCAGAAATCGCGGATCCAGCAGCAATCCGCGACAAGATACCGCCCCTCCTCGACGAACCGGGGAAAAGAGAAAGGACGATAAACCCTGGGATGCCCGGGAGCAGAGGGGGCCATCGGGATGGTTCACAGAATACACTCCGCTCACGGCTTCCCGCGAGCGCATCTTAGCGGAGTGTGCAAGTATAGATTTTAAGGATGGCGGCATCAAACGTCCCCGTCCAGCTCCTACCAAACCCGGGGTGGACCGGAGCAAATACTGTCAGTACCATCAGAGCCACGGGCATCTGACCGAAGACTCCATCCACCTCAAGGACGCCATCGAGACCCTCATAAAAGGGGGGAGACTCGCACAGTACCGGCGAAACGACGCTCCTCGTCGGGACGCCCGCAAGACGAGGGAAGCAGAAGAGAATGCCCGACCATCTGACGAGTCGGTTCCTATCCAAACCGCGTTCTCCGTCATAAAACCCGAGGACTTCTACGTCCCCGATCACATGCAAGAACCTCTGTCGATGCACGACAGGTGGGAACCCTTCCCCTCCGCCATGGTCATCAATGGTGGAGGGTTCAATGATCTGACCATAAATTCAGCTAAGAGGAAGTTGGACGAGTTTGTCGACACGACCCCCCCCCCCCTCAAACGGTGACCTTTGAAAAGGTGAGGGGCAGGTCGGAGCCAATCACCTTCTATCTCGAGGAGCTCCCCGGAGGGGCCCCTAACTCGGTCATCCCTCTACTGATAAGAGCTAGAATGGCCAACTTCGACGTACAACGCATCCTTGTCGATGAAGGAAGTTTCATCGACGTGGTGTACAGCCAACTGTTCCAAACCCTGCAGCTCGACGACTCTCACCTCTCACCTTACGTGGGGTCGGACCTACAGGGCTTTAACGACTCAACTTCCAAGCCTTGGGGATACTTCGAGCTCATGGTTACATTCGGAGAGGATACGGCAACGGGGTAAGTCAATGTGTGCTTCCTCGTCATTGATCGCCCCTCCCTCTACAACTGCATTCTGGGAAGGCCGACACTAGCGGAGCTGACCGCAATGCCCTCCACCGTTCATTTAAAAATGAAGTTTTACACCAAGAGGGCATGGGTCGCCATTATCCAAGGGGACCTAGAAGCTTCCCAAAGGTGTTTTAACACGGCATCCAAGGGACGCGACACGGTCGACACCAGCACATGGCCCGCCAAGAGAGCTGCAACAACACGACCAGAACCTCTGAGGTCAGAGCCCGTCAAAGCGGAAGAGCAGAGAGTCCCTCCAAAGGTTGACTCAATATCCCTGGTCACCCATTTCGACCAGGATGAGCCTCCTAGCGGCGAGCAAGTCCCCCTTCGACCTATTTCGGACGGGGACTTCGAACTCGTCCCCCTCGGTGAAGACCCAAGCAAAGGAGTGAAGATTGGCACTGGACTCCCCGACTTGGCGAGGAAGCAAATCAAAGCCTGCTTGCGCGAGAATGCAGACCTGTTTGCGTGGAGCGCTATGGAGATGCTCGGACTCGACCCTGAGGTCGCCTGTCACCAACTCGCCATTGATCCAGCTGCTAGGGCAATAGTGCAACATAGACGTTGGCAGTCTCCGGAGAAAACGGAGGCTGCTGTAAAAGACCTCCTAGA
The DNA here is from genome assembly GCA_948472305.1 of Vicia faba. NCBI lineage: Eukaryota > Viridiplantae > Streptophyta > Magnoliopsida > Fabales > Fabaceae > Vicia > Vicia faba. The sequence continues at coordinate 1,334,034,395 of OX451737.1, read as the reverse complement.
GGAAAATTTTATTTCTGAAGTCCGGTATTCAACCTGGCTGTCAAATGTTGTACTTGTCAAGAAAACTAATGGAAAATGGCGAATGTGCGTTAACTACACCGATCTTAACCGGGCATGCCCGAAAGATGTATTTCCTTTACCTAATATTGATATGCTGGTCGATAACTCGGCCGGTTATAAAGTACTATCGTTTATGGATTCCTATTCGGGCTATAACCAAATCCCAATGGCAATAGGCGACAAGCATTGCACCGCTTTCATGACCAGCTCGGGCAACTATTACTACGACGTAATGCCCTTTGGTCTGAAAAATGCAGGAGCAACGTATCAACGAATGATGAACAAAGTCTTCCGCAACCAAATCGGGGACATGCTTGAGGTATACATGGACGACATGATCTTCAAGTCCCGAGCAGACACCGACCATGCCGCTCATCTCAGGGAAGTCTTTTCTCAAGCGAGGCAATGCAAAATGAGATTTAACCCCGAGAAGTGCACGTTTGGGGTCAAGGCGGGCAAATTCCTCGGCTTCTACTTGACAGAACGAGGAATCGAAGCCAACCCCGACAAATGTCGGGCTTTCTCCGACCTCCCCACACCTACATCGAAGAAATCCATACAAGTCTTGAATGGCATGCTCACCTCGCTATCGCGTTTCGTTGCAAAATCCGCTCAACACGCCCTCCCTTTCTTCAAGCTCCTCCGCAAGGAAGCGGCCTTCGAATGTACCGAGGAATGCGAGCGGGCGCTGCTCCATCTTAAACAAAGCCTTTCGCATCCGCTCATGTTATCACGGTCGGTTGATGGGGAAACCTTATTTCTATACCTAGCTGTCTCGGTCGAAGCCGTCAGCGCATCCCTCATTCGTGAGACGCCTGACGGGTAAAAACCCATCTATTTCACGAGAAAAGCGCTTCAAGGGCCCGAGGATAGATACCAATAGATAGAGAAGGTAGATCTAGCCCTCATCAACGCAGCGAGAAGGCTCAGACACTATTTCCTCGCGCACACGATCATAGTGCGAACAGACCAACCCGTAAAACAGCTCCTGGGTCGACCAGACATGGCAGGTCGAATGCTGAAGTGGTCCTTGGAACTTTTTGAGTTCGAAATCCAATATGAGAGTAGGAAATCCCTAAAGACACAAGCTCTGGCCGATTTCGTCGCGGAGATGACCGCTCACAACCCCCCCCCCCCCCCCCCCCCCCCCGCAGGAAAATAGCACAAGTGGATCATCTTCGTCGACGGAGCATCCAGCTCGTCCGGGAGTGGCGTCGGAATCCTCCTAGAGAACGAGGAAGGTGTGGTTGTCGAGCATTCGCTCACCCTCTCCTTTCCGACCTCGAACAACCAGGCGGAATACGAGGCCCTGCTCGCGGGTCTAAGACTGGTCGAGGATCTAGGTGCCCGTGAGGTACAAATCTTCACCGACTCTCAACTCGCTGCGTCCCAAGTCCAAGGAGGATACCAGGCTAAAAACAACAGCCTCATCGAATATCTAAACTTAGACAAGGAGAAAATGAAAAAGTTTGACCGAGCAGAAATTTCGCACGTACCACGCGAGCAAAACACAAGGGCCGGTATACTTTTGAAGCTTGCAAGCACGAGAAAGAAAGGCGGAAACAAATTCATCATCCAAGAATCCCTATCTCGCCCGAGCATCGAAAAAACCTCGACTCCACCCGAGGTAAACGCCATCGGAGACAACTCATGCTAGATGACCCCGATGTTCAACTTCCTAACGAGGGGGGAACTCCCCCCGGACTGAACAGAAGCAGCCGCAACCAAACGACGAGCATGCTCCTACATGGTGATTGAGCACAAACTATATCGCAGGGGATTTTCTATCCCACTCTTGAATTGCATCAACGAATCCACGGTCCCCGAGATATTACGGGAAATACACGAAGGGATTAACGCCCAGCACATGGGGGGAAAATCCCTAGCGAGGAAGGCACTGCGAGCGGGGTATTACTGGCCGACAATGCAGCAAGACGCCAAAGACCATGTCAAGAGATGTGACAAATGCCAAAGACACGCCGACATACACCTCGCCCCGCCACACGAGCTGAATATATTGTCATCCCCGTGGCCATTTTCCTGGTGGGGAATGGACATCCTCGGACCATTCGTTCAAGGGACGTACCAAAACAAGTTCCTCATCGTGGCCATAGATTATTTTACAAAGTGGATAGAAGCCGAAGCCCTTGCAAAAATCACCTCCCATAACATCCTCCGCTTCTACAAGCGAAATGTGCTCTCCCGATTTGGAATTCCGCAAGTGCTAGTCACTGATAACGGTACCCAGTTCACCGACCAGGGCTTTCAAAGTTTCATCGTCAAGCTCGAAACCAAGCAGCATTTTACCTCAGACGAGCACCCCCAAACTAACAGGCAGGCCGAGGCCGCAAACAGGGTCATCTTCGAGGACTTAAGCGTAGATTAGGCGAAGCAAAAAGGGGATGGGTCAAGGAGCTACATAGCATTCTATGGGCGTACCGTACGACACCCCATTCAACAATGGGTGAAACCCCATTCCGATTGACCTACGGCACTGAGGAGGTCATCCCGGTAGAAATCATGGAGCCATCCAGGAGAACTGAGATGCCCCTCGACGAGGAAATGAACGACGAAGCCCTGAGGGATGAGCTCAACCTGGTCGAGGAAATCCGATCGGGAGCAGCCTTACGCGAGGCCACTCTGAAACAGGGAGTAGCCCTACGCCACGACAACAAGGTCATCAGACGCGAATTCCAGGTAGGCAGCCTAGTCTTGCGAAGGAATCAGAATGATTCCCGCGAAAGAAAATTGGCCACAAACTGGGAAGGACCCTATCGCGTCCGGGGAGCTACGGGCACCAGAGCATATTATCTCGAGAAATTAAACAGAGAACTGTTACCACGACCCTGGAATGCTGCAAAGCTGAAACAATACTATAGCTAAAGCCCTCGCCAACTGAGGCCTTTCACCGCCGAATATTCACCTTTAATCAACAAAGGAAAAAATCTCGACCACGTAGGTGAGTCGAGGTACGAACCCGACCTACCAACCAACGAGGGCATACTGTCGTTCACTTCGATGAACCGAACATACGTGCTCGACAGGGACACCTCGATCGAGCTCCACTGTCAAAGTACCCCACAGGGCAGAACACCCAGCTCACGATAGGCAGTTCACGCCACGGGCGTAGAATCCCAATCGCGGTCATACGCCCGACACGCGGATTCCACTCCGTGCATTCGGCACATTTCGAAATGCATCGAACCGACATAGGGGTCGAACGGATATCTCCACCTGAACACAAACTTCGCCAATAATTCATTATCAAAATAACAGTCGAGCATATACATAAAATACCATCAGATAACTGCAAACAAAACATCCATCGAACAGGCAATCATAAAACAAGGATCAATAATATACTGACCACAAGGGTCGGCGATATCCAGAATTACAGTCCAGGCACGACGGCCAAAAAACTAAGAGAATAATAGTGGGCACGCAGGCCCCAAAAATAATAAACGGGCATGCAGGCCCAAACACTAACAAAGCATCAATCAGTTCTTGGAGTGCCGACATCGACATCAAGAGAGTCAAGGGGAGGCACAACCCGGCCATTGACAATCTGGGATAGAGCTCCAGCCCCTTCGGTATTCAAACCCGGATTTAGCGCAGACAACTGACTCACTGCGGCCTCAAAACCATCGGCAAAAGCGCTGACACAGTCTGACTCTAGGAGTTGAATGCGAGCGATAAAGTCAGAGCGGTATGCAAGTCGGCCATCCCTTCTGGCTCATCCTCAGCAGGCAGCATAACAGCCTTCAGGTCCTCAACCTCTCTCGACATTCGTTGGTTGTCACTCTCCAACCGTTCCTTATCAAGATGGAGGCAATCTCTTTCCTCAAGAGCCCTGTCGGCCCTTTCCTTCTCCCCCGACAACACGTCAGACTGCTCACGAAACATTTCCTTAGAGCGTTCGAGGGCAACCTTCAGTTAGCGGGACTTGGCCATAAGAGTCGCCATCTCCGACTCTAGCTCTCTGACCCGATCCATGGAGTATGACCCTTCTCCCTCGAGGACAACCTCCATCTCGACCATTTTTATCACCCCGACCATGCTGGGAGCGAGGTGCTTCCCCCGACCTTCCTTGTCAAGCCGCCTGATGATGTCGGCCTCGTTGTCAGATACGGATAAGGGAAACCCCTCAAAGAAATCCTTCTCCATGAAGCAGGGTGGAAGGCCGAAGGTCCGGGCCCCCGCACCTCCGTCGGTCACTTCGACCCCATCATCTGGTCGACTCCGCTTCTTGCTGATCAAAATAGATTGGCGCTCGGTGTCCGAGGAACCCGAGGACCCACTAGATCCTTCCCTGCCCGAGTCAGGAGGCGGGCCCGTCCGCGTGGCTTGTTGCGGCCTCACCAATGTCTTGCTGATTTTCTTGTCTTGAGTTAGCTTCAGCAACCTCTCGCGACGCTCCGCCATGTGACCTGCAAAGGAAGCGTACTTGGGTTAGCTACATACATTAAAGAAAACAAATAAAGAGGAATGTCAATAGAGCAAAGCAAGAAACCTAAGAGGTCTACGGCTTGCCCGTAAGATTGGCACTCGACGAGCGCCTTGGTATTGATCGGGCGCGCCTCGAACATCGGATATCCATCCTAATCAAGAACATCATCCCCTTCCCTCGTAACCCACCGAGCAGGAAATAAGCCATCGACAAACTTGTTCAGGACGCCATAAGCTTCCTCGTCCTCAGCACTCATACCCCTAGCAGGAGTGTGGTAGTATCCAGGACCATGGTCGTAATGGCCCGAACACCAGTGAATGGGAAACTTAGAGACTTTCCTAATCTCGGGATTACCCTCAGCATCTAAACACATCTCCCTATCCTCGTCCACCACAGCGACTGGTTTGAACAGTGAATCTATGGCTGTCTGGGTAGACGGTTGCAAAATATACCACTTATCCTTAAAATCTCGCATAGAATCCATATACATCTTAAACAGTCTCTTTGACTGCTTAAGGGACACCCAGTTATGCTTCCCTCCTCAGGACTGCCATTATAGGTGAAAAACCCTGAAGAACAGGGGAATCTTCGCCCCAATCCTCAGGAAGCGACAGGTGAGTTCGAATGCTCGGAGAAAGGCAATCACATTAGGATGAATTTGGGAGGGGGCCAGGTTCAGATGGTTGAACACTCTGACCTGGAAGTCATTAAAGGGCAACCGGAGCCCGAGATCTTTAAATACGATCTCGTACATGGGAAATGCATCCTATGTAAACTCCGAACAGATACGGGCATCCCTGGTCGGCCTCATAATCTTAAAGTTTCTTCAAAATCCCTCTTGGCCGCCGCCATACTCGACGACAATGTAAGCTTGTCTACTGGAAAAGCTATAATTTGAAGTTATTCCCCGGGGTTCAGCACCAACCCAATCCAGATTGGGGTCATCGACAGTGTTAACCGGGTTGATAGTTTCCTCCGTAGTGCTTGTTTCCTCGACATCGTTACGCCCCGAGGACTCAGGAATATCGGCCATTTACCTGCAAAGTACAGGAAACTGGTGAATTCGGCAGCAAATCCGCTTTTCCGCCACAAAGACGGGGAGAAGTAAGCAACACTCAGACCGAGTCAACAGCCATTCGCATAAAAAACGGGGAACATGTGGACCTCGACCAAACACCGACCTCAGTGGAGGACGTGTATCAATCATGAACGACGTGAGCATAGCATGAATATCGCAAGCGAAGGATGAATCCCGCGACCAATTTCATAATGTTGCTGGCCCGATACAAGAATACTACGGTAAAAACTAGCTTACATACTAACGAAAGGATGAATCTCCCGACCAGGTTCATAAATCTACTAGCCAAATGCATGAGTATCACGGGCACGATCGTAAACCTTATGCCTAAACTTATGAATATCTCAGGCACAATCACGAATCAGGCGCCTAGGGTGCTTAAATTTCTCGGGCACAACCCCCAGACCTGAGATTCTACCACTAAAACACCATCAAAATCTATCTACAATATGAGATATCAAAGGGGAAAAACACTTACTTGGGAGAAGGGTGAAGAGCGACGGCGGTGAAGATGAACACACGGCAAACGGCGCGGCGGTCTCAGCGACGCTAGGAAAACTCACGGTGATTGAAAATAGAGAAAATATGAGAAGCGTGAAGATATGTAAACAAACTATGGGCTCTGAAGCCCTATTTATAGAGATGACGTGGAATATGAAACGTCACACCGGGGAACCACGAACCGCCCCTGTCCTCGACGCCTGCTCGCGTAGACAATGATGACCCTACTCTCTAGGGCGGAATTATGGTTTCCAAGAGCCACACCACGTGTCTAACTGAAACGTCACCACCTCCCTACAAGCTCTCCTCGAACACTTCTCGATCGCTGCACGGGGCAAATCACAAACCGGGTGATGTCTCACCTCCCCGGTTGAAAACCCCTGTGTCGCGCAAGTGAGTCTCACGAAAGGGCGAACTTGAATCAAGTCATAACTCCCGTACCAGGAGCAATGACTTGGGGGGATCCTGTTCTGGACTGGGCCTGCCCGTGGCCCAATCACCAGTGAGGCCCAATCCAAGCTTGTCAATGTATCAAGCTGAGCATTAGATCTTCCGAGCACACCCCGATCATGGGTAACTGGTCGAATGCGACTATGTTCCACCGGTGCCCGCGAGGAACGTCCCCGACGAGGGACGTCCCCGGCCAGGAACATCCCAATCCAAGCTCTGCCTGAGTACTCTCCTCGTAGGGAAGACCTTAAAACCTCTCCGGATTTCGCAGAGTCCACAGGGTCCCGGGAAGATCGTGTCTTTACTCTCCCTATTCTGCGGAGAGCATCATCCTGGTAGGGGACCACGTGCAGGTCCCCACTACTCACGTAGAACTTGGAAGTCCCTTTGTTGGGCCTGTTTGATCAACCCAATAAAGGGTCCTTGGCCCAGCGCTGAGGGCTATAAATACCCTTTATTTCGAGAGGGTCAGGTATTCATTCCTTCACACCTATACTCACTTGCTTGCTCATTCCATCTCTCATTTTGCCATCGGAGTGTCTTGCAGGTACCCCCCCATCTCCTTCAAATCCAGCCCGAAGCCAATTGTGACGGTCCAACTCTGATCAGGTACGATCAAAATAGTTTATGTTGTGCTTTATATAATGTGAGCAGTTAAAACCGTCTCCATGATATTTGATGTCTTATGCCAGTTGTCGCTCAATCAGGTCCAACAATGGAAAATATGCTAAAGGCCGGAGTCACGCGTCCTTGGTTTGGGTGAGGTATCACTTGTTTGTGCGTCTTTCTGTGTAATGTTTGTTGGTATTCTCATTGTGGGTCGTACGAGCATCCCAAAACTGTTGTCCCTCAAGCTCTTCTTCCTAGTCGTAGAACGAGAGCTTGTCATGTATGCCTTCAGCTCAGCTTTTAGAAAAAGAAAATGGAAGATACTTGGTGGGACATTGTTGCACCCCAAAATTTGCCCTCCCATATTCTTCAAGAAATTGCCAAGCCAAGTCATAAAACTCCCCCAAGGGTTGCACAGTCCAACTGTCTCCTATACAGTCAAAACTAGGGTTTGGGTTCTGATCAAGAAAATGAAGTTTTCAAAGGCTCAATCAAGTCTCGTATGCTTACAAACATGGTCAAGCATCCTCATATCAAGTTTCAAGGCATTCAGCTCAAGATTGCACAGTCAAAACCCTAAATTGCACTACAGTCAACTGTAGGGGCAAAATGGTCATTTGGCAGTCAAAAGTTCAAATTTTTGGTCAATATATCATTTTGAAGCCACAAACATCAGTTGATCAATGCTTGATCATGATTCTCAAAATTTGGCTCAGAAAATCATCAAGATGCAAAAGTTCCTTTATTTGGACAGCTGAAAAAGTCAACTGAAATTGACCAGGGCATAACTTTCACATGGATCATCAGAAAAATTCCATCCAAAGCTCATTTTGAAGAGAAAGACACTTCCTACAACTCATCTTCATACTTCAAGTCCAAGAAATGCTCTCACAAAAAGTTATCAATTTCAACATTATAGGTCATTTTCAAAAGTCAACAAAAAGAGACTTTAAGTCAAAGACCATAACTTGAGATTGGTAAATCAAAATGACATGGGACCAAAGGCATTGGTTAAAGGACTCAAAGACCTTTCCAAAATGTCCAAGAACATGAGAAAAGCTTAAAAATTGAGCAAGTTATGCCTTGTAGAAGTTGGGAAATTTTTGTGAAATGGCAAAAGTCAACTATCCTTGAAACTTCAATTTTTGACAAAAGGGCCCACTTTCTTCCACTTGATTCAGCCTTGTCATGCCACACACGTGTCCCATGATTAATTTCAAGACCAAATATTGATTTTTCTATTTTATTTAATTTTTGATAATTTAATTCATTTTAAATCTTTAAAAATTCAAATAAAATTCAAAAGTCAATGAAATAGTGTCATTTGAATTGGGATAGCTTCCATATATCATGTGCCAGCTCACAAACTCCTGCTAGGGTTAGATTATACACCAAGTCTTGGTCTTGGCTTAAAAGAAGGAAAAGTTTGTTAATGGTAAAAGACCTAAGACCAATTCTCTCATGGGCATGGATAAAGGCCAACTAATGACCTAATTTCCTTCCCTCATAAGTGCTAAGTCAAACCCTAACCACAACAGACCAAATGCTACGCCCAAACACCATTGCCAACTTGGAAAAATTCTCCATAAAACTCAAAACTGAAATCAGTGTTCTAGGTGGATTGAAGGCATAAATTTTTTTCCAATAGCTTCCTCAAGCCCTCCTGATCACATTCCAATCACAAACAACAACTCAAACCCAAAGAATTGGTAAAGAGGATTTCAACTGAACCAAGAAAAATCCATAATCGTACTTTGATTTCTAGGCATCCTCACTGCATTTTAATCATATATTCATGTTCCTTGTCAAGTTTCGAAACTAACCATGTGATCCAATTGCGTTTTTGTGCTATATATGAGAAAATACCATGCGCGATTTTTAGGGTTTGCAAGACTGAAATTTGGGGCTTTCATAACAAGGCAAAATTAGAACTCCAAATGACCATGGTTGGATTCAGCGCATCAAGACGAAGAAATTGAGATAGTCGCGCCTAATTTATGTTTAGAATTGAGCTATTCGCTATTTTTCTAAAAGCTTCCTAACACAACGCTACGAAAACCGTTGCCATATTGTTTTGTTTTACAGGATAAGGAAGAAGATGATTTCGTGTCCATCAGCCATTGGCCATTTTGAAACTGCGCGCGTTTTGGAGCACTAACTCTTGTTTGTTCTTATAATATTCATTGTTTAATTATATATCAAATAAGTCAATTGGCACAGGTGGTTGATGCAAGCGCTAGTGATCCACTTGACCTGGGTTCGAACCCCAGGTCTTTCACATGCTCAATATTATTTTTCAGTAATTAATCTCATGCAGCGCTTGGATTGTGGATATATCGTGTGCTCACCATATCAAGCCAGCCACGTGCTTAAGGGAACCAGATCAAGGGTTGTGCATTGAGGGACACCGTGAGGACAAGTCAGCATGCATGTACGCGGCCTAGGAAAGTCAACAAATTCCATACTTGTTGGGCCAGATTTGCTAAGTCCAAAACCTCACGAATTGGGACTACACCCCCACCCTGGTTTGCAAATATTTTTATTTTTCTCATATCTTTTAATTATTGTTTTTATTTGTTTTCTTGTTTTAATTTAATTCAATATTTTTACAATACATAAAAAATATAGAAAAATCAGAAAAAGATGAAAATATAATAATTATTTTATTACTATTTTCTTGTAAATAATTAACATGTAAATAAATTTAGTAAAATAGGTTTTAACTTTAATTCTTTTAATAACTAAAAATCCAAAAATATAGCATTAGGTTTAATGACTTTTTATTCCTTTTAACTTTCCTTGTTTTTTGCCATAATATTAGTAATTTTCATAATTAAACTTGTAAACTAATTAGGGTTGCATTTAGGTTAGATTTTAATATTTCCTTAATAACTAAAAATCCAAAAATATAGCATTAGGTTTAATGACTTTTTATTCCTTGTAATTTTCCTTGTTTTTTGCCATAATATTAGTGATTTATTTATTTTCATAATTGAACTTGTAAACTAATTAGGGTTGCATTTAGGTTAAATTTTAATACTTTCATAATAAACTTAAAAATAATTAGAACTAGGTCTAACATTTCATTTTGGTTTTTTTAATTAATTCCTTTTTATTAAATCTCAAAAAAAACACAAAAATACTAAAAAAAAACATTTTCTTTTAATTCTTAATTTTTATTCCTTATTAATAATATTTTGCAAAAGGGTCCAACGCCCTCGTTCGTAATTTATTTTATTCGCGCATTTTATTTTATTGCTTAAATAATTATGTATCTCTCCCAAAGCCATGTAACTCGGACAATTTAACTTCTCGCACTTTTATTTGCTTTATTTACTTTCCGTCAAATCGGGTCCGGTTTAATTTTGGCGATGTGGACCCGCGCCATTTGTAATAGCCTTAGATTTATTTTCCCGCAAACTTTATAACTGTTAAAAGCATGCAAGAATGAATGTCTTAATTAAAATCAAGCGTAGATCACCGCAAACATGACAAGACAAATATCAATGAAAACGATACACGAATCGCACACACCACCCCTAGGGTACGCCTCACTGTTGCCTTGCCTCGAAAGGTGATCGTCGAGTAGAGGATGTCTTAGTAAGTCCTCATGATCCGGGAACCTGGCATGAGGGTAGCTTCTAAGGTGTCTTCCCATTACTCTGGTGATCACCATGTCCCGAACCTCGAATTGACCCGAACACCTCCAAGGGTGGTGCTACCTACCTCTCAATGGTGGGATGGCACTACTTTAAAGGACATTTACACAGACGAATTCCTTAGGGTAGGTAGGTTCTCAAGGGTACTTGCTCTAATTTCAAACAAATCAAAATACTTTTCACACCAACACATTTTCAAGAGCTTTCAAAACAAACTTTTCAAACACTCTGACGTACGAGTCGAACTGAAATTTTTCAAAGAAACTTTTTAAAACCCACAATTGAAAAGCAAGCAAACGTTTTTGAAAACACATTGAGCAAGTATCTAAGAGCCCATGGATAACCATGGATAGAAAGGGTGCTAACACCTTCCCTTTCTATAACCTACCTCCCGAACCGAGAGCAATCTCTTTAAGGAATTTTTCTGTGCTTTTGTCCTTTCCATTTGGAGAAAATAAAAGACAGTGGCGACTCTTGCTTCCGCGACATTTTCGCGAACCAGCGTTAAAACAGTCAGTTCCAGATCCACCGATCACAGACATCAATAACATTGAGAACAACCACATTGAATATCTCTCTCATGGTTAGCAATGTTTCACATCTAAATCTCAATGTGTGACCCTATGTCTGAGAGCAATGACATGTTACTGTTTACTAGGATATTCTAGTGTTTTAAACAGTCTAAGGAAAGATCTCGACCATTGGTGGTACATTTTGTGTCCTTGGCGTTTACCATTGTGGATTGTACAATCAACTTTGTTAGAGGATATATGAGGAGTTATGGGGTTGCCATATCCCCTTTCGTTAATAGTGAATCTTGAAAGCTATTCTTTCATGTTTAGAACTTATTTTATCTTTGTCAACATCATCCAACCGCCCATCATTTCTATGCATTTACGCCATCTCTTTTGGAGGAGCACACAACATGTGAGTCATCAAGTTCAACCTTTTCAAGATAACGCCTCAAAAACTTTATTTTCTTCTACATTTATTTTCTTTAGTAGGATTTTTATAGAAGAGATTTATGAAAGGTTTGATAGAGGAAATCACCATCTATTATGGAACGATGGATGGAGATATCTACTCTAAAAATATGTTAGGTTTTTTGGTCCTTCTTGTCTTGCACTTGGAAATATCCATCACCGTAGATGACCTTTAACAAGGATGCAAAGCTTAAATTTATATTGACTTCGTGCTTCCACTTATGGTCGCTTCTTTAATATATCAATAGTCTTTTTAAAATGGACAAATCTCGTCTAGGAGACTAGAATACGACAGCGGACAACTAGGCCATGGAGGTAGATTAAGAGACATTGGATACCGTTTTCGCCTTCACCAAAAAAAAGTGGTTTGGATCATGCCTTTATTGAGGTGGGTCCTCTCTCAAACTGGAGGTGCTTCCTCCCAAAGGAAATAAAAGGATATGTAGCAAGTATGGTTGGTGAGTCGTCCTTTTTCATGACTGCATATGTTTTCCTTAATAGGTTTTCTCCTTCCTTTTAATGATTTTGAGGTGGGCGTTCTAAATCACCTGAAAATTGATCCTTCAAAATTACACCTAATGAGTTGTACTTACGTCAAATTTTTCCATCATTGATATGAGCGCAAGAAAATTGTGTTGACCTTGACACTCTTTTTTCATCTCTTTAAAGCCCATCACAGTTCAACTGACTCGGTGCAGGTCAAGGTTTGATTTCTCTTAGGAAGAATAGTAAGATGTTCGAGATTTATTATGATAGTGTGAAGAAGTTCAAGGATCGGTATTACCTAGTTACTTTCTTACCGAGTTAGCTCATACTAACATATGAAACCTAGAATTTGAGTTGCCTTTTTTATGTTCGGGTTTAATCGCCAAGTTCTGGCGCCAGAGTCATTTCTTGACGGGCGTCGGGTCTTATGTATACAACTTAAAAGACTTGTCCCAATAAGACACCTAATTTAAGAGTAAGTCAGTAGCCTCTTTTGAAGATTTATGTTTCATTGATAGTGTTTCTCCTTTTGGGACGGTGCCAAAGAAAGAAAAGAAATTATTCATAGAAATGTGTTTGTTAGTGGAAGCCTATACAAAAGAGAGGATGTGGGTCATCTTCGGTGACTAACGTAGGAAATTTATTATTTTTTTAATGCTTCATTGGTGATTACTTATTCAACTTGCTTATTTCATGGTTTGTAGATAAGATGAAAGGCAATGGGAGGCCTGGTCTCAGGGGAGATTCAACGTCAACTCTGATCACCTCGTCTCTTACACTTCTTGTTGGTACCGTCCTCAAAAGGTTAGGGAGTTTTGGCCTTTTTTGTTTGTGAAGAAGATTATGTATATTCTCGGTCAAGGTCGAGGATGTTCGTCAGGAGGAAATGGAAGAAATGGCATATCAAGCTCGCATGGTGTTAACTATTTTAGCATTTGCTGTTGTTGGGAAGGGACATATCTCTTTGGTGGCCACCTCCATGTTTATTGTTGTTTTTGGTAAACAATTGCGAGTTTTAATTCACTTGCAGGATCAAACTCGAAAAATCCTAAAGGACACTTTGTACTAATCGTTTGAAGAAATGTATTATTGATGTTTTCAGTGTAAATATGGAAGAAAGTAAATGTAAAAGTGCTTAAATGGATAAAGTAAATAAAGGAAAATGATAAAACAATTTGATAAAAAATTCTCGAATTAAGAGTGAGACGCAAGTTCATACATTTCTCACAAATTCTTTATCTGAGTGACTAAGATATATGAATTTTAAAGAAATCAAAATGAAATGTGAATCCACTTTACAACATCGAAATTTACTTATATACTAGTTCTAACAATAACTATCTCGATGACTGACATCTCTCCAATATTCGACATGTATTCTGCTATGTGGGTTGTTGTCTTCTGATTTGCTTCCAAGTGTCTTTGGTTCTTGAACTATTTTAAACCGTAACTGCTGTCGGAAATGTCTTCAAGTCACCCAATCATGTCTGTTGAAAAGTCCATTTGTCGAATCTCTAAAAGTCCACTTGGAGTCGAAATCAACTTTGGTTATCTTTACTTAGCATTTATATCTATCTCGTATCTCATATTCATGTTGTCATACCTCAAATTTGCCCCATCTTTCATATGTTTTTAGGGCCACTATATTTTGTATAAATAAAATGACACAATTGGTAGAAAGCATGCAAAAGGAATACAATCAAGAGGTCTTGAGTTCAGACCCCATATTTTCCATTTTTTTTGTTTGCATTTTCCCTTCTATTTGTCATTTAACTTTATTTCTATTTTATTTTCAAAAAAAATTTACAATAATTATTTTTTTTTATTAATTTTCTTATTTATTTATTAGTCTTTTTTTAAAAATTGATTTTTTTTCACTTTATGCACATTTTATTCAATAAATAACTAAAAAATATCACAAAAAAATAAATAGGATAATTTTTTATTTAGTTTTTGCAACAAGTTGATTTCTTGGAACCATTTGACTCGATTTTTCTATTTCTAGTAAGAATCGAAACAGATAATTGTTAGAATTAATTTAGATTTAATTAGATAATAATTTATATTTAGGAATATCTTTTAGATTGTTTATATCTTTGTTAGAAGATATAAACCTTAGATCTTCTTAGATCTTTGTAGAAGATATATTTTAGATTTAATTTTGTGTATAAATAGCCTAGTGGAGTAGGTTATTGTAATTCATTGTAAATCCTTATTTTTGAAGCTATCAGTAAATATTCCTTTTGTCTTTTATCTTTCTTGTGCTCCAACAATTGGTATCTAGAGATCTGGTTCGAAATCCACGGGAAAAGAAGTATTGTGATTAAGAATTACAATATTTTAATTCTGGGAGTTTTGAGAAAACATTTTTTTGGGAAATTCTACGTAAATTGCATAAGGTAGAAGATGAACGGAAACGGTGGCGATATTCATTCCAAGCTTCCAGTATTTGATAGAAAAAACTAGAATCGTTGGAAGATCCAGATGCACGTGTGTTGTACCCCAAAATTTGCCCTCCCATATTCTCCAATAAACTGCCAAGCCAAGCTACAAAATTCCCCAAGAGTTGCACAATGCAAAGGCCTCCATACAGTCAAAACTAGGGTTTGTGTGTTGATCAAGAAAAGGAAGTGTTCAAAGGCTCAATCAAGTCTCATATGCTTACAAACATGGTCAAGCATCCTCATATCAAGTTTCAAGGCATTCAGCTCAAGATTGCACAGTCAAAACCCTAAATTGCACTACAGACAACTGTAGGGGCAAAATGGTCATTGGGCAGTCAAAAGTTCAAATTTTTGGTCAACATATCATTTTGAAGCCACAAACATCATTTGATCAATGCTTGATCATGATTCTCAAAATTTGGCTCAGAAATCATCAAAGATGCAAAAGTTGCTATATTTGGACAGCTGAAAAAGTCAACTGAAATTGACCAGGGCATAACTTTCACATGGATTATCAGAAAAATTCCATCCAAAGCTCATTTTGAAGAGAAAGACATTTCCTACAACTCATCTTCATACTTCAAGTCCAAGAAATGCTCTCACAAAAAGTTATCAATTTCAACATTATAGGTCATTTTCAAAAGTCAACAAAAAGGGACTTTAAGTCAAAGGCCATAACTTGAGATTGGTAAATCAAAATGACATGGGACCAAAGGCATTGGTTAAAGGACTCAAAGACCTTTCCGAAATGTCCAAGAACATGTGAAAAGCTTAAAAATTGAGCAAGTTATGCCTTGTAGAAGTTGGGAAATTTTTGTGAAATGGCAAAAGTCAACAATCTTTGAAAATCCAATTTTTGACAAAAGGGCCCCATTTTTTCCACTTGGTCCATCCTTGTCATGCCACACACGTGGCCCATGATTAGTTTCAAGACCAAATATTGATTTTTTTATTTTATTTAATTTTTGATGATTTAATTCATTTTAATTCTTTGAAAATTCAAATAAAATTTAAAAACCAATGGAATAATGTCATATGAACTTGGACAATTTCTATGTATCATGAACCAACTCAAGAAATCAGGCTAGGGTTCATTTGCACACTAGGTCTAGGTTTTGGCTAAAAAGTAGGAAAATGGTTAATGGAAGAAACCCTAAGACCAATTCTTTCCCAAGCATGGATTAAGGTCAAATAGCAAGCCTATTCCATTCCATGATGATCACTGAGTCCAACCCTAACTAGAACATAGCAAAAGGCTCGCTCAAAAGCCATTGGACAATTTGAAATTTTGGCCATATAATGCAAAACTGAAATCACTACTAGGGGATCTTTCAAGCCTTAATTTTTGTTCCATAAGCATCCTGGACAATCACTGAACACGTTCCAATTCAAAACATCTTCCAAAACTCCCTGAACTGGTACCCCTAACTCAAACTGTACAGCAAAATATTTGAAATCGTATTCTCCATTTTAAGCATCCTTTGCACTTTTTCTTTGTGGATTTATGTTCCTCATGCATTTCTAGAGCTAACCCTTGTGTTTGATTTCATTTTCGTGCCATGTATAAGAACTTGCCATGCGCGAATCCTAGGGTTACAGTTTTCTCAAATTAGGGATTTTGCATAAGGGAAAAATTAGGACTTAGCAGTACTACCATTGCATCCAGCATGCCAAGACGAAGGAATTGACATACTCGCGATGAATTTATATAAGCCATAGCGCTAGTCGCTATTTTCTCAAAAGCTCCCTAATGCAACGTTTCAAAAACCGTTGCCTTCTTTCTGTGTGTTTCAGGAAAATGAAAGAGATGATGCGTTGTCAGCCATTGGTTCGCTAATTTGAATTTGCGCGCGTTTTACTTATTACGCATGGGTTTTGTTTTTTTATTATTTAATGACTATTATATATTAATTGAAAGTGAAGTGGCTCAGTGGCAACGCGTTAGGCACATGACATCAAAGACCTGGGTTCAAGTCCCAGGTCCTGCAAAAATTCAATATTATTTTTCATTTCCAGGTTCCATGCAACGCTAACATTGAGACTCACCATACACACTCAGAATCAATTGGCCACGCGTCTTGGAGATCTAATCCAGGGATCAGGATGAAAGCATATCATGGATGCCAGTCAACAAGCCACATATGATCCAGAAAGTCAATGATTCACAATGCAAATGGGCCAAAATCACCAGGCCTACACCTCCAAATTTGGGACCACACCCCCCTGGTTTGCTTTGTCATTTTTTCTCTTTCTTTAATTTTTTCTTTTTATTTCTTTTACTTGCTATTTATTTAATTAATAAATTTTTTACAAAAACACAAAAACATCACAAAAAATCAAAAAAATATAAAAAAATATGATATTTATTTTATTATGATTATTTTCTAAATAAATACATGTAAATATTTAGTTTTAATTAGGTATTCAATTTTAATCTCTTTTTAATAAAAATACAAAAAAAAAACATAGAATTAGGTTAATGACTTTTTCCTTTTAACTTTCCTTGTTTTTTGCCATGGTATTAGTATTTTTCATAATTAAACTAGGGTTGCATTTTAGGTTAGATTTTAATCTTAATAACTAAAAATCCAAAAAAATAGAGTTTAGGTTTAATAACTTTTTATTTTCTTTTTTAATTTTCCTTTTATTTCAGAATAATAATATTATTTATTTATTTTCATAAATTAAAAATTGTACATAAATTAATTTAGAGTTAAATTAGGTTAAAAGTCAATATTTTCATAATAAACTTAAAAAACATTAGAATTAGCATTTTAATTTTAATTAATTTTTTCTTCTTTCTTTTAAATCTAAAAAACACAAAAATACCATTTTTTTCATTCAATTTTAATTTTAGATAACTTAATTATTTTAATTCCTTTAAAGGGTCCAACGCCCTCGCATTTGATCATTTTCTTTTTTCGCGCGTTTCATTTATTTCTTTTATGAATATAATGTACTTGTACCAAAGCCATGTAATAGCTATTAGACATTTCTTTTCTGCAATTTATTTTAAAACGGGTCTGGATTAATTTGGCGTTGTAGACCCTCGCCCTTTGTAATAGCGTAGGACTTTTATCTTTTCCGCACTTTAAATTCCCGCACTTTTAACTGTTAAACAATAACATGAAAGAATGAATGCCCAAAAATAAAATCGAATCGTTAGATCACCAATGCATGACAAGACAAACAATAAACTGAAAATGACACACAATTCGCACACACCACCCCTAGGGTACGCCTCACTGTTGCCTTTCGAAAGGTAATCATCGAGTAGAGGATATTTTAGTAAGTCCTTGTGTCCATTGATCAAGTTGCCTAAAACAAAGTTGCCTCGAATAAGTTGCCTCGGAATAAAAGATCAATGGCATAAGGGTAGCTTCTAAGGTGTCTTCCCATTGCTCTGGTGATCACCACGTCCCTAAACCTCGAATTGACCCAAACACCTCCAACGGTGGTGCTACCTACCTCTCAATGGTGGGATGGCACTACTTTAAAGGACATTTACACAGACGAATTCCTTAGGGTAGGTAGGTTCTCAAGGATACTTGCTCTAATTTCAAACAAATCAAAACATCTTTTCACCAACACATTTTCAAAAGCTTTCAAAAGCAAAATTTTCAAACACTCTGACGTACGAGTCGAACTGAAATTTTTCAAAGAAACTTTTTAAACCCACATTGAAAAGCAAGCAAACAATTTTGAAAACACATTGAGCAAGTATCTAAGAGCCCATGGATAACCATGGATAGAAAGGGTGCTAATACCTTCCCTTTCTATAACCTACCTCCCGAACCGAGAGCAATCTCTTTAAGGAATTTTTCTGTGCTTTTGTCCTTTCCGTTTGGAGAAAATAAAAGACGGTGGCGACTCTTGCTTCCGCGACATTTCGCGAACCAGCTTTAAAACAGTCAGTTCCAGATCCACCGATCACAGAACTGGCGACTCTGCTGGGGATAAACTTAAAGTGAGGTGTACCTTAGGACTAAGATCATTGTGTTTTCAATTGCTTTCCTTGCTTGCTTTATTATTGTGGGACCGTCTTGGGAGTTCTATAGATCCTAACCCGGATCTGGGGATACCTTTTAGAAAGTAGCAACAAGGCTGTGAGGGAACTGTGCGGGGTATACCGACATGGTTGAAACAGTCTGCTACGTTGATGTGGCATTTTGGTGTGTACCGGTAACCCTTGAGTCAGTCAAGGAGAGTACGGGGCCTCCATGTGGTGTCATGAAGCATCAACAGACCTTAGGAACCTTAATTGAACCATCTTGGCCTCTTTAGGGTAGTGAGATAACTGACTTTGGTGCAGTCCGAGGTTGGTTGATACTCGATACTACACTCAATTGAGGGTTGCTTTCCTGGAATATTTCGGTCGCCAGTTCAGTGGCTAAGTCGAAACGATGAACAATGAAAGCGATCCCGTGATATTGGGAACCTTAGAACCCGGTTACTTTGATTAGGACAGGTTGAACCCACCAACTTCAAGAGGGTACTACCCAGACCCCATGCTGGCCTAAACCTAAGGGCTCTCTCTTGTGTGACTTGTGTGCCTTAGTACTTGACTATCTGCATGCTTGTGATCTAACACTTGTTTCTTGCAGGTTTGTTTCAGTCCTTAATTAGGACTCATAATAGGGTTACTGACATCACCCCATGCATACCATGACATCATACCATTGCATACATCCTAACCCATTTCAAGGATCTCAAGGGCTTGTGATGCAGGTCAGGACGAATCAACTGTCCCAGCAAGGGGCAAAGAGGATTTATTTTCCTCTAGACCAGGTTGTCAGGGGCTATGACCCACTTGATATGGTGAGCTTTTGACCCTTGGAAAAGGACTCTCAACAATATGAAGTACCTTCAATCAAGCCACCAGTTTCCAATGCTAACTATTTTCTTACCCCACGAGATTCTTGAAATCATTGCATGCATGTCATACATCTCGTTGCATTACAGGTATCCCCTTGACAGGTTGCTTACTGTTCTTCGCTGTTTATTTCAGCACTATGAACCCTGAATCATCAACCGAGGCATCTATCAAGGCTCTTCAGGCGCAGAACGCCCAATTTCAGGCGCAGAACGCCCAATTTCAGGAGCTGATCAAGGGCTTGGCTCAGGGTCAACAAGAGTTGAAGACCATGCTGCTGAAGAAGACTAAGAAGAAGAGGAGGACTGTGCTATTTAACACTGGGCGCAGACTCGGGAACACTTTGGTTGAAGCTGAAAGGACTCCTCCATCTGTGACGGAAGGTAGTCACCAAGAAAGGGAGGTCCCTACTCCCGTGGGTTCTGATACTGAAACAGACTTCAACGACGAACAGTACCCTCCTGCTGAAGACCGGTACAAACAGCTGGAAGACAGATTAAAGGCTATGGAGGTTCAGCAAGTGCCTGGACTGGATTTCGGAGACTTGGGGTTATCTACTGGGGTGGTGATTCCACACAAGTTCAAGGCACCTGCCTTTGTGAAGTATGACGGGGCTTCCTGTCCCAAGATGCACCTCCGTTCTTATGTAAGGAAGATCCAGCCTTACACAGCAGACAAGAACCTTTGGATCCATTTCTTCCAGGAGAGTCTTTCAGGGACTCACCTCGATTGGTTCTATCAGTTGGATGGAATCAGCATTCGTAACTGGGAGGATCTGGCCACTGCTTTTTACAAGCAGTATCAATATAATGCCGACCTTGCCCCCACACGTACCCAACTTCAGGGTATGTCGTTAGGTGCAAGTGAAGGTTTTAAAGAGTACGCTCAGAGGTGGAGAGACCTAGCTGGCAGAGTGCAGCCACCGTTGACTGATCGGGAGTTGGTAGACACGTTCTTGGGGACCCTGTCTGGTCCATTCTTCAACCACTTGATTGGGAATTCTGCTGCTGGGTTTACAGATCTAATCTTGACCGGAGAAAGAATCGAAGCGGGCATCAAGTCAGGGAAAATACAGAATGGTGACTCCTCGAACACTGAAAAGAAACCATCCAGGAGGGAATCTAGTGCTGTCAACGCATTAGCTATCGCAAAACCGGCCGGTGCTCCTCAGCGTCACCATCAACAAAGGGAAGAGAGACCTAAGAGGCAATTTACTCCCCTCGGCATGACCTTGTCACAAATATTGCCACAGTTGCTGGAAACCAAGTTGGTAACCCTCATGGACCCTCCAAAGAATCCTAACAGGACACCCTCGAGGTACAATCCCAATGCTCGCTGCGCCTATCATTCCGACAGCCCGAGGCATGCTACAGATGACTGTTGGACTTTGAGAAACAGGGTTCAAGATCTGATTGACGCAAAGGAAGTCCAGCTCGACTCTCCAGAGGCTCCCAATATGATCACTGCTCCCTTGCCAAGACATGGCTAGGATTAGTTTTTGTTCATTCAAATATTCAAGTTGTAATTTTCTTTCAATTGTTCAAACATTTTATTTCATGTCAAACTTGGTTATTTCATTAATGCGTTACACATGTCTGTTTTGAAGTAATTATTTCATATTCACTATATGCAAATTATTTTCATATTTTTTCTGATGTTAACTCTCGTTAATTCTAAGCCTCTTGAGGGAGGATGACGAAAACGATACCACAATTTACAGTATGCTTTTGAACAGACCCCGCTGATGAGGTACAGGCATTGTTTCAATTCCTAAACACTGGAGTTATAAGGATGATAATCCCTCGTCAACCCATCAGAGCCAAAGAAGTAGGAGTTTGTATTTTCGAAAATCAAAACCCTTAATCATAACCTGGGGCAGGGTAGTTCTCTCAGTCGATCCAAGTGCACAATGAATGTCACTAAATGAGTTTTTCAAAAACAAAAGACAGTGATGGTTCCGAACAATCATAAGGACAGGCAGTCATTATCAAAATAAAATAAAAAACCCATTAAGTCAAAACCCATGAAGGGGACTTACAAAATGGGGGCATCCCGCTGACTGTAATTCCAAAAAAGGAAACAGTTCAGGCAAAAAAGACAGGGATAACAAAATCAAAAAACAAGAGGTCTTATGAACCCTCAACAAAAAAGGAATGACTGCCTATTCAAAGTAAGTTATCAACATCCGAATCATCACCGGAAAATCAGAGCAAAGACTCAAACAAGGTCTAACGTATGATCAGCTAAGGTTAGGTTTGGAGAACATCACGAAGAGTGGGTGGGTACAAATAATTTGAGCCTTTACCCTTTGTTTCTTAAACCGTGAACCAGGCCACGTTATAACCCTCAAAAGTCCTAGCTGAAGCATGGGTTAGTTTGAAAGCATACTGTTACAAAAGGTATCCTGACTCCTGAAGGCCTACGGTAAATACAGAGTTGACATCATGTTTTACAAACATTCACATGTTTTATGAAAAAAATGCATTTTCAAAATCTTCAAGACAGACATAGGCTTTGCATTGTTAACATAACTTTGTTTGCATATGACTTTTTGTTTGAACAGCAGGGAAATTCGCACGATGAATACCTAGTGAACAAAAGCACTTCCAATCAAGGGGCACAACATGATCATGGTCCAATCATCTGGGGCAGTTCAGTCAAGATTCAGAGAATCTCTCAAAGGCCAACTAGCCTGGGGCAAATCTCCACCTGAGTCACTTGGGGCATTTCAACAACAAATCTCGCCTGATCAAACATCTTCTGATGACAAAACACTTCTAACAGGGGCAACTCCCTACATTCTGAGAACATGGACATAGTCGGAAAAATACTACGCACAATCAAAGGCCCGCTAGGTTGACACACCTAGGCAAAAATAAGGGTTTCCCGGCGAACCAAAAAGGTTCGTGCAAAATGAAGGGATGAAATGAAAAAATCTGTACACCCGGCAAGTCGAAAACCTGAAAAGGCGGCTTGGGCAAAAATGGGTATCCCGGTGGACTGAAAACCCGAAAAGGCGGTCCAGGCAAAAGTTAGGGATCAAAGCGTACGAGTATGTCCCAGCATCTCGGCACCTGCCTACCAGAAGACTCGTCGAGTACTCCCACAAGTGCCTCCTCCCACTGAAACTGGGGCAATAAGGAGTTGTCTAAAAGATCCGGTTGCTCTGTCCATCATAGGTTCGGCTAAAGAATGCGACCCAGATATTTTCACTCCCCGCAGAACACGAACGCGTCGTCCGGCTTTATTCAAAGAGTTATTTCTTTAATAAGATATAACTGGGTTATCCTCAGCCAATAGCCACGGAAAAGACCGTCCTCAGTAAAGTCTTATCATCCCCAGCGGAAGCAAAAGCTTATTCTCCAACATCAGCCCAGGAGTGACTTCCCGGCACCCGTCAAGGATTTATTTTCCTAGACGAAAGCATACATTCATAAACATCACATTTTCGTACATCATGACACATGCATGTACGCATCATGTCATACAATTGCATTTATGCCGTTGCTTGATTCATACCACGTACTGCATAGGAAGGATACAGTTGAATGATCAGCTATGTCAAAATAGACAAAACACCGTCAGAAAAGACAAATCCCGTCATAAGAGACAAATCCGGTCAAAGAATACAAATCCAGTTTAAATCAATGCCTAAAGATTCCTCTGATACAACTCGTCGTGATAGACACTCGTTGTGATAGACACTCGTCGTTATAGACACTCGTCGTGATAGACACTCGTCGTGATAGACACTCGTCGTTATAGACACTCGTCGTGATAGACACTCGTCGTGATAGACACTCGTCGTGATAGACACTCGTCGTGATAGACACTCGTCGTTATAGACACTCGTCGTTATAGACACTCGTCGTGATAGACACTCGTCGTGATAGACACTCGTTGTGATAGACACTCGTCGTGATAGACACTCGTCGTGATAGACACTCGTCGTGATAGACACTCGTCGTGATAGACACTCGTCGTGATAGACACTCGTCGTGATAGACACTCGTCGTGATAGACACTCGTCGTGATAGACACTCGTCGTGATAGACACTCGTCGTGATAGACACTCGTCGTGATAGACACTCGTCGTGATAGACACTCGTCGTGATAGACACTCGTCGTGATAGACACTCGTCGTGATAGACACTCGTCGTGATAGACACTCGTCGTGATAGACACTCGTCGTGATAGACACTCGTCGTGATAGACACTCGTCGTGATAGACACTCGTCGTGATAGACACTCGTCGTGATAGACACTCGTCGTGATAGACACTCGTCGTGATAGACACTCGTCGTGATAGACACTCGTCGTGATAGACACTCGTCGTGATAGACACTCGTTGTGATAGACACTCGTCGTGATAGACACTCGTCGTGGTAGACACTTGTCGTTATAGACATTCGTCATAGACACTAGTCGCTATAGACACCCATCGTTAAAGACCACTCGTCCTTGGAAACAACCTGTCAGTAGAGACAACTTCATCACCGTTTGAAGATCCAGACCCAGCTCCTGTAACCAGTCAGGACATATCTATACCAAGCATCTGAAAACCAGCTCCTGTGACGTGTCAGGTACTCATTTTCTTTTGCAGGTATGCAGGTTCTCGCTAAGGAATCTCTTACCCGATCAACATCCAGATGGCATCTATAAGCCCATCATCCTACCCATCAATCTCTAAATGGCATCTATAAGCCCATTCCCCCACCACACTGCTACCATGTGAGCGCAAATTTCTGGGCACTCTAGTGTCCAATCATCTTCTACCCTCGGATTACAAAAGGCACGTCAGCCAATCTCCATCCTCAGGTCTAAGAAGATTGAACAGGGGCAACTGTTGTACCCCAAAATTTGCCCTCCCATATTCTCCAATAAACTGCCAAGCCAAGCTACAAAATTCCCCAAGAGTTGCACAATGCAAAGGCCTCCATACAGTCAAAACTAGGGTTTGTGTGTTGATCAAGAAAAGGAAGTGTTCAAAGGCTCAATCAAGTCTCATATGCTTACAAACATGGTCAAGCATCCTCATATCAAGTTTCAAGGCATTCAGCTCAAGATTGCACAGTCAAAACCCTAAATTGCACTACAGTCAACTGTAGGGGCAAAATGGTCATTGGGCAGTCAAAAGTTCAAATTTTTGGTCAACATATCATTTTGAAGCCACAAACATCATTTGATCAATGCTTGATCATGATTCTCAAAATTTGGCTCAGAAATCATCAAAGATGCAAAAGTTGCTATATTTGGACAGCTGAAAAAGTCAACTGAAATTGACCAGGGCATAACTTTCACATGGATTATCAGAAAAATTCCATCCAAAGCTCATTTTGAAGAGAAAGACATTTCCTACAACTCATCTTCATACTTCAAGTCCAAGAAATGCTCTCACAAAAAGTTATCAATTTCAACATTATAGGTCATTTTCAAAAGTCAACAAAAAGGGACTTTAAGTCAAAGGCCATAACTTGAGATTGGTAAATCAAAATGACATGGGACCAAAGGCATTGGTTAAAGGACTCAAAGACCTTTCCGAAATGTCCAAGAACATGTGAAAAGCTTAAAAATTGAGCAAGTTATGCCTTGTAGAAGTTGGGAAATTTTTGTGAAATGGCAAAAGTCAACAATCTTTGAAAATCCAATTTTTGACAAAAGGGCCCCATTTTTTCCACTTGGTCCATCCTTGTCATGCCACACACGTGGCCCATGATTAGTTTCAAGACCAAATATTGATTTTTTTATTTTATTTAATTTTTGATGATTTAATTCATTTTAATTCTTTGAAAATTCAAATAAAATTTAAAAACCAATGGAATAATGTCATATGAACTTGGACAATTTCTATGTATCATGAACCAACTCAAGAAATCAGGCTAGGGTTCATTTGCACACTAGGTCTAGGTTTTGGCTAAAAAGTAGGAAAATGGTTAATGGAAGAAACCCTAAGACCAATTCTTTCCCAAGCATGGATTAAGGTCAAATAGCAAGCCTATTCCATTCCATGATGATCACTGAGTCCAACCCTAACTAGAACATAGCAAAAGGCTCGCTCAAAAGCCATTGGACAATTTGAAATTTTGGCCATATAATGCAAAACTGAAATCACTACTAGGGGATCTTTCAAGCCTTAATTTTTGTTCCATAAGCATCCTGGACAATCACTGAACACGTTCCAATTCAAAACATCTTCCAAAACTCCCTGAACTGGTACCCCTAACTCAAACTGTACAGCAAAATATTTGAAATCGTATTCTCCATTTTAAGCATCCTTTGCACTTTTTCTTTGTGGATTTATGTTCCTCATGCATTTCTAGAGCTAACCCTTGTGTTTGATTTCATTTTCGTGCCATGTATAAGAACTTGCCATGCGCGAATCCTAGGGTTACAGTTTTCTCAAATTAGGGATTTTGCATAAGGGAAAAATTAGGACTTAGCAGTACTACCATTGCATCCAGCATGCCAAGACGAAGGAATTGACATACTCGCGATGAATTTATATAAGCCATAGCGCTAGTCGCTATTTTCTCAAAAGCTCCCTAATGCAACGTTTCAAAAACCGTTGCCTTCTTTCTGTGTGTTTCAGGAAAATGAAAGAGATGATGCGTTGTCAGCCATTGGTTCGCTAATTTGAATTTGCGCGCGTTTTACTTATTACGCATGGGTTTTGTTTTTTTATTATTTAATGACTATTATATATTAATTGAAAGTGAAGTGGCTCAGTGGCAACGCGTTAGGCACATGACATCAAAGACCTGGGTTCAAGTCCCAGGTCCTGCAAAAATTCAATATTATTTTTCATTTCCAGGTTCCATGCAACGCTAACATTGAGACTCACCATACACACTCAGAATCAATTGGCCACGCGTCTTGGAGATCTAATCCAGGGATCAGGATGAAAGCATATCATGGATGCCAGTCAACAAGCCACATATGATCCAGAAAGTCAATGATTCACAATGCAAATGGGCCAAAATCACCAGGCCTACACCTCCAAATTTGGGACCACACCCCCCTGGTTTGCTTTGTCATTTTTTCTCTTTCTTTAATTTTTTCTTTTTATTTCTTTTACTTGCTATTTATTTAATTAATAAATTTTTTACAAAAACACAAAAACATCACAAAAAATCAAAAAAATATAAAAAAATATGATATTTATTTTATTATGATTATTTTCTAAATAAATACATGTAAATATTTAGTTTTAATTAGGTATTCAATTTTAATCTCTTTTTAATAAAAATACAAAAAAAAAACATAGAATTAGGTTAATGACTTTTTCCTTTTAACTTTCCTTGTTTTTTGCCATGGTATTAGTATTTTTCATAATTAAACTAGGGTTGCATTTTAGGTTAGATTTTAATCTTAATAACTAAAAATCCAAAAAAATAGAGTTTAGGTTTAATAACTTTTTATTTTCTTTTTTAATTTTCCTTTTATTTCAGAATAATAATATTATTTATTTATTTTCATAAATTAAAAATTGTACATAAATTAATTTAGAGTTAAATTAGGTTAAAAGTCAATATTTTCATAATAAACTTAAAAAACATTAGAATTAGCATTTTAATTTTAATTAATTTTTTCTTCTTTCTTTTAAATCTAAAAAACACAAAAATACCATTTTTTTCATTCAATTTTAATTTTAGATAACTTAATTATTTTAATTCCTTTAAAGGGTCCAACGCCCTCGCATTTGATCATTTTCTTTTTTCGCGCGTTTCATTTATTTCTTTTATGAATATAATGTACTTGTACCAAAGCCATGTAATAGCTATTAGACATTTCTTTTCTGCAATTTATTTTAAAACGGGTCTGGATTAATTTGGCGTTGTAGACCCTCGCCCTTTGTAATAGCGTAGGACTTTTATCTTTTCCGCACTTTAAATTCCCGCACTTTTAACTGTTAAACAATAACATGAAAGAATGAATGCCCAAAAATAAAATCGAATCGTTAGATCACCAATGCATGACAAGACAAACAATAAACTGAAAATGACACACAATTCGCACACACCACCCCTAGGGTACGCCTCACTGTTGCCTTTCGAAAGGTAATCATCGAGTAGAGGATATTTTAGTAAGTCCTTGTGTCCATTGATCAAGTTGCCTAAAACAAAGTTGCCTCGAATAAGTTGCCTCGGAATAAAAGATCAATGGCATAAGGGTAGCTTCTAAGGTGTCTTCCCATTGCTCTGGTGATCACCACGTCCCTAAACCTCGAATTGACCCAAACACCTCCAACGGTGGTGCTACCTACCTCTCAATGGTGGGATGGCACTACTTTAAAGGACATTTACACAGACGAATTCCTTAGGGTAGGTAGGTTCTCAAGGATACTTGCTCTAATTTCAAACAAATCAAAACATCTTTTCACCAACACATTTTCAAAAGCTTTCAAAAGCAAAATTTTCAAACACTCTGACGTACGAGTCGAACTGAAATTTTTCAAAGAAACTTTTTAAACCCACATTGAAAAGCAAGCAAACAATTTTGAAAACACATTGAGCAAGTATCTAAGAGCCCATGGATAACCATGGATAGAAAGGGTGCTAATACCTTCCCTTTCTATAACCTACCTCCCGAACCGAGAGCAATCTCTTTAAGGAATTTTTCTGTGCTTTTGTCCTTTCCGTTTGGAGAAAATAAAAGACGGTGGCGACTCTTGCTTCCGCGACATTTCGCGAACCAGCTTTAAAACAGTCAGTTCCAGATCCACCGATCACAACGTGTTATTTGGCTCTCAAGATGTGTTAGAACTTGTTACTGATGGCTATAATCTGTTAGAAGCAGATGCAACAAAGGACCAGAAGATAGCATAGAAGACGCTGAGGAAGAAAGATCAAAAAGCGTTGTTCTACATCCATCAATGTGTGGATGTGAATATGTTTGAGAAGATTGCTGATTCTGAAACAGTAAAGGATGCGTGAGACACATTGGTCAGATGTTACAGTGGTGACGCATCAGTGAAGAAGGTGAAGCTTCAGTCTCTCAGAAAGCAATATGAGAATCTCAACATGAAGGACAGCGAGAAGGTTTCTGAATACATCTCTAGAGTGATTCTGATCACTAATGAGATGAAATCTTGTGGAGAAACTATGTCTGAACAAGTAATTATTGAGAAGATCTTGAGATCTTTAACTTCTCAGTTTGATTACATTGTGGTAGCAATTGAACATTCTAAAGATCTGAGCACCATGAGAGTTGAAGAGCTGCAAAGTAGTCTAGAGGTGCATGAGTTGCGTATGACTGCAAGAACTTCTGAGAGGAAAGTAGAGCAGCAGGCTCTGAAAGTAAATTCTGGTAAGAAGCATCAGAAGCAGACTTAGTCAGAATCCAGGAAGAAAACTAATGGTGGTAAAAAGTAAGAAGCTTCAAATTCTGATAGGAAGAAGAATGTCCAGAAGAGAAAGGATAAGTATGACAAGAAGAATGTTCAGTGTTATTGTTGCAAGAACTTTGGTCACTATGCCAGAGATTGTTGGTCCAACAAAGAAAGGAAGTCAAAAGAAGCAAATATAGCAAGAGGAGACTCTGATGATGAACCTGTGCTATTGTTGGCTTCTGAACCTGATGATCTGAATTCATCATAATGGTGGTATATGGACATAGGGTGTTCAAACCATCTTACTGGAAACAAGAAGTGGTTGGTTGACTTTGACTTTGGGAAGAGTACAAAGATCAGATGTGCTGATGATAAATACCTCAATGCAGAAGTTATGGGAAATGTCAGAATCATTCTAAACAATGGGAAAGCAACAATGATCTAGAATGTTTGGTATGTACCTGGCATGAAAAGCAATCTGATGAGTGTGGGACAATTGGTTGAGAAAGGTTTTTCAGTTACCATGAAGGACAATCTTCTGAAGCTGTATGACTGTAATCAGAAGCTGATTATGGAGTTAGAGTAGGGAAGGAACAGAACATTCAAGGTAAATGTTAGAACTGCAGACTCTGAATGTCTTAGTGCAACAAGTGTTGTCAAGGAGAGTGAGTTGTGGCACAGAAGATTTGGTCATCTGAATTTCAGAAGTTTAGGGCATCTGAAATCAAAGAATCTGGTACATGGAATTCCTACTTTTGTACCCCAAAATTTTCCCTCCCATATTTCTCAAAACATTTCAAGAAAGATCTTCAAGTTGCTCAAGGAAGTCCAAGGGTTGACCAGACAAGCTCCCTCCTAAGGCAGTCTACCTCAAATTAGGGTTTCATGTTGCATCAAGATACTTGAGTCCAAGGGATCCCAAATGCTCATCATTGTCCTAATATTTCTCAAGATCATCCATGTCAAGTTTCAAGCCTTGCAGAGGAAATTTGCTCAGTCAATTGCTCAAAGGCCTGAAAATCGACTGTGCTAGGGCAAAAGTCAACTGTGACCCACATACAGTCAAACTTCAATATTTTTGGTCAACATCCTCATTTTGAATTATATTTCATCATTTTATCAAGGGTTGATCATGATTCATCAAGGATTGTTCACAATTCATCAAGAACCAAAAGTTGTTAAATTAGGGTTTTGTAGGAAAAGTCAAATCAACTTTGACCAAGCATAACTTTCTCATACTTTATGAGAAATGACTCATCCAAATCTAATTTTTAAGAGGATGCAATACTATACAATCCATCTTCATCTCCCAAGTTCAAAATATGCACTCACAAGAAGTTATGAATTTGGACATTATAAGTCATTTTGAAAAGTCAACAAAAACACCTTTTTTGTCAAAGCTTCATACATGAGCATGGAACATCAAATTGAGATGAGACCAAAAAGGTTGCTTAGAGAACATCTCAATATTTTTAAAAAGTCCAAGAACACCTTCAAAGAATCAAAATTGAGGAAGTTATGCATTGGTGAAGTTGACCTTTTTTGCAAAATTGCCAAAAGTCAACTATGCCTAAAACGTTAAATTTTGCCAAATGGGCCCAATCTTTTTCACTTGTTTTGAGTTGGCAACATGGTCCACGAGCCCTAGCCTTTTCCACTTGTCATTATCTGATTTATATTATTTATTTTGATTTTTATTTAAATTAAATCATTTTAAATCAAAACAAATCATATAAAATCCAAAACATTGAAATTTAAAGATTTTTTACATGATTCAGGTCTTAATATACAGCTAGCATCAAATCAAATTCGTGTAAAGGCATGAGGTGCACAAAAAGATTGAATTAGGCCATTTTTGGAAAGATATTCAAGGTGTATCAAATCAAAATCCAATTCATTGATGGAAGAAGATTGTGATCATTCTTTCAACCCTAATTCATTCCTCAATACATATAGAAGGAATGCAGACCAAAAGAGGCTAGAGAAGGAGGCGCAACATCAAGAACAGAACTTGAAAAAATCAAGAAAAAAGTGCAAACACGAATTCCTAGTTACAGGCCAATTTAAGACCCTTGGACCATTCCAATCGCTTCCTGGGATCCCCAGCAAGCAAAAGCAGTTAATAGCAAGCATTTCCAGGCCCCATATCGCACTGTAAGTCCATCACGATATTGCTTCCTTCTTGAATTCGAATCACATCATTCTTGTACTTGTAGCATAAAGTAATTGTATATTATTGTTCACCATCATATTTGCAAGCTTTCTATATTACTTAATTGTGTTTTCATGGCCTATATTGGATTTCACCATTATTAGGGTTTCTTGCTTAGATTTGGGATCTTCGTGTATAAGAAAAATTGGGCCATGAAAGGGCCACCATTGAACTCAGCAGGTTCAGACGAAGCTATCCATGGCTTTAGTTTTGATTTATCTTACTCATGCTTGATTTTGAGAAATTATTGGGATATAGCGACGGACATATGTCCGTAGGTAAAAGTTTTCCACTTTTACCAACGGAGCAAGGTTAGGGATAACCTACGTGGCATCTTTCCATTGGCGTATTCAAACTTCTGGCGCGCGTCTTTTTTTATTTATCCATTAATTCTTTTTTCTGTATATTATTATTATTGCTTATTTTATGTACAACAAAAACAAATAGCTCAGCTGGTTGCCAAGCGTTGGAAATTGCCTTCAGGCCTGAGTTCGAATCCCAGGTCCCCCACTTTCTTCATATATTTTTCTTTCAGATAATCCAATGCATACACAAGCCAGGGGGCTACCATACACCCTCATGATCCGGTCTGCCAAGTAGCCAGGTGGCCAGATCCAATGGCCATCAAGGGGAGAACACCATGAAGCCTAGTCAACTCAAAGCATGTGGTCGTGCCAGTCAACATGGACACCTTTTGGGCCTAGGCTAGAAGCTTGCTATTTACACCTCCTCAAACTACTGAATGCAGGTCCAAATTTCTTTTTCCCTTTCTTTTATATTTTATTTCATTTAATTTATTTATTATATTTTACTAATAAATCAATTATTTTCTTTTATCAAACAAATCATAAGAATAATATTTTTCACAAATTAGGTTTAGATTTTATTTTTTATCAAAAAATTAATTAATTTAATTAGATTTTAATTTTAGGTAAACTTTAATTCCTTTTTTTGCAAATAATTAAAAATAATTAGAAAGTTAGGGTTTTGTCTAAATCTAATTTTATTTTCTTTTCCTAAAAATAACCAAAACACAAAAAAAATAGGTCATTTTATTTATTTTCATTAATAAATTTAAATTAGCTAATTAATTTTGTAATTAATTTTAAGACCTAATTCTTTTTCTTTTAAAAATATTAAAAACAACAAAAAAACAATTTTTTCTTTTAATTAGGTTAGAAGGGTCAAAACCCTAATTCTCTCCCGATATAAATTTCATCGCGCGCGCTTTATTATTATTTTTATCCATATTAATGTAACTGTTCACAAGTTGTAATAGTTTAAATTAGGACTTTATTTTCATTTATCGCTTTATTCCTTTAAGCGTTTGTTTTTGGCTATGTAAATACCCGAAGCCTTGTAATAATGTAGTTTAATTTCCGCATTTTAAATTCCGCAAAATATTAACTGTTAGATGTATGATATTAGGGATGCATGACAAGAATGTATCTAAAACTTTAAAATAGTTAGATAACCCTAAAATGTGCAAAGATAAATAATCTGAAATTGAATCACTCGCACATGCGCACTCTTAGGGTACACTCCCACTTGGTTGCCTTCGGTAAACGTCCATTGAGTATAGGATGCTTTAGTGGTCGTCCTCTTGTCCAAAGATCAAAGTTGCCTCAGAAAGGTTGCCTCGGAAAGGTTTCCTCGGATATTGTTGCCTCAGATAATTGATCTTAGACATTAGGGTTACTACTAAGACGTCCTAACATTGCTTTGGTGACCGTACGTCCCTTTCGAATTGACAGTCAAACTCCAACGACGGTGCTACCTACTCACTAATAGTGGGATAACGCTGTCTAAAGGAAACGAATATAGAACGATTCTTTTTTCAAGTAGGTAGATTAGTTCTTAAGTACTTGCTCAATCAAAACAAACTTTTTCACACTTACACTCCTTTTCAAACAAAGTTTTCAAAAACACTTCATTACACTCTTGAAGACAGAAGCAAGAGTTAAATCAAAGTCAAAACAAAAACTTTTCAAAGCACACAAACACAGAGAAGCAATTTTGAAAATGATGAGCAAGTACCTAAGAGCCCGTAGATAACTACGGATAGAAAGGGTGCTAATACCTTCCCTTTCTATAATCTACCCCTCGTACTCAGAAATATCTCGAAAAAGGAATTTTTCTGTGCTTTTTTCCTTTCCTTGTTTGATAAAATAAAAGTTGGTGGCGACTCTTGCTTACCGCGACATTTTGTGAATACAAACGCAAAACACAAACCAGCATTCCTAAAAAATAGTCCCGGTTCTGGCCACCGTATCACACCTATAACTAAGAAGCCTGAAAAGTCATGCAAGGTGTGCATGGAAGGGAAGCAACCAAGATTACCCTTTGCATCAGAAGTAGCTCCAAGAGCAAAACATGCCTTAGGAGTAGTGCATTCTGATGTGTGCGGTCCGTTTCCAGTAGCATCGATTGGAGGGAATAAATACTTTGTGTAATTTGTTGATGAGTTCACCTGAATGACATGCGTATCTCTCATAAAGTTCAAACACGAGGTGTTTGCTGAATTCAAAAAGTTCAGACTGAAGGCTAAGAATCAGAGTAGCCAGACTCTGAAAATTCTTAGAACTGATGGTGGTGTTGAGTATAACTCCACAAAATTCAGAAGTTTCTGTGAGGATAATGGAATTGAGCATGAGGTTACTGCTCCATATACTCCTAAACACAATGGTCTTGCTGAAAGAAGAAATCGTACTTTGCTAGATATGGTGAGAAGTATGCTGAAAGAGAAGAAGCTTCCTCATACTCTATGGGGAGAAGCTGTTGCAACTGCATGTTATATGCTCAACAGATGTCCAACAAAGAAATTAAAGGAAATAGTTTCTATTCAGAAGTGGACTGGAGATAAGCAAAGTGTTAGTCATCTGAAGGTATTTGGTTCTGTATGTTACAAACATGTCCCAGAAGTCAGAAGACAAAAGTTGGATAATAAAAGTAAAGTGATATTACTGGTGGGGTATCACAGTACAGGTTCGTACAAACTTTATTGTCCAGAAACTAACAAAGTTGAGTTCAGCAGAGATGTCATTGTAGAGGAATCAGAAGTTTGGAATTGGGAAAAGTCTCGTCCTGACTCTGATGACATAACTTTTGAAGAAAGGTCAGAAACACATGTTTCTGAAGCTGGTAAAGACTCTGACTCTGAAGAAGATACAGAAGGAGAAGATAATTCTAACTCTGACTTTGATGGTGATCCAGACTCTGAAGACAGTCAAGGTTCTGGAGAAAGTCCAATTGCTGAAGCAAGTGCTTCTGAAGGAGAAAGTTCTGGTGTCTAAAGTTCTGAAGGTCCAGTTCAGAGGCAACAAAGAGTCAGAAGCATCCCAAGAAGATTTGCAGAGTTTGACATGTTGCTAGACACTGAAGTAAAATCTGAAGGAGAAGTTATTCAGTGTGAAATGTTAGTAGACTCTGAACCCGTGAGTACGAAAGAGGCTCTTAAGCAGCAAGTTTGGTTACAGGCCATGAAAGAAGAACTTGATGTTATAGAGAGAAACAAGACTTGGAAGCTGGCAGAACTTCCAAAAGGCAAGAAAGTCATCAGTGTCAGATGGGTTTTCAAGCAGAAGCTAAATCCAGATGGACCAATTGGCAAACACAAAGCGAGATTAGTAGCAAGAGGCTTCCTACAGAAGCCTGGGCTGTATTACTTTGAAGTGTTTGCACCTGTAGCGAGACATGAAACAATCAAATTAGTGATTACAATAGCTGCTAACAGGAATTGGCCTCTGATGCATTTAGATGTAAAATCTTTATTTCTGAATGGTCCATTACAAGAAGAGGTGTACGTTTCACAACCTTCTCAATTTGAGAAAAAGAATAAGGAAAGGGATGGTGTTCAAATTACACAAAGCATTGTATGGATTGAAGCAAGCGCCCAGAGCTTGGAATTTGAAGATTGATTCGTTTTTCAAGGAACAAGGGTTTCAGAAGTGTGAGATGGAGTATGGTGTTTATGTTCAGCATACTTCAGAAGATAATATGATTCTGGTCTGTTTGTACGTTGATGACATACTACTTACAGAAATTTCTGAACAAGAGATAGTTGAGTTCAAGAAAGTTTTGATGAATGTATTTGAGATGACAGATCTTGGAAAAATGAGTTTTTTTCTAGGGATGGAATTTATGTACTCTGAGAAAGGAATCATTTTACATCAGATGAAGTATGAACTAGAGCTTCTGAAGAGATTTAAGCTAGAAAATTGCAAGGTTGCTATCACACCTGCTGATACGAATCAGAAGTTGGACTCTGATTTTGATGGAGAGGATGTGAATGTTACAACCTTCAAACAGATGGTTGGTTCTCTAAGGTATTTGTGTAATACCAGAACTGATATTTGCTATGCAGTTGAAATGGTTAGCAGATTTATGAGCAAACCAAAGTGGTCCTATTACTAAGCTGCAGTCAGGATTCTGAGGTATGTGAAGGAAACTCTGAAATATGGAGTGTTATTTCCGTCTGGAAGAAAGATTGAATTAGAACTTCTGAGTTATTCTGTTTCTGATTGGTGCGGAGATAGAGTTGACAGAAGAAGTACTTCTGGGTACTTATTCAAATTTCTGGGAGGTCCTATTTCTTGGTGTTCAAAGAAGCAACATGTTGTTGCTCTGTCAACTTGTGAAGCTGAATATATTGCAACTGCTCTGACTGCATGTCAAGTTGTGTGAATTCTGAACTTGTTAAAAGATTTGAAGATTGAGGTAAATAAACCTCTGAAGCTGATGATTGATAACAAGTCTGCAATCAATCTTGCCAAGAATCCAGTGTTGCATGGGAGAAGCAAGCATATTGAGACCAAGTATCATTTTCTGAGGAATCAAGTTCAGAATGGAATATTAGAGGTTGTGCACTATAACACTCAGAAGCAGCTGACAGATGTTCTGACAAAGACTATCAAAACTGATCAATTTTTTGGTTTAAGGGATGAAATTTGTGTTATCAGTTTTGGATAAATATAAATTAAGGGATGATGTTAGAATTAATTTAGATTTAATTAGATATTAATTTAAATTTAGGAATATATTTTAGATTTTTTATATCTTTGTTAGAAGATATAAATCTTAGATCTTCTTAGATCTTTGTAGAATATATATTTTAGATTTATTTTTGTGTTTAAATAGCCTAGTGGAGTAATTATTGTAATTCATTGTAAATTCTTATTTTTGAAGCTATTAGTAAATATTCATTTTGTCTTTTATCTTTCTTGTGTTCCAACAATAATTGCTTGATTTTATTCTTGTTATCAATTTATATCTTAAATTATTTTTTTACCTTTTTAGTTAACCTAGTTTTTTTACCTTTTTAACAAATAATGGAGGTGCCTATCAAGAATTCTTGCTCATGGATTATGAAGAGTATTTTGACGGTTAAAGATAGTGTGAGCAATTTGCAGGAATGGTAGGTGTTGTTGCAGCAGGAGAAATTTCAAACTCGAAGTATCTACTATGCCATCACAGATGCAAATCAGGATGTGACCTGGAAGAAGGTGATGTTTAGTAATATAACTAGGTCTAGGACTATTCATACACTGTAGATGCCTTGTCATTTAAGGCTAACTACGAAGGAAAGACTCTTAAGATTTGGTATGATTAATAATGCAGTATGCTGCTTCTGCATGGAAACTGAGACTCAGGAGCATCTTTTCTTCTGCTGTACTGGTGTGAGAAATATCTGGGTGCAAATTCTGGACTGGCTGAACATAAATCACTCACCTGTAGAATAGAAGAATGAGTTGCAGTGGTTCATTACTAGTTGTAAAAAGAAAGGTTGGAGACAAAAATAAATATGTAACAATTTCTAAACTTTTAGGAGGCCATTCCCACACTAACTTCTCACCAAAGAACATTACGGTACATATTTCTAATTTTTTTCACATACATTCTCAACCACTTTTTATACTTATTTCATACACACATTGTAACCCTTGAGAACCGTGTACATGCTTCTCTTTTTCACGTTACTACAATAACAATTTACACACAATATTACACCAAAATCGCATCCCAAAAAAATATCTACACACAAGAGGTCTCTCTCTCCACGTGAATTTCTTCCTTTCCAGAAAATCCAAAATTTCAAAACGTGAACAAAACCATTAACACCATTGTCACAAATCACCGTATTCATACACAACTCCAAACTTCCATCGAAAAATTTTCCACAACAACATAACATCAAACTTTAACCTCATTTCATCAAAATCACATAAACCTTTTACAAACGTACTCTTTTGATCATTAATTTTGTGTTCGTGTTAATATTCAATATTTTGAACAGTAAATTTATGTTTTCGTTATTATTCAATATTTTTATTAGAGACTTTATGTTTTCGTTAATATTTAATATTTTTATCAGTAATTTTATATTCTTACTAATATTTAAAATTTTGATCAATAACTTTATGTTTCCGTTAATATTAAATTTGTTGTTGACTGAAATTAATTTTGCATGTATGTTTGGCAATAGAGAGAAACAAATTTGAATTTATTATGAAGTAAAATTGCCTAAACAAAATAGCTTTTTTTTAAGAGAGATACTGTATTGGTTTCAATATTTTCTGTAGTATATAAAAATATTTTAATCAATAATATAATTATTCTTATATAAAAATATTTTTGTTTTGAAATTATTTATAAAAATAATTAAATCGATAGTAAAGTTGTTGTTGTTATTATTCAATATTTAAATATTATATGCGCGTATCATATCAATATCTGTGGGTTCGCACGAATATTTGAGTGGTACTCACTCTTTTGTTTTCAAAATTTAAATCAGGAAAAAAAATTGTTTTATCAAAAAAAATTATTATTTTAAAAAAAAAGACATATTTAAAAAAAAATATTTTACCAAAAATGTTTTAAATCAATAATATATTTTTATTTTCTGTATAGTAAACATGTGTGTTCGTGTGAATTTTGGTACGGTTACCTCTGTGCTCATATGATATTGACAAGACCGTCTTTAAGGGCAAACAAGGCGGTCTGGGCCTCAAAATTTTCAAAGTTAACTTATAGTTAAATAAGACCTCATAAATATTTTTCAATTTAAATTGTGATTATATAAGACATCTATTTGTTTTGTCCTTGTTAAATTGAGACTAACTTACATAGAGCTTCTAAAAACTTGAGACGGTCTTAAATATTGATGTGTTACTCGTGCGTTCGTACGAATACTTTTGTAGTGCATACACTTTTAAATTTAAAATATAATAAAAATATAAATAAATAAAATAAAATTATTTTATTAAAAAAGTTTATTTTCAAAAATATATATCACTTGACATAAAATTTAAAGTACATAATATTATATATAATATTATATTTGAATAAAGTGATCCAGTGTAAAAGAAATCAATTCCCAGGACAGAAAAGATACCTGCCTACTAACTGAAATGCTTGAAATGCTTGAAATGCTAGAACTATAAAGATTGGGTCAAAAATACCTTTAAGATAGTCAATAAAAATTCTTTTCTTTTACAATTAAAACACATGAAAGCTAACAATGTGTTGTTCCATTACTTTCAGTGTAAACAATCTATTTGTTTATTTTATACTGAAAATAATTCATAGTTTGATTTGATTTTTGTCCCTCTAATTTATAATCATGTTAATTAGTTACGGTGAAAATCCACCACGAGCTACTACTCGAGTTCAATCAGTACACTTGTATCTCCACCACCTTTGGATAGTTAGAAATGTTTTTATCATTTGAATATCATGTCTTTATAATTATTATAATTAACAATTTTCTAATCATTTTTTCTAATTATCTATAAAGAAGAAACTACTGTTAAACTCTAGGAATAAACTTTAAGAAATAATAAAGTAAAATGTATAATAATAAAGTATCTTAAAAAAAATTTCTACAACAACTCATTTAAGCATTTATGTTTGAACTAATTGATTCTCGACTGCATTTCTTTGGAGGCTCGACTTCTGCAGGGGTGGAGTGGTTTTAACCTTCTCACTAATCCTTGATGATTGCTTTGGTGTGTTACTGATTTTTCAATCAAACTCTGAAATGTTAGGATTCTCAGGATGTGATTTTAGGTACCGCCCCAATTGTTTTCGGGAGGTTATCTCTTCTCCAGTTGGAGCAACAAATACAATCTTGTCTTTTCTTGGTGTTCCTACTTTCTTAGGGAAGTACTACATAGTGAAGATAAAAATGTGTTATAAGACAATTCTAGACAACATACAAATAAAAGATTCAACTAAAACTTGTTATCAACAGTATTTAAGAACTAATACGAAGCACAAACACAAACACGTAAAAATGGAGCGTCCATACTAATAATAGTTTTAGAAAATAAAATAATTGAAAATAGTCACATGTGTCGATGTGGTTTCTGGTACGGCGTAGGAAAAGGTTGGACTTTGACCGGAGTGGTCTTTGTTAAATTGTAATTCAGTGTGTCGAAACTATGTGTCAAAAAGATTTGATTTGTTTTAGATTTAAATAGATTTAATTTAAGTCTAGAATAAATTAGATTTGATTTAGTAACAAAAAGATATTTTGGGCTTTGGGCTTAGGGTTTAAGCTCAGTTATAAATAGAGGGAGTAACCCCTATTTTTTAAAAAGTAAGTCAAGCAAGTTGTATTCACAGAATTTGCAGTTGCAAGTGAATAACAATATTTTCACAGTTTGTGAGCAGAGAGAAACTCTGCAGAAATAATTTGTCTTGTCTTCTTTTCTTTGTTTGTCTCATAATTAAATTATTCCAGGTATGATCCAAAGACGAATGTCATCCTGACACTTATTCCAGATTCTCATCTAGAAACGGTTCATGTACGATCCAAAGACGGATGTCATCCTGACACTTACTCCAAATTCTCATCTAGAAACGGTTCAGGTATGATCCAAAGACGATTGTCATCCTGACACTTATTCCAGATTCTCATCTAGAAACGGTTCAGATACGATCCAAAGACGGATGTCATCCTGACACTTACTCCATATTCTCATCTAGAAACGGTCCAGGTACGACCCAAAGACGAATGTCATCCTGACACTTACTCCAGATTATCATCTAGAAACGGTTTAGGTACGATCCAAATACGGATGTCATCCTGACACTTACTCCAGATTCTCATCTAGAAACGATTCATGTATGATCCAAAGACGGATGTCATCCTGACACTTACTCCAGATTCTCATATAGAAACGGTTCAGGTACGATCCAGAGACGGATGTCATCCTGATACTTATTCCAGACTATCTTCTAGAAACAATGCAGGTACGATCCAGAGACGGATGTCATCCTGATACTTATTCAGATCATCTTCTAGAAACGGTTCAGGTATGATCCAGAGACGGATGTCATCCTGATACTTATTCCAGACTATCTTCTAGCAACAGTTCAGTTCACGGAGTTTACCTTCCCCAACAGAGTTTATTTCTCTAACAATGGTAGTTTATCTCCCAGCATTTTAACTTCACCATATTTGAAGACCTACATTCTTCACCCCTAGCAACAATCAGGGATTTATTTTCCCTAATTCAACAATATAGCAATGGAACAACTGACACGTTTATACATTGTATTCATACATCATTTCTACAAACATTATAGCATATGCAACACAAATGCTTATATCACAATCTCATTTATTTTGAGAGCATCATGCAATTCATACATCATAACATCGCATGAAACTGACTTTACCTTTCCAGGTTGAGTTTACAGAAAGACAAACACTATCAACTTATACAACAGGTCAAAGATTAATGCACAAAACCAGACAGAAAACTATCTATACGACCAAGTGGTATGAACTCCCGAAGCAAGACGGGTTTACCAACAAATACAGCAGGCCACAAATTAATGCCTGAAACCGCACGGAGAAACTATCTATGTGACCAGCAAAACAAGTTCCAGATTAATACTTGTAACAAGCCAGGAAAACCATCTGTGAACGACCGATTGTAGATTAATACCTATAACAAGCCAGGAAAACTATATATATGAGGAGATTGAAGATTAATACCTATAACAGGCCGGGGAAACTATCTTTCTTTCTCAGGTAAGAGATTAATACATGTAACAAGCCAGGACAACTATCTCGACGACCGATAATTTTCTAGTTCCAGATTAATACCTGTAACAAGCCAGGAGAACTATCTGTGGACGACCAACTGTAGATTAATACCTGTAACAAGCCAGGAGAACTATCTACATGAAGAGATTGAAGATTAATATCTGTAACAAGCCAGGAAAACTATCTTTCTTTCTCAGGTCAGAGATTAATACCTGTAACAAGCCAGGATAACTATCTCAACGACCTACAATTTTCAAGTTCCAGATTAATACCTGTAACAAGTCAGAAGAACTAT
Organism: Vicia faba; assembly: GCA_948472305.1. Classification (NCBI taxonomy): domain Eukaryota; kingdom Viridiplantae; phylum Streptophyta; class Magnoliopsida; order Fabales; family Fabaceae; genus Vicia; species Vicia faba. Next base: position 1,333,992,916 of record OX451737.1, on the reverse strand, counting down.
CTGTGGACGACCGACTAACAAGCCAGGAAAACTATCTACATGAAGAGATTGAAGATTAATACCTGTAACAAGCCAGGAAAACTATCTTCCTTTTTCAGGTCAGAGATTAATACATGTAACAAGCCAGGACAACTATCTCGACGACTGACAAAAAACAAGTTCCAGATTAATGCTTGTAACAAGCCAGGAGAACTATTTGTGGATGATCGATTGTAGGTTAAAACCTGTAACAAGCCAGGAAAGTTATCTACATGAGGAGATTGAAGATTAACACCTGTTAACAATCCAGGAAAACTATCTTTCTTTCTCAGGTCAGAGATTAATACCTGAAACCAGCCAGGACAACTATCTCAGTAACCGACAATTTTCAAGTTCCAGATTAATACCTGAAACCAGACAAGACAACTATCTGTGAACAACTTATTTGTAGATTAACCCCTGAAACCAGACACGAAAACTATCTACACAACCCGACGAAGCAATCTTACACGGGTTACTTCTCATCATCCAGATGCAGTCTAACACAGACTCATCCTAAAACAGCCCCACATAGGCTCCTTCTCATATATCTCCAGATGCAGACTAACACGGACTCATCCTGGAACAACTCTATGCAGGATCTTTCTAATACATTTTCAGATAGCGGTTAATTCCATTATCCCCAGCAAGTTACTACGAAACCTGGATTTCAACCAGAAAGTAGTAAACTTTCATCTCTCCAGTACAGAGATAACTCTTCAGCAGAGCCTTGGACAACTGAAGTTCCTAGACTCTATTCCCCACAGAGTTTTCCTCAAGCAGGAGAACAATAGAAACCCACATTCCCCAGCAAAATCCTCCTCAGACAGCAGGAACAGGAACCCTCAAAGGGACCATGTGTGAAATCAACATCTACTTTGGATGGCATCTTTAAGCCCATCTCCGGCGACTCTCTGTCATCTTCTCTAAATGGCATCTGTAAGCCCATTCCCGACATCATCAACCAACAATATTACTTCAGGTGAGTGCAAATTTCTGGGCACTCTAGTGTTCAATCATCTTCCACCTTCAGATCACGAAAGGCGGACAAGCCATCTAAATCTCCAGGTTTAAGAAGATTGAACAGGGGCAGCTGTTATACCCCAAAATTTGCCCTCTCAAGTTTCCCAAGGTTTTTTCTCTTATATGGGTGTGTGATACGGTGGTAGAACCGACTGTTATACTGGTTTTGCGTTTGTATTCGCAAATGTTGCGATAAACAAGAGTCACCACCGACTTTATTTCATCCAACTAAGGAAAAGGAAAAAGAACAGAAAAAACCTTTTTTCAAGATGTTTCTGAGTACAGAAGGTAGATTATAGAAAGGGAAGGTGTTATCACCCTTTCTATCCATGGTTTTCCACGGGCTCTTATGTACTTGCTCATTTTGAAATTGCTTGTGTGTTTTTTGAAAAGTTTTTGTTTAACTTCGTGATAACCGTTGTATCTGTTCTCAAGAGTGTGACGAAGTTGTTTTTGAAAACTGTTTTAAAAGTGTTTGTGAAAAAGAGTTTTTATTGTTTTGAGCAAGTACTTAAGAGTTTCTACCTACTCGAAAAAGATTGTTCATTTTATCATTTCCTTTAGACATTGCTATCCTACTATTAGTGAGTAGGTAGCCCTATCGTTGGATGTTGAGGGACTATCGAAAGGGACGCTATGGTCATCGAAGGCAACATGTAAAGATATCTTAGCATTCGGAGGGACTGTCATCATATAGGCAACATCGAGGGACAAGATCATTTCTCGTAGGCAACTCAAGGGACGTTAGGGACCATGATCTTTATGATGACTTTAGAATTAAGGGTCTTTGCTAAGACATCCCTACGTTCGAGGGACATGACCATTATTTTCCGAGGCAACAAAGTGAGGTATATCCTAAGGGTGCATATGTGCAAGGTGTGTTATGTTCAGTTATTTTAGTCTTGTGTTAAGTTTGCTAATGTTTGATTATTCTTGCCATATAATCATATTAGTCATATATCTAGCAGTTAATAATTGCAGTAATTAAAAAGTGCAAAAATATAAAACTTAGCTATTACAAGGCTCCGAGGAGGGGGATTATGTACATATCCAAAACTGGGGGGAAAAATAAATAAAAGCGGTAAAGGTTCTACTAATCATCTATTACATCCCAATATACAATTACAATAATAAAAGGAAGTGCGAAAGAATAATAACGCGCAAATTTGAAAAGACGTCTAAAAATCCTAAGATATAAAAAATCTTTTTGTTGTTTTTTGTTTTAATTTATGAAAATGGTTTAAGTTAAAAAAACTGATCTAGATCTATATTTAAAAAAAAGTTAATTATTAAAGAAATATGAAATTTAAATAAAACAAATTAATTCTATGTTTTTTTGGTATTTTTGTTACGAAAAGGAAAATGAATTAAAATGAAATTAAACCTAAGTTCTATTAATTTTAATTTAAAACAAAAGTTAAAGTGGTTAGTTAATTAATTTAACAAAATTAAAATTTAATTAAGAAAAATCCTAAATCTATTTTTATGTGATTTTTATATTTGTTTATTGATTAAAAAAAAGGGATTAAAAGAAATAAATGAAATGAATAAAAGAAGAAAATAAAGATGGGCCTAGTAGCAAAAGTAAACATAGGGTGCAATCATCAGAAATCGCTAGGCTCGAATCTTCGAAAGCTTCATGCCCTAACCATGGTGTTTTCAGATTCTTGCATGGAACCTCTGATTTAACCATCCATAACTGTTCTATATAAACTCAAACAAACGTTAGCATGCGATGAAATGTGATTAAAATTAGAGATTCGAAGTTTAAAAATTTACCAAACCGGTGTTGTCAAATGGGGGTGTGCTAGGCGTGTGATGGATTGCTCTTGGGCCTTGTAAGACTCCTGAGGACTTCAAGAGAATGGTTTGAGGCTTGATGTCAATCGAGAGAGACCGAAACCTCGAGATATGACTTGCACCAATTCTTTGATTTTTGGAGAGCTTTTGAAGAGCTTTTTGAAGATCTTTTTGAGAGCTTTTTAGAGAGGAATTTCGTGTGTTTAAAGCTTGTATGTCTCTATATTTATATAGGAGAATGAGGATACAAGAAAGCATGGAAATAATCTCCCTCATAATGTTGTGTTTTAAGACCATGATCAAAATTTGAAAAACATGTCATATTTGATGATTTTATGCCATTTTCACATGTGGATGAACCTGGACATATTTGAAGTGTTATTGCATGAAATAAATTGACATAAACCAGCATAAAACTTGCCCAAAATGGATTCACATCAAAATTTACATTATTTCTATTATTTATTTATTTAATTCTGAATTTTAATGAATAAAATATCAAAATAAATAGCATAAATAGTAGAAAAATGTATGGGTCGGCTTAGAGGTCGTGGACCATGTTAGGAATGAGTTTAAAACTTTAAAAGATAGGCCCATTTGGAAAACAAATCCAAGTTTGGTCAATATTTGCTTCATGCATTTTTTTCAAAAATTGGCCAACTTTGACAATGCATATCTCTCTCAATTTTAACCCTATGAGGGTGTTCTTGGACTTTTTAGAAATCTTAGGATGTCCCCTAAGCAACCTCTTTGGTTTCACCTTAATTGGATCTTCCATTTTCATGTAAGGAGCTTTGACCCAAAAGGTATTTTTGTTGGCTTTTGAAAAGGATCTATAATGTCTGAATTTATATCTTTTCATGAGTGAGTTTCTTGAACTTGAGGGATGAAGATGAGCTGTAGGGAATTGGATTCTATTAAAAATTATCCTTGGATGAGAAATTTCTGATAAAGTATGAGAAAGTTAGGCCTGGTCAAAGTTTGGTTGACTTTTCCTACAAGAACTCTATTTTAGCAACTTTTGAGTTTTGGTGAATTAGGAGCATTCCTTGAGTAATCATGATAAACCCTTGATCAAATGATGGATATAACTTCAAAATGTTGATGTTGACCAAAAATCTTGAAGTTTGACTGTATGTGGGTCATAATTGACTTTTGACCTAAGATAGTTGATTTTCAGGCATTTGAGCAGTTGATTGAGCAAACTTCTTGTGCAAGGCATGAAACTTAGCATGGATGATCTTGAGGACATATTAGGGCAATGGAAACCACTTAGGACCCTTGGAAACTCAAACATATTGATGAGGAGTGAAACCCTAGTTTGAGGCTCATTGTCTTAGGAGGAGGATTTGTCTGGCCAATCCTTAGTCAACTTGAGCAATTGAGGACCTCTAGAAGTTTATCTGGTGTGAAAATTGGAGGGAAAATTTTTGGGTGCAACAGCTGCCCCTATTCAATCTTCTTAAACCTGAGGATGTAGATTAGTTGGTCTTCCTTTCGTGATCTGAAGGTGGAAGATGATTGAACACTAGAGTGCCCAGAAATTTGCACTTGCATGAAGTAATACTGATTGATAATATCGAGAATGGGCTTACAGATACCATTTAGAAGGCGACGAAGAATCATCGGAGATGGGCTTAAAGATGCCATCCAAAAAAGATATCAGTTGCATAAGAGATTCCTTTGCGAGAATTCCTGTACCTGCCGTTGGGGAGGACTTCGTCGGGGAATGTCAATTTATGTCCTTGAAAATAGAGTATAGGAGCTTCGGTTGTCCATTACTCTAGTGGGGAATTAACTGTTGATTGATGAGACAAAAGTGAGTTGTTATCTGGTCGGGTTCAGGGTTCATAGTGACTGGTTGAGGATGATAAGGATGACTGCTATCTGGTCGTATTCTAGGCTTCATAGCGACTTACTGGGGAATATGAAATCGACCATATCTGGTCAGGTCCAGGTTTTACAGTGTTGTAAACTATTGTCCTGAGATAAAAGAGAAGGAACCTGTATAGGGATTTCTCGGGATAAGTCCATGCAAAACTGCGTTAAGTAATTCATGAAAAGGATCCTAGATAGTAGGGCTATGAGAAGGAACCTGGATAGTAGGGTTACTTCGAGATGAAAACCTAGATAGTAGGGCTTATGGGAAGGAACCTGGATAGTAGGGTTACTTCGAGATGAGAACCTGGATAGTAGGGCTTATGGAAAGGAACCTGGATAGTAGAGTTACTTCAAGATGAAAGCCTTGATAGTAGGGATTATAGGAAGGAACTTGGATAGTAGGGTTACTTCAAGATGAAAGCCTGGATAACAGGACTTATGGGAAGGAACCTTGATAGTAGGGTTACTTCAAGATGAAAGCCTGGATAGTAAGGCTTGTGGGAAGGAACCTGGATAGTAGGGTTACTTTGAGATGAAAGCCTAGATAGTAGGGCTTATGGGAAGGAACCTGGATAGTAGGGTTACTTCGAGATGAGAACCTGGATAGTAGGGCTTATGGAAAGGAACCTGGATAGTAGGGTTACTTCAAGATGAAAGCCTTGATAGTAGGTATTATGGGAAGGAACTTGGATAGTAGGGTTATTTCAAGATGAAAGCCTGGATAGCAGGACTTATGGGAAGGAACCTTGATAGTAGGGTTACTTCAAGATGAAAGCCTGGATAGTAAGGCTTGTGGGAAGGAACCTGGATAGTAGGGTTACTTCGAGATGAAAGCCTGGATAGTAGGGCTTATGGGAAGGAACCTTGATAGTAGGGTTACTTCAAGATGAAAGCCTGGATAGTAGGGCTTATGGGAAGGAACCTGGATAGTAGGGTTACTTCAAGATGAAAGCCTGGATAGTAGGGCTTATGGGAAGGAACCTGGATAGTAGGGTTACTTCGAGATGAAAGCCTGGATGGTAGGGCTTATGGGAAGGAACCTGGATTGTAGGGTTACCTCAAGATGAAAGCCTGGATAGTAGGGCTTATGGGAAGGAACCTGGGTCGTAGGGTTACTTTGTGGGGAGTTTGGGTAAAACTGCATCTTAACCGAGAAGGAACCTAGGTAAGGTTGCTTCGTGAGGAGTTTGGGTAAAACTGCATCTGAACCGAGAAGGATCCTAGGTAAGGTTGCTTCGTGAGGAGTTTGGGTAAAACTGCATCTGAATCGAGAAGGAACCTATGTAAGGTTTCTTCGTGGGGAGTTTAGGTAAAACTGCATCTGAACCGAGAAGGAACCTAGGTAAGGTTACTTCTGAGGAGTTTGGGTAAAACTGCATCTGAACCGAGAAGGAACCTAGGTAAGGTTTCTTCATGGGGAGTTTGGGTAAAATTGCATCTGAATTGAGAAGGAACCTAGGTAGGTTGCTTCGTAAGGAGTTTGGGTAAAACTACATCTGAACCGAGAAGGAACCTAGGTAAGGTTGCTTCATGGGGAGTTTTAGTAAAACTTCAGGAGGAACCTGGGTAAGGTTACTTCGGGATGCGTTCATGTAAAACTTCAGGAGGAACCTGGGTAAGGTTACTTCGGGATGAGTTCGTGTAAAACTTCAGGAGGAACCTGGGTAAGGTTACTTCGGGATAAGTCCGTGTAGGGCTTCAGGAGGAACCTGAGTAAGGTTACTTCAAGATGAGTTCGTGTGTAACTCTATTTGGAAATGTATGAGAAGGGACCCGTGTAAGATTTTTCAGGATAAACCCGTGTGAAGCTGTATTTAGGAGAAACCCGTGTAAGATTGCTTCATGACAAACCCGTGTAAAGCTACATCTGGTCGCACAGATAATTACTCTGTTAAGTTTCAGGAGCTAATCTTGGACCTGCTGGAAATTGTTGATGATAACCATCTTTCATGAAAAGGTACATGATTAATTATATGTGATGCATGAAATGCATTGTATGATGATGTTCTCAAAATAAATGAGATTACGCTGTATGTAATATGTGTGCGCACGTCATAATGTATGAACATGAAATGCTATTATGGCACGTTCGAGTCTGGGAAAATAAATCCCTGACTGCTGTTGGAGTGTACTGGAAATTGCATTCCTGATCGTTGTATAAAAAGTGGTTCTTCTGCTTCCACTGGGGATGGTGAACGGAGATGACTATGCTGGAGATTTCTCCTTGTTTACAGCTACTCTGCCGGGGGAGAGACTCTGTTTGAGAATAACTCTGCGGGAGAATGACTCTGTTGGACGATGAACTTTCATAGTTGAAGGGATAAACTCTGTAGGGGATTGAGCTTCTGTATTCATAGAAATAAACTCTGACCGGGAGAAAAATTTATGAACCTCTTGCGACTACGAAATTTGGCTGGGGATAGTGTTAGCTCCTAAATTCGACACCCATGTTTATTATCATATAGACTATTAATTTTGAGTCAGAAGAGTTTCCTACATAAGAAGGCTTCGACCAACTGATCATGTCGAAGGCTCATCCAAGAATGACAAGATACTTAGAGAAATTCCTTTAAGATAGAATCTTGTTGTCTTCGACGTCGAAGGAACTTCTCGACAAGGGTCCCTGACGCCCAAGGTCGAATGGTTTGAGATTTGAATTGTTGGAGGGAAAACGGTTCCCAGCAGTTACCAAGTGCAACGTGTCGAGAACAGAAGTGTCGAAGGCTGTGAGCGTGCCATGTGGCGTCATCTCGAAGCAGTGTAACTGCCTAGCGGTTGCTTAGGATTTGTTTTAGTATAAATATTAAGTGTTCACGTAGTTTTCGCGTGTGTTCATCATTTTATACAAGTCACTCATTCAAATTCAAGTACCCAGCGTGAGAGAAAGAATCATTGAGAATGTATGTGTGAAACACCATTTAAATTAATCAAGTCTTTTATATTCAAGCAATTTATCGCTTTTCATTTACTTATCTCCGTCGAAGCCTTTTACTTAACGCTTTTATTTATTCTATCAAGCTTTTCTTCATGCAATTTACTTAAAGTGTCTTTACTTTACTGGCATTAATCACCATTAGGATTAGTCAAACTCCAGAAAATCAACCATGTCTTAGGATCAATCTGATCGATCCTGCTAGTCACCAAATAAGTAACCTTTTGGAAGATCAGCGGTTGTTTACCATTTTTCAGAGTAAACAAATTGGCACACCCGGTGGGACCTTGTGTTGATTTTACGATTGAACATTTTATATAAAATATCCTCCTTTTTCGAGAGTATTGCATGTTATTGAGAAGTGGTAGAATATACACCAACGAAACCAATACTAGGAGAAGAAGTGAAGAAATGGCGAATCCTCCAAACAATGGAGAAATCCCGCAGACAAACGTGGGAATAACGGTTATCCCAACCGTAAGTGAAGTGGTAACCGCTGGTTCAACGCCAGCAGTAACAGTTACTCAAACGGGGCCATTACCTCCATTTACAGGCCCCATAATGCCTTTGGGAACTCCCCCACCAAGGGGAAACCAAGGAACTAGGCCATATGTTCCCCCAGGCTTTTCGACAGTCGGTTTAAATCGAGAACCACTCTATGGCATGCCAACTTCTGAATTGGCTAGCCTGACGAATGCTACGTCCACTTTTTCAGACCCTTTAGTGAGCGCCTCTTCGCCACTCCAAGGCTCTGGAGTTGGTATGGCGAACAGGGGTAGGACCCAACTCTTAGGAGGAACGTCCCAAGTAATACATGGCCTTACAAATGCCTCGACAACAATCTTGAGGCAGCAAATGGACGAAAGCAACCACGACATGGTTAAGATGTTGGCACAAACTTTAAGTACAGTGCTAAATCCTCTAATACAGAATACCACCCAGTCGAATCAGCAAATGACGCCGCAAATGTCGCGTCTGGCTGACTTTTTTGGGTACCCCAACCTATTCGACAGCCCCAAAGGGCACAGATAAAGGGAAACCAAGGTATACTCCTAGAGGAAGAAACCACTATTAACCAAGTCCAACAACCTGTCAAAGAGAACCTTAGGGTACAAATGGAACAACCTGGGGTCGAAGAGACTAGAGTTATAGCCCCAGAAATAAGGATGGTTAATAGAAACCAAAACACTGACGAAGTAGTTCAGCAGATCCAATACCAGAATGTTGGTTTGGAAAATAACTTGACAGCCATGATTTAAAGAATCATGATGCAAAATGGGATGAATACGGGCTTCCGTAGGCCCAACTTTACATCCCCGCTGTCGGAATATGTGTTACAAACGGACTTGCCTCCTAGATGCAAAGTCCCTAAGTTTACTAAGTTTTCAGGGGACACGACAGAATCCACTGTCGAACATGTGGTAAGATACTTAATCGAAGCAGGAGAAATTTCAAACAATGAGAACCTGAGGATTAAGTATTTCCCAAGTTCCCTAACAAAAAATGCGTTTACTTGGTTCACAACTCTCCCCCCCTAATTCGATCCACCATTGGACCCAGTTGGAGAGATTATTCCATGAGCAATTCTACATGGGACAAACCAAGATAAGCCTGAAAGAGTTGGCCAGCGTAAAGAGGAGATTCATTGAGCCTATAGACGAATACCTAAACAGGTTTAGATTGCTCAAGGCAAGATGCTTTACACAAGTGCCAGAACATGAGTTAGTCGAAATAGCCGCAGGAGGTTTAGATTACTCCATTAGGAAGAAATTAGACACTCAGTACCTGAGAGACATGGCCCAATTGGCCGATAGGGTTCGACAGGTAGAATGCCTTAAAGCTGAAAAAGCCAGGGCGACGAAAACTCATAAAAGAGAAAGGATAGCGTATGTCGAAATGGACGATGGAGATCCAGAAAAGTTCGATGAGCCTATAGCCATCGAAGAAAGTGAGGTCGATTTAGCTGAGTTAAAACAAGGGCCACCATACTCTTGCAAGCTACTAATCCCCTCAAGTGGAAAAAACCCCACTGGTTCTGAAAAGGCCAATGATAGGTTCCCTAAAAAGACTTACAGTTTTGATATTACAAAATGTGATGAAATTTTTGACTTACTTGTAAAAGATGGCCAAATGATAATACCCCCAGGGGTAAAAGTGCCTCCTCTTAATCAAAGAAAGAAAAGAGGATATTGTAAATATCATAACTTTCTGGGCCATAAAACATCTCAATGTTTTCTTTTCAGGGATCTCGTGCAAAATGCTATCGAAGAAGGGAGGTTGAAGTTCGCCGATAAGACCCCCATGACCGTGGATTCTAACCCTTTGCAGGTGGAAGCCCACTATGCTGAAACTTCAGAGGTGAATGTGATCGAGGCTTCCAGGAGTCAGGTGAAAAGGCCAGGAATAACTATGGTCGAAGTCACCAAAGATCATATCAACATGCCAATCTTTGGCAGTTTTTCTGGGAATCTTTCTAGAAAGACAATCGAAGCAGTCCAAAAAGCTGCTGAAGGCCCAAAACTGGAGACAGGTGGAGCCTCAAAATATGGAGCTAAACCCATTTCCTACTTGGCTGCAGCTCAAGGCCAGACAGAAGACCTGGAGGCCCAAATGAAGCAGATGACTCTTGCTACTAAAGACAACATGAATGTCAACATGGTCAAAATCTCTGAATCAAAAGTTTCAGAGGAGGCCATTAGGCAAGAGCAAGCAAACAGAACGGCTTTCCCTCGGGAAAACGAAAATCTGGCAGAATTCTTGCAACGATGCCAGAAGAAAAATCAGAAGTAATGTTGTGTCCTCGATGCAGCTCTATTTTTTACAAGAAAGCTGCTGAACACATCGAAGGTGTGAGAGCAGCAAACAAAAGAAGGGAAGGTTCTGATGTTCGACATGATCCCAGAAGAACCTACCAAAAGGGTTCAAAGTAGGAAAAGAGGCCACTAACTTTCAGGATCCAACCAATGTGCCAACTGATACATGGCTCAAAGCATCGGGTCAAAAGAGACCTAGCGAAGAAAGGTGGCATTCCTTTGAAGTGCCAAGAGGTTCATATTTGACACTTAAGAAAGAACCTCAGATAGGTGCCACCAAAATGGCCCAAGTATCAAGTAACTACAAGGGAAAGAACCCAATGTCTCTATCCCAGTGGAGAAGATACCAAAGGCGGCGCAAGGCTGAGAGGGAAGCTGTCAACGAACCAAAGCCATAGTCAAGTTCAAATGTCCCACAGCGAAAGCAAAGAAAGCCTTTGGAGAGGGAACCAGTGACCAATAGACTGGTATGGCCTAACCAAAGCGAAGTTGGTGACAAAGATGGCTCGGAGTCTGATGACACCCTAGACATCATGGTGAATATAGTCTCAGTTTTGCCAAGAGAGTTCAACCGCCAGATGGAGGTCTGTTGTACCCCAAAATTTGCCCTCCCATATTCTCCAAGAAATTGCCAAGTCAAGCTGCAAAATTCCCCAAGGGTGGCACAGTGCAAAGGTCTCCTATACAGTCAAAACTAGGGTTTGAGTTCTGATCAAAGAAATGAAGTTTTCAAAGGCCCAATCAAGTCTCATATGCTTACAAAGATGGTCAAGTATCCTCATATCAAGTTTCAAGGCATTCAGCTCAAAATTGCACAGTCAAAACCCTAAATTGCACTACAGTCAACTGTAGGGGCAAAATGGTCATTTGGCAGTCAAAAATTCAAATTTTTGGTCAACATATCATTTTGAAGCCACAAACATCATTTGATTAATGCTTGATCATGATTCTCAAAATTTGGCTCAGAAATCATCAAAGATGCAAAAGTTACTATATTTGGACAGTTGAAAAAGTCAACTGAAATTGACCAGGGCATAACTTTCACATGGTTTATCAGAAAAATTCCATCCAAATCTCATTTTGAAGAGAAAGACATTTCCTACAACGCATCTTCATACTTCAAGTCCAAGAAATGCTCTCACAAAAAGTTATCAATTTCAACATTATAGGTCATTTTCAAAAGTCAACAAAAAGGGACTTTAAGTCAAAGGCCATAACTTGAGATTGGTAAATCAAAATGACATGGTACCAAAGGCATTGGTTAGAGGACTCAAAGACCTTTCCAAAATGTCCAAGAACATGAGAAAAGCTTAAAAATTGAGCATGTTATGCCTTGTGGAAGTTGGGAAATTTTTGGATATTTTGAAAAGTCAACATTGATCCAAATGACATGAAATTGCTAATGGGCCCATTTTTCTTCCATGATTCATCATTCTAAGCATATTCACGACCACTTGGCCCAAAGGGAAGTATTTTCTCATTTTTTATTTATTTATTTGAATTTTTATTCACATTAATTCATTTAAATCAAATTAAATATAGGAAAAATACTAATCTAAGTTTTCAAATCTTTTTATACATGCTTTGCCATCAAGATTTCGTGCATAGGTCAAATAGGAAAGAATTGGATTGATTTGAGCATAATTGACACAAAATACACTTGAAAAAGATATGAAAAGATCTTAAGAAAATCAAATATGCAAAACCATTATTGCATTGGATTTTATTGAGTTTTGTTGACCTAATGTGTTCACTACATATGCCTGAGGAGAAACCTAATGCAAGAGACAAAAAAGTTGTGCTAGAGACCAATATACAAACTTGGAAAAACTCCATAAAACTGAATTCTGAAAACAGCTTTTTAGGTCGATTCAAAGCATAATATTGGTTTCAATAGCTTGCCAAGGTTGCCCTGAACACATTCCAATCCCAAACATCCATCAACACGCCAAGAACTGGTATATTGAACTCAAACTGTACAGGAAAAATTCCATAATCGTATATCATATTCTAAGCATTTTTATTGTATTCTACTCATGGAATCATGTTCATTATGAAGTTCTGAGACTAACCATTATGTTTAATTGAATTTTCATGCTATATACGCGATTATGCCATAACTGGTTTTCTAGGGTTTTCAGAGTTTTGAATTGGGGTTTTTCACCCAAGGAAAAATTGGGACTCCAGGCCACCACCATTGCAATCAGCAGACCTGGACGAAGAGATTAACATACTCGCGCCCAATTTATGAGCGTTCTACATCTAATCGCTATTTTCTGGAAACGTCTCTAAACCCACGCCATAAAAACCGTTGCTTTTGTTCTTTGTTTTACAGGGATGGTGAGGACGATGATGTGGTGGCAACAAGTGATTCGTTGATTTGAATTTCGCGCGTTTCTCTCCACTAACGCGTTGGTTCTTTTCATATTATTTGTTTGTTTGTATATTAATTGAATATGCGCTTAGCTCAGTTGGCAACAAGGATTGGTGATGAAGGTACATGACCTGGGTTCGAGCCCCAGGTCTTACATATTTCAATCTTATTTTTCCCTAATAAATCCTATGCAGCCCTTACGCTGAAGATCCTCATGCACGCTCAAAGATCATTGCCCACGCGTCCTGGGAGATCAAATCAAAGGCAGGAATTCAAGGAGCACCATAAACGCCAGTCAACGTATCACACATGATCCTGGGAAAGTCAATGGACCTGAAGCATTGGGCCTGAATTCCTAAGTCAACACCTCACAATTGGGGCCTGAACCCCCCCCTGGTTTGCCATTTTCTATTATTTTTATATTTTTATTTTCAATTGTTATTTTCTTTTCTTTATTTGTTTGATTTAATTAATTATTTTTACTAAAATACAAAAATGCACAAGAAAATCAGAAAAGATGAAAAATATAATATTTTTTTATTTTAATTATTTTCATAAGCAAATTGCATAAAAAATTTTAGGTTTAATTTAGGTTATATTTTAATATTTTCATAACAAATTTAAAAGCCATTAGAATTAGGGTTGCATCCAATTTACATTTTAATTAATTCTTTTCCTATTAAATCTTAAAAAACCTAAAAATACCAAAAAAGCATTTTCTTTTAATTTTAATTTTAATTCCTCATTAATTTTAATCTTTGCAAGGGTCCAACGCCCATATTTTTGATCGTTTAATTTCGCGTATTTATTTTATGTCATTTAAATAATTATGTACCTCTCCCGAAGCCTTGTAAAGTTACTTCTCGCACTTTTACTTTGTTTGCTTCTTTACTTTTCTGTCAAATCGGGTCCGGTTTAATTTTGGCGATGTGGACCCGCGCCATTTGTAATAGCTTTAGAATTTACTTTCCCGCAAATATTTTAACTGTTAAACAAAGCATGCAAGAATGAATGGCCATAATAAAATCAAGCGTAGATCACTTTAACATGACAAGACAAATACAAATGAAAACGACACACGAATCGCACACACCACCCCTAGGGTACGTCTCACTGTTGCCTTGCCTTCGAAAGGTGATCGTCGAGTAGAGGACGTCTTAGTAAGTCCTCATGATCCGGGAACCTGGCATGAGGGTAGCTTCTAAGGTGTCTTCCTATTGCTCTGGTGATCACCATGTCCCGAACCTCGAATTGACCCGAACACCTCCAACGGTGGTGCTACCTACCTCTCAATGGTGGGATGGCACTACTTTAAAGGACATTTACACAGACGAATTCCTTAGGGTAGGTAGGTTCTCGTAGATACTTGCTCTCTTCAAAAACAAACAAAAATCTTTTCACGCCGACACTTTTCAAAAGCTTTCAAAACAATTTTTCAAACACTCCGACACAAGAGTCGATCTGAAACTTTCAAAGAAACTTTTTAAAACCCACAGTTGAAAAGCAAACAAACCATTTTGAAAACACATTGAGCAAGTATCTAAGAGCCCATGGATAACCATGGATAGAAAGGGTGCTAACACCTTCCCTTTCTATAATCTACCTCCCGAACCGAGAGCAATCTCTATAAGGAATTTTTCTGTGCTTTTGTCCTTTCCGTTTGGAGAAAATAAAAGACGGTGGCGACTCTTGCTTCCGTGACATTTCGCGAACCAGCGTTAAACAGTCAGTTCAAGATCCACCGATCACAGAACTGGCGACTCTGCTGGGGAATACTTTAAAGTGAGGTGTACCTTAGGACTAAGATCACTTGTGTTTTCAATTGTCTGAATTGTTTGCTTTAAATTGTGGGCCTGTCTTGGGAGTTCTATAGATCCTAACCCGGATCTGGGGATACCTTCTTAGAAAGTAGCAACAAGGCTGTGAGGGAACTGTGCGGGGTATACCGACATGGTTGAAACAGTCTGTTACGTTGATGTGGCACTTTGGTGTGTACCGGTAACCCTTGAGTTCAGTCAAGGAGAGTACGGGGCCTCCGTGTGGTGTCGTGAAGCATCAACAGACCTTAGGAACCTTAATTGAACTATCTTGGCCTCTTTAGGGTAGTGAGATAACTGACTTTGGTGCAGTCCTAGGTTGGTTGATACTCGATACTACACTCAATTGAGGGTTGCTTTCCTGGAATATTTCGGTCGCCAGTTCAGTGGCTAAATCGAAACGATGAACAATGAAAGCAATCCCGTGATATTGGGAACCTTAGAACCCGGTTACTTTGATTAGGACAGGTTGAACCCACCAACTTCAAGAGGGTACTACCCAGACCTCATGCTTGCCTAAACTCTAAGGATTTCTCTTGTGTGACTTGTGTGCCTTCATACTTGACTACTTGCATGCTTGTTATCTGACACTTGAGGTTCCCTTGCAGGTTTTGTTTATAGTCCTTGATAGGGACTCATAACAGGGTATACTAAGTTTCCCTTGCAGGTTTTGTTTATAGTCCTTAACTGGGACTCATAACAGGGTGCACTAACTTTCTTGCAGGTTTTGTTTATAGTCCTTAACTGGGACTCATAACAGGGTTTACTAGGTCGCTTGCAGGTTTTGTTTATAGTCCTTAATTGAGACTCATAACAAAGTATACTGAATTTCTTGCAGGGTTTGTTTATAGTCCTTGATTGGGACTCATAACAGGGTTTACCTACATCACCCCATGCATAGCATGACATCATACCATTGCATACATGCTAACCCATTTCAAGGATCTCAAGGGCTTGTGATGCAGGTCATGATAAATCAAACGTCTAGCAAGGGGCAAAGGGGATTTATTTTCCTCTAGCCAAGGTTGTCAGGGGCTATGACCCACTTGATATGGTGAGCTTTCGACCCTTGGAGAAGGACTCTCAACAATATGAAGTACCTTCAATCAAGCCACCAGTTTCCAATGCTAATGATTTTCTTGTTTACCCCGCGAGGTCCTTGAAATCATTGCATGCATATCATACACATCATTGCATAACAGGTATCTTTGTTGCAGGTCACTTACCTTTCCCGCTGTTTATTTCAGCAATGGCCTTCCAACCAGATAACCAGGGCTATCTTGCTCAAGAGACTCGGTGCAGGGAAATCCTCCTGAATCTATCCAAGGGGCAGGAGGAGCTAAGGACACTTCTCATGGAGACCTTTGGCAGGAACAGTTCTGAGGATGACAAGGACGAACGGCTGAAACGCCTACAAGCTGAGGTAGATACATTGGAAACCCAAATGCTGGGGCAAAGGGCTCTCACCCGAGGTTTGGCTCAGGAGCAAGCAGAGTTGAGGACCATGATCAGTCAACTCCACCAAGGCAAATCCAACATGAAGCAACCAGTCCGAATCAGGGACCAAGTCTTTGATCAGCTACCAAGAGGACAACAGTCTGGTATGGTGAAGAAGGGACCTCCCCAAATTGTTACTACTTCACAAGCCCAGCATCAACGAGGTAATCGGCGTAAGCGATATACACCTGGAAGACATTTCTCTGAGACTGGTATACCATCATCTCTAATGCTGCAACGCTTGTTGGAGGTCAATCTGATCACTTTAAAGGGTCCTCCCCAGAACCCCGACACCTCTGCTCCTACTTACCACCCTGATAAAAGATGTGCCTACCATTCTGACAGTCCTGGACATGACACCGACGACTGTTGGAGCTTGAAGAACAAGATCCAGGACTTGATTGACAGAAGGGTGCTGGAGTTCATACCGGGTGGCCAAATAAAAATCTTTTGCTGAGAATCTTCCATCTAAGATGACTAGTCCAAATTAAGAAACTTTTGTTCATTAGAAATTTCAAGTTGTAATTTTCTTTTGATCGTTCAAACATTTTGTTCATGTCAAGCTTGTTATTCCATTAATGCATCGCATATGTCTGTTTTGGAATTAATACAATTGTTTTCATTATATTCAAAATTGCTTTCATTTTTCTGTGATGATCAACTCTTGGTTAATAATGCTAAGCCTCTTGAGGGAGGATGACGAAAACGATACCACGATCTTTACAGTATGCTTTTGAACAGACCCCGCTGATGAGGTACAGGCATTGTTTCAATCCCTAAACACTGGAGTTATAAGGATGATAATCCCTCGTCAACCCCTCTGAGCCAAAGAAGTAGGAGTTTTTCTTTTCGAAATTTAAAACCCTTAATCATAACCTGGGGCAGGGTAGTTCTCTCAGTTGATCCGAGTGCATAACAAATGGCACCAAAGGAGTCCTTACAAAACAAAAGACAGTGATGGTTCTGAATAAATCACAAGGACAGGCAGTCATTATCTCAAAAAATGAAAAACCCATTAAGTCAAAACCCATGAAGGAGACTTACAAAACTGGGGCATCCCGCTGACTGTAATTCCAAAAAAGGAAACAGTTCAGGCAAAAAAAAAAGAAAGGGATAACAAAAATCAAGAAAGAGGTCTCACAAACCCTCAACCAAAGCAAAAAAATGACTTCCTATTTAAAAGAAATCATCAACATCTGAACCATTATTGGAACATCAAAGCAAAGACTCAAGCAAGGTCTAACGCACGATCAACTGAGTTTAGGTTTGGAGAACATCACGAAGAGCGGGTGGGTACAAATAATTTGAGCCTTTATCCTTTGTTTCTTAAACCGTGAACCAGGCCACGTTATAACCCTCAAAAGTCCTAGCTGAAGCATGGGTTAGTTCGAAAGCATACTGTCACGAAAGGTATCCTGACTCCTTAAGGCCTACGGTAAATACGGAGTTGACATCACGTTTTACAAACATTCACTTGTTTTATGAAAAAAGAATGCATTTTCAAAATCGTCGAGACAGACATAAGCTTTGCATTTTTAACATAACTTTGTTTGCATATGACTTTTTGTTTGAACAGCATAGAAATTCGCATGACGAAAGTCTAATGAACAAGAATATCTCCAATCAAGGGGCACGACATGATCATGGTCTACCATCTGGGGCAGTTAAGTCAAGATCCAGAGAATCTCTCAAAAGGCCAAAAAGCCTGGGGCAAATCTCTGCCTGAGTCTCTTGGGGCACTCCAGCAACGAATCTTGCACGATTAGACATCTTCTGGTAATATGGCAACACAAGCAGCCAGGGGCACCTACCTGCATTCTAAGAGCGTGGACATAGTCGAAAAATACTACGCATAATCAAAGACCCACTAGGTTGACACGCCTAGGCAAAAATAAGGGCTTCCCGGCGAACCAAAAGGGTTCGGGCAAAATGAAGGGATGAAATAAAAAAAATCTGTACACCCGGCAAGTTGAAAACCTGAAAAGGCGGCTTGAGCAAAAATGGGTATCCCGGTGGACTGAAAACCTGAAAGGGCGGTCCAGGCAAAAGTTAGGGATTAAAGCGTACGACTATGTTCTGCCATCTGTCTACCAGAAGAAGGTTTGTCCATCAACAACTATCAGCACCCCACAAGTGCCTCCCCCATAGAAACAGGGGCAATAAAGAGTGGTCTAAGCAATCTGATTATTCTATCCTCCAAGGTATCAGGGTAGGTTCCGTTGAAGAACATAACCAATACAGTTCAATACTTCTCCAGGAGAGTCCAATCCAGCTTCCCTAGGAAAGTCGGAATCCATCTCCCAAGCAGTAAGCTTATCCCCAGTTGATTTTGGAAGCTTATCCTCGCAGAGCACGAATGCGTCTCCCGGCTTTATTCAAAGAGTTATTTCCCTAACAGGATATAACTGGGTTATCCTCGGCCAAAAGCCACGGAAAGATCGTCGTCGACACAATCTTCTTACCCCAACGAAGTCCATCAACACTTCCAACAACAAGGATATCCTCAGCAAGTTACTATCAACAAGCAACAGAGTGTCTCTCTCCCCACAGAGTATTGCTCCCCAGCAAGATTACTAGAGTATTTGTCTCCCCGCAGAGTAACCCATTCGCCAAGTTTATCCCCCAATAGAGTTATCTTCTCCTATCGGAATTCTTGCAACTATCATCCCCGGCGGAAGCAAAACCTATTCTTCAACATCAGCCCAGGAGTGACTTCCCGGCACCCGTCAAGGATTTATTTCCTAAGACGAAAACATATGTTCATAAACATCACATCTTCATACATTATAGCATGCATATGCATCATACTACACGAATCTCATTAATTTTGAGGACATGTTGAAATCATGCAGTTCATGCATCATGATCTTGCATACAACTAATGCTTTACCTTTCAGGAAAGGTCAATACAAAAATGACTACTATCAACTATCGCAATTCATTCTAGATATAGTTTCAGATATGACCCAGATATGGTGACGTTCTGATGCTGCTTCCAGATTTCCTTCTAGATATAGTTTCAGATATGACCCAGAGATGGTGACGTTCTGATACTGCTTCCAGATTTCCTTCTAGATATAGTTTCAGATATGACCCAGATATGGTGACGTTCTGATGCTGCTTCCAGATTTCCTTCTAGATATAGTTTCAGATATGACCCAGATATGGTGACGTTCTGATGCTGCTTCCAGATTTCCTTCTAGATATAGTTTCAGATATGACCCAGATATGGTGACGTTCTGATGCTGCTTCCAGATTTCCTTCTAGATATAGTTTCAGATATGACCCAGAGATGGTGACGTTCTGATATTGCTTCCAGATTTCCTTCTAGATATAGTTTCAGATATGACCCAGATATGGTGACGTTCTGATGCTGCTTCCAGATTTCCTTCTAGATATAGTTTCAGATATGACCCAGATATGGTGACGTTCTGATGCTGCTTCCAGATTTCCTTCTAGATATAGTTTCAGATATGACCCAGAGATGGTGACGTTCTGATACTGCTTCCAGATTTCCTTCTAGATATAGTTTCAGATATGACCCAGATATGGTGACGTTCTGATACTGCTTCCAGATTTCCTTCTAGATATAGTCTCAGATATGACCCAGATATGGTGACGTTCTGATGCTGCTTCCAGATTTCCTTCCAGATATAGTTTCAGATGTGAACCAGATATGGCGACGTTCTGATACTGCTTCCAGGTTTCCTTCTAGATATAGTTTAGATGTGAACCAGATATGGCGACGTTCTGATACTGCTTCCAGGTTTCCTTCTAGATATAGTTCAGATGTGAACCGGATATGGTGACGTTCTGATACTGCTTCCAGATTTCCTTCTAGATATAGTTTCAGATATGACCCAGAGATGGTGACGTTCTGATACTGCTTCCAGATTTCCTTCTAGATATAGTTTCAGATATGACCCAGATATGGTGATGTTCTGATACTGCTTCCAGATTTCCTTCTAGATATAGTCTCAGATATGACCCAGATATGGTGACGTTCTGATGCTGCTTCCAGATTTCCTTCCAGATATAGTTTCAGATGTGAACCAGATATGGCGACGTTCTGATACTGCTTCCAGGTTTCCTTCTAGATATAGTTCAGATGTGAACCGGATATGGTGACGTTCTGATACTGCTTCCAGATTTCCTTCTAGATATAGTTTCAGATGTAAACCAGATATGGTGACGTTCTGATACTGCTTCCAGATTTCCTTCCAGATATAGTTTCAGATGTAAACCAGATATGGTGACGTTCTGATACTGCTTCCAGATTTCCTTCCAGATATAGTTTCAGATGTAAACCAGATATGGTGACGTTCTGATACTGCTTCCAGATTTCCTTCCAGATATAGTTACAGATGTAAACCATATATGGTGACGTTCTGATACTGCTTCCAGGTTTCCTCCCAGATATAGTTACAGATGTAAACCAGATATGGTGACGTTCTGATACTGCTTCCAGATTTCCTTCCAGATATAGTCCAGATATGAACCAGATAGGGCGACGTTCTGACACTTATTCCAGTTGAAGACATTTCGAGACCTAGACCGGTTCAGTTAATCGACCCTAAGATTCTCTGTTGTTATCCCGTCCAAGGCCTTCTCTAGTCCAGCTAAATCGACTCCCCAACAGATTTTTCTGATAAAGACTCAGCAGAAGTTATGGTCCCCTCTCCAACGGCGAGTGAGGTGGTAAGTCCTTTTTCATATGTTTCCCTCTCCGGCGGTGAGTGTGAGGTGATAGTCTCCTACGGTTCCCTCTCCGACGGTGAGTGAGGTGGTAAGTCCTTTTCAAATGTTTCCCTCTCCGACGGTGTGTGAGGTGGTAAGTCCTTTTCAGATGTTTCCCTCTCCGACGGTGAGTGAGGTGATCATTCATTTCAGATTATAATTGCCTATGGTTCTCTTCCCAATACTGCGAAGATAATAATTCCCATCAAGATTTTCTCAACGAGCGTTGTTGAAGTTAAAATCACCCAAGGTTCTCTTACCATTCATGCTAAGGCAGTAACCATCCCTGGTTCATTCATCGCTGTTTGAAGCTCCAGATCCAGCTCCTGTAACCAGTCAGGACATATCTATACCAAGCATCTAAAATCAGCTCCTGCAGCGTGTCAGGTACTCATTTTCTATTTTGCAGGTATGCAGGTTCTCGCTAAGGAATCTCCTACGCGATCAACATCCAGATGGCATCTATAAGCCCATCATCCTATCCAGCAACCTCCCAATGGCATCTATAAGCCCATTCCACCATCACTGCTACTATGTGAGCGCAAATTTCTGGGCACTCTAGTGTCCAATCATCTTCTACCCTCGGATTACGAAAGGCACGTCAGCCAATCTGCATCCTCAGGTCTAAGAAGATTGAACAGGGGCAACTGTTGTACCCCAAAATTTTCCCTCCCATATTCTCCAAGAAATTGCCAAGTCAAGCTGCAAAATTCCCCAAGGGTGGCACAGTGCAAAGGTCTCCTATACAGTCAAAACTAGGGTTTGAGTTCTGATCAAAGAAATGAAGTTTTCAAAGGCCCAATCAAGTCTCATATGCTTACAAAGATGGTCAAGTATCCTCATATCAAGTTTCAAGGCATTCAGCTCAAAATTGCACAGTCAAAACCCTAAATTGCACTACAGTCAACTGTAGGGGCAAAATGGTCATTTGGCAGTCAAAAATTCAAATTTTTGGTCAACATATCATTTTGAAGCCACAAACATCATTTGATCAATGCTTGATCATGATTCTCAAAATTTGGCTCAGAAATCATCAAAGATGCAAAAGTTACTATATTTGGACAGCTGAAAAAGTCAACTGAAATTGACCAGGGCATAACTTTCACATGGATTATCAGAAAAATTCCATCCAAAGCTCATTTTGAAGAGAAAGACATTTCCTACAACTCATATTCATACTTCAAGTCCAAGAAATGCTCTCACAAAAAGTTATCAATTTCAACATTATAGGTCATTTTCAAAAGTCAACAAAAAGGGACTTTAAGTCAAAGGCCATAACTTGAGATTGGTAAATCAAAATGACATGGGACCAAAGGCATTGGTTAGAGGACTCAAAGACCTTTCCAAAATGTCCAAGAACATGAGAAAAGCTTAAAAATTGAGCAAGTTATGCCTTGTGGAAGTTGGGCAATTTTTGGATATTTTGAAAAGTCAACATTGATCCAAATGACCTGAAATTGCTAATGGGCCCATTTTTCTTCCATGATTCATCATTCTAAGCATATGCACGACCACTTGGCCCAAAGGGAAGTATTTTCTCATTTTTTATTTATTTATTTGAATTTTTATTCACATTAATTCATTTAAATCAAATTAAATATAGGAAAAATACTAATCTAAGTTTTCAAATCTTTTTATACATGCTTTGCCATCAAGATTTCGTGCATAGGTCAAATAGGAAAGAATTGGATTGATTTGAGCATAATTGACACAAAATACACTTGAAAAAGATATGAAAAGATCTTAAGAAAATCAAATATGCAAAACCATTATTGCATTGGATTTTATTGAGTTTTGTTGACCTAATGTGTTCACTACATATGCCTGAGGAGAAACCTAATGCAAGAGACAAAAAAGCTGCGCTAGAGACCAATATACAAACTTGGAAAAACTCCATAAAACTGAATTCTGAAAACAACTTTTTAGGTCGATTCAAAGCATAATATTGGTTTCAATAGCTTGCCAAGGTTGCCCTGAACACATTCCAATCCCAAACATCCATCAACACGCCAAGAACTGGTATATTGAACTCAAACTGTACAGGAAAAATTCCATAATCGTATATCATATTCTAAGCATTTTTATTGTATTCTACTCATGGAATCATGTTCATTATGAAGTTCTGAGACTAACCATTATGTTTAATTGAATTTTCATGCTATATACGCGATTATGCCATAACTGGTTTTCTAGGGTTTTCAGAGTTTTGAATTGGGGTTTTTCACCCAAGGAAAAATTGGGACTCCAGGCCACCACCATTGCAATCAGCAGACCTGGACGAAGAGATTAACATACTCGCGCCCAATTTATGAGCGTTCTACATCTAATCGCTATTTTCTGGAAACGTCTCTAAACCCACGCCATAAAAACCGTTGCTTTTGTTCTTTGTTTTACAGGGATGGTGAGGACGATGATGTGGTGGCAACAAGTGATTCGTTGATTTGAATTTCGCGCGTTTCTCTCCACTAACGCGTTGGTTCTTTTCATATTATTTGTTTGTTTGTATATTAATTAAATATGCGCTTAGCTCAGTTGGCAACAAGGATTGGTGATGAAGGTACATGACCTGGGTTCGAGCCCCAGGTCTTACATATTTCAATCTTATTTTTCCCTAATAAATCCTATGCAGCCCTTACGCTGAAGATCCTCATGCACGCTCAAAGATCATTGCCCACGCGTCCTGGGAGATCAAATCAAAGGCAGGAATTCAAGGAGCACCATAAACGCCAGTCAACGTATGTCAACACCTCACAATTGGGGCCTGAACCCCCCCTGGTTTGCCATTTTCTATTATTTTTATATTTTTATTTTCAATTGTTATTTTCTTTTCTTTATTTGTTTGATTTAATTAATTATTTTTACTAAAATACAAAAATGCACAAGAAAATCAGAAAAGATGAAAAATATAATATTTTTTTATTTTAATTATTTTCATAAGCAAATTGCATAAAAAATTTTAGGTTTAATTTAGGTTATATTTTAATATTTTCATAACAAATTTAAAAGCCATTAGAATTAGAGTTGCATCCAATTTACATTTTAATTAATTCTTTTCCTATTAAATCTTAAAAAACCTAAAAATACCAAAAAAGCATTTTCTTTTAATTTTAGTTTTAATTCCTCATTAATTTTAATCTTTGCAAGGGTCCAACGCCCATATTTTTGATCGTTTAATTTCGCGTATTTATTTTATGTCATTTAAATAATTATGTACCTCTCCCGAAGCCTTGTAAAGTTACTTCTCGCACTTTTACTTTGTTTGCTTCTTTACTTTTCTGTCAAATCGGGTCCGGTTTAATTTTGGCGATGTGGACCCGCGCCATTTGTAATAGCTTTAGAATTTACTTTCCCGCAAATATTTTAACTGTTAAACAAAGCATGCAAGAATGAATGGCCATAATAAAATCAAGCGTAGATCACTTTAACATGACAAGACAAATACAAATGAAAACGACACACGAATCGCACACACCACCCCTAGGGTACGTCTCACTGTTGCCTTGCCTTCGAAAGGTGATCGTCGAGTAGAGGACGTCTTAGTAAGTCCTCATGATCCGGGAACCTGGCATGAGGGTAGCTTCTAAGGTGTCTTCCTATTGCTCTGGTGATCACCATGTCCCGAACCTCGAATTGACCCGAACACCTCCAACGGTGGTGCTACCTACCTCTCAATGGTGGGATGGCACTACTTTAAAGGACATTTACACAGACGAATTCCTTAGGGTAGGTAGGTTCTCGTAGATACTTGCTCTCTTCAAAAACAAACAAAAATCTTTTCACGCCGACACTTTTCAAAAGCTTTCAAAACAATTTTTCAAACACTCTGACACAAGAGTCGATCTGAAACTTTCAAAGAAACTTTTTAAAACCCATAGTTGAAAAGCAAATAAACCATTTTGAAAACACATTGAGCAAGTATCTAAGAGCCCATGGATAACCATGGATAGAAAGGGTGCTAACACCTTCCCTTTATATAATCTACCTCCCGAACCGAGAGCAATCTCTATAAGGAATTTTTCTGTGCTTTTGTCCTTTCCGTTTGGAGAAAATAAAAGACGGTGGCGACTCTTGCTTCCGTGACATTTCGCGAACCAGCGTTAAACAGTCAGTTCCAGATCCACCGATCACAAGGTCGAATCGAACGACTGGGAAGTCGAACAAGAAATGGCCAAGCATAGGCCAGTATGCTACTTCGTCATGGATAATGGCTGCACTGAAGAGCAAAATGGTTTCTTCGAACCACCTACTGAGGCGATGAAAAGTCACCTCAAGCCTTTATTCATAAGGGCAAAACTCGAAGAAGCCACTGTAAACAAGATCTTGGTGGATTGTGGGGCAACCATAAACATAATCCCCCACTTCATGATAAGAAAAATAGGCAAGAGTTATGAAAACATTAAGCCTCATAACATGGTCCTATCGAACTACGAAGGCGGAATAGGGACCATTATGGGTGTGATCCAACTAGACCTCAAAGTAGGATCCATCCTTCGACCAACTATGTTTATGGTCATATCGGCTAAACCAAATTACAATCTATTGTTGGGCCGAGAATGGATACATGGTGTTGGAGCAGTACCATCATCAATGCACCAAAGGTTAATATTATGGCGTCCTGATGGAATTGTCGAGAATATAGAGGCAGATCAGAGCTACTACTTGGGCGAAATAAATCACCTAGGGAGAGCTGACTTCGACAAAAATTTGGCTCACATTGGGCCATGCCCAGCACCTGACTTCGACATGGCACCAACGCCAAATGCTTTTTGTTCCTTGTACCTGCACCCTGATCATGGGTTTCAATGGGACAAAGAAGACTTGTCCCACATTGATTTCAGTGGGCTAACTGACATCCAGCCAACCGGTTGGGGAAGTGAATTAAGTGATAATGACTGAGTCACAAGCATTGCAGCGAATTTCGACTTACGTAGCCGAAACAAGGATGATAGCGACTCTCGAAGCCAAAGTAAAATATATGGCCACCAAGGCCAATGACCAAGAGCTACCTTCTGCAGGTCTTGGAAAATATTTCGACCCAGAACCACCAGATATAGGTCCTGGAAAATATTTCGACCCAGAACCTCCTGATATCATGACAGAAGGAATGCAGGATCAAAGGCTTGACGCTATCTACGACGATGAGCCTTTGGGATTCGAAAAGGACCCCCTGGCGAACAACATTAAAATGTTAGCACATGATCCTTTAGAAGAAATCAACTTGGGCGGAGGGTTAGATAAAAGGCCTACTTACATCAGCGCCAAAATAGACCCAGAGCTCAGGGTCGAAGTGATCCAATTATTAAAGGAGTTCAAGGACTGCTTTGCATGGGATTACGACGAGATGCCTGGTCTCGACAGAGGATTGGTAGAACTTCAGTTGCCAATCAAACTTGGAAAAAAGCCAGTCAAGCAAAGTCCAAGACGCTTCGCTCCAGAAATACTATCGAAGATCAAAACGGAAGTCGAAAGACTGCTGAAGTGCAAATTCATACGAGCCACGAGGTATGTCGAATGGATTGCAAACATTGTGCCAGTGATTAAGAAAAATGGTACATTGAGGGTGTGCATAGATTTCAGAGATTTGAATGCTGCAACACCCAAAGATGAATATCCTATGCCTGTGGCGGAAATGCTAGTCGATTCTGTCGCTGGCCACGAGTACCTGAGCATGCTCGACGGTTACTCAGGATACAATCAAATTTTCATTGCTGAAGAAGATGTGTCGAAAACAGCTTTTCGATGCCCCGGTGCTATAGGCACTTACGAATGGGTAGTGATGCCTTTTGGCCTAAAAAATGCTGGGGCAACATATCAGCAAGTGATGAACTCTATCTTCCATGATTTTATTAACACTTTCATGCAAGTATATATTGATGATATTGTTGTAAAATCTGTTTCCAGGAAGAACCATATAGACCACCTTCGACAATCATTTGAAAGAATGAGAGAACATGGTCTGAAAATGAACCCTTTGAAGTGTGCGTTCTGTGTGAGAGCAGGAGATTTCTTGGGCTTCGTCGTCCACAAGAAAGGAATCAAAATCAACCAGAACAAGACAAAGGCAATCTTGGATGCGAAAGCGCCAACGAACAAGAAGGAACTGCAATCTCTGCTGGGCAAAATAAATTTCTTAAGGAGATTTATATCTAACCTAAGTGGAAAAGCGCAAGCCTTCTCACCCTTACTTCGATTGAATAAGGAAGGATTCGAGTGGGGGCAAGAGCAACAGGAAGCCTTCGATAAGATCAAAGGGTATCTCACCAAGCCACCTATTTTGGTTCCTCCTTGTAGCAATAGGAGTATGAGATTGTACATAGCTGCATCCGACAAAACTTTGGGAAGCATGTTAGCCCAAGAGGATGAAAATGGAGTTGAAAGACCCATTTACTACCTTAGCAGAGTTTTGAATGATGCAGAAACTAGATATAGCGAAGTTGAAAAATTATGTCTATGTCTTTATTTCTCTTGTACAAAGCTCAAACAATATATAAAACCAGTTTATGTGTATGTTTAGTCTCATTTTGATGTTTTCAAATACATGTTGTCGAAACCCATCTTGCACAGTCGAATTGGCAAGTGGGCGCTAGCATTAACTGAGTATTCATTGACCTTTATGCCTCTTAAGGCAGTAAAAGGGCAAGTGGTAGCAGACTTTATAGTCGACCACTCAATTCAGGTTGAAAATATAAACTACGTGGAGATAGAACCCTGGAAATTCTACTTCGATGGTTCCAGCCATAAAGATGGAACGGGAGTAGGGGTCTTAATCATTTCTCCAGAAAAAATTCCAACAACATTCAAGTACAAGATAGAAGGTACTTGTTCGAACAATGAGGCTGAATACGAAGCTCTAATTACTGGCCTTGAAATATTGTTGGAATTGGGGGAAACTCGAGTCGAAATAATGGGAGACTCAGAGTTAGTCATTAAACAAGTCACAAAAGGGTACAAATGCATAAGAGAAAATCTC
This sequence comes from Vicia faba, assembly GCA_948472305.1. Taxonomy (NCBI): domain Eukaryota; kingdom Viridiplantae; phylum Streptophyta; class Magnoliopsida; order Fabales; family Fabaceae; genus Vicia; species Vicia faba. Next base: position 1,333,965,054 of record OX451737.1, on the reverse strand, counting down.
ATTATGTACTTTGTGATAGCAAATCGTTTATTGAAAAAATTCGAAATGGTTAATATTCGACACATACCTAGATTGGAAAACCAAGTAGCCAATGATTTGGCACAAATTGCATCTGGGTACAAGATTTCAAAAACGAGATTACAAAGAGCAATCGAAGTTCGAGAGAAAATAAAAGCAACCAGCTTGTCTCCAACAGATTTGGAATCGACAAAACTATGGTATGCAGACCAAAGGAATTTCTAAATTTCGTTCATAGACAATTTATCAGAGCAAGATTGGAGGAAACCCATTGTAGATTATCTACAAAATCCAGCAGCTTTGACAGAACGAAAAATAAAATATAGGGCGTTAAGTTACGTGCTCATGGGTAATGAGTTGTTCAAAAAGACGCCTGAAGGGGTATTATTAAAATGCTTAAACGAAACTGAAGCATACATAGCCCTTTCGACTATGCATGCTGGAGCATGTGGGGCTCACCAAGTAGGTCATAAGATGAAATGGTTGTTGTGATACGGTGGGAGAACTGACTATGTGTTTTGCGTTTGTATTCGCACTTGTTCGGTTGAGCAAGATTCGCCACCGACTTTTTATTTTATCCTAAAGGAAAGGTTAAAAAAGCACAGCAAAAACCTTTTGAGATATTTCGTGGGTTCGGGGGGTAGATTATGAAAAGGGAAGGTATTAGCATCCTTTTCATCCATGGTTATCCATGGGCTCTTAGTTACTTGGTTTTTTAGATCACTTGCCTTGATTTTCGATTGCTTGAAAATGGTGTGCGTGTGTGTGTGTTTTTGAAAATGTTTTGGAAGAAGATGCCTTGTCTTAGACTACCATTGTAACAATTCTTTACTCGAATGTTTTACAAAGGTGTGTATCTTTTTGAAAAGATGTTTCAAAATGTTTTGAGAGTTTGTTTTGAAAGTGTTTGTGGAGTGTGGTTTTTGAAAAGAAGGCAAGTATTTTTGCAAGTTGATCTCAAGTAACTAAGAGTTTTGTCTACCCTATTGTACTCAAAAGGTTTTCTCTATGTTTTCAACCCTTTTTAACAATTTTGTTCCACCATTGAATTTGGTGGACAATCTTGCGTTTAGGACGTTTGTTCGGGACGGGCGCGGGTCATCGTATGGACCATGAATGCAATGATGCCAAGTGTCTTTGGCAATTTGCTTTGAAGGGACTATGATCATTCCATTTAGGCAACTTTCGAAAGCGTCATCGAGGGACTTATGATCATTTGAATTTGTTTTGCCAAAGATACTCGACGTGCAAGCATGGCCCATTTTGGAAGGCAACATGTGGGATTACCCTAGGGGGTGCAAGTGTGATTGTGTATTGATTTCATGTATTTGTCTTGTATTAGGTTATCTAGCATTTGATTTTATGTACATGCAAACCCTAGGTCTAGCCATGGTATAATTGAAAGCGGTAAATTGCAAGAATTTAAAGTCTACGCTATTACAAAATAAGTATCCGGGAGTGGGGGTACAAATTTACGAATGGGGATGAGACTTAGGAATGTAGTGTCCAATAGATTACAACCAAATCGAATTTGCGATCAAATGTAAATGTAACGAATATACAAAATAAGCAAATGTATAATGTATCAAATGTAAGTATATTGTGTAAGTGTATGTGCATATGTGTATGTATATTTGTATATGTAATTATTTACAGGTTAGGAACATGTGAATTTAAAAGAGTATTATTAAATATTGTTTAACTTAAAGAAAGAAATTAAAATATTTGTTTAATTAGTCTTGTAAATTGTTAATATGTACAAAAAAGAATGTTTTGATAAAATGTTTTAAGTATATGTATTTTTATTCATGTACAAAAATTTCTAAGAAAGGAAAATGTATTTATTTTAAAAAAAAATTTATGTACAAAAAGTATTTTAATTAAATGTTTTAAAGTTTATGTATATTGAAAAATATATTTTAAAAGTGTTAAAGTATTAATGTATAAATTAAGTATTAATCTTAAGAAAAATTATATTCTATGTATAAAATAAAATAAAAGAAAATGTAAGTTTAATTATAGAGAAAAAAATATCATTTTTATAAGTTTCTATATAAACTTAATTATGCTATATATAAAAATATTGTTAATATAAAAAAGCTATGTTTTGTTAATTTATTAATCAAAATAATATATTTTAAAAACTAAATGAAAGGGTTTGAATGGGCTTTAGGCGTTTCAGAGGTGGGTGTTGTACCCCAAAATTTGCCCTCCCATATTCTTCAAAATTCCCCAAAGGTTGCACAGTTCAAGGGCCTCATAACAGTCAAAATTAGGGTTTTGGTTCTGACAAAGAAAATGAAGTTTCCAAGGGTCCAATCAAGTCCCACATGCCTATAAACATGGTCAAGCATCCTCATACCAAGTTTCAAGACTTACAACACAAAATTGCACAGTCAAAAACCCTAATTGCACTACAGTCAACTGTAGGGGCAAAATGGTCATTTGACAGTCAAAAGTCCAAATTTTTGGTCAACATCTCATTTTGAAGCCACAAACATCATTTGATCAATGCTTGATCATGATTCTCAAAGCTTGGCTCAAAAATCATCAAGATGCAAAAGTTTCCATATTTGGACAGTTGAAAAAGTCAACTGTAACTTGACCAGGGCATAACTTTCACATGGATTATCAGAAAAATTCCATCCAAAGCTCATTTTGAAGATAAAGACATTTCCTACAACTCCTCTTCACACTTCAAGTCCAAGAAATGCTCTCACAAAAAGTTATCAATTTCAACATTATAGGTCATTTTCAAAAGTCAACAAAAAGGGACTTTAAGTCAAAGGCCATAACTTGAGATTGGTAAATCAAAATGACATGGGACCAACGACATTGGTTAGAGGACTCAAAGACCTTTCCAAAATGTCCAAGAACATGAGAAAAGCTTAAAAATTGAGCAAGTTATGCCTTGTGGAAGTTGGGAAATTTTTGGATATTTTGAAAAGTCAACATTGCTTCAAATGACCTAAAATTGCTAATGGGCCTCTTTTTCTTCCACAATTCATCATACAAGGCATGTGCACGACCATTTGGCCCAAAGGGAAGTTTTTTTATCAATTTTATTTATTTATTTGGATTTTTAATTATTAATAATTCATTTAATTAATTAAAATACATGAAAAATACCAAACCTATGCAATCAAATCTTTTTGTGCAGGGAATGAGCTTAAGATTTCGTGCATGACCAAATATAGAAAGAATCAAGTCAATTGGCCATGATTTGTATCAAATATGCTTGAAAAAGATTGGAAAATTATGGTTTGCAAATCAAATATTTTTCACATCAATGCATGGAATTTTGATCAAGTTCTCAACCCTAAAACCTTCACACATACATATATAGTGCAACCCTAATGCATAGAAGGTCCAAGCTGCGCCATAGACAAAGAATCAAACTCACACTTTTGCCTAAAATTTTCAAAACTGAAAACAGGGTTCCAAGAGGTTTAAAGCCAAAATAATTGTCTTATCACCTTCCTGAGACATCAAGCAACGCATTTGAATCACTTTCCACGCCCCTAACGCCCAGAATTGGTGAATAGGATTCACACTTTTTCATATTTTTTTCATAATCGTGTTTTAAGATTTAGGCATTTTCATTGCATTTCTTTGATGAATTCATACTAATTGATGTGTTCTGAAGCTAACCACATATTTCAATTGAGTTTTTATGCGTTATTGAAGGATTCACCATGAAAGGACCTTAGGGTTTTTCAGCGTTCAAATTAGGGGTTTCTTGATACTGTAAAATTAGAGAACTTCAAGGCCATGGTTGAAATCAGCACGCTTAGACGAAAACAATGGAACCCTCGCGCCTAATTTATGAGGCCATGTGGCCTATTCGCTATTTTTTAGAAAGGTGTTTTTGGGGACGGTTCAAAACCGTTGCCCATTCTTTTTGTGTTTCAGGAAAAACAAAAGCGAGGAAGACGAAGGCTAGGTGGCCAGCGTTGGTTGGTTCGTTCAAATTTTCGCGCTGGAATTCCACTAACCCTTATTTTCGCTTATGTTATTTGTGTATTATTTTATATACAAAGCGCGTTGGATAGCTCAGTGGTGAAGCGTGGCATTGGTAATCTTCAGGACCTGGGTTCGAGCCCCAGGTCCTCACCCCTTTCATATTATTTTTCCTTTAATTGTTATCCCATGCAGATTCAACACAAGGTTCCACCATATGCTCCTCAATCCAATGCGCCACATGTCCCAAGGCACTCAATCAAGGGCCAGGATCCAGAGACCATGGTGAACCTCAGTTAACACACATGCGCGCTAGTGGAAAAGTCAAAGAGGCCAAAGGTTAATGGGCCTAAATTACTGGATTTCACCTCCTACTGGGGACAGAACCCCCCAAGGTTTGCAAGTCTTTTATATTTTTTTCACTTTTTATTTTAATTCAATTATTATTTTTAATTAGTTAATTAATTTAATTATTTTTCATAAAAAACATAAAAACAATAAAAAATCAGAAAAAAGATAAAAATAAGTATTTTTATTTAATATTTTAATATTTTGTAAATAAAACCTTTATTAATTAATTAGTTTTAATCTAGGGTTAATCTTAATATTTTTCAATAAAACTTAAAAATTGATAGAATTAGGGTTTCAAATCTTTTTCATTCTTTTTTTCCTTTTTTCACCATGAGTAAATATTATTTATTTTTATAAATCAAGTTGCAATTAATTAATTAGGCTTAATTTTAGATAATTGTCATGTTTTCTTAATAAATAAAAAATTGTAGAATTAGGTTTTTTAATTCCATTAAAAGTCATAAAATACAAAAAAAAACAAAAAAACAATTTCTTTTTCTTTAATTTAATTAATTTGCTAATAATTTAATTTCCTCAAAAAGGGTCCAACGCCCTCGTTTCTAATCTTAATTCAATTCGCGCGTTTTATTTCGTTTCTTATAATTTTTATGTACCTCTCCCAAAGCCATGTAAATATTTATCTTTCGCACTTTACTTTTCTTTAATTCTTTATTTTTCTGTCAAATCGGGTCCTGGAAATTTTGGCGATGTGGACCCGCGCCTTTTGTAATAGTTTAGAACTTTACATTTCTCGCAACCTTTTAACTGTTAAATAAATGCATGCAAGAATGGATGGCCTTAAATAAAAACAAACGTGTAGATCACCAATAACATGACAAAAGACAAAAATAAATGAAAACGACACACAAATCACACACCACCCCTAGGGTACGCCTCACTGTTGCCTTGCCTCGAAAGGTGATCGTCGAGTAGAGGATGTCTTAGTAAGTCCTCATGATCCGGGAACCTGGCATGAGGGTAGCTTCTAAGGTGTCTTCCCATTGCTCTGGTGATCACCATGTCCCGAACCTCGAATTGACCCGAACACCTCCAACGGTGGTGCTACCTACCTCTCAATGGTGGGATGGCACTACTTTAAAGGACATTTACACAGACGAATTCCTTAGGGTAGGTAGACGACTCTAGATACTTGCTCTAAATTTCAAAACAAATTCAAAAAATACTTTTCACACCAACACATTTTCAAAAAGCTTTTGAAAGCAATTTTTCAAACACTCTTGAGGACCGATACAAGAGTCGAACTGGAATTTTCAAAGAAACTTTTTAAAACCCACAGTTGAAAAGCAAACAAACCATTTTTGAAAACACAAATGAGCAAGTATCTAAGAGCCCATGGATAACCATGGATAGAAAGGGTGCTAACACCTTCCCTTTCTATAACCTACCTCCCGAACCGAGAGCAATCTCTATAAGGAATTTTTCTGTGCTTTTGTCCTTTCCATTTGGAGAAAATAAAAGACGGTGGCGACTCTTGCTTCCGCGACATTTCGTGAACCAGCGTTAAACAGTCAGTTCCAGATCCACCGATCACAGAATTGGCGACTCTGCTGGGGACTTAACTTAAAGTGAGGTGTACCTTAGGGTTAGTTCATAACTGTGTTTTCAATTGTTTTCCTTGCTTGCTTTAAATTGTGGGTTGCTTGGGAGTTCTATAGATCCTAACCCGGATCTGGGGATACCTTCTTAGAAAGTAGAAACAAGGCTGTGAGGGAACTGTGCGGGGTATACCGACATGGTTGAAACAGTCTGCTACGTTGATGTGGCACTTTGGTGTGTACCGGTAACCCTTGAGTTCAGTCAAGGAGAGTACGGGGCCTCCGTGTGGTGTCATGAAGCATCAACGGACCTTAGGAACCTTAATTGAACTATCTTGGCCTCTTTAGGGTAGTGAGATAACTGACTTTGGTGCAGTCCGAGGTTGGTTGATACTCGATACTACACTCAATTGAGGGTTGCTTTCCTGGAATATTTCGGTCGCCAGTTCAGTGGCTAAATCGAAACGATGAACAATGAAAGCAATCCCGTGATATTGGGACCCTTAGAACCCGGTTACTTCTAATAGGACAGGTTGAGCCCACCAACTTCAAGAGGGTAATACCCAGACCCCATGCTGGCCTAAACTCTAAGGGTTTCTCTTGTGTGACTTGTGTGCCTTCGTACTTGACTATTTGCATGCTTGTTGTCTGACACTTGAGCTTCTTGCAGGTTTTGTTTGTAGTCCTTAATTAGGACTCATAACAAGGTCTACCGAGTTTCTTGCAGGTTTCGTTTATAGTCCTTAATTGGGACTCATGACAGGGTTTACTGAGTTTGCATGCAGGTTTTGTTTATAGTCCTTAATAAGGGCTCATAACAGGGTTTATCCATATTACCCCATGCATCATGACATCATACCATTGCATACATCCTAACCCGTTTCAAGGATCTCAAGGGCTTGTGATGCAGGTCATGGTGAATCAACTATCCCAGCAAGGGGCAAAGAGGATTTATTTTCCTCTAGACAAAGTTGTCAGGGGCTATGACCCACTTGATATGGTGAGCTCTGACTCTCAAAGAAGGTTCCCCTAACCAAGGTTGTTTGGAAATCAAAACCAAACATGATGACTAAAGCCAGGGGCTATGACCCACTGGATATGGTGAGCCTTTGACCCTTGAAGAAGGACTCTCAACAACATGAAGTTCCTTCAATCAAGCTACCGATTCAAACGCTAACGATCTTCTTGTTTACCCCGCGAGATCCTTGAAAACATTACATGCATACATACATATCATTGCATTCCAGGTACCCCTTTTACAGGTTGCTCACCCTCTGCGCTGTTTATTTCAGCATCATGAATCCTGACTCATCATCAACCGAGATGTCTATCAAGACCCTCCAGGCTCAGAATTCCCAGTTCCAAGAGCTGATCATGAATTTGGCCCAGGGGCAACAAGATCTGAAGACTCTGCTCCTGAAAAAGAAGAAGAAGAGGACTGTTTTGTTCAGCCCTAGACGTAGACCTGGGAATACACTGCAGATTGAAACTGAGAGGACTACTCCGTCTGTGAGGGAAGGCAGTCACCATGAGAGAGAGGTGCCTAGTCCAGTGGTCTCCGACAACGAGACAAATTTCAACGACGAACAATACCCTCCTGTGGAAGACAAGTACAAACAGTTGGAAGACCGTCTGAATGCCATGGAAATTCAACAAGTACCTGGTTTGGATTTCGGAGATTTGGGTCTAACTTCTGGCGTGGTGATCCCACACAAATTCAAAGCACCCTCTTTTGCTAAGTACGATGGGACATCCTGTCCCAGGCTGCATCTCAGGTCTTATGTGCGGAAGATTCAACCGTATACTGTGGACAGGAACTTGTGGACCCATTTCTTCCAGGAGAGTCTTTCAGGGACTCATCTCGAATGGTTCTATCAGCTGGACGGAACCAAGATTCGTAACTGGGAGGAGTTGGCTACTGCTTTTTACAAGCAGTATCAGTACAATGCCGACCTCGCTCCTACGCGTACCCAACTCCAGGGTATGTCGTTAGGATCAGGAGAAGGTTTTAAAGAATATGCGCAGAAGTGGAGGGACCTTGGTGGAAGGGTACAACCACCTCTGACTGACCGCGAGCTCGTCGACATGTTCTTAGGGACCCTGTCTGGTCCATTCTTCAACCATCTGATTGGGAACTCTTCTGCTGGGTTTACAGATCTGATCTTGACTGGGGAGAGGATCGAAGCTGGTATCAAGGCTGGAAAGATACAGAAGGATGCTTCATCGAGCACCGATAAAAAACCTTTTAAGAAGGAATCCAATGCCGTCTATGGTTCAAGGAGACAGAATAGACCAGAACGCCGCCAAGCTGCCAATGCAGTGGTGATCTCAAAACCTGCTGGTGCTCTTCAACATCACAACCAACAAAAGAGCGAGAGAAGGCAGTTTACTCGGCTCAGCATGACCTTATCCCAGATATTGCCACAGTTGCTGGAGACCAAGCTGGTAACTCTAAAAGAAGCTCCGAAGAATCAAAATACAACGTCACTGAAGTATAACCCCAACGCCCGCTGCGCTTATCACTCTGACAGTCCGGGGCATACTACAGATGATTGTTGGAGCTTGAAAAATAAGATCCAAGACTTGATTGACGCAAAGGAGATTGAGTTCGAGGCGCCCGAGGCTCCCAACGTGATCACTGCTCCCATGCCAAAACATGGCTAGGATAGAAAGCACTTTTTCGTTCATTTGAATTCAAGTCGTATTTTTCTTTGTTTATTCAAACAATAATATTCATGTCAAACATTGTTATTTCATTAATGCATTACATATGTCCGTTTTGAAGTAATTATATCGTATTCACTATATGCAAACTGTTTTCATATTTTTGTGATGCTCAACTCTCGATTATTAATTCTAAGCCTCTTGAGGGAGGATGACGAAAACGATACCACGATCTTTACAGTATGCTTTTGAATAGACCCCGCTGATGAGGTACAGGCATTGTTTCAATTCCTAAACACTGGAGTTATAAGGATGATAATCCCTCGTCAACCCCTCTGAGCCAAAGAAGTAGGAGTTTTTCTTTTCGAAAATTAAAACCCTTTATCATAACCTGGGGCAGGGTAGTTCTCTCAGTTGATCCAAGTGCATAACAAATGGCACCAAAGAGGTCCCTACAAAAAAAAAAAAGAAGACAGTGATGATTCTGAATGATCATAAGGATAGGCAGTCATTATATCTCAAAAATAAAAACCCAATAAGTCAAAACCTATGAAGGAGACTTACAAAACTGGGGCATCCCGCTGACTGTAATCACAAAAGAAACAGTTCAGGCAAAATTTAGGGATAGCGAAATCAAAAAGAAAGAGGTCATACAAACCCTCAACAAAAACAAAAAAATGACCGCCTATTCAGAATAAATCATCAATATCTGAGCCATCATTGGAACATCAGGACAAAGACTCAAACCAGGTCTAACGTATGATCAATTGAGTTTAGGTTTGGAGAACATCACGAAGAGCGGGTGGGTACAAATAAAATTTGAGCCTTTATCCTTTGTTTCTTAAACCGTGAACCAGGCCACGTTATAACCCTTAAAAGTCCTAGCTGAAGCATGGGTTAGTCCGAAAGCATACTGTTACAAAGGTATCCTGACTCCTTAAGGCCTACGGTAAATACGGAGTTGATATCACGTTTTACAAACATTCACTTGTTTTATGAAAAATAATGCATTTTCAAAATCTTCAAGACAGACATAGGCTTTGCATTTTTAATATAACTCTGTTTGCATATGACTTTTTGTTTGAACAGCAGGAAAATTCGTACGATGAATACCCAGTGAACAAAAGCCCTTCCAATCAAGGGGCATGACATGACCATGGTCCATTATCTGGGGCAGTCCAATCAAGATTCGGAGAATCTCTCAAAGGCCAAATAGCCAGGGGCAAATCTCCGCCTGAGTCACTTGGGGGCATTCCAGCAACAAATCTTGCACGATCAAGCACCTTCTGGTGGCATGATAAAACACTTCTAACAGGGGCAGCACCCTACATTCCGAAAGCGTGGACATAGTCGGAAAAAAATACTACGCACAATCAAAGACCCGCTAGGTTGACATACCTAGGCAAAAATAAGGGCTTCCCGGCGAACCAAAAGGTTCGGGCAAAAATAAGGGATGAAATGAAAAATCTGTACACCCGGCAAGTCGAAAACCTGGAAAGGCGGCTTGGGCAAAAATGGGTATCCCGGTGGACTGAAAACCCGAAAGGGCGGTCCAGGCAAAAATCAGGGATCAAAGCGTACGACTATGTCCCGGCATCTTGTCACTTGCCTACCAGAAGAAGGTTTGTCCATCAACCACTATCAGCGCCTCACAAGTCTTCCTCTCCCACCTCAGAAACAGGGGCAATAAAGAGTTGTCTAAAAGCAATCTAATTGTTCTGTCCTCTAGGGTACCAAGATGGGTTCAGCGGAAGAACGTAACCAGATATCTTAATCCCCCAGAGAGTGAGCCAGCAAGTCAGGGCACTCTCCCCAAGCGAAGCTATAGTATCAAACTTAAGGAAGTTGGGTGTCCTCCAGCAGATCTCAACATTCCCCAGCACATCATTCTTAAACAAGCATCCCCGGCAGTCTTGGTCTAAAGATTGTTCCCCGGAGGTATATCAAACATTCAGTGGAGTTACTTCCAATACATCTCAAAACTTCCCCCCAGAGAGTCCAATCTAGTTCCCCAGGAAAGTTAGAATCCATCTCCCCAAGCAGTAAGCCTATCCCCAGTAGATTCTGGAAGCTTATCCTCGCAGAGCACGAACACGTCTCCCGGCTTTATTCAAAGAGTTATTTCTTTACCAGGATATAACTGGGTTATCCTCAGCCAAAAGCCACGGAAAGAGCGTCCTCGACGAAGTCTTCTTATCCCCAGCGAAGTCCATTAACGCTTCCAAGGGTATCCCCAGCAAGTTATTATCAACAACTCAACAAGGTATCTCTCTCCCCACAGAGTATTGCTTCCCAGCAAGATCACTAGAGTACTTTTCTCCCCGCAGAGTAACCCATTCGCCAAGTTTATTCCCCAACGGAGTTATCTTCTCCTACCGGTTTTCTTGCAACTATCATCCAGCGGAAGCAAAATCTGTTCTCCAACATCAGCCCAGGATATGACTTCCCGGCACCCGTCAAGGATTTATTTTCCTAAGACAAAAACATACATTCATAAACATCACACTTCCATACATTATAGCATGCATATACGCATCGTATCTTACAAATCTCATTTATGTTGAGAACATCATTGCTTGACCCAAATCATGCATTGCATATGACTGACCTTTACCTTTCAGGAAAGATCCAATTAAGTTCTCAAGCTACATTCCAAGACCTTGTCTGGTTCAGTTAAATCGACTCCCAAAGATTTTCCTAGTTATTATCCAGTCAAAGGCCTTCTCTGGTCTAGTTAAACCGACTCCTAAAGGTTTTTCTTTTGAAGACTCAGTTGAAGACACTCCAAGACCTTGTCTGGTTCAGTTAAATCGACTCCCAAAGATTTTCCTAGTTATTATCCAGTCGAAGGCCTTCTCTGGTCTAGTTAAACCGACTCCTAAAGGTTTTTCTTTTGAAGACTCAGTTGAAGACTCCAAGACCTTGTCTGGTTCAGTTAAATCGACTCCCAAAGATTTTCCTGGTTATTATCCAGTCAAAGGCCTTCTCTGGTCTAGTTAAACCGACTCCTAAAGGTTTTTCTTTTGAAGACTCAGTTGAAGACTCCAAGACCTTGTCTGGTTCAGTTAAATCGACTCCCAAAGATTTTCCTAGTTATTATCCAGTCAAAGGCCTTCTCTGGTCTAGTTAAACCGACTCCTAAAGGTTTTTCTTTTGAAGACTCAGTTGAAGACTCCAAGACCCTGTCTGGTTCAGTTAAATCGACTCCCAAAGATTTTCCTAGTTATTATCCAGTCAAAGGCCTTCTCTGGTCTAGTTAAACCGACTCCTAAAGGTTTTTCTTTTGAAGACTCAGTTGAAGACTCCAAGACCCTGTCTGGTTCAGTTAAATCGACTCCCAAAGATTTTCCTGGTTGTTATCCAGTCAAAGGCTTTCTCTGGTCTAGTTAAACCAACTCCTAAAGGTTTTTCTTTTGAAGACTCAGTAGAAGATATCCAAGATTCTCTCAATGATTGCTATTGAGGTTGTAGTCGCCTATGGTTCTCTCCCCGATACTGCGGAGGTGGTAATCCCAAGATTTCGCTCAACGATTGCTGTTGAAGTCGAAGATTCTCTCAATGATTGCTATTGAGGTTGTAGTTGCCTGTGGTTCTCTCCCCGATACTGCGGAGGTGGTAATCCCAAGATTCGCTCAACGATTGCTGTTGAAGTTGAAGTTATCCAAGATTCTCTCAATGATTGCTATTGAGGTTGTAGTCGCCTATGGTTCTCTCCCCGATACTGCGGAGGTGGTAATCCCAAGATTCGCTCAACGATTGCTGTTGAAGTTGAAGTTATCCAAGATTCTCTCAATGATTGCTATTGAGGTTGTAGTCGCCTGTGGTTCTCTCCCCGATACTGCGGAGGTGGTAATCCCAAGATTCGCTCAACGATTGCTGTTGAAGTTGAAGTTATCCAAGATTCTCTCAATGATTGCTATTGAGGTTGTAGTCGCCTGTGGTTCTCTCCCCGATACTGCGGAGGTGGTAATCCCAAGATTCGCTCAACGATTGTTGTTGAAGTTGAAGTTATCCAAGATTCTCTCAATGATTGCTATTGAGGTTGTAGTCGCCTATGGTTCTCTCCCCGATACTGCGGAGGTGGTAATCCCAAGATTCGCTCAACGATTGCTGTTGAAGTTGAAGTTATCCAAGATTCTCTCAATGATTTCTATTGAGGTTGTAGTCGCCTGTGGTTCTCTCCCCGATCCTGCGGAGGTAGTAATCATCCCAAGATTCGCTCAACGATACTGTTGAAGTCGAAGGCGCCCAAGATTTTCTCGATGATTACTGTTGAGGTTAAAGTCATCCAAGGTTCTCTCACCGTTCCTGTTGAGGTAGTAACCATCCCTGGTTCATTCATCACTGTTTGAAGCTCTAGATCCAGCTCCTGTAACCAGTCAGGACACATCTATACAAAGCACCTGAAGACCAGCTCCTGCAACATGTCAGGTACTCATTTTTCTTTTGCAGTTATGCAGGTTCTCGCTGAGGAATCTCTTACGCGATCGGTATCCAGATGGCATCTATAAGCCCATCCACCTTCCATCATCTCTTAGCATGGCATCTATAAGCCCATCATCCTATCCATCAATCTCCAAATGGCATCTGTAAGCCCATTCCACCATCATACTGCTACTATGTGAGCGCAAATTTCTGGGCACTCTAGTGTTCAATCATCTTCCACCTTCGGATTACGAAAGGCACGTCAGCCAATCTGCATCCTCAGGTCTAAGAAGATTGAACAGGGGCAACTGTTGTACCCCAAAATTTGCCCTCCCATATTCTTCAAAATTCCCCAAAGGTTGCACAGTTCAAGAGCCTCCTAACAGTCAAAATTAGGGTTTTGGTTCTGACAAAGAAAATGAAGTTTCCAAGGGTCCAATCAAGTCCCACATGCCTACAAAAATGGTCAAGCATCCTCATACCAAGTTTCAAGACTTACAGCACAAAATTGCACAGTCAAAAACCCTAATTGCACTACAGTCAACTATAGGGGCAAAATGGTCATTTGACAGTCAAAAGTCCAAATTTTTGGTCAACATCTCATTTTGAAGCCACAAACATCATTTGATCAATGCTTGATCATGATTCTCAAAGCTTGGCTCAAAAATCATCAAGATGCAAAAGTTTCCATATTTGGACAGTTGAAAAAGTCAACTGTAACTTGACCAGGGCATAACTTTCACATGGATTATCAGAAAAATTCCATCCAAAGCTCATTTTGAAGATAAAGACATTTCCTACAACTCCTCTTCACACTTCAAGTCCAAGAAATTCTCTCGAAAAAAGTTATCAATTTCAACATTATAGGTCATTTTCAAAAGTCAACAAAAAGGGACTTTAAGTCAAAGGCCATAACTTGAGATTGGTAAATCAAAATGACATGGGACCAACGCCATTGGTTAGAGGACTCAAAGACCTTTCCAAAATGTCCAAGAACATGAGAAAAGCTTAAAAATTGAGCAAGTTATGCCTTGTGGAAGTTGGGAAATTTTTGGATATTTTGAAAAGTCAACATTGCTTCAAATGACCTAAAATTGCTAATGGGCCTCTTTTTCTTCCACAATTCATCATACAAGGCATGTGCACGACCATTTGGCCCAAAGGGAAGTTTTTTATCAATTTTATTTATTTATTTGGATTTTTAATTATTAATAATTCATTTAATTAATTAAAATACATGAAAAATACCAAACCAATGCAATCAAATCTGTTTGTGCAGGGAATGAGCTTAAGATTTCGTGCATGACCAAATATATAAAGAATCAAGTCAATTGGCCATGATTTGTATCAAATATGCTTGAAAAAGATTGGAAAATTATGGTTTGCAAATCAAATATTTTTCACATCAATGCATGGATTTTTGATCAAGTTCTCAACCCTAAAACCTTCACACATACATATATAGTGCAACCCTAATGCATAGAAGGGCCAAGCTGCGCCATAGACAAAGAATCAAACTCACACTTTTGCCTAAAATTTTCAAAACTGAAAACAGGGTTCCAAGAGGTTTCAAGCCAAAATAATTGTCTTATCACCTTCCTGAGACATCAAGCAACGCATTTGAATCACTTTCCACGCCCCTAACGCCCAGAATTGGTGAATAGGATTTACACTTTTTCATATTTTTTTCATAATCGTGTTTTAAGATTTAGGCATTTTCATTGCATTTCTTTGATGAATTCATACTAATTGATGTGTTCTGAAGCTAACCACATATTTCAATTGAGTTTTTATGTGTTATTGAAGGATTCACCATGAAAGGACCTTAGGGTTTTTCAGCGTTCAAATTAGGGGTTTCTTGATACTGTAAAATTAGAGAACTTCAAGGCCATGGTTGAAATCAGCACGCTTAGACGAAAACAATGGAACCCTCGCGCCTAATTTATGAGGCCATGTGGCCTATTCGCTATTTTTTAGAAAGGTGTTTTTGGGGACGGTTCAAAACCGTTGCCCATTCTTTTTGTGTTTCAGGAAAAACAAAAGCGAGGAAGACGAAGGCTAGGTGGCCAGCGTTGGTTGGTTCATTCAAATTTTCGTGCTGGAATTCCACTAACCCTTATTTTCGCTTATGTTATTTGTGTATTATTTTATATACAAAGCGCGTTCGATAGCTCAGTGGTGAAGCGTGGCATTGGTAATCTTCAGGACCTGGGTTCGAGCCCCAGGTCCTCACCCCTTTCATATTATTTTTCCTTTAATTGTTATCCCATGCAGATTCAACACAAGGTTCCACCATATGCTCCTCAATCCAATGCGCCACATGTCCCAAGGCACTCAATCAAGGGCCAGGATCCAGAGACCATGGTGAACCTCAGTCAACACACATGCGCGCTAGTGGAAAAGTCAAAGAGGCCAAAGGTTAATGGGCCTAAATTACTGGATTTCACCTCCTACTGGGGACAGAACCCCCCAAGGTTTGCAAGTCTTTTATATTTTTTTCACTTTTTATTTTAATTCAATTATTATTTTTAATTAGTTAATTAATTTAATTATTTTTCATAAAAAACAAAAAAACAATAAAAAATCAGAAAAAAGATAAAAATAAGTATTTTTATTTAATATTTTAATATTTTGTAAATAAAACCTTTATTAATTAATTAGTTTTAATCTAGGGTTAATCTTAATATTTTTCAATAAAACTTAAAAATTGATAGAATTAGGGTTTCAAATCTTTTTCATTCTTTTTTTCCTTTTTTCACCATGAGTAAATATTATTTATTTTTATAAATCAAGTTGCAATTAATTAATTAGGCTTAATTTTAGATAATTGTCATGTTTTCTTAATAAATAAAAAATTGTAGAATTAGGTTTTTTAATTCCATTAAAAGTCATAAAATACAAAAAAAAACAAAAAAATAATTTCTTTTTCTTTAATTTAATTAATTTGCTAATAATTTAATTTCCTCAAAAAGGGTCCAACGCCCTCGTTTCTAATCTTAATTCAATTCGCGCGTTTTATTTCGTTTCTTATAATTTTTATGTACCTCTCCCAAAGCCATGTAAATATTTATCTTTCGCACTTTACTTTTCTTTAATTCTTTATTTTTCTGTCAAATCGGGTCCTGGAAATTTTGGCGATGTGGACCCGCGCCTTTTGTAATAGTTTAGAACTTTACATTTCTCGCAACCTTTTAACTGTTAAATAAATGCATGCAAGAATGGATGGCCTTAAATAAAAACAAACGTGTAGATCACCAATAACATGACAAAAGACAAAAATAAATGAAAACGACACACAAATCACACACCACCCCTAGGGTACGCCTCACTGTTGCCTTGCCTCGAAAGGTGATCGTCGAGTAGAGGATGTCTTAGTAAGTCCTCATGATCCGGGAACCTGGCATGAGGGTAGCTTCTAAGGTGTCTTCCCATTGCTCTGGTGATCACCATGTCCCGAACCTCGAATTGACCCGAACACCTCCAACGGTGGTGCTACCTACCTCTCAATGGTGGGATGGCACTACTTTAAAGGACATTTACACAGACGAATTCCTTAGGGTAGGTAGACGACTCTAGATACTTGCTCTAAATTTCAAAACAAATTCAAAAAATACTTTTCACACCAACACATTTTCAAAAAGCTTTTGAAAGCAATTTTTCAAACACTCTTGAGGACCGATACAAGAGTCGAACTGGAATTTTCAAAGAAACTTTTTAAAACCCACAGTTGAAAAGCAAACAAACCATTTTTGAAAACACAAATGAGCAAGTATCTAAGAGCCCATGGATAACCATGGATAGAAAGGGTGCTAACACCTTCCCTTTCTATAACCTACCTCCCGAACCGAGAGCAATCTCTATAAGGAATTTTTCTGTGCTTTTGTCCTTTCCATTTGGAGAAAATAAAAGACGGTGGCGACTCTTGCTTCCGCGAAATTTCGCGAACCAGCGTTAAACAGTCAGTTCCAGATCCACCGATCACAGTGGGCAAGGAGGGGGTGTGAATTGGAATATGCTTGGGCTTAGGCGTGGTTGAAACGGGAAAGGCCCAGCAAGCTTGACAAACGTTTTAGGGTTAACTGGCTTGTGTTCAGTTGGGAACATGTTAGGGTTTGTGAGCAGTGGCGGCGTTCGTCTTCTATCCTCTTCGTCTTCGTTCTTCTTTCGCCATGGATATCTATTCTCCCCTTTGCCCAGCCATCAGCGCCTCCGCCTCCTTCGCCCTTCCTTCTTCCTTGGTTCAGTGAAGCGTAATTTATGGGTAATCCTCTTGCTTTGCCTTTTGTCTAGCGCGTTTAGGGTTCGAATCCCTTTTACATGTTATGAATTACTGCCTTTTTTTGATTAACTGTTTGATTTGATTTCTTATGTTGTTCATTATTGATTTTGTTGGAGGTACGTGAGAAGGGATGAAAGAAAAATGTATTACCTTTACTGAAGAGGGGAAGGAGTGGTGGAGGTGTTTAGGAGGCTCGATGGTGAACGGGTACGCGCGATGAAACTAGCTTTTTGGTGACCCTGGTTAGGTTTTGTGATGTTTACCCTGAAAACCCTTATATCTTCCTTCTTCTTCTCTACTGTATGCTCGTTGCTTATGTTGCCTTTAATTCTTGAGATGCTTCTTTTACTTGTCCCTGAGTTGCCTTGCTCTGAGTTGCCTTGCTCTGAGTTGCCTTGCTCTGAGTTGCCTCTTCTGTATGCTTGTTTAATGTGATGCTTGATGAACTGAGCCTTTTTGATATTCACTTCTTTCTTCTTCTCTTTCACTGTATGCTGAGCATGCTTGATATTCTTTGAAATGTTTGTTGCCTTTGGGTTGCCTTTGAACGTTTGCCTGTGATGAAAATTTCTGAGGCTTATGTGTATGCTTCTGATATGTGCTATTGTTGAATGCTTGAATCTATGCTTGCACCATTTCTGGTTCTTTGAAAGGTTGGACAGGGTAGGCGTTTTGGTTGATGGCCTTACTGTTTTTCTAGTTGGCAGGCTTTTTCGAGGCTTCTTAGTTTATGCTCTTTTCTTGTGTTTGAGTTGAATGGTTTTGGACATATGTTGAGTTGGTTCTGGGGACTGTGAAGTTTTGCTGGTTGTAGGCTTGGACTTGGTTTTAGCTTATTTTGTTTAGGCTTATGCTTATGTTGAGTTTGACAGGTTGTGAGGCTTCACAGTTTATGCTTAGGCAGGTTTGATGCTGAGGCAGGTTTGATGCTTCAGGTTTGATGCTTCAGGTTCTTTAGGCTTTCAGGCAGGTTTAAGGCTTTGGGTGATTTTGTTTGTTTTCTGATACAAGGTTTTTGGCTTGGGGTCTGCTTCGGGTTAGGCCTTAAGGCATATGCAGGTCTTGTGCAGGTTAACTGGTTTATGGCTTATGCTTGTTGGGTTGTTATGGTTTGAAAGCTTACAGGTTATGTGTTTTTCAGATTGTTGGTTTTGTGAGACTTTAAGGCTTATGCAGTTTTGTGTCTTTTTTTTGTATTGGTTTTGCCCTCTTCTTTTACTGTACTGTCTTCAGTTTTGTTTTATATATCTTTCTTGCCTCAAGCCTCAAAGCCAGTAAGCCTAAACATTTCTTCTCTCTTCTCTCTCTCTAGTACACTTTGCATTAAAATAATGTTTATGCTGTACTTTTCTGAAAGGGCCACTTGGGAAATGATGAAAAATGAGATAATTTGCTTGCATAACAATTTTCCTCTGCATATTTGTCCCTTCTTTTGACAGCTTCTTGTACTTTGTATCTTTTGATATCCTTCCAAATCTTCTTTTTGACAGCTTTGGTAGCTTTGTGCAGTTTGACAGCAAGTTTGAATTTTTCAGTTTGGACTTTGTAGTTTGATTTGCACTTTGGAGTTTTGAGATTTGAACTTATGCAGTTTGGACAATTTTTGAATTGTGCAATTTTGACTTTTGTGCATTCATTTTTAGCAAATAAAACTCGTCCCTCTTTGTGAACCGGGAGAAATCCTGTGATTTGCAGAGAGGGTTAACTGATCCCAATCAGTGGCCCTTAATGATGAATTTTATATCTGTCTCTTTTATTTATCTGCTATTGACTTTCCTTTTTTCTTTTGCAGATGAATAATTAAAACGGAGCACTGGAGCAAGGGATAGCAGATGAAGAAATGAAGATTAGAAAAAATGTTTAGGATAGTTTTATTTAGGTTTAAATTACTTGCAAAATCATTGTTGTGAATAAATTGTAAACAATAATTGTACGAATAATTTAAAAAATAAATAAAAGTTTTATCCAATTAATTCTTTTTTATCCTTTAGTGTTTATTTATTATTTAACATTCTTTGAATTAAAATAATTGAAAAATAAATTCCAATCACTTAATTTTAGAATAATAAATAATTTAAATAAAAAAAGCTTTAGCAATTTGATCAGTTAAACCTGGTATTTCCAACATCCAAAGCAAAGCAACAGTTAATCAAAACAACTGATCAGGCGCATTCCCTTCTCACTGATTTTTACCCAATACTGCAAATCCAAACTGAATGTATCCTTTGACTGGTTCAAACAAACAAATGTGAATTCAAACCAAATGCATTCTTTATATTGATTAAGCCAACCAATGCATATTCAAACCAAATCCCAGAACAACTTGCAAAGCACCGTAGAATTTAAATCCTTCTGAGAACATGCTCACAAAAAACCCTAATTCTTGATTAAATACCAAAGAACGTTCGCCTGATCAAAGTTGAGCCAAAATCAACAAAAACCCTAAACCAACTGTTTGAAACATTCCAGAGCCATGAAAATCAGTAAAACCCTAATTTTGCTTGGCTGACGAGAAAAGTCTGTTTGGCCGATTTTTGAGCCAATCTGAAAAATCAGGAGACGCCTGAAGTTGTTATTTCTTGAGAAAAATGCGAGGGAAAATTTTGGGGTACAACAGTTGTTGTTTCGACAAGGACTGTATTGGCCCACTATCTTGAAAGATTGTGTTGAGTTCGCAAAGGGTTGCCAGGAATGCCTAGTCCATACTGGTATCCAACATGTACCAGCAAGCGAACTTCACTCAATAGTGAAACCTTGGCCCTTTAGAGGATGGGCGTTGGATCTTATTGGAGAGATTCGACCAGCATCATCAAAGAGCCAGAAGTATATACTGGTAGGCATTAATTATTTCACTAAATGGATCGAAGCTATCCCTTTAGTCAATGCAGACCAAGAAAAAGTCATTGAATTTATTCAAAAGAACATTATCTACAAATTTGGAATCCCTGAGACTATAACAACTGATCAAGGGTCAGTGTTTACTGGTCGAAAGATGCAGGAATTCGCTCAAGAAACAGGCTTTAGACTCCTAACATCAACACCTTATTACGCACAGGCAAATGGTCAAGTCGAAGCAGTGAATAAAATAGTGATTGGCCTGATAAAAAAGCATGTAGGAAAGAAGCCAAAAAATTGGCATAAAACGTTAGACCAGATCTTGTGGGCCTGTCGAACGTCCCCAAAAGAAGCCATAGGTACAACACCATATCGGCTAACTTTCGGTCATGATGCAGTATTGCCAGCAGAAATTTGTCTTCAATCAGCAAGGGTTCAGAGACATCAAGATATTCCCTCTGAGGTTTATTGGGATATGATGTTAGACGAACTAGTAGATTTAGACGAAGAAAGACTACGAGCTCTCGACCTGCTGAGAATTCAGAAGAAAAGAGTGGAAGACTCTTACAATAAGAAAGGAAAGCCTAAGGTATTCTCGCCTGGAGAATTAGTTTGGAAGGTAATTCTCCCCATGGATCGAAGAGATCGAAGCATGGGGAAATGGTCACCCAAGTGGGAAGGACCGTTCAGAATTATTCAAATTTTTTCTGGTGGAGCGTATGAGGTCGAAGAGTTAAGCGAAGATAAAAGACTCTTGAAGGTAAATGACAAATATTTGAAAAAATATAAACCTATGCTCCAAGAGATCAAAATAAATAACAGTTAATAACTACGTTAACCATAAATCCAGAATGGAAAATGATATATTGATTAACCAAAATGGCTACATTGTATTACAAAAATTACAGTACATGGTCAATGAGGTGCTGAGAAAATTAAAAAGGGATGGAAGCTTTAAGTCAAAGATATTTGGCTCGCTGCAACTCCAGCCGTTTGTTACACAAGGCGTTCGCTTGAGAGATCTTGGCAATTTGGTCATCTAGGGCTTGGGCCCTTTCAGCGAACTCTAAGCCTCGAGCAACTTCATCTTGGCTCTCTGCGTCTGAAACAATCGAAAGAAGTTCTTCTTTACGCTTAGTATTAGCGTTTAGCTTGGCTTCCAACTCCTCGATCTGTGCCCTTATAGAGGCGTTATCCTGATCTATGGCTTCGATTTCCTGCTGCTTGGACGTCTTCTGTTTTGACAATTCTGCAATTCGAGAAGTCGATTCAGCTACTTCAGTCCAAGCAGAAGAACTCTTGCCATGCAGTGTTTCGAGTTGGCTGTTGAACCCCCTTCGATGATTGTAGTCCGCAGAGACTTGGTCAATAATGGAGTATAACTCCAAGATGAAGCTGGAAATCTCTAGAGAAACAGCAAGCAAATCAACTGCACCTAAGACAGCTTCCAAACAAGACTGGGCAGTAGGATCCCCCTCCAAAGCCTTCATTAGATCCCTCTTAAAGAATTGAGACTTGACTTTCTTCAAGACATCATCGAGAGGAGAAGTCGAAGTAGACTTCCCTGATGCAGTAGAAGCATCATGGCTAGGGTCAGATGAATTTTCCCTGCTCTCAATGATGGCATTCAGGTAGCCAATTGGGTCATTTTTCTTCAAGAGGGCCAAGTCTTCTTTAGACCTGGGCTTTATTGAGGCGACTGTTTCTGCAGCAATATGGGTTTGGGGCTGATCATTTTCAGCAGCGTCAGCATCAACATGACCCTCTTCGTCATGTTGCTCTTCTGTCTCATTGACCACTTGAGATTCCTCCTGGGGGTGCTCCTCTGTTTCAGCAAGGACTTCATCATCCACCAGTTCCTCCTCTCGTTGTCTGCTATGGTCAGCAGAGTCTTGTGGCTCTGAAGTTTGATTTACTTCGTTAGCAGAACTGACGAAAGAAGAAGGATGGTGAATGGGTTCCCCTGCGCTGTTTACAAAGGAATCAGACCCTTCGACAGGATGCCCAGTTGGTGCTGAAGTTCCAGCGGTCTCCTGAAAGTAGAAAAGGAAAAATATTATGATTTAGGGAGATGCACAATCGAAAGTAATCGTCGACACCTAAGTTAAAAGTGGTCGAAGGCACTACCTGTAAAGGAACTTCAGCCCCAGGGCTAGAGTTGTCACTCTCAACGGGTTTATTGAGCAAGACGTTTAGCTCCTCCTCCGTGGGATCTTCGATGATCACAGGAGGTGGCCTGGGTTTATTCCCTGCGACCTTGGTTCTTATCATAGGGAGAGGCTCAGGAGCAGGGGAAGCCTTCTTCAACTTTCTCCATTTGAGAGGAACAGGGGGAGATTCATCCTCGTCGCCACTCGAAGATTCGACCGTTAATGCAGGTTGCTTCTTAGGCGCAGGTTCCTGAAAGTCCCAAATGGAGTTGATTTAAAACGCATCATTGAAAACCAGGATGTTTAAAACCAAAGCAGGAGACAAGAGAGATTTTTGTTACCTGTGCTGGAGGTTTTGTAGAGGGACCTCCACCCTGATGGCTGTCTGTGGCCTTCTTAGCCACAGGTTTTCGAACAACTGAAAGAAGACACGTTCACAAGTTATATTTGGCAGATATAAGTTGAAATTAAAAGGCAAGTATAATTTGAAGAGGGAACGTACATTTCTTTATTTTATCGAGAACCAAGACGAAGGACTTCTGGAGTTCGTCTGCAAAATCTTTTTCGTCGAAGAACTCTTCGACGTAATATCTCTTCCACCAGTCTTCAAAAGATGGTGAGCAGAGGAAGTTGAGTTGGTAGTCGAACAATGATAGTACGGTCCGACCAACGTACCTACTAATATGCTTAGTAGCAGCATCCTCAGAGTAGTCATTACAAAAGTACAACAACGATTTCTCTCGAGGATAAATTGGAGAAGGAAGCGATTGGATGATGCCAAACTGTCGAGAGACAAGATTCGGCTGGTAAGCAATCAGGCTCAGCTGATTCTTTGAACTCTTGAAACGAAATGGCATTATCTTTGGGGTAAGAAACGCTTCCCACATCGTTGTGTGCTCCTCAAGGTGAGGATCCTCTGATGATTTAGTATGGGGCCTGATGAACCACCCTGGGCCAAACTTTCGACCGGCGAAAGGGGCCATGGTTGAGGTAAATTCCTTCCTCCCTGCAAACATCTGAACGAAGTTTACAAAGGTCTTTTGTAGCTCCAGCCCATCTTCAGTAGGAGTTAATAAGGCAAGCCTGGTGCCTTTGACGCGCCTTCTGGCTATCTCAGGAGCCTTTTCGTTTATTTGAGTCTTCTGGGGTAGAAATGACTCAAAAGTGGCGTTTAGCCAGAGTTGAAGTAGCCAGAAGGGACCAGCAAGCAGCAAGCTGGCTCGATTTTCGATTACTTTCAATTGAGCCGCTCCACTGCTTACTGACTCATACAAATTCGCCATTATTAATTCGGCCAAACAGATGTTTTGGCCGTGATGAAGCTGAGTAGAAAGGGTGACCATTTTCTTCGTCACCTGTAGGGATTTCGTGCAGAACACGAAGCGTGACACCCAATGGGCTAGAAACGCAATGTGCTCCACATCAGTCACCACAGCCGTCGATTTGTCATGGTAGTGGTTGGTGTAGGTGGTATAAGTGGGTTTGGTAGCTGAAAACCCAATCTGGTCTTCAGATATTTCCTCTGGGTCGAAGTAATCCCCAGTTGGTCGAAGACCAGTAATAGCAGCCACATCGAAGAGAGTGGGTGTTACCATTCCACAAGGCAGGTGGAAGGTGTAGTGAGTATAGTCCCAAAATAGCAAAGAAGCTACCAGCATTTCAGGACAATAGTTGAGGCCAGTTTTGGACAGCATGACTAGGTCATAAATCCCCATGCCTTTCCAAATCGAAGCCTGGCACTTCTCCATCTTGTGGAGCCAAGCGTTGTATTCTGGTGTAAGGTTAGGGCTAGACCTAAAAGCCCTAACCCCCCTGTTAAAGAACCGAAGATCTATTTTCTCTTTTGCAGGATCTTCGGTATCGTCTGTCGCCTTCTTGGAGCACCCAATGGGCTTGAGTGCCTCATGCATGGGGAAGAAACCCTCGATTTTCGTTGGGTCAGCAATGCATGTAGATAGAGGACCAGACATGGAAAAAACCTGGTTGGAATATCCAACAAGAATCAGCTGTTGAGAAGAATAAGTTTCACGCTCAGCATCTCCCATGGGTTCAGGAACCCTTCGCATTCCCATGGAGTTAACTATCAGAGAGGTTGAGAAGATTTTCGGTTGAGTAGTTTGAGAGGGAGTGCTAGATCTGGGGACATTGGAAGCACGAGAACGTGAAGCCATTTTTTGGTTTGAGATGAAGATGGATGAAGAACAAAGATTTCTGGGTTTGGAGGGGAAGAAGCAAAGGTTTGCTTGCGGAAAATTTTATTCGACTGAAGGTTGGATGAAAGAAAGTGTAAAGAGTCCAACAAGAGGCACTTAGTGCTATTTATAGTGATTGAAAAATCACAAGACTCGAGGTCATTTAATGTCTCAGACAAGAGTGGGGCACGTGGCACTCATCTGGTGATGTAACCGTTCTGAAGAACAGAAACGCTGCATCGTGCGTCCTCGATTTCGGGAAATAGTCATGATGGCAACATTTGAATGGACATCGTGTGTGCTAAATGCCTTACTGAAGTGACATCTTGGGAAAAGTTTAAATGATGGCTTTTTGAGATTGTCAGTTGGTTGGTAGGAGACAAAAATCACACAAACTAATTTGTGGCTGAGATTAAAGGACAGGTGTCGAATGGAATATCAAAGAATGCCTTTTTCTTTAAGTGTCAAAATAAGACATTCTTGGGGGGCAATTTGTTAGCTCCTAAATTCGACACCCATGTTTATTATCATATAGACTATTAATTTTGAGTCAGAAGAGTTTCCTACATAAGAAGGCTTCGACCAACTGATCATGTCGAAGGCTCATCTAAGAATGACAAGATACTTAGAGAAATTCCTTTAAGATAGAATCTTGTTGTCTTCGACGTCGAAGGAACTTCTCGACAAGGGTCCCTGACGCCCAAGGTCGAACGATTTGAGATTTGAATTGTTGGAGGGAAAACGGTTCCCAGCAGTTACCAAGTGCAACATGTCGAGAACAGAAGTGTCGAAGGTTGTGAGCGTGCCATGTGGCGTCATCTCGAAGCAGTGTAACTGCCCAGCGGTTACTTAGGATTTGTTTTAGTATAAATATTAAGTGTTCACGTAGTTTTCGCGTGTGTACATCATTTTATACAAGTCACTCATTCAGATTCAAGTACCCAGCGTGAGAGAAAGAATCATTGAGAATGTATGTGTGAAACACCATTTAAATTAATCAAGTCTTTTATATTCAAGCAATTTATCACTTTTCATTTACTTATCTCCGTCGAAGCCTTTTACTTAATGCTTTTATTTATTCTATCAAGCTTTTCTTCATGCAATTTACTTAAAGTGTCTTTACTTTACTGGCATTAATCACCATTAGGATTAGTCAAACTCCAGAAAATCAACCATGTCTTAGGATCAATCTGATCGATCCTGCTAGTCACCAAATAAGTAACCTTTTGGAAGATCAGCGGTTGTTTACCATTTTTCAGAGTAAACAGATAGTAACTCCTGTTTGGGGGAGCCGATGTCAAAGCTTTAGTTGTCTCTACTTTGTGGGGAGTGTAGATGTCACAGGGTCGTATGCTGAGGATACAGAAGTGAATTCGCATCAGGACTTTTCTACACCTGTACCTGTTGGAGAAAGTACATGTGGAGGCTTTGTGGATAGCTTGAGTGTTATCCCAACTCATGAGGTGCTTGGTAACTGCCGATCAGAATGATAAGTCTTCTACTGATAGGCCAGTGACAAGATGACGGGACATAGTCGTACGCTTTGATCCCTAACTTTTGCCTGGACTGTTTTTTCATA
This sequence comes from Vicia faba, assembly GCA_948472305.1. Lineage (NCBI taxonomy): Eukaryota > Viridiplantae > Streptophyta > Magnoliopsida > Fabales > Fabaceae > Vicia > Vicia faba. The sequence continues at coordinate 1,333,939,045 of OX451737.1, read as the reverse complement.
TTTTCAGTCCACCGGGATACCCTTTTTTCCCAAGCTGTCTTTTCAGGTTTTCGACTTGCCGGGTATACAAATTTTTTGTTTTTATCTCTAATTTTTGCTCGAACTTTTTTGGTTCTCCGGGATGCCCTTATTTCTTCCTAGGCCAGTCGACCTAGCGGGTGTTTTTCATGCGTGGTCTTTTCCGAATATGTCCATGTTCTTTGGGTGTAGGGAGTTGTCATCGTCCATATCGCTGTGTTGTAGTACTGTCAAGATGTTTTCTTGATGGCACATGATTCGTTGATGGAATGCGTGCATAATTCCCCAAGTGATTCAGATGGAGATATACCCGTGGTTATTTGGCACTTTTGGAGAGACTTCCCCAGCCGTGTTAGACATCATGCCATACCCCTTGCTTATGGAAGACCTGTTGTTGGAAGTGTCTTTCCTACTGAGGTGATTCTGTCCATTGAGAGGATGTCTGTTCATTGAATATCCATTGTGCGGATTTCTCTGTTGTCAAACAACTAGTCATATGCAAACAATGTCATTTAAAGAATGCAAACTCATGTCTGTCTTGAAATTTTTTTGAAAATGTGTTTTGCGTAGTAAAACAAAATTTGTAAGAATATGATATCAACTCAGGATTCGTAACAAGTCCTACAGGAGTCAGGATACCTTTGTAACAATATTCTCTCAAACTAACCCATGCTTCAGCTAGGACTTTTAAGGGTTATAACGTGGCCTGGTTCACGATTTAAGAAAAAAAGGATAAAGGCTCAAAATTTATTTGTACCCACCCGTTCTTCGTGATGTCCTTCAGTCCTATGCTCAGCTAATTGCACGTTTAGAATCCCAGTTGGGTCCTGAAGTACTGTCCTTGATGTTCCGATAATGGTTTGGATACTAAAAGTTTATTTTGCATAGGTAGTCATTTTTGTAATCTTTTTTTGTCGAGGATTTGTAGGACCTCTTTCTTTTTGATTTTATTATCCATGTCTTTTGCCTGAACTGTTTCTTTTGGTGATTACAGTCAGCAGGATTCCACAGTTTTTTTCTTAAGTCTCCTTCATAGGTTTTGATTTAATGGGCTTTTATTTTGAGAGATAATGACTGTCTGTCTTGAAAATTATGCAGAACCATTACCGTCTTTTGATTTGGAAGGACGTCTTCGATGCCATTCATTGTGTACGAAGCGAAAGATTATAACTGAATGCGCGTCTGAATTGATTGAGAAAACTACCCTGCCCAGGTTATGATTAAGGGTTTTAATTAGTGTGAAAAGAAAAACTCCTACTTCTTTGGCTCAAAGGGGTTGACTAGGGATTATCTTCCTTATAACTCCACTATTTGGGATTTGAAATAACGCTTGTACATCGTCAGTGGGGTATGTTCAAAAGCATACTGTAGAGATTATGGTATCATTTTCGTCATCCTTCCTCTAAAGGCTTACATCTTTTTAATCGAGAGTTGAATATCATAAAAAGGAATAAAGTTTAAATATAGTGAATACAAATGAATTGATTCAAAACAGACATATGCAATGCATTGATGAAGTAACAAAGTTTGACATGAATAAATGTTCGAACAATCAAAAGAAAATTAAAATTGAAAATCTAATGAACAAAAAGCCCTCTTGTCAGAACTTGTCACTTCAAATGGCGGGCCTTGGAGGATTGACATAAACATTCCAATTGACCATCTTGTGTGAATTCCAATGCTCCTTCATCAATTAGGTCTTGAATTTTGTATTTCAACCTCCAACAGTCGTAAGTATCATGCCCCAGATTGTTGGAGTGATATGCACACCTTGCATCAGAACTGTAGTTAGGCGAAGAAGTCTCGGGATTCAGATGAGGTCATATCAACGTAACCAGATTCATCCTCAACATGTGTTGCAAAGCTTGAGACAGCGACACGTTGAGTTTGGTAAACTGACTTTTGGGTATATCCGTCTTACTCTGATTAACCCATTGTTTTTAGCGAGGTTGTTGTTGGACCTGTGATGTGGTAGAAATTTGGAAAGGTCCACTCTTCACCAAACCAACCTTTTATCTTCTTGGAGGTTGATCAATGACTTGGTCCCCGACCTCGACTATTTGTTTCATACTGTTGTATTTGTCTTGATGAAGTTGGTTGATGATGGCTCTGAGCTCTTCTTGTCCCCGGGCTAGGCCTTGGATAAGAGCCATCTTCCCCAGCATCTGGTTTCTCATTGCATCAACCTCAGCTTGCAGTTGTTCCAGTCGTTCGTCTTTATTGTCTTCAGGACTTTTCTTGACAAAGTTCCCAGCGAGGAGTGTTTTAAACTCTTCCTGCCCCTTGGATAGGTTTTGGGAACATTTCCCTGAACTGAGCTTCTTGAGTTTGAAGATCTCTGTTGTCTTGTTTGAGAGCCATTGCTGAAATAAACAGCGAGAACATGAGAGACGTGTACTGGAAGACCCGTTATGCAATGATATGTGTTGTACCCCAAAATTTTCCCTCTCATTTCACTCAAGACATGCCCATTGAGGTCCTTAACTTGCTCAAGGATGCCTAAGAGTTGACCAGACAAACTCTCTCCTAAGGCAATATACCTCAAACTAGGGTTTCCATTTTCATCAGGGTGTGGGAACTACAAAGGTCCCAAATGCCTTCCATTCTCCCAATATGTTCTCAAGATCATCCATGTCAAGTTTCAGGCCTTGCACAAGAAGTTTGTTCAGTCAATTGCCCAGATGCTGGAAAATCAACTGTACTAGGTCAAAAGTCAACTATGGCCCACATACAGATAGACTTCAAGATTTTTGGTCAACTTCAACATTGTGAAGTGATATCCATCATTTGATCAAGGGTTGATCATGATTCCCCAAGGAATGCCCCAAATTCATCAAAATCCAAAAGTTGCTAAATTAGGGTTTCTTAGGAAAAGTCAACCAAACTTTGACCAAGCATAACTTCTTCATACTTTATCAAAAAGTTTCCATCCAAGGCTCATTTTGAATAGGATGAAATTCCATACAATTCATCTTCATCCCCCAAGTTCAAAATATGCACTCATCAAAAGATATGAATTTCTACATTATAGGTCCTTTTGAAAAGTCAACAAAAACACCTTTTGGGTTAAAGCTTCTTACATGAACATGGAAGACCCAAGTGAGATGAAACCAAAAGTCCAATAACACCCTCTTAGGGTTAAAATTAAGGGAGATATGTATTGTCAAAGTTGACCAATTTTTGGAAATGTGCATGAAGTCAACATTGATGAAAATGACTTTTTTTCCAAATGGGCCCATATTTTCTTGTTTGAAACTTGTTCCTAAGATGGCCCACGACCCTTGAGCTTATCCACCTATTATTTTATTATTTTTATTATTTATTTTGATTTTTTATCCATTTAAATCAAAATAAATCAATTTAAATAGTAGAATAATCAAATAAAATCAAAGATTTGATTTTATGAGCATATTATGAGTCCATGAACAGCTAGCAAATCAAAAAATTCGTGCAAGAGCTAATTGATTGGAAAAGATCTTAATTTAGTCTATTTTGGAAACAAATCATACAAGGAAAAGAATGAAATCAAATCTCCATAATTTGCAAAGATATGATCGGTTTTTGTTGACCTAAATCAATCTATGATATACACACAACATTTCCAAAGCATAAGGAAGAGGTTTTTGGGTCGTGAAAACAAGGAGGTCAACTTCAATTTTTTGTCAGAAAAAAGTGCTGATCACATATTCCTCCATAGACTGATTCAAGCAATTCCAAGGGCAGCAATCCATTCCTGGACATTTTCTGAAGCCATTCCAATCATCCTTAAGTCTTGAAACCTTTAGAAATCAATCCTCACAGTGCCACGATTTGAATCTTTTTTCAAGATTCGTTTTCAATAATTTATCCATCATAAACATGTTTTGATCATATATCCATGCTTGCTATCATACTTGCAATGTTTTTATTGGTTTGATTGAAGTTTAAGTGTAGGAATGGCACGATGCCATTGCTAGGGTTTTGAGGTCCCAAATTGGGAATTCCATATAGAGGCAAAATTGGACTAAATCAGGGGTACTATCATGCTTGGAAGATGATTTGCAATTGATCCATGTCTTTGGTTTGAATTTATTCTGCTTGTGCTGCGTTTTTGAATTTTACAAGTTTATAGCTACAGACACAGGTAAAAGTTTCAACCTAAAACGACGGATCTGTGAGGAAGATGATGGCGTGTCCCACTTGATTGGGCAATTCAAAATTGCACGCTTTCTTTATCATAGTGACTAATATTTTATTATATTAGTTGTTATTCGTTCTTATTAACAAAAGAACAATTAGCCCAGTGGCAAGCAAGAACGATTTCAAGGCATGCACATGTAGGAGGTCAGGGGTTCGATCCCTGCCTCCTACATAATATTTTTCACATTGTTTAATTGCAGATTCTATACTCCACGCTTCCAGGTGCCCACTATGTATCCCCACATCCAGCCATTGGATCATCTCCATCACCAATCCAACGTCCCATGCAGCAAGGTCCATGGTACACCCTCCACGTTGGTCAGCACTGGATCCAGCGCGTTGACTGGGCTCAGCATAATGGGCCTAAACAAGTTCAACCATCGCACCCCCCTGGATTGCTTCTAACAGGCCCATCTCTTTTCTTTTCTATTTTAATTCTTTTTTATTATTTATTAATTATTTCTTTTTCACAAAATAACACAAAAAATCATTACTTTTTTTATTTAATCAAAAAACCACAAAAACATCAAAAATCATTGTTTTTTCATAAAAATATTTTATTTCCATAATTAATTAGTTTAATTTAATTTAGGGAAATTTAATTCCTTTTTTTGATAATTTAAAACAATTAGAAATTAGGGTTAATTTTCAAATAGTTTAATTTTTCTCAATAAAAAAATAACAAAAATCTTTTTTAATTAATTAATTTGATTTTTTAGGCTTCAGAATTATTCTCGCATTTAATTCGCCGCGCGCTTTTAATTTCCTTTTTTATTGTTATTGTAACTGCTCCGAGTTTGTAATAGTAATTAGGGTTTCAATTCCACATCTTTATTTTCAGTCCAAAATAATTATGTATCTACAAAAGCCCTGTAATAGCTAGGACTTTAACTTTCTGCACTTTTAATTTCCGCAAACTACAAACTGCTTAGATGAATGTTAATAGGATTGTATGGAAAGACTAACTGAAAATTAATACAGTAGAAAACCCTAAATGCGCAAAGATAAATTAACTGAAAATTACGCTCGCACATGCTCACTCCTAGGGTTTACTCCACTCTGGTTGCCTTTGGTAAATGATCATGAAGTATAGGGTTTGTTAGTGGTTGTCCTCTAGCCCCTTCGGATGTTGCCTCGGAAAAAGATCTTTAAGGCTTTAGGATGATTACTAACATTTCCTAACATTGCTTTTGTGATCGTATTTGTCCCTCGAGTTTCCTACGAATTGATCTTATGATGATAGTCCCTTCGAAATGCTAAGGTATCCTTACTTGTTTCCTTCAGAGATCATTTCTTCCCTTCGAACGTCCCTTTAAAAATCCAACGACAGTGCTACCTATTCCTTAATAATAGGATGACGCTGTCTAAAGGAAAACGAACAGAATTTTTTTCGAGTAGGTAGATTAGTTCCTAGGTACTTGCTCAAACAAAATTTTTCACACTAACACTTTTCAAAAACAGTTTTCAAAAACAACTTCGTAACACTCTTGAGGACAAAAACAAGGGTTAAAATGAAGTAATACAAAACTTTTCAAAACAAAGCACACACAAGCAATTTCAAAATGAGCAAGTACCTAAGAGCCCGTGGAAAACCACGGATAGAAAGGGTGCTAATACCTTCCCTTTCTATAATCTACCCCCTGTACTCAGAAACATCTCGAAAAAGGTTTTTTCTGTTCTTTTTCCTTTTCCTGATTGGATAATATAAAAGTCGGTGGCGACTCTTGCTTACCGCGACATTTTGCGAACAAAAAACACAAACCAATATTAACAGTCGATTCTACCACCGTATTACAATATGTATGATATATGTATGTGTGATCGGTGGATCTGGAACTGACTGTTTAATGCTGGTTCGCGAAATGTCGCGGAAGCAAGAGTCGCCACCGTCTTTTATTTTCTCCAACTGGAAAGGACAAAAGCACAAAAAAATTCCTTATTGAGATTGCTCTCGGTTCGGGAGGTAAATTTATAGAAAGGGAAGGTGTTAGCACCCTTTCTATCCATGGTTATCCATGGGCTCTTAGATACTTGCTCATTTGTGTTTTCAAAATTGTTTGTTTGCTTTTCAACTGTGGGTTTAAAAAAAGTTCTGTTTAAAATTTCAGTTCGACTCTTGTATCGGTCCTCAAGAGTGTTTGAAAAGTTGTTTTGAAAGCTTTTTGAAAAGTGTCGGTGTGAAAAGAAGTTTTGATTTGTTTTGAATTAGAGCAAGTATCTATGAGTCATCCACCTACCCTAAGGAATTAGGCTGTGTAGAAGTCCTTAAGGTAGTGCCATCCCACCATTGAGAGGTAGGTAGCACCACCGTTGGAGGTGTTCGGGTCAATTAGAGGGTTCGGGACATTGTGGTCACCAGAGCAATAGGAAGACACCTTAGAAGCTACCCTCATGCCATGTTCATGGACATGAGGACTTACTAAAACATCCTCTACTCGACGACCACTTTTCGAGGGGCAAGGCAACAGTGAGGCGTACCCTAGGGGTGGTGTGTGATTTGTGTGTCATTTTCAATTATATTTGTCTTGTTCATGCATTGGTGATCTACGCATTGATTTTATTTTTGGACATTCATTCTTTCATGCAAATTATTAACAGTTAAAAGGTGCGGGAAGATAAAAAGTCCTACGCTATTACAAAGGCGCGGGTCTACATCGCCAAATTAATGTAAGACCCGATTTGAATAAAATAAAATGCGGAAAGTAAATACCCTAATTAATCTATTACAAGGTTTTGGGGCCAGTACATGAAATTTAAAAAAGGGAAATGAAAGTAAATGTGCGAAAAGGAATTATAATCGAATGCGAGGGCGTTGGACCCTTTAAAGAAATTACATTACAATTAATAAATTAATTAAGTTTAAATAAAAGAAAGACTTTTTTTGGAGTTTTTTGTATTTATGGAGTTTAATGAGAAAATTAAATTGGAATTAAAAACCCTAATTCTAAACTATTTTTAATTTATTAAAAAAATGTTTAAGTTGTACCTAGTTTTAACCTAATTATTTAATGATAAATTTATTTACAAAATAATTAATAATTAAATATGGTAAAAGAAAAGAAAAAAAGAATAAAAGCATTAAAACCCTAATTTCTACATTTTTTAGTTTATTAAAAAAAACATTAAAATTAAACCTAAGATTAGAACTAAATTAGTTAATAAAATTTATTTACAAAAACTATTAAATAAAATATATTTTTATTTTTGTCTTTTCTGATTTTTGTATTTTTATTATTTAAAATTAATTTGTGGAATTTAAAAAAAAAAAGAAAGCAATTAAATTAAAGCAAATAAAAAAAATAGAACAAAGAATGAAGGAGAGAAATACAAACAAAAGGGGTGGTAGACCCAATTATGGAGGTTTGTAGCAAGCAATTAGGCCCACTGATTTCTGGCCTTGTTTGACTTTTTCAGCGCGTGTGTGGCATGGTCAACTGATGTGTATGATGGACCTCTCATCCTGACCTTCAGATTCGTCTCCTGGGACATGTGGCAAGCCAAGGCATGGAGTTGTATAGTGGACCTTAGGATGCAAGCTGCGTAGGAATACATTAAACAAAATGATATTGAGAAGGGAGGGGACCTGGGAATCGAACCCAGGTCCCAATGCTTGAAGGACACCTCACTTACCAACCAGCCAAGCGCGTTCGTTTGTAATATTAGTGGAACCTGATTCATATGAGAGAGAACAAGTGCTATTGGTGTAAAACGAAAATTAAGCGCGAACGTTTGAATAGTCCAGTCTAGTTGAGACAACTCAGCGTCTCCTTCATGGTTGCTTCGTTTTACCTGCAAATATGAGATAGATAGCGGGGGTTTTAAACCCCAACTAAGTGAAGAACACAAAAATAGCGAATAGGACACCGTTGATCATAAATTGAGCGCGACATGTGGAATTAATTCGTATGAAGCTTCTGATTCTAATGGCATAGGTCTTGTTGTCTGATTTTTCCAGAAGAGGAAAGCCCCAAATTCACACCTCTGAAAACCTAGAAAACATCAATGGCATTTTTCTATACAAGCACTATTAATCCAATTCAATGGCACCATTAGCTTTGTTGAGTTCATATTAGTACAAAACGATCATTAGAATGTATGAATATGGCATATAAATCAAAACACGAATATGCAAAATATCAAGAACAGGACGGCTTCATTCTACCGATTCTTGAGGTGAGAGGCTGTGGTTTTGATTCAGAAAGCTTCCTTGATGCGTCAGGAAGGTAATGGAATTGTTCTTTGGCCTTCAAACACCCTCTAGCTGTGTTTCCAGTTTTGAACTTTTTGACAAAAAATGCAAAGTTTGTATTCTTTTCTGAGCGCAGCTTCCAGGTCTTTAGCATTAGGGTTGTGTTTGTGTATGTATATGGAACGAATTAGGGTAGAAATCTCAACCAAAAACCTTTGCATTCATGAATCAAATATTTGGTTTTTAATGTAATCTTTTCAATCTTTTTTCATGCCCTTTTGATACCAATCATGGCCAAATCTTTCCATATTAGTGATGCACGAGATCTTGAGGTTTTATGGAGAGAATATGCTGCATAAAAAGATTTGGAAACATTTGTTTAGTATTTTTCTCATATTTAATTTGAATTAAATGAATTAATAGATTTAAAAATTCAATTAATATATTAAAAATAAGAAAATGACTCCCCTTTGGGCCAATGGGTCGTGCGTAGCTTTTGGATGATGATTCTTGGAAGAAAATGTGGCCCATTAGCAATTTTGAGGCATTTGAAGCAAAGTTGACTTTTCAAAATTCCCAAAAATTTCCCAACTTCCACAAGGCATATCTTGCTCAATTTTTAAGCTTTGATCATGTTCTTGGACATTTTGGAAAGGTCTTGAAGTCCTCTAACCAATGCCTTTGGTCCCATGTCATTTTGATTTACCAATCTCAAGTTATGGTCTTTGACTTAAAGTGCCTTTTTGTTGACTTTTGAAAATGACCTATAATGTTGAGATTGATAACTTTTGTGAGAGAATTTCTTGGACTTGAAGTGTGAAGATGAGTTGTAGTAAATGTCATTCTCTTCAAAATGAGCTTTGGATGGAATTTTTCTGATAAACCATGTGGAAGTTATGCCTTGGTCAATTTGCAGTTGACTTTTCCAACTGTCCAAAAATAGAAACTTTTGCATCTTGAGACTTTTTGAGCCATGCTTTGAGAATCATGATCAAGAATTGATCAAATGATGTTTGTGGCTTCAAAATAAGATGTTGACCAAAAATATTGACTTTTGACTGTCAAATGACCATTTTGCCCCTACAGTTGACTGTTGAGCAATTAGGGTTTTTGACTGTGCAGTTTTGTGCTGTGAGTCTTGAAACTTAGCATATGGATGCTTGACCATGTTTGTAGGCATACAGGACTTGTTTGGACCCTTGGAAACTTCAATTTCTTTTCCAGCACCAAAACCCTAGTTTTTGACTGTTAGGAGGCCATTGAACTGTGCAACTCTTGAGAGATTGTGAAGCATGCTCTTTGCAAATCTTGAAGAATATGGGAGGGCAAATTTTGGGGTACAACAGTATGTAATGTTTTCAAGGATCTCGCGGGGTAAACAAGAAAATGTCAGAAGTTGAAATTTTGCCGCTTTGATTGAAGCACTTCGTATCGTTGAAGGTTCTTCTACATGAGTCAAGCTTACCATATCAGGTGGGTCATAGCCCCTGACTCAAGTTGTTAAGTTTTGATCTTCTGACGACATTGGCTAGGGGAAATAAATCCCCCTTTCCCCTTGCTAGATGTCTGACTTACCATAATCTGCATCACAAACCCTTGAGATCCTTGAAATGGTTAAGGAAATGTTAAGGCATGATGTTATGATGTGTATGCTATGCGTTTAAGCAAAAGTGCGAGGTGATGTAAGCATGTAAACCCTGCAAGAAATCCAAGTTATTGGATAATGACTATAAACAAAACCTGCAAGGAACTCATGTTGTCAGATAATAAAACCCTGTAAGTAGTTCAAGTTGAAAGCACACAAGTCACATAAACAGACTTAGGTTTAGGATTTCATGGGTTTTAAGGTAGTACCCTCTTGAAGTTGGATTGGTTAAACCTGTCCTATAATAGTAACCGGGTTCTAAGGGATATCAATATCACTGATCTTTCCCCCAAGCTTCGTTCAATAGGCTATTGACTCGCAATCAAACAAAACTCAAGAGTCAAACCTTAATGAGTGTAGCATCGAGTATCTGTCGACCTTTAGATACACCAAAGTCGGCCATCTCGCTACGTCCTACTTGCCAAGTTGTGCAATTAAAGGTTCTAAGGTCAGTTGATGCTTTATGACACCTTGCGGCGGCCTCATACTCTCCTTGATTGACTCAAGGGTTACTGATACCAACCAAAGTGCCATGTCAATATAACTACTGCTTCAACCGTGTAGGTATACCCCGCACAGTTCCGTTACAATTTATTGCTACTTACCTAAAAGGTGTCCCCAGATCCGGGTGTAGGATCTACATAACCCCAACAAAACCCTTGAATATAAAGCAGGCAAAGCAAAAGACAAGCAAGCAATTTTAGAAGTGACCTAAATCCTAAGGTATACCCCACTTATTAAGTCCCCAGCAGAGTCGCCAATTCTATGACACGGTGGCAGAACCGACTGTTATACTGGTTTTGCGTTTGTATTTGCAAATGTCGCGGTAAGCAAGAGTCGCCATGGTTTTCCATGGGATCTTAGGTACTTGCTCATTTTGAAATTGCTTGTGTGTGTTTTGAAAAGTTTTTGTTTAACTTCATGATAACCCTTGTATCCGTCCTCAAGAGTGTGACGAAGTTGTTTTTGAAAACTGTTTTGAAAGTGTTTGTGAAAAAGAGTTTTTATTGTTTTGAGCAAGTACTTAAGAGTTTCTACCTACTCGAAAAAGATTGTTCATTTTATCGTTTCCTTTAGACAGTGCTATCCTACTATTAGTGAGTAGGTAGCCCTATCGTTGGATGTTGAGGGACTATTGAAAGGGACGCTATGGTCATCGAAGGCAACATGTAAAGATATCTTAGCATTCGAAGGGACTGTCATCATATAGGCAACATCGAGGGACAAGATCATTTCTCGTAGGCAACTCGAGGGACGTTAGGGACCATGATCTTTATGATGACTTTAGAATTAAGGGTCTTTGCTAAGACATCCCTACGTTCGAGGGACATGACCATTATTTTCCGAGGAAACCAAGTGAGGTATACCCTAAGGGTGCATATGTGCAAGGTGTGTTATGTTCAATTATTTTAGTCTTGTGTTAAGTTTGCTAATGTTTGATTATTCTTGCCATACAATCATATTAGTCATACATCTAGCAGTTAATAATTGCAGTAATTTAAAAGTGCAGAAATATAAAACCTAGCTATTACAAGGCTTCGGGGAGGGGGATATGTACATATCCAAAATTGGGGGGAAATAAATAAAAGCGGTTAAGGTCCTACTGATCATCTATTACATCCCAATATACAGTTACAATAATAAAAACTAGTGCGAAAGAATAATAACACGCAAATTTTGAAAAGACATCTAAAAATCCTAAGATATAAAAAATATTTTTGTTATTTTTTGTTTTAATTTATGAAAATGGAAAAGGAAAATGAATTAAAATGAAATTAAACCTAAGTTCTATTAATTTTAATTTTAAAAAAAATTAAAGTGATTAGTTAATTAATTTACCAAAATTAAAATTTAATTAAGAAAAACTCTAAATCTATTTTTTATGTGATTTTTATATTTGTTTATTGATTAAAATAAAAAAAGGGATTAAAAGAAATAAATGAAATGAATAAAACAAGAAAATAAAGACGGGCCTAGTAGTAAAAGTAAACAGGGGGTGCAATCATCAGAAATCCCTAGGCCCGAATCTTCGAAAGCTTCATTCCCTAACCATGGTGTTTTCAGATTCTTGCGTGGAACCTCTGATTTAACCATCCATAACTGTTCTACATATACTCAAACAAACATTAGCATGCCATGAAATGTGATTAAAAATAGAGATTCGAAGTTTAAAATTTTACCAAACCGGTGTTGTCAAATGGGGGCGTGCTAGGCGTGTGATGGATTGCTCTTGGGCCTTGTAAGACTCCTGAGGACTTCAAGAGAATGGTTTAAGGCTTGATGTCAATCGAGAGAGACCGGAACCTTGAGATATGACTTGCACCAATTCTTTGATTTCTAGAGAGCTTTTTGGAGAGCTTTTTGAGAGCTTTTTAGAGAGGAATTTCGTGTTTTTCAAGCTTGTATGGCTCTATATTTATAGAGGAGAATGCGGAGACAAGAAAGAATGGAAAGAATCTCCCTCATAATGTTGTGTTTTAAGATCATGATCAAAATTTGAAAAAAATGTCATATTTGATGATTTTATGCCATTTTCACATGTGGATGAACCTGGACATATTTGAAGGGTTATTGCATGAAATCAATTGACATAAACCAGCATAAAACTTGCCCAAAGTGGATTCACATCAAAATTTACATTATTTCTATTATTTATTTATTTAATTTTGAATTTTAATGAATAAAATATCAAAATAAATAGAATAAATAGTAGAAAAATGTATGGGTGGGCTTAGTTGTATTCATATATTATCCACAATGGCATTAAATGTATTCCTACTAGTATAATTTTTATTATAGACAACCCTATTTCTATCCCACCATATCTCATAAATTGTTTCCGCTATGGAAATCTTTAAGAATTAACCACGCCAATTCTTGCTTTTACACACTTTCACTGTCCATTCAAGTTCAAGATTCCAGCCCAGTATATTATGGTTAACATTTAACCACCTTAGGACTCCCTCCAAGACAACACTTGTTGTACCCCAAAATTTTCCCTCCCATATTTTTCAAGATTTGGCAAGATCAATCTCCAGATGGTTCAAAATCTCTCCAGGGTTGCACAGTCCAATTGCCTCCTAACACAGTCAAAATTAGGGTTTTGGTTCTTGCAAAGAAATTGAGGTTTTCAAGGGTCCAATCAAGTCCCATATGCCTATATACATTGTCAAGCATCCATATGTCAAGTTTCAAGACTCACAACATCAAGTTGCACAATCAAAAACCCTAATTGCCTCACAGTCAACTGTAGGGGCAAAATGATCATTTGGCAGTCAAAAGTCAAAATTTTGGTCAACATCTTATTTTGAAGCCACAATCATCATTTGATCAAGTCTTGATCATTATTCCTCAAGCATGGCTCAAAAAGTCTCAAGATGTCAAAAGTTACTATGGTAGGACAATTGAAAAGTCAACTGCAAATTGACCAAGGCATAACTTTTTCATGGTTCATCAGAATAATCCCATCCAATGCTAATTTTGAAGGGGATGACATTTCCTACAACTCATCTTCACACTCCAAGTCCAAGAAATGCTCTCACAAAAAGTTATCAATTTCAACATTATAGGTCATTTTCAAAAGTCAACAAAAAGGAACTTTAAGTCAAAGACCATAACTTGATATTGGTAAATCAAAATGACATGGGACCAAAGGCATTGGTTAGAGGACTTCAAGACCTTTCCAAAATGTCCAAGAACATGTTCATAGCTTCAAAATTGAGCAAGATATGCATTGGAGAAGTTGGGAAATATTTGGGAACTTTCAAAAGTCAACTTTGCCTAAAACACTTCAATTTTGCTAATGGGCCTCAAATTCTTTCTTGAATCTTTACCCAAAGCCTATGCACGACCCATTGAATTTAAAATGACTTATTTTCTTATTTTTAATTAATTAATTGAATTTTTATTATTATTAATTCATTTAATTGGTTTTAATTGTAGAAAAATATCAAAGCATGGTTGTCAAATCTTTTTATGAAGCAAATACACTCCACACATGCTAAAGATCACGTGAATCACTCAAGGGGACAAGATCTCCCAAATTGGCAAGATTTTCATTGAAAAAAGATTGGAAATTATGTGATTAAAAATCAAAGATTGCAAACTTAATTTCATGGACTTTTGGGCCAAAGATTTAACCTAATTCTCATCACATAAATATGCTGAGGCCAACCCTAGTGTAGAACACGTGAAAGCTGCCATAGAACTCCATAACAAAGTTACAAAAAATTGAGAAAAAGTGTGAAACTGATTTCCTATTTGCAGCACAATTCAAAGCTTCTCTTTGATTCAAACGTATTGCTTGAGTCTCCAGGAAGCCATTGCCATCAAGAACGAGCCCTAACACCATCAGAATCAAAGACAATAAGCCCTATGGTTTGCATTATTTTCCAGAATTTCATATCATGATTCATGCGCATTTGATACATATTGTTGAGTGTTTTGTATTCACAGGAACCTTCTGAAGCTAATGACATGGTTTAATTGCATTAAAACGCTCTGAATCATGATTTGCCATTAACATGTTTTAGGGTTTCCAAGCTTTTAAATTAGGGCTTTCTTACTAAGGAAAAATCAGGCCTTGAGACACATACCATTAAACTCAGAAGCTCAAGACGAATTGAATGGAATCCTCGCGCCCTTTTTATATTATCCCTAATTCTAATCGCTATTTTCCACTGTTGAAGTTAGTGGGGGTTTAAAACCCCCGCTATTTGCTTGCTTTTTGTTTCAAGAAAAAAAGAAGACGACATGCATGGCAGTGCATGGTTGGAGGATTCAAATCCACGCGCGTTTTTTCATATTTTCAGTATAGTGGTTGCTTTTCATATATTATTGTTGTTAGTTATTATGTTTAGAAATACAATGCAGTGGCGTAGTGGCTGGGGAACGTGTCATGCAAGTGCTGGGACCTGGGTTCGATTCCCAGGTCCCCCATACAATTCTTTCTATTTTTCACAATGCGTTCACATGCAGCATATGCCCAAAAGTCCATCATGCACCCTCACGCCTAATCCTGCCAAGTGGCCATGAGATCCATCCAGTGGCCAGGAGATGGAGTCTATGGTGTGTCCCAGTCAATAAGCCTGCACGTGATGCCAGAAAGTCAAATGTGACTTTGTCTAATGGGCCAGAATTTCTTACAATTGACCTCCACTTTGGGCCATCTAACCCCCTTGGTTTGCATAGTTTGATTTTATTTTATTTTCTTTTCTTTTTATTTCTTTTAATTTGTTTTAATTATTATTAATTCACTAAATTAATTTTTTCCATAATAAAATCAGAAAATAAAAAATGTAAATATTTTTAATTATTATTAATTTCATCATTAACCTATTTTTGTAAATAAATACTAATAATTAATTTAGTTTAATTTAGGTTTTAATTTTAACCCTTTTTTCTTAATGAATAAAAATTGCGTAGAATTAGGTTTTGACTTTTTTTTTAAAATTATTTTATTATCATCATTATTAATTATTATTATTTTTGTAAATAACATGTAAATTAAATAATTTAGTTAATTAGCCTAACTTTAACATTTTCATTAATAATTAAAATAAACTTAGAACTAGGGTTTCAATAACTTTAATTTTAGTTCTTTTTTTTCTTTATTTCCATAATAAATATAAAAAACATAAAAAACACTTTCTTTTCTTTAATTAAATAATTAATTAGGTTTTAATTTAATTTAATTTCAAGCAAAGGGTCAAAACCCGAGGACGTCCTGATTTTAATTCTTTCGCACGCTATTCTTATTTCTTTTGATTATTATGTAACTGTTCAAGGATGTAATAGTAATTAGGTTTATTTTTTTACTTTCCGCATCTTTATCAAAAACGGGTCTTTGTATTTTGGCGATGTATAGACCCGCGCCTTGTAATAGCGTAGCTTTTATCCTTCTGCATTTAATTTTCCGCACTCCTAACTGCTAAATTGTATGAAAGAATGTATGATAACTAAAAACAACTCGTAGCTCATAATTGTCTGATCAAAGATAAATCTAACATGAAAACAACACACAATGCACCTGCCACTTCTAGGGTACGCCTCACTCGCTGCCTCGAAACGTGGTCGTCAAGTATAGGACGTTTTAGCGGTCGCTCTCATGTCTAAGATCTAGTCGCCTCAAAACGGTTGCCTCGGATTAAAAAGGATCTAGGACATTAGGGTTACTTCTAAGGTGTCCTAACTATTGCTTCGGTGACCACACTGTCCCTACAATCGAATTGACCCGAACACCTCCAACGGTGGTGCTACCTACCTCTCAATGGTGGGATGGCACTACCTTAAGGACTTTTACACAGCCTAATTCCTTAGGGTAGGTAGATGACTCATGGGTACTTGCTCTCTTTAAAAACAAAACAATCTTTTCACACTGACACTTTCAAAAGCTTTCAAAACAAATTTTTCAAACACTCTTGAGGACAGATACAAGAGTCACTCAGAAATCTTTCAATGAAACTTTTTCAAACCCAAAAACATTTTGAAAAGCAAAACATTTTGAAAACATAAGAGCAAGCACCTAAGAGCCCGTGGATAACCACGGATAGAAAGGGTGCTAACACCTTCCCTTTCTATAAATCTACCTCCCGAACCGAGAAACAATCTCATAAGGAATTTTGCTGTGCTTTTGTCCTTTCCATGTTGGAGAAAATAAAAGACGGTGGCGACTCTTGCTTACCGCGACATTTCACGATCCAGCTTTAAACAGTCAGTTCTATTTCCACCGATCACAGAACTGGCGACTCTGCTGGGGAAACTTAAAGTGAGGTGTACCTTAGGATAGATCATACTTGTGTTTTCAATTGCTTTGTTTTGTTTGCTTTATTATTGTGGGCATTGTCTTGGAGTTCTATAGATCCTAACCCGGATCTGGGGATACCCTTATAGAAAGTAGAAACAAAACTGTGAGGGAACTGTGCGGGGTATACCGACACGGTTGAAGCAGTTTGCTACGTTGATGTGGCACTTTGGTGGGTACCGGTAACCCTTGAGTCAAGTCAAGGAGAGTACGGGGCCGCCACGTGGTGTCGTGAAGCATCAACTGACCTTAGGAACCTTACTTGACCATCCTGGCCTCTTTAGGGTAGTGAGATGACTGACTTTGGTGCAGTCCGAAGTTGGTTGATACTCGATACTACACTCATTGAGGGTTGTTTTCTTGGAATATTTTGATCGCCAGTTCAGTGGCTAAATCGAAACAATGAACATAGAAAACAACCCAATGATATTGAGATCCTTAGAACTCGGTTACTTTTGATAGGACAGGTTTTGAGCCCACCAACTTCAAGAGGGTAATACCTAGACCCCATGCTGGCCTAAACTCTAAGGGCTGTCTTGTGTGACTTGTGTGCCTTACCATGTTTGCTTTTTGTGGATGCTTGTGGTGTGTTTTTATCATAATATCATAACATCATACAACATCATATGCATTGACTAACCACTTCAGGGGTTCGAATCTTCACCTTTGTTCTTGTTTTGTAGGACATGGAAACTATCCGCAGAAAGACAATTCAGATCAACCTTGTAAAGGTCCCTCCTCAGCTTAAGGAGCTTACATCCAGGATTCCTGAGAACTCTTCATTTAGTGAAAGGCATGGTAGACTCATCACCTTGGTCAATACCAACATTGAGGAAGATATGATAAAGGTCCTCTTCCAGTTCTTTGACCTGTTGCACCACTGCTTTACTTTCCCGGATTATCAACTGGTGCCTACTTTAGAAGAGTTCTCCCAGCTTCTGAAGATCCCTATCCTTAGTCAACTACCCTACAACGGTACGGAAAGGGAACCCAAACTTGAAGAGGTTGCTAAAGCATTATGCCTACAACCATCTGACATCAAGGGACATTGGGAAGTTAGAAGTGGTATCAAAGGATTCTTGGCAAAGTTCCTGTTTGAGAAGGCCCAAGAATGTTGGAACTCCCTTGACCTACAAGCTTTTGAAGAAGTTGTGGCACTCCTCTTCTATGGGTTGGTGTTGTTCCCTAATCTAGATCAGCTTATAGATATCAATGCTGTCAAGATCTTCATGTCCAGGAACCATATACCTACGTTGCTTGGGGACATCCTTTACTCATGTTACACTCGAACCATGAGAAAAAGAGGTGTTCTCATATGCTGCACTCCTCTCCTGGCAAGGTGGTTTATTTCACACCTTCCACAATCAGTTTTGAAGAATGAGCGGGGTTTGAGATGGTCACAACGATTAATGACTCTTACGCATGCTGATATACATTGGTGTTCTCGGTCCAGAGAAGACGTCACTATCATTGATCGTTGCGGGGAGTTTCCTAATGTTCCTTTACTTGGAATCAGAGGAGGTATTACTTACAACCCGTGTCTGGCTTTGAGACAGTTCGGATATGCTCAGAGGGATGGCCCTCATGACATGTTGATTCCTGACATAGTTTTTGACTTCGACAACGATGCGCAAGGACTTTGCCAGAGATTTATCAGAGCTTGGAGGATGCCCAACAAGGTAGACAACAAGACACTGGGGCACAAGAACTCCATCCTGTTGGAACCTTATCTCAAGTGGGTACGAGCCCGCTCCCAGAAGTTAGTGATGCCATATCCTCATATTCTCCCTGTGATCAAAGAGCCAGTCTTGGAAGGAGAGGTGCCCTACACCATTCAACATCCTGACATGCCAACATCTTGGGAGGAAATGCAAAAGAGCTGGATCCAACTCAAGGAAGAACGGAATTCTCTTGAAGCCAGTCTACATGCCAGTGAGAAGAAGGTCTTGGAGCTCACCCGCCTGCTGCACGAGGAAAAGACTCTCAACACTTACATAGCTCCAAAGAGGATGCGCAGTGTCTTTTGGGATTAGTTTACTTTGTAATGTTTGCCCATGAGGCCTTGATGTACTGAACAATTATTTCTTAATGATAACGTGTGTTCCTTTTTGTCTACAACAAATTTGAACTTTCGAACCCTTGAATGCATTGCATAAACAGCATATCATGCATCATGTGCATAGCAGGTACTCTTTTTTTCAGGTTGCTTAATCTTCTTCACTGTTTATTTCAGCTCGTCTCATCATGAATCCTGAATCATCTACTGAGCAATCCATCAAGGCCCTCCAGGCCCAAAACGCCCAGTTCCAAGAGTTGATCATGAGTTTAGCCCAAGGTCAAGAGGAATTGAAGGCTCTGCTGGTCAAGAAGAAGAATAAGAGAACTGTACTATTCAACACTGGCTGGAGGTTTGGCAATGCACTGCAAAATGAGGCTGATCAAGCTGGTTCTTCTGTAGGGAAAGGCAGTCCCCAAGGGGGAAGGGTTCCTAGTCATGTGGTCTCTGACAACGAGACTGATTTCAATGAATAGCAGTACCCTCCCGCTGAAGACAGGTACAAGCAGTTAGAGGATCGTCTGAATGCCATGGAAATTCAACAAATGCCTGGGTTGGATTTTGGAGATCTGGGTTTATCTTCTGGGGTGGTGATCCCACATAAGTTCAAGGCACCATCTTTCGCAAAGTATGACGGGGCGTCCTGCCCTAAGCTACATCTCAGATCTTATGTGCGGAAGATCCAACCATATACTGTGGACAAGAACTTATGGATCCATTTCTTCCAGGAGAGTCTTTCAGGGACTCATCTCGAATGGTTCTATCAGCTGGATGGAACCAAGATTCGTAACTGGGAGGACTTGGCTACTGCTTTTTACAAGCAGTATCAGTACAATGCCGACCTCGCTCCTAAACGTACCCAACTCCAGGGTATGTCGCTAGGAACGGGAGAAGGTTTTAAAGAGTACGTGCAGAAATGGAGGGACCTGGCTAGCAGGGTGCAACCACCGTTGACGGATCGTGAACTAGTGGACATGTTCCTGGGGACCCTGTCTGGGCCGTTCTTCAATCATCTCATTGGTAATTCTTCTGCTGGGTTTACAGATCTCATTCTGACCGGTGAAAGGATAGAAACTGGTATGAAATCGGGGAAGATACAGAAAGGTGCATCCTCAAGTTCTGAAAAGAAGCCTTTCAAGAAGGAAGCTAGTGCTGTATATGGTCCCAGAAGACAAAATAAATCGGAACGCCGCCAATCTGTCAACGCGTTGGTGATTTCAAAGCCTGCTGCTGCTCCTCGGCAACCTAACCAACCAAGGGGTGAGAGACCCAGAAGAGAATACACTCGGCTTAGTATGACCTTGTCGCAGATCTTGCGGCAACTGCTATCAACCAACTTGGTAACCGTCAGAGAAGCTCCGAAGGTGGTAAACACAACCTCTCCGAAGTACAATCCCAACGCCCACTGTGCTTATCACTCTGATAGCCCGGGGCATTCTACTGATGATTGTTGGGCCCTGAGGAATAAGGTTCAAGACCTTATCGATGCCAAGGAAATACAGTTTGAGGCGCCCGAAAGGCCCAACGTTGTGACTGCTCCTATGCCCCAGCATGGAGTAAATGCTATTGAGGAAGATCTATATGTAGGCTCTGTGGATGAGATTGTTACTCCTTTATTGACTGTCAAGAGGAACCTGTTGCTAGCCGGTTTATTTCCGGGTTGTAGATGGGGTTGCCTTCTATGTGCTGTTTCACCTACTGGTTGTCCGTTGCTAAAGTCAGGCGTCCAAAACCTGATGGATAGCAAAGAGATCTTGTTCAAGAAGACCGCTGTTCCTATTGTTCCTACTGAAGAAGTATCCGTTGTCACCATTTTCAACAATCCTACCAAGGCTCCCCCGAGGAAGCCAGTCAAAATCACGTCTGTTGCACCCATCATCATTACTGTTCCGGGGCCCCTCCCCTATAAGTCTGACAAGGCTGTCCCATGGCATTATGTGGCAGATGTTTATGTGCTCGGAGTAAAGCAGGAGTTCAACACTAGTACCGGCATCAGTAACATCACCGGTCCCGCTAAAGTTACTCGCAGTGGCAGGCTCTTCTCGCCTGACATTGCGCCACCAGTCATCCGAAGACCTCTTATCATCACGCCTACAAGTATGCCTGTTTCCCCTCCTGATCAAGTTTCTACCCCTGCCACTGAGTCATCTGACACTCGGGGCAAAGGGATTGCTGATATGCCTGCCCAGATGGAGGCACCGAAGACTGTTAATGTTGAAGCGTCATAGCAAGAGATGGAAGAAATCCTTAAGATTATCAAGAAGAGTGATTTCAATGTCGTTGAACAGCTGGGGCATACCCCCTCTAAGATCTCTATGCTATCATTGTTGTTATGCTCAGAGGCCCATGCCAAGGCCCTGATTTCCTTCCTAAAAACGGCCCATGTGCCACAAGAAACGTCTGCGGATCAATTTACTGATTGTGTGGCCAACTTGACCGCTGACAATGGGTTGGGTTTCTCTGATGCTGATCTGACCGCTAAGGGGAAGAACCATAATGATGCCCTGCATGTCTCCATCGAATGCAGGGGCACTACTCTTGCACACGTGTTGGTAGACACCGGTTCTTCACTGAACGTATTGCCCAAGAAGGCCTTAGACAGGTTGGATTGTGAGGGTTTGGAGTTGAAGCCTAGTAACATTATTGTCCGGGCCTTTGACGGGTCGAAAAGGATGGTACATGGTGAAGTGGACATTCCAATCCGAGTCGGTTCTCAAGTCTTTGACTCAACGTTCTATGTGATGGATATCCGACCATCCTATTCTTGTTTGCTGGGTCGTCCTTGGATCCACAAGGCTGGGGCTGTGACCTCCACTCTACACCAAAAGCTCAAATACCCTGTCAGAGGGAAGATTGTTACAGTACAGGGGGAGGAAGAATACATGGTTAGTCATCTTAACTCGTTTCGGTATATAGAGATGGACGGGGAATTCATTGAGACCCCCTTTCAACACTTTGAGGAGGCGCCTCCAACATTGGCGTCAGTAGAGACAGTGATTGAAGAAGACTCTCCCTTGAAGATGGCTTCCTTGAAGGACGCCCGGGCTATGATTGAGAAAGGTGAATGTGCAAACTGGGGCAGGCTCCCTGATTTTACTCCAAAGACTGACAAGTTTGGGCTGGGTTTCACTGCAGAGGCTCAGAGGGCTGTACGTAAAGCAAGGATCGGAAGACCTCCCGTGTTCATCACCAACCCGGGAGTGAATGCTATTGAAGGCGATGCAGAGGAATCTGAGTTTGATAGCTGGATTTTCCCGACGACCGACGGTGGACTGAACAATTGGACTGCAAAAGACTACATACCTGTTACTTTTGTTACTCAGTAATGAATTCCTTTGTTTTTAAATTTGTAATGAACAATAAATTGAAACTTTATGGCCTGGTGTCTTACCCGGGGCACCGTGGTTTCATTTGTGAGGGCTTATTACTTGTCATTTCCATATATCATGAATAAAAACATTGGACGTTTTTCGCATTTCAAATCTTGTGCTCCCTTTCTTTCTTTCTTTATCGCAAAACAACTATATTTACACACACTCACCTATACAGGTTTCAATCCACTCTGGATCTCACTGGTAGCGACTCTGCTACTTCCAGTTATGACTTCGAAAATCCGATCAACTTAGCTGAAGACGAAGGTGAAGATGATTGCGAAGTTCCTGGTGAGCTTGCAAGACTATTACTCCAGGAAGAGAGGGCCATTCAGCCACATGAAGAGCCAGTGGAAACGGTAAATCTGGGTACTGAGGCAGACAGAAAAGAAGTCAAGATTGGTGCCAACCTAGAGCTCAGCGTGAAACAACGGTTGATTCAGATGTTGCATGATTATGTGGAAATCTTTGCCTGGTCCTACAAAGACATGTCTGGGTTGGATACTGACATTGTGGTTCATCACCTACCTACCAAGGAAGACTGCCCCCCGGTTAAACAAAAGGTCCGCCGCATGCGTCCAGAGATGTCCGAGAAAATCAAAGCCGAGGTTATGAAACAATTTGATGCCGGTTTTCTAGCAGTGACTTCTTACCCTCAGTGGGTTACCAACGTGGTTCCGGTGCCGAAAAAAGATGGTAAGGTCAAAATGTGTGTTGACTACAGGGATTTGAATAGGGCAAGCCCCAAGGATGACTTCCCTCTACCTCACATCGACGTTCTGGTTGATAATACTGCTCAACACAAGATGTTCTCCTTCATGGATGGTTTTTTAGGTTATAATCAGATCAAGATGGCTCCCGAAGATATGGAAAAGACTACCTTTGTTACTCAGTGGGGCACCTTTTGTTACAAGGTCATGCCATTCGGGTTGAAAAATGCTGGGGCAACCTACCAACGTGCCATGGTCGCTTTATTTCATGACATGATCCACCATGAGATTGAAGTATATGTCGATGATATGATTGCAAGGTCTCAAACTGAGGAGGAACACCTTGACCACCTACAGAAGCTGTTTGACCGTCTGAAGTTGTACAAGCTGAGGTTGAACCCGAACAAATGCACCTTTGTGGTAAGATTTGGAAAATTGCTAGGTTTCGTCGTGAGTGACAAAGGTATTCAAGTGGACCCGGCCAAGGTTAAAGCCATACAAGAGATGCCAGTTCCCAAGACAGAGAAAGAAGTCAGAGGCTTTCTAGGACGTCTGAATTATATTGCTCGGTTCATCTCGCATCTAACTGCTACTTGTGAACCAATCTTCAAGCTGTTGAAGAAAGATCAAGTAGTACGTTAGAATGATGAATGTCAGGCCGCTTTCGACAGAATCAAAGAGTATCTCCAAGAACCACCCATTCTTATGCCACCGGATGAAGGGAGACCTCTAATACTATACCTGACAGTACTTGACAGCTCAATGGGGTGTGTGTTGGGGCAGCATGACGAGTCTGGCCGAAAAGAGCACGCCATTTATTACCTTAGCAAAAAGTTTACCGACTGTGAGACCCGATACTCACTGCTCGAGAAAACTTGTTGCGCTTTGGTATGGGCTGCTCGCCGGCTGAGACAGTATATGCTGACTCACACCACTCTGTTAATATCAAAGATGGATCCAATAAAGTACATATTCGAAAAGCCTGCTCTATCTGGAAGAATAGCAAGATGGCAGATGATCTTGACAGAATATGACATCCAGTACACGACTCAGAAAGCAATCAAAGGAAGTGTATTGGCAGACCATTTGGCACACCAGGCAGTGGACGACTACCAGTCAATGAACTTTGAATTTCCTGACGAGAACATCATGGTAGTGACTAATTGTGAAGTACCTGGACCGGATGAAGGGCCTGAGGAAGGATCCCGATGGTCTATGCACTTTGACGGAGCCTCAAACGCTTTGGGTAACGGTATCAGCGCTGTGATCATATCCCGTCAAGGCACTCATACTCCACTTACTGCCCAGCTATGCTTCAACTGCACCAACAACATGGCGGAGTATGAGGCATGCATCAGGGGTCTTCAAGCCGCAATTGACTTAAGGATCAAGTTTCTGAGTGTCTTCGGAGATTCCGCTCTCGTGATCAATCAGATCAAAGGAGAGTGGGATACGAAACACCCAAACCTTATTCCTTATAATGAATGTGTGTTGACATTGATCCCCCACTTCACGGAGATAACTTTTGAACACTTCCCAAGAGAGGAGAATCAGTTGGCGGACGCGTTGGCTACGATGTCTTCTATGTTCAAAGTCAAATGGGATAACGAGGCTCCCCGAATCATTATCTGGAAGTTGGACGAACCTGCATATTATTGTGATCTTGAGGCTGAAGAGGTAACTGAAAAACCTTGGTATCATGAGGTGAAGAGGTATCTGGAAGCTCAAGAATACCCCGAGGGTGCATCTATCAATGACAAGAAGTTTCTAAGAAGGTTCGCAGCAAAGTTCTTCCTCAGCAACGACATTATCTACAAGCGAAACCATGATTCAACCTTACTGCGTTGTGTGGATAAGACTGAAGCAGAAAGGATCATGGCAGAGCTGCATGAAGGTACCTTCGGAACGCATTCCAGTGGACACACCATGGCGAAGAAAATCCTTCGGGCAGGATATTTCTGGTCCACGATGGAAGCCGACTGTTACCAACATTCTCGGACATGTCATAAGTGCCAGATTTATGCAGATAAGGTGCATGTTCCTCCAGTTCCTCTGAACGTCTTGACAACACCTTGGCCTTTTGCAATGTGGGGCATTGATATGATCGGAGAGATCAGACCTATGGCATCCAACGGGCATCGCTTCATCCTGGTGGCGATCGATTACTTTACAAAGTGGATTGAAGCAGCTTCCTACGCTACCGTAACCAAGAACGTCGTGGCACGGTTCATTCGACATAGCCTGATCTGTCGATACGGCGTCCCGGAAAGGATCATTACGGACAATGGTACCAATCTTAACAACAAGATGATCACTGAGCTCTGCGAGCAATTCAAGATACAGCACCACAACTCTTCTCCTTACCGGCCGAAGATGAATGGGGCTGTCGAAGAAGCTAATAAGAATATCAAGAAGATTGTGCAGAAGATGACAGTGACCTATAAAGATTGGCACGAGATGTTACCGTTTGCCCTTCATGGGTATCGTACCTCAGCAAGAACGTCAACCGGGGCAACTCCCTTTTCCCTGGTCTATGGCATGGAGGCAGTCTTGCCAATTGAAGTCCAGATACCCTCTCTCTGGATAATGAAGGATGCAGGCTTGAGCGAAGATGACTGGATCCAGACTCGACTTAATCAGTTAAATCTAATTGACGAAAAGAGACACACTACTATTTGTCATGGTCAAACGTATCAAAAACGGATGATCAGGGCTTTTAACAAGAAAGTCAGACCACAAGAGTATCAAGTTGGGGACCTGGTAATCAAGCGCATCATTCTTCCTCAAAGTGATCCCAGGGGCAAATGGACCCCTACGTATGAAGGGCCATTTGTGGTTAAACATGTCTTCTCAGGAGGAGCTATGATTGTAACCACTATGAATGGTGACGACCTTCCTCACCCCGCCAATGCAGACATAGTAAAAAGATACTACGCATGAATAAAAGACCCGCTAGGTTGACACACCTAGGCAAAAATAAGGGCTTCCCGGCGAACCAAAAGGGTTCGGGCAAAAATAAGGGATGAAAATGAAAAATCTGTACACCCGGCAAGTCGAAAACCTGAAAAGGCGGCTTGGGCAAAAATGGGTATCCCGGTGGACTGAAAACCCGAAAGGGCGGTCCAGGAAAAAGTTAGGGATTAAAGCGTAATACCATGTCTCATTGGATCACCTTGCATCCAGAATCCGGTATCAACCATCAGGTTCAGACGGCATCGATCAATCAGCTTCATCTTCAACTAAGCAGCCAAGTGATGAGACGCTCGAAGATATAAAGGCGATAGCAGAGTTGGAACCCAGTGGGATTATTCCTTTCACATAGCTGTTTTGTTTTCCTTTTCACAAAATTGTATAAACTCTGTTGTTCGGCGGTGTTCTCTTACCAGGACGTCAGTCTCTTGTACATAAACGCCTATTTACAGGCAAATTCAAAAATCAATACAAATTCACTTTTCAAATAAAATTGCCAATTATTTTTCCTTTTTCTGTTGTTGTGCAAAGAACGTCCAATGTTCATTTTTGATATATGCATTTGACACTAATTGTTAACTCATAAATATTTGCATACGAAACAAAGGACTAATTACAGGTGACAATAGAAACAGGGGCAATAATGAGTTGTCTAAGCGATCTAATTGCTCTGTCCACCAAGGTACCAAGGTAAGTTCAGTTGAAGAATTTGACCAAAATACCTTCACTCCCCGCCGAGTAAGACACAATTCAACAATTCTCCCCAAGCAGAGCTGGTCTCCCAGCAGCCCTAAAAAGGCACAGTATCTCTAGTAAGTCAGCAACACTCTCCCCGAGCAGAGTTAGCCTACAGACAGCCTTAAGGAAGTCGGATGTCCCCAGAAGATCTCAATATTCCCCAACGGAGTATACAAACATTCCTAACAAGCATCCCGGCAGTCTTGATCTAAGATTGTTCCCCAGCGGAGTACCGGACATCCAGTGGAGCCATTCCCTAATACAGTTCAAAAGATCCCCCAGGAGAGTTGAATCAATCTCCCCAGTAGAAAGCTTATCCCCAGTAGATTCTGGAAGCTTATTCTCTGCAGAGCACGAGCGCGTCTCCCCGGCTTTATTCAAATGTTATTTCCTCACCAGGATATAACTGGGTTATCCTCAGCCAATTGCCACGGAAAGATCGTCCCCGACGAAGTTCTTTCTATCCCCCAGCGGAGTTCATCAAATTCCTCAACAAAGCTCATCAATGGTATCCCCAACGGAGTTATCATCAACATCTCAGCGAAGCACCTCTCTTCCCACAGAGTAATCTCTCCAACAAAATTTATTCCTCAACGGAGTCATCTTCTCCCACGGGTTTATTCTT
The DNA here is from genome assembly GCA_948472305.1 of Vicia faba. Taxonomy (NCBI): domain Eukaryota; kingdom Viridiplantae; phylum Streptophyta; class Magnoliopsida; order Fabales; family Fabaceae; genus Vicia; species Vicia faba. Next base: position 1,333,911,742 of record OX451737.1, on the reverse strand, counting down.
GCAATTGTCATCCCCAGCGGAAACAAAGAGCTCTACTCTTCAACATCAGCCCAGGATTTGACTTCCCGGCATCCGTCAAGGATTTATTTTCTTAGACAAAAATACATTCATAGACATCACATCTTCATACATTAAAGCATGCATGTACGCATCATGAACATACAATCTCATTTATTTTGAGAACGTCATGCATTTCATACATCATGACATTGCATACAACTAACGTTTTGTCTTTTCAGGACAAAGGTCAATACAAAGATGATTACTATAAATTGTCGCAATTCCATATTCGATACCTGTATCTAGCCAGGGCATATCTGTGAGCGATTACTTGTGGATTCGACACCTGTATCCAGCCAGGGTATATCTGCACAAAGAAATTCTGGACTTGATCCCTGTATCCTGCCAGGGCACGTCTGAAGAGTTTGAAGATTCGATTCCTGTATCAGGCCAGGGCATATCTGTTGACGACTAATTCCAGACTCGATTCCTGTATCCTGCCAGGGCACGTCTGAAGAGTTTGAAGATTCGATTCCTGTATCCGGCAAGGGCATATCTGTTGACGACTATTTCCAGACTCGATTCCTGTATCCTGCCAGGGCACGTCTGAAGAGTTTGAAGATTTGATTCCTGTATCCGGCCAAGGCATATCTGTTGACGACTATTTCCAGACTCGATTCCTGTATCCTGCCAGGGCACGTCTGAAGAGTTTGAAGATTCGATTCCTGTATCCGGCCAGGGCATATCTGTTGACGACTATTTCCAGACTCGATTCCTGTATCCTGCCAGGGCACGTCTGAAGAGTTTGAAGATTCGATTCCTGTATCCGGCCAGGGCATATCTATTGACGACTATTTCCAGACTCGATTCCTGTATCCTGCCAGGGCACGTCTGAAGAGTTTGAAGATTCGATTCCTGTATCCAGCCAGGGCATATCTGTTGACGACTAATTCCAGACTCGATTCCTGTATCCTGCCAGGGCACGTCTGAAGAGTTTGAAGATTCGATTCCTGTATCCAGCCAGGGCATATCTGTTGACGACTAATTCTAGATTCGATTCCTGTATCAAGCCAGGGCACATATGAAGAGTTTGAAGATTCGATTCATGTATCCAGCCAGGGCATATCTGTTGACGACTAATTCCTGACTCGATTCCTGTATCCGGCCAGGGAACGTCTGAAGAGTTTGAAGATTCGATTCCTGTATCCGGCCAGGGCATATCTGTTGACGACTAATTCTAGATTCGATTCTTGTATCTAGCCAGGGAACGTCTGAAGAGTTTGAAGATTCGATTCCTGTATCCGGCCAGGGTATATCTGTTGACGACTAATTCCAGATTTGATTCCTGTATCTAGCCAGGGTACGTTTGAAGAGTTTGAAGATTCGATTCCTGTATCCGGCTAGGGCATATCTGTTGACGACTAATTCCAGACTCGATTCTTGTATCCTGCCAGGGCACGTCTGAAGAGTTCGAAGATTCGATTCCTGTATCAAGCCAGGGCATATCTGTTGACGACTAATTCCGGACTCGATTCCTGTATCTAGCCAGGGCATGTCTACATGAAGAGTTTGAAGATCAACACCTGTAACAGGCCAGGAAATTATTTTTCTTTCTAAGGTACGCCAGTTCTCTCTAAGGAATCTCTTACGCGATCGACACCTAGATGGCATCTATAAGCCCATCCACATACCAACAGTCTCCAAATGGCATCTATAAGCCCATTCCCGACAAGATTCTGTTACAACTTCATATGGCATCTATAAGCCCATCCTCCTACCCGTCATCTCTCCAAATGGCATCTGTAAGCCCATTCCCGTCATCATACTACTGATACTCTACTATGTGAGTGCAAATTTCTAGGCACTCTAGTGTTCAATCATCTTCCACCTTCGGATTACGAAAGGCACGCCAGCCAATCTACATCCTCAGGTCTAAGAAGATTGAACAGGGGCAACTGTTTTACCCCAAAATTTTCCCTCCCATATTTTTCAAGATTTGGCAAGATCAATCTCCAGATGGTTCAAAATCTCTCCAGGGTTGCACAGTCCAATTGCCTCCTAACACAATCAAAATTAGGGTTTTGGTTCTTGCAAAGAAATTGAGGTTTTCAAGGGTCCAATCAAGTCCCATATGCCTATATACATTGTCAAGCATCCATATGTCAAGTTTCAAGACTCACATCATTAAGTTGCACAGTCAAAAACCCTAATTGCCTCACAGTCAACTGCAGGGGCAAAATGGTCATTTGGCAGTCAAAAGTCAAAATTTTGGTCAACATCTTATTTTGAAGCCACAATCATCATTTGATCAAGTCTTGATCATGATTCCTCAAGCATGGCTCAAAAAGTCTCAAGATGTCAAAAGTTACTATGGTAGGACAACTGAAAAGTCAACTGCAAATTGACCAAGGCATAACTTTTTCATGGTTCATCAGAAAAATCCCATCCAATTCTCATTTTGAAGGGGATGACATTTCCTACAACTCATCTTCACAATCCAAGTCCAAGAAATGCTCTCACAAAAAGTTATCAATTTCAACATTATAGGTCATTTTCAAAAGTCAACAAAAAGGCACTTTAAGTCAAAGACCATAACTTGAGATTGGTAAATCAAAATGACATGGAACCAAAGGCATTAGTTAAAGGACGTCAAGACCTTTCCAAAATGTCCAAGAACATGTTCATAGCTTCAAAATTGAGAAAGATATGCATTGGAGAAGTTGGGAAATTTTTGGGAACTTTCAAAAGTCAACTTTGCCTAAAACACTTCAATTTTGCTAATGGGCCTCAAATTCTTTCTTGAATCTTTACCCAAAGCCTATGCACGACCCATTGAATATAAAATGACTTATTTTCTTATTTTTAATTAATTAATTGAATTTTTATTATTAATTCATTTAATTGGTTATAATTGTAGAAAAATATCAAAGCATGGTTGTCAAATCTTTTTATGAAGCAAATACACTCCACACATGCTAAAGATCTCGTGCATCACTCAAGGGGACAAGATCTCCCAAATTGGCAAGGTTTTAATTGAAAAAAGATTGGAAATTATGTGATTAAAAATCAAAGATTGCAAACTTAATTTCATGGACTTTTGGGCCAAAGATTTAACCTAATTCTCATCACATATATATGCTGAGGCCAACCCTAGTGTAGAACACGTGAAAGCTGCCATAGAATTCCATAACAAAGTTACAAAAAATTGAGAAAAAGTGTGAAACTGATTTCCTATTTGCAGCACAATTCAAAGCTTCTCTTTGATTCAAACGTATTGCTTGAGTCTCCAGGAAGCCATTGCCATCAAGAACGAGCCCTAACACCATCAGAATCAAAGACAATAAGCCCTACGGTTTGCATTATTTTCCAGAATTTCATATCATGATTCATGCGCATTTGATACATATTGTTGAGTGTTTTGTATTCACAGGAACCTTCTGAAGCTAATGACATGGTTTAATTGCATTATAACGCTCTGAATCATGATTTTCCATTAACACGTTTTAGGGTTTCCAAGCTTTTAAATTAGGGCTTTCTTACTAAAGAAAAATCAGGCCTTGAGACACATACCATTAAACTCAGAAGCTCAAGACGAATTGAATGGAATCCTCGCACCCTTTTTATATTGTCCCTAATTCTAATCGCTATTTTCCACTGTTGAAGTTAGTGGGGGTTTAAAACCCCCGCTATTTGCTTGCTTTTTGTTTCAGGAAACGAAGAAGACGACATGCGTGGCAGTGCATGGTTGGAGGATTCAAATCCACGCGCGTTTTTTCATATTTTCAGCATAGTGGTTGCTTTTCATATATTATTGTTGTTAGTTATTATGTTTACAAATACAATGCAATGGCGTAGTGGCTGGGGAACGTGTCATGCAAGTGCTGGGACCTGGGTTCGATTCCCAGGTCCCCCATACAATTCTTTCTATTTTTCACAATGCGTTCACATGCAGCATATGCCCAAAATTCCATCATGCACCCTCACGCCTAATCCTGCCAAGTGTCCATGAGATCCATCCAGTGGCCAGGAGATGGAGTCTATGGTGTGTCCCAGTCAACAAGCCTGCACGTGATGCCAGAAAGTCAAACGTGACTTTGTCTAATGGGCCAGAATTTCTTACAATTGACCTCCACTTTGGGCCATCTAACCCCCTTGGTTTGCATAGTTTGATTTTATTTTATTTTATTTTCTTTTTATTTCTTTTAATTTGTTTTAATTATTATTAATTCACTAAATTAATTTTTTCCATAATAAAATCAGAAAATAAAAAATGTAAATATTTTTAATTATTATTAATTTCATCATTAACCTATTTTTGTAAATAAATACTAATAATTAATTTAGTTTAATTTAGGTTTTAATTTAGTAGAATTAGGTTTTGACTTTTTTTTTAATTATTTTATTATCATCATTATTAATTATTATTATTTTTGTAAATAACATGTAAATTAAATAATTTAGTTAATTAGCCTAACTTTAACATTTTAATTAATAATTAAAATAGACTTAGAACTAGGGTTTCACTAACTTTAATTTTAGTTCTTTTTTTTCTCTTTATTTCCATAATAAATATAAAAAACATAAAACACACTTTCTTTTCTTTAATTAAATAATTAATTAGGTTTTAATTTAATTTAATTTCAAGCAAAGGGTCAAAACTCGAGGACGTCCTGATTTTAATTCTTTCGCACGCTATTCTTATTTATTTTGATTATTATGTAACTGTTCAAGGATGTAATAGTAATTAGGTTTATTTTTTTACTTTCCGCATCTTTATCAAAAATGGGTCTTTGTATTTTGGCGATGTATAGACCCGCGCCTTGTAATAGCGTAGCTTTTATCCTTCTGCATTTAATTTTCCGCACTCCTAACTGCTAAATTGTATGAAAGAATGTATGATAACTAAAAACAACTCGTAGCTCACAATTGCCTGATCAAAGATAAATCTAACATGAAAACAACACACAATGCACCTGCCACTTCTAGGGTACGCCTCACTCGCTGCCTCGAAACGTGGTCGTCAAGTATGGGACGTTTTAGCGATCGCTCTCATGTCTAAGATCCAGTCGCCTCGAAACGGTTGCCTCGGATTAAAAAGGATCTAGGACATTAGGGTTACTTCTAAGGTGTCCTAACTATTTCTTCGGTGACCACACTGTCCCTACAATCGAATTGACCCGAACACCTCCAACGGTGGTGCTACCTACCTCTCAATGATGGGATGGCACTACCTTAAGGACTTTTACACAACCTAATTCCTTAGGGTAGGTAGATAACTCATGGGTACTTGCTCTCTTTAAAAACAAAACAATCTTTTCACACTGACACTTTCAAAAGCTTTCAAAACAAAATTTTCAAACACTCTTGAGGACAGATACAAGAGTCACTCAGAAATCTTTCAATGAAACTTTTTCAAACCCACAAACATTTTGAAAATCAAAACATTTTGAAAACATAAGAGCAAGCACCTAAGAGCCCGTGGATAACCACAGATAGAAAGGGTGCTAACACCTTCCCTTTCTATAAATCTACCTCCCGAACCGAGAAACAATCTCATAAGGAATTTTGCTGTGCTTTTGTCCTTTCCATTTTGGAGAAAATAAAAGACGGTGGCGACTCTTGCTTACCGCGACATTTCGCGATCCAGCTTTAAACAGTCAGTTCTATTTCCACCGATCACAACACTAGTACTTTTTCATTCAAAAAACAAGTGCTGAACCGATTCAGGACAATTACAGAATAAGCAGTTGGGCTGGTGGAATATGCCAATCTTCGCCAATCTATCTTTCGTAGGCAGCCATTTGTGACAAGCAAGCCACAACAAGAACACCGCACGAGGCCTAGCAAAATTACTCCTAACCAGACCACTCCAAAACACATTGGGAATCTACTTCAAAAATTTTGCATACACCTTTGTTGTACCCCAAAATTTTCCCTCCCATTTTCACTCAAGACATGCCTCTAGAGGTCCTCAATTGCTCAAGGATGACCAAGAATTGACCAGAAAAAATTCTCCTCTCAAGGCAATAAACCTCAAACTAGGGTTTCAATTTCAAGAAAGATGTATGAGTATAAAGGATACCAAATATTCTCCATTGTCTTAATATTTCCTCAAGATCATCCATGCCAAATTTCATGCCTTGAGCAATAAGTTTGCTCAATTAACTACTCAAATGCCTGTAAATCAACGGTACTAGGTCAAAAGTCAAATGTGGCCCAAATACAGTCAAACTTCAAGATTTTTGGTCAACATAAATATTTTGAAGTATTATCCATCATTTGATCAAGGGTTGATCATGATTCCTCAAGAAATGCTCCTAACTCATCAAAAGTCAAAAATGGCAAATTAGGGTTTCTATAGGAAAAGTCAACCAAAATTTTGACCAGGCATAACTTTCTCATACTTTATCAAAAGAATTTACTCTGAGGCTCATTTTGAATAGAATCCAATTCCCTACAACTTCTCTTTGGCCCTCAAGTTCATAAAATGCCTCAATCAAAATATACAAGCTCAGACATTATAGGTCCTTTCAAAAAGTCAACAAAAACACCTTTCTAGTCAAAGCTCCTTACATGAACATGGAAGATCCAATTGAGGTGAAACCAAAAGGGTTGTTTAGAGGACACCCTAGTATCTCTAAAAAGTCCAAGAACACCCTCATAGGGTTAAAATGGAGAAAGATATGCATTGCTAAAGATGACAAATTTTATGAAAATGCACAAAAGTCAATGTGAGCAAATTGGATCTTTTGGACTTATGGGTGTGGGTTTTGGATCTCAAGAATATCCATGAACTTATTTAGGATATTTAAATCCATTATTTTATTTTTATGAGATTTGTTTTTATTCATTTGAATTTGTATTCATTTAAATCAAAATAAATCAAATAAAATAGTGAAATAATGAAATAAAATCCAAAGATTTGTTTTAGGATCATATCATAGGTCTAGAATCAGATGATCAAGTCAAGATTTCGTGCATTGGTTGATTGGAAGAAAAAAAAGAATATTTTGGCCAAGTTTATAAACAAAAAATCCAAATTGCAAATCAAATATTCCTTTCACAAATCTTAAAGATTCTATCCAATTTTGTTAACCTAATGCATTCTCATATATATGTACAACATTGCCAGACCAAAAAGGAGGAGGTTTCGCCGCATAGAATACACATAAGAAGTTCCAAATTTTTGACAAAAACAGTGACAATTGGATTGATATTTGCAGAAGGTTTCAAGGAGCTTTGACGTTTGCAATCCATTCATGGGGACGTTCTAAAGCTAACAGCATCATTCTCACGCATCAAAGCATCCAGAATCACCACATACATCATCACAATTTGTACACATTTTTATAAATTCTATTTTGATCATACACGCATTATAAATAGGTTTTGATTATGCATTGCTGTTTGTATGAGCATTTAGAATGTATTTGAATACTTAATTTCTAGTTTTTGATACATATATGACAAACTGCCATTATTAGGGTTTTAACCTTCATTTTAGGGTTTTAAGATGCAGGCAAAATTGGACCTAACAATGGATACCATCATGCTCAGGGGATCAAACCCAATTGATTCATGTATTTGAATTGAATTTACATTGCCTGTTGTGGATTTTAGAGATTTGCAGGTACTTTAGTGACAAATTTGTCTGTAGGTAAAAGGTGATGGGCTAAAACGACGGACAAAAGAAGAAGATGATGGCGTGGAGTGATCTGGTCGGGCCATTTGAATGCAGCACACGTTTTTCTTAAATAAAATTTGATCATTTATTTTTTGGTTATATTGTTTTATTGTTATTTACATAACAAATGAATACAAATGGCTCAGACGGTAAATAAAGCGCGCTGTAAGGGGAAGGACCTGGGTTCGAGTCCCAGGTCCAACATTTTATATTTTCTCACATGTTTCTTTCAGATCCAGTGCGCCTGCTTGCCCACGCGTACACCTTGAACCATCAATTCATGCCATCAAATCTACATGGCGCCAGATCCAACACTCCCAACAGGCAGTCCCCACCATGGACCTCCAAAAGGCAGCAACACCAAATCACGTGCAAAGGACAATCGGGCTGGCTGATCTGGGCTCTATAAATTCAACTTTACACCCCCCCCCAAATGCTTCAATATCAGGCCCATTCTTCTTTTTCTTTTTACTATTTTTTCTAATTTAGTTTCTTTGTTATGTTAATTAATTTCAAAAATTAATTTTTATTATTTAATCATAAAATCAGTAAAATCACAAAAAATAGGGTTTAGGTTTTTTTTATTAAAATTAATTTGAATTAATTATTTTGATTGGTTTCTTTAAAATAAAATCAATTAGAATCTAGGTTTAAATTTTAAATCTTTTTCTTAAAAAAATATCAACAAATATTTTTTATCCAGATTTAATTATTTTTAATTCATAATTTGTCCAATTAATTACTTTTTCATCATTTAACTTTTTTCAAATAAAAAAACAATAAAAAATACTTTTCTTTTAACTTATACGCGCTTTAGGATTTAGACGCTTCGCGTATTTATTATTTTTGTCGTATTATTTTCCAATTATGTAATAATTAAATTAGATTTAAATTCCTGTCTATAATTATGTAACTTCCCCATGGCCCTGTAATAGTTAGGAACTTTATTTTTCCGCAATTTACTTTCCGTACGATAAAGTGCTTAGATGTATGCTAATAGGATTGTATGGAAAGAAAACAATTAACTAAACATAGATAACCCTAAATGCCAAGATAAATGAACAGAATCAAGCACACTTGCACATGCTCAACCCTAGGGTATCTCCCACTTTGGTTACCTTCGAATACGGTCACAATTCTCGAAATGTGAGAATCCTTAGTGGCTGACCTTGAGCCTAAGAGATCACTAGTCCCTCGATGACCCTATTGACTGTTGCCTCGGTTAAAAAAGTGATCTTAGGGCTTTAGGATAATTACTAAGAGTTCTTTCCCATTTGCCTTAGTGACCGTAACGTCCCTTTTGATAGTCCCTCAACATCCGAAGATAGGGCTACCTACTCACTAATAGTAGGATAGCATTATCTAAAGGGTAGGAGGAAAAGAACACCCTTTTCAAGTAGGTAGATAACTCTTAAGTACTTGCTCAAAATCTGAATCTTTTTACACTTACACACTTTCAGAACTTCTTTTCAAAAAAATGCTTTATCACACTCTTGAGGATAGATACAAGAGTTATCATAAAGCTAACAAGATCTTTCAAAACATACAAACACAAAACAATTTTCAAAAAAATGAGAAAGTACCTAAGAGCCCGTGGAAAACCACAGATGGAAAGGGTGCTAACACCTTCCCTTTTCATAATCTACCCCCTTACTCAGAAAATCTTGAAAAAAGTCTTTTTCTGTTCTTTACACCCTTTCCTTTGTTGGATAAAAGAAAAGTCGGTGGCGACTCTTGCTTATCGCAACATTTGCAAATACAAACACAAAAAAGTATAATAGTCGGTTCTACCACCGTATCACAGAACTGACGACCTCTGCTGGGGATACAATAATAAAGTGGGGTTTACCTTAGGGTCTAGATTATTTTAAGATTGCTTCTTTGTCTGTTTGCTTGCTTTACTTTTAAGGGTACTGTTTGGGATACTATAGATCCTACACCCGGATCTGGGAAAATCCTTTTAGGTAAGTAGCAATAGATCGTGCAAACTGTGTAGGGTATACCGACACGGTTGAAGCGATGGCTATGTTGATGCGACACTTTATTTGGTACCAGTAGACCTTGAGTTAATCAAGGAGAATACGGGGCCACTGCATGGTGTCATAAAGCATCAACTGACCTTAAAACCTTTAAATGAACAACTTGGCCATTAGGACGTAGTGAGATGGCCGTCTTTGGTGTATTCCCAAAGTCGGCAGATACTCGATGCTACACTCATTGAGACTTGACTCCTGAGTTTTGTTTGGTTGCGAGTCAGTCGCCTATCGAATGAAGCTTCTGGGAAAGGTCAGTGATATTGATATTCCTTAGAACCCGATTACTATTTATAGGACAAGTTGAACCGATCCAACTTCAAGAGGGTATGACCTTAAAACCCATGAGACTGATTACAATGAAGAGCAGTATCCTCCGGCCGACGAAAAGTACGAACAACTGGAAGAGTGTCTGAGTGCAATGGAAATCCAGAAAGTGCTTGGGCTGGACTTTGAAGAGCTGGGTTTGGTGTCTGGGGTTGTCATCCCACAAAAGTTCAAGGTGCCAGTATTTGCCAAATATGACGGGGTTTCATGTCCCAAAATTTACCTCCGATCTTATATGAGGAAGATCCAACTTCACACTGCTGACAAGGACTTATGGGTCCACTTCTTTCAGGATAGTCTATCCGGGACTCAATTAAAATGGTTCTACCAGCTGGAAAGGACCAACATTCGTAATTGGGAAGATCTGGCTGCTGCTTTCTACAAGCAGTATCAGTACAACACAGACCTCGCCCCCACCCATACTCAACTCCAAAGTATGGCTATGGGTTCGAGCGAAGGCTTTAAAGACTACGCTCAGAATTGGAGGGACTTAGCAGGAAGAGTCCAGCCTCCCCTGTCTAATAGGGAGCTAGTGGATATGTTTTTGTTTACCCTGTCTGGTCCATTTTTCAATCACTTGATTGGAACCTCCTCAGCCGGCTTTACTGAATTGATCTTGATAGGGGAAAGAGTGGAATATGGAATTAGGAGTGGTAAGATCCAAAAGGATGCATCCTCAAGTACAGTAAGGAAGCCTTTTTCTGGGAAGAAGGAAGTCAGTGCCACGTACATCCAAAGGAATCAGGAAAGAACTGAACGCCGTCCGGCGGTAGGGGCTGTTATGATATCTAAACTTGCACCTATTCAGCAAAGGAACAATCATCCTAGAACAGAAAGGCCGGCAAGACAGTTTACCCGGATAAATATGACAATGTCTCAAGTCTTGCCACATTTACTGAAGTCTAATTTGGTAACATTGAAGGAAGCTTAGAAGAATCCCAACAACGCCTCTCCCCGCTACAATCCAAATGCCCGATGTGCTTATTGTTGTACCCCAAATTTTTCCCTCTCACTTATCAAGAACTTGCTCACAAGATATCCTTGACTCAAGACTGCACTAGGGTTTGATCAGCTCAAGACACCTCCTTGAGCATTGATGACCAAAATTAGGGTTTGAGTTTGCACAAGGATTTTTGAACTTCCAATGCCCCATATTACTTTCATGGATCATTATGGACCCCCAAGATCACTCATGTCAAGTTTCAAGCCTTGGATCACACTTTTGCTCAATCAATTGAGCAGTTGACCTAAAAATCAACTATATTGGAGAAAAAGTCAACTATGGCCAATTTATAGTCAAACTTCCTAATTTTTTATCCACATCAACATTTTAAACTCATATGTATCATTTGACAAAGTTAGGACCACAATTCCTCAATAAATTTGATCAAATCTCCAAAAGGGCAAAATGGTCAAAATTAAGGTTTTGATTGGGAAAGGGCAATTTCTGATTTTTGACCTAGCAAATGGTCAATTGGTTGAAGGAATGATCTCAAGAGTCCAATTGCATCATTTTGACCTAATGACATGGTTCAAAACATTGCAAGTCCATTGGATTGACAGATGAATTTTTCAGTCAACTGATCAAAAGTCAACTGTATACTGAAAAGTCAAACTTTGACTTTTTGGTCAAAATCAAGTGCCAGATATTACAATTCATCAAAACGTGTCAAAATTTGAAACTTATTCATCAAGAAATCAAAAAGTCAAGATTTCATTTGGAAAAGTCAAAATTTCTAAACTTAGAAATTTTTCTAAGTGTTGGAAATTTCTTATTTTTCATAACTTTGAGCAAAATTTTCACCATGATGCAAGATAATTCATGAGAAACTTCCAACATGAAAGTTGTAGATCTCCATGAAATCTACAAATTTTCTTTACCAAACTACTTCCAAAAATGCATGGATCTCAAGTTATAATTTTATGAATATGTGATCATGAAACTAAACACTTAGTGAAATTTTGCCCTAATTTAGTCTGGATTTTGACCCAACTTCATGGAACTTTTTCATATAGTTCCAAGGGGAATCTTCAAAAGAAATTCAAATATGGGTTGTAGAGAACATTATAAGCTTTCCAAAATATCCAAGAACTCGTTGATATCATTCTTGAGTAGGGAGAATCGAAGAGATGAAGTTAGGGTTTTATCACTTTAATTACAAGTCATTTTAGTGTTGAACAAAATTCAAATTCAAACTATGCTGCATAAACACTACTTTGCAGGCCTCAAACTTGTTAGTAACTCCATAATTAGTGGTTTACACAGTTGTTAGAGGTCTCACTTCAAGCATTCAATGCATGGACATGCTTTATATCAATTTTTGGAAGAAAGGTTACATTGCCATTTTGATAAAGTGACTTTTTGTACAAAACTTGTTCTTGAGCCTTGCACTTGTTCTATTATGATCAAACAAGTCCTATAACTCAAGAGAAATGGCTTAAACACTTACAATCACCCATACCATGCTTGTACCTCTTCTTGAAACTTGTTTCCCTCTTTTCTTCAAAATCAAGTAACCTAGCCAAAAGCTAAGAACTTGTACTTCTGACTTGCCAATGCACTCCAATCTTTTTGCTTATAGATACACAAACTATTTTCACCAAATACAGGAATGCTTGACCACTAAAAAGGGCTAGGACTCAGAACTACACTTGATACTTCCATTTTCACACAAACTGACCAAACACTTGAAACTCATAATCTACTCGTGCGTTTCTTGGCCTTTTAGTTTCCAAAGCTTCTAAACATCATATAGAGTTGATCCCATACCCTATTACAGAACTGTAACACCATTAACATCATCCTCCATTTTCAAAAATATAGCTCTGAACATTGACTTCTCCAGACCATTTCAGCCATCCATTGCTCAAGCTAATCATTGCATTAGCTTCCTGGGACCTCAAGGAAGCTAACCTAATCATCACCATCACTTGAAACAAGCTCAAACTCAAAACACGATTTCCAGTTTTGAGGTAAGTTTTCTTAACTTGGAAATCTTCATACAGGCATCATCAATGATTTATTTGTGAATAAAGCATGTAGTTATCATTGCCACAAAGCTAACCATGTCCATAGTTTTTATTAATTTTGCTTGAGTTTAGAGAATTTTGAAACTGAAGTTTCTAAAATTTTTAGGGTTCAGATTAGGGCCATTAAAATTCATGCTTATCTTTGATCTATAGTTTTAATGCTTTACATTTCTGAAACCGCGAGGAAATTTGCTACAAGTTTCACGTTTACAGTTTTCATTTTTGATGAGAAATGAGAAAGTTATAGTTGGCCTGGCTGGAGGTTGAAGATGAAGTCTTCAGGGCGCGTTTTGCCTCATATATTTATTTATTTGCCTATGTTAACGGATGTATAGCCACCCCAGTGGTAGAAGCGCGCGCCTGTAACCTTTGGGATCTGGGTTCGAGCCCCAGTGGTACCCTTTTGTGTTTTTTTTTCTTATTTTTTGCATCATTCTGACTTTTTTGCAAGCGCTTGGGCCTTGTTGGGCTTGTATTGTTTTTTTTTGCTTACTAACCCCCTTGCAGGTTGCTTGCACCCCTGGCCCAGTTTATTTTATTTTTTATTTTTATTTTATTTATTTTATTAATATATTTTCTAATATTAAAAAAGGTCATAAAAAATACAAAAAATTAGATTTTCATTTTAAGTTAGTTTATTTTATTTTTCTCACAAAAAATATTTTTATTTAACTATACTTTATTTATTTTTATTAACTAGTCTTGTAAATTTAATTAAAATTAGGTTCGTATTTATTTTTCTTTTTACACCTATTAAAATATGTTTATTTTAATATGAAAAAGGCCAAAAATATTTTATAATGCTATAAATATTTTCAACACAAAAATACCAAAAAATACTTTTTCTAAACTTATTTTCTTTAATCAATTAGTGAATTTGGGTTTTATTAATTTCTTTTCTTAGTGAAAATAGGTTTATTTTTAAGTTTAATTAATTATTTTCTTTAATTAATTATATTAAGGCAAAATCCTTTTCTCTAAAAATCCAAATAAAAATATTCATTTTCTTCACATTTACATTGTTGCATATTTATTCTTTTTGTACATTGTATTTATTTAATTCCTTGTACATTGATACCAATTCAATATGGTTGTAATAGACTAATTAGGTTTAAATTCTAGCAATCCCCATTTGCAAATTTCCCACAAATGTTGTAATAACGTAGTAACTTTAAATTCCGCAATTTATCGCTTTATATAACATGCTAGTAATTTGGGTTTGTATGGAAAGACTAAAACCAATACTTAGAAAATCCTAATTAAAGACAAAATCAAGCATGAAAACAATACACTTGCGCACAAGCACCCCTAGGGTTATTCTACTTGGTTTCCTTATACAAAATGACCATATTACGCATCTGAGATATCTTAGCAAAAATAAGCAAATACAAGATCATAGTCCCTCGATGACGCTATCTAAGTTTCCTTTCAAATGATCTTAGTCCCTAAAAAATAATGCTAAGATATCTTGCAATATTGCTAATCATGGTTATACGATGACCCACGCCCGTCCCGTTTACATCCAAAGATAGGGTTACTTACCAAATCAATGGTAAGATAACAATGTCAAAGGAAAAGGAAAATGAACAAGAAAGACTTTTGAGTAGGTAGAATGCTCCTAATTACTTGCTCAATTTAAAATAAACATCCTTGCTATTTTCAAAACAAACACTTACACTTTAAAACATCTTACAAACTTGAAAATATTTTCAAAAGATCAAACATCTTTGTATACATTCTTAAAAACAAGAATCATTTCAAAGATTGCCTAAACAATGGCCTCTTTACAAAATACTTTCAAAAACCACACCAAGCACAATTTCAAACAAAAAGCAAGTGACCTAGCAAGTAACTAAGAGCCCATGGAAAACCATGGATGAAAATGGTGCTAATACCTTCCCTTTTCATAATCTACCCCCCGAACTCAAGAAATAATCTCAAAGGTATTTCTAGTGATTTTTTACCTTTCCTTTTAGATAAAAGAAAAGTCGGTGGAGACTCTTGCTAACGGCAACATTTGCGATCAAACGCAAAACACCCAAGTCAGTTCTCCCACCATATCACAGAACTGGCGACTCTGCTGGGGAAAATTCTAAAAGTGGGGTTACCTTAGGGCTAGATCACATTTACTTGCTTACATTGTTTGACTTGTTTGCTTTACATTATGGTTCTTTGTTTGGGTTAGAATCCTCTACCCGGATTTGGGATACGTTATAGGTAAGTAGAAATACATTGTGGAAACTGTGCGGGGTATACCGACATGGTCTAAGCAATAGCTACGTTAGTGCGACATATTTGTGGGTACCGGTAGCCTTTGAGTTAATCAAGGAGAATACAGGGCCGTTGAGTGATGTCATGGAGCACTAATGAACTTTTAGAACCTTTACTTGACTAACTTGGTCATTTAGGATGTAGTGAGATGACCGGCTTTGGTGCAGTCAGAAATTGGTAGATACTCGATACTACACTCATTAAGGTTTGGTTTCTTGGGATATTTCGGTCGCCATTAAAGAGGCTTGTGCTGAAACAATGACCAAGGAAACAAACTAGTGATATTGAGCTCCTTAGAACTCGGTTACTATTACTTGGACAGGTTTGAGCCAACTAAACTTCAAGAGGGTACTTACCTATAAGACTCCTTGCAAGCCTAAACCTAAGGACTTGTTTGCTTTGTTTGTATATACATACTTGTACATAACATCATGAACATCATAATATCATACGCATTCACTAACCATTTTGTAGGACATGGATTCTCTTCGTAGGAAAACTATTTAAGTCAACCTTGTAAGGATCCCTCCACAACTTAAGGAGCTAGCTTCAAGGATCTCTGAAAATTCTCCATTCACCGAGAGACATGGTCGCTTACTCAACTTGGTCACCTCCAACACATATGAGGACATGATGAAGGTGCTCTTTCAGTTCTTTGACCCCTTACACCATTGCTTCACATTTCCCGATTACCAACTTGTGCCTACTTTGGAAGAATTCTCCCGACTCTTGAGGATTCCCATTCTCAATCAACTACCTTTCAATGGTACGGAAACAGACCCAAAGCCAGAAGAGATTGTTCAAGCTCTACACTTGCAGTCATCTTATGTCACAACTCATTGAGAAACAAGGAGTGGAGTCAAGGGTTTCCTAGCAAAGTTCTTGTTTGAGAAAGCCCAAAGCTGTTGGAATTCCTTGGATCTACAAGCTTTTGAGGAAATTGTGGCTCTCCTTATCTATGGGGTGGTTTTGTTTCCAAATCCTGACCAACTCATAGATGTGAACACCGTAAAAATCTTCATATCCCGTAACCCGGTGCCTACTTTGCTAGGAGACATCCTACACTCTTTTCACACTCGCACAATGAGGAAAAAAGGTGTCCTTATGTGTTGCACTCCTCTCTTGGCAAGATGGTTTATTTTGCATCTTCCCCAATCTGTATTGAAGAATGAGCAAGGTTCAAGGTGGTCACAAAGGTTGATGATGCTCAAACATTCATACATTCATTGGTGTTCCCGATCCATAGAGAATGTTACTATTTTCGACCGTTATGGAGAATTTCCTAATGTCCCCCTTATTTGGCATTAGGGGAGGTATCACCTACAACCCCTCTTAGCTTTAAGACAGTTTGGTTACGCCCTAAGGGATGGCCCGCATGAGATGTTGATTCAAGGTTTGATATTTGACTACGAGAACGACGATCAAGGTCTCCGCCAGAGATTTATCCGAGCTTGGAGGATGTTGAACAAGGTAGATAGAAAGACTTTGGGGGATAAAAATTCCATCCCTCTTGAGCCTTACCTCAAATGGGTACGAACTCGTGCTAAGAGTCTTATGATGCCTTACCCCTCCATTCTCCCGGTAATCATTGAGCCTGTCATGGAAGGAGATGTTCCATACACTATCCTACATCCTGACATGCCCACCTCTCTTGAAGACTTACAAAGAGATTGGATTCAACTTAAGGGGGAGCGAGATACTTTCAAAGCCCAATTCTACGCAAGTGAGAAGAAGGTTTTGGAACTCACTAAGAAACTTCACGAGGAGCAGACTCTGAATTCCTACATCGCACCAAAGAGGATGCGTACTACCTTTCTATCTTAGAGTTTCTTGTATTTGTTTTGCCCAAAGAGGAACCGATGTACTAAAGCTTTAATTTATTAATATAACGTGTGTTTACTTTTTGTCTAAAACAAATTTGAATCTTAAAATCCTTGAAATCATTCCATATGCATTTACCATTCATCATAACATAAGCAGGTTTCTTGCAACAAGTCTCCTCATCTCTCTACTGTTTATTTCAGTAAGATGGATCTCGAGAAAACGGTGAAGGACCTCCAAGCTCAGAATGCACAGTTTCAACGATTGTTCTTAACTTTAGCCAAATGACAAGAAGAGTTGAAGACCTTGCTGGTTGAGGAGAAGAAAAAGAAGACGAAGAAGATAACCGGAGTTCTAAACATGGGGAGAAGATTCCAAGGGCAAACAAGAAGGGCCTTAGACTTTGCAACGACATCCGGTGAGAAAGACAATCAAGATGGGAAGGGAAAATAAATAGTTGTCCAGTCAGAATCAGAAGAGGAAGAGGAAGAAGAAGACTACTCTGAAGAACAATACCCTCCATCCGACGACAAGTATAAGCATCTATAAGAACGGTTAAGTGCAATGGAAATCGAAAAAAGTGCCCGGTTTGGACTTTGAGGAGTGGGGATTAGTATCGGGGATTTTCATTCCTCCAAAATTTAAAGCACCTGTGTTTGCCAAATATGACGGAGTCTCGTGCCCCAAAATGCATCTCCGGTCCTATGTGAGGAAACTTCAGCCCCATACCACTAACAAAGACTTATGGGTACACTTCTTCCAAGAAAGTCTGTCTGGAACTCAACTTGATTGGTTTTATGAGTTAGAAAGAGCAAATGTTCATAAATGGGAAGATCTTACTGCTGCCTTTTACAAAAAATACTAATACAATGTTGATCTTGCACCCACCCGTACTCAACTCCAGAGTATGGCCATAGTTTCAAGTGAGGGCTTCAAGGACTATGCGCAAAAATGGAGGGACTTGGCCGGAAGAGTTCAACCTCCCCTATCTGGAAGAGAGTTCGTAGACATGTTTTTGGGCACCTTGTCTGGTCCCTTCTTCAATCACTTAATTGGGAGTTCATCGACAGGTTTTACAGAATTGATATTGATAAGAGAAAGGGTAGAAGCCAGGATAAAGAATGGAAAGAGTCAAAAAGATGCATCCTCTGCTGCTATAAGGAAGTCATTCATCGGAAAGAAAGAAGTGGTTGCTGTATATCCTCAGAGAAATCAAGATATGGCCGAACGCCGTCCAATGGTTGGGGATGTTATGATTCCTAAACATGCGCCTGATCAACAAAGAAACAACCAACCAAGAATGGAAATACCAGTCAGACAATTCACCCGAATTAATATGACTGTATCTCAAGTATTGCCGCATTTGTTAAGATCCAACCTAGTGACCTTGAAAGAAGATCCAAAGAACCCTAACACAATCTCTCCTCACTATCATCCCAATGCCCGTTGTGCATACCACTCTGAGAGTCCCGACCATGACACTAACAACTGTTGGGCTCTGAAGAACAAAGTACAAGACATCCTTGAAGCCAAAGAGATTGAACTCGATGCGCCAGAAAAGCCCAATGTCATTTCTACTCCTATGCCCAAACATGGCCATAATACCAACACCATTGAGGAAGATATGTTTGTTACTTCAGTTGATGAACTTATGACCCCACTCTTGACTATCAAAATAATTTATTGAATGTTGGTGTTTTCCAAGGCTGTGATGAAAGCTGTCATTTCTATTTATCCTCACCAACCAGCTGTCCTTCGTTGAAAGCAGGCGTTCAGTGCCTAATAGACAACAAGGAAATTTTGTTTTAAAAGACTTCTATTCCACCTGTTCCTTATAATGATGTTTCCATCGTTACCATTTCCGCCAATTCTTCTAGGGTCTCCATCAAAAGACCTGTTAGAATTACATCAGTTCCAAAAGTAGCTCCTTTGATAATTACAATGCCTGGACCAATCCCGTATTCATCAGACAAAATCGTACCATGGAATTATGGAGGGGATGTCTACTACCACTGTATCAAGCAAGATTGGCCAGCTGCTGAAGATTCAAATTCTGAGAAGGTTGACCCCAATATCAGTAATATTGTAGGGACTAGCAAGATTACCCGAAGCGGAAGGATATTCTCTCCAGAAATTGCTCCCCCAAAAGTAGTTTTTGGACCCGTAATCATTCATGTTGTTGTTGCTCCTCCAAAGGTTATTCCCAGTCCTACAATCATCTCTGCTAGTACTCTAACTGAAAAAACTATTACAATCCCTGTTATCACTCCTACTGACATTCCTGCTGCCGAGTAAACCGAGACTCGAGGCAAAGGTATTCTGATTGAGCCTGTCCGGATGAAGGCACAGTCAGTAGCTATCCCTGAGACTTCCCGTAAAGAGATAAAGGAAATCCTAAAGATCATGAAAAGAAGCGACTACAATGTAGTCGATAAATTGGGGAAAACTCCATCAAAAATTTCCATGCTGGCTTTATAACCATGCTCTGAGGTTCATGCAAAGGCCTTGGTAAAATTCCTAAAAACTGCCCATGTACCCCAAGAAACATCTGCCGATCATTTCCAAGACTGCGTAGCCATCTTGAATGCAGATAACGGTCTAGGTTTCTCGGATGCTGATTTAATGCCAAGAGGAAGGAAGCATAATGAGGCATTGCATGTCTCAGTGTAATGCAAGGGCACAACCTTGGCTCATGTTTTGGTGGACACTGGCTCGTCTCTGAATGTGTTGCCTAAAAAGGCTCTTGATAGGCTTGACTGTGAAGGTTTGAAATTGAAGCCGAGTGTTGTACCCCAAAATTTTCCCTCTCATTTTATCAAGATTTTCATCACAAGACTCTTTGGACTCAAGACAGGATTAAGGTTTGCTCTGCTCAAGACATCTCCTTGCACTGTTGACCTGAAATTAGGGTTTGAGTTTGCATAGGGATATTTGGACTTCCAATGCTCAATGTTACTTTCATACTTCATGCTGGACTTATAAGATTTCCCATACCAAGTTTCAAGCTTTGAATCAAATTTTTGCCCAGTCAATTGGACAGTTGACCTAGAAATCAGCTATATTAGGGAAAAAGTCAACTGTGGCCAATTTACAGTCAAGACTCATAATTTTTGATCCACATCAACATTATGGACTCATATGAACCATTTGATCAAGTTTAGACCACAACTCCTCAAGAAATTTGATCAGATCATCAAAAGGGCAAAATGGTCATTTTTAGGGTTTTGACTGCAAAAGGGCAATTTTTGATTTTTCACCTAGCCAATGGAAAATTGGGTTCAATAATGGATTAAAGGACTCAATGGCATCATCTTGACCTAATCACAAGGTTCAAAAGATCTCAAAAGCATTGGATTAACAGATGAATTTTCCAGTCAACTGATCAAAAATCAACTGTACACTGAAAGTCAAAGTTTGACTTTTTGGTCAAAATTAAGTACCAAGGGTCATTTTTAATCAAGATGTGTCAAAAAATGAAACTTGTTCATCAAGAAACCTAATTTTGCAAATTAGAGTTTAAGATTGAAAATTTTCATAACTTGGAAATTTTCTAAGTTATGAAATTTTCTTGTTTTTTCCCAACTTTGCCCAACTTTTTCACCATGATGCAATTGGACTCAAAGAAAACTTCTAACATGAAAGTTGTAGTCCTCAACAAAATCTACAACTTTTATTCACAAAGTTTTCCAAAAATATTCTTGGATCTCAAGTTATGATTTTATGAACAAGGGTCCATGGAACTTTTAACTTAGTGAAATTTTGCCCTAGTTTAGGTAGGATTTTGACCTATCTTCATGGAAATTTTTCACCTAGTTCCAATTGGAATCTCAAAATTCATTTTAAATATGGATTGTAGAGAATGCTACAAGCTTTCCAAAATGTCCACGAACTCTCCAAAATCCTTTGTGGTTAGGGAGAATCGAAGGTTTGAATTTGGCAAAATGTCACTTTGATCCATGGCATTTTTCATATTGCTACAAGTTGCAAATTCTGTCCAAACATGTTTGTACTTGTTTACAGGTCCTTAAATCCTTCCACACTCAAAAATTTAATGCAAACTCAATGGATTAAGGCATTGTTCTGAGCGTTAGAAGATTACACATTGAATTAATCCATTTTTGGCAAAAAGGCAACAATGCCATTTACATAAAGCACAACTTTTGCAAATTTGTTTCTCTTGAGCATTGAACCAAGCCTTTTGCTGAAAACAAAGTTCCTTAATATCAGGCATAGTACACCAACTTTGTGCATGCTTGGAGTTAGCCTGTACAGGCCTTGCCTTTGTCACTTCTCACTTTTACTTCAAAAACAAGTCAACTTCCAAAAACCACATATCTTTGCAATCTGATAAAACCAAAGCTTGTGAACATTTGAACCAACTTTAACACAACATACCAAGCCAGAAACACGAGCTAGCAAGTCCTCAAACCTTCCAAAACACCAAAACACAAGTTCTTGTCAAAACAGGGCAGGTTCTGCATTTTGATTTCCAAATCACAAACCACTCGTGCGTTTTGCTTGCAACCAGTTCCAACACATTACATAAAACCTACCTAAACTATCCCAACCATTACCAAGCCACTGTAACTCCATTTACTCACTTCACCATTTTCAAATTTTGACTTTGCAGGTTGAGTTCTATAGAGAGATTCAAGCAAGTTCAAAGCAAACTAAGCATTGGGGAAGGTCAACGGAACTTCAAGCAAGCTCACAAGTATCTCAGGCCTCATTGAAAACTCCTACATTACCATACTCGAGCTTGACTGAAACAGGTAAAGTTCAAACTTCTATCTCTCTATTTAGGAATCATTAGGCTTAGGTTTGTGAATAAAAAATGTAGTCCTCATTGCCTTTAAGCTGTACATATGCATAGAATTCATTTAAGTTAACTGAGCTGAGAGAATTTGAATGACGAACTTTCTGAAAAAACTAGGTTAGGAATTAGGGCCAGAGAAATTCTCTCTAGTCTTTGAGAGTTAGATTAAGTTTTTTATATGGTTAGAATCGTATGATCATGCTCTATAACTTTCATGTTGCAAGTTTTTGTTTTTAAGCACAAATGCAGGAGTTACTAGTTTAAACATCAAGCGCGCGTTCTTGTTTGATCAGAGGACAAGGATGAAGGCCATCTAGGTTGGGCTTGGCTTGGTCACGCTTTTTGCACCCCCCCTGCTTGCTGTTTACACCCCCTTGGCCCATTTCATTATTTTTTGTATTTTTCTATTTCTATTTACATTTCTGACTTTATTTTATTTTTCTAAACATTAAAAAATACCAAAAATATTTTCTTAAATTTTCACATTTTATTTTATTTTATTTTATTTTTGGCATAATATTTAGTTTATTAGGTTTATATATTTATTTTCTTAAATAAAAACTTATAACTAATACAAAAAATATTATATTTTTATTTTGATTATTTATATACTTAAATAATATTTTGTCATACATATTTTATTTTTTAACATTATGTATATATTTTATTTTATTTGCTTGTACATAAATAAATAATTACAATATATATATATTTTCTCAAACCAAAAAATTAGGGTTTTACCCTTTTCAAAAATAATCTTTTATTTTCCCTATTTTTAGGACATTTAAATAATTTATTTTTACATACATAAAAATAAAATACAAAAACATTTTTTGCATATTTATAATATATTGCATATTTAAATAATTGTCCATTTATTATTTGTACATTGAAATTCAATTTGGTTGTAATAGTTGAATTAGGGCTTTATATTTCTTGCAAATATCCCCTTATTCAAACTTTTATCCCCCTCCCCATAATCATGTTGTAATAGTTGTAGATTTACTTTTACGCACTTTATAGCTTTCAAATATGCATGTTAGAAAGATTAGGGTTTGTATGATAACCAAAATCAAAACAAATAGCTTGACTAATACAAGACAAAAATGCATGAAAAATGACAACACAATGCACACAAGCACCCCTAGGGTTTCATCCACTTGTTGCCTTTAAAATGGCCATGGTATGCATGCTAGGTATCTTGGAAAAACAAAAACAAAACAAAAAGATCATAGTCCCTCGATGACGCTATCTTGGTTGCCTATACAAAAATGATCTAGTCCCTCAAATAAGCTTGCTAAGATACTTGTCAACATTGTTATCATGGCCATACGATGACCCACGCCTGTCCCGTTTAACATCCAAACACAAGGTTGTTTACCAAATACAATGGTAAAACAACAATGTAAAAGGGTTAAAAATGTGTAGGAAAGACTTTTGAGTAGGTAGGTAGATGCTCCTAGTTACTTGATCAAACTTGCAAACCATCCTTGCTATTTTCAAAAACACACAACACATCTCAAAACATTTTCCCAAAACAAACTTTCAAACATTGAAACATTTTTCAAAAGACAAACACCTTTGTATACATTCAAACAAGAATTATTACAAAGGTTGCCTAGAAAAAGGCCTCTTTTTCAAAATATTTTCAAAACCACACACAAAAGCACCATTTCAAACAATTGAAAAGCAAAAGCAAGTGATCTAAAATAAGTAACTTAGAGCCCATGGAAAACCATGGATGAAAAGGGTGCTAGCACCTTCCCTTTTCATAATCTACCCCCCGAACCCAAGAAAACATCTCGAAGGTCTTTCCTGTGCTTTTTGACCTTTCCTTTGAATAAATAAAAAGTCGGTGGCGACTCTTGCTAAATCGAAACATTTGCGAACACAAATGCAAAACCTCAAGTCAGTTCTCCCACCGCATCACCGAACTGGCGAATCTGCTGGGGATCTAAACTTAAAAGTGGGGTTACCTTAGGGTTTTAGATCACCTTTACATGCTTATATTCCTTGACTTGATTGCTTTACATTTGGTTCTATTGTTTGGGTTTGAATCCTCTACCCGGATTTGGGAAACATTCATAGGTAAATAGCAATACATTGTGGAAACTGTGCGGGGTATACCGACATGGTTGAAGCAATAGCTATATTAGTGCGACATATTTATGGGTACCGGTAGCCTTTGAGTTAATCAAAGAGAATATGAGGCCGCTGAGTGATGTCGTAAAGCGCTAATGGACTTTTAGAACCTTTACTTAACCATCTTGGACTTTTTAGGGGTAGTGAGATGACCGGCTTTGGTGCAGTCCGAAGTTGGTAGATACTCGATACTACACTCATTGAGGGTTGTTTTCTTGGAATATTTCGGTCGCCAGTTAAGTGGCTAAACTGAAACAATAAACACAGAAAATAATCCAGTGATATTGAGCTCCTTAGAACCCGGCTACTATTTATAGGACAGGTTAAGCCAACTAAACTTCAAGAGGGTACTTACCTATGAAACCCCATGCAAGCCTGAAACTAGGATCTTGTGTGATTTGTTTGTACATATATACTTGTGCATAACATCATAAACATCATGAAGCATCATATGCATCCACTAACCATTTCAAGGATTTGGATCTTCATCTTTGTTCCTGTTTTGTAGGTAATGGATTCACTTCGCAGGAAAACTATTCAGGCTAACATTGTGAGAATTCATCCTCAACTCAAGGAGCTTGCTTCCAAGATTCCAGAATATTCTCCATTCACCGAGAGGCATGGCCGTCTTCTCAACTTAGTCAACACCAACACTGAGGAAGACATGGTGAAAGTTCTCTTCCAGTTCTTTGACCCCCTACACCACTGCTTCACATTTCCTGACTACCAACTAGTGCCTACTTTGGAGGAATTTTCTCAACTCCTGAGGATTCCTATTCTCCATCAACTACCCTACAACGGTACGGAAATAGATCCAAAGCCTAAAGATGTTGCTCAAGCCCTACAATTGCAACCATCTGATGTCAAAGGTCATTGGGAAACCAGAAGTGGTGTCAAGGGTTTCTTGGAAAAGTTTCGGTTTGAGAAAGCTCAAGAATGCTGGAATTCATTAGACTTACAAGCTTTTGAGGAGATTATAGCTCTTCTCATATATGGGTTGGTCTTGTTCCCAAACCTTGACAAACTTATAGATGTCAGTGCTGTCAAAATTTTCATGGCTCGCAACCCGGTGCCTACGTTGCTTGGGGATATCCTCCACTCATTTCACACACGAACAATGAGGAAAATAGGTGTTCTCATGTACTGTACTCCTCTACTGACAATATGGTTTATTTCTCATCTTCCCCAATCAGTTTTGAAGAATGAGCAGGGTTTGAGGTGGTCACAACGATTGATGACTCTTACACATTTAGATGTTCATTGGTGTTCTCGATTCAGAGAAAATGTTATCATCATTGATCGTTGTGGGGAATTCCCTAATGTCCCACTACTTGGAATTAGGGGAGGCATTACCTACAACCCTTGCTTGGCTCTGAGACAGTTTGGGTATGCCCGAAGGGATGGCCCACATAACATGCTGATTCCAGACTTGGTTTTTGACTTCGACAACGACGATCAGGGACTTCGATAAAGGTTCATCCGAGCTTGGAGGATGCCCAACAAAGTGGACAGTAAGACCTTGGGAAACAAGAATTCCATACCCCTTGAGCCTTACCTCAAGTGGGTACGAACCCGCGCCCAAAGTCTTATGATGCCTTACCCCTACATTCTGCCTGTGATCAAAGAGCCTGTTTTGGAAGGAGAGGTTCCATACACCCTCCTACATCCTGACATGCCAACATCACTTGAAGATTGTCAAAGGAGTTGGATACAGCTCAAGGGAGAACGTGACACTTTTGAAGCCCAATTCTACGCCAGTGAGAAGAAGGTTTTAGAACTTACTCGTCAACTTCACGAAGAGCAGACTCTCAACACCTACATTGCACCAAAGAGGATGCACAACGTCTTTTTACATTAGAATTTTGTATTATTTTGCTCATGGGGCATTTATGTACTAACAAATTCTATTTTATTAATATGACGTGCGTTCTTTTTTTTGTTTACAACGAATTTGAATTTATGAATCCTTGAATGCATTACATGAATACATCTCATTCATCATATGAATAAGCAAGTCTTCACACCAAGTTTCCTTATCTCTCTGCTGTTTATTTCAGCAAGATGGATATCGAGCAGACGGTTAAAGACTTACAAGTGCAGAATTCACAGTTCCAGCAGCTACTCATGACCTTGGCTAAGGGTCAGGAGGATCTCAAAACCTTGCTGGAAAAGGAAAAGGAGAAAAAGAAAAAGAAAAGAGTTGGTGTGGCTACTTTGGGTAGAAGATTT
This sequence comes from Vicia faba, assembly GCA_948472305.1. Taxonomy (NCBI): domain Eukaryota; kingdom Viridiplantae; phylum Streptophyta; class Magnoliopsida; order Fabales; family Fabaceae; genus Vicia; species Vicia faba. Next base: position 1,333,885,389 of record OX451737.1, on the reverse strand, counting down.
GAAGGTCAAACTAGAAGAGTCCTTGATTTCCCCTCAAAATCTGATGAAGAGGTAGGAAAGGGAGCTGCAGTGCCAACTGAGTCTGAGGAGGAAGAAGAAGAAGAAGAGGATGAAGACTATTCTGAGAAGCAGTACCCTGCTACAGATGACAAGTACAAAAATCTGAAAGAGTGTATGACAGCGATGGAGGTGCAGAGAGTGCCTGGGCTAGACTTTGAAGATCTAAGGCTGGTCTCTAGGACTGTAATTCCCCCCAAGTTTAAGGTGCCTATATTTTCTAAGTATGATGGTTTGTCTTGTCCAAAGATGCATTTGCGGTCTTCCGTCAGAAAAATCCAACCTCATTCTTCTTATAAGGATCTATGGGTCCATTTCTTCCAAGACAATCTTTCAGGCACGCAGTTAGATTGGTTTTACCAGCTAGAGAGGTCTGATGTGCACAATTGGGAGGATTTAGCGGCCGCCTTCTATAGACAATATCAATATAATGCGGATTTAGCACCAACCCGTACTCAATTACAGAGTATGGGCATGGTCCCAAATGAAGGCTTCAACACTACAAGAAAATTAGTGTTTAACGACACAAAAATTGCGACAGTTATGTGATAACTGTCGTAATTGACATATAGAGACAGTGTTTACGACAGTTGACACCAACCGTCCCTAAAATTTATTTTGCGACGGTATATTTAACCATCATAATATTATTATTACGACGGTAAAACAACCGTCGGCCCCCATTTAACACTTTTAACATTGATTTTTCACCAACAATTAGTCACGACGGTAAAATTAACCGTCCTAAAAGGCATATCACGACGGTAAAACACCCGCCGCACCCTTAAACCTTTCACAACGGTAAAATTATCCGTCCTAAAATTCATTTCACGACGGTAAAACAACCGTCGCACCCAAAACCTTTAAAAATCTCTTGCTAACTTATATATTTTATCTAATTATAATTGTTATGTATATTTAAGTTCTCTCTTGTTAAGGTTAAGTTTATGCATTATTATATATTCTATGAAGTTGATACATTCTAATGTCCTCCTGCGTCACTATTCTTCGAACATCTCTCATCTTCCAACCGGTAAGTTTTCTATAACACTTTTTCTTTGTTCTCATCTTCACACATCTCTCTCATTCTTTAACATTGATTTCACCATTGGAGATTCACATGAATCTTAGGGTTGAGCTCTTTGTGATTCAAACATCACAACAAGCATTCATATCGACATTAAACCCAATCACCAACAATAAACCCTAAAACCCCAATTTATTCACGATTCAATGAGCAATACAAGTTACAAGCATGGTGGGTTTATTTATTATGTCAATGTTGTTAGTACCATTACTTACCTGAAGCTAATTTTAGCAATTCTAATTCATCCAGGTGCTTTTTGTTTCACCCGAGCGGTTTTTGAATAAGGAGTTTCTGTCTGCTATCTCTGCTGGGTCAGCTGTCTCACTCGTTGTTATTGACGAAGCACATTGTATATCTGAATGGTGAGGGATTTCAGTGCCGCATTGTCTAAGCAAATTCTTCCAAATCATGTTGTTAATTTGGAGATCTCACTTTGTATGCATCTACTTCCATGTTGATATTTAGATTTTGAGATTTTTTTACAGGTCTCACAATTTCCGACCTTCATTCATGAGACTTAGAGCATCACTACTTCATAGAAGTCTTAATGTAGGTTCTGTTCTCGCAATGACAGCAACTGCTACAACCACAACCTTAGATGCCATCATGTTTGCCCTAGATATTCCTTTTACAAATCTTATTCAGAATGCACACTTAAGGGACAATTTGCGTTTGTCGGCGTCTTTGATAAAAAATAGGCAAGTCAGATGCTTCTATTTTACCGCTTCTGACTGTACTCCCTTTAACTTTCCTTCTCTGATTTTGTTAAACGTATGCATCAATGATAGAATGAAAGACCTACTGATTCTGATAAAGTCTCCTCCTTTTGCGGATGTTAAAGGCATCATAGTATACTGCAAATTTCAGGTGTGTATATGGACTTCATTTTCAAAATTTTCTGGTACTTGATTTCAGAGTTATGTTGTTTTATATAGTCATCTGCATTATACAACAACAACAACCACAGTATTTGAAATGTACAACCTTGTTTGAAAAGTAAAAGTTATTAAGTTCTTTATGTTTCAGGTTTAGTATGTGTCTAATTACTTAAGTTTGCAAGTAATGTTATTTTGCAGTGGATATCATATTATCATATATATTTATATATGCGATAATTGATTTTTTTTATTCAGTCTGAAACTGATCAAATTAGCAGATACTTGAATGATAACAATATCTCGGCAAAGGTAAGCTCCACATTTCACTTTTTGACATTGCATGGCATTCTGTGTAAGTGTAACCCACGTCACTGTATGTGAAATCTGACAATTGATTTGAATCATCATTTAGAGTTATCATAGTGGTATTTTTGCAAAGGAACGTGGCAACGTACAGGAGTTGTTTGCTTCAAACAAGATCAGAGTGGTTAGATTTATTTTATTATTTTAATCACTCAATTTATCAATTTTATGGTGCAATGCTTCTAATACAACATTGCTAGTCCAACTCATACCTTGCAATTTTTTTTATGAAGGTTGTTGCAACTGTGGCATTTGGTATGGGACTAGATAAAAGAGATGTTGGAGCAGTAAGTCTTATATTATATTTTATTTTTGCATTAGTTTGCATGATGACCCACTTTTCTCATTGTGCTCTTGTTGCAAGGTGACCCGCTTTCTCTGTGTCTATGTTTTAGACCTTTGTTATCTAGCTGTATCAGAAACAATCGAGTTTTTTCTCAAAAGTTATTTATTGTTAGAAATTTCAAATTGCAAAATGGGGGTAAATGGTAATGGAGAACTGAGCTCTTTACTTCGTCTCTGTTAATGCAAATGTTCTGATAGCCACATTTTACGTAAGGCTGTTTTTCTTAGAACCACTCTGCAATCTGTAGTCACTTTTATCTTTGTTTTTCACACTACCTCATTTGCTTTGAAATGTAAATGGTCTTGTGTGTTACAATAATTCTTATTTAAACTCCATTGTCATAACTGTGTTTAGGTAATTCATTACAGTTTACCTGGAAGTCTGGAAGAGTATGTACAGGTATATGATGTCTTCTAAATTCTAAATTCTGATAAATAGTTTTGCATAGATTGATTAAGGGAGCAGAGAAATGATTTGAGTTGGAATTCAAACTTGAGCAGTAAACCTGAATGACAGGTCTGTGTTAACAAGGTTATAGGTTCTGAGTGTTCATAATCTTGTGACTGAGTGTTTAATTCCATTTGATCTTTGTCACTGAGTGTTTATAATCTTGCTGGGTATATCCCTACTTTGTGAGGTAAGTGAATTATTTAGTTAGGTGTCCAATGAGTTCAGTTTAGTTCCTCTATTTGTTTTGAAGTTTTTCTGTTGAATAGTTTATGTATAGGTTGCTATCTATTAGTTGATTGTTAATTAAAAATGTCAAATCAAGTCTTTGGCATGGCAAAGTCATGTGTATTCGAAGGCATGGATAAGTTATATCTAATTACAGTGTAACGACTAGCTTACTACATTGTCATAGTGTATTATAGATAGGAATATGATGTCTCTTGATTACTATTCACTAGAAACGCCTTTGTGAACCTATTTTGTTGTTGGAGAGAACAGAACATACACGATCTTATAGGAATATGATTGCTATTGTACCCTTTTTTGACAAGACCAATTGAGCTAACCATCATTCTCTAAACCACCTCCAAATCTGCTTCCAAATCTGTGCAGCAGTTATCAAAATAACTTCTCAATTCATTTTTCAAGAAAACACTACTATCAATTCAAAACAACACATACTGTCATCAAAACAATTGAATTGATTTGAAACTATAAAACCCTCTGAGATCTTTCATCATAGAGATGTTATTCTTGATATTTAAGTAGGATAATCTGTCATACCAAACCTTAAATGATTTATATAATAAGCAAAGTTTGGAGTTTGATATTTTGATCATGTCAAGTCTGACATGAGCTATTTTTGTTTAAAAAAATGATTGATTTTATTAAATTACAAAGAAACAAACAAATGACTCTAATATGACCAAAGGCTCTTTCTATCCAACACTCTTTTGCTCTTTCAAATTGTTCTTCATTTGATGTAATTTTTTATCCTTAGTGAAGGAGTAGATGAATATGCAGTGAATAAATTTCTGTCTGAAGTGTTTCCTGCTGACAAAAGCTCCTGTGGGAAAATATGTTCGTTAATCAAAGAATCTGCTTCACGCAGATTTGACATGAAGGAAGAGGTCCTCTGCTCTATACTAATATACTATATACATTTATTTATTCAAACATCTGATAAATTTAGATAGCACAAAATTACTTGTATTTGTCCCTTTGGATTTAGTTTGACTGGATTCCATTTTTGTTGAATCAAACAGGGCAGGAACTTCGGGCATTATTCAGTCAGTATGGGAGATGATGAGACATGAGTTTGAGTGGGAACACAATATGATGTAATGCTTTATTTCAGGATTATATTATTCATTTGGACATGTATTTATCGTGTCCACTGTCGCTTTGTTGTATGGAATTGTTTAACTTAATCGTTTGCGAACTAGATTCGGGTAATATCGTACGATATTACTTTAAAACAATACTCCAGCTGATTCTATTCTTATACAACACCTTTTATACCCCTTTTTGGCTTCTTTTATAAGAATATTTTTGTATTGATGTTAAATATTTTTTATTGAAATTATTTTTACTATATTACAAAGTGATAGAAAATAAAACAAAAAATAATACTATAAATAAATATATTAAAGAAGAAATAATTTAAAGAAAAAAAGAACACAAAAAAAAACTATATTTAAAATTTTTTACATAGATAATAATTTAAATAAAAAATATATATAATAGAAAAATAAAAAAAAATCAAGACATAAACAAAAGTCATGGCGACAGTACCGAACCGTCGCCATAAACAATTTAATCAATTTCAAAAGATATTCACGACAGTATCGAACCGTCGCCATCAATAATTAAAAGAAACTCAAAAGATAGTCACGACGGTATCAACCCGTCGTAAACATGAACGACAGTTTTTGTAACCGTCGCGAAATAGGTTGGGGACACACACTTCTGCGACGGTAAAGCAACCGTCGTGGAAAGCAAATTGCGACGGTTTTAACCGTCGTAATCTACAAAAATACCTGTCGCAATCTGCCAATTTTCTTGTAGTGCAAAGAGTATGCCCAGAAATGGAGAGACTTGGCAGGGCGAGTACAACCACCTCTATCTGAGAGGGAGCTGGTAGATATGTTCTTGGGTACACTATCAGGCCCCTTTTTCAATCACCTGATTGGAAGTTCGTCTGCGGGGTTCATCAAGTTAATTCTGACTGGTGAGAGAGTTGAAGCCGGAATTAAGAGCGGAAAAATTCAAAAGGATACATCTGCTTCCGCTGCCATCAAGAAGACCTTTCTAGCAAAGAGAGAGGTATCAGCTGTCTACTCCCAAAGAAGTCAAGGAAGAGTTGAGCGCCGGCCAGCGGTGGGGGTTGTAATGATTCAGAAGTCTGCAGCTGATCAGCCTAGAAACAATAAACCCAGAACCAACCAAGCAAGGGTGGAAAGGCCTGCACAACAATACACCCGGATAAACATGACACTTGCTCAGGTTCTCCTTCATCTTTTGAAGTTAAACCTTGCAAGTTTGAAAGAAGCGCCGAAGAATCCGAATGCATCTTCTCCTTACTACCATGCAAATGCAAAGTGTGCTTATCATTCAGACAGCCTGTGGCATGACACCAACAATTGTTGGGCCCTCAAAAATAAGATCCAGGACTTAATAGATGCTAAAGAGGTGGAATTCGACGCCCCTGAAAAGCCTAATGTGATCTCTACCCCGATGCCAAAGCATGGCCACAATGCCCATGCTGTTGAAGAGGATCTATTTGTTGCTATTGTTGATGATTTAATGACTCCGCTACCGATAATCAAGTTGAATTTGCTAAAGTCTGGGATTTTCCCAGGCTGTGAAGAAGATTGCTGCCTTTGTTCATTCTTACTGACCGACTTTCCGTTGTTGAAGTTAGGCATCCAACGCCTAATGGATAATCAAGAGATCCTTTTTGAGAAGACTCCTGTTACTCCGACTCCTGTCAACGATGTTTCGATAATTACCATATCCGCCAATCTTTCCAAGGTCTCCAAAAGACCTGTTAAGATTACATCCGATCCAAAGATTGCACCTTTGAAGATAACTATGCTGGGGCCTGTCCCGTACAAGTCCAACAAATCAATACCGTGGAACTATGGGGGAGAGATCTTCTACCACGGTATTAAACAAATTGAATCAGCTGAAGAGAGTTCCGATGAAGAGACTTCCGAAATTGGAAACATTGTCGGAACGAGTAAAATCACTCGCAGTGGAAGAATTTTCTCTCCGGAGATTGCGCCTCCAAAGGCAATCTTCGGACCCTCAGCCGCTCCTAAGGTTACTTCTGCACCGGTTATCATATCTGCGAGAACTCCAGTTATTGAAGAAGTTGTAACTCCTGTGGTTGTCCCCTCTGCTGTTGCTGATGATAGAGGGAAAGGGATCCAAGAAGAGCCTGTCATGACAAGGGCTCAGCCGTTGATCATCCCTGAAACCACTCAGAAAGAAATGGAATAGATTTTGAAAATAATCAAGAAGAGCAATTATAATGTTGTGGAGCAACTGGGGAAAACCCCCTCAAAAATCTCTATGTTGGCACTGCTGCTTTGCTCAGAAGCTCATACCAAAGCTCTGATCAAATTCTTGAAGACGGCCCATGTGCCCCAGGAAACCTCCGCGGATCAGTTCCAGGAATGTGTAGCTAGCCTAACAGCAGACAACAGTTTAGGATTCTCCGATGCTGATCTAACATCAAAAGGGAGAAAACATAATGACGCTTTGCATGTCTCGGTGGAATGCAGAGGGACTACTCTGGAACACATTCTGGTAGACACTGGTTCTTCGCTGAACGTCTTACCAAAGAAGGCATTTGATAGGCTAGATTGTGAAGGTCTAACTTTGAAGCCCAGCAACATCATTGTTAGAGCCTTTGACAGTTCTAAACGGATGGTCCACGAGGAGGTGGACATCCCGATTAAAGTGGGAACTGAAACCTTCAACTCCACATTCTATGTCATGGACATCCGTCCCTCCTATTATTGCTTGTTGGGAAGACCATGGATTCATCATGCTGGAGCCGTTACTTCAACTCTGCATCAAAAGCTCAAGTACCCTGTCCAGGGGAAAATTGTGACGGTTCACGGTGAAAAGGAATACATGATAAGCCATCTTAATTCTTTTCGCTATGTGGAATTGAATGGTGAGTTCATCGAGACCCCCTTTCAACACTTCGAGCAAGTTTCTAAGGAGATTGCGGCAACCAAGACAGTGGCTTATGTACCCATGAAAATAAGACCTCCGCCTCGGATGTCTTCTTTGAAGGATGCAAAGGCTGTGATTGAAGAAGGAGGAAGCACAATCTGGGGGCAACTTCCCGATTATCCTTTTAAGTCCGATAAATTCGGCTTGGGTTTCACTGCTTCTGCTCAAAAGGCTGTGCGTCGCTCCCGGGCTGGGGGGCCACCAGTGAAGATCACCCATCATGGAGTCAATGCTTTGGAGGATAGTGAAGAGGAGAGCAACCTAGAAGACTGGATTTTCCCTACCGTTGAAGGAGGATTATGCAATTGGGAGGCAAAGGATTTTGTTCCCATTACTTTCATGAATCAGTAATTTATCTTTCGAACATTTCTGTTGGTTTGTAATAATTCCTAAACAATTCGTACACTTTTTGCCTTGTGCCTTACCCGAGGTACATAGGTCCATTTGTAAGGGTTTGATTTTTCATCTTCATATGCCATTTTAATGAATCAAGGACGTTTTCACATATAAACTTTTGTGTTCATTTTCTTTCTTTTTGAATTTTATTTGTTTAAAGGTGGCTATCCCTTACACACACCCACACTCACAAATGCAGGTACCCATCCATTCCGGATTCCATGGGTAACAATTCTGCTATGGCCTTCAGTGACCCTGAAGATATGGTCTACCATGCCGAATACAAAGGTGATGAAGACTATGAGGTGCCTGGAGAATTGGCTAGACTGCTACAACAGGAAGAAAGGGCTATTCTACCTCATGAGGAGTTGTTAGAGACAATCAACTTGGGAACTGAGGAAGACAGAAAAGAAGTTAAAGTGGGTGCCAACCTAGAGCCAAGTGTTAAAGAGCGCTTAGTTCAGCTGTTGAATGAATATGTTGAGATCTTCGCCTGGTCCTACGTAGACATGTCGGGTCTTGATACAAATATTGTGGTTCATCGTCTCCCTACAAGAGAAGACTGTCCACCAATTAAACAAAAAGTTCGCCGCATGAGGCCCGACATGTCTGAAAAGATCAAAGCTTAAGTGATGAAGCAGTTCAATGTTGGCTTTCTTGATGTTACTTCCTATCCATAATGGGTTGCTAACATTGTGCCCGTGCCTAAGAAGGATGGCAAAGTCAGGATGTGCATGGATTACAGAGACTTAAACAGGGCTAGCCCTAAAGATGATTTTCCACTTCCGCACATTGACATCTTGGTTGACAATACAGCTCAACACAAGGTATTTTCTTTCATGGACGAATTTTCAGGGTACAACCAGATCAAAATGGCCCCTGAAGACATGGAGAAAACTACTTTTGTTACACAGTGGGGTACATTCTGCTACAAAGTGATGCCATTCGGACTGAAGAATGTCGGGGAAACCTATCAGCGTGCCATGGTAGCTTTGTTTCATGATATGATACATCATGAGATAGAAGTCTACGTAGACGACATGATAGCCCGTTCACAGACAGAAGAAGAACACCTCGACCATCTGCAAAAGCTGTTTGTCAGGTTGAAAGAGTACAAGCTTAGACTGAACCCTAACAAGTTCACTTTCGGAGTCAGGTCCGGTAAACTCTTAGGTTTAATTATTAGTAACAAAGGCATCGAGGTTGTTCCGGCCAAAGTCAAAGCTATACAAGAAATTCCTGCCCCTCGCACTGAGAAGGAGGTCAGGGGTTTCTTGGGATGCCTAAACTACATTGCAAGGTTCATATCTCACCTAACATCTACCTGTGAGCCAATCTTCAAGCTGTTGAAGAAAGATCAGGTGGTTAAATGGAATGATGATTGTCAAGTTGCTTTCGATAGAATCAAGGAGTATTTGCTGGAACCTCGTATCTTGATGCCACCCGTCGAAGGAAGGTCGTTAATTATGTATCTGACTGTTCTAGAGAATTCAATGGGGTGCATATTGAGTCAACATGATGATTCTGGCCGAAAAGAGCATGCCATTTATTACCTTAGCAAAAAGTTTACCGACTGTGAGACCCGATACTCACTGCTCGAGAAAACTTGATGCGCTTTGGTATGGGCTTCTCGCCGACTAAGGCAGTATATGTTGACTCATACCACTTTGCTGATTTCTAAGATGGATCCGATCAAGTATATCTTCGAGAAGCCTGCTCTATCCGGAAGAATCGCTAGGTGGTAGATGATCCTCACAAAGTATGATATACAATACACGACCCAAAAAGCTATAAAAGGGAGTGTGCTAGCCGATCATCTGGCCCGTCAAGCCGTTGAAGATTACCAATCCATGAGATTCGACTTCCCCAACGAGGATATCATGACTTTGGATAACATTGAAGAGAACAGACCGTATGATGGACCTGAACAAGGATCCCGATGGACCCTGTACTTTGATGGTGCCTCCAATGCACTCGACAAAGGTATCAGCGCGATGCTTATCTCTCCAGAAGGTTGCCATACACCTTTCACCTCCAGACTCTGCTTCAGATGTACCAACAACATGGCCGAATATGAAGCTTGCATCTTTGGTCTCAAGGCTGCTATTGACTTGGGAATCAAATCTTTGATTGTATTTGGGGACTCCGCTTTGGTTATCAGTCAAATCAAAAGAGAGTGGGATACTAAACATCCAAACCTCATCCCTTACAAAGAACATGTCCTAACATTGTTACCATATTTCGAGCAGATCACCTTCGAGCATTTCCCGCGAGAAGAGAATCAGCTGGCAGATGCGCTAGCTACAATGTCATCCATGTTTAAACTTAACTGGGATAATGAGGCTCCCAAAATCACCATTGAACGGATGGACGAACCTGCACATTGTCACGAGATTAATACCGAAGAAGTAGTGGACCGACCATGGTTTCAAGATGTCAAAAGGTATCTTGAAGCACAAGAATACCCTGAAGGAGCATCAGTCAATGACAAAAAGTTTCTAAGGAGATTCTCAGCTAAGTTCTTCCTGAGCAATGGTATCCTATACAAGCGCAATCACGATCGCATTCTGCTCCGTTGTGTAGACAAGATTGAAGCTGAGCAGATCATGGCTGAACTGCACAATGGTACTTTTGGCACTCACTCAAGCGGACATACGATGGCTAAGAAGATTCTAAGGGAAGGCTATTACTGGTCTACCATGGAAGCTGATTGCCATCAACATTCCAGAACATGCCACAAATGTCAAATCTATGCCGACAAGGTACATATACCTCCAGTTCCTCTCAATGTCTTAACAGCTCCTTGGCCATTAGCTATGTGGGGAATCGACATGATTGGAGAGATCAAGCCTACAACATCCAATGGACACTGTTTCATCCTGGTGGCCATTGATTACTTCACCAAGTGGGTCGAAGCAGCTTCCTTTGCCTCCGTTACAAAGAATGTGGTTGCCCGCTTCATCAAGCAAAACCTCATTTGCCGGTATGGTATCCCCGACATGATTATCACTGACAACGGTATGAACCTAAACAACACTATGATCACCACTCTGTGCGAGCAGTTCCAGATTCAACATCATAATTCATCTCCCTATCGGCCAAAGATGAACGGTGCTGTCGAAGCTACTAACAAAAATATCAAGAAGATCATTCAAAATATGACAGTCACCTACAAGGACTGGCATGAAATGTTACCGTTTGTTCTGCACGGGTACCGTACCACGGCACGTACATCAACTGGGGAAACACCCTATTATTTGGTATACAACATGGAAGCTATTTTACCTATCGAGGTTCAGATTCCCTCCTTGAGAATTATGAAGGATGCTGGTTTGAGTGAAGACGATTGGATTCAGACCCAGTTTGATCAACTTAACTTGATTGATGAAAAGCGACTTACTGCTGTTTGCCATGGTCAGGCGTATCAGAAACGAATGATCAAGGCATTCAACAAGAAAGTCAGGCGCCAAGTATATCAAGTCGGGGATCTTGTAATCAAGCGGATCATCTTGCCGCAAAGTGATCCCAGGGGAAAATGAACTCCTACCTACGAAGGACCATTTGTGATCAAAAACATGTTTTCTGGTGGGGCAATGATCCTAACCACCATGGAAGGTGATGACCCGCCGCATCCTACGAACGCAAACATAGTCAAAAGATACTACGCATAAACGACCTGACAAGTTGAAAACCCGAAAGGGCGACTTGGGAAAAAATGGGCATCCAGGTGAATCGAAAACCCGAAAGGGCGGTTCAGGCAAAAATTAGGGATAAACAAAAAAATCTGTACACCCGGTAAGTTGAAAACTCGAAAGGGAGACTTGGGAAAAAAAGGGTTTCCCGGTGGACTGAAAACCCGAAAGGGCGGTCCAGGCAAAAGTTAGGGAATTAAAGCGTATGACTATGTGTCATCGGATCACTTTAAGGACAATCTCTTCACAGACAAGCTACTGGCTTCTGATCAACTCAATCATCTTCGGACGAAGCAACGAATGGACAAGATATCCAGAGTTACGAAGGCTATAGCAGAATGGGAACCCCATGGAATTTTCACACATAGCCATCTTTCTTTGTATAAATTTTTCTCAATTTTTATGACAACATTCTCTTACTAGGATGTCTGTCTCCTTTGTACAAAATACTTACACAAAGTTAATACAAAGATACTTCAAAGTGCAGAAAACTATTTGCCTTTTCTTTTTCTTTACACTTGTGTTTTATTTGAAAACGTCCAACGATTTTTTAAATGAGCATATGCATTTGAATATAATCACTATTTACAAATAAACGAAATGTGAAAGAATAATTATTGACAGGTCGAAAGTATAGGAAAACTTCTTTAGGCTATTCCAAGAGAAATCCCCTGCAGTATATCATCTAGATCCCCAGCGGAGCTAAACCTTGAACTACATATCCCCAGCGGAGTTACAATTTCAAATCTTTGATTCTCACCAGAGTTCAACCTTCAAACTCCCAATCCCTAGCGGAGCAAAAAAAAAACTTTGGGTCATGAATCCCCAGCAAAGATGAAACCTTCTTCCCCAACAGAGTCAAATTTCCAACTACCAGTCCACAGCAGAAACCATCCAGTTTCTCCAGATTCCCCAGCAAGTTGTCTTAAAGTCTGAGAATCAACCAGATAACAGTTAACTTTTATCTCCAACCTCCGGATAATTCCCCAATAGATTGGCATACAACCCAAACTCCTAAAATTTTTCCAAACGGGAATAAGCCTTTTCCCCCCAGAGTCCTGATCTCCCCAGAAGAGTAGCTACTCTCCAGCAGTATAACTATTCCCCACAGAGTTCTTAATCCCCAACAGAATGAAGATTCTCATTCTTAACTCCCCAGTTTGAAGTCCCCAAGGATTCAAATTTCCCTAGCAGATTGAAGATTCTCATTCCTGATTCCCCAGTGAAGTTGCCAGAGTTTTCATATTCCCATCATGAATTTGTCAAAAATTTTAATCCCCTACAGATCGAAGATTATCATTCTCACTTCTCCAGTAAAGCCCCCAAGGGTTCAGTTTCCCCAGGATATCGAAGTTTCTCATTCTTATTTCTCTGCAGAAGCCATCAAGGTCTTCCTTACTCCCTAGCAGATCAAGGTTTTCCTTTGATTGATCCCCAGTAGAGGTCATCAGAGTTTCCTTATTCCCCAGCCGAGTAAGGATTCCCATTGGTGTAATCTCCAGCCGTAGTCATCAAAGATATCTGGATTCCCCAAGCAGGTTTCTCAAATAGACTTGAAGGATCCCTATATCCCCAGGAATGTCATGAAGGATTTTCACATCCACAAAAGTTGTCAAAGTTCTTGTTAATCCCCACAAGTTTCCAAGGATTTTCTATCCCCAACAGTGGTCCAAGGATTTATCATCCTCAACAATCAAGATTTTGAATATCCAACAACGGTCAAGGATTTATTTTCCCCGAAAGCAGTCAAAGTTTTTATTATATTCAACTATCAAGGATTTATTTTCCTCAGCAAGACAGCTAATCAGCTTACATGCGCATACATTAAATTCATATATCATAAACATTGATAAAACATAAATTGCATCATACATTTCATGCAACATAACTTTATGTTTCAGCTAACCTTTTACCCTTTTCAGGATAAGATTAACAAGCTACCAATATAAAATCAGAAAACAGCTTAGAGATGCTCCAAACACGGATGTTATTCTATTGCTTATTCAGATTCAAAGAAAACAACTTAGAGATGCTCCAGACACGGATGCTATTCTATTACTTATTCAGATTCAAAGAAAACAACTTAGAGATGCTCCATACACGGATGCTATTCTATTGCTTATTCAAATTCAAAGAAAAAAGTTTAGAGATGCTCCAGACACGGATGTTATTCTATTGCTTATTCAGATTCAAAGAAAACAGCTTAGAGATGCTCCAGACACGGATGCTATTCTATTGCTTATTCAAATTCAAAGAAAACAGCTTAGAGATGCTCCAGACACGGATGCTATTCTATTGCTTATTCAAATTCAAAGGAAACAATTTAGAGATGCTCCGGACACGGATGCTATTCTATTGCTTATTCAGGTTCAAGCTCAGAAAACAGCTTAGAGATGCTCCAAACACGGATGCTATTTTATTGCTTATTCAGATTCAAACCTCAAAAAACAGCTCAGAGATGCTCCAGACATGGATGCTATTCTATCTCTTATTCAAATACAAGATTCAGATACAGTCCAGATACGCCTCAGACACGGTTGCCATTCTGTCACTTATTCTGACTTTCTTCCCCAAGCCCAGAGATGCTCCAGACACGGATGCTATTCCGTTGCAAATTCAACCCCAGTTACAGCTCGGACAAGCTCCAGACACAGCAGCTATACCCTTGCTCGTACAGATTCAGTCTCCAGATTGGGTTCAGATACGTTCCAGACACGGATACCATTCTGACACTCATTCTTCTGACTTACAACATACAATTCAACAAACATTCTTGGATGCCATCTATAAGCCCATCTCCAACAAGATTCAGTCACCACTTCAAATGGCATCTTTAAGCCCATTTCCTCAACTACATTTGACGAGTGCAAATTTACGGGCACTCTAGTGTCCAATCATCTTTTACCTTCGAGTCACGAAAGGCAATCTCGCCAATCTAACTCTTCAGGTTCAAGAAGATTGAACAGGGGTAGCTGTTGTACCCCAAAATTTTCCCTCTCATTTTATCAATATTTTCATCACAAGACTCTTTGGACTCCAGACAAGATTAGGGTTTGCTCTACTTAAGACATCTCCTTGCACTATTGACCTGAAATTAGGGTTTGAGTTTGCACAAGGATTTTTGGACTTCCAATGCTCAATGTGACTTTCATACTTCATGTTGGACTTATAAGATTTCCCATACCAAGTTTTAAGCTTTGAATCAAATTTTTGCCCAGTCAATTGGACAGTTGACCTAGAAATCAGCTGTATTAGGGAAAAAGTCAAATGTGGCCAATTTACAGTCAAGACTCATACTTTTTGATCCACATCAACATTATCGACTCATATGAACCATTTGATCAAGTTTGGACCACAATTCCTTAAGAAATTTGATCAGATCATCAAAAGGGCAAAATGGTCATTTTTAGGGTTTTGACTGCAGAAGGGCAATTTCTAATTTTTCACCTAGACAATGGCAAATTGGGTTCAAGCATGGATTCAAGCATCATCTTGACCTAATCACAAGGTTCAAAATATCTCAAAAGCATTGGATAGACAGATGAATTTTCCAGTCAACTGATCAAAAATCAACTGTACACTAAAAAGTCAAACTTTGACTTTTTGGTCAAAATCAAGTACCAAGGGTCATTTTTCATCAAGATGTATCAAAACATGAAACTGTTTCATCAAGAAACCTAATTTTGCAAATTAGGGTTTAAGATTGAAAAATTTCATAACTTAGAAATTTTCTAAGTTATGAAATTTTCTTATTTTTTCCCAACTTTGCCCAACTTTTTCACCATGATGCAATTGGATTAAAAGAAAACTTCCAACATGAAAGTTGTAGTCCTCAACAAAATCTGCAACTTTGATTCACAAAGTTTTCCCAAAAGATTCTTGGATCTCAAGTTATGATTTTATGAACAAGGGTCCATGGAACTTTTAACTTAGTGAAATTTTGCCCTAGTTTAGGCAGGATTTTCACCTATCTTCATGGCAATTTTTCACCCAGTTCGAATTGGAATCTCAAAATGCATTTCAAATATGGATTTTAGAGCATGTTACAAGCTTTCCAAAATGTCAGAGAACTCTCCAAAATCATTTGTGGTTAGGGAGAATCGAAGGTTTGAATTTGGAAAAATGTCACTTTGATCCATGGCATTTTTCATGTTGCTACAAGTTGCAAATTCTGTCCAAACATGTTTGTACTTGTTTATAGGTCCTTAAACCCTTCCACACTCAAAAATTGAATGCAAACACAATGGATTAAGGCATTATTCTGAGCTTTAGAAGATTACACATTGAATTAATCCATTTTTGGCAAAAAGGCAACAATGTCATTTACATAAAGCACAAGTTTTGCAAATTTGTTTCTCTTGAGCATTGGACCAAGTCTTTTTCTGCAAACAAAGTTCCTTAATATCAGGCATAGTACACCAACTTTGTGCATGCTTGGAGCTAGCCTGTACATGCCTTGCCTTTGTCACTTCTCACTTTTACTTCAAAAATAAGTCAACTTGCAAAAACCACATATCTTTGCAATCTAATAAAACCAAGGCTTGTGAACATTTGAACCAACTTTAACACAACATAGCAAGCCAGAAACACGAGCTAGCAAGTCCTCAAACCTTCCAAAACACCAAAACACAAGTTCTTGTCAAAACAGGGCAGGTTCTGCATTTTGATTTCCAAATCACAAACCACTCGTGCGTTTTGCTTGCAACCAGTTCCAACACATTCCATACAACCTACCTAAACTATCCCAACCATTCCCAAGCCACTGTAACTCCATTTACTCACTTCACCATTTTCAAATTCTGACTTTGCAGGTTGAGTTCTATAGAGAGATTCAAGCAAGTTCAAAGCAAACTAAACATTGGGGAAGGTCAAAGGAACTTCAAGCAAGCTCACAAGTATCTCAGGCCTCACTGAAAACCCCTACATTGCCATACTCGAGCTTGACTGAAACAGGTAAAGTTCAAACTTCCATCTCTCTCTTTTGGAATCATTAAGCTTAGGTTTGTGAATAAAAAATGTAGTCCCCATTGCCCTTAAGCTGTACATATGCATAGAATTCATTTAAGTTAACTGAGCTGGGAGAATTTGAATGATGAACTTTATGAAAAAACTAGGTTAGGAATTAGGGCCAGAGAAATTCTCTCTGGTCTTTGAGAGTTAGATTAAGTTTTTTATATGGTTAGAATCGTATGATCATGCTCTATAACTTTCATGTTGCAAGTTTTTGTTTTTAAGCACAAATGTAGGAGTTACCAGTTTGAACATCAAGCGTGCATTTTTGTTTAATCAGAGGACAAGGATGAAGGCCATCTGGGCTGGGCTAGGCTTGGTCACGCTTTTTGCACCCCCCTACTTACTGTTTACACCCCTTAGCCCATTTCATTATTTTTTGTATTTTTTTATTTCTATTTACATTTCTGACTTTATTTTATTTTTCTAAACATTAAAAAATACCAAAAATATTTTCTTAAATTTTCACATTTTATTTTATTTTTATTTTATTTTATTTTTGGCATAATATTTAGTTTATTAGGTTTAATATATTTATTTTCTTAAATAAAAACTTATAATTAATACAAAAAATATTATATTTTTATTTTGATTATTTATATACTTAAATAATATTTTGTCATACATATTTTATTTTTTAACATTTTGTATATATTTTATTTTATTTTCTTGTACATAAATAAATAATTACAATATATATATTTTCTCAAACCAAAAAATTAGGGTTTTACCCTTTTCAAAAATAATCTTTTATTTTCCCTATTTTTAGGACATTTAAATAATTTATTTTTACATACATAAAAATAAAATACAAAAACATTTTTTTTCATATTTATAATATATTGCATATTTAAATAATTATCCATTTATTATTTGTACATTGAAATTCAATTTGGTTGTAATAGTTGAATTAGGGCTTTATATTTCTTGCAAATATCCCCTTATTCAAACTTGTATCCCCTCCCCATAATTATGTTGTAATAGTTGTAGATTTACTTTTACGCACTTTATAGCTTTCAAATATGCATGTTAGGAAGATTAGGGTTTGTATGATAACCAAAATCAAAACAAATAGCTTGACTAATACAAGACAAAAATGCATGAAAAATGACAACGCAATGCACACAAGCACCCCTAGGGTTTCATCCACTTGTTGCCTTTAAAATGGCCATGGTATGCATGCTAGGTATCTTGGCAAAACAAAAACAAAACAAAAAGATCATAGTCCCTCGATGACGCTATCTTGGTTGCCTATACAAAAATGATCTAGTCCCTCAAACAAGCTTGCTAAGATACTTGGCAACATTGTTATCATGGCCATACGTTGACCCATGCCTGTCCCGTTTAACATCCAAACACAAGGTTGTTTACCAAATACAATGGTAAAACAACAATGTCAAAGGGTGAAAAATGTGTAGGAAAGACTTTTGAGTAGGTAGGTAGATGCTCCTAGTTACTTGATCAAACTTGAAAACCATCCTTGCTATTTTCAAAAACATACAACACATCTCAAAACATTTTCCCAAAACAAACTTTCAAACATTGAAACATTTTTCAAAAGACAAACACATTTGTATACATTCAAACAAGAATTATTACAAAGGTTGCCTAGATAAAGGCCTCTTTTTCAAAATATTTTCAAAACCACACACAAAAGCACAATTTCAAACAATCGAAAAGCAAAAGCAAGTGATCTAAAACAAGTAACTAAGAGCCCATGGAAAACCATGGATGAAAAGGGTGCTAGCACCTTCCCTTTTCATAATCTACCCCCCGAACCCAAGAAAACATCTCGAAGGTCTTTCTTGTGCTTTTTGACCTTTCCTTTGGATAAATAAAAAGTCGGTGGCGACTCTTGCTAAACTGAAAAATTTGCAAACACAAACGCAAAACCTCAAGTCAGTTCTCCCACCGCATCACACCGAGAAATATAGTAGTGAGGGCTTTTGACGGCTCGAAAAGGATGGTGCATGGGGAAGTGGATATCCCCATAAAGGTTGGAACCCAAACATTTGATTCAACTTTTTATATAATGGATGTTCTCCCTTCAGATTCCTTCTTGCTAGGCCAACCGTGGATTCACAATGTTGGCGTTGTTACTTCTACGTTGCACCAAATGCTGAAGTATCTGATTCAAGGGAAGATTATCACTATTCATAGAGAAGAAGAGTATATGATCAGCCATCTAAATTCCTTCAGATATGTGGAATTAGATGGTGAATTTATTGAAACTCCATTCCAACACTTTAAAGAAGTCCTGCAAGATGTGGCAGTGACCAAGGTTGTGTCTCAAGTTCCCAAGATTACAAGGCCTCCACTCAGGATGTCATCTTTGAATGATGCCAAGGCAGTGATAGAAGAAGGTGGGTGCAATATTTGGGGACAACTCCCAGATATCCCATACAAATCTGATAAGTTTGGCTAGGGTTTCACTTCAGGTGCCCAAAAGGTTGTACGCCGCGCTCGTGCTGGAGGACCACCCTTGAAATTCAGCAACCGTGAAGTCAACGCGGTAGAGGATGATGAAGATGGCTACAACCTGGAGGATTGGATCTTCCCAACTGTCAGTGAAGGGCTCAACAACTGGGAGGCCAGAGATTTTGTCCCGGTCACTTTTATCCCACAGTAATTTGTCTTTACATTTTGTTGGATCTGTAATATTAAAACAATTCAGACTCTTAAAGCCTTGTGTCTTACCCGAGGCACAATGGTCCATTTGTAAGGGTTATCATCTCATTTCCATATGACATCAATGAATCATGGACGTTTTTGCATACAAACTTTGTGCTCATTGTTTTTCTTTTTACATTTTCATTTCTTTCAAAGATAGCTATACTCTTACACATACTCACACTCACAATGCAGGTCTACATCCATTCGGGATCCCATGGGTAACAATTCTGCTATGGCCTTTTGTGACTCTGAAAATCTAATCTACCAAGCCGAAGATGAAGGCGAGGAAGATTGTGAAGTACCAGAGGAACTTGCTAGATTACTACTACAAGAAGAGAGAACCATTCAACCCCACGAGGAACCCGTGGATACGATCAACCTAGGTAACGAAGAAGACAAAAGAGAAGTCAAGGTGGGTGCCAATCTGGAACCTAGTGTCAAGGAGCGTCTGATTCAGTTGTTGCACGATTATGTTGAGGGCTTTGCCTGGTCGTATGAAGACATGCCAGGACTTGATGCAGATATCATGGTACATCGTCTACCAAGAAGAGAAGACTGTCCACCGGTAAAATAAAAGGTCTGCCACATGCGACCAGACATGTCAGAGAAGATTAAAGATGAAGTCGTGAAACGATTCAATGCTGGATTCATGGCCGTCACCTCCTATCCACAATGGGTTGGCAATGATGTTCTCGTGCCCAAAAAGGAAGACAAAGTGAAAATGTGTGTGGACTACAGAGATTTGAATCGGGCAATCCCTAAGGATGATTTCCCACTTCCCCATATTGATATTCTAGTTGATAATAGGGCATGATACAAAGTGTTTTCCTTCATGGACGGTTTCTCATGTTACAACCAAATCAAAATGGCGCTTGAGGACATGGAGAAAACAACCTTTGTCACACAATGGGGCACATTCTGCTACAAGGTTATGCCATTCGGACTGAAGAATGTTGGGGCAACCTATTAGCGTGTTATGGTAGCTCTATTTCACGACATGATACATCACGAAATAGAGGTCTATGTGGACGACATGATAGCTAGATCTCAAACAGAAGAAGAGCATCTTGATCATTTACAGAAACTGTTTGAGAGGCTAAAGAAGTACAAGCTGAGGTTGAACCCAAATAAATGCATGTTTGGAGTAAGGTCTGGTAAGCTCTTAGGCTTTGTCGTCAGCAATAAGGGTATTGAAGTAGATCCTGCCAAGGAGAAAGCAATACAAGAGATGCTTGCTCCTCATACCGAGAAGGAAGTCAGAGGATTCTTGGGACGTTTAAACTACATTTCCAGATTCATTTCTCACCTGACAGCTACTTGTGAACCAATTTTCAAGTTACTGAAGAAAGATCAAGTAGTCAAATGGAATGACGAATGCCAAACAGCTTTCAACAAGATCAAAGAGTACCTGCAAGAGCCTCCTATTTTGATGACACCAGTCGAGGGAAGACCATTGATCATGTATCTGACCATTTTGGAAAATTCAATGGGGGTGTGTGCTGGGGCAGCATGACGAGTCTGGCCGAAAAGAGCATGTTATTTACTACCCGAGCAAAAAGTTTATCGACTGTGAAACGAGATATTCACTGCTCGAGAAAATTTGTAACGCTCTGGCATGGGCTGCTCGCCGGCTAAGACAGTATATGCTGACTCATACTTCCTTATTGATATCTAAAATGGATCCAATAAAGTACATCTTCGAGAAACCTGATCTCTCTGGGAGAATAGCGAGATGACAGATGATCCTGACAGAATATGACATACAATATACTACCCAGAAAGCAATAAAGGGCAGTGTACTAGCTGATCACCTTGCTCACCAAGCCGTGGAAGACTACCAGTCCATGAAGTTCGAATTCCCAGATGAGGACATCATGATGGTAAACAACTGTGAAGAATTCATCCCATATGACAGACCTGAACAAGGATCCCGATGGACCCTGGTTTTTGATGGGTCATCTAACACACTCGGCAATGGTATTGGTGTTGTACTCATATCTCCTGAAGGATTTCATACTCCTTTTACTGCAAGACTCTACTTCAATTGTACAAACAACATGGAGGAATACAAAGCGTGCATCTTTAGTCTTAAAGCTGCCATAGATTTGGGGATCAAATCCTTAAATTTATTCGGAGATTCAGCTTTGGTCATCAGCCAGATCAAAGGGGAATGGGACACCAAACACCCTAACCTTATCCCTTACAAAGAACATGTTTTGACATTGCTCCCACATTTTGAGAAGATTACCTTCGAGCATTTCCCGCGAGAAGAAAATCAGCTAGCAGACGCACTAGCCACAATTTCATCTATGTTTAAACTTAAATGGGATAACGAGGCTCCCCAGATCACCATTGAACGAAGGGATGAACCAGCACACTATCACGAGATTAATACTGAAGAAGTAGTGGACCAGCCTTGGTTTCACGAAGTCAAGAGGTATCTCGAGGCTCAAGAATATCCAGAAGGAGCTTCAGTCAATGATAATAAGTTCTTAAGGAGATTCTCTGCTAAGTTCTTCTTTAGTAACGGCATTATTTACAAACGCAACCATGACTCTGTGTTACTTTAGTGCGTAAAAAAGGTTGAAGCTGAAAGGATCATGGCTGAATTACATGAAGGCACTTTTGGCACCTATTCCAGTGGGTATATGATGGCAAAGAAAATCCTATGGGAGGGCTATTACTGGTCTACCATGGAAGCAGATTGCTATCAACACTCTCGAACTTGCCATAAGTAACAGATCTATGCTGACAAGGTGCATGTACCTCTGGTTCCTCTGAATGTCTTGACAGCTCCTTGGCCCTTTTCTATGTGGGGGATTGATATGATTGGGGAAATCAAGCCAACAGGATCCAATGGACACCACTTCATCTTAGTGGCCATTGACTATTTTACAAAGTGGGTTGAGGCAGCCTCTTTCGCTTCCGTGACCAAGAATGTTGTAGCCCGGTTCATTAAACAGAATCTCATCTGTCGTTATGGTATCCCGGAGAGGATCATCACAGGAAATGGTACGAATCTAAACAATACTATGATCACTGCCCTGTGCGAGCAATTCAAGATCCAACATCACAATTCTTCCCCTTACCGGCCAAAGATGAATGGTGTTATCGAATCTGCAAATAAGAACATTAAAAAGATCACACAGAAAATGACAGTCACATACAAAGACTGGCATGAGATGCTACCATTTTCTCTCCACGGGTATCGTACCACAGCACGCACATCAACCGGAGCAACACCCTACTCTTTGGTATATGGCATGGAGGTTGTCTTGCCTATTGAGGTTCAGATCCCCTCTCTAAGAATTATGAAGGATACAGGGCTGAGTGAAGACGATTGGATCCAGACTCGACTTGATTAATTAAACTTGATTGATGAAGAAAGGCTTATTGCTATCTGTCATGGTCAAATGTATCAAAAACGAATGATCAAGGCTTTCAACAAAAGAGTCAGACGCCAAGTGTATAAAGTTGGAGATCTGGTGATCAAGCGTATCATACTGCTACAAGGTGATCCCAGGGGCAAATGGACTCTTATGTACTAAGGACCATTTGTAATAAAAAACATATTCTCTGGTAGAGCAATGACTCTGACCACCATGGATGGCGACGACCTGCGGCACCCTGCGAATGCCGACATAGTCAAAAGATACTACGCATAAGAGACCCGCTAGGTTGACACACCTAGGCAAAACAAGGGAATCCCAGCGAACCAAAAAGGTTTGGGTAAAAATTAGGGATAAAACAAAAAATCTGTACACCCGGCAAGTTGAAAACCCGAAAGGGCGACTTGGGCAAAAAAGGGTTTCCCGGTGGACTGAAAACCCGAAAGGGCGGTCCAGGAAAAAGTTAGAGAATTAAAGCGTATGACTATGTCCCGTTGGATCACTTTGAGGACAACCTTTGGCTTCAACTGACAAACTCGGCGGTTTTGACCAATTCAATCAGCTTCGAACAAGGCAACAAACAGACAAGATGCTCAGAGACACGAAGGTTATGCCAGAATGGGAACCCCATGGGATTATTGCACATAGCTATACTTTCTTTGTATCAAAATTTTCATTTTTTACGACAACATTCTCTTACTAGAACGTTTGTCTCATTGTACAAAATACTTACCCAAAATCAATACAAAGATATCCCTTTGGAAGTGCAAAACTATCTGTTTTTCTTTACTCTTGTGCTTTGTTTACAAAAATGTCCAATGATTTATTTTTGAACATATGCATTTGAACATAATTATTGTCTACAAATAAACAAAATAGAAAGACAATCACTAATGGCTTTAAGAGATAGGGAAATATCTCTAGGTTATTTCCATAAAAACCCCCGCAGTATGCAGTTTAATCCCCAACGGAAAAAAGATTCCAGTTATCAATCCCTAGTAGAAGTCACCGAGTTCCTCAGGATTCCCCAATAGGATTTTACAAGTAGGACACGACATTTCCCTTACAACATGAAGACTTACACTCCATATCCCCAGCAGCAGTCAGGGATTTATTTTCCCCAATCCAACAGCAGTACAATAGATAAGCTCACATACGCATGCATCACATCCATATATCATAAACACCGATAGCACGAATGCATGTATCACAATCTCATTATATCATGCATTTCATACAACATGAATTTGCATTTTAGCTAACACTTTACCCTTTTCAGGATAAGGTTAATCAATAGCTACCATTAACAATGTTCAAAGATTCAATCTTCAGATATAGTTCAGATACGCTCCAGACACAGATGCAATTCTTATACTCATTCAGATTCAACTTTCAGATACAGTCCAGATACGCTCCAGACACGGATGCCATTCTGATACTCATTCGGATTCAATCTTCATATACAATTCAGATACGCTCCAGACACGGATGCCATTCTGATACACATTCAGATTCAACTTTCAGATACAGTCCAGAGACGCTCCAGACACGGATGCCATTCTGATACTCATTCAGATTTAACTTTTAGATACAGTTCAGATACGCTCCAGACGCGGATGCCATTCTGATACTCATTCAGATTCTCTTACAGATTCAGTTCAACAATCATTCTTGGATGGCATCTACAAGCCCATCTCCAACAACTTTCTATCATCTCTCTAAATGGCATCTTTAAGCCCATTCCCTCAACCATCCCATCATCGAGTGCAAATTTCTGGGCACTCTAGTGTCCAATCATCTTCCACCTTCGAGTCACGAATGGAAAAACTTGCCAACCTAACTCTTCAGGCTTAAGAAGATTAAACATGGGAAGCTGTTGTACCCCAAAATTTTCCCTCTCACTTATCAAGAATTTTCTCACAAGATATCCTTGACTCAAGACTGCACTAGGGTTTTATCAGCTCAAGACACCTCCTTGAGCACTAATGACCAAAATTAGGGTTTGAGTTTGCACAAGGATTTTTGAACTTCCAATTCCCCATATGACTTTCATGGATCATTATGGACCCCCAAGATCACTCATGTCAAGTTTCAAGCTTTGGATCACACTTTTGCTCAGTCAATTGAGCAGTTGACCTAAAAATCAATTGTATTGAAGGAAAAGTCAACTATGGCCAATTTACAGTCAAAATTCAAAATTTTTGATCCAAATCAATATTTTAAACTCATATGTATCATTTGATCAAGTTTTGACCATAATTCCTCAAGAAATTTGATCAAATCTCCAAAAGGGCAAATGGTCAAAATTAGGGTTTTGACTGGGAAAGGGCAATTTCTGATTTTTGACCTAGCAAATGGTCAATTGGTTTAAGGCATGATCTCAAGAGTACAATTGCATCATTTTGACCAAATGACATGGTTCAAAACATTGCAAGTCCATTGGATTGACAGATGAATTTTTCAATCAACTGATCAAAAGTCAATTGTATACTGAAAAGTCAAACTTTGACTTTTTGGTCAAAATCAAGTGCCAAAGATCACAATTCATCAAAACATGTCAAAATATGAAACTTATTCATCAAGAAATCAAAAAGTCAAGATTTCATTTTGAAAAGTCAAAATTTCTAAACTTAGAAATTTTTCTAAGTGTTGGAAATTTCTTATTTTTTCATAACTTTGAGCAAAATTTTCACCATGATGCAAGATGATTCAAGAGAAACTTCCAACATGAAAGTTGTAGATCTCCATGAAATCTAAAACTTTTCTTTATACAACTCCTTCCAAAAATTCATGGATCTCAAGTTATAATTTTATGAATATGTGATCATGAAACTAAACACTTAGTGAAAATTTGCCCTAATTTGGTTAGGATTTTGACCCAACTTCATGGAACTTTTTCATATAGTTCCAAGGGGAATATTCAAAAGAAATTAAAAAATTGGTTGTAGATAACATTGGAAGCTTTCTAAAATGTCCAAGAACTCCTTGAGTTCATTCTTGAGTAGGTAGAATCGAAGAGATGAAGTTAGGGTTTTATCTCTTTAATAACAAGTCATTTTAGTGATGAACAAAATTCAAATTCAAACTATGCTGAATAAACACTACTTTGCAGGCCTCAAACTTACTAGGCACTTCATAATTAATGGTTTACACAGCTGTTAGAGGTCTCACTTCAAGCATTCAATGCATGGAAATACTTTATATCCATTTTTGGAAGAAAGGTTACATTGCCATTTTGATAAAGTGACTTTTTGTAAAAAACTTGTTCTTGAGCCTTGCACTTGTTCTCTTCTGATTAAACAAGTCCTATAACTCATGAGAAATGGCTTAAAAACTTACAATCATTCATCCCATGCTTGTACCTCTTCTTGAAACTCGTTTCCCTCTTTTCTTCAAAATCAAGTAACCTAGCCAAAAGCTAAGAACTTGTACTTCTGACTTGCCAATGCACTCCAATCTTTTTGCTTATAGATACACAAACTATTTGCACCAAATACAGGAATGCTTGACCACTGAAAAGGGCTAGAACTCTGAATCACACTTGATACTTCCATTTTCACACAAACTGATCAAACACTTGAAACTCATAATCTACTAGTGCGTTTCTTGGGCTTTTGGTTTCCAAAGCTTCTAAACATCATATAGAGTTGATCCCACACCCTGTTATAGAACTGTAACACCATTAACATCATCCTCCATTTTTAAAAACAGAGCTCTGCATATTGACTTCTCCAGACCATTTCAGCCATCCATTGCTCAAGCTAATCATTGCATTAGCTTCCTGGGACCTCAAGGAAGCTAACCTGATCATCACCATCACTTGAAACAAGCTCAAACTCAAAACATGATTTCCAGTTTTGAGGTAAGTTTTATTAACTTGGAACTCTTCATACAGGCATCATCAATTATTTATTTGTGAACAAAACATGTAGTTATCATTTCCCTAAAGCTAACCATGTCCATAATTTCCATTAATTTTGCTTGAGTTTAGAGAATTTTGAAACTGAAGTTTCTGAAATTTTTAAGGTTCAGATTAGGGCCATTAAAATTCATGCTTATCTTTGATCTATAGTTTTAATGCTTTACATTTCTGAAACCGTGAGGAAATTTTCTACAAATTTCATGTTTACAGTTTTCATTTTTGATGAGAAATGAGCAAGTTACAGTTGGTCTGGCTGGAGGTTGAAGATGATGTCTTCAGGGCGCGTTTTGCCTCATATATTTATTGATTTTCCTATCTTAATGGATGTATAGCCATTAGAGAATTTTGAAACTGAAGTTTCTGAAATTTTTAAGGTTCAGATTAGGGCCATTAAAATTCATGTTTATCTTTGATCTATATTTTTAATGCTTTACATTTCTGAAACCGTGAGGAAATTTTCTATAAATTTCATGTTTACAGTTTTCATTTTTGATGAGAAATGAGCAAGTTACAGTTGGTCTGGCTGGAGGTTGAAGATGAAGTCTTCATGGCGCGTTTTGCCTCATATATTTATTGATTTTCCTATCTTAATCGATGTATAGTCACCCCAATGGTAGAAGCGCGCGCTTGTAACCTTTGGGACCTGGGTTCGATCCCCAGTGGTACCCTTTTGTGTTTTTTTTCATATTTTTTGCATCATTCTGACTTTTTTGCAGGCGCTTGGGCCTTGTTGGGCTTATATTGTTTTTTTTATTTTTTGCTTACTAACCCCCTTGCAGGCTGCTTGCACCCCTGGCCCAGATTTTTTTATTTTTTTATTTTTATTTTATTTATTTTCTTAATACATTTTCTAATATTAAAAAAGGTCATAAAAAATACAAAAAAATTAGATTTTCATTTTAACTTAGTTTATTTTATTTTTCTCACAAAAAATATTTTATTTAACTATACTTTATTTATTTTTATTAACTAGTCTTGTAAATTTAATTAAAACTAGGTTAGTATTTATTTTTCTTTTTACACCTATTAAAATATATTTATTTTAATATGAAAAAGGCCAAAAATATTTTATAATGTTATAAATATTTTCAACACAAAAATACCAAAAAATACTTTTTCTAAACTTATTTTCTTTAATCAATTAGTGAATTAGGGTTTTATTAATTTCTTTTCTTAGTGAAATTAGGTTTATTTTTAAGTTTAATTAATTATATTAAGACAAAATCCTTTTCTCTAAAAAATCCAAATAAAAATATTCATTTTCTTCACATTTACATTGTTGCGTATTTATTCTTTTTGTACGTTGTATTTATTTAATTCCTTGTACATTGATACCAATTCAATATGGTTGTAATAGACTAATTAGATTTAAATTCTTGCAATCCCCATTTACAATTTGCCCACAAATGTTGTAATAGCGTAGTAACTTTAAATTCCGCAATTTATCGCTTTATATAACATGCTAGTAATTAGGGTTTGTATAGAAAGACTAAAACCAATACTTAGAAAACTCTAATTCAAGACAAAATCAAGCATGAAAATAATACACTTGCACACAAGCACCCCTAGGGTTATTCCACTTGGTTTCCTTATACAAAATGGACATATTACACATGCAAGGTATCTTAGTAAAAATAAGCAAATACAAGATCATAGTCCCTCGATGACGCTATCTAAGTTGCCTTTCAAATGATCTTAGTCCCTAAAAAAGAATGCTAAGATACCTTGCAATATTTATAATCATGGTTATACGATGACCCACACACGTCCCGTTTACATCCTAAGATAGGGTTACTTACCAAATCAATGGTAAGATAACAATGTCAAAGGAAAAGGAAAATGAACAAGAAAGACTTTTGAGTAGGTAGAATGCTCCTAATTGCTTGCTCAATTTCAAACAAACATCCTTGCTATTTTCAAAACAAACACTTACACTTTCAAACATCTTACAAACTTGAAAACATTTTCAAAATATCAAACATCTTTGTATACATTCTTACAAACAAGAATCATTACAAATATTACCTAAACAATGGCCTCTTTACAAAATACTTTCAAAAACCCCACCGAGCACAATTTCAAACAAAAAGTAAGTGATCTAGCAAGTAACTAAGAGCCCATGGAAAACCATGGATGAAAAGGGTGCTAATACCTTCCCTTTTCATAATCTACCCCCCGAACTCAAGAAATAATCTCAAAGGTTTTTCCTGTGCTTTTTTACCTTTCCTTTTGGATAAAAGAAAAGTCGGTGGAGACTCTTGCTAACCGCAACATTTACGATCAAATGTAAAACACCCAAGTCAGTTCTCCTACCGTATCACACTTATCATTCAGAAAGTCTAGGTTATAATACAAATGACTGCTGGGATTTGAAAAACAAGGTGCAAGACCTTCTCGAGGCGAAGGAAATTGAATTTGACGCCACTGAGATTCCAAATGTTATCACTGCTTCTATGCCTAAGCACGGCCGTGGTGTTAACGCTATTGAAGATGATATGTTTATTACTGCTATTGATGAACTTGTTACTCCTCTCCTAACTGTTAAGTGGAACTTATTGAAAGCCGATTTATTTCTGGGTTGTGGCGAAGGTTGCCACTTCTGTTTATCTCCACCGACTGGTTATCATTTGTTGAAGGCAGGTGTTTAGCGCCTGATGGATGATAGAGATTTTGTTTGAGAAGACTCCCGTTCCAACCATTTCTTTCAAGGATATTTCAATAATAACCATTTCCTCCAATCCTCCCAATGTATCTACCAAAAGACCCACCAAGATTACATCTATTCCGAAGGTGACTCCACTTATAATTACTATGCCAGGGCCAATCCCATACTCCTCAGACAAAACTGTTCCCTGGAACTATGGGGTTGACTGTAGCGGTAAAATCAATGAAGTCGCCACCGAGTATTTATTTATCCCATATGAAAGGGAAAGGAAAATCATCGAAGAAAAACCTAAAAGGGGAAATCAAGGTCTTGCGACCGAGAGATTGGGTAAGGGTCTCGATTACGCGAGGGGAAGGTATTAGCAACCCACACGTCCATAGTACTCTATGGGATCCACTCTTGTTATTCTAATCAAAGGGTGTGTTCAATCTAATGCTTAAGGGTTATAAACTAAGAGAGAATGCATGCAAAGAAAACACGGGGAAAAGAAGGAAATATTTACAAATTTTCGCTCGGCTGAGCCCCGTGACCAGATGCCTACGTATCCCCTTTAAGGAATCAGAGCACTGTAGTTCGGCTCATATATTTTGTTTGTTTGTATTTTTTTAAATGAACAATGTTGCATTCGATCATTCCACCGCTGCTCGACCTTTTGAGACTTATGACATGTAGTGGAAAGGAGCTAACATGCTCTTAGAAGAGAAAAGCCGAATGGAGAAAAGAGATGGATTGGTTGGTATTTTTTACCATGAAAAGAATTTTTTGTATGCTTAGCATTTTTTATACATTTTCCAAGAAAAAGAAGTTTTAGTTTTAAGGGCAATTATGCAAAATGGGAAGAGAACATTCAAGGGAGACTAACCTATCTCTAACCTAACATTATCATACAATGAGGGGTCCTATCTAAGTTAGCATTCCAAAGAAAGTCTAACAAATTATCCTATAAGGAAAATGCACTGAGAGCGAAGTCGTGATCTCAATGTCTAAATTGAGTGACTTATCGATCAACAAGAAATAAAGAAAAGCGATAAAATCCTATAGGGAGCATGCACTGAGAGAGAAGTCGTGATCTCAATATCAAAAGCTGCTCTGCACGAGTGATCAAAAAAATTAACCCCCGAGCATTCCAAATTGTGAAAATTACTTCAATCATTCTATCACAAAATCTTTGCTAAAAAATGACAATGAAAATGATTATTAAACACAAAATGATAGAAAACTCTAATAAAATTCTAAGGAGAAAACCTAAAATATTCTACTATTTTCTAGGATTTTTCACATAAGGAATATAAAAAAGAAATCAAATTCTATTCTAATATATTCCTAATTAGCATTTTCTATTATCTCCTAAAATTCACTAATTCTATTAGAAAAAACATGATAAAATAGAATTAAAGAATAACCTAGAAACTATGAACAAGAGGGTGTACAATTGCATGCAGGTGTATAACCCATCAATGGAATTCTAAATGCTAAGCCCATACAACTTTTGAGCCCACAAATCTGCTTTTGTTTGCAAGGCCACTAACTACCCCCACCAAAAGACAACTAATGGACCTACAGGCTTGAAATTCACCCAGCAACTCCTCAACACAATCCAATTTGAATTTTTTTGCTATCTGTTATTCAAATTAAATGACAAAGTAAAAAAAAAGAATAATTTAAATGGAAAATAATAAAACGCATGTGTTAGGATACACTATGGATAGGTTTTCAGAAGTTTGTGGTTGTTCAACTTCCATGGTACAACCTTCCTTCTCCATCAAGCATGGCGGCGCGATCTCTCTGCTCACTCTCACCGCCTTCGCTTCCTCTTCTGCCTTAACACCACCATGACGACATCAAGGCCACCGCCTTCGTCTAGCGCCTCAATCTCCTCCGTCCCTATTTGCTTTGCCGACTTCTCAACGTACTTCGCCAATCTCGTAACACAACCACGACGGCAACGAGACGCTCCGATCTCTTCATTCTGATGATTTTGTTTTCTTCTCCACAGAACTTCGTCGCGATTTCAATGTCACAGTTCTGCAATTGGTTTCCTTGATGTCCATTTCACTCCCTCTAACATCGATCATATCTCAGCACCAACATATCAGTTCCGCTTCGTCTCAATCTTTGTTCTCCACACAAACAGAAGACGTGAAAAGAGTGAAGGAAGAAGGTTTACCGTCTGAAGAAAGCGTCTGGTACCTCTTCAATGTTGGCGACGAGAAACAAAATTCCAGAGAACGTATTCAGGTATGCTTGTGATTCTCGTTTCTTGCCACAGAACCTTCTATTGTCGCCTCTTTTCGTTCTCAAAATTTCTCTATGTATCTGAAGTTGTTGTTGTTACAATATTGAAACGATTTGCAGTCGAATTCGTAAAAAAAATTTGAGATATTGCAGTGATGATGCTACACCGTTTTCAGAGAGAGTATGAGACTAAATGTGAATATGGAGATTTTATCAAGATTCTTGAAGAATGGTGCCGAAGGTTGAAGAAGGGGATGAAGAACGATATTGATGCAAGTTCAGAGATATGTTCATTCCTTTTAATTCTCTGCCACTTTTTCTGTTATACTGAAAGCTGTTAGTTCTGTTTGGAAGTTAGAAGGAGGTTATAAGGATCATAGTTGGTGATTGAAGAAATGAAGATGAGAGGAGAAGAGAGAAGGTTGAATATTCTTCTGCAGAATTGAAGAATCCCCTTTCCTTCCTTTAATCAGCACAATGATTACTGAGTTACTAAGAGACTTCACAGTTGGAAACCTAAGTTGATCAAGCAAGAGACCCAAATTATGACTGGCTTCCATTGACAAATCTCCAATGTTAAGTACGGGATGATCCCACCTCAGCCATGAGATATTAAATACCGGTTGTTTTCCTTGATGAGAAGTGGGTTCTGTGGAACCATTAGGATCAAGTGTGTAAAGATGAATAACTTATTCAACAAACTTCAATGCCAGCAGCTTTGCTCCACCCCTTCCATTCTGTTATACTTGCTGCGATTTTGTTAGAGGTAATGAGATCTCAACCCTTGGCTTTTAAATTTCGGTTACAGATTGATGGATGAGATTCAAACTGATAGGAGTTAGTTTTTAGTTAGTGATTTTGTTAGGAATTCTGTTATTTTTTATGGACTGCAATCTCTGAACATGTTTCTGTGTTGATGCAGGGCTAAGACAGTCTTAGAGAAAAACATAGCAATACTTTAATTTTTCTTTTGAGTTTAATTCTTAAAACTGTTATTTTTGAATTTCATGCACTGATTTCACACTAATGCAGGTGTGTATATAGTTTGAAAAGGTTGCAGTCGGGCATGATTATTTTCGTGCCAAATTTGTGTTTGAAACGTAGGTTTTACATCCGAGTCTGATATCGAGCAGATGGAACTACGTTGAAAGCTATCTTTGATATCGCAAGGCTGCATTTTTCTCTCATTGCTTTGTTTTTTGATTCAATACTGTAACATGTCGTAGTGATTAAGAATGTAATGAATTCCCCAGCTTCGATAACTTTATTACCCTGTATTGCATTTTGAAACTTGTAACATGGAATTGTATCATCCTTTTATCTAACACATAAGTGCGATATGGTGTATATAAATAGAATACCATGCTGAGCAAACCAATTTCCTTTAATTGCAAGAGTTGGATATTTCAACCAAGAATATTGCAATGCCCCCTCCCTTTTTTTTACAAGTTATAAAATGCAACTATTTGACAACCTCTCTATTAACAACAAATTCTTGAGTAATCTGAGAACAGAACATAACTTCTGAAGAATAACGTTCACCATACTAGAGAACTTGAAATATAAATCAATCTGGAAAATTGCGCCAAGGTAATCACTTGAAGGGAATTTGGATGGAATTGGAATGGATGATAAGTGTCCTAGACCTCAAATAATTCTCCTAAAAAGGGAATTCTCATAGAACGGGCTTGAATTCACATTGACTTTGAATGATATTTGAATCACCAACTTTGGATTCCACGCAAACCATTATATTAATTTCCTTGAATTAATCGGGACTTGAATGCATTCCTTGAACGAATCTTCATATCACCTCCAACGAAAACTCAATCCAAATTTTCTATTCAATCAAAACCCAAGAAGCAAACCTACTTTGATTCACCACGTGAGCATCAAGAATTATCTTGATGAAATCTTCAATCAATCCAATAGCATCACGAGGGAAGAGTAGTGCTCAATGTAGCCTTGCAGTGAGACATTAATTTAATAAAACTCCATAGAAGAATCACTACCAAGCTCAAATAAAATGAAGAGAAATCCTGATTCTCTGGCTGAGTTAGGCCATAATGCCTTTGTTTCTTGAAATAACCTTGATGAAAAAAAATTTGTATCTTGAGGAAACCTGATAGTGAAGACATCTATGCTGCTTGAGATCCCAAAACCCTAATCTCGTACCAAGAATGATGAGAGCGCCAGTCAAATTAACATGAAGAATGTAACAACCTTAGTCCACAGAGAATAACACTACTGCCAAAGCTCTTCGTTATTATAACCATGGGACCGATGTTATGTGTGAGATGTACAGAGCATGATGAGGGATCTTAGGGGCAAAAATTGGGGTATAACAGCTTCCCTTATTTAAGTGTCTTCTATCCGGATATACGAAGATTAAAATCTTTGTTTCGACGCGATTGAAGATACTTAAATATAAAACAAGCCCTATTTTTGGCCCTAAGATGTCATGCGATGTTTATGATTATGGATGTAACATATAAACTTCATGCAGATGGGAAGACACACACTGGAGAAGAAAAAGTAAAATCAACAAATTAACAAAAAGAATTCAATCAGGAAGATAAATCTCTGGAGGACAACACGACTCTGGGGATAGAAATTTGAATCCATTGGAGACAAATTGACTCCACTAGGGAAATAGAAGACTTGACTCTATTGAGTAAGATCCAGAGAAGAGGCCAAAATAACATCAAATCAACAAAATGAGGATAACAACGGTTAATCGAGAGCTGTGAACTATCCACTCATAGAGGAGATAGCAAAAAAGAGTAACATCAACACAGAGGATTAACACCTGCTAAACAGAAGAGCGTGAATAGAAATAGTGAAGATAAAGCCCGATCAGAGATGACGATAAAAATCAATATCTAGATTACTAAGTGAATGCACGGTATCAGTGCTTATGCCTGGTAATCAAAGATTTGGAATTAACATGTATGGCTGGAAACAACTCAACTCAATCAGAGTAAAGTCCAACGAGGAGGAAGGGATCGATCTTGCCTAAAAATGGTAATGAACTACCCACTCAAGAATGAAGGTAGAAAAAAACATAGTACAATACTGAATTTTATTGAAGGTAAAGAAATAGAAGATACACCGACGTTTATTGAAGGTGGAGAAAAGAGAATGCACCAGCTTTTACTGAAGGTGATGTCTAAAAGAGTAATAACGAACTTCCCAAAATCCTGGCGTTCTTCTTAGAATGAGTAAAAATACAAGATGTGATACGGTGGGAAAGAACTGACTGTTTTTTGGAATGTTGGTTTGCGTTTTGCGTTTGTTTTTGCAAAATGTCGCGGTAAGCAAGAGTCGCCACCGACTTTTATTTTATCCAATAAGGAAAGGAAAAAAGCACAGAAAAATTCCTTTTTCGAGATATTTCTCGGGTTCGGGGGGTAGATTATAGAAAGGGAAGGTGTTAGAACCCTTTCTATCCGTGGTTATCCACAGGCTCTTAGGTACTTGCTCATATTGTTTTCAAAATTTACTTTCTTTGTGCTTGTGGGTTTGAAAAAGTCTTTGTTTGAAAAGGAGTGTAAGTGTGAAAAGATTTTTGTTTTGGAAAGAGAAAGTACTTAAGAACCATCTACCTACTCGGAAAAGGAATCATTATATGAAATTTTCCTTTAGATAATGCTATCCTACTATTGATGAGTAGGTAGCACCGTCGTTGAAGTTTTAAGGGTCAATTCAAATTAGGGACTTACGGTCACCAAAGCAATGTTAGGACGCTTTAGCGGTAACCCTAATGTCTTAGATCATTTGTTTTAAGGCAATAATATCTGAGGCAACCGTTTCGAGGCGACTATGATCTTTTAGACAAGGGTGACCTCTAAAACAACCTATACTTAATGACCGCGTACAAAGGAAACCAAGTGGGGTGTACCCTAAGAGTGCGCATGTGGGAGTGTGTCGTTTTCAGTTAGTTTTATCTTTGTACATGTTAATGGTGATCTAGGTTGATTTTAGGTTTAAGCGTTCAATCTTGTCATGCATCCCTATTATCAAACATCTAGCAGTTTATGAGTTGTGGAAATTAAATTGCGGAAATTAAATTACAAGGCGTCGGGTATTTACATCGCCAAAAGCAACCCTTTGAAATTTAAAATGCGGAAAATAAATAAAGCGATAAAAATAGTCCTAATTATCTATTACATTTCGGAGGCAAGTACATAATTGGACAAAAGAAGGTAAATCGCATGCGGGAAATTAAATCGAGCGCAAAGTTCTAGGGTTTTGACCCTTTTTGTTAAAGAAAAGATTTTTTTGTTGTTTTTATTTAAGAGAGAAATATATTCTAAGTTAATTACTAAATTGAATTAAATAAATTAATTAATTAAATGAGATAAGTTATTTTTGGATTTTTTTTGGCATTTTAAGAAAGAAATCAAAATTAATGTTAGTAATTAAAACCTAAATTAATTCTAATTTAATTTTAATTGTTTACAAAAAAAGTTAAAGTTATTCTAATTAAAAAAAGAACTAAATTAATTTAATTAGTATTTGTTAATAAAAATAAAAGTTAGAATTTAATTTGATAAAGAAAATATTTTGTGGTTTTTTATTTTAAGAAAGAAATAAATCTAAATTAATTACTAAATTAAATAAAAATAAATTATTTTTGGGTTTTTGTTATTTAAAGAAAGAAAATAAAATAATTAAGTTAGTAATTAAAACCTAATTATGTCTAGTTAATTTTAATTATTTACAAAAATGTTAAAGTTATTCTAATTAAGAACCTAAATTAATTTAATTAGTATTTGTTAATAAAAATTAAAATTTGATTTTATGAAGAAAATATTTTTGTGGTTTTAATTTATAAAAAAAAAGAGTTTTTTAAATGGTTAGAAATTAATAAAACAATTAAATCAATAAAAACAAATACTAAAAATAAATAAAGAGAAGAGGTTTGGGCCTGATTTCCATGGTGTGAATAGCAATGCTGAGGCCCAAATGTATTGGCCTTATTTGACTTTTGAGATCCAGTAGGCGTGCATGGACTTTGTCTATGGTGAACCATCAATTATTGGCCATCAGATTTGGCCTTGGGCCATCTGGCAACTGGATAGATGATAGTGCATGATGCGCTGCATGCTTGGACGTACATGTGATTACCTGAAGAAGGAAAATAACAAAGAAAGTGGGGGACCTGGGATTCGAACCCAGGTCCTAAAAGTGATATGCTTGCACGCTTGCCACTGCACTGCTTTGATTCTATTGTTAGTAAAATACAAAGAAATTATAATATAAACAAAATAAATTATACGCCAGTAAATAAAAATGCGCGAAAATTAATTTGAATTGGCCAATGGGAGAACGACAGCTCGTCGTCTTCTACCTCCAAATCATGCAAATATTACCTGCGGATTTGGATCCGCAGCTAAATACGCAATCTTGCTCTAAAATCTTCCCTAGGCCACATAAATCAATTCCAAAAACATGGCTGAGTTCGTCTTGGCTTCCTGAATAACATTATGTCCTTCTTGAGTCCTGATTTTTCCTAAAAAAGAAAGCCCTAAAAACAAACACGCAGCCCTAGCTATGGTGTTTTGGGGTTATAGCGCCTATAAACCAAATTGAATAATGCAAAAAGTTTACAAATGTCATGAGGGTTACGAATATGCAAGCAATTTGTTGAAATGATGCAAGAATAATGAATCACGAATTCAAGAACCAAGGTGATTTTCGTGATACTTACAGTGCTTTGTGGTATGTGATAACGCTTGCTCTTGATCCAGCAAGGTTGAGTGAACACCCAGGAAGCGATTGGGATAGCTTTTGGCTTCTGAAAATGCCTCTTGTTATGATCTCGAATTCAAGCTTTTTACCACTTTTTCAAATTTTTGTTCTGCCTCTTCTTGCAGCCTACAACCATTATTTTCGTGCCTTTGCCTTCCTTATGTAATGTATATTGCATTAGGGTAAGAAACTTGGTACAAATCTCTCCACATCAATGCTCATGAATTGGATTTGATTCCACCATTACAACCTTCTAAATTTGGCCTAAATCATATCTTCTTATAACCAATACACTTGATGTGAATTTGATTCACATAATAGATGTATTGAAAGCCTAAAACAATCAAAAAATCAAGAGTTATTAATAATTTTGATTTTCTATGATTTTATTTGATTTAAAATGAATAAATTCAATAAAAAATCAAATTAAATAATAAAAATGAAATATGGGCTCATGGCTGAAGCTAGGACACGTGGGAAACTATGCAAGCTCAAATCAAGTGGAAACGAATGGGCCCATTTGACAAAATTTGAAGTTTT
This sequence comes from Vicia faba, assembly GCA_948472305.1. NCBI lineage: Eukaryota > Viridiplantae > Streptophyta > Magnoliopsida > Fabales > Fabaceae > Vicia > Vicia faba. The sequence goes on along the minus strand of OX451737.1, from coordinate 1,333,847,684 downwards.
GGGGATAGTTGACTTTTGGCAATTTTGTAAAAAAAGTCAAACTTCAACAATGCATAACTTCTTCAATTTTGAACTTTTCGAAGTGTTCTTGGACTTTTTAGAAAGCTTGAGATGTACTATAACCAACCCTTTTGATACCATCTCATTTTGATATTCCATGCTCAAGTTATAATGTTTGGCAAAAAAGGTGTTTTTGTTGACTTTCAAAAATGACCTATAATGTCCAAATTTATAACTTCTTGTGAGTGAATTTTATGATCTTGGGGTATGAAGATGGATTGTAGGGAATTGAATCATATTCAAAATGAGCTTTTGATGGGTCATTTGTCATAAAGTATGAGAAAGTTATGCTTGGTCAAAATTGAGTTGACTTTTCCTACAAAACCCTAATTTAGCAACTTTTGAGTCTTGATGAATTTTGAGCAATCCTTGATGAATCATGATCAACCCTTGATCAAATGATGAAATATCTTGAAGTTTGACTATTTGTAGGTCACAGTTGACTTTTGCCCTAGCATAGTCGATTTTTGGACCCTTTGAGCAATTGACTGAGCAAACTTCCTCTGCAAGGCTTAAAATTTGACATGGATGACCTTGAGGACATATTAGGACATTGGGGAGAACTTGAGGTCATTTGTATTCAAGGATCTTGATGCAACACAAAACCCTAATTTGGGGTTGACTACCTTAGAAGATGATTTGTCTGACCCACTCTTGAGCAAACTTGAGCAACTTGGAGATTTTTCTTGAAATGTTTTGAGAAATATGAGAGGGAAAATTTTGGGGTACAACATCTGCCCCTGTTCAATCTTCTTAAACCTGAGGATATAGATTGGCTTTCGTGCCTTTCGTGATCCGAAGGTGGAAGATGATTGAACACTAGAGTGCCCTGAAATTTGCACTCGCATGAAGTGGTATCAGCCTTCTGATGTCGGGAATGGGCTTACATATGCCATTTGGAGAGGTCTGAACTTGATTTTAACAGAAAACAAATCAGAATAAACCGTTGAGAGATTTATCTGAACCAGTGAGAAAGTCTTGGAGTACCTTCGACTGGAATAAGAATCAGGGAGATCTCAGTGTTGATCTGACTAAACCAGAGAAGGTCTTGGATTGACTTTGACTGGATAAGAATCAAAAAAATCTTAGAATCGATTTAACTGAACCAGACAAAAGTCTTGGAATATCTTTAACTGGAATAAGAATCATGGAGATCTTAGCGTCGATCTGACTGAACCAGAGAAGGTCTTGGATTAACTTTGACTGGATAAGAATCAGAAAAATCTTAGAATCGATTTAACTGAACCAGACGAAAGTCTTGGAATATCTTCAACTGGAATAAGAATCAGGGAGATCTTAGCGTCGATCTGACTGAACCAGAGAAGGTCTTGGATTAACTTTGACTGGATAGGAATCAGAAAAATCTTAGAATCGATTTAACTGAACCAGATGAAAGTCTTGGAATATCTTCAACTGGAATAAGAATCAGGGAGATCTTAGCGTCGATCTGACTGAACCAGAGAAGGTCTTGGATTAACTTTAACTGGATAAGAATCAGAAAAAATCTTAGAATCGATTTAACTGAACCAGACGAAAGTCTTGGAATATCTTCAACTGGAATAAGAATCAGGGAGATATTAGCGTCGATCTGACTGAACCAGAGAAGGTCTTGGATTAACTTTTACTGGATAGGAATTAGAAAAATCTTAGAATCGATTTAACTGAACCAAACAAAATTCTTGGAATATCTTCAGTTGGAATAAGAATCAGGGAGATCTTAGCATCGATCTGACTGAACCAGAGAAGGTCTTGGATTAACTTTGACTGGATAAGAATCAGAAAAATCTTAGAATCGATTTAACTAAACCAGACGAAAGTCTTGGAATATCTTCAACTGTAATAAGAATCAGGGAGATCTTAGTGTCGATCTGACTGAACCAGAGAAGGTCTTGGATTAACTTTGACTGGATAAGAATCAGAAAAATCTTAGAATCGATTTAACTGAACCAGACAAAAGTCTTGGAATATCTTCAACTGGAATAAGAATCAGGGAGATCTTAGCGTCGACCTGACTGAACCAGAGAAGGTCTTGGATTAACTTTGACTGGATAAGAATCAGAAAAATCTTAGAATCAATTTAACTGAACCAGACGAAAGTCTTGTGAAAGCATCTTTCTGAGGAATCTACTGAAATAGCCCTCAATAGATGTAGTTTTAGAGGGGACTACCAAGTCATATAAGTAGTCAACGGTGTTTATTAATTCGTCTTTCCCTGAAAAGTTAAAGAGTTAGTCATATGCAATGTCATGATGCATGATATATATCAAGCAATGATGCTCTCAAAATAAATGAGATTGTGTGGTATGATGCGTATATGCCTGTATCATGATGTATGGAAATGTAATGTTTCTAGCTGGGGAAAATAACTCCCGGACAGCTGCTGAAGAATAAAGTTGGATTCTTCGTTTCCGCTGGGGATGGCGAACGAAGAGAATAAACCTGCAGGAGAGGATGACTCTGTTGGGGAATAAACTGATGAGGAGATTACTCTGTGGGGAAGAGATGTTCTGTTGAAGATTCCACTGATAAATTTCGTCGGGATAAATTATCATTGCTGGTGATATTGAATCTTGTTGGGGATTGAATTCCTGTTTGTGAAAGGAAAGAACTCCGCTGGGGATGATCTTTGGTTGCGACTTCTCTGGGAATAACCTTTTAGACTCTTATGGGGATAATCCTTTGAGTTATACTGGGAATGATCCTTTGAACTTGGATGGGGAGACTTATTTTTGTACTCCGCTGGGGATAAACTTCCAGAGTCTATTGGGGATGATTCTCCCAACTCTGTTGGGGAAGTTTTTTCAGACTGCTTTGGGAAAATTTTAACTCTATTGGGGATATCTTGTACCCTGCCAGGGAGCATTCTTATATTCTGTTGGGGAAGATTAAGACTGCCGGGGATATCAAGTCTTTTTAGTGCTGATGGTAGATAAACTCTGCTTGGGGAGAATATTACCGATTCATTCACAGTTACAAGTCTCAGCTGGGGAGAGCTATCATTACTGTCTTACTCTGCGGGGAGTGAAGGTATCTTAGCCATATTCTTCAGCTGAATCTACCTTTGTACCTGGTGGACAGAGCAACTGTATAGTTTGGACAATTTTTATTGCCCCGGTTTCTGATATTACCCGTAATCGTCTTTTGTTTCGCATGTAAATATTCATGAGCAACAATTAATGTCAAATGCATATATAAAAAATGAACATTGGGCGTTCTTTGCAAATCAAAACAGATAAAGAAAAAAAACAGTTTGAAATTTCTTTGAAAATGAATTGTATTGATTTTGAAGTTTGGCCTGTAAATAGGCGTTTTTGTACAAGAGGCTGACGTCCTAGTAAAAGAATGCCGCCGAGCGGATAGAATTTACACAAATGGTGAAAAACAAAACAGCTATGTGAACAACCCCACTGGGTTCCAATTCTGCTACTGCCTTTATGTCCTCGAGCATCTCATCACTTTTCTACTTGGTTGAAGGTAGATCAGATTGATTAGTGTCGTCTGAGCTTGATAGTTGATACCGAAGTCTAGATGCAAGGTGATCCAATGAGACATAGTGTTACGCTTTGATCCCTAATTTTTGCCTGGACTGCCCTTTCGGGTTTTCAGTCCACCGGGATACCCATTTTTGCCCAAGCCGCCTTTTCAGGTTTTCGACTTACTAGGTGTACATATTTTTTTCATTTTCATCCCTTATTTTTGCCCGAACCCTTTTGGTTCGCCGGGAAGCCCTTATTTTTTCCTAGGCCAGTCAACCTAGCGGGTCTTTGATTATGCGTAGTATTTTTTCACTATGTCTGCATTGATGGGGTGACGAAGGTCGTCACCATCCATGGTGGTTAGAATCATAGCCCCTCCTGAGAAAATGTTCTTAACCACAAATGGCCCTTCGTAGGTAGGAGTCCATTTGCCCCTGGGATCACTTTGAGGTAGAATGACGCGCTTGATCACCAGATCCCCAACTTGATACTCTTGTCGTCTGACTTTCTTATTAAATGCCTTGATCATCCACTTTTGATACGTCTGACCATGACAAATAGTAGTGAGTCTCTTTTCGTCGATTAAGTTCAGCTGATCAAGCCGGGTCTGGATCCAGTCATCTTTGCTCAAACCTGCATCTTTCATGATCCGAAGAGAGGGTATCTGAACTTCAATAGGCAGTACGGCCTCCATGCCATATACCAAGGAATAGGGTGTTGCCCCTGTTGACATCCGTGCTGAGGTACGGTACCCATGGAGAGCAAATGGTAACATCTCGTGCCAGTCTTTGTACGTCACCGTCATCTTCTGCACGATCTTCTTGATGTTTTTATTAGCCGCTTCAACAGCCCCATTCATCTTCGGCCGGTAAGGAGAAGAGTTGTGATGCTGTATCTTGAACTTCTTGCAGAGCTCAATGATCATCTTATTGTTGAGATTTGTACCATTATCCATAATGATCCTCTCTGGTACACCGTATCGACAGATCAGGTTGTGCCGAATGAACCATGCCACGATGTTCTTGGCCACTGTAGCAAAGGAAGCTGCTTCAACCCACTTCGTAAAATAATCAATAGCTACCAGGATGAAACGGTGCCCGTTGGACGCTGTAGGTCTGATCTCGCCGATCATATCAATGCCCCGCATTGCAAAAGGCCAAGGTGCCGTCAAGATGTTCAGAGGAACTAGTGGTATGTGCACCTTATCAGCATAGACCTGGAACTTATGACATATCCGAGAATGCTGATAACAGTCGGCTTCCATTGTGGACCAATAATATCCTGTCCGAAGGATTTTCTTTGCCATGGTGTGTCCACTAGAATGAGTCCCGAAAGTACCTTCATGTAAATCTACCATGATCCTTTCTGCTTCATTTTTATCCACACATCGCAGTAAGGTTGAATCATGGTTACGCTTGTAGATAATGCCATTACTGATGAAGAACTTCGCCGCAAACCTCCTCAGAAACTTCTTATCATTAACAGACGCACCCTTGGGGTATTCCTGAGCTTCAAGATACCTTTTCACCTCATGAAACCAGGGTTTTTATGTTACCTCTTCAGTCTCAATGTTTCAACAATGTGCAGGTTCGTCCAATCTTTCAATGATAATTCGGGGAGCTTCGTTGTCCCAATTGACTTTGAACATAGAAGACATCGTAGCTAGCGCGTCCGCCAACTGATTCTCCTCTCTAGGGAAGTGTTCAAAGGTTATTTCCTCGAAATGTGGGAGCAACGTCAACACATACTCCTTGTAAGGAATAAGATTAGGGTGTTTCGTATCCCACTCACCTTTGATCTGACTGATCACGAGAGCGGAATCTCCGAAAACACTTAGAAACTTAATCCTTAGGTCAATTTTTGCTCGAAGACCCATGATGCACGCTTCATACTACGCCATGTTGTTGGTGCAGTTGAAACATAGTCGGGCGGTGAACGGAGTATGAGAGCCCTTAGGAGATATGATCACGGCGCTAATGCCATTGCCCAAAGCGTTCGAAGGTCCATCAAAGTACATAGACCATCGGGATCCTTCCTCAGGTCCTTCATCCGGTCCAGGTGTCTCACAGTCAGTCACTATCATGATACTCTCATCCAGAAATTCAAAGTTCATAGACTGGTAATCATCCACTGCCTGATGTGCCAAATGATCTGCCAACACACTTCCCTTGATTGCCTTTTGAGTCGTATATTGGATGTCATACTCAGTCAAGATCATCTGCAATCTTGCTATTCTTCCGGACAAGGCAGGCTTCTCGAAGATATAGTTGATTGGATCCATCTTTGATATCAACAGAGTAGTGTGAGTCAACATATACTGTCTCAGCCGGCGAGCAGCCCATGCCAAAGCGCAACAAGTTTTCTCGAGCAACGAGTATCGGGTCTCGCAGTCGGTAAACTTTTTGCTAAGGTAATAAATAGCATGCTCTTTTTGGCCAGACTTGTCATGCTGCCCCAGCACACACCCCATTGAATTATCGAGTACTGTCAAGTATAGGATTAAGGGTCTCCCTTCAACTGGAGGCATCAGAATGGGTGACTCTTGGAGATACTATTTGATCCTTTCGAAAGCAGCCTGGAATTCATCGTTCCAACGTACTACTTGATCTTTCTTTAGTAACTTAAAGATTGGTTCATAAGTAGCGGTCAGGTGTGAGATGAATCGGGCAATATAGTTTAGTCGTCCCAGAAATCCTCTGACTTCTTTCTCTGTTTGGGGAGCTGGCATCTCTTGTATGGCCTTCACCTTTTCCGGATCCACTTGAATACCTTTATCGCTTACGAAGAAGCCCATCAACTTACCAGATCTCACCCCGAAGGTGCACTTGTTCGGGTTTAACCTCAGCTTGTACAACTTCAACCTGTCAAATAGCTTTTGAAGATGGTCAAGATGTTCTTCTTCAGTTTGAGATCTTGCAATCATATCATCGACGTATACATTGATCTCATGATGGATCATGTCATAAAACAAAGCAACCATGGCACGATATGTTGCCCTGTCATTCTTCAATCCGAAAGGCATGACCTTGTAGAAAAAGGTACCCCACTGAGTAACAAAAGTTGTCTTCTCCATGTCTTCGGGAGCCATTTTAATCTGATTATAACCAGAGAAACCATCCATAAAGGAGAATACTTTGTGTTGAGCGGTGTTGTCAACCAGAACGTCGATATGAGGCAGAGGGAAATCATCCTTGGGGCTCGCCCTGTTCAGATCCCTATAGTCGACACACATTCGAACCTTACCATCCTTCTTCAGCACAGGAACCACATTGGCAACCCACTACGGGTAAGAAGTAACTTCTAGAAAACCGGCGTCAAACTGTTTCCTAACTTCAACCTTGATTTTCTCAGACATCTCTGGGCGCATTCGGCGGACCTTCTATTTTACTGGAGGACAGTCTTCCTTGGTAGGCAATCGATGAACCACAATATCAGTATCTAAACCAGACATATCTTCATAAGACCAGGAAAAGATCTCAACGTAGTCACGCAACATCTGAATCAACCGTTGTTTCACACTAAGCTCCAGGTTTGCACCAACCTTGACCTCTTTCTTGTCCTCTTCTGTACCCAGATTCACTGTTTCCACTGACTCTTCATGTGGCTGTATAACCCTCTCTTCCTGGAGTAGTAGTCTAGCAAGTTCGCCAGGCACTTCGTAATCATCTTCACCTTCATCTTCGGCTAAGTTGATCGGACTTTCGAAGTCATAATTGGCAGTAGCAGAGTCATTACCAGTGAGATCCAGAGTGGATGTAAACCTGTATATGTGAGTGTGTGTAAAATAGCTGTTTTGCAATATGTAATAAAAGAAAAACAAGGAGCGCAAAATTTGAAATGCAAGAAACGTCCAATGCTTTTATTAATTATATATAAAAATGACACACATAAAGCCCTCACAAATGAAGCCACGGTGCCCCGGGTAGGACACTGGGCCGTAAAGTTTAAAACATTGTCTGTTACAAATTCAAAACAAAAAGTCTCATTACTGGGTAACAAAAGAAATTGGGATGAAGTCCTTTGCTGTCCAGTTGCTTAGTCCTCCATCAGTAGTAGGATAGATCCAACTGTCGAACTCAGACTCTTCCACATCATCTTCAATGGCATTCACTCCCGAATTGCTGATGAACAGGGGAGGTCTTCCGATCGGTGCACTCCGAACAGCCTTTTGAGCTTCTGTAGGGAAACCCAAACCAAACTTGTTAGTCTTCTGTGCAAAATCAGGGAGTTGGCCCCAATTTGAACACCCACCTTCCTCAACAACAGCCCGGGCATCCTTGAAGGAAGCCATCTTCATAGGAGGATTTTCAACAACAGTCTCAGTTGACGCCAGTGTCTGGGGAAGCTCTTCAAAATGTTGAAACGAGGTCTCAATGAACTCCCCATCCATCTCTACATATCGGAAAGAGTTGAGGTAACTCACCATGTACTCCTCCTCCCCTTGTACTGTCACAATTTTCCCTTTTACCGGGTACTTTAGCTTCTGGTGGAGCGTAGACGTCACTGCCCCAGCCTTGTGGATCCACAGACGACCCAGCAAACAAGAATAAGATGGTTGAATGTCCATCACATAGAATATAGATGCAAAAACCTGAGAACCAACCTTAATCGGAATATCCACTTCTCCATGTACCATTCTCTTTGACCCATCAAAGGCCCTGAGAACAATGTTGCTTGGTTTCAGCTCCAACCCTTCACAGTGTAACCGGTCTAGAGCTTTCTTAGGCAAGATGTTCAATGAGGAACCAGTATCCACTAATACATGAGCAAGAGTAGTTCCCCTGCATTTAATGGAGACATGCAGGGCATCATTGTGATTCTTCCCTTTAGCAGTTAAGTTGGCGTCAGAGAAACCCAACCCATTATCGGCAGTCAGACTAGCCACGCAATCTTTAAACTGATTAGATGATGTTTCTTGTGGTACGTGTGCAGTCTTCGGGAAGGCAATCAGAGCCTTGGCATGGGCTTCTGAGCATAGAAATAGAGATAACATAAAAATCTTGGACGGGGTTTGCCCTAGCTGTTCAACTACATTGTAGTCGCTCTTTTTGATGATCTTTAAAATCTCTTCCATCTCTTGCCTAGAGGCTTCAACAGTGATTGTTTTTGGTGCCTCTGTCTGGGCAGGCTAATAAATGGTCCCTTTGCCCCGAGTATCAGATGACTCGGCAACAGGGGTAAGAATGGGAACTCGAACAGGAATAGCATCAGGTACTCTGGAAGGTGTAATAACAACAGGTTTCCGGGCAGTTGGTGGAGAGATATCAGGTGAGAAAAGTCTTCCGTTGCGGGTGACTTTGGCTGGTCCTACAATATTACTGACGTCAGTATCAGCATCCCAATCTTGTTTAACTCCGTGATAATAAACATCAGCCCCGTAGTGCCAAGGGACAACTTTATCAGATGTGTAGGGGATAGGCCCAGGAACAGTGATGATCAATGGTGTGAGTCTTGGAACAGATGTAATTCTAACAGGCTTTCTCGAGGAAGCCTTGGAAGAATTGTCGAAAATGGTGATAATAGCAACTTCTTCAGTATGAACTAAAGGAACAACAGTCTTCTCAAACAGAATTTCTTTACTATCCATCAGGCGTTGGACACCTGATTTCAAAAGATGGCAACCGGTTGGTAGGGCAGAACACATACGGCAACCTTTGTCACAACCCAGAAATAAACCGGCTGACAAAAGATTCTTCTTCACAGTCATCAAGGGAGTAGCAATATCTTTCATAGAAACCATAAACGAGTCTTCCTCTACAGCATTCACTCCATGCTTGGGCATAAGAGCAGTCACAACATTAGGTCTTTCGGGCGCCTCGAACTCAATCTCCTTAGCATCAATTAAGTCCTGTATTTTGTTCTTCAAATCCCAACAATCATTTGTGTCATGTCCCTGGCTATCAGAGTAAAAAGCACAGCGGGCATTAGGATTGTACTTAGGCGATGCAGTGTTGGCATTCTGCAGAGCCTCCCTTGGAGTTACTAGATTGGTTTTCAATAACTACGGCAGAATCTGAGACAAAGTCATGTTGAGATGGGTGAATTGCCTTCGAGGTCTCTCGGCCTTTTGTTGATTGTTGCGTTGAGGAGCCCCAACAGGTCTTGAAATAACAACCACATTAACAGCTTGGCGGCGTTCAGGTCTATTCTGGCTTTTCGAACTGTAAACAGCACTGGACTCCTTCTTAAAAGGCTTTTTCTCGGTGCTTGATGAAGCACCCTTTTGTATCTTACCAGACTTAATATCAGCCTCAATCCTTTCACCGGTCATAATTAGCTTTGTAAACCCAAACGAAGAGCTTCCAATCAGATGGTTAAAAAACGGACCAGACAAGGTCCCTAGAAACATATCCACTAGCTCCCTATTAGCCAAGGGTGGTTGCACTCTTCCAGCGAGATCCCTCCACTTCTGAGCATAATCTTTGAAACCTTCGCCCGCATCTGTTGACATACCCTGGAGCTGGGTACGTGTGGGAGCGAGGTCGGCATTGTATTGGTACTGCTTGTAGAAAGCAATAACCAAATCTTCCCAATTGCGGATACTGGCTCCTTCTAACTGGTAAAACCATTCAAGCTGAGTCCCTGAGAGACTGTCTTGAAAGAAGTGGATCCATAGGTTCTTATCAGCGGTGTACGGCTGAATCTTCCTTACATACGACCAGAGGTGAAGTTTCGGGCAAAAAACTCCGTCATACTTAGAAAAAGCTGGTGCTTTGAATTTGTGGGGAATTACCACCCCAGATGATAGACCCAGATCACCAAAGTCCAGACCAGGCACTTTCTGAACTTTCATCGCACTCAACCAATCTTCCAGTTGCTTGTATCTATCCTCAGCTGGAGGATACTGGTCTTTGTCGAAGTCCGTCTCATTGTCTGAAACCACAAGGCTAGGAGCCCTCCTTTCTTCCTGACTATCTTTCCCTCCAGATGAGGTGGTAAAATCAACTTCATCTCGTAGCCTATTTCCAAACCTGTGACCCGTGTTAAACAAGATTGTCCTCTTCTTCTTCTTCTTCTTCTTCTTCTCTTTCAGAATAAGGGTCTTCAGATCTTGCTGACCCTTAGCTAGATTCATGAACAACTCTTGGAATTGGGCATTTTGAGCCTGCAGAGCCTTGATTTCTTGTTCAGTTGATGGTTCAGAAGACATGATGCTGAAATAAACAGCGAAGAAGATGAGAAAACCTGTAAGGGTACCTTTTATGAGGTTCATGGAATGAAATGCGTATGATATGATTTCAAAGACATTGAGAGATTCAAATTTGTAAACAAAAAATGAAACACACTTTTATTAGATAAACTTGAAATTTAAATTGTTCATCAAATTGCCCTTAAGGCGTTACAAGAAAGGAAATACTGAAAAGTAAATAAAAACTGGAAATAACCAAAGGACATCAATGCTCCCATGGTTGTTTTCCTTTAGTGCTGACATAGTCATTGATGATATGCTCCTTCTCTAACTGTCTTGTCAACTTCTGGATCTTTCGCTCTTGCTCGTGATACTTTTCCCGGTAAGTATCCCGTTCTTCTCTCAGTTGCATCCAGGACCTCTTCAATTCCCCGATGTCAGTAGGCATGTAAGGGTGTAAGATAGTAGGAAGAACCCCTTCCTCATCAGCAACTTCAACAATAATAGGCAGGACGGCTTCGTAGGGCATTCCCAGCTTTTGAGCACGGATACAAACCCATCTGAGATATGGCTCCATCAAAAGTGAAGTCTTTGGGCCCAATTCGTGTGGATCAGATCTGTGAACTCTATCCCAAGCCCTTATGAATCTGCTGCGTTGCTCGTCACTATCCCCTTGAAAATCAAAGATGATACTAGGCATTAGCAGCTCATGAGGTCTTTCCCTTCTGGCTCGCCCAAACTGACGTAAGTCCAAGCATGGATTGTAAGTAATTCCTCCATGGGTTCCTATCAGTGGAACATTGGGGTACTCCCCACATCGATCAATAATAGCCACCTCGTCCATACCCTTGATAGTCCAGATGATGTCATTATGGGAGAGAGACATAACCCTATAAGCCCAGCCCATGCCTTCTTTGTTCTTCAAAACTGACTTGGGAAGGTGAGAAATAAACCACCTTGCCAACAATGGAGCACAACACATCAAGGTTCCCCGCTTCCGAGCAGTACGGGCATAAAGCTGATGAAGAATGTCACCCAAGAGAGTGGGTACGGGATTACCAGAGATGAAGATTTTTACCGCATTCACATCAACAAAGGAGTCCGAGTTAGGAAACAATACCAAGCCATATATCAGAAGAGCCAAAATATCTTCGAATGCCTGGAAGTCTAGACTATCCCAGAAATGATTAGCCTTACCAACCAAGAACTTAGTCAGAAAGCCCTTTGCTCAACTTGTAGTCTCTCAATTAGCCATTACCTCATCCTTTGTCATATGAAGGGCTGAAGCAATCTCTTCTAGCCTGAGGATCTTCTCCCAACCTGTGAACAGGGTCTGCTCCAGAATAGAGATACCAAGCAGATCAGAGAACTCTTCTAAGGTGGGGACCAACTAGTAGTCCTGAAAAGTAAAGCAATGGTACCATGGATCATAGAACTGGACTAGGACACTCATCATTTGCTCGTCCAATTTAGAGGTGACCAAACTAAGAAGATGCCCATGTCTTCTGATAAAGGAAGTAGTATCTGACATCTTTGCAACCAACTCTTTAAGCATAGTAGGAACCTGGACAAAGTTGATCCGGATGGTGTTCCTATGCATGGGTGCCATGACCTACAAAACAGAACAAAGATGAATGCTTCATGTCTTTGAAATAGGTTAGTATAATCCAAGATGCATGCAATGTTATGATGTCATGATGTCATGATAGAAAGCACACCACAAGTATCCACAAATAGAAAACATGGTAAAGGCACATAAGTGACACAGAGAGCCCTTATATTTCAGGCTGGCAAGGAGCTTGGGTACTACCCTCTTTCAGTTCAGTTGGTTTAAACCTGTCCTAAAAATAGTAACCGGGTTCTAGAGGATCTCAATATCACTGACTACCCTCGACCGGTCATAATTCCAGTTTAGCAACCTTTTCTTGCGGCCGGAATCATCGCGAGAGTTTAGTCTCAATGAGTGTAGCATACTGCTACTGTTCTATGGCTAAGTTGGTCAATTTAAAGGTTCTAAGGTCATTCGGTGCTTAATGACCCCTTAGCAGACCCATATTCTCCTCGTTCCAACACAAGGGATATCGGTACATACTAAAGTGCCACACCAATGTAGCTACTGCTTCAACCGTATCGGTCTACGTCGTACAATTCCCTCATAGTTTATTGCTACTTACCTAAAGGGTATCCCCCAGATCCGGGTTAGGATCTATAGTAACTCCAATACAAGCCCACAAATATAAAGCATACAAGTCAAGCAATTGAAAACAATATGAACTATTCCTAAGGTACACCCCACTTATTAAGCTTCCCCAGCAGAGTCGCCAGTTCTGTGATACGGTGGAAAAGAACTGACTGTTTTTTGGAATGCGAGTTTGCATTTTGCATTTATTTTCTCAAAATGTCGCGGTAAGCAAGAGTCGCCACGACTTTTATTTTATCCAATAAGTAAAGGAAAAAAGCACAGAAAAATTCCTTTTTCGAGATATTTCTCGAGTTCGGGGGGTAGATTATAGAAAGGTAAGGTGTTAGCACCCTTTCTATCCGTGGTTATCCACAGGATCTTAGGTACTTGCTCATATTGTTTTCAAAATTTGCTTTCTTTGTGCTTGTGGGTTTGAAAAAGTCTTTGTTTGAAAAGGAGTGTAAGTGTGAAAAGATTTTTGTTTTGGAAAGAGCAAGTACTTAAGAACCATCTACCTACTCGGAAAAGGAATCATTCTATGCAATTTTCCTTTAGACAATGCTATCCTACTATTGATGAGTAGGTAGCACCGTCGTTGGAGTATTAAGGGTCAATTCGAATTAGGGACTTACGATCACCAAAGCAATGTTAGGACGCTTTAGCGGTAATCCTAATGTCTTAGATCATTTGTTTAGAGGCAATAATATCTGAGGAAATCGTTTCGAGGCGACTATGATCTTTTAGACAAAAGGGCGACCTCTAAAACAACCTATACTTAATGACCGCGTACGAAGGGAACCAAGTGGGGTGTACCCTAAGAGTGCGCATGTGCGAGTGTGTCGTTTTCAGTTAGTTTTATCTTTGTACATGTTAATGGTGATCTAGGTTAATTTTAGGTTTAAGCGTTCAATCTTATCATGCATCCCTATTATCAAACATCTAGCAGTTTATAAGTTGCGGAAATTAAATTGCGGAAATTAAATTACAAAGTGTCGGGTATTTACATCGCCAAAAGCAACCCTTTGAAACTTAAAATGCGGAAAGTAAATAAAGCGATAAAAATAGTCCTAATTATCTATTACATTCCGGAGGCAAGTACATAATTGGACAAAAGAAGGTAAATCACATGCGAGAAATTAAATCGAGCGCAAAGTTCTAGGGTTTTGACCCTTTTTGTTAAAGAAAAGATTTTTTTGTTGTTTTTATTTAAGAGAGAAATAAATTCTAAGTTAATTACTAAATTGAATTAAATAAATTAATTAATTAAATGAGAAAAGTTATTTTTGGATTTTTTTTGGCATTTTAAGAAAGAAATCAAAATTAATGTTAGTAATTAAAACCTAAATTAATTCTAATTTAATTTTAATTGTTTACAAAAAAAGTTAAAGTTATTCTAATTAAAAAAAGAACTAAATTAATTTAATTAGTATTTGTTAATAAAAATAAAAGTTAGAATTTAATTTGATAAAGAAAATATTTTGTGGTTTTTTATTTTAAGAAAGAAATAAATCTAAATTAATTACTAAATTAAATAAAAATAAATTATTTTTGGGTTTTTGTTATTTAAAGAAAGAAAATAAAATAATTAAGTTAGTAATTAAAACCTAATTATGTCTAGTTAATTTTAATTATTTACAAAAATGTTAAAGTTATTCTAATTAAGAACCTAAATTAATTTAATTAGTATTTGTAAATAAAAATTAAAATTTGATTTTATGAAGAAAATATTTTTGTGGTTTTAATTTATAAAAAATAATAATTTTTTAAATGGTTAGAAATTAATAAAACAATTAAATCAATAAAAACAAATACTAAAAATAAATAAAGAGAAGAGGTTTGGGCCTGATTTCCATGGTGTGAATAGCAATGTCGAGGCCCAAATGTATTGGCCTTATTTGACTTTTGAGATCCAGTAGGCGTGCATGGACTTTGTCTATGGTGAACCATCAATTATTGGCCATCAGATTTGGCCTTGGGCCATCTGGCAACTGGATAGATGATAGTGCATGATGCGCTGCATGCTTGGACGTACATGTGATTACCTGAAGAAGGAAAATAACAAAGAAAGTGGGGGACCTGGGATTCAAACCCAGGTCCTGAAAGTGATATGCTTGCATGCTTGCCACTGCACTGTTTTGATTCTATTGTTAGTAAAATACAAAGAAATTATAATATAAACAAAACAAATTATATGCCAAAAAATAAAAATACGCGAAAATTAATTTGAATTGGCCAATAGGAGAACGACAACTCGTCGTCTTGTACCTCCAAATCCTGCAAATATTACCTGCGGATTTGGATCCGCAGCTAAATACGCAAGCTTGCTCTAAAATCTTCCCTAGGCCACATAAATCAATTCCAAAAACATGGACGAGTTCGTCTTGGCTTCCTGATTAACATTATGTCCTTCTTGAGTCCAGATTTTTCCTGAAAAAGAAAGCCCTAAAAACAAACACGCAACCCTAGCTATGGTGTTTTGGGGTTACAGCGCCTATAAACCAAATTGAATAATGCAAAAAGTTTACAAATGTCATGAGGGTTACGAATATGCAAGCAATTTGTTGAAATGATGCAAGAATAATGAATCACGAATTCAAGAACCAAGGTGATTTTCGTGATACTTACAGTGCTTTGTGGTATGTGATAACGCTTGCTCTTGATCCAGGAAGGTTGAGTGAACACCCAGGAAGCGATTGGGATAGCTTTTGGCTTCTGAAAACGCCTCTTGTTATGATCTCGAATTCAAGCTTTTTACCACTTTTTCTAATTTTTGTTCTGCCTCTTCTTGCAGCCTCCAACCATTATTTTCGTGCCTTTGCCTTCCTTATGTAATGTATATTGCATTAGGGTAAGAAACTTGGTACAAATCTCTCCACATCAATGCTCATGAATTGGATTTGATTCCACCATTACGACCTTCCAAATTTGGCCTAAATCATATCTTCTTGTAACCAATGCACTTGATGCGAATTTGATTCACATAATAGTTGTATTCAAAGCCTAAAACAATCAAAAAAATAAAGAGTTATTAATTATTTGGATTTTCTATGATTTTATTTGATTTAAAAAGAATAAATTCAATAAAAAATCAAATTAAATAATAAAAATGAAATATGGGCTCATGGCTGAAGCTAGGACACGTGGGAAACTATTCAAGCTGAAATCAAGTGGAAACGAATGGGCCCATTTGACAAAATTTGATGTTTTGGGGATAGTTGACTTTTGGCAAATTTGCAAAAAAAGTCCAACTTCAACAATGCATAACTTCTTCAATTTTGAACTTTTCGAAGTGTTCTTGGACTTTTTAGAAAGCATGAGATGTGCTCTAACATACCCTTTTTGTATCATCTCATTTTGATATTCCATGCTCAAGTTATAAGCTTTGCAAAAAAAGGTGTTTTTGTTGACTTTTAAAAATGACCTATAATGTCCAAATTTATAACGTCTTGTGAGTGCATTTTCTGATCTTGGGGTATGAAAATGGATTGTAGGGAATTTCATCCTATTCAAAATGATCTTTGGATGGGTCATTTATCATAAAGTATGAGAAAGTTATGCTTGGTCAACGTTGAGTTGACTTTTCCTACAAAACCCTAATTTAGCAACTTTTGAGTCTTGATGAATTTTGAGCAATCCTTGATGAATCATGATCAACCCTTGATCAAATGATGAAATATCCTTCAAAATGGGAATGTTGACAAAAAATCTTGAAGTTTGACTATTTGTAGGTCACAGTTGACTTTTGCCCTAACATAGTCGATTTTTGGACCCTTTGAGCAATTGACTGAACAAGCTTCCTCTACAAGGCTTGAAATTTGACATGGATGACCTTGAGGACATATTAGGACATTGGGGAGAACTTGAGGTCATTTGGATTCAACGATCTTGATGCAAAACAAAACCCTAATTTGGGGTTGACTGCCTTAGGAGATGATTTGTTTGACCCACTCTTGAGCAAACTTGAGCAACTTGGAGATTTTTCTTGCAATGTTTTGAGAAATATGAGAGGGCAAATTTTGGGGTACAACACAAGCTATCTCAAATAAAGATACTACCACTTGTAAATATTTCACAACAAACTTCTCTTACGAAACTTCCTCGAAGAGATGCCATTTGATGGAGAATCAGATAAACTTCCCCTCGATCCGGACTATAAGCCACGAACTGGTCTCAGTTTCTTCTTTAACCAAGATATTTCACCTGGAAAGGGTAAAAATACAAGCTATCTCAAATAAAGAGACTACCACTTGTAAATATTTCTCAACAAACTTCCCTTGCGAAACTTCCTCGAAGAGATAACATTTGATGGAGAATCAGATAAACTTCCCCTCGATCCTGACTATAAGCCGTGAACTGGTCTCAGTTTCTTCTTTAACCAAGATATTTCACCTGGAAAGGGTAAAAATACAAGCTATCTCAAATAAAGAGACTACCACTTGAAAATATTTCACAACAAACTTCTCTTGCGAAACTTCCTCGAAGGGATACCATTTGATGGAGAATAAAATAAACTTCCCCTCGATCCTGACTATGAGCCACGAACTGGTCTCAGTTTCTTCTTTAACCAACTTGGCCAACTTGGCCTTTTAGGATGTAGTGAGATAACCGGCTTTGGTGCAGTCCGAAGTTGGTAGATACTCGATACTACACTCATTGAGGTTTTGTTTCTTGGGATATTTCGGTCGCCATTAAAGAGGCTTGAACTAAAACAATGACCAAGGAAACAATCTGGTGATATTGAGCTCCTTAGAACCCGGTTACTATTACTAGGACAGGTTTAAGCTAACTAAACTTCAAGAGAGTGCTTACCTATAAAACCCCATGCAAGCCTAAATTAAGAACTTGTTTGCTTTAATTGTATATGCGTACTTGTACATAACATCATGGACATCATGAATATCATATACATCTACTAACCATTTTAAGGATTTTGGAGATTCATCTTTGTTCTTGTTTTGTAGGATATGGATTCACTTCGCAGGAAAACTATCCAAGTCAACCTTGTAAGAATTCCTCCACAACTTAAGGAGCTAGCTTCAAGGATCCCTGAGAACTCTCCATTCACCGAGATACATGGTCGTCTACTCAACTTGGTCACCTCCAACACAGATGAGGACATGATGAAGGTGCTCTTTCAGTTCTTTGACCCTTTTCACCATTGCTTCACATTTCCCGACTATCAGCTTGTGCCTACTTTGGAAGAATTCTCCCAACTCTTGAGGATTCCCATTCTCAATCAACTACCTTTCAAAGGTACGGAAAGAGACCCAAAGCCAGAAGAGATTGCTCAAGCTCTGCACTTGCACTCATCTGATGTCACGACTAATTGGGAAACTAGAAGTGGTGTCAAAGGCTTCTTAGCAAAGTTCCTGTTTGAGAAGGCCCAAAGCTGTTGGAATTCCTTAGACTTGCAAGCCTTTGAGGAAATTGTGGCTCTTCTTATCTATGGGATGGTCTTATTTCTCAATCCTGACCAACTCATAGATGTGAGCACCGTCAAAATCTTCATGTCACGCAACCCTGTACCTACATTGCTAAGGGATATCCTACACTATTTTCACACTCGCACAATGAGGAAAAGAGGTGTCCTTATTTGTTGCACTCCTCTCCTGGAAAGATGGTTTATTTCTCATCTTCCCCAATCAGTCTTAAAGAATGAGCAAGGTTCAAGGTGGTCACAAAGGTTAATGACGCTCCAACATTCAGATATTCATTGGTGCTCTCGATCCAAAGAGAATGTTATCATTGTTGATCATTGTGGGGAATTCCCTAATGTCCCTCTAATTGGCATTAGGGGAGGCATTACCTATAACCCATGTTTAGCTCTAAGACAGTTTGGTTATGCCCGAAGGGATGGCCCGCACGAGATGCTGATTCAAGGATTTGTATTCGACTACGACAACGGCGATCAAGGTCTTTGCCAGAGATTCATCCGAGCTAGGAGGATGCTAAACAAGGTGGATAGCAAGACTTTGGGGCACAAGAATTCCATCCCTCTTGAGCCTTACCTCAAATGGGTACGAACCCGTGCTCAAAGTATTATGATGCCTTATCCTTCCATCCTTCCAGTGATCATTGAGCCTGTTAAGGAGGGAGATGTTCCATGCACTATCCTACATCCTGATGTAAGTTTAAGATTGCGCCTAAGAGGGGGGGTGAATTAGGTGGTGGTCGATTTTTTATTTATTTTACACTTTCTGGTTTTGTTTTAGTGCTATGGAAAATGGTAAAGTGCAGAAAGTAAAGAGACATGGAGATTTATCCTGGTTCCTTCCACACCCCGGAAGTACGTCCAGTCCCCTTGCAAACACGCAAGAGATTTCACTATTTTGTTAGAACTTTTACAAGACTCTTCCTAGTCTTATCAACTAAAGACACTAACAAATACCAAGAACACCCTCTTGGATTTCCAATAAGTCTCATGAGAACAATCCTCTCAAAAGATACCTCTTGTTTCCAACAATGGACAACAAGGTACAAAAGTATTCTAATACTTAATTCCAACAATCCTGGAAATAAGTTACACTTTATATAATTCTATGAAATATGATTTCTTGAAATATGTTGATCACATAGAGTGACTTCAATGAAGTTTCTTCTTTCTTCTCTTGTAAGCAATTCAAACTGTAACACAATGGTTAGAAAATGCTCAAAGATTTCTGTTCTTATATGTGTGAAAGTGCAGAAAATCTTTGTTCTTAAAAATTAAGAAATATGAAGTTTGAATATTTTACAAAGTTCAGAATTATTGCATGAGAGAAGAGTTGTTTTATAATTTGAAAGATTTAGTATTTAAAGCAATCAAGATACCTTTCCAAAAGGACACTTTTCTGTTTGTAAAACTTGAGAAGATGCAATGTATGACCATGCGACTATTGGAGAAAAGGTGTGAAGGATATCTTGAATGAAGTTCAGTTTTTTCAAAAATTACAACGTGTAAATCGATTAGCATTAGATGTAAATTGATTGCACGAGTTTGTAACGTTCTTGTTTTCAAAAAAATTGAAGTGTAAATCGATTTACATGATGTGTTAATCGATTTACTAGTGTTAAAAATTTAACTCAGTTCAGTAATCAATCAATTTACACTCCATGTAAATCGATTGCTGCCAGGGGCAATCAGTTCTTAAAAAAACACGTGTAAATCGATTTACATGATATGTTAATCGATTTACATTAGTGAAAAACTTAGAATTTGCTTTAAACTTTAAATGAAGTGTTGTGGTAAGTGTGTATATCATTTTTGAGCATTTCTAATCAATGTAGTTCAAATGAGAATTGATATACTTGTTTGCTTGCCATGATCCTTGAAGCTTTGAGTGAATGATGCTTTAAGCTAATTCCACTTCTTTTCCTTCTTGTCATAGTGCTTGTTTGTCTTTCATCAAAACTAAAGTTGAGTTGAGGCTTGAGATTACATTCTCCCCCTTTTTGATGATGACAAACCATCTTTCTTTATGAGTTGTTCAGAATTGGAGCAAAAGGAGTTTTCTCCCCCTATGGAGAAAAAGATTTGAAAACTTGCCCTGAAAAGAAAACTGAAACAAACAACCATAAAGTGCTATCACATCCTTCTCCCCCTTTGACATTATCAAAAAGAAGAGAAAGATGTAACATAAGATGATACTTATAACAATTTGAAACAGATATGAACATAAACTAAAATTTCTAAAAATATCGAACAGAGTTCAAATACACATAATACAAAAACTAACATAATGATAAATAACAGGAATTTAGTAATATTGGTCAGGAAAATATTAGAAGGGTCCTTGATATGGAAACTGTTGTTGTAGAGGTGGTTCGGTGTATTGAGGAGGCGGAGGTGCTGGATTGTTTGGATCGTATGGAGGAATATGGAGATGTGAGTAGAGGTATGAAAACTGTTGGTTCACATCGTTCTGAAAAGCATTGATGCGAGAGGAGGTAGAATCATTTACCGCGGTCCATTGAGCATTGATGTTAGTGTTGAGAGATGCAAACTGTTGAGTCATAAAATCCATAACATCTTGGTTGGTTGGACCAGAAGAGGCAGCAGGAGGAGGAACTTCATTTTCTTCTTCATCCGCATTATTTCCTTCATCACCTACAACATCCTCTCCAATATATGTGATGGTTTTTGCTTCAAAATCGAAATGAACACCCATCCAAGAATCAACATTTTTGATGGAGATCCTATTGCTGATTGGATCCATTTCAACCATCTCAAACCCAGTAAAATCAATATCAAATGCTTCCAAGATCCTTGTGATGAAGTATGCATATGGCAGAAAAGTAGCCCTTGTGGCAACTCTTAACATATGCACCACAATCAGTTTAACCCAGTTTACCGAAATGCCATTTTTCCTTGCATAGAGAATTTGCAATTCTAGATCGGTCACAGTACAATGATTTCCTGCTCTAGGAAATAAAATATATACCAGAAAATAATGGAACAGTTTATCATCAATATGAAAATTACCAGCACTCCAAGTGTCCCGAGTCGGAATAACACCGCCAAGACTACGAATCCGCTTTGCACGGTATTCTGCTTCTGACAACCAGCCAATGCTGTAGAAGAATTCTCTCTTCCTATAATTTTCCCAGTCAGCATCCTCTGGGTCATAGAGAGAACTTCCAGTATATGGAATGTTCAAAATTCTGCCTATTATCTTTGAATGCAGAGGAATTCTTATTCCGAGCACATAGGTATAGCATTTGTTGTTATCATAATGCATGTTGCTATAAAATACTCGAACTAGATCCAGATAATAGTAACCACGTGATGATATTAACGGTTCTAACCCATAAGCAATCAAATCCCTTTGAAAAGTGAAGCATTCATCGGGAAAGGTAGATAACATACCGAATTTTGGAGCTGAGATTATTTTCTTTTGAAAATGCTTGATAAATCTTTCACGTTGTGGATCTGAGAGGTACTTGAGCAATGAGTTTTCAGAGGCTGCAACAGTTTTCTTCTTTCCTTTTTCTGAGGCTTTTGCTTTTCTTTTGGGAGCCATGGAGATGGTTAGGGTTTTTAGTAAGGAAGATAGAGATTTTTAGGTGTTGTTATGAGATAGTGAGGGAGTTTTGGTGAGATTAAATAGTATAGTAGAGTAAGTGAGGTCTTTATGAGACTTAATTGAGTGGAGTTGGTCAAGATTCCATGATTGGTCAAAAAGAAGGTGGGAGGTTGAGAGGCAAGGTAAGGTTGACCAATATATTAAAGACTCATAAAAATATCACATGCTGAACAAGTGTAAATCGATTAGTGTGTAGAATCAATCGATTTGCATAGTGAAAAATTAAATAAAAACGCTTTAGTTTCAGTGGTAAATCGATTTACAAAAAAAAAATTATCAAAATTGATTTTGGTTCAGTGGTAAATCGATTTACACACTAAGTAAATCAATTTACTTAAAAGAAAAAATTTTAAAATAATATTTTTAACATTTGAAACATGTTCTAAGCCCATATATATGTACATTTATGTATAGTTAAGGATAGAGTGCACCTTATATATCTTGTTCATCTAGGATTCCGAGTTCACGACGAATTTTGAAGAATGCATCCTTTGCAAGTGGTTTTGTGAAAATGTCCGCGAGTTGATTTTGAGTGTCCACAAAAGTAATCTCGACATCTCCTTTGAGTACATAATCTCTGATGAAATGGTGTCTGATGTCAATGTGTTTTGTCCGAGAATGCATAACTGGATTTTTTGTAATATTGATCGCGCTTGTGTTATCACATCGAAGTGGAATGGATCCAAGGTTTACTCCATAGTCAAGTAACTGTTGTTTTAGCCAAGGAATTTGAGCGCATCCACTTCCAGCCGCAATGTATTCTGCTTCGGCAGTGCTGAGAGCGACGCTTGCTTGCTTTTTACATGACCATGAAACCAAGGCATTTCCGAGAATGTGACATGTTCCACTTGTACTTTTGCGATCAGTCTTACAACCTGCATAGTCAGCATCAGAATAACCAACTAGATTGCACATACTACCTTTTGGATACCATAATCCGACGTTGGTTGTTCCTTTGAGATATTTTATTATGCGCTTTACTGCTGCAAGGTGAGACGCTTTAGGATTGGCTTGATATCTTACACATAGGCAAACGCTGAACATGATGTCAGGTCTACTTGCTGTTAAATAGAGAAGAGAGCCAATCATTCCATGATACTTAGTTATGTCAATAGAGTTCCCTGATTCATCTGGATCAAGATAGGTGCCGGATCCCATAGGAATTACACTTTCTTTGCTGCTTTCCATCTCAAACTTCTTTATAAGGTCTTTGCAATATTTTGATTGGTTTATGAAGATATCGTGTTTGAGTTGCTTAATTTGAATACCGAAAAAGAAATTCAATCTTCCCATCATAGACATCTCAAACTCTCCTTGCATCATAGATGAAAATTCCTTGCACATATTTTGGTTAGTTGAACCGAAAACAATATCATCTACATAGATTTGTACAAGTAACGTATGATGATTAACATTTTTTTATGAAGAGAGTGGTATCAACTTTACCCTTTACAAACCATTTTTCACATAGGAATGCGCTTAGTCTATCATACCATGCCCTTGGTGCTTGCTTCAGCCCATAGAGAGCTTTCTTCAATTTGAAGACATGATTAGGATGTTTTAATTCTTCAAATCCGGGAGGTTGCTTTACATAGACTTCTTCATTTATGAATCCGTTGAGAAATGCGCTTTTGACATCCATTTGAAAAAGTTCAAAGTCCAATGAGCATGCATATGCAAGTAATAGTCTTATTGCTTCCAGACGTGCTACCAGAGCAAAAGTTTCTTCAAAATCAATTCCTTCCTCTTGGTTGTATCCTTGAGCAACTAGTCTTGCCTTGTTTCGAGTGATTATACCATTTTCATCCATCTTGTTTTTGAATACCCATTTGGTTCCAATGATACGTTTATTTCCTGGATTAGGAACAAGTTCCCAAACTTCGTTCCGCTCGAATTGGTTTAGCTCCTCTTGCATGGCAAGGATCCATTGATCATCTTCTAGTGCTTGAGCCACTTTGGTAGGTTCAACTTGAGATACAAAAGCCATATTTAAGCATGCATCCTTAAGATTTAGCCGTGTAGATACGCCTTTGTTAATATCTCCAATTATGTTGTCAATTGGATGATCACGATGAGTTCTCCATTCTTGAGGAAGACCATCATCATTTTCATTTTGATGTGAAAGTTCATGTGTTTGTTCCGGGTTGACAATTTTTCCACCTTCGCATGAATTCTCATGAGGTAAATCTATAGAATCATCATCATCACAAATAACAACTTCCTCCTTGGAGGTGTTAGATTCATCAAAAGAAACATGCATTGATTCTTCTATAGTTAAAGTTCCTTTATTGTAAATTCTAAAATCTTTGCTAGAAAGGGAGTAACCAAGAAAAATACCTTCATCCGATTTTTCATCGAACTTACCGAGATTGTCTTTGTCGTTGTTAATGATAAAACATTTGCACCCGAAAATGTGAAAGTGAGAGATATTTGGTTTTCTTCCTTTGTAAATCTCATATGGAGTTTTCTTTAGAATAGGTCTTATGATCACGTGATTGCTTACGTAACATGTCGTGCTTACCGCATCCGCCAGAAAAAAATTATTTAGGCAAACTTGAGTCACTTAGCATGGTTCTTGCAAGCTCTACCAAAGACCTATTTTTCCTTTCAACTACTCCATTTTGCTGTGGAGTTCTTGGTGCTGAAAAATTGTGGAAGATCCCATTTTCTTCACAAAATTCTTCAAACAAACTGTTTTGGAACTCTCCACCATGATCACTTCGGATTGATGTTATCTTTAATGACTTCTCATTTTGAACTTGTTTTTCATATCTCTTGAATGCCTTGAATGAGTCATTTTTGTGCACTAAAAACAAAGTCCAAGTAAAACGGGAAAAATCATCTACAATAACTAAAGCATAAATGTTACCTCCGAAGCTTCTTGTTCTAGATGGACCAAAAAGATCCATGTGCAACAATTGAAGTGGTCTTGTTGTTGAAACCACATTCTTTGGTTTGAAAGTTGATTTGGTTTGTTTGCCCTTTTGGCATGCACTACATAATTTGTCTTTGATGAATTTCATCTTTGGTAGACCAATAACTAAGTCATGCTTAACTAATTTGTTCAAGTGCTCCATATGTATGTGAGCAATCCTCTTGTGCCATAACCAAGCGTCATTGTTGTTTACCATAAGACATTGTACCTTCATAGACAAATCATCTAAAGTAATCATAAAAATATTGTTAGATCTTATACCTTTGAGTTTTACCTCATTGGTTGCCTCATCCATAATTAGGCATTCTTCTTTGTTGAATTTTATTTTGAACCCTCTATCGCAAAGTTGACTTATGCTAAGAAGGTTGTGCTTTAATCCTTCAACATAGAGAACATCCTCAATTTGAATGGATGGAGGTGTGCCAACTATTCCAACGCCAATAATCTTTCCTTTGGTGTTGTCTCCATAGGTGACATACCGTTTGGCTTTATGTACTAGATATGAAAATTGGTGCACATCTCCTGTCATATGCTTTGAACATCCACTGTCAAGATACCAAAGGTTTGATGTAGATTTCAAGCATACCTACAAAAACAAATTATTTCTTGTTAGGTAGCCAAGTGGCCTTGGGTCCTCCATAGTTAGTTCCCTTTTTCACCCATGCATAGTGTCCACTAGTCATACTGAAATTTCTAATATAGCATGCATTAGGTGTGTGTCCAATAATACCACAGTAAAAACAGTTTGGAATAAATTTGCTCTTGTATCTAGGAATTTGTTTTCTTTTAGATACATTAGGCTTTTTCTTTTGATGATTTTGAACAACTTGCTTCTTTTCTACTATCTTGGGATTGGAACTATTACTAGCCTTTACAAAAACAGTGGGATTCTTACTTGGTTTCTTAGTATTCACATAACCAAGACCTTATTTATCATTTGGATAACGTTGTTGGCTTAGTAATCCTTCCAATCCTATTTGTCCTTTTTCATATCGTTCAATGACTCTTTTCAATTGAACAATTTGAAAGACATTTGATTCACACTTGGAGCATGCAAAGTTTTCCTTTTCTTTTATAAAATTCTGTTTTTGAAGATCAAATCTTTAGTCATGGTGTCAATTTTTTCGAGACAAATTAGAAGTTCTTTTTCTTGGCTTGACACCTTTTTGTATAAACTTTTGCATTCTTTCAAGAGTTCATCGATGGCACCTTGAACATCATCATCAAAAAGATTAAATTCATTATAACCTCTTCTTCGTCGTCGGAGTGATGCGATGCCATTAAGGCTAAATTTGCACATTCGTCGCTTTCCGATTCCGATGTACTACTCATATCATTATCTTCCCATGCTATGTAGGCTTTCTTGTGTTTTGAGTCCTTTCCTTTGAATCTGTTTTTCTTTGGGAGATTTGGACAGTTTGGCTTGATATCTCCTTTCTTTCCACATTCATAACATGAGACATCTTGTGTTGATGTGGAGGCTTCTCTTTTCTTGAAGTGCTTTCTCTTATTTGCATGAGATCCACCCTTGTCATTTCTGCCAAAAAGCTTCCCATGTCTTTTAACAAGAAGCATGAAATTTTCATCTTCTTCCGGATTGTCTTCTTTTACTACTTCCTTTGAATCAATTTTTAAAGCAATGTTTTTGGATTTCTTTTCTAGATTCTCATGTTTTTCAAGTCTACCGAGTTCCTTTTCGTATTCTTGAAGTTTGCCAAATAATGTAGCGGAAGTCATTGCGGAGAGACTCTTCTTTTTCGAGATTGTCGTTACCTTTGGTTGCCATTCCCTAGTCAATGATCTAAGGACTTTCAAGTTGAGTTCATCATTTGTCAAGGTTTTACCAAGAGCACTTAAGTGATTTGTCAAGTGCACAAATCTCTTTTGTAAGTCAAGAATGGATTCTCCGGGTTGCATTCGAAATAGTTCGTATTCTTGACTTAGGGTATTTAGCCTTGATCTTTTTACTTCAGCCGTTCCTTCATGAGTTTGTACCAAGGTATCCCATATTTCCTTTGTTGCTTTGCATGTCGAGACACGGAAAAATTCGTCCATACTAAGTGCACCTTAAAGAAGGTTTATTGCCTTTTTATCATAGAGAACTTTCTTTTTATCATCGTCGTCCCATTAAGTTTTAGGCTTTGAAGAGCCAACACCATTGATTACCGTTACCGGGATAAATGGACCATTTTCAACGGCATCCCATATTTCCTCTCCTTGCGCTTCTAGATGCGCCTTCTTGCGTATTTTCCAAAAATCAAAATATTCACCACATAATAGAGGAGGCTTGTTGTTACTACCACCATCTCTGAAAACGGGTTGATGATTTGCGGAAGCCATTCTGGATCTCTAGGAGCAGGTTACCTATAACCTGCTCTGATACCAATTGTAAGTTTAAGATTGCGCCTAAGAGGGGGGTGAATTAGGTGGTGGTCGATTTTTGATTTATTTTACACTTTCTGGTTTTGTTTTAGTGCTATGGAAAATGGTAAAGTGCAGAAAGTAAAGAGACACAGAGATTTATCCTGGTTCCTTCCACACCCCGGAAGTACGTCCAGTCCTCTTGCAAACACGCAAGAGATTTCACTATTTTGTTAGAACTTTTATAAGACTCTTCCTAGTCTTATCAACTAAAAACACTAACAAATACCAAGAACATCCCTCTTGGATTTCCAATAAGTCTCTTGAGAACAATCCTCTCAAAAGATACCTCTTGTTTCCAACAATTGACAACAAGGTACAAAAGTATTCTAATACTTAATTCCAACAATCCTGGAAATAAGTTACACTTTGTATAATTCTATGAAATATGATTTCTTGAAAGATGTTGATCACGTAGAGTGACTTCAATGAAGTTTCTTCTTTCTTCTCTTGTAAGCAATTCAAACTGTAACACAATGGTTAGAAAATGCTCAAAGATTTCTATTCTTATATGTGTGAAAGTGCAGAAAATATTTGTTCTTAAAAATTAAGAAATATGAAGTTTGAATATTTTACAAAGTTCAGAATTATTGCATGAGACAAGAGTTGTTTTATAATTTGAAAGATTTAGTATTTAAAGCAATCAAGATACCTTTCCAAAAGGACACTTTTCTGTTTGTAAAACTTGAGAAGATGCAATGTATGACCATGCGACTATTGGAGAAAAGGTGTGAAGGATATCTTGAATCAAGTTCAGTTTTTTCAAAAATTACAACGTGTAAATCGATTAGCATTAGATGTAAATCGATTGCACGGGTTTGTAACGTTCTTGTTTTCAAAAAATTTGAAGTGTAAATCGATTTACATGATGTGTTAATCGATTTACTAGTGTTAAAAATTTAACTCAGTTCAGTAATCAATCGATTTACACTCCATGTAAATCGATTGCTGCCAGGGGCAATTAGTTTTTAAAAAAACATGTGTAAATCGATTTACATGATATGTTAATCGATTTACATTAGTGAAAAACTTAGAATTTGCTTTAAACTTTAAATGAAGTGTTGTGGTAAGTGTGTATATCATTTTTGAGCATTTCTAATCAATGTAGTTCAAATGAGAATTGATATACTTGTTTGCTTGCCATGATCCTTGAAGCTTTGAGTGAATGATGCTTTAAGCTAATTCCACTTCTTTTCCTTCTTGTCATAGTGCTTGTTTGTCTTTCATCAAAACTAAAGTTGAGTTGAGGCTTGAGATTACATTCTCCCCCTTTTTGATGATGACAAACCATCTTTCTTTATGAGTTGTTCAGAATTGGAGCAAGAGGAGTTTTCTCCCCCTAAGATAGATTTCTCCCCCTATGGAGAAAAAGATTTGAAAACTTGCCCTGAAAAGAAAACTAAAACAAACAACCATAAAGTGCTATCACATCCTTCTTCCCCTTTGACATTATCAAAAAGAAGGGAAAGATGTAACATAAGATGATACTTATAACAAGTTGAAACAGATATGAACATAAACTAAAATTTCTAAAAATATCGAACAAAGTTCAAATACACATAATACAAAAACTAACATAATGATAAATAACAGGAATTTAATAATATTGGTCAGGAAAATATTAGAAGGGTCCTTGATATGGAAACTGTTGTTGTAGAGGTGGTTCGGTGTATTGAGGAGGCGGAGGTGCTGGATTGTTTGGATCGTATGGAGGAATATGGAGATGTGAGTAGAGGTATGAAAACTGTTGGTTCACATCGTTCTGAAAAGCATTGATGCGAGAGGAGGTAGAATCATTTATCGCGGTCCATTGAGCATTGATGTTAGTGTTGAGAGATGCAAACTGTTGAGTCATAAAATCCATAACATCTTGGTTGGTTGGACCAGAAGAGGCAGCAGGAGAAGGAAATTCATTTTCTTCTTCATCCGCATTATTGCATTCATCACCTACAACATCCTCTCCAATATATGTGATGGTTTTTGCTTCAGAATCGAAATGAACACCCATCTGAGAATCAACATTTTTGATGGAGATACTATTGCTGATTGGATCCATTTCAACCCTCTAAAACCCAGTAAAATCAATATCAAATGCTTCCAAGATCCTTGTGATGAAGTATGCATATGGCAGAAAAGTAGCCCTTGTGGCAACTCTTAACATATGCACCACAATCAGTTTAGCCCAATTTACCGAAATGCCATTTTTCCTTGCATAGAGAATTTGCAATTCTAGATCGGTCACAGTACAGTGATTTCCTGCTCTAGGAAATAAAATATATACCAGAAAATAATGGAACAATTTATCATCAATATGAAAATTACCATCACTCCAAGTGTCCCAAGCCGGAATAACACCGCCAAGACTACGAATCCGCTTTGCACGGTATTCTGCTTCTGACAACCGGCCAATGCTGTAGAAGAATTCTCTCTTCCTATAATTTTCCCAGTCAGCATCCTCTGGGTCATAGAGAGAACTTCCAGTATATGCAATGTTCAAAATTCTGCCTATTGTCTTTGAATGCAGAGGAATTCTTGTTCCGAACACATAGGTATAGCATTTGTTGTTATCATAATGCATGTTGCTGTAAAATACTCGAACTAGATCCGGATAATAGTAACCACGTGATGATATTAATGGTTCTAACCCATAAGCAATCAAATCCCTTTGAAAAGTGAAGCATTCATCGGGAAAGGTAGATAACATACCGAATTTTGGAGTTGAGATTATTTTCTTTTGAAAATGCTTGATAAATCTTTCACGTTGTGTATCTGAGAGGTACTTGAGCAATGAGTTTTCAGAGGCTGCAACAGTTTTCTTCTTTCCTTTTTCTGAGGCTTTTGCTTTTCTTTTGGGAGCCATGGAGATGGTTAGGGTTTTGAGTAAGGAAGATATAGAATTTTAGGTATTGTTATGAGATAGTGAGGGAGTTTTGGTGTTATGAGATAGTGAGGGAGTTTTGGTGAGATCAAATAGTAGAGTAGAGTAAGTGAGGTCTTTATGAGACTTAATTGAGTGGAGTTGGTCAAGATTCCATGATTGGTCAAAAAGAAGGTGGGAGGTTGAGAGGCAAGGTAAGGTTGACCAATATATTAAAGACTCATAAAAATATCACATGCTGAACAAGTGTGAATCGATTGGTGTGTAGAATCAATCGATTTGCATAGTGAAAAATTAAATAAAAACGCTTCAGTTTCAGTGGTATATCGATTTACAAAAAAAAATTTATTAAAATTGATTTTGGTTCAGTGGTAAATCGATTTACACACTAAGTAAATCGATTTACTTAAAAGAAAAAATTTTAAAATAATATTTTTAACATTTGAAACATGTTCTAAGCCCATATATATGCACATTTATGTATAATTAAGGATAGAGTGCACCTTATATATCTTGTTTATCTAGGATTCCGAGTTCACGATGAATTTTGAAGAATGCATCCTTTGCAAGTGGTTTTGTGAAAATATCCGCGAGTTGATTTTGAGTGTCCACAAAAGTAATCTCGACATCTCCTTTGAGTACGTGATCTCTGATGAAATGGTGTCTGATGTCAATGTGTTTTTTCCGGGAATGCATAACTGTATTTTTTGTAATATTGATCGGGCTTGTGTTATCACATCGAAGTGGAATGGATCCAAGGTTTACTCCATAGTCAAGTAACTGTTGTTTTAGCCAAAGAATTTGAGCGCATCCACTTTCAGCCGCAATGTATTCTGCTTCGGAAGTGCTGAGAGCGACGCTTGCTTGCTTTTTGCATGACCATGAAACCAAGGCATTTCCGAGAATGTGACATGTTCCACTTGTACTTTTGCGATCAGTCTTACAACCTGCATAGTCAGTATCAGAATAACCAACTAGATTGCACATACTACCTTTTGGATACCAAAATCCGACGTTGGTTGTTCCTTTGAGATATTTTATTATGTGCTTGACTGCTGCAAGGTGAGACTCTTTAGGATTGGCTTGATATCTTGCACATAGGCAAACGCTGAACATGATGTCAGGTCTACTTGCTGTTAAATAGAGAAGAGAGCCAATCATTCCATGATACTTAGTTATGTCAATAGAGTTCCCTGATTCATCTGGATCAAGATAGGTGCTAAATCCCATAGGAATTACACTTTCTTTGTTGCTTTCCATCTCAAACTTCTTTATAAGATCTTTGCAATATTTTTATTGGTTTATGAAGATACCGTGTTTGAGTTGCTTAATTTGAAGACCGAGAAAGAAATTCAATCTTCCCATCATAGACATCTCAAACTCTCCTTGCATCATAGATGAAAATTCCTTGCACATATTTTGGTTAGTTGAACCGAAAATAATATCATCTACATAGATTTGTACAAGTAACGTATGATGATTAACATTTTTTATGAAGAGAATGGTATCAACTTTACCCTTTACAAACCCTTTTTCACATAGGAATGCGCATAGTCTATCATACCATGCCCTTGGTGCTTGCTTCAGCCCATAGAGAGCTTTCTTCAATTTGAAGACATGATTAGGATGTTTGAAGTCTTCAAATCCGGGAGGTTGCTTTACATAGACTTCTTCGTTTATGAATCCATTGAGAAATGCGCTTTTTACATCCATTTGAAAAAGTTTAAAGTCCAATGAGCATGCATATGCAAGTAATAGTCTTATTGCTTCCAGACGTGCTACCAGAGCAAAAGTTTCTTCAAAATCAATTTCTTCCTCTTGGTTGTATCCTTGAGCAACTAGTCTTGCCTTGTTTCGAGTTATTATACCATTTTCATCCATCTTGTTTTTGAATACCCATTTGGTTCCAATGATAGGTTTATTTCCTAGATTAGGAACAAGTTCCCAAACTTCGTTCCGCTCGAATTGGTTTAGCTCCTCTTACATTGCAAGGATCCATTGATCATCTTCTAGTGCTTGAGCCACTTTGGTAGGTTCAACTTGAGATACAAAATCCATATTTAAGCATGCATCCTTAAGATTTAGCCGTGTAGATACCCCTTTGCTAATATCTCCAATTATGTTGTCAATTGGGTGATCACGATGAGTTCTCCATTCTTGAGGAAGACCATCATTTTCATTTTGATGTGAAAGTTCATGTGTTTGTTCCGGGTTGACAATTTTTCCACCTTCGCATGAATTCTCATGAGCTAAATCTATAGAATCATCATCATCACAAATAACAACTTCCTCCTTGGAGGTGTTAGATTCATCAAAAGAAACATGCATTTATTCTAATATAGTTAAAGTTCTTTTATTGTAAATTCTAAAAGCTTTGTTAGAAAGGGAGTAACCAAGAAAAATACCTTCATCCGATTTTTCATCGAACTTACCGAGATTGTCTTTGTCGTTGTTAAGGACAAAACATTTGCACCCGAAAATGTGAAAGTGAGAGATATTTGGTTTTCTTCCTTTGTAAATCTCATATGGAGTTTTCTTTAGAATAGGTCTTATGATCACGCGATTGCTTACGTAACATGCCATGCTTACCGCATCCGCCCAAAAATATTTAGGCAAACTTGAGTCACTTAGCATGGTTCTTGCAAGCTCTACCAAAGACCTATTTTTCCTTTCAACTACTCCATTTTGTTGTGGAGTTCTTGGTGCTGAAAAATTGTGGAAGATCCCATTTTCTTCACAAAATTCTTCAAACAAACTGTTTTGGAACTCTCCACCATGATCACTTCGGATTGATGTTATCTTTAATGACTTCTCATTTTGAACTTGTTTTACATATCTCTTGAATGCCTTGAATGCGTCATTTTTGTGCACTAAAAACAAAGTCCAAGTAAAACGGGAAAAATCATCTACAATAACTTAAATGTTACCTCCGAAGCTTCTTGTTCTAGATGGACCAAAAAGATCCATGTGCAACAATTGAAGTGGTCTTGTTGTTGAAACCACATTCTTTGGTTTGAAAGTTGATTTGGTTTGTTTGCCCTTTTGGCATGCACTACATAATTTGTCTTTGATGAATTTCATCTTTGTTAGATCAATAACTAAGTCATGCTTAACTAATTTGTTCAAGTGCTCCATGTGTATGTGAGCAATCCTCTTGTGCCATAACCAAGCGTCATTGTTGTTTACCATAAGACATTGTACCTTCATAGACAAATCATCTAAAGTAATCATAAAAATATTGTTAGATCTTATACCTTTGAGTTTTACCTCATTGGTTGCCTCATCCATAATTAGGCATTCTTCTTTGTTGAATTTGATTTTGAACCCTCTATCGCAAAGTTGACTTATGCTAAGAAGGTTGTGCTTTAATCCTTCAACATAAAGAACATCCTCAATTTGAATGGATGGAGGTGTGCCAACTATTCTAACGCCAAGAATCTTTCCTTTGGTGTTGTCTCCATAGGTGACATACCCTTTGGCTTTATGTACTAGATATGAAAATTGGTGTACATCTCCTATCATATGCTTTGAACATCCACTGTCAAGATACCAAAGGTTTGATGTGGATTTCAAGCATACCTACAAAAACAAATTATTTCTTGTTAGGTACCCAAGTGGCCTTGGGTCCTTCATAGTTAGTTCCCTTTTTCACCCATGCATAGTGTCCACTAGTCATACTGAAATTTCTAATATAGCATGCATTAGGTGTGTGTCCAATAATACCACAGTAAAAACAGTTTGGAACAAATTTGCTCTTGTATCTAGGAATTTGTTTTCTTTTAGATACATTAGGCTTTTTCTTTTGATGATTTTGAACAACTTGCTTCTTTTCTACTATCTTGGGATTGGAACTATTACTAGCCTTTACAAAAACAGTGGGATTGTTACTTGGTTTCTTAGTATTCACATAACCAAGACCTCTTTTATCATTTGGATAACGTTGTTGGCTTAGTAATCCTTCCAATCCTATTTGTCCTTTTTCATATCGTTCAATGACTCTTTTCAACTGAACAATTTGAAAGACATTTGATTCACACTTGGAGCATGCAAAGTTTTCCTTTTCTTTTATAAAATTCTATTTTTGAAGATCAAATCTTTAGTCATGGTGTCAATTTTTTTGAGACAAATTAGAAGTTCTTTTTCTTGGCTTGACACCTTTTTGTATAAACTTTTGCATTCTTTCAAGAGTTCATCGATGGCACCTTGAACATCATCATTAAAAAGATTAAATTCATTACTAACCTCTTCTTCATCGTCGGAGTGATGCGATGCCATTAAGGCTAAATTTGCACATTCGTCGCTTTCCGATTCTGATGTACTACTCATATCATTATCTTCCCATGCTATGTAGGCTTTCTTGTGTTCTGAGTCCTTTCCTTTGAATCCGTTTTTCTTTGGGAGACTTGGACAGTTTGGCTTGATATGTCCTTGCTTTTCACATTCATAACATGAGACATCTTGTGTTGATGTGGAGGCTTCTCTTTTCTTGAAGTGCTTTTTCTTATTTACATGAGATCCGCCCTTGTCATTTCTGCCAAAAAACTTCCCAAGTCTTTTAACAAGAAGCATGAAATTTGCATCTTCTTCCGGATTGTCTTCTTTTACTACTTCCTTTGAATCAATTTTTAAAGCAATGTTTTTGGATTTCTTTTCTAGATTCTCATGTTTTTCAAGTCTACCGAGTTCCGTTTCGTATTCTTGAAGTTTTCCAAATAATGTAGCGGAAGTCATTGCGGAGAGACTCTTCTTTTCCGAGATTGTCGTTACCTTTGGTTGCCATTCCCTAGTCAATGATCTAAGGACTTTCAAGTTGAGTTCATCATTTGTCAAGGTTTTACCAAGAGCGCTTAAGTGATTTGTGAAGTGCACAAATCTCTTTTGTAAGTCAAGAATGGATTCTCCGGGTTGCATTCGAAATAGTTTGTATTCTTGACTTAGGGTATTTAGCCTTGATCTTTTTACTTCAGTCGTTCCTTCATGAGTTTGTACCAAAGTATCCCATATTTCCTTTGTTGTTTTGCATGTCGAGACACGGAAAAATTCGTCCATACTAAGTGCACCTTGAAGAAGGTTTATTGCCTTATTGTCATAGAGAACTTTCTTTTTATCATCGTCGTCCCATGCAGTTTTAGGCTTTGAAGAGCCAACGCCATTGATTACCGTTACCGGGATAAATGGACCATTCTCAACGATATCCCATATTTCCTCTCCTTGCGCTTCTAGATGCGCCTTCATGCGTATTTTCCAGAAGTCAAAATATTCACCACAGAATAGAGGAGGCTTGTTGTTACTACCACCATCTCTGAAAATGGGTTGATGATTTGTGGAAGCCATTCTGGATCTCTAGGAGCAGGTTACCTATAACCTGCTCTAATACCAATTGTAAGTTTAAGATTGCGCCTAAGAGGGGGGTGAATTAGGTGGTGGTCGATTTTTGATTTATTTTACACTTTCTGGTTTTGTTTTAGTGCTATGGAAAATGGTAAAGTGCAGAAAGTAAAGAGACACGGAGATTTATCCAGGTTCCTTCCACACCCCGGAAGTACGTCCAGTCCCCTTGCAAACACGCAAGAGATTTCACTATTTTGTTAGAACTTTTACAAGACTCTTCCTAGTCTTATCAACTAAAGACACAAACAAATACCAAGAACATCCCTCTTGGATTTCCAATAAGTCTCTTGAGAACAATCCTCTCAAAAGACACCACTTGTTTCCAATAATTGACAACAAGGTACAAAAGTATTCTAATACTTAATTCCAACAATCCTGGAAATAAGTTACACTTTGTATAATTCTATGAAATATGATTTCTTGAAAGATGTTGATCACATAGAGTGACCTCAATGAAGTTTCTTCTTTCTTCTCTTGTAAGCAATTCAAACTGTAACACAATGGTTAGAAAATGCTCAAAGATTTCTGTTCTTATATGTGTGAAAGTGCAGAAAATCTTTGTTCTTAAAAATTAAGAAATATGAAGTTTGAATATTTTACAAAGTTCAAAATTATTGCATGAGAGAAGAGTTGTTTTATAATTTGAAAGATTTAGTATTTAAAGCAATCAAGATACCTTTCCAAAAGGACACTTTTCTGTTTGTAAAACTTGAGAAGATGCAATGTATGACCATGCGACTATTGGAGAAAAGGTGTGAAGGATATCTTGAATCAAGTTCAGTTTTTTCAAAAATTACAACGTGTAAATCGATTAGAATTAGATGTAAATCGATTACACGGGTTTGTAACGTTCTTGTTTTCAAAAATTTTGAAGTGTAAATCGATTTACATGATGTGTTAATCGATTTACTAGTGTTAAAAATTTAACTCAGTTCAGTAATCAATCGATTTACACTCCATATAAATCGATTGCTGCCAGGGGAAATTAGTTTTTAAAAAAACATGTGTAAATCGATTTACATTATATGTTAATCGATTTACATTAGTGAAAAACTTAGAATTTGCTTTAAACTTTAAATGAAGTGTTGTGGTAAGTGTGTATATCATTTTTGAGCATTTCTAATCAATGTAGTTCAAATGAGAATTGATATACTTGTTTGCTTGCCATGATCCTTGAAGCTTTGAGTGAATGATGCTTTAAGCTAATTCCACTTCTTTTCCTTCTTGTCATAGTGCGTGTTTGTCTTTCATCAAAACTAAAGTTGAGTTGAGGCTTGAGATTACACCTGACATGCCCACATCTCTTGAAGACCTACAAAGGGATTGGGTACAAATCAAAGGAGAGAGAGATACTTTCGAAGCCCAATTCTACGCAAGCGAGAAGATGGTCTTGGAACTCACTAGGCTACTTCATGAGGAGCGGACTCTAAATGCCAACATTGCACCAAAAAGGATGCGCACTACTTTTCTATCTTAGAGTTTTGTATTATTTTCTCCAAGGGGCATTTAGGTACTCAAACTTTATCTTATTAATATAACGTGTGTTTTCTTTTTTTCTAAAACGAACTTGAATCTTTGAAATCCTCGAAAACATTGCATATGCACATATCATTCATCATAACATAAACAGGTCTTTTGCAATAAGTTTCCTCATCCCTCTACAGTTTATTTCAGTAAGATGGATCTCGAACAAACAGTCAAAGATCTCCAAGCTCAGAACACGCAGTTTCAACAGTTGCTCATGACCCTAGCCAAGGGGCAAGAATAATTGAAGACTGTGCTGGCTGAAGAGAGGAAAAAGAAAACAAAGAAGGTAACTGGATTCTTAAACATGGGGAGAAGGTTTCAGGGACATACAAGAAGGACTTTGAACTTTGCAACAACTTCCGGTGAAGGGGAGGGGAAAGGAAAGGAAACAGCGGTCCCGCCAGAATCTGAAGAGGAGGAACAAGAGGAAGACTACTCTGAGGAACAGTATCCTCCAGTTGATGATAAGTACAGACATCTTGAAGAGCGTTTGAGCGTGATGGAAATACAAAAGGTTCCAGGCTTAGACTTTGAAGAATTGGGACTAGTGTCGGGGATTGTGATTCCTCCAAATTCAAAGTGCCTTTGTTTTCAAAATATGATGGGGTGTCATGTCCTAAGATGCACCTCCGATCATATGTGAGAAAGATCCAACCACACTCCGCTGATAAAGACTTGTGGGTGCATTTTTTCCAAGATAGTCTATTTGGAACACAACTCGACTGGTTTTACCAACTAGAAAGAGCCAACATCCACAATTGGGAAGATCTTGTCGCGGCTTTCTACAAGCAATATCAATATAATGCTAATTTGGAGCCTACCCGTACTCAACTTCAGAGTATGGCTATGGCTTCCAATGAGGGTTTCAAGGATTACACGCAGAAATGGAGAGATCTGGCTGGAAGAGTTCAACCCCCTCTGTCTAAAAGGGAATTGGTGGACATGTTCTTAGGCACTTTATCGGGATCTTTCTTCAACCATTTAATTGGAAGCTCATCTGCGGGATTTACGAAACTAATATTGACCAGAGAGAGGGTGGAAGCTGGCATAAAAAGTGGAAAGATTCAGAAGGATTCATCTTCTTCTACAGCTGCGAGGAAGCCTTTTATTGGGAAGAAAGAAGTAGATGTTGTATATCCAGAAAGGAACCAAGAGAGAGCCGAACGCCGACCAATGGTAGGGGCTGTTATGATTCCAAAGCCTACGTCTGATCAACAAAGAAGTAATCAACCAAGGGTGGAAAGGCCAGTCAGGCAATTCACCAGAACCAATATGACTTTGTCTCAAGTATTACCGCATCTTCTAAAATCCAATTTGGCAACTTTGAAAGAAGCTCCAAAAAAACCCAACACAGCGTCCCCTCATTATCACCCCAATGCCCGTTGTGCATATCACTCCGAAAGTCCCGGTCACGATACTAACAACTGTTGGGATTTGAAAAACAAAATACAAGACCTCATTGAAGCAAAATAAATTGAGTTTGATGCGCCCGAGATTCCAAATGTCATTTCTGCTCCTATGCCCAGGCATGGTCACAATACCAATGCTATTGAAGAGGATTTGTTTGTTACCATAGTTGATGAACTCGTGACTCCACTCCCAACCATTAAGATAAACTTGTTGAAAGTCGGTGTATTCCCGGGTTGTAATGAAGACTGCCACCTCTGCTTATCCTTACCAACTGATTACCCTTTGTTGAAAATAGGCATTCAACGCTTGATAGACAACAAAGAGATTCTATTTGAAAGTACTCCTGTTTCACCTGTTCCTGTTGAATATGTTTCAATCATTACCATCTACGCCAATTCTTCCAGGGTCCCCAAAAGATCCGTTAGAATTACATCGATTCCGAAAACTACTCCTCTAATAATCACAATGCCTGGGCCAGTCCCATATGAATCAGACAAAACTGTGTCGTGGAATTATGGTGGGGACATTTACTACCATGGCATCAAACAAGATGGGCCGGCCGCCGAAGAGATAAACTCCGAAGAAGAAGACTTCGACATTAGCAATATTGCCGGAACTAGTAAAATTACCCGAAGCGGTAGGATATTTTCTCCAGAAATTGCCCCCCCCCCCCCCCCCAAAGGCAGTTTTTAGACCCGTGGCTGCTCCAAAGGTTACTTTCGTACCCGTAATCATCTCTGCAAGTGCTCCTATTGACAAAGTCGTTACAACCCCCGTTGTCATTCCTACCAACACTCCTACTGCTGAAACTCGAGGAAAAAGTATTCAAGTGGAGCCTGTCCGAACGAAGGCTCGATCACTGACTATCTCTGAAACATCCAAGAAAGAAATGGAGGAGATCCTAAAAATTATAAAGAGGAGCGACTACGACATAGTTGAACAGTTGGGGAAAACTCCCTCCAAAATCTCCATGCTGGCATTACTACTGTGTTCCGAGGCACATGCGAAAGCCTTGGTGAAGTTCCTAAAGACAGCCCATGTGCCTCAAGAGACGTCTGCTGATCAATTTCAAGACTGCATGGCCAGCTTGACAGCAGATAATGGCCTAGGCTTCTCGGATGCTGATCTAAGACAAAGGGGAAGAAAGCACAACGAGGCATTGCATGTCTCTGTGGAATGTAGGGGAACCACTCTGGCCCATGTCTTAGTGGACACTGGCTCATCTTTGAATGTCTTACCGAAAAAATCTCTTGACAGACTTGACTACGAAGGACTGGCGTTAAAGCCAAGTAACATAATAGTAAGGGCATTTGATGGCTCGAAGAGGATGGTACACGGGGAGGTGGATATCCCCATAAAGGTTGGGATTCAAATTTTCAATTCAACCTTTTATGTAATGGACATCCTCCCTTCTTACTCCTGTCTGCTAGGACGGCCATGGATCCATAATGTTGGCGCTGTCGCCTCTACATTGCACCAGATGCTGAAGTATCTGGTTCAAGGAAAGATTATCATTGTCCATGGAGAGGAAGAATTCATGATTATCCATCTCAATTCCTTCAGGTATGTGGAATTGGACGACGAGTTCATTGAAACTCCTTTTCAACACTTCGAAGAGGTCCCCCAAGAGGTAGCAGTGACCAAAGATGTGTCCCAGATTCCCAAGATTACAAGGCCTCCACTCCAGATGTCATCTCTGAAGGACACCAAAGCAGTAGTAGAGGAGGGTGGATGCACCATCTAGGGGAAACTTCCGGATATCCCGTATAAATCTGACAAGGTTGGCTTAGGTTTCACTTCAAGTGCTCAAAAGGATGTACGACGTGCTCGTGCTGGAGGGCCACCCTTGAAGATTAGCAACCGAGAGGTCAAGGCGGTAGAAGATGGTGAAGAGGATTGCAACTTGGAGGATTGGATCTTCCCGACTATCAATGGAGGACTCCGCAACTGGGAGGCCAGAGACTTCATCCCAATAAATTTCATCCCTCAGTAATTTATCTTTACATTTTGTTGGACCTATAATATTCAAAAACAATTCGCACTCTTAAAACCTTGTGTCTTGACCGAGGCACAATGGTCCATTTGTAAGGGTTATTATTTCATCTTCATATGACATTCAATGAATCATGGACGTTTTTTGCATACAAACTTTTGTGCTCATTGTTTTTCTTTTACATTTATTTTTAAAGATGGCTATACCCTTACACACACCCACGCTCACAAATGCAGGTACCCATCCATTCTGGATCCCATGGGTAACGATACTACTATGGCCTTTTGTGACTCTGAGGATCTAATTTACCAAGCCGAAGACGAAGGTGAGGAAGATTGTAAAGTACCAGGGGAACTTGCCAGACTGCTACAACAAGAGGAAAGAACCATTCAGCCTCAGGAGGAACCTGTGGATACAATCAACCTGGGTACCGACAAGGGTAAAAAAGAGGTCAAGGTGGGTGTCAATCTGGAACCCAGTGTCAAGGAGCGTCTGATTCAGTTGTTGCATGATTATGTCGAAGTCTTTGCCTGGTCATATGAAGACATACCAGGACTTGATGCGGACATCGTGGTACATTGTCTGCCTACAAGAGAAGATTGTCCGCCAGTAAAACAAAAAGTCCACCGCATGAGATCTGATATGTCAGAAAAGATTAAAATGGAGGTCATGAAGCAATTCAATGCTGGATTCTTGGCTACCACTTCCTACCCTCAATGGGTTGCCAACATTGTTCTCGTACCTAAAAAAGATGGCAAAGTACGAATGTGTGTGGATTACAGAGATTTGAATAGGGCAAGCCCTAAAGATGATTTTCCACTCCCCCACATTGATATCCTGGTTGACAATACGGCACAACACAAAGTGTTTTCCTTCATGGACGGATTCTCAGGTTATAACCAAATTAAAATGGCACCTGAGGACATGGAGAAAACAACATTTGTCACACAGTGGGGCACATTCTTCTACAAGGTAATGCCATTTGGATTGAAGAATGCTGGGGCAACCTATCAGCGTGCCATGGTAGCTTTATTTCACGACATGATACATCATGAAATAGAGGTCTACGTAGACGATATGATAGCCATATCACAAACAGAAGAAGAGCCCTTTGATCACTTACAAAAGCTGTTTGAGAGACTGAAGAAGTACAAGTTGAGGTTGAATCCAAACAAGTGAACATTTGGAGTGCGGTCCAGTAAACTCCTAGGCTTTGTCGTCAGTAACAAAGGTATTGAGGTCGATCTTGCCAAGGTTAAAGCAATACAAGAGATGCCTGCTCCTCGTACTGAGAAGGAAGTCAGAGGATTCTTGGGACGCTTGAACTATATTGCCATATTCATTTCTCACCTAACAGCTACTTGTGAGCCAATCTTCAAACTATTGAAGAAAGATCAAGTAGTCAAATGGAATGATGAATGCCAATTTGCTTTTGACAAAATCAATGAATACTTACAAGAGCCTCTTGTGTTGATGCCACCAGTCAAGGGAAGACCGTTGATCATGTATCTGATTGTTTTAGAAAACTCAATGGGGTGTGTATTGGGGAAGCATGACGAGTCTGGCCGAAAAGAGCACGCTATTTATTACCTGAGCAAAAAGTTTAGCGACTGTGAAACCAGATATTCACTGCTCGAGAAAAAAATTTGTGCTCTGGCATGGGCTGCTCACCGGCTAAGACAATATATATTGACTCATACTACCTTATTGATATCTAAGATGGATCCGATAAAATACATCTTCGAGAAGCCTGCTCTTTCAGGGAGAATAGCTAGATGGAAGATGATCCTAACAGAGTACGACATACAGTATACTACCCAAAAAGCTATAAAGGGCAGTGTATTGGCTGATCACCTTGCTCACCAAGTTGTAGAAGACTATCAGTCTATGAAGTTTGAATTCCCGGATGAAGACATCATGACATTAGACAACTGTGAAGAAGCCAGGCCATATGACGGACCTGAAAAAGGATCCCGATGGACCTTGTTCTTTGATGGAGCATCTAATGCACTTGGTAATGGCATCGACGCTGTACTCATATCTCCAGAATGGTGTCCTACTCCATTTACTTCCAGACTTTTCTTCAACTGTACAAACAACATGGCGGAATACGAAGCGTGCATCTTTGATCTCAGAGCTGCCATAGACTTGGGAATCAAATCTTTAAATGTGTTTGGAGATTCAGCTTTGGTCATCAGTCAGATCAAAGGGGAATGAGACACTAAGCACCCAAACCTTATCCCTTACAAATAACATGTTTTGACATTGCTACCACATTTTGAGAAGATTACCTTCGAGCATTTCCCGCGACAAGAAAATCAGCTAGCAGGCGCTCTAGCCATAATGTCATCAATGTTTAAACTTAATTGGGATAACGAGGCTCCCAAGATGACCATCGAACGAATAGATGAACCAGCGCACTATCACGAGATTAATAATGAAGAAGTAGTGGACCAGCCTTGGTTTCATGAAGTCAAGAGGTATCTCGAAACCCAAGAATATCCAGAAGGAGCTTCAATCAATGATAAGAAGTTCTTAAGGAGATTCTCTGCTAAATTCTTCCTTAGTAATGACATCCTGTACAAACACAGTTATGACTCCATTTTGCTTCGGTGTGTGGATAAGGTTGAAGCTGAAAAGATCATGGCTGAATTACATGAAGGTACTTTTGGCACCCACTCCAGTGGGCATACGATGGCGAAGAAAATCCTACGGGCAGGCTATTATTGGTCTACCATGGAAGCAGATTGCTATCAACACTCTCGGACCTGTCATAAGTGTCAAATTTATGCTGACAAGGTGCATGTACCTCCGGTTTCTCTGAATGCCTTGACGGCTCCTTGGCCCTTTGCTATGTGGGGAATTGATATGATTGGAGAAATCAAGCCGACAGCCTCCAACACCGCTTCATCCTAGTGGCCATTGACTATTTTACAAAATGGGTTGAAGCAGCTTCCTTCGCTTTCGTTACCAAGAATGTTGTTGCCCGCTTCATCAAGCAAAACCTTATTTGCCGGTACGGTATCCCAGAAAGGATCATCACGGACAATGGTACAAATCTCAATAACACCATGATCACCACATTATGCGAGAAATTAAAGATCCAACATCACAATTCTTCTCCCTATCGGCCAAATATGAATGGTGTTGTCAAAGCTGCAAATAAAAACATTAAGAAGATCATATAGAAAATGACAATCACATACAAAGACTGGCATGAGATGTTACCATTCGCTCTCCACGGTTATCGTACCACGGCTCGCACATCAACCGGGGCAACACCTTATTCTTTGGTTTACGACATGGAGGCTGTCCTACCTATTGAGGTTCAGATCCCCTCTCTGAGAATTATGAAGGATGCAGGATTGAATGAAGACGATTGGATCCAGAATTGACTTGATCAACTGAATTTTATTAACGAAAAAAGACTTACTACTGTTTGCCATGGTCAAATGTATCAAAAACGGATGATCAAGGCTTCCAACAAGAAAGTCAGGCGCCAAGTATATCAAGTTGGGGATCTAGTGATCAAACGTATCATCTTTCCACAAAGTGATCCCAGGGGAAAATAGACTCCTACCAATGAAGGACCATTTGTGATCAAAAACATATTCTATGGCGGGGCAATGATCTTGACCACCATGGATGGCGACGACCTGCCACACCCTGCGAACGCGGACATAGTCAAAAGATACTACGTATAAGAGACCCGCTAGGTTGACATATCTAGGCAAAACAAGGGCATCCCGGCGAACCAAAAGGTTCGGAAAAAAATTAGGGATAAAAATTTGTACACCCGGCAAGTTGAAAACCCGAAAGGGAGA
This sequence comes from Vicia faba, assembly GCA_948472305.1. Classification (NCBI taxonomy): domain Eukaryota; kingdom Viridiplantae; phylum Streptophyta; class Magnoliopsida; order Fabales; family Fabaceae; genus Vicia; species Vicia faba. Next base: position 1,333,803,396 of record OX451737.1, on the reverse strand, counting down.
CTTGGGCAAAAAAGGGTTTGCCGGTGAACTGAAAACCCGAAAGGACGGTCCAGGCAAAAGTTAGGGAATTAAAGCGTATGAATATGTCCCGTCGGATCACTTTACGGACAACCTTTGACTTCTACTGACAAACTCAGAGTTTTTGATCAATTCAATCATCTTAGAACAAAGCAACAAATAGACAAGATACTCGGAGATATGAAGGCTATAGAAGAATGGGAACCCCATGGGATTATTACACGTAGCTATCTTTCTTTGTATAAATTTTTCTTGTTTTACGACGGCATTCTCTTACTAGAATGTTTGTCCCCTTTGTACAAAATACTTATTCAAAGTCAATACAAAGATACCCCTTTGAAAGTGCAAAAACTATTTGTCTTTTTATTTACGCTTGTGTTCTGTTTACAAAAACGTCCAATGATTCATTGTTGAACATGTGCATTTGAACATGATTACTATTTACAAATAAACAAAATAAGAAAGAAAATTCCTGATAGGTTGAAAGAATAGGAAAATGACTCTAGGCTATTCCATAAGTAATCCCCTACAGTACGTCATTTGAATCCCCAGCGGAATGAAGCTCCCAGTTTACCAATCCCCGGTAGAAATCACCCAATTTCTCCAGATTCCCCAAGCAGATTGTGCAAGCAGTACATGGCATGGCCCTTACAACAGATATTACTTCTCTCAACAAAAGTTCATCAGTACTTCCACTTCAAGACATGAAAATTCACATATCCTCAGCGACATTCAGGGATTTATTTTCCTCAATCAAACAGCAATGCGGCAAACTAGTTCACATGCGCATACATTGCATCCATATATCATAAACATTGATAAAGCAAATACATTGCATCATACATGTCATGCAACATAACTTTGCATTTTAGCTAACATTTTACCCTTTTTAGGATAAGATTAATAGTTATCATTGACAATATGCAATCATGATACAGTTCAGATACGCTCCAGACACGGATGCCATTCTGATACTCATTTAGATTCAACTTACAAATACAGTTCAGATACGCTCCAGATACGGATTCCATTCTAATACTCATTCAGATACAACTTACAGATACAGTTCAGATGCGCTCCAGACACGGATGCCATTCTGATACTCATTCAGATACAACTTACAGATACAGTTCAGATACGCTCTAGATACGGATGCCATCCTGATACTCATTTAGATTCAACCTTTTGATACAGTTCAGATACGCTCCAGATACGGATGCCATCCTGATACTCATTCAGTCTCAACCTTTTGATACAATTCAGATACGCTCCAAATATGGACACCATTTTGATACTCATTTAAATACAACCTTTCAGATACAGTTCAGATACGCTCCAGACACGGACACCATTCTGATACTTATCCTTTCAGCTTACAACTTATAATTCAACAAACATTCTTGGATGGCATCTAAAAGCCCATCTCCAACAAGATTCTATCACCTCTCTGAATGGCATCTTTAAGCCCATTCCCTCAACCACACACCGTCGAGTACAAATTTCTGGGCACTCTAGTGTCCAATCATCTTTCACCTTCGAGTCACGAATGGCAAAACTCACCAATCTAACTGTTTAGGTTTAAGAAGATTGAACAGGGGCAGCTATTGTACCCCAAAATTTTCCCTCTCATTTATCAAGACTTTTCACACAAAATCTCTTTGACTCAAGACTGGATTAGGGTTTAACCAGCTCAGGGCATCTCATCATGCACTGATAATACAAAATTAGGGTTTGGGATTACACAAGGATATTTGGGCTATAAATGCTTCATGTGACTTTCAAGTATCATTATGGACCCCTATGTTTACTCATGTCAAGTTTCAAGCCTTGGACCACACTTTTGATCAGTCAATTGGACAGCTGACCTAAAAATCAGTTGTATTGGGGAAAAAAGTCAACCATGGCCAATTTACAATCAAACTTCATAAATTTTTATCCACATCAACATTTTAGACTCACATATATCATTTGATCAAGTTTGGACCATAATTCCTCAAGAAATTTGATCAAATCATCAAAAGGGGCAAAATGGTCAAAATTAGGGTTTTGACCGAGAAAGGGAAATTTCTGATTTTTGACCTAGAAAATGACCAATTGGTTTGAAGAAGGATTTCAAGAGTTCAATTGCATCATCTTGAACAAATGACATGGTTCAAAACACTGCAAATCCATTGGATTGACAGATGAATTTTTCAGTCAACTAATCAAAAGTCAACTGTATACTGAAAAGTTAAACTTTGACTTTTTGGTCAAAATCAAATGCCAAGGATCACAATTCATCAAAACATGTCAAAATGTGAAACTTGTTCATCAAGAAATCAAAGATTGAAGATTTTATTTTGAAATTTGAAATTTTCTTAACTTAGAAATTTTTCTAAGTACAGAAAATTTCTTATTTTTTCTCAACTTTAAGCCAAATTCTCACCATGATACAAGATGATTCAAAGGAAGTTCCCAACATGAAAGTTGTAGATCTCCATGAAATTTACAAATTTTCTTCACACATTTTTTTCCTAAAGATGCTTGGATCTCAAGATATAATTTTGTGAATACATGCCCATGAACTAAAATAACTTAGTGAAATTTTGCCCTAATTTAGGCAGGTTTTTGACCTAACTTCATGGCAACTTTTAACATAGTTCCAAGAGGAATATTGAAAAGCATTTCAAAGATGAGTTATAGAGCACATTGTAAGCTTTCCAAAATGTCCAAGGACTCCTTGATATAAGTTTTTAGTAGGGAGAATCGAAGAGATGAAGTTGGCAATTTCTCACTTTGATTTCAAGCCATTTCATGAAGAACAAAATTCAAATCCTCAAGCATGCTGTACAATCTTCACTTTTCAGGCCTCAAACTCATTTGTCACTCCACCATTAATGAATTGCACAAGTTTTCATGCCCTAAAGCCAAGCATTCAATGCTCTGTACATGAACAATTCCATTTTTGGCACAAAGGTGCCATTTCCATTTTGATAAAGCATAATTTTTGCAACTTTTCAATCCTTGAGCCTTGCACTTGTTTTTCTGCAAATAAGCAAAGCCACAACAAAAATCAAAGTGCCTTAAACCTATACCAACTCAACACAGGCCTGTACAAGCATGTAGAGAGTTGTCTCCTCACTTTTTTTAAAAGGCAAGCAATAGAGCAAAAAGCATATAACTCTGAAACCTGTTGTGGAATTGATTTGAAACCTTCTCTATACTTATACACAAACATATTACAACCTAACACACGATTGCTAAAGGCCAGAAACTCTCCCAAACTCTCATCACCAAAAACCTGCCATAACTTGCAGTTTTGCATCAAGCATAGCAATCCAAAAATCTACTCGTGCATTTCAAGTTCTAATCATCTAAACACTTAACCTATATCATATCTAAGTGTTCCAGACCATCATCCCTTCACTGTAACTCCTCCTTCTCCATCTTCCATTTTTGCATTTCAAGCTTGCAAGTTGACTTGGATAGGGAGATTCAGGCACTTTCAAGACAAGGTAAGGATTGGAACATACTCAGGGAGGTCCAGGCAAGCTAAAGGGATTCTCAGGCCTTCTCAAAACTCACTCAAACTCCATTCACGATCTCAGCTGAAAGAGGTAAGAACTCTAACTTTTATCTCTTCATACAGGCATCCTTTGGTCTCGATTTGTGAAGATAAAATGTAGATATCATTGTGCTAAAACCAACCATGTTCATAGATTTTATTTATATTCATTGTGTATAGAGAATTTTAGATTTCAAATTTCTGTAAAAATTAGGTTTAAAATTATGGCCATTGAAATTATTTTTGATCTTTGATTGTTAGCTTACATGAGTTACATGGTTGAAATCATGGGAAGAGTACTATCATTTTCATGTTTGAAGTTTCCATTTTCATGGAGAAATGTGAGAGATACAGGGGGTCAGGCTGGCTAGAGGAAGAAGATGAAGTACAGGGCAAGGAAGCATTTTGTGTTATCTATTTTTAGTTTCATTTGAACTAACGAATGTATAGCCACCTCAGTGGCAAGGCAGCACGCAGAAATTTCATAGGTCCTGGGTTCGAACCTTGGCGCTGCCTTTTGCATTTTCCATATTTTTTAGCTTTGTTTTTGATCACTTGGAAACATGGGCTCAACAACTGGGCCTCATAATTTTTTCTAACATACTACCTCCTGATTACTCAGGACACCCCTGGCCCAATTTAGTTTCATTTATTTATTTTATTTTTGTTTATTTCATTAAATATTTTTCTTAAATATTATAAATTCATAAAAAATATAAAAATTTTATATATTTCATTTTGTTCAGTTTATTTTATTTTCTCATGAAAAAAGTATTTTTATTTAGTTATATATTAATTATTCTTCTTAATAAACTTGTAAAATAAAATAGAATTAGGTTAATATTTATTTCTTTTCTCTCACACTTATAAATATTTATTTTGACATATAAAAAGACTAAATATTTCATAAAATATTATTTTATTATTTTTAGGACAAAAATAATATTAAAAGAACTTGATTTTCTTTTAATAAACTAGAATTAGGGTTAACAGACTTCTAAAAATAACTTCCTTTTCTTAAATTATTAAGTTTAGTTCATAAACTCTTTTTTTTCATATAAAAAACAAAACAAAAATCTTTTTCTTGCATATACATACCATTGCACATTTAATTTATATTGTATATTATTTATTCAAATATTCGTACAAATTCGATTTGGTTGTAATAGATTAAATTAGATTTACCTTATTGCAAATCCCCATTCATAATTTGTATATCCCCCTCCCATAAAATGTTGTAATAGCGTAGTAATCTTTAAATTACGCAATTTACCGCTTTTTACATAACATGCTAGTAATTAGGGTTTGAATGGCAAGATAAAAATAAATCAAATAGAAAACCATAATCCAAGACAAAATCAAAGCATGAAAATAACACACTTTCACACAAGCACCCTTAGGGTTACTCCACTTGGTTTCCTTACACAAAAATGGCCATATTACGCATGTGAAGTATCTTAGCAAAACAAACAAGTATAAGATCATAGTCCCTCGATGACGCTATTCAAAGTTGCCTTACAAAATGATCTTGGTCTCTCAAAAATGCTAAGATACTTTGCAACATTGTTAATCATGGCTATACGATGACCCACGCCCGTCCCGTTTACATCCAAAGATAGGGTTGCTTACCAAACCAATGGTAAGACAACAATATCAAAGGAAAAAGAAATGAACAAGAAAGACATTTGAGTAGGTAGATTACTTCTAGTTACTTGCTCTATTTCAAAAACAATTATCCTTGCTATTTTCAAAACAAACACACACATTTCCAAACATCTTACAAACATTGAAAACATTTTTAAAAAGACAAACATCTTTGTATACATTCTTACGAACGAGAATCATTACAAAGATTGCCTAAACAATGGCCTCTTTTACAAAATACTTTCAAAAACCACACAAAGCACAATTTCAAAACAAAAGCAAGTGATCTAGTAAGTAACTAAGAGCCCATGGAAAACCATGGATGAAAAGGGTGTTAATACCTTCCCTTTTCATAATCTACCCCCCGAACTCAAGAAACAATCTCAAAGGTCTTTCCTGTGCTTTTTCACCTTTCCTTTTGGATAAAAGAAAAGTCGGTGGCGACTCTTGCTAACCACAACATTTGCGATAAAATGCAAAACCCTCAAGTCAGTTCTCCCACCGTATCACAACAACCCTATCACTGAGTCGACCGAGACTCGGGGCAAGGACATATTGGTTGAGTCTATCCAGACGAAGACGCAGTCAGTATCTATCCTAGAGGCTTCCAAGAAGGAGATGGAAGAAATTTTGAAAATTATAAAGAAGAGTGACTACAATGTAGTCGAGCAGTTGGGGAAGACCTCTTTACCGATTTCTATGCTAGCCTTACTGTTGTGCTTTGAAGCTCATGCGAAGGCTTTGGTGAAATTTCTTAAAACTGCCCATGTGCCATAGGAAACCTCTGCTGACCAATTCGAAGATTGTGTGGCTAGTTTGACAGTTGATAACAGTTTGGGTTTTTTTTATGCTGATCTGACACCTAGAGGGAGGAAACACAATGATGCGTTGTATGTCTCTGTCGAATGCAGGGGCACTACTTTGGCCTATGTCCTAGTAGATATTGGTTCATCACTGAACGTGCTGCCTAAGAAAGCTCGGGATAGACTAGACCGTGAAGGTTTTACCTTGAAGCCTAGCAACATTGTAGGGAGGGATTTTGATGGTTCAAATAGAATGGTGCACGGGGAGGTGGACATCCCCATCAAAGTTGGTTCTCATACTTTTAACTCTACCTTATACGTGATGGATATCAGAGCATCCTATTCTTGTTTATTGAGTCGCCCTTAGATTCATAGGGCGGGAGCTGTTACGTCCACTCTGCATCAGATGATGAAATACCCGGTCAAAGGAAGAATTGTCATTGTACACGGTGAAGAAGAATACATGGCCAGTCACATGAATTCCTTCAGATATGTAGAAATGGATGGTGAGTTCATCGAGACTCTGTGTCAAAATTTCGAAGAGGTACCTCAGACTATGGCTGCAACTGAAATTGTCACCAATATGCCGATGATCACCAGACCTCCCTTGAATATGGCTTCTCTCAAGGATGCAAAAGCAGTAATTGAAGAAGGTGGGTCTACCATCTGGGGACAACTCCCTGATATTCCATACAAGTCTGATAAATTTGGTTCGGGTTTCTCTTCAAGGGCTCAAAGGGCTGTTCGACGTGCTCGTGCTGGAAGACCTCCCCTACGCATCAGCAATCATGGGGTCAACGCTCTAGAAGACAGTGAGGGTGACGACGACATGGATAGATAGATCTTCCCTACTACCAACAGTGGACCCAGTAACTGGACAGCAAATGACTTTGTACCAATTACTTTTATTCAGAAGTAATGGTCTTTCTTGCTTTTTGGATATGTAATAAACAATGTAAACTCTTTGGCCATGTGTCTTACCCGGGGCACAATGGTTTATTTGTGAGGGTTATCATATTTCAATTACATATGAAATTAATAAAGCATTGGACGTTTATGCATACAAATTTTGCGCTCTTTGTTTTTCTTTTATGCGTTTACTTTGTCTATACAATTATGCTCTTACACACACTCATGTATCGACTGCAGATCCATACCCATTCTAGATCCCATTGATAACAGTTCTGTTATTTCCGTTTATGACTTTGAAAATCCGATCAGCCAAGTCGAGGACGAAGGAGAGGAAGATTGTGAGGTACCTGGAGAACTTGCTAGGCTGTTACAGCAGGAAGAGAAGGCTATACAGCCTCATGAAGAGATAGTCAAGGCAATAAACTTGGGCATAGAGGAAGACAGAAAAGAATTCAAGGTCAGTGCAAATCTGGGGCTTAATGTCAAACAGCGATTGATACAGATGTTGCATGATTATGTCGAGATCTTTGCCTGGTCATATGAAGACATTCCGAGACTAGACACAAATATTGTGGTTCACCGTTTGCCAACTAAAGAATATTTCCCTCTGGTAAAGCAGAAGGTCCGTCGTATGCGCCCTGAAATGTCAGAGAAGATCAAAGCAGAGGTTATGAAGCAGTTCAACGCTGGTTTCTTAGTTGTCACCTCTTATCCCCAATGGTTTGCCAACGTAGTTCCGGTGCCTAAAAAGGACGAAAAGGTACAAATGTGTATGGAATACAGAGATTTGAACAGGGCAAGCCCCAAAGAGGACTTTTCGCTTCCCCACATTGACGTTTTGGTTGATAACACCACGAAGCACGAGATCTTTTCCTTCATGGATGGTTTCTCTGGTTATAATAAAATCAAGATGGAACCCGAAGATATGGAGAAGACAACCTTCATCACGCAATGGGGCACTTTCTGCTACAAAGTGATGCCATTTGGATTAAAGAATGATGGGGCAACCTATCAGCGAGCCATGGTAGCTTTGTTTCATGACATGATTCACCATGAGATAGAGGTCTATGTGGATGACATGATAGCCAGGTCTCAAACTGAGGAAGAACACCTCGATCATCTACAAAAGTTGTTTGATAGGTTGAAGACATACAAGCTGAGGTTAAATCCGAACAAGTGCACCTTCGGGGTAAGGTCCGGTAAACTACTAGGCTTCATTTTCAGTGACAAAGGTATTTAGGAAGACCCTACAAAGGTGAAGGCTATACAAGAGATGTTGGCTCCTCGCACTGAGAAGGAAGTTAGAGGTTTCTTGGGACGCTTAAAGTACATTGCCAGGTTCATTTCCCATTTAACAACTACTTGTGAGCCAATCTTCAAACTCCTGAAGAAAGATCAAGTGGTAAAATGGAATGATGAATTCCATACTGCCTTCGAGAGAATCAAAGAATACCTTCAAGAGCCTCCAATTTTGATTCCTCCGATTAAAGGTAGACCTTTGATAATGTACCTAATAGTATTAGATAATTTAATGGGGTGCATGCTGGGGAAGCATGACGAGTCTGGTCAAAAAGAGCATGCAATATACTACCTTAGCAAAAAGTTTACCGACTGTGAAACAAGATACTCACTGCTCGAGAAAACTTGTTGTGCTTTGACATGGGCTGCTCGCCGACTGAGACAGTATATGTTGACCCACACTACTTTGTTGATATCTAAGATGGATCCGATCAAGTACATCTTCGAGAAGCCCGCTCTCTCTGGAAGAATTGCAAGATGGAAAATGATCTTGATCGAATATGATATCCAATACACGACTCAGAAATCAATCAAGGGAAGTGTACTAGTTGATCATTTGGCTCATCAAGTTGTGGAGGACTACCAGTCCATGAATTTTGAGTTCCCGGACAAGGATATTATGCTAGTGACTGGCTATGAAGAACTTGACCGGATGAAGGACCTGAGGAAGGATCCCGATGAACTATGGTTTTTGGAGGAGCCTCGAACGCACTCGGCATTGGCATTAGTGCTATAATTATATCTCCTGAGGGCTATCATACTCCTTTCACCGCCAGATTATGTTTCAATTGTACCAACAATATGGCGGAGTATAAACCATGTATCATGGGTCTCAAAGCTGCTATTGACCTGAGGATCAAATTCTTGAGCATTTTCAGGGATTCAGCCTTGGTTATAAGTCAAATCAAAGGAGAGTGGGACACGAAGCACCCAAACCTTATCCCTTACAAAGAACATATGTTGACGTTGCTTCCACACTTTGAAGAGGTAACCTTTGAACATTTTCCACGAGAAGAGAATCAGTTAGGGGACGCGCTAGCTACCATTTCATCTATGTTCAAGGTCAAGTGGGACAATGAGGCTCCTCAGATCACTATTGAGAGGTTGGACGAACCAGCATACTGCTACGAGATTGACACTGAAGAAGTAGCAGACAAACCTTGGTTCCATGAAGTGAAGAGGTATCTCGAGGCTCAAGAATATCCTAAGGGGGCATCTGTCAATGATAACAAGTTTCTGAGAAGGTTCACCGCAAAGTTTTTCCTTTAGTAATGGAATCCTCTACAAGCGCAACCATGACTCTACTTTACTTCGGTGCATAGATAAGAGCGAAGCAGGGAGGATTATGGAAGATTTACACGAAGGTACCTTCGGCACCCACTCTAGTGGACATACCATGACTAAAAAGATGCTACGGGCAGGATACTATTGGTCCATTATGGAAGCAGACTATTATCATCATTCCCGAACTTGTCACAAATGCCAGATCTATGTTGATAGTACATATACCTCTGGTTCTTTTAAACGTCTTGACGGCTCCATGGCCCTTTGTAATATGGGGCATCGACATGATCGAAGATATTAGACGTACGCTTCCAATGGGCATCGCTTCATCCTAGTGGCCATTGATTACTTCACGAAGTGGGTTGAGGCTGCCTCTTTTTCTATTGTTACCAAGAATGTTGTGGCATGGTTCATCAGGCATAACCTGATTTGTCGGTGTGGTGTTCCATAAAGAATCATCACAAAAAATGGTACAAATCTCAATAATACAATGATCATCGAACTCTATAAACAATTCAAGACCCAACATCATAATTCTTCCCCTTACCAGCCGAAGATGAATGGAGTTATGGAGGCTGCTAATAAGAACATTAAGAAAATCATACAGAAGATGACGGTGACATACAAAGACTGGCATGAGATGTTACAATTTTCTCTTCATGGTTATCGCACCTCAGCACGAACGTCGACGGGGGCAACACCTTATTCTCTGGTATATGGTATGGAGGTTGTCCTACCTATTGAGGTCCAGATCCCTTCTTTGAAGATCGTGAAGGATGTGGGCTTAAACGAAGACGATTGGATCCAGACTCGACTTGATCAAATGAATCTGATTGATGAGAAAAGACTTATTATTGTCTGTATGTATCAAAAGCAGATGATCAAGGCCTTCAACAAAAAGGTCGAACGTCAAGTGCATAAAGTGGGTGATCTAGTAATCAAGTGCATCATACTGCCTCCAGGTGATCCCAGGGGCAAGTGGACTCCCACATACGAAGGACCATTTGTAGTCAAAAGCATATTTTTCGGTGGAGCCATGATTCTGACTACCATGGATGGTGACGACCTTCCTCACCCTATTAATGCGGACATAGTGAAAAGATATTACACGTAAATAAATACCCGCTAGGTTGACTGGTGTTGTACCCCAAAATTTGCCCTCCCATATTCTTCAAAGTTGTGACAAGCATCATCTCAATTTGCTCAAGTCTACTCAAGGGGTTACACAGTCAAACCATCCTCCTAAGCCAATCAAAATTAGGGTTTTGGTTCTTGCAAGGAAGTTGAGATTTTCAAGGGCTCAATCAAGTCACATATGCCTATACACATTATCAAGCACCTACATGCCAAGTTTCAAGGCTCACAGGGTCAAGTTGCACAGTCAAAAGCCCTAATTGCTTCACAATCAACTGTAGGGGTAAAATGGTCATTTGGCGATCAAAAGTCAAAATTTTTGGTCAACATCTTATTTTGAAGCCACAATCATCATTTGATCAAGTCTTGATCATGATTCCACAAGCATGGCTCAAAGATCTTCAAGATGCAAAAGTTTCCATTTTTGGACAGCTGAAAAGTCAACTGTAACTTGACCAAGGCATAACTTTTTCATGGTTCATCAGAAAAATCCCATCCAATGCTCATTTTGAAGGGGATGACATTTCCTACAACTCATATTCACATTCCAAGTCCAAGAAATGCTCTCACAAAAAGTTATCAATTTCAACATTATAGGTCATTTTCAAAAGTCAACAAAATTGCACTTTAAGTCAAAGACCATAACTTGAGATTGGTAAATCCAAATGACATGGGACCAAAGGCATTGGTTAGAGGACTTCAAGACCTTTCCAAAATGTCCACGAACATTTTCATATGATTAAAATTGAGCAAGATATGTATTGGAGAAGTTGGGAAATTTTTGTGAAATGGCAAAAGTCAACTATCCTTGAAACTTCAATTTTTGACAAAAGGGCCCACTTTCTTCCACTTGATTCAGCCTCGTCATGCCACCCACGTGTCCCATGATTAATTTCAAGACCAAACATTTATTTTTTTCATTTTTATTTAATTTTTATGGATTTAATTCATTTTAAATCCATAATAATTCAAATAAATCTAAAAAAATTAATTGAATGGCATATTTTTGGTTTGAATAGCTTTTATGTATGATATGCCAACTCACAATTTCGTGCTAAGGCTTTTTGTGCACAAAATCTTGATTTTGAACCAAATATGGAAGTCCTTTAATGGTGGTTAAGGAAAATCTCAAGACTTCAATTCCATTGATACCAAGCCTAGCTGCTGACCTAAATTCATTGAGACATACATAAGCAAGCATTGCGGACCTAATACATGATCCAAGCATCCCTAAAACGGCCAAACCATATTCAAAAAAATCAAAGAAAACTTGAAATTTGTTTTCCCAGTTCCAACCCAATTCAAAGCCTTAGAACAATTCAAACACGTTGCTAGCATTCCCAGGAACACATTGCAATCCAAAACAAGCCTCAAAGCTCAAGAACACGTGCTACACAGACCCACGGTTTGCCAAAATTTTTCATAATCACATACATTGATTCATGCACATTTGATATGTTTTGTTGAGTGTTTTGTGTTCACAGGACCCATACGAAGCTAATGGTGTGGTTCAATTGTCTTGAAACACCCTGAAATTGAAACTACCATGGATAAGTTTTACGGTTTTGAAGCTTTCAAATTAGGGGTTTCTCATATAGGAAAAATCAGGCTTTGAAAAATCCATGGTTGGATTCGTCAGGATGAGACGAAACTAAAACAACCTTCGCGAACAATTTCTGATTAACGTACGCCTATTTTCTCTTGACGCAGGTTGTGGGGGTTAAAAACCCCCGCTAATTGTTTTGTTTTTACAGGAAAAAGGAGGAAGACGAAGTACGTGGAAGCGTGTGACTGGCCCATTCAAATCAGAAACGCGCGTTTTTTTATTTCCAGTATATTGCCTTTATTCCATATAATATTATTTTCTTATTATTATTACAATTGAGTCAATTGGCGTAATGGCAGGGCGAATGAGCATTGAGCGCTGGGACCTGGGTTCGAATCCCAGGTCCCTAAAACATTTGTTTCATATTTTTTCCAAAGTGATCATATGCAGGTTATTGGGCGTGGTTCAGCATACACCCCATCCATCCAAACGCCAGGTGGCTGGCAAGGCAAATCCAATGGCCAGAAGGTGATGACTACCCTATTCCTGGTCAACCAGCGCCCCAGACAACTCCAAAAGTCAAACAAGGCTGGCTAGTTAATGGGCTTCACAATTCCAAATTCACCCTCAAATCTGGCCCAAACCCCCTTGGGTTTGCATTTTTATTGTCATTTTATTTTTCATTTGCCTTATTTTTTTTTAATTCTTTCTAATAACTATTAACTAAATAATTATTTTTCCATAAAAAATTCAGAAAAAACCTAAAAAACATTTTAATTAATTTCAATTACCATTTTTGTAAATAAATATGGTTAATTAATTTAGTCTTTCAAAATTGGAGCAACCTTAATTTTTTTTTTTCATAATAAATAAAAACAATTTAGAATTAGGTTTTTGCTAACTTTTAATTTCTTTTTATTTTCTCTTTATTTCCATTAAAACATAAAATACAAAAAAAAACATTTTTTCTTGTAAATAATTAATTAATTAATAATTAGGTTTAATTTCATTAATTGCAAAAAAGGACAAAACTTAAATTATTTTCTCAAAAGGGTCAAAACCCTAAGGACGTTCCGATTTAATTTCTTTTCGCGCTTTAATTCCTTTTTATTATATTTATGTAACTGTTTCCGGATATGTAATAGTTAATTAGGACTTTATTGCTTTCTTTTAATTTCTTGCATTTTTATTTTTCAAAACGGGTTTTGTTTTTGGCGATGTATAGACTCGCGCCTTGTAATAGCTAGATTTACATTTCCGCAATTTATTTTCCGCACTCCTAACTGTTAAAAATACATGAAAGACTTGTATGAATAATAAAACCAATTTGTAGCTCACAAATAACATGTACAAGATAAACATTAACATGAAACAACACACATGCACATGCCACTCCTAGGGTACGCCTCACTGGTTGCCTCGAACGTGGTCGTCAAGTATAGGGTGTTTTAGAGGTCGCCCTCCTGTCTAAAGATCCAATTGCCTCGAAACGGTTGCCTCGGATAAAAAGGATCTAGGACATTAGGGTTACTTCTAAGGTGTCCTACTATTGCTTCGGTGACCACACATGTCCCTTAATCGAATTGACTCGAATAACTCCAACGACGGTGCTACCTACTTCTCAATAGTGGGATAGTACTGTCTAAAGGACTCTTACACAGCCTAATTCCTTAGAGTAGGTAGACTTCTCCTGGGTACTTGCTCTTTTCAGACAAACAAAACATCTTTTCACACTTACACTTTCTAAAAGTTTTCAAACAAATTTTTCATACACTCTTGAGGATAGATACAAGAGTTACTTAGAAATTTTTCAAACGAAACTTTTTCAAAACCCACACACACTTGAAAAGCAAACAAATTTTTGAAAACATAAGAGCAAGTACCTAAGAGTCCGTGGATAACCACGGATAGAAAGGGTGCTAACACCTTCCCTTTCTATAAATCTACCTCCCGAACCGAGAGACATTCTCAAAGAAGGAATTTTGCTGTGCTTTTGTCCTTTCCATGTTGGAGAACATAAAAGACGGTGGCGACTCTTGCTTACCGCGACATTTCGCGAACCAGCTTTAAAACAGTCAGTTCTATTTCCACCGATCACAACTGGCCTAGGAAAAAATAAGGGCATCCCGGCGAACCAAAAGGGTTCAGGTAAAAATTAGAGATGAATACAAAAAAAAACTCTGTACACCCGGCAAGTCGAAAACCTGAAAAGGCAGCTTGGGAAAAAAAGGGTATCCCGGTGGACTGAAAACCCGAAAGGCGGTCCAGGCAAAAGTTAGGGATTTAAAGCGTATCACTATGTCCCATTGGATCACCTTGCGACTAGATTTCAGTATCAACTATCAAGCTCAAACGATACCGATCAATCCAGTCAGTTTTGGACAAGTATCAAAGTGATGAGACGCTCGAAGACATAAGGGCAATAGCAAAATTGAAACCCATTGGGATTATTACACATAGCTATTTTATTCTCTTTGTACACTATTTTTTATAGTTTTCACACTTTACGGTTGCATTCTCCTACTAGAACGTCAGCCTCTTTGTACAAAATGCCTGTTATAGGCAAACTTCAAAAAAATATCAATACAAATCACTTCTTTGAAAGTACAAGGCTATTTGTTTTTCTTTTTCTGCTTTGTTTTGCAAAAAACGTCCAATGACTTATTCTTGACATATGCATTTGAATATGATTACTATTCACAAATATTTGCATAAGAAACAAAAAGACAGTTGCTCATGACTTTAAGGAACGGGTAGAAAGGGTGCTAACACCTTCCTTTTCTATAAATCTACCTCCCGAACCGAGAGACATTCTCAAAGAAGGAATTTTGCTGTGCTTTTGTCCTTTCCATGTTGGAGAACATAAAAGACGGTGGCGACTCTTGCTTACCGCGACATTTCGCGAACCAGCTTTAAAACAGTCAATTATATTTCCACCGATCACAGAACTGGCGACTCTGCTGGGGATACTAAAAGTGAGGTGTACCTTAGGATTAGACCACTCTTATGTTTTCAATTGCTTGCTTTGTTTGCTTTAATATTGTGGGCCTGCCTTGGGAGTTTTATAGATCCTAACCCGGATCTGGGGGATACCTTTTAGAAAGTAGCAACAAACTGTGAGGGAACTGTGCGGGGTATACCGACACGGTTGAAGCAGTTTGCTACGTTGATGTGGCACTTTGGTGAGTACCGGTAACCCTTGAGTCAAGTCAAGGAGAGTACGAGGCCGCCGCGTGGTGTCGCAAAGCATCAACTGACCTTAGGAACCTTACTTGACCATCTTGGCCTCTTTAGGGGTAGTGAGATGACCGACTTTGGTGCAGTCCGAAGTTGGTAGATACTCGATACTACACTCATTGAGGGTTGTTTTCTTGGAATATTTTGATCGCCAGTTCAGTGGCTAAATCAAAACAATGAACACAGAAAACAACCCAATGATATTGAGCTCCTTAGAACCCGGTTACTTTTGATAGGACAGGTTTTGAGCCCACCAACTTCAAGAGGGTAGTATCCCAAACTTCATGCTGGCCTGAACTCTAAGGGCTGTCTAGTGTGACTTCTATGCCTTATCATGTTTGCTTTTTGTGAATACTTGTGGTGTGTCCTTATCATAACATCATAGCATCATACAGCATCATATGCATTTACTAACCACTTCAGGGGTTCGAATCTTCATCTTTGTTCTTGTTTTGTAGGACATGGAATCTATCCGTAGAAAGACAATTCAGATCAACCTTGTAAGGGTCCCTCCTCAGCTTAAGGAGCTTACATCCAGGATTCCCGAGAACTCTTCCTTCAGTGAAAGGCATGGTAGACTCATCAGCTTGGTTAACACCAACATTGAAGAGGATATGGTGAAAGTGTTGTTCCAGTTCTTTGACCCTTTGCACCACTGTTTTACTTTCCTGAATTATCAACTGGTGCCTACTTTGGAAGAGTTTTCTCAACTTCTGAAGGTTCCTATTCTTAGTCAACTACCCTACAATGGTACGGAAAGGGAACCAAAACTTGAAGAGGTTGCTAAAGCATTACACCTACAACCATCTGACATCAAGGGACATTGGGAAGTTAGAAGTGGCATCAAAGGATTCTTGGCCAAGTTCCTGTTTGAGAAGGCCCAAGAATGTTGGAATTCCCTTGACCTACAAGCCTTTGAAGAAGTTGTGGCACTCCTTGTCTATGGGTTGGTATTGTTCCTGAATCCAGACCAGCTTATAGATATCAATGCTGTCAAGATCTTCATGTCCAGGAATCCTATACCTACGTTGCTTGGGGACATCCTCCACTCATGTTACACTCGAACCATGAGAAAAAGAGGTGTTCTCATGTGCTGCACTCCTCTCCTGGCAAGGTGGTTTATTTCACACCTTCCACAGTCAGTTTTGAAGAACGAGCGGGGCTTGAGATGGTCACAACGATTGATGACTCTTACACATGCTGATATACATTGGTGTTCTCGGTCCAGAGAGAATGTCACTATCATTGATCGTTGCGGAGAGTTTCCTAATGTTCCTTTACTTAGAATTAGAGGGGGCATTACTTACAACCCATGTCTGGCTTTGAGACAGTTTGGATATGCTCGGAGGGATGGCCCTCATGACATGTTGATTCCTGACATTGTTTTTGACTTCGACAACGATGCACAAGGACTTCGCCAGAGATTTATCAGAGCTTGGAGGATGCCCAACAGGGTAGATAGCAAGACACTGGGGCACAAGAACTCCATCCCCCTGGAGCCTTATCTCAAGTGGGTACGAGCCCGCTCCCAAAAGCTTGTGATGCCATACCCTCATGTTCTCCCTGTGATCAAAGATCCAGTTTTGGAAGGAGAGGTGCCCTACACCATTCAACATCCTGACATGCCAACGTCTTGGGAAGAAATGGAGAAGAGCTGGATCCAACTCAAGGAAGAACGGAATTCTCTTGAAACCATTCTACATGCCAGTGAGAAGAAGGTCTTGGAGCTCACCCGTCTACTTCACGAGGAAAAGACTCTCAACACTTACATTGCTCCAAAGAGGATGCGCAGTGTCTTTTGGGATTAATTATTTTGTAATGTTTTGCCCATGAGGCCCTGATGTACGGAACAAATTATTTCTTAATATAACGTGTGTTCCTTTTTGTCTGCAACGAATTTGAACTTTCAAACCCTTGAATGCATTGCATAAATAGCATATCATGCATCATGTGTATAACAGGTACTCTTTTTCTACATGTTGCTTAATCTTCTTCGATGTTTATTTCAGCACGCACTCAATCATCATGAATCCTGAACCTACTATTGAACAAGCTATCAAGGCCCTCTAGGCCCAGAACGCCCAGTTCCAGGAGCTGGTCATGAACTTAGCCCAGGGACAACAAGAGTTGAAGGATTTGCTCCTGAAGAAGAAGAAGAAGAAGAGGACTGTGTTGTTCAACACTGGACGCAGACTCGGGAATACACTGCAGAATGAAGCTGAGCTAACTACTCCATCTGTTGGGGAAGGCAGTCACCAAGAGGAAAGGGTTCCTAGTCCCGTGGTCTCTGACAGCGAGACAGATTTCAATGATGAACAGTACCCTCCTGCTGAGGACAGGTAAAAACAGCTGGAGGACCGGTTAAATGCTATGGAGATTCAACATGTGCCTGGGTTGGATTTTGGAGACTTAGGGTTATCTTCTGGGGTGGTGATCCCACACAAGTTCAAGGCACCTGCCTTTGTGAAGTATGACGGGGCTTCCTGTCCTAAGCTGCACCTCCGTTCTTATGTAAGGAAGATCCATCCTTACACTGCAGACAAGAACTTATGGATCCATTTCTTCCAAGAGAGCCTTTCAGGGGCTCAACTCGAATGGTTCTATCAGCTGGATGGAACCAGTATTCGAAACTGGGAGGACTTGGCTACTGCTTTTTATAAGAAGTATCAGTACAATTCCGACCTCGCTCCCACGCGTACCCAACTCCAGGGTATGTCACTAGGAACGGGTGAAGGTTTTAAGGAGTACGCGCAGAAGTGGAGAGACCTGGCTGGCAGGGTGCAGCCACCGTTGACTGACCGTGAACTCGTGGACATGTTCTTGGGGACCCTGTCTGGTCCGTTCTTTAACCACCTGATTGGTAATTCCTCTGCTGGGTTTACAGACCTGATCCTGACTAGTGAGAGGATCGAAGCTGGTATCAAATCAGGGAAGATACAGAAGGGTGCCTCCTCGAGTACTAAAAAGAAGCCCTTCAAGAAGGAAGCTAGTGCTGTGTATGGTCCCAGAAGACAAAACAAACCGGAACGCCGCCAAGCTGTCAACGCGGTGGTAATTTCTAAGCCTGCTGCTGCTCCTCAATAGTATAACCAACCAAGGGGTGAGAGACCCAAAAGGCAGTACACTCGGCTCAGCATGACCCTGTCTCAGATATTACCTCAACTGTTGTCAACCAATCTGGTAACTGTCAAGGAAGCTCCGAAGGTAGTGAACACAACCTCTCCAAAGTACAACCCCAACGCCCGTTGCGCTTATCACTCTGATAGCCCAGGGCATTCTACTGATGATTGTTGGGCTCTGAGGAATAAGGTTCAGGACCTTATTGATGCTAAGGAAATACAGTTCGAGGCGCCCGAAAGGCCCAATGTTGTGATTGCTCCCATGCCTCAGCATGGAGTGAATGTTGTGGAAGAAGACCCGTATGTGGCCTCTGTGGAAGATATTGTTACCCCGTTGCTGACTGTCAAAAGGAACCTGTTGCTAGCCGGTTTATTTCCGGGATGTAGTAAAGGTTGCCTTCTATGTGCTGTTACACCTGCTGGTTGTCCTTTGCTGAAGTCAGGCGTCCAAAACTTGATGGATAACAAAGAGATCTTGTTCAAGAAGATTGATGTTCCTGCTGTCCGTATCGAAGAAGTTTCTATTGTCACTATTTTCAACAACCCTCCTAAGGCTCCCTCAAAGAAGCCTGTCCAAATCATGTCCACACAGAAGATTGCTCCCATCATCATTATTGTTCCGGGGCCCATCCCCTATAAGTCTGACAAGGCTGTCCCGTGGCACTATGGGGCAGATGTTTATATGCTCGGAGTAAAACAAGAGTTTGATACTAGCACCGGTGTCAGCAACATCACCGAGCCTGCCAAGGTCACTCGTAGTGGTAGGCTGTTCTCACCAGATATTGCACCTCCAGCTATTCAGAGACCTCTTGTTATCACACCTGCCAGTGTGCCTATTTCCCCTCCTGATCAAGTTTCTACCCCAGCTGCTGAGTCATCTGATGCTCGGGGCAAAGGGATTGCTACTGATGTGCCTGCCCAGACAGAGGCACCGAAGACCAATGTTGAAGCTTCCAAGCAAGAGATGGAAGAGATTCTCAAAATTATCAAGAAGAGTGATTTCAATGTAGTTGAGCAGCTGGGGCACACCCCCTCTAAGATCTCTATGCTATCACTTTTGTTGTGTTCAGAGGCCCATGCCAAGGCCCTGATTTCCTTCCTGAAGACGGCCCATATGCCACAAGAAACGTCTGCTGATTAATTTACCGATTGTGTGGCCAACTTGACTGCTGATAATGTGTTGGGTTTCTCCGACGCCGATCTGACTGCCAAGGGAAAGAACCATAACGATGCCCTGCATGTCTCCATTGAATGCAGGGGCACTACTCTTGCCCATGTATTGGTAGATACAGGTTCTTCGTTGAACGTATTGCCCAAGAAAGCTCTAGACAGGCTGGATTGTGAGGGTTTAGAGCTCAAGCCTAGTAACATTGTTGTCCGGGCCTTTGACGGGTCGAAGAGGATGGTACATGGTGAAGTTGACATCCCAATCAGGGTTGGTTCTCATTTTTTTGACTCTACTTTCTATGTGATGGACATTCGTCCATCCTATTCTTGTTTGCTGGGTCGTCCATGGATCCACAAGGCTGGAGCTGTGACCTCAACTCTACATCAGAAGCTTAAATACCCAGTCAGAGGGAAGATTGTTACAGTGCAGGGGGAGGAAGAATACATGGTCAGCCACCTCAACTCGTTCCTGTACGTAGAGATGGATGGGGAATTCATTGAGACCCCCTTTCAACACTTTGAAGAGGTTCCTCAGACGTTGGCAGCAGCAGAGACAGTGACTGAAGAAGACCCTCCTTTGAAGATGGCTTCCTTGAAGGATGCCCAGGCTGTGATCGAGAAGGGTGAGTGCGCAAACTGGGGCCGACTTCCTGATTTCACTCCAAAGACTGACAAATTTGGCTTGGGTTTCACTGCAGAAGCTCAGAGGGCTGTTCACAAGGCAAGGATTGGAAGACCTCCCGTGTTCATCACTAACCCGGGAGTAAATGCTATTGAGGACGAAGCGGAAGAATCTGAGTTCGACAGCTGGATCTACCCAACAACCAATGGTGGACCAAGCAACTAGACGGCGAAAGATTTCATACCTATTACTTTTGTCACACAGTAATGAACTCCTTTGTTTTAAAGTTGTAACAAACAATATTACTAAACTTTATGGCCCGGTGTCTTACCCGGGGCACCGTGGTTTCATTTGTGAGGGCTTTTGTGTGTCACTTTCATATATCATGAATAAAAGCATTGGACGCTTTTCGAATTTCAAATCTTGTGCTCCCTTTCTTTCTTTATATATTGCAAAACAGCTATATTTATACACACTCACCTATACAGGTTCCAATCCACTCTGGATCCCACTGGTAACGACTCTGCTACTACCAGTTATGACTTCGAAAATCCGATCAACTTAGCCGAAGACGAAGGTGAAGATGATTGTGAAGTGCCTGGTGAGCTTGCAAGACTGTTACTCCAGGAAGAGAGGGCCATTCAGCCACATGAAGAGCCAGTGGAAACGGTAAATCTGGGTACTGAGACAAACAGAAAGGAAGTCAAGATTGGTGCCAATCTGGAGATCAGTGTGAAACAACGGTTGATTCAGATGTTGCATGATTATGTCGAAATCTTTGCCTGGTCTTACAAAGACATGCCTGGGTTGGATACCGACATTGTGGTTCATCACCTGCCTACCAAGGAAGACTGCCCTCCGGTAAAACAGAAGGTTCGTCGTATGCGTCCAGAGATGTCCGAGAAAATCAAAGCTGAGGTTATGAAACAATTCGATGCCGGTTTTCTAGCAGTGACTTCTTACCCTCAGTGGGTTGCCAACGTGGTTCCAGTGCCGAAGAAGGATGGTAAGGTCAGAATGTGTGTTGACTACAGGGATTTGAACAGGGCGAGCCCCAAGGATGACTTCCCTCTACCTCATATCGACGTTCTGGTTGACAACACTGCTCAGCATAAGGTATTCTCCTTCATGGATGGGTTCTCCGGTTATACTCAGATCAAGATGGCTCCTGAAGACATGGAGAAGACCACTTTTGTTACTCAGTGGGGCACCTTTTGCTACAAGGTCATGCCTTTTGGGTTGAAAAATGCTAGGGAAACCTACCAATGTGCCATGCTCGCTTTATTTCATGATATGATCCATTACGAGATCGAAGTATATGTCGACGATATGATTGCAAGGTCCCAAACTAAGGAGGAACACCTTGACCATCTGTAGAAGCTGTTTGACTGTCTGAAGTTGTACAAGCTGAGGCTGAACCCGAACAAGTGCACCTTTGGGGTGAGATCTGGAAAATTGCTAGGCTTCATCGTAAGCGACAAAGGTATTCAAGTGGACCCTGCCAAGGTGAAAGCCATACAAGAGATGCCAGCTCCCAAGACAAAAAAAGAAGTCAGAGGCTTTCTAGGACGGCTGAACTACATTGCCCGATTCATCTTGCATCTAACTGCTACCTGTGAACCAATCTTCAAGCTATTGAAGAAAGATCAAATAGTACGTTGGAACGATGAATGTCAGGCCGCTTTCGACAGAATCAAAGAGTATCTCCAAAAACCATCCATTCTTATGCCACCGGTTGAAGGGAGACCTCTAATCTTATACTTGACGGTACTTGACAGTTCAATAGGGTGTGTGCTGGGGAAGCATGACGAGTCTGGCCGAAAAGAGCACTCTATTTATTACCTTAGCAAAAATTTTACCGACTGTGAGTCCCGATTCTCACTGCTCGAGAAAACTTGCTGCGCTTTGGTATGGGCTGCTCGCCGGTTGAGACAGTATATGTTGACTCACACTACTCTGTTGATTTCAAAAATGGATCCAATCAAGTACATATTCGAAAAGCCTGCCTTATCCGGAAGAATAGCAAGATGGCAAATGATCTTGACAGAATACGACATCCAGTACACGACTCAGAAAGCAATCAAGGGAAGTGTATTGGCAGACCATTTGGCACACCAGGCAGTGGACGACTACCAATCTATGAACTTTGAATTTCCAGACGAGGATATCATGGTAGTGACTGATTGTGAAGTACCTGGACCGGATGAAGGACCTGAGGAAGGATCCCGATGGTCTATGCACTTTAACGGAGCCTCAAACGCTTTGGGTAACGGTATTGGCACCGTGATCATATCCCCCAAAGGCACTCATACTCCACTCACCGCCCGGCTATGTTTCAACTGCACCAACAACATGGCGGAGTATGAAGCATGCATCATGGGTCTTCAAGCTGCAATTGACTTAAGGATCAAGTTTCTGAGTGTCTTCGGAGATTCTGCTCTCGTGATCAATCAGATCAAAGGCGAGTGGGATATGAAACACCCAAATCTTATTCCTTACAAAGAGTATGTGTTGGCGTTGATCCCCCATTTCGAAGAGATAACCTTTGAACACTTCCCAAGAGAGGAGAATCAGTTGGCGGACGCGTTAGCTACGATGTCTTCTATGTTCAAAGTCAAATGGGACAACGAGGCTCCCCGGATCATTATCTGGAAGTTGGATGAACCCGCACATTGCTGTGATCTTGAGGCTGAAGAGGTAACTGAAAAACCTTGGTATCATGAAGTGAAAAGGTACTTGGAAGCTCAAGAATACCCCGAGGGTGCATCTGTTAACGACAAGAAGTTTCTGAGAAGGTTCACGGTAAAGTTCTTCCTCAGCAACGACATTCTGTACAAGCGAAACCATGATTCGACTTTACTGCGTTGTATGGATAAGACTGAAGCAGAAAGGATCATGGCAGAGCTACATGAGGGTACCTTCGGAACTCATTCCAGTGGACATACCATGGCAAAGAAAATTCTTCGGGCAGGATATTTCTGGTCCACAATGGAAGCCGACTGTTACCAACATTCTCGGACGTGTCACAAATGCCAGATCTATGCTGATAAGGTGCACGTTCCTCCAGTTCCTATGAACGTCTTGACAGAACCTTGGCCTTTTGAAATGTGGGGCATTCATATGATCGGCGAGATCAGACCTACGGCATCCAATGGGCATCGCTTCATCCTGGTAGCAATTGATTACTTCACAAAGTGGGTTGAAGCATCTTCCTATGCTACCGTAACCAAGAACGTCGTGGCACGGTTCATTCGGCATAACCTGATCTGTCGATACGGCGTACCTGATAGGATCATTACGGATAATGGTACCAATCTTAACAACAAGATGATCACTGAGCTCTGCGAGCAATTCAAGATACAGCACCACAACTCTTCTCCTTACCGGCCGAAGATGAATGGGGATGTAGAAGCAACTAATAAGAATATTAAGAAGATTGTGCAGAAGATGACAGTGACCTATAAAGATTGGCACGAGATGTTACCGTTTGCTCTTCATGGGTACCGTACCTCAGCACGGACGTCAACAGGGGCAACACCATTTTCCTTGGTCTATGGTATGGAGGAAGTCTTGCCTATCGAAGTCCAGATACCCTCTCTCCGGATAATGAAGGATGCAGGTTTGAACGAAGATGACTGGATCCAGACTCGGCTTGATCAATTAAACCTGATTGACGAAAAGAGACTCACTGCTATTTGTCATGGTCAAACGTACCAAAAACGGATGATCAGGGCATTTAACAAGAAAGTCAGACGATAGGAATATCAAGTCGGAGACCTAGTAATCAAGCGCATCATTCTTCCTCAAAGTGATCCCAGAGGCAAATGGACCCCTACGTACGAAGGGCCATTTGTGGTTAAACATATCTTCTCATGAGGAGCTATGATTCTAACCACCATGGATGGTGACGACCTTCCTCACCCCGCAAATGCAAACATAGTAAATAGATACTACGCATGATAAAAGACCCGCTAGGTTGACACACCTAGGCAAAAATAAGGGCTTCCCGGCGAACCAAAAGGGTTCGGGCAAAAATAAGGGATGAAATGAAAAAAAATCTGTACACCCGGCAAGTCGAAAACCTGAAAAGGCGGCTTGGGCAAAAATGGGTATCCCGATGGACTGAAAACCCGAAAGGGCGGTCCAGGCAAAAGTTAGGGATAAGCGTAATACTATGTCTCGTTGGATCACCTTGCATCCAGAATCCGGTATCAACTATCAGGTTCAGACGGCACCAATCAAGCAGCTTCATCTTCAACTAAGCAGCCAAGTGATGAGACGCTTGAAGACATAAAGGCGATAGCAGAGTTGGAACCCAGTGGGATTTTTCACATAGCTGTTTTGTTTTCCTTTTCACAAAATGTATAAACTCTGTTGTTCGGCGGCGTTCTCTTACTAGGACGTCAACCTCTTGTACATAAAACGCCTATTTACAAGCAAATTCAAAATCAATACAAATCCACTTTTTCAGACAAATTGCCAACTGTTTTTCCTTTATCTGTTTTGTCTTGCGAAGAACGTCCAATGTTCATTTTTGATATATGCATTTGACATTAATTGCTAATCCTAAATATTTGCATGCGAAACAAAGGACTAATTACAGGTGACATTAGAAACAGGGGCAATAATGAGTTGTCTAAGCGATCTAGTTGCTCTGTCCACCAAGGTACCAAGGTAGGTTCAACTGAAGAACGTAACCAGAATACCTTCACTCCCCGCAGAGTAAGACAGGAATCAACAATACTCTCCCCAAGCAGAGTTGGTCTCCCATAAGCCCTAAAAAGGCACAGTATCTCCAACAAGTCAGCGACACTCTCCCCAAGCAGAGTTAGTCTACTGTCAGCCTTAAGGAAGTTGGGTATTCCCAGAAGATCTCAACATTCCCCAGCGGAGTATACAGATGTTCCTCAATAAGCATCCCCGGCAGTCTTGGTATAAGATTGTTCCCCGGCGGAATACCAGACACCCCAGTGGAGTCATTTCCCCAGTACAGTCCAAAAGTTTCCCCAGGAAAGTTGAATTATCCTCCCCAGTAGATTCTGGAAGCTTATCCCCAGAAGATTCTGGAAGCTTATCCCCTGCAGAGTACGAATGCTCTCCCCGGCTTTATTCAAAGGTTATTCCCCACCAGAGCTTATAACTGGGTTATCCTCAGCTAATTACCACGGAAAGATCGTCCTCGGCGAAGTTCTTCCTATCCCCCAGCGGAGTTCATCAATTCCCCAACATAGCATATCAACGGTATCCCCAGCGGAGTTATCACCAAAACCTCAGCGAAGCATCTCTCCCCACAGAGTAATTCCCCGCAGAGTAATCTCTCCAACAAGTTTATTCCCCAACGGAGTCATCTTCTCCTACCGGATTATTCTTGCAACCATCATCCCCAGCGGAAATGAAGAACTCTACTCTTCAAACATCAGCCCAGGATTCAACAAACTCCCAGCATTCGTCAAGGATTTATTTTCCTAGACGAAAATACATTCATGAACATTTCACATTTCATATCTCTTATTTACATACATGATAAAGTTGCATACGCACCATATCACACAATTTTGAGGACATCATGACATCATGCATTTCATACATCATGACATTGCATATAACTGATGTTTTGCCTTTTCAGGAAAAAGGTCAACCCAAAGATGATTACTATCAACTGTCGCAATTCCAGATTCGATTCCTGTATCTAGCCAGGGCATATTTGTTGACGACCAATTCCAGATTCGATTCCTGTATCCAGCCAGGGCATATCTGTGAGTAACTGATTGTAGATTCGATACCTGTATCCAGCCAGGGCATGTCTGCATAAAGAGTTTAGAGATTCGATTCCTGTATCCAGCCAGGGCATATCTGTAGACGACCAATTCCAGACTCGATTCCTATATCCAGCCAGGGCATATCTGTGAGTAACTGATTGTAGATTCGATACCTATATCCAGCCAGGGCATGTCTGCATGAAGAGTTTAGAGATTCGATTCTTGTATCCAGTCAGGGCATATCTGTAGACGACCAATTCCATATTTGATTCTTGTATCTAGCCAGGGCATATCTGTGAGAGACTGATTGTAGATTCGACACCTGTATCTAGCCAGGGCATGTCTGCATGAAGAGTTTAGAGATTCGATTCCTGTATCAAGCCAGGGAATATCTATAGACGACTAATTCCAGATTCGACACTTGTATCCACCCAGGGCATATCTGTGAGTGATTAATTCCAGATTCGATACCTGTATCTAGCCAGGGCATATCTGTGAGTGACCAATTCCAGATTCGATTCCTGTATCTAGCCAGGGCATATCTGTGAGTAATTGAATGTAGATTCGATACCTGTATCCAACCAGGGCATGTCTGCATGAAGAGTTTAGAGATTCGATTCCTGTATCCAGCCAGGGCATATCTGTAGACGACCAATTCCAGATTCGATTCCTATATCTATCCAGGGCACATTTGTGAGTGACTGATTGTAGATTCGATACCTGTATCCAGCCAGGGCATGTCTGCATGAAGAGTTTAGAGATTTGATTCCTGTATCTAGCCAGGGCATATCTGTAGACGACCAATTCCAGATTCGATTCCTGTATCTAGCCAGGGCATATCTGTGAGTAGATTCGATTCCTGTATCCAGCCAGGGCATATCTGCATGAAGAGTTTAGAGATTCGATTCCTGTATCCAGCCAGGGCATATCTGTAGACGACAAATTCCAGAATTCGATTCATGTATCTAGCCATGGCATATCTGTGAGTAGATTCGATTCCTGTATCCAGCCAGGGCATATCTGCATGAAGAGTTTAAAGATTTGATACCTGTATCCAGCCAGGGCATATCTATAGACGACAAATTCTAGATTCGATTCCTGTATCAAGCCAGGGCATATCTGTGAGTAGATTTGATTCATGTATCCGGCCAGGGCATGTCTGCATGAAGAGTTTAGAGATTCTACACCTGTATCCAGCCAGGGCACGTCTGTAAGCAACCTTTTGAAGTCCCGGATTCGATTCCTGTATCTAGCCAGGGCATATCTGTGAGCGATTGATTGTGGATTCGATACCTAGATCTAGCCAGGGCATATCTGCATGAAGAGTTTGAAGATCAACACCTGTAACAGGCCAGGAAATTATCTTTTACGCAAGTTCTCGCTAAGGAATCTCTTACGCGATCGACACCCCCGATGGCATCTATAAGCCCATCTCCACAACTATCCATTACCCTTCCAAATGGCATCTATAAGCCCATTCCCGACAAGGTTCTGTCACATCTCCAGATGGCATCTATAAGCCCATCCTCCTATCCATCCTATCTCCAAATGTCATCTGTAAGCCCATTCCCGCCATCACACTGCTGATCTCACACTATGTGAGCGCAAATTTCTGGGCACTTTAGTGTTCAATCATCTTCCACCTTCGGATCACGAAAGGCACGCAAGCCAATCTACATCCTCAGGTTTAAGAAGATTGAACAGGGGCAACTGTTTTACCCCAAAATTTGCCCTCCCATATTCTTCAAAGTTGTGACAAGCATCATCTCAATTTGCTCAAGTCTACTCAAGGGGTTGCACAGTCAAACCATCCTCCTAAGCTAGTCAAAATTAGGGTTTTGGTTCTTGCAAGGAAGTTGAGATTTTCAAGGGCTCAATCAAGTCACATATGCCTATACACATTGTCAAGCACCTACATGCCAAGTTTCAAGGCTCACAGGATCAAGTTGCACAGTCAAAAGCCCTAATTGCTTCACAATCAACTGTAGGGGTAAAATGGTCATTTGGCAGTCAAAAGTCAAAAATTTTGGTCAACATCTTATTTTGAAGCCACAATCATCATTTGATCAAGTCTTGATCATGATTCCACAAGCATGGCTCAAAAATCTTCAAGATGCAAAAGTTTCCATTTTTGGACAGTTGAAAAGTCAACTGTAACTTGACCAAGGCATAACTTTTTCATGGTTCATCATAAAAATCCCATCCAATTCTCATTTTGAATGGGATTACATTTCCTACAACTCATCTTCACATTCCAAGTCCAAGAAATGCTCTCACAAAAAGTTATCAATTTCAACATTATAGGTCATTTTCAAAAGTCAACAAAATTGCACTTTAAGTCAAAGACCATAACTTGAGATTGGTAAATCCAAATGACATGGGACCAAAGGCATTGGTTAGAGGACTTCAAGACCTTTCCAAAATGTCCAAGAACATGTTCATATGATCAAAATTGAGCAAGATATGCATTGGAGAAGTTGGGAAATTTTTGTGAAATGGCAAAAGTCAACTATCCTTGAAACTTCAATTTTTGACAAAAGGGCCCACTTTCTTCCACTTGATTCAGCCTCGTCATGCCACCCACGTGTCCCATGATTAATTTCAAGACCAAACATTTATTTTTTTTCATTTTTATTTAATTTTTATGGATTTAATTCATTTTAAATCCATAATAATTCAAATAAATCTAAAAAAATTAATTGAATGGCATATTTTTGGTTTGAATAGCTTTTATGTATGATATGCCAACTCACAATTTCGTGCTAAGGCTTTTTGTGCACAAAATCTTGATTTTGAACCAAATATGGAAGTCCTTTAATGGTGGTTAAGGAAAATCTCAAGACTTCAATTCCATGGATACCAAGCCTAGTTGCTGACCTAAATTCATTGAGACATACATAAGCAAGCATTGCGGACCTAATACATGATCCAAGCATCCCTGAAACGGCCAAACCATATTCAAAAAAATCAAAGAAAACTTGAAATCTGTTTTCCCAGTTCCAACCCAATTCAAAGCCTTAGAACAATTCAAACACGTTGCTAGCATTCCCAGGAACACATTGCAATCCAAAACAAGCCTCAAAGCTCAAGAACACGTGCTACACAGACCCACGGTTTGTCAAAAATTTTCATAATCACATACATTGATTCATGCACATTTGATATGTTTTGTTGAGTGTTTTGTGTTCACAGGACCCATACGAAGCTAATGGTGTGGTTCAATTGTCTTGAAACACCCTGAAACCGAAACCACCATGGATAAGTTTTAGGGTTTTGAAGCTTTCAAATTAGGGGTTTCTCATATAGGAAAAATCAGGCTTTGAAAAATCCATGGTTGGATTCGTCAGGATGAGACGAAACTAAAACAACCTTCGTGAACAATTTCTGATTAACGTACGCCTATTTTCTCTTGACGCAGGTTGTGGGGGGTTAAAAACCCCCGCTAATTGTTTTGTTTTTACAGGAAAAAGGAGGAAGACGAAGTACGTGGAAGCGTGTGACTGGCCCATTCAAATCAGAAACGCGCGTTTTTTTTATTTCCAGGATATTGCCTTTATTCCATATAATATTATTTTCTTATTATTATTACAATTGAGTCAATTGGCGTAGTGGCAGGGCGAATGAGCATTGAGCGCTGGGACCTGGGTTCGAATCCCAGGTCCCCAAAACATTTGTTTCATATTTTTTCTAAAGTGATCATATGCAGGTTATTGGGCGTGGTTCAGCATACACCCCATCCATCCAAACGCCAGGTGGCTGGAAAGGCAAATCCAATGGCCAGAAGGTGATGACTACCTTATTCCTGGTCAACCAGCGCCCCAGACAACTCCAAAAGTCAAACAAGGCTGGCTGGTTAATGGGCTTCACAATTCCAAATTCACCCTCAAATCTGGCCCAAACCCCCTTAGGTTTGCATTTTTATTTTGTCATTTTATTTTTCATTTGCCTTATTTTATTTTTTTTATTCTTTCTAATAACTATTAACTAAATAATTATTTTTCCATAAAAAATTCAGAAAAAACCTCAAAAAACATTTTTATTAATTTCAATTACCTTTTTTGTAAATAAATATGGTTAATTAATTTAGTCTTTCAAAATTGGAGCAACCTTAATTTTTTTTTTCATAATAAATAAAAACAATTTAGAATTAGGTTTTTGCTAACTTTTAATTTCTTTTTATTTTCTCTTTATTTCCATTAAAACATAAAATACAAAAAAACATTTTTTCTTGTAAATAATTAATTAATTAATAATTAGGTTTAATTTCATTAATTGCAAAAAAGGACAAAACTTAAATTATTTTCTCAAAAGTGTCAAAACCCTAAGGACGTTCCGATTTAATTTCTTTTCGCGCTTTAATTCTTTTTTATTATATTTATGTAACTGTTTCCGGATATGTAATAGTTAATTAGGACTTTATTGCTTTCTTTTAATTTCTTGCATTTTTATTTTTCAAAACGGGTTTTGTTTTTGGCGATGTATAGACCCGCGCCTTGTAATAGCTAGATTTACATTTCCGCAATTTATTTTCCGCACTCCTAACTGTTAAAAATGCATGAAAGACTTGTATGAATAATAAAACCAATTTGTAGCTCACAAATAACATGTACAAGATAAACATTAACATGAAACAACACACATGCACATGCCACTCCTAGGGTACGCCTCACTGGTTGCCTCGAACGTGGTCGTCAAGTATAGGGTGTTTTAGAGGTCGCCCTCCTGTCTAAAGATCCAGTTGCCTCGAAACGGTTTCCTCGGATAAAAAGGATCTAGGATATTAGGGTTACTTCTAAGGTGTCCTACTATTGCTTCGGTGACCACACATGTCCCTTAATCGAATTGACTCGAATAACTCCAACGACGGTGCTACCTACTTCTCAATAGTGGGATAGTACTGTCTAAAGGACTCTTACACAGCCTAATTCCTTAGAGTAGGTAGACTTATCCTGGGTACTTGCTCTTTTCAGACAAACAAAACATCTTTTCACACTTACACTTTCTAAAAGTTTTCAAACAAATTTTTCATACACTCTTGAGGACAGATACAAGAGTTACTTAGAAATTTTTCAAACGAAACTTTTTCAAAACCCACACACACTTGAAAAGCAAACAAATTTTTGAAAACATAAGAGCAAGTACCTAAGAGTCAGTGGATAACCACGGATAGAAAGGGTGCTAACACATTCCCTTTCTATAAATCTACCTCCCGAACCGAGAGACATTCTCAAAGAAGGAATTTTGTTGTGCTTTTGTCCTTTCCATGTTGGAGAACATAAAAGACGGTGGCGACTCTTGCTTACCGCGACATTTCGCGAACCAGCTTTAAAACAGTCAGTTCTATTTCCACCGATCACAACTGGCCTAGGAAAAAATAAGGGCATCCCGGCAAACCAAAAGGGTTCAGGCAAAAATTAGAGATGAATACAAAAAAAAACTTTGTACACCCGGCAAGTCGAAAACCTGAAAAGGCGGCTTGGGAAAAAAAGGGTATCCCGGTGGACTGAAAACCTGAAAGGCGGTCCAGGCAAAAGTTAGGGATTTAAAGCGTATCACTATGTCCCATTGGATCACCTTGCGACTAGATTTCAGTATCAACTATCAAGCTCAAACGATACCGATCAATCCAGTCAGTTTTGGACAAGTATCAAAGTGATGAGACGCTCGAAGACATAAGGGCAATAGCAAAATTGAAACCCATTGGGATTATTACACATAGCTATTTTATTCTCTTTGTACACTATTTTTTATAGTTTTCACACTTTACGGTTGCATTCTCCTACTAGAACGTCAGCCTCTTTGTACAAAATGCCTGTTATAGGCAAACTTCAAAAAAATATCAATACAAATCACTTCTTTGAAAGTACAAGGCTGTTTGTTTTTCTTTTTCTGCTTTGTTTTGCAAAAAAGTCCAATGACTTATTCTTGACATATGCATTTGAATATGATTACTATTCACAAATATTTGCATAAGAAACAAAAAGACAGTTGCTCATGACTTTAAGGAACGGGACAAAGTCTAAAAAACCATTTTAGTCCCGACAGTTACTCCTTCTAGCAGGTACAGGGGCAGAGACAATTTTGAGACGAAGTCATCATTACATATGACCAAGTGACGTATATGTTCCCCACAGAGTAGAAACAACCAAAGTTTCAATCTCTCCTTCCCCAAGCAGGAATTACCTCATCTAGCAAAATTCCTTCTCCAGCTGCGATTTGTACTCCTCAGCCTAGTTTTATAATTTCCAACAGTTATAAAACCTCCTCCCGAGTAGACTTTAGTTCTCTAACTACAGAAGTTTCATTCCCTAAAAGAGTTTATTTCTTTACAACGGCAAAATCTTCCAATAAAGCATCTCCCTCCACAGGGTTATTCTCAAGCAGAGTCAATCCCCGGAAGAACATCCTCAAACAGAAAGAGGAAATCCCCGGCAAATTATATCCATTCATCATCCCCAGCGGAAATGAAGGATCCAGCCTCCTTATACTCTTCAGCAGCAGTCCTGGGTTTACTTTCCCAGACTAAGAAACATCACAATAGCATTCCATATTCATACATTATGGCATGCACATACATATCACATACAACATAATCTCATTTATTTTGAGAACATCACCATAATGCCTTTCATACATCATGACATTGCATATGACTAACTCTTTGCCTTTTTCAGGGAAAAGATCAAATCAATAAACACCGTTGGCTACCTATGAGACCTAGTAGTTTTCTCAAAAGCTACAAGCTATTTCAACATCTTCCTCAAAATGACGTTCTCAGAATACCTTCTCTGGTTCAGTCAGATCGCCACTAAGATCTCCCTGATTCTTATTCCAGTTGAAGATTGACCCAAGACTTTTGTCTGGTTCAATTGAATCGACCCTAAGATTCTTCTGATTTTCGTTCCAGTCAAAGTTAATTAAAGACCTTCTTTGGTTCAGTCAGATCGCCACTAAGATCTCTCTGATTCCTATTCCAGTTGAAGATTGACCCAAGACTTTTGTCTGGTTTAGTTGAATCGACCATAAGATTCTTCTGATTTCCATTCCAGTCAAAGTTAATTAAAGACCTTCTCTGGTTCAGTCAGATCGCCACTAAGATCTCTCTGATTCCTATTCTAGTTGAAGATGACCCAAGACTTTTGGCTGGTTTAGTTGAATCGACCCTAAGATTCTTCTGATTTCTGTTCCAGTCAAAGTTAATTAAAGACCTTCTCTGGTTCAGTCAGATCGCCACTAAGATCTCTCCAATTCCTATTCCAATTGAAAATTGACCCAAGACTTTGGTTTGGTTCAGTTGAATCGACCATAAGATTATTCTGATTTCCGTTCCAGTCAAAGTTAATTAAAGATTTTCTCTGGTTCAGTAAGATCGCCACTAAGATCTCTTTGATTCCTATTCTAGTTGAAGATATTCCAAGACTTTTGTCTGGTTCAGTTGAATCGATCCTAAGATTCTTCTGATTTCCGTTCCAGTCAAAGTTAATTAAAGACCTTCTCTGGTTTAATCAGATCGCCACTAAGATCTCTCTGATTCCTATTCCAGTTGAAGATATTCCAAGACTTTTGTCTGGTTTAGTTGAATCGATCCTAAGATTCTTCTAATTTCCGTTCCATTCAAAGTTAATTAAAGACCTTCTATGGTTCAGTCAGATCGCCACTAAGACCTCTCTGATTCCTATTTCCATTAAAGATGACCCAAGACTTTTGTCTGGTTTAGTTGAATCAATCCTAAGATTCTTCTAATTTCCATTCCAGTCAAAGTTAAGTAAAGACCTTTCTCTGGTTCAGTTAAATCGACACTAAGATTTTTCTGATTTCTATTCCAGTTAAAGAAACTGCAAATCCTGGAGCACAACCAGATAATAATTTAATCTCTTTCCCCCGGTAAGTCGTTGCGAATACGACCGGATAACAGTCAGTCTTATTATCCTCAGCAAGTCACTGTGAAGCCTGGATCCGGACCAGATAGCAGTTCAGTTCCGTCTCTTCAATCAAGAGATGACTCCCCAGTAGAGTAATGGACAACCGAAGCTCCTAAACTCTACTTCCCAAGCGGAGACCAACATTCCTCAACGGAGTCCTCCTCAATAATAGGCATAGGAATTCTCATAAAGGAATATCTCATGAAATCAACATTGTTCCGGATGGCATCTTCAAGCCCATCTCCGATAACTCTCTGTCATATTCTCTGGATGGCATCTTTAAGCCCATCTTCGACGATTTCCCGTCACCTTCTCCAAATGGCATCTGTAAGCCCATTCCCGATATTACCTACACAGTCAAGTATCATTTCAGACGAGTGCAAATTTCTGGGCACTCTAGTGTTCAATCATCTTCCACCTTCAGATCACGAAAGGCAGACCGACCAATCTACATCCTCAAGTTTAAGAAGATTGAACAGGGGAAGCTGTTGTACCCTAAAATTTTTCCTCCCATTTTCACTCAAGACATGCCTCTAGAGGTCCTCAATTGCTCAAGGATGACCAAGAATTGACCAGACAAATTCTCCTCCCAAGATAATAAACCTCAAACTAGGGTTTCAATTTCAAGCAAGATGTATGAGTCTAAAGGATCCCAAATGTTCTCCATTGTATTAATATGTCCTCAAGATCATCCATGCCAAATTTCATGCCTTGAGCAATAAGTTTTCTCAATCAACTGCTCAAATGCTATAAATCAACTCTATTAGGTCAAAAGTCAACTGTGGCCCAAATACAGTCAAACTTCAAGACTTTTTGTCAACATCAATATTTTGAAGTATTATCCATCATTTGATCAAGGGTTTATCATGAGTCCTCAAGAAATGCTCTTAACTCATCAAAAGTCAAAAATGGCAAATTAGGGTTTCTATAGGAAAAGTCAACCAAACTTTGACCAGGCATAACTTTCTCATACTTTATCAGACATTTTTCCTCCAAGGCTCATTTTGAAGAGAATCTGATTCCCTACAACTTATCTTCATACCTCAAGTTCAAGAAATGCCTCAATTAAAAGATACAATCTCAGCCATTATATGTCCTTTCAAAAAGTCAACAAAAATACCTTTTGGGTCAAAGCTCCTTACATCAACATGGAAGATCCAATTGAGGTGAAACTAAAAGTTTTGTTTAGAGGACATCCTAAGCTCTCTAAAAAGTCCAAGAAAAGCCTCATAGGGTTAAAATGGAGAAAGATATGCATTGGTAAATTTGACCAATTATATGAAAATGCACAAAAGTGAGTGTGAGCAAATTGGATCTTTTGGACTAATGGGCGTGGGTTTTGGATCTCAAGCATATCCATGAACTTATTTAGGATATTTAAATACATTATTTTATTTTTATGAGATTTGTTTTTATTTATTTGAATTTTTATTCATTTAAATCAAAATAAATAAAATAAAATAGTGAAATAATGAAATAAAATCCAAAGATTTATTTAAGGATCATATCATAGGTCTAGAATCAGATGATCAAGTCAAGATTTCGTGCAAGGGTTGATTGGAAGAAAAAAAAGCATGTTTTGGCCAAGTTTAGAAACAAAAAATCCAAATTGCAAGTCAAATCTTCCTTTCACAAATCTTCAAGATTCTATCCAATTTTGTTAACCTAATGCATTCTAATACATATGTACAACATTGCCAGACCAAAAAGGAGGAG
Organism: Vicia faba; assembly: GCA_948472305.1. NCBI lineage: Eukaryota > Viridiplantae > Streptophyta > Magnoliopsida > Fabales > Fabaceae > Vicia > Vicia faba. Next base: position 1,333,767,670 of record OX451737.1, on the reverse strand, counting down.
GTTTTACCGCATAGAATACACATAAGAAGTTCCAAATTTTTGACAAAAAAGTGACAATTGGATTGATATTTACAGAAGGTTTCAAGGAGCTTTGACATTTGCAATCCATTCATGGGGACGTTTTGAAGCTAACAACATCATTATCACGCATCAAAGCTTCCAGAATCACCACATACATCATCACGGTTTGCAAATATTTTTCTAAATTCGATTTTAATCATACACGCATTATAAATAGGTTTTAATTTATGCATTACTGCTTGTATGAGCATTTAGAATGTATTTGAATACTTAATTTCTAGTTTTGATACATGAAGAAGATGATGGCGTGGAGTGATCTGGTTGGGCCATTTGAATGAAGCGCACGTTTTTATTAAATAAATTTTGATAATTTATTTTTGGGTTATATTGTTTTGTTGTTGTTTACATAACGAATGAATACATTGGCTCAGGCGGTAAACAAAGCGCGCTGGAAGGGGAAGGACCTAGGTTCGAGTCCCAGGTCCAACATTTTATGTTTTCTCACATGTTTCTTTCAGATCCAATGCGCCTGCTTGCCCATGCGTACACCTTGCACCATCAATTCATGCCATCAGATATGCATGGCGCCATATGCAACGCTCCCAATAGGCAGTCCCCACCACGGACCTCCAAAAGGCAGCAACACCAAATCACGTGCAAAGGACAATTGTGCTGGCTGATCTGGGCTCTGCAAATTCAACTTTGCACCCCCCAAAATGCTCCAATATCAGGCTCATTCTTCTTTTTCTTTTTACCATTTTTTCTAATTTAATTTCTTTGTTATTTAATTAATTTCAAAAATTATTTTTTATTTAATCATAAAATCAGTAAAATCACAAAAAAATAGGATTTAGGTTTTTTTATTAAAATTAATTTTGTAAGTTAATGTGACTTAATTATTTTTGATTGGTTTCTTTAAAATAAAATCAATTAGATTCTAGGTTTAAATTTCAAATCTTTTTCTTAAAAAAATATCAAAAAATAACTTTTATCCAGATTTAATTTTTTTTTAATTCATAATTTGTTCAATTAATTACTTTTTCATCATTTAACTTTTTTCAAATAAAAAAAACAATAAAAAATACTTTTCTTTTAACTTATGCGCGCTTTAGGATTTAGACGCTTCGCATGTTTATTATTTTTTTCGTATTATTTTCCAATTATGTAATTGTTCCTAGTTTGTAATAATTAAATTAGATTTAAATTCCTGTCTATTATTATGTAACTTCCCCATGACCCTGTAATAGTTAGGAACTTTATTTTTCTGCAATTTACTTTCTGTACGATAAACTGCTTAGATGTATGCTAATAGGATTGTATGGAAAAATAACAATTAATTGAAATAGATAACCCTAAATGCGCAAGATAAATGAACATAATCAAGCACACTTGCACATGCTCACCCCTAGGGAATCTCCCATTTTGGTTGCCTTCGAATACAGTCATAATTCTCGAAACGTGAGAATCCTTAGTGGTTGTCCTTGAGTCTAAGAGATCACTAGTCCCTCGATGACCCTCTCGATAGTTGCCTCGGTTAAAAAAGTGATGTTAGGGATTTAGGATATTTACTAAGAGTTCTTGCCCAGTTGCCTTAGTGACCCTAACGTCCCTTTCGATAGTCCCTTAACATCCGACGATAGGGCTACCTACTCACTAATAGTAGGATAGCACTATCTAAAGGGTAGGAGGAAAAGAACACCCTTTTCGAGTAGGTAGATGACTCTTAAGTACTTGCTCAAAATCTGAATCTTTTACACTTACACACTTTCAAAACTTCTTTTCAAAAAAACGCTTTATCACACTCTTGAGGACTGATACAAGAGTTATCATAAAGCTAACAAGATCTTTCAAAATACACAAACACGAAAAGAGTTTTCAAAAAAATGAGCAAGTACCTAAGAGCCCGTGGAAAACCACAGATGGAAAGGGTGCTAACACCTTCCCTTTCCATAATCTACCCCCTTACTCAGAAAATCTCAAAAAAAGGTATTTTTCTGTTCTTTTCACCCTTTCCTTTGTTGGATAAAAGAAAAGTCGGTAGCGACTCTTGCTTACCGCAACATTTGCGAATACAAACGCAAAACCAGTATAACAGTTGGTTCTGCCACCGTATCACAACCTTGTTCATTGGGAATTTCTCGGATCTCTTCAAACTATCCCATTGGGTTAACCTTTACGCCTCAGGCCTCACCTGAAGGATGTTGCGCAAGATCCAGGAGCCATTATCATTTATATCCATTCGCATATGTTTCAGTCTTTGTTTTTGTTATTATTGTTTGATTTGGTATAACAGATGAACAACACAGCCCAGTGGCAGCATGCGTGCTCTTAAGACACACCTTTTCCAGGTCCTGGGTTTGACCCAGGCATGAAGCATTTTTATTTTTCTAACCTTTGTTTTACAGGTCCAGTACAAGCTACCTTAGCACGCCTACCATGCACTCCCTCAATCAACACCATCCAATCAGATCCAACGTTGGTGATAAGCTACGCCCCATTGTGCACTCCAAGGAGCCGCCTTCACCAGATCTTACAGGCGCTTGGGTCCTCTTGTTATTGGGCCTTGTATTTTGTTTTTTTAACACCCCTCATTTACTTTTGCAGTGCAGGCCCATTCCTTTTTTATTTATTTATTTTTGTTTTAAATTAACATTTTCTTTTTTTTAATCAGCTTTATTTTAATCAACAAAAATCATAAGAAAAAAAATCATAAAAATATTAGATTTAAGTTTTTTATTAATTAAATTAATTTTTGTTAATTTTAACCAATTTAATTTAAATCACTTTGAGTTTATTTTATTAATTGAAAATTAATTAGAATTGGGTTCTCATCATTTCAATTATTTTTTTATACAAAAAAAAAACACACCAAGAATATTTTTAAAGTACTTAGAGTTTTTAGGGTTTTGACATCTCTTCAATCTCCGTGCACTTATCTATTTTTGCATTTTTATGAATATTGTAACTATCAAAAGGGATGTAATAGTTTAAACTAGGACTTTTTACATTTTTATTCCCCATTTGAGGTTTTGTAATCCCCATCCCCGAAGCACTGTAATAGCGTAGATTCAAATTTCCCGCATTTTTACTTTCCGCACTATTGTATGAATGCTTGTATATACTTAACTGCTAGCTTAATAGGATTGCATGGTAAGACTTAAAAACAAACGTCAGAAAAACTAACGTCCAAGATAAACATAACTGAAACACAACATACTTTACACACGCGCACCTCTAAGGTACCCCCACTTGTTGCCTTCGGATTTAAAACAGTCACGTCTCTCGAACGTAGGATATTTTAGCAAAGACCCTTTGGTTAAAAGATCATAGTCCCTCAATGACCCTTCGATGCTGCCTCGGTAAATGATTTTAGTACCTTATGGTAGTTGCTAAAATGTCCTACGAGTTTGTTTTGTGATTGTACGATGATCCACGCCCGTCCCTCAAAACATACAATGATAGGGCTACCTACTAACTAATGGTAGGATAGCATTATCTGAAAGAAAAGAGGAAAAGAAAAAAGACCTTTCGAGTAGGTAGATAGCTTGTAGTTGCTTGCTCATAAAACAAAACAATTTCTCACACATACACTCTCTTTTCTAAATGTTTTCAAAGACAAAACACTTTGTATGCATTCTCAAAACGATATGAGAATCATTACAAAGTTTTCCTCACTAAGGCATCTTTTCAAAATATTTTCAAATACACTTACACAAAAAGCATTTTCAAAAGTAAGCTAGAAACTAAGAGCCTGTATATAACTACGGATGAAAGGGGTGCTAATATCTTCCCTTTTCAAAACCTACCCCCCTTACTTAGCAAAATTCTCGAAAGGTATTTCATGTTCTTTTCACCCTTTCATTTATTGGATAAAAGAAAAGTCGGTGGCGACTCTTACTAACCGCAACATTTACAATAAAATGCAAAACCAGTAAAGTTAGTTCTCCCACTTTATTACAAGGGGATTTACCTCCTAACCTATTGTTGTACCCCAAAATTGGCCCTCTCATTTATCAAGATTTTTATCACAAGACTTCTTGGACTCAAGACAGGATTAGGGTTTGGTCAGCTCAAGACATCTCATCTTGCACTGATACCCCAAAATTAGGGTTTGAGTTTGCACAAGGATTTTTGGACCACCAATGCTTCATGTGACTTTCATACACCATCTTGGACCCCTAAGATTGCTCATGATAAGTTTCAAGCTTTGAATCACATTTTTGATCAGTCAATTGGACAGTTGACCTAAAAATCAGCTGTATTGGGGAAAAAGTCAACCATGGCCAACTTACAGTCAAACTTCATAATTTTTTATCCACATCAACATTTTAGGCTCCTATGTACCATTTGGTCAAGTTTGAATCACAACTCCTCAAGAAATTTGATCAAATCATCAAAAGGGAAAATGGTCAAAATTAGGGTTTTGATTGAGAAAAGGCAATTTCTGATTTTTAACCTAGCCAATGACCAATTGGGTTCAAAAATGATTTCAAGGGTTCAATGGCATCATCTTGACCTAATTACATGGTTCAAAAGATCTCAAGTTCATAGGATTGGCAGATGAATTTTCAAGTCAACTGATCAAAAGTCAATTGTACATTGAAAAGTCAAACTTTGACTTTTTGGTCAAAATCAAGTGCCAAGGGTCATAAAAACTAATTTTGAAAATTAGGGTTTTGAATTTGAAAATTTTCATAACTTAGAATTTTTCTAAGTATGGAAATTTTCTTATTTTTTCCCAACTTTCCACCACTTTTTCACCATGATGAAATTTGATTCAAAGAAAACTTCCAACATGAAATTTGTAGTCCTCCATGAAATCTACAACTTTGCTTCACAAACTTTTCGCAAAAGATGCTTGGATCTCAAGTTATGAATTTGTGAATAGAGGTCCATGAACTAAATGACTTAGTGAAATTTTACCCTAATTTAGGCAGGTTTTTGACCCAACTTCATGGACATTTTTCACCTAGTTCCAAGATGTATCTCAAAATGCATTTCAAAGATGGATTATAGAGAACATTGCAAGATTTCTAAAATGTCCAAGAACACTCCAAGATAATTTGTGGTTAGGGAGAATCGAAGAAGAGAAATTGACATTTTGTCACTTTTGATCAAGCCATTTTTACAAGGCATCAAGTTGAAAATTTGATCTTGGATGCTTGTACCTTGCATTACAGGTCCTAAACTCATTCTACACTCCATAATTTAATTCTAATTCAGAAGACAAAGGCTTTATTTTCACTTTTGAAGCATTGTACAAGAAATAATTCCATAAATGGCCAAAAGTTCACAATGCCATTTTCATAAAGCAAGCTTTTTGCAACTTTATCATTCTTGAGCCTTGGAGTTGTCCCTTTGGTGCAGGCAATTTCCATAGATCACAAGCAATGTACACCAACTCTTTTCAGCTCTAAAACTAGCCAATACAAGCATGTTGCATAAGTCATCTCACTTTTCTTAAAATGCAAGAAAGTTGGCCAAAAGTTCAGAACTTGTACAAGCTGATAAAGGGTGGACTTTGTATCATTCTAGACAGATTCACAAACTTGTTACAAACTAGAACACAAACGGATAGCATCTGAAACTCTCCAAAACTCAAAAACTTCATTTTTCTGCCCAAACATCCAGCTTCTGCAAAATCCTTGCCAACTTCATTTTGGCTCGTGTGTTTTGCCTTTTAACCTTTGAAACACTTCATAAACAATATACCAAAGCAGTCCAAGCATTCATCCTGCACCTGTAAGCTCTGTTTCAGCCATTTCCATTTTCAAGTTTGGAGGTTGCAGCTTAACTTCTACAGAGACTTCTAGCCATCCACAAAGCAAGCTAGGCATTGGAATAGCTTGAAGGAACTTCAAGGAAGCTCATGTGATCCTCGGGCCTCACTCAAAGTCCCCACATTGTCATATCCAAATCCTGCTGAAGGAGGTATTTTTCAAAACTCTATCTCTCTATTTAGGCATCCCCAAGCCACGATTTGTGAAGCAAAATTATAGTCCTTAACATGGTGAAGCTGTACATATGCATACTTGTCATTTATATTAACTGAGTTAAGAGAATTTGAATGTTGAACATGTTGAAAGAATTAGGTCATGAATTAGGGCTGATTAAATTCTCTCTGGTCTTTGAGAGTTAGATTACAAATTTTATATCATTGGAATCGTGAGATTGAATGCTACAAGTTTCATGTTGTAAGTTTTCGTTTTTGTGCAAGCATCTGAGAGTTGCAGGTTTGAACTAAGCGCGCGAAGGAGAAGGAACCAAGGACAGGGATGAAGCTGCTGTCTTGGGCTTTTGGGCCTTTTTGCTTTTACTTTTCACACCTCTTGAATTACTGCTACACCCCATTTACTAACTTTGTTTTATTTTTATATTTATGTTATATTTTCACATTTTTATACTTTCATTTGTTTTTTCTGAATAATAAAAATCATAAAAATATTTTCTTTATTTTTTTCATTTTTATTTTATTTTTTCTATTATTTTTTTGCATAAAAAAATAGTTTATTAGGAAAATATACTTTATTTTCTTAAATTAAATTTGTAAATATATTTAAAAATATTATACATTTTTATTATATTATTTACACATAAAATATTTATTTCCATACATATTTTAATATTTAATATTTGTACATAATATTACTTATTATTTTCTTGCACAAAAGAAATGGATAAAATAATAATATAGAACATATATTTTATTTTAATTGAAAATTAGGGTTTCTCCCTTTCAAAAATAATAATATTATTTTTCCTTATTTTCTAGGGTTAAATAAACTATTTTCTCATACCTTAAACAAATACAAAACATTTTTTCCATAAATCCATTGCATTGCATATTTAAATATTTGTATATTTATTTATTCGCACAATATTCAATTGGGTTGTAATAGTATTTTTAGAGTTTATTTTGTGCAATATCCCCATTCAAAAACTTGTATCCCCCTTCCCATAATAATTGTTGTAATAGCTTAGTTTACTTTTACGCAATTTATTGTTTTCATATACCATGTTAGTAAATTAGGGTTTGCATGATAAGACCAAAAACAAAACAAATAGAAAAGACCTAATACAAGACAAATGCATGAAAAATGATACATATTGCACACAAGCACCCTTAGGGTTTCACCCACTTGGTTGCCTAAACAAACATGGCCATGTTACGCATGCGAAGTATCATGGCAAAACAAAACAAAATAAGATCATAGTCCCTCGATGACGCTATCAAAAGGTTGCCTAAAACAACATGATCTTGGTCCCTCAAACATGCTAAGATACTTGGCAACATTGCTATCATGGTCATACGATGACCCACGCCCGTCCCATTTAACATCCAAAGATAGGGTTGTTTATCAAATCGTTGGTAAATCAACAATGTCAAAGGAATAAAAATGCATAAGAAATACTTTTTGAGTAGTTAGAATGCTTATAGTTACTTGATCAAATTGCAAAACAATCCTTGCTATTTTCAAAAACAAACATACACATATTTCAAAACATTGAAACATTTTTCAAAAGACGAACATCTTTGTATACATTCTTACGAACGAGAATCATTACAAAGATCACCTAAACAATGGCCTCTTTTCAAAATACTTTCAAAACCACACAAAGCACCATTTCAAACAATTTCAAAGCAAAAGTAAGTGATCTAAACAAGTAACTAAGAGCCCATGGAAAACCATAGATGAAAAGGGTGCTAGTACCTTCCCTTTTCATAATCTACCCCCCGAACTCAAGAAAACATCTCAAAGGTCTTCCCTGTGCTTTTTTACCTTTCCTTTTGGATAAAAGAAAAGTCGGTGACGACTCTTGCTAACCGCTACATTTGTAAACACAAACGCAAAACCTCAAGTCAGTTCTCCCACCGCATCACAGAACTGGCGACTCTGCTGGGGAAAATTATAAAAGTGGGGTTACCTTGGGGTTTTAGATCACATTTACATGCTTACCTTGTTTGACTTGTTTGCTTTACACTTTAGTTCTATTGTTTGGGTTTGAATCCTCTACCCGGATTTGGGAAACATTATAGGTAAATAGCAATACATTGTGGAAACTGTGCGGGGTATACCGACATGGTCTAAGCAATAGCTATATTAGTGTGACATATTTGTGGGTACCGGTAGCCTTTGAGTCAATCAAAGAGAATATGGGGCCGCTGAGTGATGTCATGAAGCACTAATGAACTTCTAGAACCTTTACTTGACCAACTTGGCCTTTTAGGATGTAGTGAGATGACCGGTTTTGGTGCAGTCCAAAGTTGGTAGATACTCGATACTACACTCATTGAGGGTTGGTTCCTTGTAATATTTCGGTCGCCAGTAAAGAGGCTTGAATTGAAACAATGAACAAGGAAACAATCCAGTGATATTGAGCTCCTTAGAACCCGGTTACTTTTTCTAGGACAAGTTGAGCCAACTAAACTTCAAGAGGGTACTTACCTATGAGACCCCATGCAAGCCTAAACTAGGAACTTGTGTGATTTTCTTGTACATATATACTTGTGCATAACATCATGGACATCATGAGCATCATATGCATTCACTAACAATTTCAAGGATTTTGGAGATTCATCTTTGTTCTTGTTTTATAGGTTATGGATTCACTTCGCAGGAAAACTATCCAAATCAACCTTGTAAGAATTCCTCCACAACTCAAGGAACTAGCCTCAAGGATTCCTGAGAATTCTCCATTCACCGAGAGACATGGTCATCTACTCAACTTGGTCACCACCAACACAGAGGAGGATATGATGAAAGTTCTCTTCCAGTTCTTTGACCCTTTGCATCATTGCTTCACATTTCCTGACTATCAACTTGTGCCTACTTTGGAAGAGTTCTCTCAACTTCTGAGGATTCCTATTCTCAATCAACTACCCTTTAACGGTACGGAAAGAGATCCAAATCCAAAAGAGATTGCTCAAGCCCTGCACTTGCACTCATCTGATGTCACAACTCATTGGGAAACTAGAAGTGGTGTCAAAGGCTTCTTATCAAAGTTTCTGTTTGAAGGCCCAAAGTTGTTGGAATTCCCTAGACTTGCAAGCTTTTGAGGAGATTGTAGCTCTTCTCGTCTATGGGATGGTCTTGTTCCCTAACCCTGACCAACTCATAGATGTGAGCGCTGTCAAAATCTTCATGTCTCGCAACCCGGTACCTACATTGCTTGGGGATATCCTTCACTCTTTTCACACTCGTACAATGAGGAAAAGAGGTGTTCTTATGTGATGCACTCCTCTCCTGGAAAGGCGGTTTATTTCTCATCTTCCCCAATCAGTCTTGAAGAATGAGCAAGGTTTGAGGTGGTCACAACGGTTAATGACACTTAACCATTCAGATATTCATTGGTGTTCTCGATCCAAAGAGAATGTCATCATTGTTGATCATTATGGGGAATTCCATAATGTCCCTCTACTTGGCATTAGGGTAGGCATCACCTACAATCCTTTCTTGGCTCTAAGACAGTTTGGTTATGCCCGAAGGGATGGCCCACATGATATGCTGATTCAAGGATTGGTTTTTGACTACGACAACGACAACCAAGGACTTCGTCAGAGATTCATCCGAGCTTAGAGGATGCCAAACAAGGTAGATAGTAAGACTCTAGGACACAAGAATTCCATCCCTCTTGAGCCTTACCTCAAGTGGGTACGAACCCGCGCCCAAAGTCTTATGATGCCTTACCCCTCCATTCTCCCAGTGATTATAGAGCCTGTTAAGGAAGGAGAGGTTTCATACACCATCCTACATCCTGACATGCCAACATCACTCGAAGATCTACAAAGGAGTTGGATACAGATCAAGGGAGAGCGTGATACTTTCGAGGCCCAATTCTACGCAAGTGAGAAGAAGGTTTTGGAACTCACTCGGCTACTTCATGAAGAGCAGACTCTCAACACCTACATTGCACCAAAGAGGATGTGCAACGTCTTTTTACCTTAGAATTTTGTATTATTTTGCCCAAGGGGCATTGATGTACTCACAAATTATATCTTATTAATATGACGTGTGTTTCTTTTTTGTTTAAAACAAATTTGAATTCTGAATCCTTGAAAGCATCGCATGAATACATATCATTCATCATAAGCATAAGCAGGTCTTCACAACAGGTTTCCTCATCTCTCTGCTGTTTATTTCAGTAAGATGGATATCGAACAAACGGTCAAAGATTTGCAAGCTCAGAATTCACAATTTCAACAGTTGCTCATGACCTTAGCCAAGGGGCAGGAGAAACTGAAGACTCTGCTAGAGAAAGAGAAAGAGAAAAAGAAGAAGAAGCCAGCTTGTGTGGTTATCATGGGTAGAAGATTTCAGGGACAAGCCAGAAGGACCTTAGAATTTCCAACAACATCTGATGAAGGGGGAAGAAAAGGAAAAGAAATGGTAGTACCATCATATTCTGAAGAAGAAGAAGAAGAGGAGGAAGAACAGGACTACTCTGAACAATAATACCCTCCGGCTGATGACAAGTACAAACACCTTGAAGAGCGACTAAGCGCTATGGAAATCCAGAGAGTATCGGGGCTAGATTTTGAGGAGCTAGGGTTGGTGTCAGGAATTGTAATCCCTCCAAAGTTCAAAGTGCCACTGTTTGCCAAGTATGATGGGGTGTCTTGCCCTAAAATGCACCTCAGATCCTATGTCAGGAAGATTCAACCATATTCTGCCGGCAAAGACCTATGGGTCCACTTTTTCTAAGACGGTTTATCAGGAACGCAGCTTGATTGGTTCTACCAATTGGAGAGAGAAGATGTCCATAATTGGGAAGACTTGGCAGCAGCCTTCTATAAATAGTATCAATACAACGCCGACCTGGCGCCAACCCGTACTCAGCTACAAAGTATGGTTATGGCTTCCAATGAGGGCTTTAAAGATTACGCGCCAAAGTGGAGAGACTTAGCCGGAAGGGTGCAACCTCCTCTATCTGAGAGGGAGTTGGTGGACATGTTCTTGGGAACTCTTTCAGGCCCTTTCTTCAATCATCTAATTTGGAGTTCCTCTGTAGGGTTTATTGATTTGATTTTAACCGGCGAAAGAGTGGAGGCTGGTATAAGAAATGGGAAGATTCAAAAGGACGCGTCTGCCTCAACAGCTGTAAAAAATCCCTTCACGGGAAGAAAGGGAGTATCTGCTATGTATTCTCAGAGGAACCAGGGAAGAACCGAGCACCGACCAACGGTGGGGGCCGTTATGATTCCGAAGTCTGCATCAGACCAACCAAGAACTAATCAACAAAGGGTAGAAAGGCCAGTTCGGCAATTTACCAAGATTAACATGACTCCAGCTCAAGTTCTACCACATCTCTTGAAGTTGAATCTGGCCACTTTGAAAGAGGCCCCAATAAATCCTAATACTACTTCTCCATATTACCATCTCAACTTCAGATGCGCATACCATTCTAAAAGTCCAGGGCACGACACCAACAACTGTTGGGCTCTGAAGAACAAAATCCAAGACCTGATAGATGCGAAGGAAGTTGAGTTTGAAGCGCCTGAGAAATCGAATGTCATTTCCGCTACAATGCCGAGGCATGGTCACAATGACAACGCTATTGAAGAAGATCCGTTTGTTGCTACCGTGGATGAACTGTTAACTCCGCTCCTGACCATCAAGTTGAATTTGTTAAAAGCTGGCATCTTCTTAGGTTGTGACAAAGACTGCCATGTTTTCCTGTCCTTGTCATTTGACTGTCCTCTGTTGAAGAAAGGAATCAACCAATTGATTGATAACCAATAAATTTTGTTTGAGAAAGCTCTTATTTTACCCGTTCCAGTGAAAGAGGTTTCAATAATAACCATCTATGCCAATCCTTCCAGGGCCCCTAAAAGACCCGTTAGGATTACACCTGCTCCGAAGACTGCTCCTCTTAAGATAACAATGCCCGGGCCTGCCCCATACAAATTAGATAAATCAGTACCATGGACTATGGTGGAGAAATCTACTACCATGGTATTAAACAGATTGAATTGAATGTCGAAGAAGAAAGCTCCGAAGAGGACATTTCCGACATTAGCAATATTGTTGGAACTAGCAAGATCACCCGCAGTGGTAGGATCTTCTCTCCAGAGATTGTTCCTCCAACAGCAATCTTTGGACTCGTGGCTACTCCGAAGATTACCTCTACACCTGTGATTGTACCTGCAAGTGTACCTACCAACAAAGACAATACAATTCCTATCCCTACTTCTGCTGCTAAGAATAAAGGAAAGAACGTTCAAGAGGAGCCTGTCCAGATGAAGGCTCAATCACTAGTTATTCCTGAAACATCCAAGAAGGAGATGGAAGAAATCCTGAGGATAATTAAGAAGAGTGATTATGATGTGGTTGAACAATTGGGGCAGACCCCTTCCAAGATCTCTATGCTAGCCCTGCTGTTGTGCTCTGAAGCACATACCAAAGCACTGGTAAAATTTATGAAGACAGCTCATGTGCCGCAAGAGACGTCTGCTGACCAGTTCGAGGACTGTGTGGCCAGTTTGACAACTGATAATGGCCTGGGCTTCTCCGATGCTGACTTGACACCCCGAGGGAGAAAACACAATAATGCATTACATGTCTCAGTGAAGTGCAAAGGAAAAACCCTAGCTCATGTCTTGGTCGATACTGGATCATCTTTGAACGTCTTGCCGAAGAAAGCCCTTGATAGGTTGGATTATGAAGGGCTAACTCTAAAACCCAGTAATATAGTGGTGCGAGCTTTGATGGTTCGAAGAGGATGGTCCATGGGGAGGTGGAAATCCCAATCAAGGTGGGAACTCAAGTCTTCAACTTGACATTCTATGTGATGGACATCCGTCCTTCTTATTCATGTCTGTTGGGACGCCCCTGGATCCATAATGCCGGTGCTGTCACCTCCACCTTGCATCAGATGTTGTTGGAAATTATAAGGTCCTTCTGGCTTGTCCCTGAAATCTTCTGCCCATGATAACCACACCAGTTGGCTTCTTCTTCTTTTTCTCTTTCTCTTTCTCTAGCAGAGTCTTCAGCTCCTCCTGCCCCTTGGCTAAGGTCATGAGCAACTGTTGAAATTGTGAATTCTGAGCTTGCAAATCTTTGACCGTTTATTCGATATCCATCATACTGAAATAAACAGTAGATAGATGAGGAAACTTGGTGTGGAAACCTGTTTATGCTTGTGATGAATGATATGTATTCATGCAATGCTTTCAAGGATTCATAAACTCAAATTTGTTTTAAACAAAAAAGAAACACACGTCATATTAATAAGATAGAATTTGTGAGTACATCAATGCCCCTTGGGAAAAATAATACAAAAATCTAAGGTAAAAAGACGTTGTGCATCCTCTTTGGTGCAATATAGGTGTTGAGAGTCTGCTCTTCGTGAAGTAGCCGAGTGAGTTCCAAAACCTTCTTCTCGCTTGCGTACAATTGGGCTTCGAAAGTATCGCACTCTCCCTTGAGCTGTATCCAACTCCTTTGTAGGTCTTCAAGTGATGTTGGCATGTCAGGATGTAGGATGGTGTATGGAACCTCTCCTTTCTTAACAGGCTCTATAATCACTGGGAAAATGGAGGGATAAGGCATCATAAGACTTTGGGCGCGGGTTCATACCCACTTGAGGTAAGGCTGAAGAGGGATGGAATTTTTGTGTCCCAGAGTCTTGCTATCCACCTTGTTGGGCATCCTCCAAGCTCGGATGAATCTCTGACAGAGCCCTTGGTCGTCGTTGTCATAGTCGAAAACCAATCCTTGAATCAGCATGTCATGTGGGCCATCCCTTCGGGCATAACCAAACTGTCTTAGAGCCAAGCAGGGGTTGTAGGTGATGCCTCCCCTAATTCCAAGTAGAGGGACATTAGGGAATTCCCCACAACGGTCAATAATGATGACATTTTCTCTGGATCGAGAACACCAATGAATATTTGACTGGTTAAGTGTCATTAACCGTTGTGACCACCTCAAACCTTGCTCATTCTTCAAGACTGATTGGGGAAGATCAGAAATAAACCATCTTGCCAGGAGAGGAGTGCAACACATAAGAACACCTCTTTTCCTCATTGTACGAGTGTGAAAAGAGTGGAGGATATCCCCAAGCAATGTAGGCACCGGGTTGCGAGACATGAAGATTTTGACAGCGCTCACATCTATGAGTTGATCAGGATTAGGGAACAAGACCATCCCATAGATGAGAAGAGCTATAATCTCCTCAAAAGCTTGCAAGTCTAGGGAATTCCAACAGCTTTGGGCCTTCTCAAACAGAAACTTTGACAAGAAGCCTTTGACACCACTTCTAGTTTCCCAATGAGTTGTGACATCAGATGAGTGCAAGTGAAAGGCTTTAGCAATCTCTTCTGGCTTTGGATCTCTTTCCGTACCATTGAAGGGTAGTTGATTGAGAATAGGAATCCTCAAGAGTTGAGAAAATTCTTCCAAAGTGGGCACAAGTTTATAGTCAGGAAATGTGAAGCAATGATGTAAAGGGTCAAAGAACTGGAAGAGAACTATCAGCATATCCTCCTCTGTGTTGGTGGTGACCAATTTGAGTAGACGACCATGTCTCTCGGTGAATGGAGAATTCTCAAGAATCCTTGAAGCTAGCTCCTTGAGTTGTGGAGGAATTCTTACAAGGTTGATTTGGATAGTTTTCCTGCGAAGTGAATCCATAACCTACAAAACAAGAACAAAGATGAATCTCCAAAATCCTTGAAATGGTTAGAGGATTCATATGATGTTCATGATGTCCATGATGTTATGCACAAGTATATATGTACAAGAAAATCACACAAGTTCCTAGTTTAGGCTTGCATGGGGTTTCATAGGTAAGTACCCTCTTGATGTTTAGTTGGCTCAACCTGTCCTAGAAATAGTAACCAGGTTATAAGGAGCTCAATATCACTGGATTGTTTCCTTGTTTATTGTTTCAATTCAAGCCTTTTTACTGGCGACCGAAATATTCCAAGGAACCAACCCTCAATGAGTGTAGTATCGAGTATCTACCAACTTCGGACTGCACCAAAGCCGGTCATCTCACTACATCCTAAAAAGGTCAAGTTGGTCAAGTAAAGGTTCTAGAAGTTCATTAGTGCTTCATGACATCACTCAGCGGCCCCGTATTCTCTTTGATTGACTCAAAGGCTACCGGTACCCACAAATATGTCACACTAATATAGCTATTGCTTAGACCATGTCGGTATACCCCGCACAGTTTCCACAACGTATTGCTATTTACCTATAATGTTTCCCAAATCCGGGTGGAGGATTCAAACCCAAACAAAGAACCATAATTGTAAAGCAAACAAGTCAATTTGTAAGCAAATAAAGGTGATCTAAACCCTAAGGTAACCCCACTTTTAGAATTTTCCCCAGCAGAGTCGCCAGTTCTGTGATGCGATGGAAGAACTGGCTTGAGGTTTTGCGTTTGTGTTTGCAAATGTTGCGGTTAGCAAGATTCGCCACCGACTTTTCTTTTATCCAAAAGGAAAGGTAAAAAAGCATAGGAAAGACCTTTGAGATGTTTTCTTGAGTTCGGGGGGTAGATTATGAAAAGAGAAGGTGCTAGCACACTTTTCATCCATGGTTTTCCATGGGCTCTTAGTTACTTGTTTAGATCACTTGCTTTGCTTTTGAAATTGTTTGAAATGGTGCTTTGTGTGGTTTTGAAAGTATTTTGAAAAGATGCCATTGTTTAGGCAATCTTTGTAATGATTCTTGTTCGTAAGAATGTATACAAAGATGTTTGTCTTTTGAAAAATGTTTCAATGTTTTTGAAAGTTTGTTTTGAAATGTGTGTGTGTTTGTTTTTGAAAATAGCAAGGATTGTTTTGAAATTGATCAAGTAACTAGAAGCTATCGAACTACTCAAATGTATTTCTTGTGCATTTTTATTCCTTTGACATTGTTGATTTACCATTGACTTGGTAAATAACCCTATCTTTGGATGTTAAACGGGACGGGCGTGGGTCATCGTATGACCATGATAGCAATGTTGCCAAGTATCTTAGCATGTTTGAGGGACCAAGATCATCTTTGTTTAGGCAACCTTTTGATAGCGTCATCGAGGGACTATAATCTTATTTTGTATTATTTTTCCAAGATACTTTGCATGCATACCATGGCCATTTTTGTTTAGGCAACCAAGTGGGTGAAACCCTAAGGGTGCTTGTGTGCAATGTGTGTCATTTTACATGCTTTTGATTTGTCTTGTATTAGGTCATTTCTATTTGTTTGATTTTTGGTCTTATCATGCAAACCCTAATTTACTAACATGGTATATGAAAGCAATAAATTGCGTAAAAATAAACTAAGCTATTACAACAATTATTATGGGAGGGGGGATACAAGTTTTTGAATGGGGATATTGCACAAATATAAATCCTAAAATACTATTACAACCCAATTGAATTATGTGCAAATTAAATAAATATACAAATATTAAAAATGCAATAAAAATCTATTTATGCAGAAATGTTTTGTATTTATTTTTTAAATGAGAAAATAAATTAATTAACCCTAGAAAATAAGGAAAAATAATGTTATTATTTTTGAAAGGGAGAAACCCTAATTTTTTATTAAAGAAAAACAATGTTCTATTATTATATTTTGTCCATTTTTGTACAAGAAAATAATAAATAATATTATATGTCAATATTAAAAAATAAGTATTTGTAGAAAATAATATTTTATGTGTATAAATAATAAAAATAAAAATGTATAGTATTTTTTTATTATTTACAAGTTATTTTAAGAAAATGATTTCTATCTTGTTTAATAAACTATTTTTATGCAAAAAATAATAAAAATACAATAAAAAAATAAAATAAAAATGTGAAAATTAATAAAATATTTTTGGGTATTTTTTATCATTAGAAAAAATAAATGCAAGTAATAAAATAAAAATATGCAAGAAAAATGCAAAAATAAAAGAAATAAGTCAGGGGGTGCAAAAGGAAATCAGGGGGGGGTGAATAGCAAAACCAAAAAGGCCAGAAGCAACAAAAAGCCCATGACAACTTCGTCCTTGTCCTTGGCTTCTTCTCTTTCGCGCGTTCTGAGTTCAAATCTGTAACTCTCTATTGCTTGCATAAAAACAAAAACTTATAACACAAAACATGTAGCATTTCATCTCACGATTCCAATGATATAAAATTTGTAACCTAACTCTCAAAGATCAGAGAGACTTTAATCAGCCCTAATTCGTGACCTAATTATTTCAACAACTTCAAGCTTCAAATTCTCTCAGCTCAGTTAATATAAATGGAAAGTATGCATATGTACAGCTTCACCATGCTAGAGACTACATTTTTGCTTCACAAATCGTGGCTTGAGGATGCCTAAATAGAGAGATAGAGTTTTGAAAAATACCTCCTTCAGCTGGGTTTGGATATGGCAATGTGGGGACTTTGAGTGAGGCCTGAGGATTGTGTGAGCTTCTTTGAAGTTCCTTCAAGCTATTCCAATGCTCAGCTTGCTTTGTGGATGGCCAGAAGTCTTTGTAGAAGTCAAGTTGCAAGCTTCCAAAGTGAAAATGGCAATGGTAGAAATAAGGGTTACAGCAACAATGTAAAGGCCTGGATAGCTTTAGTATGATGTGTAGAAGGCATTTCAACTGTTAAAGGGTAAAACGCACGAGCAAATAATGAGCTTGCTATGATTTTGCAGAAGCTGGGTGTTTTGGCAGAAAAATAAAGTTTTGGAGAGTTTCAGATGATATGCATTTGTGTTCTAGTTTGTAACAAGTTTGTGAATCTGTCTAGAATGATACAAAGTCCACCCTTTATCAGCTTGTACAAGTTCTGAACTGTTAGCCAACTTTCTTGCATTTTAAGAAAAGTGAGATGACTTGTGCAACATGCTTGTACTGGCTAGTTTTAGGGCTGCAAAGAGTTGGTGTACATTGCTTGTGATCTATGGAAATTTCCTGCACCAAAGGGACAACTCCAAGGCTCAAGAATGATAAAGTTGCAAAAAGCTTGCTTTATGAAAATGGCATTGTGAACTTTTGGCCATTTATGGAATTATTTCTTGTATAATGCTCCAAAAGCAAAGATAATGCCGTTATCCTCTGAGTTTGCATTTAATTATGGAGTTTAGAATGAGTTTAGGACCTGTAGTGCAAGGTACAAGCATCCAAAATGTGATTTGCAACTTAATGCATTGTAAAAATGGCATGAACAAAAGTGATAAAATGCCATTTTCTCTTCTTCGATTCTCCCTAACCACAAATGATCTTGGAGAGTTCTTGGACATTTTGGAAATCTTGTAACATGATCTACAATCCACCTTTGAAATGAATTTTGAGATACCTCTTGGAGCTAGGTGAAAAATGTCCATGAAGTTGGGTCAAAAACCTGCCTAAATTAGGGCAAATTTCCACTAAGTCATTTAGTTCATGGACCTCTATTCACAAATTCATAACTTGAGATCCAAGCATCTTTTGGGAAAACTTTGTGAATCAAAGTTTTAGATTTCATGGAGGACTACAACTTTCATGTTGGAAGTTTTCTTTGAATCAAATTGCATCATGGTGAAAAAATGGGGAAAAGGTGGGAAAAAATAAGAAAATTTCCATACTTAGAAAATTTCGAAGTTATGAAAAAATTTCAAATTAAAACCCTAATTTGCAAAATTGATTTTCTTGGTGAACAAGTTTCATGTTTTGACATATCTTGATGAATTATGACCCTTGGCACTTGATTTTGACCAAAAAAGTCAAAGTTTGACTTTTCAGTGTACAGTTGACTTTTGATCAGTTGATTGCAAAATTCATCTGTCAATCCTATGAAATTGAGATCTTTTGAACTATGTGATTAGGTCAAGATGATGCCATTGAGTCCTTGAAATCATGTTTGAACCCAATTGGCCACTGGCTAGGTTAAAAAAAATTAGAAATTGCCCTTTCTCAGTCAAAACCCTAATTTTGACCATTTTGCCCTTTTGAATATCTGATCAAATTTCTTGAGGAGTTGTGATCCAAACTTGACCAAATGGTTTATATGAGTCTAAAATGTTGTTGTGGATCAAAAATTATGAAGTTTGACTGTAAATTGGCCATGATTGACTTTTTCCCCAATACAGCTGATTTTTAGGTCAATTGTCCAATTGACTGAGCAAAAATGTGATTCAAGGCTTGAAACTTAACATGAGCAATATTAGGGGTCCAACATAATGTACGAAAGTCACATGAAGCATTGATGGTCCAAAAATCCTTGTGTAAACTCAAACCCTAATTTCAGGGTATTAGTGCAAGATGATGTCTTGAGCTAACCAAACCCTAATATTGTCCTGAGTCCAAGAAGTCTTGTGAGGAAAAGTCTTGATAAATGAGAGGGAAAATTTTGGGGTACAACAGCTGCCCCTGTTCAATCTTCTTGAACCTGAAGAGTTAGATTGGCGAGCTTTGTCGTTCGTGACTCGAAGGTAAAAGATTATTAGACACTAGAGTGCCCATAAATTTGCACTCGACAAAGTGTAGTTGAAGGAATGGGCTTAAAGATGCCATTTGGAGAGGTGATAGAATATTGTTAGAGATGGGCTTAAAGATGCTTCCCAAGAATGTTTGCTGAATTGTAAGTTGTAAGTCAGGAGAATAAGTATCAGAATGGTATCCGCGTCTGGAACGTATCTGAACTGTATTTGGAGACTGAAATCTGAATGAGAAACAGAATAGCATCCGTGTCTGGAGCGTATCCGTACTGTATTCAAGAGTGTAAAATCTGAATTTGAATAAGTATTACAATGGCATCCGGATCTAGAGCATATCTGAACTGTATCTTGGGTTGAGATCTGGATGAGTACCGTAATGGCATCCTTGTCTGGAGCGTATCTGTACTTTATCTGAATGAGAAATATAATGGTCTGTGTCTGGAGCGTATCTAATATGTATCTGATAGTTGAAATCTGAATAAGGGCCAGAATGGCATCCGTGTCTGGAGCGTATCTGGCCTGGAATCTGAATAAGTGACAGAATGACTTCCATGTCTAGAGTGTATCTGAACTTGAAATCTGAATGATTAAAAGAATGACTTCCGCTTCTGGAGTGTATCCGAACCGTATCTGAAAACTAAAGTTTGAATAAGTAATAGAATGGCAACCGTGTCTGGAGCGTATCTGAACTCGAATTTTGAATGAGTAACAAAATGACTTCCTTGTTTGGAGTGTATCTGAACTGTTTCTAAATAAGTGACAGAATGACTTCCGTGTCTGGAGTGTATCAGAACTGTTTCTTATAGTTGAAATCTGGACAAGTGACAGAATGGCAACCATGTCTGGAGCGTATCTGTATTGTATCTGAAAGATGAATCTTGAATAAGTAACAGAAAGACTTCCGTGTCTGGAGCGTATCCGAATTGTATCTGATTGCATATTTGTTAAATGGTAGTTGTTAATCTTATCCTGAAAAGGGTAAAATGTTAGCTGAAACGCAAAGTTATGTTGCATGAAATGTATGATGCAATATATGCGTTTTATCAATGTTTATGATATATAGATGTAATGTATGCGCATGTAAGCTGATGTGTTGTATTGCTGAGGAAAATAAATTCTTGACTGCTGCCGGGGAAAATAAATCCTTGACTACTGAGGATAAGAATCCTTGGCGACCGTTGGGGATATAGGGATCCTTCATGTCTTGAAATTGGAGTATTGACCAAAACATTCTGTTGCGAGCAATGCCATATACTGCTTGAGTAATCTTCCTGGGGAATCCAGAGAATTTGATGACTTTTACTGGGGATTACACAATGGGAATCCTTGATCTACTAGAGAATAAGGAAAACTTTGATGACTTCTGCGGGGAATTAATAGAGAATCTCCATTCTGTTGGGGAATAATAAAAATTTTGTGGGGAAGAAGGCTTACTGTTGGGGAGTAGGTTCAGGAGTTTGGGTTGTCTTCCATTCTACTGAGGAGTTATCCTAGGGTGGAGACAAAAGTTAACTGTTATCTGGTTGATTGTCAGACTTCAAGACAACTTACTGGGGAATTTAGAGAAACTGGATGGTTTCCGCTAGGGATTGATAGTTAGAAGTTTTGGCTCCGTTGGGGATTGGGAGTTTGAAGTTTTAACTCTGATGGGGATCTAGATGATGTACTATAGGGATTTCTCATGGAATAGCCTAAAGACGTTTTCCTATCCTTTCAGTCTGTCAGTAATTGTTCTTTTCCACCTTGTTTATTTGTAAACAGTAATTATGTTCAAATGCATATGTTCATCAATGAATCATTGGACGTTTTTGCAAATAAAAACATAAGTGCAAAGAAAAAGGCAGATAGTTTTCTGTACTTTGAAAGAGATATCTTTGTATTTACTTTGAATAAGTATTTTGTACAAAGGAAACAAACATCCTAGTAAGAGGATGGTGTCATAAAAGTCAGAAAAATTTATACAAAGAAAGATAGATATGTGTGTAAATAATCCCATGGGGTTCCCATTCCGCTATAGCCTTCGTATCTCCAAATATCTTGTATGTCCGTTGCTTCGTCCGAAGATGATTGAATTGATCAGAAGCTCAGAGTTTGTTAGTGAAGAGATTGTCCTCAAAGTGATTCGACGAGACATAGTCATACGCTTTAATTCCCTAACTTTTTCCTGGACCGCCCTTTCGGGTTTTCAGTCCACCGGGAAACCCTTTTTTGCCCAAGTCGCCCTTTCGGGTTTTCAACTTGCCGGGTGTACAGATTTTTTTTTTTTTATCCCTAATTTTTGCCTGAACCTTTTTGGTTCGCCGGGATGCCCTTGTTTTGCCTAGGTGTGTCAACCTAGCGGGTCTCTTATGCGTAGTAACTTTTGCCTATGTCTGCGTTCGCAGGGTGCGGCAGGTCGTCACCGTCCGTGGTGGTTAAGATCATTACCCCACCAGAAAAGATGTTCTTGATTACAAATGGTCCTTCATAGGTAGGAGTCGATTTTCCCCTAGGATCACTTTGTGGCAAAATGATGCGCTTGATCACTAGATCTCCAACTTGATATATCTGGCGTCTGACTTTCTTGTTGAAATCCTTGATCATCCGTTTTTGATACGTCTGACCATAGAAAACAGCGGTAACTCTATTTTCATCAATTAAGTTCAGTTGACTAAGCCGGGTTTGGATCCAATCGTCTTCACTCAAACCAGCATCCTTCATGATTCTCAAGGAGGGAATCTGAACCTCGACAGGTAAAACAGCCTCCATGCCATAAACCAAAGAAAAGGTTGTTGCCCCAGTTGATGTGCGAGCCGTGGTACGGTACCCGTGAAGAGAAAACGGTAGCATCTCATGCCAGTCCTTGTAGGTGATTGTCATCTTTTGTATGATCTTTTTGATATTTTTGTTAGCACCTTCGACTGCACCATTCATCTTTGGCTGATAGGGGGATGAATTGTGATGTTGAATTTTGAACTGCTCGCACAAGGCGGTGATCATAGTATTGTTAAGGTTTGTACCGTTATCAGTGATGATCCTTTCGGGATACCGTACCGGCAAATAAGGTTCTGCTTGATAAAGCGGGAAATAACATTCTTAGTAACGGATGCGAAGGAAGTCGCTTCGACCCACTTGGTGAAATGGTCAATGGCCACCAGAATGAAACGGTATCCATTGGAGGTTGTAGGCTTGATCTCTCCAATCATGTCGATTCCCCACATAGCGAACGACCAAGGAGCTGTTAAGACATTTAGAGGAACAGGAGGCACGTGGACCTTGTCTACATAGATTTGACACTTATGGCAGGTCCGGGAATGTTGATAGCAGTCAGCTTCCATGATAGACCAGTAATAGCCTGCCTGTAGAATCTTCTTTGCCATCGTATGCCCTCTAGAGTGAGTGCCAAAGGTACCCTCATGCAATTCAACCATGATCTTTTCAGCTTGAATCTTATCCACACAACGGAGCAGAATAGAATCATGATTGCGCTTGTACAGGATGCCATTACTCAAGAAGAACTTAGCTGAGAATCTCCTTAAGAACTTTTTGTCATTGACTGAAGCTCCTTTGGGATATTCTTGAGTCTCGAGATACCTTTTGACTTCATGAAACCACGGCTGGTCCACTACTTCTTTGGTATTAATCTCGTGACAGTGTGCAGGTTCGTCCATCTGTTCAATGGTGATTTGGGGAGCCTCGTTATCCCAATTAAGTTTAAACATGGATGACATTATAGCTAGAGCATTTGCTAGCTGATTTTCTTCTCACGGGAAGTGCTCGAAGGTAATATGCTCGAAATGTGGTAACAATGTCAAGACATGTTCTTTGTAAGGGATGAGGTTTGAATGTTTAGTATCCCACTTTCCTTTGGTCTGACTGATGACCAAAGCTGAGTCCCCAAACACATCTAAAGATTTGATTCTCAAGTCTATGGCAACCTTAAGTCTAAAGATGCATGCCTCATATTCTGCCATGTTGTTCGTACAGTTGAAGCAAAGTCGGGCAGTGAAAGGAGTATGGCATCCTTCCGGAGATATGAGCACAGCGTCGATACCGTTACCAAGTGCATCGGATGCCCCATCAAAGTACAGGGTCCATCGGGATCCTTGTTCAGGTCCGTCATATGGTCTGATCTCTTCACGGTTGTCCACTGTCATAATGTCTTCGTCGGGGAAGTCAAACTTCATGGACTGGTAATCTTCTACAGCTTGATGATCCAGATGATCAGCTAGCACACTGCCCTTTATAGCTTTTTGGGTCGTGTACTATATGTCATATTCCGTTAGGATCATCTACCATCTGGCTATCCTCCCGGACAGAGCGGGCTTCTCCAAGATGTACTTTATCGGATCCATCTTAGATATCAGCAAAGTGGTATGAGTCAACATATACTGCCTTAGCCGGCGAGCAGCCCATACCAAAGCACAACAAGTTTTCTCGAGCAGTGAATATCTGGTTTCACAGTCGGTAAAATTTTTGCTAAGGTAATAAATGGCATGCCTTTTCGGCCAGACTTGTCATGCTGCCCCAGTACGCACCCCATTGAATTCTCTAAGACGGTCAGATACATGATTAGCGGTCTTCCTTCAATGGGTGGCATCAAGACAGGTGGTTCTAGAAAATACTCCTTGATTTTATCGAAAGCAATCTGACATTCATCGTTCCATCTGACTACCTGATCTTTCTTCAACAGCTTGAACATTGGTTCACAAGTAGACGTTAGGTGAGAAATGAACCTAGCAATGTAGTTTAAGTGTCCCAAAAAACCTCTGACTTCCTTCTCAGTGCGAGGAGCAGGCATTTCTTGTATAGCTTTAACTTTGGCAGGATCAACCTTGATGCCTTTGTTGCTGACAATGAAACTTAAGAGTTTACCGGACCGGACTCTGAATGTGCACTTGTTTGGATTCAATTTGAGCTTGTACTCCTTCAACCTGACAAACAGCTTTTGCAAGTGATCAAGGTGTTCTTCTTCAGTTTGTGATCGGGCTATCATGTCATCTACGTAGACCTCAATCTCATGATGTATCATATCATGAAACAAAGCTACCATGGCACGTTGATAGGTTGCCCCGGCATTCTTTAGTCTGAATGGCATCACTTTGTAGCAGAACGTACCCCACTGTGTGACAAATGTAGTTTTCTCCATGTCCTTAGGTGCCATTTTGATCTGGTTATAGCCCGAGAATTCGTCCATGAAAGAAAATACTTTGTGTTGAGCTGTGTTGTCAACCAGGATGTCGATGTGTGGAAGTGGAAAATCATCTTTAGGGCTGGCCCTGTTTAAATCTCTATAACCCATGCACATTCTCACTTTTCCGTCCTTTTTAGGCACGGGAACAATGTTGGCCACCCATTGAGGATAGGAAGTAACAGCCAGAAATCCAGCATTGAACTGTTTCATAACTTCTGCTTTGATCTTCTCTGACATGTCAGGTCTCATGAGGTGGACCTTTTGTTTCACTGGTGGATAGACGGTGTACCATAATGTCTGTATCGAGTCCCGGCATATCTTCGTATGACCAAGCAAAGATATCAACATAATCATTCAATAGCTGAATTAGGCGCTCCTTGACACTCGGCTCTAGATTGGAACCTATCTTGATTTCCTTTTTATCATCCTCAGTACCCAAGTTGATTGTATCCAACTGCTCCTCATGAGGCTGAATTGCTCTTTCCTCTTGTTGTAATAATATGGCCAATTCCCCTGGCACCTCACAATCTTCCTCACCTTTGTATTCGGCTTGGTAGATCAGATCTTCAGAGTCACTGAAGGCTATAGCAGTATCGTTACCCATGGGATCCGGAATGGAAGGGTACCTGCATTTGTGAGTGTGGGTGTGTGTAAGGGTATAGCCATCTAAAAACAATAAAATGTAAAAGAAAGACAATGAGCAAAAAGTGTATATGTGAAAAAGCGTCCATGATTCATTGAATGACATATGTAGATGAAATAAAAACCCTTACAAATGGACCATTGTTCCTCGGGTAAGCCACAAGGTTTTTAAAGTGCGAATTGTTTGTGAATTATTACAGTCCAATAGAAATGTAAAAGATAAATTACTGCGATATGAAAGTTATTGGAACGAAGTCTCTGGCTTCCCAGTTGCAAAGTCCTCCGCTGACAGTAGGAAATATCCAATCTTCCAGGCTGCCCTCCTCTTCATTGTCTTCTAGTGCATTGACGCTTCGGTTGGTAATCTTCACAGGTTCCCCCCCCCCCCCCCGCACGGGCACGGCGCACAGCCTTCTGACTAGTCAAAGTAAACCCCAAGCCAAACTTGTCTGATTTGTAAGGAATGTCTGGAAGCTGACCCCAGATTGTGCATCCCCCTTCTTCCATTACTGCTCTTGCATCCTTTAAAGATGACATCCGAGGTGCAGGTCTAGTGATTTTAGAATCGAGGATACCGCCTTGGTTGTCGCTACTTCTTCAGAGACTTCTTCAAAATGTTGAAAAGGGGCTATGAACTCGCCATCTAACTCCACATAACGGAAGGAATTCAGATGACTAATCATATACTCCTCCTCCCCATGGACAATTATGATCTTCCCTTGGACGAGGTACTTTAGCATCTGATGCAAAGTGGAGGTGACAGCATCGGCATTGTGGATCCAGGGGCGTCCCAACAGACAGGAATAAGAAGGACGGATGTCCATCACATAGAATGTCGAGTTGAAAACTTGAGTTCCCACCTTTATTGGGATGTCCACCTCCCCATGGACCATCCTCTTCGATCAATCAAAAGCTCGCACCACTAGATTACTGGGTTTTAGAGTCAGCCCCTTGCAATCCAACCTATCAAGGGCTTTCTTCGGCAAAACATTTAGAGATGACCCAGTATCAACCAAGACATGAGCTAGGGTTGTTCCTCTGCACTCCACTGAGACATGTAGTGCATCATTATGTTTTCTCCCTCTGGGTGTCAAGTCAGCATCAGAGAAGCCCGGGCCATTATCAGCTGTCAAACTGGCCACACAGTCCTCGAACTGGTCAGCAGATGTCTCTTGCGGAACGTGAGCGGTCTTCGGAAATTTTACCAGTGCTTTGGCATACGCTTCAGAGCAAAGCAGCAGGTCTAGCATAGAGATCTTGGATGGGGTCTGCCCCAATTGTTCAACCATATCATAATCACTCTTCTTAATGATTCTCAAGATTTCTTCCATCTCCTTCTTGGATGTTTCAGGAATAACTAGTGATTGAGCCTTTGTCAGGACAGGCTCCTCTTGAACATTCTTTCCTTTATTCTCAGCAGCGGAAGTAGGGATAGGAATTGCATTGTCTTTGTTGGCGGGTGTGATACGGTGGGAGAACTGACTATGGTTTTGCGTTTGTTTTCGCAAATGTTTCAGTTGAGCAAGAGTCGCCACCGACTTTTTATTTTATCCTAAGGAAAGGTTTAAAAAGCACAGCAAAAACCTTTGAGATTTTTCTTGGGTTCGGGGAGTAGATTATAGAAAGGGAAGGTATTAGCACCCTTTCTATCCATGGTTATCCATGGGCTCTTAGGTACTTGCTTAGATCAACTTGCCTTGGTTTTCAATTGTTTGAAATGGTGCTTTGTGTATGGCTTTGAAAAGGTTTTGAAAAAGATGCCTTGTGTAGGCTACCCTTGTAACAATTATTTACTCAAATGTTTTACAAAAGGTGTTCGTCTTTTTGAAAAGATGTTTCAAGGTTTTTGAAAGTTTGTTTTGAAAGCGTTTGTGAAGTGCGGTTTGAAAATAGGCAAGTGTTTTGTTTTGCAAGTTGGCAAGTACTTAAGAGCTATCTACCCTAAAGTTCTCAAAGATTTTTACTATGTTTTAACCCTTTTGACAATTTGTTCCACCATTGCATTTGGTAGACAATCTTGTATTAAGAGGTGAAAGGGACGGGCGCGGGTCATCGTTTAGACCATAATTGCAATGGTGCTAAGTATCTTTGGGAAATTTTCTCTTTGAAAGGGACTTGATCATTTTAGGCAACTTTTCGAAAGCGTCATCGAGGGACTATGATCATTTGATTGTTTGTTTTACCCAAAGAAACCTAACATGCAATATGGCCCATTTATTTGAAGGCAACAAAGTGGAATACCCTAGGGGTGCAAGTGTGATATGTGTTGTCCATATTTCATGCTTGATTATCTTGAAATTAGGTCAAAACTATTTTGTTCTTTTTATTTGCATACAAACCCTAATTCTAGCATGGTATATTTAGAAAGCGTTTAAAGTGCGAAAAGTAAAATTCCTACACTATTACAACACAATATGGAAGGGGGGTACAAATGTTCAAATGGGGGGATATTTAGACAAGAAATTTTAAACCTAGCTATTACATCAATTTTGGAATATTTACAAGATAATTGATTGCATAAATTAAATGGAAAATAAAATAAAGATGCAAAAATGAAAAAAAGGTTTTTATATGTATGAAAAAAAAAAGTATTATTTATGTCAAAATAAAATAAAATAAAAAAATAAAAAGTATTAATTTTTGGAGTTTTTGTATTTTAAGGGTAAAACCCTAAATTTTATTAAGTAATATATATATTATTTAATTTATACAAGTATTTGTTTATTATGTACAAAAATAAAATAAAATGAAGTATATTTATAAAAAGTATTTTTTATTTATGTCAAATATTAATAAAATAAAAAATATAGGTATTTTTGTATTTTAACCTAAATATACTAATAAATATATATATATATATATATATATATATATATATATAGTATATATATATATATATATAAATATATATATATATATATCTATATATATATTATATATATATATATATATATATATATATATATATATATATATATATATATATATATATATATATATATATATATATATATATATATATATATATATATATATATATATATATATATATATATATATATATATATATATATATATATATATATATATATATATATATATATATATATATATATATATATATATATATATATATATATATATATATATATATATATATATATATATATATATATATTATATATATATATATATATATATATATATATATATATATATATATATATATATATATATTAATTTCTAAATATGTATTATGTATGTAAAAATAATAATATTTAATATTATATAAAAAAAGTATATTTTACATAAAATATTTTCAAAAGAAAAAAAGAAATAAAAATCAGAAATAAAATATATTTACATTATTTTTTCTAGTTTTCCTAAATAATAGTATATATATATTTATGTATAAATGATTCCTATAAGCAAATAAATGCTTAAAAATAGAAAAATGGTGTAAAAAATGTTTTCTTATGTTTTTAATATCATTAGGAAAAATAAATAAACCAAAATAAAAAAGAAAAATCAAAAAATCAATAAAACACACAAATTGGGCTCAGGGGGTGTGAAATCAGAAATATGGTGTGAAAAGAAATTCAGAAGCAAACCCAGCCCATGAAGCTTCTTCTTCAACCTCTGAACAAAAAATGTTCAAAAACGCGCGCCTGAACCTCCATTCAAACATCCTGATTCCTTGATCTTTTGCACAAACTTCCAACATAAGAAATGTTAAGCGTTGAATCACGATTTTAAATATATAAAGAACTCATCCTAACTCTCAGAAATGAGAGAGAATTTTGACAATCCCAAATCATGACCTAACTTTGCTGCCATATTCAAACCTTAAATTCTCACAGCTCAAGCAAAATAAATGAAAAGTAAAAGCATGTACAGATTCAGGGGCATGAGTAGAACACTTCTTATTCACAAACTTAGAGCTAATGATGCCTAGACTAGGAGTTAGAAGTTCAAGAAAATACCTGTTCAGTTGAAGTTCTATCTGGCAATGGGGGAGCTTTCAGAGCAAGATGATGATCTGTACAGCTTGCCTAAAGTATGGTGATGCTATTCCAATGCTTACTTTGCTTTGAGACACCTTGAATCGAGCTATGGACCTCCAACTGTAAAACAAGAAAGTAAAAATGGTGGAACTGGTTAGAGGAATTACAGGTCGTGTTTTATGTTTTGGATAGTTTGGATTGATGGTAGGGAAGGCGTTTGATGAGCTTTGAGCAAGAAAACATGAAAGGAATGAGAGATGGGATTCAATCTGCAGGCCCTGCCCTGTTTTTGCAGTTTGAGAGTGATTCTGGGAATGGGAGTGTTTGGGACCTTGTTTGCTCGTGTTCTAGCTTGGGTTGGATGATTAGAAGGTGTATACAATGTTTGCTTAAGTGTTCTAATGCTGAGATCAAAGTTGTGTTTGAAATGCCAAGTTTCTTAACACTTAAGCAAGCAAAAGCCAAGTTGTGTTCTAGGCAAGTAGAGGCCCCCTAAACATGCTGCTAACCTTGTCTTGATCAGAGTGTTTTGCTCATAATCTTGTGCCAATTAGATTTCATCTGTACTTGTGGATTTTCATTATGACATAAAGCTTGCTTTTGCAAAAATGGCCATTTCACTTTTTCCATTTATGGCCTAATCCAACATGTAATGCATAAACTCATGAAACAAGGCCTTAGCACAATGAACATGCATTAAATTATTGAGTGTTGGATGGTTTAAGGGCCTGTAATCAAGTGGCATGCTGGTTTGAGAAATTTGCACAAGTTATGAACATGTACATGGCCATGAATCAAAGTGACTTTTTGCCATATTGCAAAATTCGATTCTCTCAAGTTATGAGGTTGTTTGATGAGTTCTTGGACATTTTGGAAAGCTTGGAATGTGTAATACAATCCATCTTTGAAATGCAAATTGAAATTCCAAGTGGAAGTGTATGGAAAATGGCCTTGAAGTTAGGTAGAAAACCTTGCCAAAATAGGTTAAAATTTCACTAAGTTAAGAATGGTTTAGTACCCTTATTCAAAAAATTGTAACTTGCGATACAAGCCTCATTTGGGAAAACTTTGTGAATCAAAGTTGTAGATTATGCAACAAGCTAAAACTTTCATGTTTTGACTTTTGTTTGAATCCAAATGAATCTTGGTGAGAAAGTGGGGCAAAGTTGGGGAAAAATTAGGGTTTTTCATAACTTAGAAAAATTCTAAGTTATGAAAAATTCTCATTTCAAACCCTAATTTGCATTTTTTGATTTCTTGATGAACAAGTTTCATGATTTGGCATGTTTTGATGAAAAAATGAATCTTGACTCTTGATTTTGACCAAAAAGTCAAAGTTTGACTTTTCAGTATACAGTCAAAATTGATCAATTGACTGGGAAATTCAACTGTCAATCTTGTGTACTTGGGATCTTTTGAACTTGTTGAGCATGTCAAGATAATTCCATGGGGTCCTTGAGTCCATATGTGAGCTTGGTTTGCCATTGGTTGGGTCAAACAGTCAAAAATTGCCTTTGTGCAGTCAAAACCCTAAAAATGACCATTTTGCCCTTTTGGTGATCTGATCAAATTTCTTGTGGAATTGTGATCCAAACTTGATCAAATGGTTCATATGAGTTCATAATGTTGATGTGGGTCAATTTTCATGAGATTTGACTGTCAATTGGTCACAGTTGACTTTTTCCCCAATACAGCTGATTTCTAGGTCAACTGTCCAATTGACTGGGCAAAACTTGGAATCAAGACTTGAAACTTGATATGGATAAACTTGGGAGTCCAATATGAAGCAAGAAATTAATCTTAGGCATTTTAGGTCAAAACATCTTTGTGCAAACACAAACCCTAATTTGGGTCAACAGTGCAAGGAGAAATCTTGAGCAGATGAGACCCTAACTGGATCTTGATCTTCAAGGGCTTTGTGATGAGAAATCAATGAGAAATGGGAGGGCAAATTTTGGGGTACAACAGTTGCCCCTGTTCAATCTTCTTGAATCCTAAGAGTTAGATTGGCAAGTTTGCCTTTCGTGACTCGAGGGTAAAAGGAGATTGGACACTAGAGTGCCCAGAAATTTGCACTCGTCAAAGCAATGGATGCGGGAATGGGCTTAGAGATGTCATTTGGAGATGGGCTTAACGATGCCATCTGGAAGAATGACAGAAACTTGTCGGGGATGGGCTTAAAGATGCCATCTGGAATGAGTATCAGGAAGGTGTCCATGTTTTGGACCATTTTCGAACTGGGGGTCTGAATAAGCAATAGATTGACATCCGTTGTTGGGAGGAATCCGTAAACTGTTTTCAAAAATTGCATCTGAACAAGTTGATAGGTTAACATCCGTTACTTGGAGAACCCGTGAACTGTTTTCAGTAATCTTGAAGTTGAATAAGCAATAGAGCAGCATCCGTTGTTGGGAAGCGTCCGTAAACTGTTTTCAAAGGTTGCATCTGAACAAGTGATAGATTAACATCCGTTGTTGGGAAGAATCCATAAAATGTTTTCAGAAGTCTTGACAAGAAACTGAACAAGCGATAGGTTAACATTCGTTACTTGGAGAACCCGTGAACTGTTTTCAGTAATCTTGAAGTTGAATAAGCAATAGAGCAGCATCCGTTGTTGGGAAGCGTCCGTAAACTGTTTTCAAAGGTTGCATCTGAACAAGTGATAGATTGACATCCGTTGTTGGGAAGAATCCATAAACTGTTTTCAGAAGTCTTGAGAAGAAACTGAACAAGCGATAGGTTAACATCCGTTACTTGGAGAACTCGTGAACTGTTTTCAGTAATCTTGAATTTGGAGGAAGAACCGGTGTAGGGTTCCCTGATGATGAGCTCGTGTAAAACTGCATCTGGATAAATCTGGAATAAGCATTAGAATGTTGTTGTGTCTGGGTCACATCCGAACTATTCCTGGAAAGAAACTCGGAGGATAGTGATTCTAGTCTTTTGACTGATCTTACCTGAAAAGGTAAAGAGTTAGTTATATGCAATGTCATGATGCATGACGCAATGTATGTTATATGATATGAATGTAAATGAATGCGCATGTAAGCTGGAGAGCTGTCTTGCAAAGGATAGATGAATCTGAGACGGCTGAAGATGACAGTATCTTGACTGCTGCCGGGAAGAATAATTCCTGGTCGTTGCTGGAGAAAAAGGAGCTTGGGTTGTATACCAATCTTCTGGGGAATTCCGGATGACTTCTACTGGGGAGTTCCAAGCTAATAGACTCATGCTGGAGATGTAAGACCGAGAATCTTTAGTTTGGTGGGAAGTATTTCTGGCGACTTCACTGGGGAACTCAAGATTTGCCCTCCTCAAAATTCTGTAGGGAGAAGGTTCATTAGTCTGGCTTTGTTGGGGAGTGATAACTTGAAACCTTAGCTCGGCTAGGGATACTGAAACTTAAACTCTGAGGGGAATTGAATTCCGGAGGATCCTCTGGCTGGGGGATTGTAAAGATAAGTTACGCTGGGGAACTCTGATGAACTCCGCTGGGGGTAGGAAGAATTTTGGCGAGTGCGATCTTCCTTGGCAATAAGCTGAGGATAACCCAGTTATAAGCCCTTGTGAGAAATAACTTTGAATAAAACTCGGGAGAGACGTCCGTACTCTGTAGGGGATAAACCTCGAGAATCTGCTGGAGATAAGCTTCAGGGTTTGCTGGGATATGGATTCCAAATCTACTGGGGGTTTCCTTTGAGGGGTATCAAGATATCCAACTGTACTTTCGACCTATCAGTAATCCTCTTTCTGGATTCATAAGGAAATGATTATGTTCAAATGCATATGCCTATTTAACAAAATATTGGACGTTTCTCAAAATAAAACAAATAGTGCAAGAGAAAAAGTGAAAGGAAATGACACAAATTTCTGGGAAAAGTATCTGTATTGACTTTTTATGAGTATATTTTTACAAAGGAGACAATCATCCTAGTAAGAGGATTCTGTCGTAAATATTGAAAGATTTATACAAAATAAAGGATGGCTATGTGAAATAATTCCATGGGATCCCATTCCGCTATAGCTTTCACAACTCTGAATATCTGTCCATTCAATGCTTCGTTTGCCGATGACTGGATTGATCAGAAACCTGGAACTGGTTGATGAAGAGATTGCCTTTGAAGTGATCCGACGAGACATAGTCATACGCTTTAATTCCCTAACTTTTGCCTGAATCGCCCTTTCGGGTTTTCGATCCATCGGGAAACCCCTTTTTGCCCAAGCCGCCCTTTCGGGTTTTCAACTTGCCGGGTGTACAGATTTTTTTTTTATCCCTAACTTTTGCCTGAACCTCCCTTTCGGGTTTTCGATCCACCGGGATGCCCATTTTTGCCCAAGCCGCCCTTTCGGGTTTTCGACTTGTCGGGTTATTTTATGCGTAGTATCTTTTGACTATGTCTACGTTCGCAGGGTGCGGCAAATCGTCGCCGTCCATGGTGGTCAGAATCATTGCACCACCAGAAAATATGCTCTTGATCACAAATGGTCCTTCATATGTAGGAGTCCATTTGCCCCTGGGATCACTTTGCGGCAAGATAATCCGCTTGATTACGAGATCTCCGACTTGATACACCTGACGTCTGACTTTCTTATTGAAGGCCTTGATCATCCGTTTTTGATACGTCTGACCATGGCATATAGCAGCGAGTCGCTTCTCGTCGATCAAATTGAGTTGATCAAGTCGGGTCTGTATCCAATCATCTTCATTCAAACCTGCATCCTTCATAATCCTTAGAGAAGGAATCTGGACTTCCATAGGCAAGACAGCTTCCATGCCATAAACCAAAGAAAATGGGGTTGCCCCAGTTGAAGTACGTGCCGTCGTACGGTATCCATGCAGAGCAAACGGTAACATCTCATGCCAGTCTTTTTAAGTGACTGTCATTTTCTGAATGATCTTCTTAATGTTTTTGTTCGCAGCTTCAACAGCACCGTTCATCTTCGGCCGATAGGGAGATGAATTATGATGATAAATCTTGAACTGTTCGCATAATGCAGTGATCATCGTGTTATTCAGATTTGTACTGTTGTCTGTGATGATCCTGTCTGGAACACCATACCGACATATGAGATTTTGCTTAATAGAGCGGGCAACCACATTTTTAGTAACAGAGGCGCAGGAAGCTGCTTCGACCCATTTGGTGAAATAGTCAATGGCAACCAGGATGAAGCGATGTCCGTTGGAAGCCGTGGGCTTGATCTCTCCAATCATATCAATGCCCCACATTGCAAAGGGCCACGGAGCAGTCAGGACGTTGAGAGGAACCGGAGGGATATGAACTTTATCAGCGTAGACTTGGCATTTGTGGCAAGTACGGGAATGTTGATGGCAGTCAGCTTCCATGGTAGACCAGTAATAGCCTGCCCTTAGGATCTTCTTAGCCATTGTATGCCCGCTCAAGTGAGTGCCAAATGTGTCGTTGTGTATATCGGTCATGATCAACTCTGCTTCAGCTTTGTCTACACATCAGAGTAATACACAATCATGGCTTCGTTTGTAAAGGATGTCGTTGCTCAGGAAGAATTTAGCAGCGAATTTCCTTAAGAACTTCTTGTCATTTATGGAAGCTCCTTCGGGATAATCTCTAGTCTCGAGATACCTTTTGATTTCATGGAACCAAGGTTGTTCCACTACTTCTTCGGTATTAATCTCGTGACAATGTGCAGGTTCATCCATTCGCTCGATGGTGATTTGGGGAGCCTCGTTATCCCAGTTGAGTTTAAACATGGAGGACATTGTGGCTAGAGCATCTACTAGCTGATTCTCTTCTCGCGGGAAATGCTCGAAGGTAATTTGCTCGAAATGAGGCAACAACGTCAAGACATGTTCTTTGTATGGGATAAGATTAGGATGCTTGGTATCCCACTCTCCTTTGATTTGACTGATAACCAAAGCCGAGTCCCCAAATACGATCAAAGATTTGATCCCCAAGTCTATAGCAGCCTTGAGACCAAAGATGCAAGCTTCATACTCAGCCATGTTGTTTGTGCAGCTGAAGCAAAGTCGGGCCGTGAAAGGTGTGTGACAACCTTCCGGAGATTTGAGTACTGCGCCAATACCATTTCCAAGTGCATTTGAAGCACCATCAAAGTACAGGGTCCATCGGGATCCCTTTTCGGGTCCGTCATACAGTCCGTTACTTTCAATGTTGTCTAAATTCATGATGTCCTCGTCCGGGAAGTCAAATCTCATGGGTTGATAATCTTCTACAGCTTGATGAGCCAGATGGTCAGCTAGTACACTCCCTTTTATAGCTTTTTGGGTGGTGTACTGGATGTCATACTCAGTTAGGATCATTTGCCATCTAGCTATCCTTCCAGATAAAGCGGGCTTTTCGAAGATATACTTGATAGGATCCATTTTGGAAATCAACAAGGTAGTATGAGTCAACATATACTGTCTTAGTCGGCGAGCAGCCCATACCAAAGCGCAGCAAGTTTTCTCGAGCAGTGAGTAGCGAGTCTCACAGTCGGTAAACTTTTTGCTAAGGTAATAAATAGCATGCTCTTTTCGACCAGACTCGTCATGCTGGCCCAAAACACACCCCATTGAGTTATCCAAGACGGTCAAATACATGATCAATGGTCTTCCTTCGACGGGTGGCCTCAGAATAGGAGGTTCTAGAAAATACTCCTTGATCTTATCAAAAGCAGCTTGACAATCGTCGTTCCATTCGACTACCTGATCTTTCTTCAAGAGTTTGAAAATTGGCTCACAGGTAGAAGTCAGATGGGAGATGAATCTGGCAATATAGTTCAAGCGCCCCAAGAATCCTCTAACCTCCTTTTCAGTACGGGGAGCAGGCATCTCTTGTATTGCTTTTACTTTTGCAGGATCGACTTCAATGCCTTTGTTGCTTACAATGAATCCCAGGAGTTTACCAGACCTAACTCCAAAAGTGCATTTACTTGGATTCAGCCTGAGCTTGTATTCTTTCAACCTGGCAAACAGCTTTTCTAGATGTTCAAGGTGCTCTTCCTCTGTTTGTGACCGAGCTATCATATCGTCTACGTAAACTTCAATCTCATGATGTATCATATCATTAAATAAAGCTACCATGGCGCGTTGATAAGTTGCCCCTGCGTTCTTCAGCCCGAACGGCATCACCTTGTGACAGAAAGTGCCCCATTGTGTGACGAAAGTAGTTTTCTCCATGTCCTCGGGGGCCATTTTGATTTGATTGTAACCCGAGAATCCATCCATGAAGGAAAACACTTTGTGTTGAGCTGTATTGTCGATCAAAATGTCAATGTGAGGTAGCGGAAAATCATCTTTGGGGTTGGCCCTATTCAAATCCCGGTAGTCCACACACATCCTGACTTTGCCATCTTTCTTAGGTACTGGCACGATGTTAGCGACCCATTGAGGATAGGACGTAACAGCCAGAAAGCCAGCGTCGAATTTCTTCATTACTTCTGCCTTGATCTTTTCAGACATGTCAGGCCTCATTCGGCGAACTTTTTGCTTGATCGGTGGACAATCCTCTCTTGTGGGGAGACGATGAACCACGATGTCTGTGTCTAAACCCGGCATGTCTTCATAAGACCAAGCGAAGATTTCAACATACTCATTTAACAACTGTATCAGGCGCTCCTTGACTCTTGATTCCAGATTGGCACCCACTTGCACCTCCTTCCGGTCTTCCTCGGTCCCCAAGTTGACAGTTTCCAATGACTCTTCGTGCGGTAAGATGGCCCTTTCCTCTTGCTGCAGAAGTCTGGCTAGTTCCCCTGGTACTTCACAACCTTCGTCATCTTCATACTCGGCTTGATTGACCAGATCTCCAGAGTTATTGAAGGATATAGCAGAATAGTCACCCATGGAATCCGGAGTGGATGGGTACCTGCATTGGTGAGTGTGGGTGTGTGTAAGGGATAGCCATCCTTAAACAAAAAATGCAAAAGGAAATAAAATGAACACAAGCAGTTTATCAAATGAAAAACGTCCAATGAATCATTAAACATGGCATATGGATATGAAAAATAATCAAAACCCTTACAAATGGACCTACATGCCCCGGGCAAGGCATGAGGTGAAAAGATAGTGTACAGATTGTTTCGAAAATAAATATTACAGACCAAATAGGAAATGTTTAACAGATAAATTACTGATGAATAAAAGTGATGGGGACAAAGTCTTTTGCCTCCCAGTTGCTCAATCCTCCTTTGACAGTTGGATAAATCCACTCTTCGATGTTGCTCTCCTTGTCTTCATCCTCCAAGGCGTTGATTCCGTAGGGAGAAATTTTGACTGGCGCTCTTTCAATCTTCGAACGGCGCATCGCTTTCTGGACTGCGGTAGTGAACCCTAAACCAAATTTGTCTGTCTTATGCGGAAAATCAGGCAACTCCCCCCATGCTGAATTCTTTCCTTCCTTTATTGCGGCCCTTGCGTCTTCTAGAGATGCCATCCTGGCCATCTGCCTCGGTGTCTCAGCTGCCAACTTTGCTACTGTTAACTCAGGAAGGACTTCTTCGAAATGCTGAAAAGGCGTCTCAATGAATTCCCCTTCAACCTTCACATATCGAAAAGAGTTCAAGTGGCTAATCATATACTCCTCTTCACCATGGACAGTAATGATCTTTCCCTTAACAGGATACTTCAACATCTGATGTAAGGAGGAGGTGACTGCCCCAGCATGGTGTATCCAAGGCCTACCCAGCAAGAAAGAGTATGACGGACGGATGTCCATCACATAGAAAGTAGACTTAAACACCTCAGTGCCTATCTTGATGGGAATTTCAACCTCTCCATGGACCATTCTCTTCGAACCATCGAAAGCTCTGACAACAATATCACTCGGCTTCAATTCCAACCCTTCACAATCTAGTCGGTCCAAGGCCTTCTTAGGCAATACATTCAGCGACGAACCAGTATCGACCAAGACATGTGCGAGAGTAGTTCCTCGACACTCGACTGAAATGTGCAAAGCATCATTGTGGTTTCTACCTTTAGGAGTTAAGTCGGCATCAGAGAACCCTAATCCATTGTCCGCAGTCAGGCTAGCCACGCAATTCTGAAATTGATCCGCAGAGGTTTCCTGGGGCACATGGGCTGCCTTCAGGAATTTTATCAGAGCTTTAGCATGCGCTTCCGAGCAAAGTAGCAGTGCCAGCATGGAGATCTTTGAGGGGGTTTGCCCCAGCTGTTCTACCACATCGTAATCACTCCTTTTGATTATCCTCAAAATCTCATCCATTTCCTTCTTGGAGGTTTCGGGGATGACCAAGGGCTGAGCCCTCGTCCTGACGAGCTCATCCTGGATTCCCCTACCTTTATCAGCAGCGGTAGGAGAGACAGTACTAGGAACAAAAACATCCTCAATCAAAGGGGTTCTAGCAGAGAGTTTTATTGGTGCAGGGATGACCTTGTCAGCTGTTGAGGGTCCAAAGATTGCTCTTGGAGGGGCAATCTCTGGAGAAAATATTCTCCCGCTCCTGGTGATTTTGCTAGTGCCTGCAATGTTACTAATGATGTCTTCTTCATCATCCGAACTTTCTTCAGTTATCTCGATTTGTTTGATACCATGGTAGTAAACGTCACCACCATAGTTCCATGGTATGGACTTCTCAGAAACATAGGGGACAGGCCCTGGCATTGTTATCTTCAAAGGAACAGATTTCATAGATGGTGTAATCTTAACAGGCTTTTTGACGGCCTTGGAAAGATTGGCGTGAATGGTTATGATTGAGACATCTTTAGTATGAACTGGAACAGCAGAAACTTTTTCAAACAAAATTTGTCGACTATCCATAAGGCCTTGGATGCCTTTCTTCAGTAACGGACAATCAAACGGCAGAGAGTAACAACAATAGCAGTCTTCTTTACATCCCGGGAAGATCCCGGCCCTTAACAGATTCAACTTAATGGTTAGCAATGGAGTAGTCAGATCATTGACATCAGCAACATACGAATCTTCTTCAATGGCATTGACATTTTGGCCGTGCTTCGGCATGGGAGCAGATATCACATTAGGCTTCTCCGGAGCGTCAAACTCCACCTCCTTCGCCTCTATCAGGTCTTGGATTTTATGCTTGAGTGCCCAACAGTCATTGGTGCCGTGCCCAACACTGTCTGAATGGTAGGCGCATTTAGCATTAGCATGATAATGCGGAGAGGACGTATTCACATTCTTTGGTGCCTCCTTGATGGTGGCGAGATTCAACTTTAACAGATGGGGAAGCACTTGCGCTGGAGTCATATTAATACGGGTGAACTGCCGTTGTGGCTGTTCCACTCGTTGCTGATTTGGTCTGGACTGGTTATAGCGAGGCTGCTCACTTGGAGTGTTTTGAATCATTACGGCCCCCACAGTTGACCGACGCTCCGTCTTCCCTGTTCTTCTCTGAGAATATACCATAGTTGTTTCCTTCTTAAAAGGCTTCTTCTCAACACTTGCAGCAACACCCTTCTGAATCTTTCCTGACTTGATGCCAGCTTCTATTCTCTCGCCTGTTAAGATCAAATCGGTAAACCCCGCGGAAGAGTTACCAATCAGATGATTGAAAAATGGCCCAGATAGGGTCCCAAGAAACATATCAACAAGTTCACGGTCGGTTAAAGGAGGCTGCACCCTGCCAGCCAAATCCCTCCATTTTTGTGCATATTCTTTGAATCCTTCGCCTGTTCCTAACGACATACCCTGAAGTTGGGTACGAGTAGGAGCAAGGTCAGAATTATACTGGTATTGTTTGTAGAAAGCGGCGGCCAAATCTTCCCAATTTCGGACGCTGGTTCCCTCTAGCTGATAAAACCACTCCAACTGAGCTCCAGAAAGGCTGTCTTGAAAAAAATGAATCCAGAGGTTTTTATCTGCCGTATAGGGTTGGATCTTTCTCACGTAGGACCTGAGATGCATTTTTGGACAGGACAGCCCATCATACCTCACAAACACTGGCACCTTGAACTTTGGGGGAATCACAATCCCGGCGACCAAACCCAAGTCTTCAAAGTCCAAACCCGGTACTCTTTGTAGCTCCATGGCGGCCAACCTGTCTTCTAGCCCTTTGTACTTATCATCAGCTGGAGGGTATTGCTGATCAGAATAATCTTCATCCTCTTCGACCTCTTCTTCTTCCGCATCAGACTCGGAAGGTACCGCAGCTCCACCTCCTTTGCTGGTTCCTTCATCAGAAGTAGGAGGAAATTCAAGAACTCTCCGAGCTTCTCCGTCAAATCTTCTCCCCAAAGTGGCCACCCCGAGTCTCTTTTTCTTCTTTTTCACTGGGTCTTTGTTCCCTAATTGGGTCTTGATATCCTCCTGACCCTTAGCCAAGGTCATCAGGAGTTGCTGGAACTGTGCATTTTGAGCTTGCAGGTCTTTGACTGTTTGCTCGAGATCCATCCTACTGAAATAAACAGCAGACAGATAAGGAAACCTGGTGTGAGACCTGCTTATGCACATGATGAATGGTATGCTTATGTATACAATGCATTCAAGGATTTAGGACATTCAAAATTGTTTCAGACAAAGAAGAACGCACGTCATATTAATAAGAAGAAATTTGTTAGTACATAAATGCCCCATGGGCCAAATATTACAAAATAACTTCTCAAGGCAAAAAGACATTGCGCATCCTCTTTGGTGCGATGTAGGTGTTGAGGGCCTCTTGCTCATGGAGTCGGCGGGTAAGCTCTAGAACCTTCTTCTCACTGGCGTAGAAGCTAGCTTCAAAAGTATTCCGTTCTTCCTTGAGCTGAATCCAACTTTTCTGCATTTTCTCCCATGATGTAGGCATGTCTGGATGTAGGATGGTGTAGGGAACCTCTCCTTCCTTGACGGGCTCTTTAATCACTGGGAGAACATGAGGGTAAGGCATCATCAGAATTTGGGCTTGGGCTCGTACCCACTTGAGATAAGGCTCAAGAGGGATGGAGTTCTTGTGTCCCAGAGTCTTGCTATCAACCTTGTTGGGTCTTCCCCAAACTCTGATGAATCTTTGGCGAAGTCCTTGCGCATCGTTGTCGAAGTCAAAAACTAGGTCAGGAATCAACATGTCATGAGGGCCAT
Organism: Vicia faba; assembly: GCA_948472305.1. NCBI lineage: Eukaryota > Viridiplantae > Streptophyta > Magnoliopsida > Fabales > Fabaceae > Vicia > Vicia faba. The sequence goes on along the minus strand of OX451737.1, from coordinate 1,333,726,431 downwards.
CCCTCCGTGCATATCCAAATTGCCTCAAAGCTAGGCAAGGGTTGTAGGTGATACCTCCCCTAATTCCAAGTAAAGGAACATTAGGAAATTCCCCGCAACGATCGACAATGATGACATTTTCCCTGGACCGAGAACACCAATGTACATCAGAGTGAGTAAGAGTCATCAACCGTTGGGACCACCTAGAGCCTTGGTCATTCTTCAAGACAGATTGTGGAAGGTGCGAAATAAACCACCTTGCAAGGAGAGGAGTACAGCACAAGAGAACACCCCTCTTTCTCATTGTTCGTGTGTAAAATGAGTGAAGAATGTCCCCAAGCAATGTTGGTATTGGATTTCTGGACAAGAAGATTTTGACGGCGTTGACATCTACCAATTGGTCAGGATTTGGGAACAAGACCAACCCATAGATAAGGAGTGCCACAATTTCTTCAAAGACTTGTAGGTCCAATGAGTTCCAACATTCTTGTGCCTTCTCAACCAAGAATTTTGCTAAGAATCCTTTGACGCCGCTTCTGGTTTCCCAATGCCCCTTGATGTCGGATGGTTGTAGATGTAATGCTCGAGCAACATCTTCCGGCTTTGGTTCCTTTTCCGTACCGTTGAAGGGTAGTTGATTAAGGATAGGAATTCTCAGGAGTTGAGAAAACTCCTCCAAAGTGGGCACCAACTGGTAATCAGGGAAAGTGAAACAGTGGTGAAGAGGGTCAAAGAACTGGAATATCACTTTCATCATGTCTTCTTCAATGTTGGTGTTGACTAGGCTGAGCAGTCTACCATGTCTTTCACTGAAGGATGAGTTTTCCGGAATTCTTGAGGTGAGTTCCTTGAGTTGAGGAGAGATCCTCACAAGGTTGACTTGAATGGTGTTTCTGCGAGGAATTTCCATGACCTACAAAACAAGAACAAATATGAAGATCCAAACCCTTGAAATGGTTAGTGAATGCATATGATGTTTTATGATGTTTATGATGTATGCACAAAACATATGTACAAGCAAATCACACACAAACCCTAGTTTCAGGCTGGCACGGGGTTTCATAAGTAAGTACCCTCTTGAGTGTAGTTGGCTTAAAAACCTGTCCTATAAATAGTAACCGGGTTCTAAGGAGCTCAATATCACGGGATTGTTTTCATTGTTCATTGTTTTGGTTTAGCCACTTAACTAGCGACCAAAATATTCCAAGAAAACAACCCTCAATGAGTGTAGTATCGAGTATCTACCAACTTCGGACTGCACCAAATCCGGTCATCTCACTACCCCTAATAAAAGGCCAAGATGGTCAAGTATGGTTCTAGGTCATTAGTGCTTAGTGACATCACTCAGCGGCCCCGTACTCTCCTTGATTGAACTCAAGGGTTACCGGTAATCATAAATATGTCGCACTAATATAGCTATTGCTTCAACCGTGTCGGTATACCCCGCACAGTTTCCACAACTTATTGCTATCTATGAATGTTTCCCAAAATCCGGGTGTAGGATTGCAAACCCAAACAACATAGCCAAGATATAAAGCAAACAATTCAAACAATTAGTCATGCAAGAGGGTGATCTAAGCCCTAAGGTTACTCCACTTTTAAAATTAGTCCCCAGCAGAGTCGCCAGTTCTGTGATACGGTGGGAGAACTGACTATGGTTTTGCGTTTGTTTTCGCAAATGTTTCGGTTGAGCAAGAGTCGCCACCGACTTTTTATTTTATCCTAAGGAAAGGTTTAAAAAGCACAGCAAAAACCTTTGAGATTTTTCTTGGGTTCGGGGAGTAGATTATAGAAAGGGAAGGTATTAGCACCCTTTCTATCCATGGTTATCCATGGGCTCTTAGGTACTTGCTTAGATCAACTTGCCTTGGTTTTCAATTGTTTGAAATGGTGCTTTGTGTATGGCTTTGAAAAGGTTTTGAAAAAGATGCCTTGTGTAGGCTACCCTTGTAACAATTCTTTACTCAAATGTTTTACAAAAGGTGTTCGTCTTTTTGAAAAGATGTTTCAAGGTTTTTGAAAGTTTGTTTTGAAAGCGTTTGTGAAGTGCGGTTTGAAAATAGGCAAGTGTTTTGTTTTGCAAGTTGGCAAGTACTTAAGAGCTATCTACCCTAAAGTTCTCAAAGATTTTTACTATGTTTTAACCCTTTTGACAATTTTGTTCCACCATTGCATTTGGTAGACAATCTTGTATTAGGAGGTGAAAGGGACGGGCGCGGGTCATCGTTTAGACCATAATTGCAATGGTGCTAAGTATCTTTGGGCAATTTCTCTTTGAAAGGGACTTGATCATTTTAGGCAACTTTTCGAAAGCGTCATCGAGGGACTATGATCATTTGATTGTTTGTTTTACCCAAAGAAGCCTAACATGCAATATGGCCCATTTATTTGAAGGTAACAAAGTGGAATACCCTAGGGGTGCAAGTGTGATATGTGTTGTCCATATTTCATGCTTGATTATCTTGAAATTAGGTCAAACTATTTTGTTCTTTTTATTTGCATACAAACCCTAATTCTAGCATGGTATATTTAGAAAGCGTTTAAAGTGCGAAAAGTAAAATTCCTACACTATTACAACACAATATGGGAAGGGGGGTACAAATGTTCAAATGGGGGGATATTTAGACAAGAAATTTAAACCTAGCTATTACATCAATTTTGGAATATTTACAAGATAATTGATTTCATAAATTAAATGGAAAATAAAATAAAGATGCAAAAATGCAAAAAGAGGTTTTTATATGTATGAAAAAAAAAGTATTATTTATGTCAAAATAAAATAAAATAAAAAATAAAAAAAGTATTATTTTTGGAGTTTTTGTATTTTAAGGGTAAAACCCTAATGTTTATTAAGTAATATATATATTATTTAATTTATACAAGTATTTGTTTATTATGTACAAAAATAAAATAAAATGGAGTATATTTATAAAAAGTATTTTTTATTTATGTCAAATATTAATAAAATAAAAAATATAGGTATTTTTGTATTTTAACCTAAATATACTAATATATATATATATATATATATATATATATATATATATATATATATATATATATATATATATATATATATATATACATATATATATATATATATATATATATATATATATATATATATATATATATATATATATATATATATATATATATATATATATATATATATATATGTATGTATTAATTTCTAAATATGTATTATGTATATAAAAATAATAATATTTAATATTATATAAAAAAAGTATATTTTACATAAAATATTTTCAAAAGAAAAAAAGAAATAAAAATCAGAAATAAAATATATTTACATTATTTTTTCTAGTTTTCCTAAATAATAGTATATATATATATATATATATATATATATATATATATATATATATATATATATATATATATATATATATATATATATATATATATATATATATATATATATATATATATATATATATATATATATATATATATATATATATATATATATATATATATATATATATATATATATATATATATATATATATATATATATATATATATTTATGTATAAATGATTCCTATAAACAAATAAATGCTTAAAAATAGAAAAATGGTGTAAAAAATGTTTTCTTATGTTTTTAATATCATTAGGAAAAATAAATAAACCAAAATAAAAAAGAAAAATCAAAAAATCAATAAAACACACAAATTGGGCTCAGGGGGTGTGAAATCAGAAATATGGTGTGAAAAGAAATTCAGAAGCAAGCCCAGCCCATGAAGCTTCTTCTTCAACCTCTGAACAAAAAATGTTCAAAAACGTGCGCCTGAACCTCCATTCAAACATCCTGATTCCTTGATCTTTTGCACAAACTTCCAACATAAGAAATGTTAAGCATTGAATCACGATTTTAAATATATAAAGAACTCATCCTAACTCTCAGAAATGAGAGAGAATTTTGAAAATCCCAAATCATGACCTAACTTTTCTGCCATATTCAAACCTTAAATTCTCACAGCTCAAGCAAAATAAATGAAAAGTAAAAGCATGTACAGATTCAGGGGCATGAGTAGAATACTTCTTATTCACAAACTTAGAGCTAATGATGCCTAGACTAGGAGTTAGAAGTTCAAGAAAATACTTGTTCAGTTGAAGTTCTATCTGGCAATGGGGGAGCTTTCAGAGCAAGATGATGATCTGTACAGCTTGCCTAAAATATGGTGATGCTATTCCAATGCTTACTTTGCTTTGAGACACCTTGAATCGAGCTATGGACCTCCAACTGTAAAACAAGAAAGTAAAAATGGTGGAACTGGTTAGAGGAATTACAGGTCATGTTTTATGTTTTGGATAGTTTGGATTGATGGTAGGGAAGACGTTTGATGAGCTTTGAGCAAGAAAACATGAAAGGAATGAGAGATGGGATTCAATCTGCAGGCCCTGCCCTGTTTTTGCAGTTTGAGAGTGATTCTGGGAATGGGAGTGTTTGGGACCTTGTTTGCTCGTGTTCTAGCTTGGGTTGGATGATTAGAAGGTGTATACAATGTTTGCTTAAGTGTTCTAATGCTGAGATCAAAGTTGTGTTTGAAATGCCAAGTTTCTTAACACTTAAGCAAGCAAAAGCCAAGTTGTGTTCTAGGCAAGTAGAGGCCCCCTAAACATGCTGCTAACCTTGTCTTGATCAGAGTGTTTTGCTCATAATCTTGTGCCAATTAGATTTCATCTGTACTTGTGGATTTGCATTATGACATAAAGCTTGCTTTTGCAAAAATGGCCATTTCACTTTTTCCATTTATGGCCTAATCCAACATGTAATGCATAAACTCATGAAACAAGGCCTTAGCACAATGAACATGCATTAAATTATTGAGTGTTGGATGGTTTAAGAGCTTGTAATCAAGTGGCATGCTGGTTTGAGAAATTTGCACAAGTTATGAACATGTACATGGCCATGAATCAAAGTGACTTTTTGCCATATTGCAAAATTCGATTCTCTCAAGTTATGAGGTTGTTTGATGAGTTCTTGGACATTTTGGAAAGCTTGGAATGTGTACTACAATCCATCTTTGAAATGCAAATTGAAATTCCAAGTGGAAGTGTATGGAAAATGGCCTTGAAGTTAGGTAGAAAACCTTGCCAAAATAGGTTAAAATTTCACTAAGTTAAGAATGGTTTAGTACCCTTATTCAAAAAATTGTAACTTGAGATACAAGCCTTATTTTGGAAAACTTTGTGAATCAAAGTTGTAGATTTTGCAACAAGCTACAACTTTCATGTTTTGACTTTTGTTTGAATCCAAATGAATCTTGGTGAGAAAGTGGGGCAAAGTTGGGAAAAAATTAGGGTTTTTCATAACACAGAAAAATTCTAAGTTATGAAAAATTCTCATTTCAAACCCTAATTTGCATTTTTTGATTTCTTGATGAACAAGTTTCATGATTTGGCATGTTTTGATGAAAAATGAATCTTGACTCTTGATTTTGACCAAAAAGTCAAAGTTTGACTTTTCAGTATATAGTCAAAATTGATCAATTGACTGGGAAATTCAACTGTCAATCTTGTGTACTTGGGATCTTTTGAACTTGTTGAGAATGTCAAGATAATTCCATGGGGTCCTTGAGTCCATATGTGAGCTTGGTTTGCCATTGGTTGGGTCAAACAGTCAAAAATTGCCTTTGTGCAGTCAAAACCCTAAAAATGACCATTTTGCCCTTTTGGTGATCTGATCAAATTTCTTGTGGAATTGTGATCCAAACTTGATCAAATGGTTCATATGAGTTCACAATGTTGATGTGGGTCAATTTTCATGAGATTTGACTGTCAATTGGTCACAGTTGACTTTTTCCCCAATACAGCTTATTTCTAGGTCAATTGTCCAATTGACTGGGCAAAACTTGGAATCAAGACTTGAAACTTGATATGGATAAACTTGGGAGTCCAATATGAAGCAAGAAAGTCATCTTAGGCATTTTAGGTCAAAACATCTTTGTGCAAACACAAACCCTAATTTGGGTCAACAGTGCAAGGAGAAATCTTGAGCAGATGAGACCCTAACTGGATCTTGATCTTCAAGGGCTTTGTGATGAGAAATCAATGAGAAATGGGAGGGAAAATTTTGGGGTACAACAGCGGGTACGCTTGTAAGTACAATTGCTGGTACAGAGGTTATATTCGGAATGGCCACGGGTCCAAAGACTGTTGTTGGAGGAGAAATCTCTGGAGAAAAGATTCTTCCACTGCGGGTAACTTTGCTTGTTCCGGCAATGTTACTGATGTCAGAATCGTCCTCTTCGGAGATTTCTTCCTCGTAAGTCTGTTCAATCTGTTTAATACCATGGTAGTAGATTTCTCCACCATAATTCCATGGTACTAATTTATCTGATTTGTATGGGGCAGGCCCGGGCATTGTTATTTAAGCGGAGCAGTCTTCGGGGCAGATGTAATCCAAACGGGTTTTTTAGGAACGCTGGAAGGATTGGCGTAGATGGTTATTATTGAAACTTCTTTCACTGGAATGGGTGAAACAGGAGCTTTCTCAAACAAAATTTCTTGGTTATCAATCAATTGTTGGATTCCTTTCTTCAACAGAGGACAGTCAAATGAGGAGGATAGGCAAGTATGGAAGTCTTTGTCACAACCTGGGAAGATGCCATCTTTTAACAAATTCAACTTGATGGTCAGGAGCGGAGTTAATAGTTCATCCACGGTAGCAACAAACAAATCTTCTTCAATAGCATTGGCATTGTGACCATGCCTCGGCATTGGGGCAGAAATAACATTCGGTTTCTCAGGCGCTTCAAATTCAACTTCCTTTGTGTCTATCATATCTTGAATCTTATTCTTCAGAGCCCAACAATTGTTGGTGTCGTGCCCTGGACTTTCAGAATGGTACGCACATCTGGCCTTGGGATGGTAATGTGGAGAAGTAGTATTGGGATTTTTCGGGGCCTCTTTCAAAGTGGCCAGATTCAACTTCAGGAGATGTGGTAGAACTTGGGCTGGAGTCATGTTAATCTTGGTAAACTGCCGAACTGGCCTTTCTACCCTTTGCTGACTAGTTCTCGGCTGATCTGATGTAGGCTTCGGAATCATTATGGCCCCCACCGTTGGTCGGCGCTTGGTTCTTCCCTGTTTCCTCTGAGAATACACAGCAGATACTTCCTTTCTTCCCGTGAAGGGCTTTTTTACAGCTGCTGAGGCAGACGCGTCCTTTTTAATTTTCCCATTTCTTATACCAGTCTCCACTCTCTCGCCAGTTAGAATCAATTCAGTAAACCCTGCAGAGGAGCTTCCAATCAGATGATTAAAGAAAGGGCCTGAAAGAGTTCCCAAGAACATGTCCACCAACTCCCTCTCAGATAGAGGAGGTTGCACCCTTCCGGCCAGGTCTCTCCACTTTTGCGCGTAATCTTTAAAGCCCTCATTGGAAGCCATAGCCATACTTTTTAGCTGAGTACGGGTTGGCGCCAAGTCGGCATTGTATTGATACTATTTATAAAAGGTTGCTGCCAAGTCTTCCCAATTATGGACATCTGCTCTCTCCAACTGGTAGAACCAATCAAGTTGTGTTCCTGATAAACTGTCTTGGAAAAAGTGGACCCATAAGTCTTTGTCGGCAGAATGTGGTTGAATCTTCCTGACATAGGATCTGAGGTGCATTTTAGGGCAAGACACCCCATCATACTTGGCAAACAATGGCACCTTAAACTTTGGAGGGATTACAATTCCTGACACCAGCCCTAACTCTTCAAAATCTAACCTTGGTACTCTCTGGATTTCCATATCGCTTAGTCGCTCTTCAAGGTGTTTGTACTTGTCATCAGCCGGAGGGTATTGTTGTTTACAGTAGTATTCCTCTTCCTCTTCTTCTTCTTCATAATCTGATGGTACTGCCATTTCTTTTCCTTTTCTTCCCCCTTCATCAGATGTTGTTGGAAATTCTAAGGTCCTTCTGGCTTGTCCCTGAAATCTTCTGCCCATGATAACCACACCAGTTGGCTTCTTCTTCTTTTTCTCTTTCTCTTTCTCTAGCAGAGTCTTCAGCTCCTCCTGCCCCTTGGCTAAGGTCATGAGCAACTGTTGAAATTGTGAATTCTGAGCTTGCAAATCTTTGACCGTTTGTTCGATATCCATCTTACTGAAATAAACAGTAGAGAGATGAGGAAACTTGGTGTGGAGACCTTTTTATGCTTATGATGAATTATATGTATTCATGCAATGCTTTCAAGGATTCAGAAACTCAAATTTGTTTTAAACAAAAAAGAAACACACGTCATATTAATAAGATAGAATTTGTGAGTACATCAATGCCCCTTGGGCAAAATAATACAAAACTCTAAGGTAAAAAGACGTTGTGCATCCTCTTTGGTGCAATGTAGGTGTTGAGAGTCTCCTCTTCGTGAAGTAGCCGAGTGAGTTCCAAAACCTTCTTCTCGCTTGCGCAGAATTGGGCTTCGAAAGTATCGAGCTCTCCCTTGAGCTGTATCTAACTCCTTTGTAGGTCTTCAAGTGATGTTGGCATGTCAGGATGTAGGATGGTGTATGGAACCTCTCCTTCCTTAACAGGCTCTATAATCACTGGGAGAATGGAGGAATAAGGCATCATAAGACTTTGGGCGCGGGTTCGTACCCACTTGAGGTAAGGCTCAAGAGGGATGGAATTCTTGTGTCCCTGATTCTTGCTATCCACCTTGTTGGGCATCCTCCAAGCTCGGATGAATCTCTGACGGAGCCCTTGGTCAACGCTGTTGTAGTCGAAAACCAATCCTTAAATCAACATGTCATGTGGGCCATCCCTTCGGGCATAACCAAATTGTCTCAGAGCCAAGCAGGGGTTGTAGGTGATGCCTCCCCTAATTCTAAGTAGAGGGACATTAGGGAATTCCCCAAAACGGTCAACAATGATGACATTCTCTCTGGATCGAGAACACCAATGAATATTTGAATTGTTAAGTGTCATTAACCGTTGTGACCACCTCAAACCTTGCTCATTCTTCAAGACTGATTGGGGAAGATGAGAAATAAACCATCTTGCCAGGAGAGGAGTGCAACACATGAGAACACCTATTTTCCTCATTGTACGAGTGTGAAAAGAGTGGAGGATATCCCCAAGCAATGTAGGCACCGGGTTGCGAGAGATGAAGATTTTGACAGCGCTCATATCTATGAGTTGATCAGGGTTAGGGAACAAGACCATCCCATAGATGATAAGAGCTATAATCTCCTCAAAATCTTGCAAGTCTAGGGAATTCCAACAGCTTTGGGCCTTCTCAAACAGAAACTTTGACAAGAAGCCTTTGACACCACTTCTAGTTTCCCAATGAGTTGTGACATCAGATGAGTGCAAGTGCAAGGCTTGAGCAATCTCTTCTGGCTTTGGATTTCTTTCTGTACCGTTGAAGGGTAGTTGATTGAGAATAGGAATCCTTAAGAGTTGAGAAAATTCTTCCAAAGTGGGCACAAGTTGATAATCAAGAAATGTGAAGCAATGATGTAAAGGGTCAAAGAACTGGAAGAGAACTTTCAGCATATCCTCCTCTGTGTTGGTGGTGACCAAGTTGAGTAGACGACCATGTCTCTCGGTGAATGGAGAATTCTTAGGAATCCTTGAAGCTAGCTCCTTGAGTTGTGGAGGAATTCTTACAAGGTTGATTTGGATAGTTTTCCTGCGAAGTGAATCCATAACCTACAAAACAAGAACAAAGATGAATCTCCAAAATCCTTGAAATGGTTAGAGGATGCATATGATGTTCATGATGTCCATGATGTTATGCACAAGTATATATGTACAAGCAAATCACACAAGTTCCTAGTTTAGGCTTGCATGGGGTTTCATAGGTAAGTACCCTCTTGAAGTTTAGTTGGCTCAACCTGTCCTAGAAATAGTAACCGGGTTCTAAGGAGCTCAATATCACTGGATTGTTTACTTGTTCGTTGTTTCAATTCAAGCCTCTTTACTGGCTACCGAAATATTCCAAGGAACCAACCCTCAATGAGTGTAGTATTGAGTATCTACCAACTTCGGACTGCACTAAAGTCGGTCATCTCACTACATCCTAAAAAGGCCAAGTTGGTCAAGTAAAGGTTTTAGAAGTCCATTAGTGCTTCATGACATCACTCAGCGGCCCCGTATTCTCTTTGATTGACTCAAAGGCTACCGGTACCCAAAAATATGTCACACTAATATAGCTATTGCTTAGACCATGTCGGTATACCCCGCACAGTTTCCACAACGTATTGCTATTTTCCTATAATGTTTCCCAAATCCGGGTGGAGGATTCAAACCCAAACAAAGAACCATATTGTAAAGCAAACAAGTCAAACAATTGTAAGCAAATAAAGGTGATCTAAACCCTAAGGTAACCCCACTTTTAGGATTTTCCCCAGCAGAGTCGCCAGTTCTGTGATACGGTGGGAGAACTGACTTGGGGTTTTGTGTTTCTGTTCAAAAATGTTGCGGTTAGCAAGAGTCACCACCGACTTTTCTTTTATCCAAAAGGAAAGGTAAAAAAATCACAGGAAAGACCTTTGAGATGTTTTCTTGAGTTTGGGGGGTAGATTATGAAAAGGGAAGGTACTAGCACCCTTTTTATCCATGGTTTTCCATGGGCTCTTAGTTACTTGTTTAGATCATTTGATTTGCTTTTGAAATTGTTTGAAATGGTGCTTTGTGTGGTTTTGAAAGTATTTTGAAAAGAGGCCATTGTTTAGGAAATCTTTATAATGATTCTTGTTCGTAAGAATGTATACAAAGATGTTTGTCTTTTGAAAAATGTTTCAATGTTTTTGAAAGTTTGTTTTGAAATGTGTGTGTGTTTGTTTTTGAAAATAGAAAGGATTGTTTTGAAATTGATCAAGTAACTAAAAGCTATCTACCTACTCAAATGTCTTTCTTGGGCATTTTTATTCCTTTGACATTGTTGACTTACCATTGACTTGGTAAACAACCCTATATTTGGATGTTAAACGGGACGGGCGTGGGTCATCGTATGACCATGATAGCAATGTTGCCAAGTATCTTAACATGTTTGAGGGACCAAGATCATCTTTGTTTAGGCAACCTTTTGATAGCGTCATCGAGGGACTATGATCTTATTTTGTATTATTTTGCCAAGATACTTTGCATGCATACCATGGCCATTTTTGTTTAGGCAACCAAGTGGGTGAAACCCTAAGGGTGCTTGTGTGCAATGTGTGTCATTTTACATGCTTTTGATTTGTCTTGTATTAGGTCATTTCTATTTGTTTGATTTTTGGTCTTATCATGCAAACCCTAATTTACTAACATGGTATATGAAAGCAATAAATTGCGTAAAAATAAACTAAGCTATTACAACAATTATTATGGGAGGGGGGATACAAGTTTTTGAATGTGGATATTGCACAAATATAAACCCTAAAATACTATTACAGCCCAATTGAATTATGTGCAAATTAAATAAATATACAAATATTAAAAATACAATAAAAATGTATTTATGCAAAAATGTTTTGTATTTATTTTTTAAATGAGAAAATAAATTGATTAACCCTAGAAAATAAGGAAAAATAATGTTATTATTTTTGAAAGGGAAAAACCCTAATTTTTTATTAAAGAAAAATAATGTTCTATTATTATATTTTGTCCATTTATGTACAAGAAAATAATAAATAATATTATATATCAATATTAAAAAATAAGTATTTGTAGAAAATAATATTTTATGTGTATAAATAATAAAAATAAAAATGTATAGTATTTTTTTATTATTTATAAGTTATTTTAAGAAAATGATTTTTATCTTGTTAAATAAACTATTTTTATGCAAAAAATAATAAATAAAATAAAATAAAAATGTGAAAATTAATAAAATATTTTTGGGTATTTTTTATCATTAGAAAAAATAAATGCAAGTAATAAAATAAAAATATGCAAGAAAAATGCAAAAATATAAGAAATAAGTCAGGGGGTGCAAAAGGAAATCAGGGGGGGTGAATAGCAAAACCAAAAAGGCCATAAGCAACAAAAAGCCCATGACAACTTCGTCCTTGTCCTTGGCTTCTTCTCCTTCGCGCGTTCTGAGTTCAAATCTGTAACTCTCTATTGCTTGCATAAAAACAAAAACTTATAACACAAAACACGTAGCATTTCATCTCACGATTCCAATGATATAAAATTTGTAACCTAACTCTCAAAGATCAGAGAGAATTTAATCAGCCCTAATTCGTGACCAATTATTTCAACAACTTCAAGCTTCAAATTCTCTCAACTCAGTTAATATAAATGGAAAGTATGCATATGTACAGCTTCACCATGCTAGAGACTACATTTTTGCTTCACAAATCGTGGCTTGAGGATGCCTAAATAGAGAGATAGAGTTTTGAAAAATACCTCCTTCACTGGGTTTGGATATGGCAATGTGGGGATTTTGAGTGAGGCCTGAGGATCGTGTGAGCTTCCTTGAAGTTCCTTCAAGCTATTCCAATGCTCAACTTGCTTTGTGGATAGCCAGAAGTCTTTGTAGAAGTCAAGTTGCAAGCTTCCAAAGTGAAAATGGCAATGGCAGAAACAGGGGTTACAGCAACAATGTAAAGGCCTGGATAGCTTTAGTATGATGTGTAGAAGGTGTTTCAACTATTAAAGGGCAAAACGCACGAGCAAATAATGAGCTTGCTATGATTTTGCAGAAGTTGGGTGTTTTGGCAGAAAAATGAAGTTTTGGAGTTTTGGAGAGTTTCAGATGTTATGCATTCGTGTTCTAGTTTGTACCAAGTTTGTGAATCTGTCTAAAATGATACAAAGTCCACCCTTTATCAGCTTGTACAAGTTCTGAACTTTTGGCCAACTTTCTTGCATATTAAGAAAAGTGAGATTACTTGTGCAACATGCTTGTACTGGCTAGTTTTAGGGCTGCAAAGAGTTGTTGTACATTTCTTGTGATCTATGGAAATTGCCTGCACCAAAGGGATAGATCCAAGGCTCAAGAATGATAAAGTTGCAAAAAGCTTGCTTTATGAAAATGGCATTGTGAACTTTTGGCCATTTATGGAATTATTTCTTATATAATGCTCCAAAAGCAAAGATAATGCCCTTATCCTCTGAGTTTGCATTTAATTACGGAGTGTATAATGAGTTTAGGACCTGTAATGCAAGGTACAAGCATCCAAAATCATATTTGCAACTTGATGCATTGTAAAAATGGCATGAACAAAAGTGATAAAATGCCATTTTCTCTTCTTTGATTCTCCCTAACCACAAATGATCTTGGAGAGTTCTTGGACATTTTGTAAAGCTTGTAACATGCTCTACAATCCATATTTGAAATGAATTTTGAGATACCTCTTGGAACTAGGTGAAAAATGTCCATGAAGTTGGGTCAAAAACCTGCCTAAATTAGGGCAGATTTTCACTAAGTCATTTAGTTCATGGACCTCTATTCACAAATTCATAACTTGAGATCCAAGCATCTTTTGGGAAAACTTTATGAATAAAAGTTTTATATTTCATGGAGGAATACAACTTTCATGTTGGAAGTTTTCTTTGAATCAAATTGCATCATGGTAAAAAAATGGGGAAAAGTTGGGAAAAAATAAGAAAATTTCCAAGTTATGAAAAAATTTCAAATTAAAACCCTAATTTGTAAAATTGATTTTATTGGTGAAAAAGTTTCATGTTTTGACATATCTGAATGAATTATGACCCTTGGCACTTGATTTTGACCAAAAAAAGTCAAAGTTTGACTTTTCAGTGTACAGTTGACTTTTGATCAGTTGACTACAAAATTCATCTGTCAATCCTATGAACTTGAGATCTTTCGAACTATGTGATTAGGTCAAGATGATGCCATTGAGTCCTTGAAATCATGTTTGAACCCAATTGGCCACTGGCTAGGTTAAAAAATCAGAAATTTCCCTTTCTCAGTCAAAACCCTAATTTTGACCATTTTGCCCTTTTGAATATCTGATCAAATTTCTTGAGGAGTTGTGATCCAAACTTGATCAAATGGTTTATATGAGTCACAAATGTTGTTGTGGATCAAAAATTATGAAGTTTGACTGTAAATTGGCCATGGTTGACTTTTCCCCAATACAGCTGATTTTTAGGTCAATTGTCCAATTGACTGAGCAAAAATGTGATTCAAGGCTTGAAACTTAACATGAGCAATCTTAGGGGTCCAACATGATGTATGAAAGTCACATGAAGCATTGATGGTCCAAATATCCTTGTGCAAACTCAAACCCTAATTTCAGGGTATCAGTGGAAGATGATGTCTTGAGCTAACCAAACCCTAATCTTTTCTTGAGTCCAAGAAGTCTTGTGAGGAAAAGTCTTGATAAATGAGAGGGAAAATTTTGGGTTACAATAGACAGAAAAGTCAGAATGTGCGTGGATTATAGATATTTAAACAGGGTCAGCCCTAAAGATGATTTTCCACTTCCACACATTGACATCCTGGTCAACAACACAACTCAGCACAAAGTATTTTCTTTCATGGACGGATTCTCAGGCTATAACCAGGTCAAAATGGCACCTGAGGACATGGAGAAAACTACGTTTGTCACACAGTGGGGTACGTTCTGCTACAAAGTGATGCCATTCGTACTGAAGAATGTCGGGGCAACCTATCAACACGCCATGGTAGCTTTGTTTCATGATATGATACATCATGAGATAGAGGTCTACGTAGATTACATGATAGCCCGATCACAAACTGAAGAAGAACACCTTGATCACCTGCAAAAGCTGTTTGTCAGGTTGAAGGAGTACAAGCTCAGATTGAATCCAAACAAGTGTACATTCGGAGTCCGGTCCGGTAAACTCTTAGGTTTCATTGTCAGCAACAAAGGCATCGAGGTTGATCCTGCCAAAGTGAAAGCTATACAAGAAATGCCTGCTCCTCGCACTGAGAAGGAGGTCAGAGGTTTTTTGGGACGCCTAAACTACATTTCCTGGTTCATTTCTCACCTAACGTCTACTTGTGAACCAATCTTCAAGCTGTTGAAGAAAGATCAAGTAGTCAAATGGAACGATGAATGTCAGATTGCTTTCAATAAAATCAAGGAGTATTTGCTAGAACCTCCTGTCTTGATGCCACTCATCGAGGGAAGACCGCTAATCATGTATCTGACCGTCATAGAGAATTCAATGGGGTGCGTACTGGGGCAGCATGACGAGTCTGGCCGAAAAGAGCACGCAATTTATTACCTTAGCAAAAAGTTTACCAACTGTGAAACCAGATATTCACTGCTCGAGAAAACTTGTTGTGCTTTGGTATGGGCTGCTCGCCGGCTAAGGCAGTATATGTTGACTCATACCACTTTGCTGACATCTAAAATGCTCTAGCTACAATGTCATATATGTTTAAACTTAATTGGGATAATGAGGCTCCCCAAATCACCATTGAACGGATGGACGAACCTGCACACTATCATGAGATTAATACCAAAGAAGTAGTGGACCAGTCGTGGTTTCATGAAGTCAAAAGGTATCTCGAGACTCAAGAATATCCCAAAGGAGCTTCAGTCAATGACAAAAAGTTCTTAAGGAGATTCTCAGCTAAGTTCTTCTTGAGTAATGGCATCCTGTACAAGCGCAATCATGATTCTATTCTGCTCCGTTGTGTGGACAAGATTGAAGCTGAAAAGATCATGGCTGAATTGCATGAGGGTACCTTTGGCACTCACTCTAGCGGGCATACGATGGCTAAGAAGATTCTACGGGCTAGCTATTACTGGTCTACCATGGAAGCTGACTGCTATCAACACTCTCGGACTTGCCACAAATGTCAAATCTATGCAGACAAGGTGCACGTGCCTCCAGTTCCTCTAAATGTCCTAACAGCTCCTTGGCCCTTCGCTATGTGGGGAATCGACATAATTGGAGAGATCAGGCTTACAGCCTTCAATGGACACCGCTTCATTCTGGTGGCCATTGACTACTTCACCAAGTGGGTTGAAGCAGCTTCCTTCGCATCCGTCACTAAGAATGTTGTTGCCCACTTCATCAAACATAATCTTATTTGCCGGTACGGTATCCCCGAAAGGATCATCACTGACAATGGTACGAACCTTAACAATAATATAATCACCGCCTTGTGCGAGCAGTTTAAGATTCAATATCACAATTCATCTCCCTATCGGCCGAAGATGAATGATTCAGTCGAAGCTGCTAACAAAAATATCAAAAAGATCATACAAAAGATGACAGTCACCTACAAGGACTGGCATGAGATGCTACCGTTTACTCTCCACGGGTACCGTACCACGGCTCGCACATCAACTGGGGAAACACCCTATTCTTTGGTTTATGGCATGGAGGTTGTGTTACCTATCGAGGTTCAGATTCCCTCCTTGAGAATCATGAAAGATGTCGGTTTGAGTGAAGATGATTGGATTCAGACCCGGCTTGATCAATTGAACTTGATTGATGAAAAGAGACTTACTACTTTTTGCCATGGTCAGACGTATAAAAAACGGATGATCAAGGCTTTCAACAAGAAAGTCAGGTGCCAAGTATATCAAGTTGGTGATCTAGTGATCAAGCGCATCATTTTGCCACAAAGTGATCCCAGGGGCAAATGGACTCCTACCTATGAAGGACCATTTGTAATCAAGAACATCTTTTCTGGTGGGGCAATGATCTTAACCACCATGGACAGCGACGACCTGCCACACCCTGTGAACGCAGACATAGTCAAAAGATACTACGCATAAGAGACCCGCTAGGTTGACACACCTAGGCAAAACAAGGGCATCCCGTCGAACCAAAAAGGTTCGGGCAAAAATTAGGGATAAAATAAAAAAAATCTGTACACCCGGTAAGTTGAAAACCCTAAAGGGCGACTTGGGCAAAAAAGGGTTTCCCGGTGGACTGAAAACCCGAAAGGGCGATCCAGGAAAAAGTTAGGGAATTAAAGCGTATGACTATGTCTTGTCGGATCACTTCAAGGACAATCTCTTCATTTACAAACTCTGAGCTCCTGATCAATTCAATCATCTTCGGAGAAGAAGTGAATGGACGAGATATTCGGAGATACGAAGGCTATAGCAAAATGGGAACCCCATGGGATTTTTACACATAGCTATCTTTCTTTGTATAAATTTTTCTTACTTTTATGACACCATCCTCTTACTAGGATGTCTGTCTCCTTTGTACAAAACACTTATTCAAAGTAAATACAAAGATACCTTTTTCAAAGTACAGAAAACTATTTGCCTTTTTCTTTTACACTTGTGTTTTTATTGATGAACATATGCATTTGAACATAATTACTGTTTACAAATAAACAAGGTGGAAAAGAACAATTACTGACAGATTGAAAGGATAGGAAAACGTCTTTAGGCTATTCCATGAGCAATCCCTACAGTACATCATCTAGATCCCCAGCGGAGCCAAAACTTCACACTATCAATCCCTAGTGGAAACCATTCAGTTTCTCCAAATTCCCCAGCAAGTTGTTCTGAAGCCTGAAAATCAACCGGATAACAGTTAACTTTTGTCTCTCCACAACATCGGATAACTCCCCAGTAAAATGGCAGACAACCCAAACTCATGAACCTACTCCCCAGCAGTAAGCTTTCTTCCCCACAGAGTCTTTATTGCTCCCCAACAGATTGAAGATTCTCTTTACTAATTCCCCGTAGAAGTCATCAGTGTTTTCTTTATTCCCCAGCAGAATAAGGTTTCCCATGGTATAATCCCCAGTAGAAGTCATCAAAATTCTCTGGATTCCCCAAGCAGATTACTCAGGCGGTATATGGCATTGCTCAAAATAGAATTTTTGTCAAGACTCCAACTTCAAGACATGAAGGATCCCTATATCCCCAACGGTCGCCAAGAATTTCTTATCCTCAACAGTCAAGGATTTATTCTCCCCGGCAGCAGTCAAGGATTTATTTTCCTCAGCAATACAGCACATCAGCTTACATGCGCATACATTACATCCATATATCATAAACATTGATAAAACGCATATATTGCATCATACATTTCATGCAACATAACTTTGTGTTTCAGCTAACATTTTACCCTTTTCAGGATAAGATTAACAACTACCGTTTAACAATATGCAATCATGATATAGTTCAGATACACTCCAGACACGGAAGTCATTCTGTTACTCATTCAGAATCATCTTTCAGATACAGTACGGATACGCTCCAGACACGGTTGCCACTCTGTTACTTATCCAGATTCCAGTACAGATACCCTCTAGACGCGAAAGCCATTCTGTTACTTATTCAGATTTCAACATTCAGATATAGTACAGATATGCTCCAGACAAGGATGTCATTATGATACTCATTCAGATCTCAACTTCAGATACAGTACAGATACCCTCTAGACGCGGAAGTCATTCTGTCACTTATTCAGATTACAGTACGGATACACTCCAGACACGGAAGTCACTTTGTTACTCATTCAGATTCAACATTCAGATACAGCTTGGATACGCTCCAGATACGGATGTTATTCCATTGCTCATTCAGATTCAGTCCCCAGATACAGTACAGATACGTTCACGACACGGACACCATTCTGATACTTATTCTTCTGACTTACAACTTACAACTCAGCAAAATTTCTTGGATGGCATCTACAAGCCCATCTCCAACAAGATTCTATCACCTCTGCAAATGGCATCTTTAAGCCCATTCCCTCAACTACACTTTGTCGAGTGCAAATTTATGGGCACTCTAGTGTCCAATCATCTTTTACCTTCGAGTCACAAACGGCAAAGCTCGCCAATCTAACTCTTCAGGTTCAAGACGATTCAACAGGGGCAGCTGTTGTACCCCAAAAATTTTCCCTCTCATTTATCAAGATTTTTCTCACAAGACTTCTTGGACTCAAGACAGGATTAGGGTTTGGTCAGCTCAAGACATCTCATCCTGCACTGATACCCAAAAATTAGGGTTTGAGTTTGCACAAGGATTTTTAGACCACCAATGCTTCATGTGACTTTCATACACCATCTTGGACCCCTAAGATTGCTCATGATAAGTTTCAAGCTTTGAATCACATTTTTGATCAGTCAATTGGACAATTGACCTAAAAATCAGCTGTATTGGGGAAAAAGTCAACCATGGCCAATTTACAGTCAAACTTCATAATTTTTGATCCACATCAACATTTTAGGCTCCTATGTACCACTTGGTCAAGTTTGGATCACAACTCCTCAAGAAATTTGATCAAATCATCAAAAGGGCAAAATGGTCAAAATTAGGGTTTCGACTGAGAAAGGGCAATTTCTGATTTTTAACCTAGCCAATGACCAATTGGGTTCAAACATGATTTTAAGGATTCAATGGCATCATCTTGACCTAATTACATGGTTCAAAAGATCTCAAGTTCATAGGATTGACAGATGAATTTTCCAGTCAACTGATCAAAAGTCAACTGTACACTGAAAAGTCAAACTTTGACTTTTTAGTCAAAATCAAGTGCCAAGGGTCATAATTCATCAAGATATGTCAAAATATGAAACTTGTTCACCAAGAAAACTAATTTTGAAAATTAGAGTTTTGAATTTGAAAATTTTCATAACTTAGAATTTTTCTAAGTATGGAAATTTTCTTGTTTTTTTCCCAACTTTCCACCACTTTTTCACCATGATGCAATTTGATTCAAAGAAAACTTCCAAAATTAAAGTTGTAGTCCTCCATTAAATCTACAACTTTGCTTCACAAACTTTTCACAAAAGATGCTTGGATCTCAATTTATGAATTTGTGAATAGAGGTCCATGAACTAAATGACTTAGTGAAATTTTCCCCTAATTTAGGCAGGTTTTTGACCCAACTTCATGGAAATGTTTCACCTAGTTCCAAGAGGTATCTCCAAATACATTTCAAAGATGGATTGTATAGCACATTACAAGCTTTCAAAATGTCCAAGAACTCTCCAAGATCATTTGTGGTTAGGGAGAATCGAAGAAGAGAAATTGGCATTTTGTCACTTTTGATCAAGCCATTTTTACAAGGCATCAAGTTGCAAATCTGATCTTGGATGCTTGTACCTTGCATTACAGGTCCTAAACTCATTCTACACTCCATAATTTAATGCTAATTCAGAAGACAAAGGCTTTATTTTCACTTTTGAAGCATTGTACAAGAAATAATTCCATAAATGGCCAAAAGTTCACAATGCCATTTTCATAAAGCAAGCTTTTTGCAACTTTATCATTCTTGAGCCTTGGAGTTGTCCCTTTGGTGCAGGCAATTTCCATAGATCACAAGCAATGTACACCAACTCTTTGCAACCCTAAAACTAGCCAGTACAAGCATGTCGCACAAGTTATCTCACTTTTCTTAAAATGCAAGAAAGTTGGCCAAAAGTTCAGAACTTGTACAAGCTGATAAAGGGTGGACTTTGTATCATTCTAGATAGATTCACAAACTTGTTACAAACTAGAACACGAATGGATAGCATCTGAAACTCTCCAAAACTCAAAAACTTCATTTTTCTGCCCAAACATCCAGCTTCTGCAAAATCCTTGCCAACTTCATTTTGGCTCATGCGTTTTGCCTTTTAACCTTTGAAACACTTCATAAACAATATACCAAAGCAGTCCAAGCATTCATCCTACACATGTAAGCTCTGTTTCAGCCATTTCCATTTTCAAGTTTGGAGGTTGCAGCTTGACTTCTATAGAGACTTCTAGCCATCCACAAAGCAAGCTAGGCATTGGAATAGCTTGAAGGAACTTCAAGGAAGCTCGCACGATCCTCAGGCCTCACTCAAAGTCCCCACATTGCCATATCCAAATCCAGCTGAAGAAGGTATTTTTCAAAACTCTATCTCTCTATTTAGGCATCCTCAAGCCACGATTTGTGAAGCAAAAATGTAATCCTTAACATGGTGAAGCTGTACATATGCATACTTGTCATTTATATTAACTGAGCTAAGAGAATTTGAATGTTGAACATGCTGAAATAATTAGGTCACAAATTAGGGTTGATTAAATTCTCTCTGGTCTTTGAGAGTTAGATTACAAATTTTATATCATTGGAATCGTGAGATTGAATGCTACAAGTTTCATGTTGTAAGTTTTCGTTTTTGTGCAAGCATCTGAGAGTTGCAGGTTTGAATTAAGCGCGCGAAGGAGAAGGAACCAAGGACATGGACGAAGTTGTTGTCTTGGGCTTTTTGGCTTTTTGGCCTTTTTGCTTTTACTTTTCACACCTCTTGAATTACTGCTACACCCCCTTTACTAACTTTGTTTTATTTTTATATTTATTTTATATTTTCACATTTTTATACTTTCATTTGTTTTTTCTGAATAATAAAAATCATAAAAGTATTTTCTTTATTTTTTGCATTTTTATTTTATTTTTTCTATTATTTTTTTGCATAAAAAAATAGTTTATTAGGAAAATATACTTTATTTTCTTAAATTAAATTTGTAAATATATTTAAAAATATTATACATTTTTATTATATTATTTACACATAAAATATTTATTTTCATACATATTTTAATATTTAATATTTGTACATAATATTACTTATTATTTTCTTGCACAAAAGAAATGGATAAAATAATAATATAGAACATATATTTTATTTTAATTGAAAATTAGGGTTTCTCCCTTTCAAAAATAATAATATTATTTTTCCTTATTTTCTAGGGTTAAATAAACTATTTTCTCATACCTTAAACAAATACAAAACATTTTTTCCATAAACCCATTGCATTGCATATTTAAATATTTGTATATTTATTTATTCGCGCAATATTCAATTGGGTTGTAATAGTATTTTTAGGGTTTATTTTGTGCAATATCCCCATTCAAAAACTTGTATCCCCCTTCCCATAATAATTGTTGTAATAGCTTAGTTTACTTTTACGCAATTTATTGCTTTCATATACCATGTTAGTAAATTAGGGTTTGCATGATAAGACCAAAAACAAAACAAATAGAAAAGACCTAATACAAGACAAATGCATGAAAAATGATACATATTGTACACAAGCACCCTTAGGGTTTCACCCACTTGGTTGCCTAAACAAACATGGCCATGTTATGCATGCGAAGTATCTTGGCAAAACAAAACAAAATAAGATCATAGTCCCTCGATGACGCTATCAAAAGGTTGCCTAAAACAAAATGATCTTGGTCCCTCAAACATGCTAAGATACTTGGCAACATTGCTATCATGGTCATACGATGACCCACACCCGTCCCGTTTAACATCCAATGATAGGGTTGTTTACCAAATCAATGGTAAATTAACAAAGTCAAAGGAATAAAAATGCACAAGAAAGACTTTTTGAGTAGGTAGAATGCTTCTAGTTACTTGATCAAATTGCAAAACAATCCTTGCTATTTTCAAAAAGAAACATACACATATTTCAAAACATCTTTCAAAACATTGAAACATTTTTCAAAAGACGAACATCTTTGTATACATTCTTACGAACGAGAATCATTACAAAGATCGCCTAAACAATGGCCTCTTTTCAAAATACTTTCAAAACCACACAAAGCACCATTTCAAACAATTTCAAAGCAAAAGCAAGTGATCTAAATAAGTAACTATCAGCCCATGGAAAACCATGGATGAAAAGGGTGCTAGCACCTTCCCTTTTCATAATCTACCCCCCGAACTCAAGAAAACATCTCAAAGGTCTTTCCTGTGCTTTTTTACCTTTCCTTTTGGATAAAGGAAAAGTCGGTGGCGACTCTTGCTAACCGCAACATTTGCAAACACAAACGCAAAACCTCAAGTCAGTTCTCCCACCGCACCACACCTATCAAATTTGCATGATGTGTTTCATGTGTCACAACTCTGGAAGTATATTTCAGATCCATCTCATGTGATTCATATGGATGATGTTCAAGTACGGGATAATCTCACTATGGAAATGATGCCTGTACGGATCGCGGATCATGAAATAAAGACTCTAAGAGGCAAAGAGATTGCTTTGGTGAAAGTAGTCTGGTTAGGAGCTGTCGGAGAAAGCATGAAGTGGGAGTTAGAGAGCAAGATGCGGGAATCCTATCTCGAGTTGTTTAAATAAGGTAAATTTTCAAGGACGAAAATATTCTAAGTGGGAGAGAGTTGTAACGCCCGATATTTAATTAATTATTTAATTAAATATTTTCGAATTATTCGTTGAAGTTGTGAGATGTTGTGAATTGTTAGCATAAGTTGCTAGATTATTACTAGTTAGTTAATTAGTTGATTAATAATGGTAGTAATACTAGAACTAGTAGAGTAATAGAATAATTATGTTGGGCCTATTTTAATGGTTAGAAGTAGAGATATGGGGGTGTTGTTAAGCCCACTAAGAATAATAATATTGTGAGGTTTTATTTAAATAAATAATAAGATTAATTGATAAGGAGTTGGAAATTGATCGTGAGAAGTTGTAGAGAAGAGGAATAGGGAGAAGAGGCAAAGCAAGGTTTTCGATCGGAGAGTTATAGAGCGACCTTCAATCCAAGGTAAGGGCGGGGTTCTGATTCTATAATGGGAATCACGATGAATAGTATTTAGGGATTGGTTGTGTGAATAATTGTTGTCGTGCGTGGAATTGTTGTTGTTTCTGAATTTCTTGTTACCACTGTCATAATTACTAATAATGTTGCAGGAATTTCATTGATGAATGAAAGGTTGGAAATTAACTTGTGGTTGGTGTAGTTGTTATGTTGTTGTATTAATCAATGTTGTTTTGGTCTGAGATTTGTAATCGAAGGAAATTTTGGAAAATTTTGTGTTAGTATCAGTAACAGACTGAAGTCTGTGAGGGGGCTGGAAAACATGTTATGCCGAGGGGCATGGTGTGTGTGCCGATCGGCATAGAGGAAAAAAGGGGGGAATGCCGAGCGGTAGGATTATTGTGATGAGGGCACAGGTGCTTGTGTCGAGCGGCATAAGGTTGCATGGTGTGTCGAGGGGCATGGTATGTGCCGACGGGCACAAAGGCAAAAAGGGGGAGTGTCGAGTGGCAGAGTTGTTGTGCCGAGGGGAGCATGTATTTGTTGTTCTTTTTTTCTTTGCTCTTGTGCATCCTAATTGGTGAATTATTTGTTTAACAGTCTTGGCATAATAATTAGAGTTCTTAAGGTAATTTACCCCCCTAAATGATTTATGGGTTACTAATAGCTATAAGTTAGTAGCAGGAGAGATAGTAGAATGAATAATTAGCATAAAACTATTAATAAGGTTATCAGTAGAAGTAATTTAGTAGAACTTTCAATAGCAGTATTAGTAATAGATTAACAGGAGAGCAAATTTGTAGCTAGTAACAAAAATGAAATAATTGATAAGTGACTAGCAGTAAACCGTATGGAATTGGAAATAGTAGTACAGAACCGAAAACATTAGTATTTTAGCAGAAAACTATTTAGCCGAATATAGTCGAATTGCTCGAATAATTATGCAGAACGTCATAGTATAATTTGGTTAATACGGTGTATTGTATACTTTGTTATAATTTGATAATTGGCAGGTGATGATGAATTTTGTTGAGATGCCTCTAATTATTGGCAGATATTAAGTTGTAGGCTTATAGCCAATGTTGAGTTGTGTTGAGTTGTTGTTGAATTATTGTTGTTGTTGTTGTTACTACATTCATAATGTTGTCACATACATAACATATCAAGTTGGGACCTCATGCTCGGTAAGTTGGCCTGGATTGGGAAATATAAAGATGAAGGCTTATGCCTTGTTGATGCCTCTATTAATTGGCAGATTAATAAGTTGGGAGTTTTTCTCTGTTGGTACCACATGTATATGCATAAAAACAACTCGCATTTCATGTTGCTTCCTGAGTTGTTGTGTGGATGAATTGATTATGTTAAATGTTGTTAAAGAGCTGCAAAGTGGTGATTTTGTATGAACCGATTCTAATATATTATTTATCATGCATTCTATTATATCATTCGATATCTCACCCCTTCTGTTTGAATTTTACACCTATGTTGGTAATGTGCAAGTAACCCAGAGTGAAGGTTGTTACCTTCATTAGTTCGAGTCGGTGTCGTCGCTCTGATACGTAACACTCGGGGGGGTGAACGCTTGTTACTTTATTGTTGATTTTACTTCCGTTTATGAATTTTAAGTTGTTTTCGTCAAGTACTTGTTATTTTGAAGTTTCTTTCAGTTGGACAAAGATGTTATGTCATTTGAGTTGAAAATTGTGATTCCACTGCTTAATTTTAAAAGTTATTTTGTTTTCAAAGACTAATTTACGTTACTATCGGTTCATTCAGGTTTTAAGTGTTATGTATCTGTTTACATATGATTAAATACCGTAGTTATAAGTTGTAAGTGTAGCATCCTATTTGTATGTCAAAATTTTGTAACTCTGATTTTAATATTATTCGCCGGATAGAAATGGGGTGTTACATCGTACACCACAACAAAATGGTTTGGCCAAAAGAAAGAATCAGACATATCAAGAAATGATAAATGTTATGTTAATGCATTCTGAATTGCCATTTAATTTGTGGGGTGAAGCATTATAATCCGCATGTCACATAATGAACCAGATTCCTTTAAAAACAACTGGTATTTCTCCAAATGAGATATGGAAAGGAAGATCACCAAATATTAGTTATTTTAGAGTGTGGGGGTATGTAGCATGCAACAAGAATATGGATCCCAAAAGAACTAAATTAGGTCCTCAAGGGATCAGATGTGCTTTCATAGGATATGCATTCAACAGTAAAGCATATAGACTTTTAAATTTGGAGTCTGATGTAATTGTTGAATCCAGAGATGTGGAATTTTTTGAAAATATTATCACAGAGGATAAGGAACCCTTAGAATCCCATGAATAAAGAATCTCGTGAGAAAGATTCTTTGCGGATTGTTGAAACACAACCCGGACCTAGGATAAGCAAAAGGGCTCGAAAAGCTAAGGATCTATGACCAAATGAAATCGATTCTCAACTTATTTCCTTTTATTTAGTTGAAGGAAATTGCAAGAATGATGTTCATAAGATTCCTATTATTCTTCAAGTGAAAGGCGATCCAAAAAACTATAAAGAAGCAGTAGCTTCAAGGGACGCTTCTTTTTAGAAGAATGCTATCCAAGACGAAATGGATTCAATTATGCCAAGTCACACTTGGGAACTTTTCGATCTTCCTAAGGGATCAAGACCCATTGGATGCAAGTGGGTGTTTAGAAAGAAGTATCACAGTAATGGTACATTGAACACCTATAAGGCTATGTTAGTAGCAAAAGGATTTATACAAAAGGAAGGTGTCGATTACTTTGACACATAAGCACCAGTAGCAAGAACTACGACAATTAGAATATTATTTGCACCATCTTCCTTGAATAATCTTATTGTTCATCAAATGGATATTAAAATAGAATTCCTAAATGGAGATCTTAGTGAGGAAATCTACATAGAACAACCAAAAGGGTACGTGCTTCATGGAAATGAACCAAAAGGGTATGCAAACTTGTTAAATCCTTGTACGGTTTAAAATAGACACCAAAACAATGGCATCAAAAGTTTGACTCAGTCATACTTTCAAATGGGTTTATTCCAAATTCTTGTGATAAATGCTTGTACACAAAGGTGCATGGAAATATTGTAATATTTTTGTGTCTATATGCTGATGATATGTTAATCATTAGCAGTGAAATGAATGGAATATTAAAAACAAAGAGATTTCTAACATCCACATTCAAGATGAGAGATCTTGGGCTAGCTAACAATATATTAGGGATCAAAGTAAAAGGAAATAGTGGGGGTTATGAACTTAATCAAACACATTATATTGAGAAATTGTTGGACAAGTTCAAACACCTAAACTTCAAGGAAGTAAGCACTCCACTTGATTATAGTGTCAAACTTTAAAAGAACAATGGAAGAATTATGACCCAATTGGAATATACAAGTGAAATTGGATGTCTAATGTATCTAATGCAATGCACCAGACCCGGCATAGCATTTGAAATTAGTAAAATGAGTAGATTTACTAGCAATCCAAATGATGAACATTGGAAGGCCATAACTAGGATTTTCGGTTATCTCCTAAAAACCAAAAATCTTGGCCTTCATTATGGTAGGTTCCCTGCCATACTAGAAGGATATACCGATGCGAGTTGGATATCGAGTGTTAGAGATTACAAATCTACAACTGGGTGGATATTTACATTAGTCGGAGGTGTGATTTCTTAGAAAAGCAAGAAACAAACTTGTATTACCCTCTCGACCATGGAATCAGAGTATGTGGCTCTCGCATCCGCTGGACAAGAAGCAGAATGGTTGAGGGACCTTCTGTTGGAAGTTCTATTAGCTAAAGACAATGTTTCAAAAGTGTTGATACATTGTGACAGTTATGCCACCCTTACAAGAGAATTCAGTGAAGTATACAATGGAAAGTCTAGACACATAGGTCTTAGACACTCTCTAGTGAGGAAATTGATTAAGGATGGGATCATTTCACTGACATATATTCAAACAAGCTATAATTTAGAAGACCCATTTACTAAGCCACTGGCCAAAGACTTAGTAAAGACCACCTCAATAGGTATGGGGTTAAAACTCCTTGAATAAGGGTTCCGACAATGATAGCAACCCAATCTGAAGTTAATAAATCTTAACCTAAGATTAAATGGGTAACAACAAGTCATTGATTTCGATGTTTGTACAACATTGCGTGAGAATGTTGACTATTACATAATCGAGGGTTGAGTTTTCAAACTCTTAATGAAGTTCTATATCGAGGAGGACAGGTATCTCAAGAAATAGATACAAATTGAACTTCACCTATATGAATTTTGAGATGGTGCATTCTCTCACGAAAAATTCATGAAAACAGGAAAAACACATGGCCCATAAATAGTGTTGGGCGAGATATGTAGGCGAAGAACCATTTAAGAATGTGTGTAAGGTAACATCGGTGTAATCACAAGGGATAACGGTTCAAAGCATATCTACCTAATGTTCCGATTAAACTTTGCATTATTCTTACTAAGGTTAAGTTCAAATCGAAAGATACCTAACTGTATTAACATTCTTTTGTTTCCTTTTATTTCTGGAATTGATCTTGTCATTATTAGAACAAGTGGAGGATTGTTATAGATTGTTAAAAATAATTAATAATTATGGTGTGTTCCAAAATGAAAATGAAAATATGCTAGTGAAGTTGTTCTTTGAATTTGAAAGTGGCAACACTTCATGAAGTGTTACAAAATAAAGTCATGCAACATTTGACTATGTTTCTCTATGCCAAACATTATAACCTTTGGTAAAAAGGAATTGTTTCACCAAAGATCGTCATATTGTGAAACAATACTAATGAAGCCTATAAATGTTTCATTCCGCATTCAGAAAATCAATCATCAAAACTTGCATATCCTCTAGAAACAATTCCAACACTTTTCGTTACATTCGAGTTTTCATTTGTCTTGTGCAAACTCGAGAATGCTGAATTATCCTGGATATTCCTGCATCAAAACTCTAAGACAAATCGAGAGTGCTTGAAATATTATAAGAAAAGTGTTTCGTATACGATTCCAGCCTGGATTCATTCAATTTCGAAGCATTGCATAACAATTCTCATGTATATTCTCAGCCACTTTTTATACATATTTCATACACACGTTCTAACCCTTAAAAACCCTGTACATGCTTCTCTTTTTCACGTTACTACAGTAACAATTTACACAGTATTACACCAGAAAAATAGCCACACATAAGAGGTCTCTCTCTCCACGTGAATTTTTTCCTTCCCAGAAAATTCAAATTTTCAAAACGTAAACAAAACCAATAACACCATTGCCACAAATCACCATATTCATACACAACTCCAAACTTCTATAAATAAAAAATTCCACAACAACATAACATCAAACTTCAACCTCATCTCATCAAAATCACATAAACCTCTTACTAAAATTCAAATCCAAATCTTCAATCACATAAACCATCCCTTCCATATAAATCTCAACAAAAATTCCCAACACATAAAACCATCATTCACTTTCATTCAACGTTAGCCAATCCAACTTACCTTCACAAACTTCTCATTACACCATAAACCAAGAAGCAACCACCAATGTCACGTTCTTCTGCTGAAGCAGAATATCGTTCTCTTGCAACTTTATCTTCTGAATTACAATGGTTAAAATACATTCTCTCTAATCTAGATATTGATCACCCTCAATCGTTCACAGTTTATTGTGATAGTCATTGGCATCCATATTGCCGAAAATCAAATTTTTCATGAACGCACCAAACACATTGAAATTGATTGTCATTTTGTTCCTCGAAAAATTAAATCGGGTCTTATCACTCCTTCATATCTCTGGTCTTTTGACCAACTAGCTGACATTTTTACTAAACCTCTTGAAGGCGATTCTTATAAACGACTACTCGGCAAGTTGGGTGTTCTTGAGATTTCAACCCACCTCTAACTTGAGGGGAGTGTTAGAAATATATTATACAATTAATACATATCAAATACATCAAGACAAAAAATCAATTGTATCTCTTCATGTGGAAATTGTTATAAGTTGTACTCGTAGAAGACTTGTGCATCCGCACGGGTAAATTTATTTATATTTTAGATCATTCGATAAGACTTGGTTGTTATTGATATATAATTGTTATTATAAATATATATAAATATTTTGTTTACTAAAATAAAAATGTAATGTGGTGACAGTGATCCGTGAAAATCGTGAGTTCCAGTGATAAAGTTTATAAGAGTTGGTAATATAAATTATTATATTTATAAAAAAATATAAAATACAATAAATTTTTAATTATTTTATTTCAGAGTATATTTTTAATTATATATTATTTTTTATATATCATTTTTTAGAAATCTTGAAGATTTATTGACTTTTAATCTTAAAATTTAAATTTTGCAAAAAAGAAAAATTGAACCCATGCTTCTTAGGATAAAGGAGCGACTTCTGCACCATTGAAGCTTACTGTTACAAAAATATATAACATTTTAAATCACACCAGTAAACTTTAAAATCTAAGGCCATCAAACTATACTCACTTCTAGATTTCATGCTATAGGCAAACATAGATGATTTTTTATCTTCGAGATGCATATTTTCCTTCTTGAGATTGAAATGACGCTAACAAAGTGAATACTTTTGCTTGGTATAATCCTGGCATCTTTCATAAAGCTGGTGATACAATACCATCATTGGTTGAAGCTACAAAATGTTTTCAAGTAACACATCCTCTTGAAGAACCTGCTCCACTTGAATCTTTCTGATGACATATTCTATAAAATCTCAAGTTGGATTTAGCAAGCAGTGTTTGTGATGTTACAATTAACATTTACTAATTCATGTACGATTATCAAAAATCAGTCTAGAAAACAATATAAAAAATTTGAGATAAAAAATAAAGTGGTTCACCATAGAATTTGTCAAAATATTTATAAGCAAATAATTTTATAAGTGCCAAAGAAATATAAAATTCAAAGATATTGCAACTATAACTTTCCATCAAAATAGCATGATTGTGGTCCCACTACATGATATCGAGGTAAATTGAAGGCTTCAAATGTGGCATGAAAGAGTGGTATTACAAATAGTGGAGAAGCTTATTGGTGTGTATTAAAATGTTATATATTTGTGTTGCTAAAAGTTTACAAGTATGCTTCAGTTGCTATAGTGGCATAAAATTTGCTACAGCAAACTAAGAGGCTAGTGTTTGATTCTCCCAAGCATTGGTAAAAGTGAAGTGAGTAATTCAAAATTCAAATTTCCAACCAATAAAAAGAAGTGAGTGTTGTATACAAAACTCAAATGCCAAAATGTGCAACCAAAATTCCTAACATGAAAAATCAGTTCATTCCTTCGATGTTATGTATCAGAATAACGACACTCACTCAAAACAAAAGGAGTAATCTCTTCTAGACTCTGCGACTTCGCACTACTCCTGGATATCTGTATGTTACCCACGTAGAGGCAACATTTAAACAGTAAGGTGTGGGATATCATGGCAATATAATAAGTAATATAATTATGAGTAAACAACATGTATATCATGCAGGGATTCAAGTTCGACAATTATTAATCACACCATTTCAACAAGTCCACAATTCAACAATTCAACAAATGCAGTACAACTGACTCTGATGCAAGATGCATGTGGTACCATCAGGGAATAAGCCTTACACAAATTGTCATATAGGCCAAGGCATAATCCCTCAATGATTATGAATACAGGCCAGGGCATAAGCCCTCAACATTTGCCATAAAGGCCAGGGCATAAGCCCTCAACGATTGCCAATACAGGTCAGGGCATAAGTCATCAACAATGCATGAAATGCAACATGCTATAACCAAAATTATGTAATTCCAAGCATAACATCACATCAATCCAATTTTCAGGCCAATATCACCTTCATATTACTGCAACATCACTTGTAAATTCTCCGCACATCATGGGTACTACAAAACACGGCTTATCACGATATTTTGGTGTAATAACTCACCCAACATACACATTCATCGCAATCATTCTGATAAAATATTAGACCACTGTTATAAAGATTAATTTCATATTATAGAAAATGTTCTTAGCCTTTCAAGGTTCAAACGGTGCGTCAAACAGACACCCGAGGCGAAAGTTATGATTTTTCAAAGATTCCAAAAATTATGTCAGCTTCAACGGTAACCGATTACCCAGTTATGGTAACCGGTTACTGCAAGACAGTAACCCTGCGTTTCCAAAATTCCTCGCGGTAACCGGTTGCCCAATTATGGTAACCGATTATTGCAAGTCAGTAGCCAAATGTTCAAAAACACAAACAGCGGTAACCGGTTACCCAGATATGGTAACTGATTACCCATCGCGAACAAACCTAAAAACCTGGATTTTTAGTTACGAAATTTCATCCTCTTCATCCAAAAACCACTTTTTATGAAAGATCAAACACATAAATTATTTTAAATCATCAACACACATCATATACCATATTTCCAACACAATCAACGCATCAATCTCATCACTCACAAGCAATTACAACAATCAATTGCACAACAATTTACTCCAAAAACCTAACATTCAATTAGAGAGTCAAAACTCCGTCCTTACATTAGGTTTGATGATTCTAAACCCTCTACCGGAGATTCCTCGCTCTAGCTTGTATGCTCTTCTCTTCTCTTTGTTCTTCTCTTCTCACTTCTACGTTCTATTCCTCGCGTTTTTACTTCCGTTTTTCTAACCATACACTTTATACCCCTAAATCTATATACCAACTGTGTCCCTCCTCTTATTACTAGATTTATTTTAATTATTAATTATTAATATTATAAAAAACTATTTATCTTTTATAATAATAATAATAATAATAATAATAATAATAATAATAATAATAATAATAATAATAATAATAATAATAATAATAATGTTATTAATATTCTTCATTCACCCCATGTCTCTACATTTCTAGCCATACACCCCTAACTTCCTCAATTAATACTACTTTTAACTTTCTAACATAATCATCAAAACGCATCATAAGATCATCAACACATATAAACACATCTCATCGCCTATTTTTTCCAATAAAACAATTCTAATTAAATCGGAGTGTTACATATGATATGTTGATAATTTTTTAGCTAATAATCTGTTAAGTATATTAATACCGTAATATTAATATATTTTGGTAATTATTTTGTAGATATTATTGGTGTTGTGCATGAAATCAACAACTACCAGTGTAACATACCGGGGAAAAAGATATTTGCTTCACTAAATCTTAAAGACCTGAGGTAAATTATGCCCTCATAGCATTTTTGAGATTTCAATGAAATGTTAGTTGTAATTTTTCATTTTGTTATATTGTTAATCTACATTACTTATTTTATCTACTTAAAACAATGGTAATTTTATTAACTTCACTTTATGGAAAATTTATGGATTCAAGTTTTTGGATTACTACAATGATGCTCAAAACTATGGTGTTATTATCATTATTCTCATTCATGTAATGATCAAGGATTCACAAGGTTTGTGTTCATGACTTTTTTACCCACACGTGTTTAAATTCGTAAACACGACAGTTGATTGTATTTTGTTGTTTGTCATTTTCAATTTCAAATGGATAGAGTGGTTCTAAATTGCTAATTAATGAAGAAATTTATGAGATTACATAATATCTCTCTAAGTAATCAAATTAATCGTGTTTCAATTTTAATTGTGCCTATTGTGGTCTTGAAATCTATTTATATTAATAGAGCAATATGGTTTGTAGGTTACCTGCTAATGAGCGGAATGAAAAGTCTACTCAATCATCAAAATCTCAGTCTCTTTGGTCTGGTGCATTGCAGTTTAATACATTTGATAAGTTTGTTCATAAGGCCGAGTGCATGTCTTTAAGTGAGCTATGTAAGCTCAAACAAGTATATTCCAAAATTTGATTTATAAAACAGTACATTTTAGTTATAATATTAAAAGTAGATATGATATTTTCAAGTATGCTTCTTTAGAAGATGATATGTGTCACTGCAGCAACTACTCTGAAGTTTTATGTATCAAAGCATATTTAGTTCTATTAGGGATGTACAAAATGTAATTTAAAGGCATCTGATATCAACAATCTCTTTAAGTGTTCATGTGGAGAGAACGTCAAAAAAGCAATACCAAGGTTGTATCATATTCTGATTGTTGTGCACACTTATTTATCATATTGTGATTGTTGATATTTACTTATATGTTACATTTCATTTGCATAACAGGTACAAAATTGATATATATGTTGTTGATGGTGATTTAAAGTATCATTTTGTTTTTTGGGATAACGGTTTTGCTGAGATTATTGGAAAGTTTGCTGAAAATATGATTAAAGCAATGTTGGAGGTATACTTTTAATTTGTCAGTTTCAATATTGCTTGCATAATGTATAATTAATTGATGTATATTTTTAATGTTTCATTCTTAGAATGGTGAAGATGATCCTATGGTGTATTCTGATAAGTTTGACTTACTATTGGGTAAAAGAATGACCTTCAAAGTTAAGGTTCAACCAAATTTTGGACAAACATCTATTTGGAAGCTCTCATTTGATGAAGAGTTTGTTAACCAGATTCAAGATGATTATATTACTAATGAGGTTTGACTATTTTCTAAACATATACATCAATATTATAAGCATATTTGAACTTAATGATCTCTTCAAACCATTTCTTAATGTCAACAACTAATTTGCAGCCTCAGAGTCTATCTGTTACACAAACTCCAGTCACTAATTATGTTGAAACTTCCACGGGTTGTTAATACTTACACTACTACACAAAATCCATTTAACAACGGTTGAAAAAAAAAATATATAACAACGTGGGGCCAGACGTTGTTATGTAGAGTGTCGTTGAATATATGATACTTACAATCACGGTCAAGTGTTTGTTGTAGTAATTTTTAATTTAATTAATTAATTAATTAATTTAACTGTTTTAGCTTACCGCATTACATAACTGTTTTAATTAAATTTAAATGTTTTTGCATGTAAGTTACTCTCTCCGTAACGAATTATAAGCAAAATTAATTTTTTTTTTGTTGTATATTTGACAATTAATGTATGTAGTACTTATATGAACTACATATATTAATTGTCAAATGTACTAAAAAAAATTAATTTTGCTTATAATTCGTTACAGAGGGAGTAACTATTTAAAAAGTCTCATTATAAAATCTGCCTTACACTGTGATATCGGTTGGGCCGACACTGCATGCAAACCTTGCACCTTTTAAAGATAAAAATACAAAAATTCATGTAAGTGCGCGTGACCGCAACAATCCACAAAAAAATTGAAACAGACCAAACGGACACATTAGAGAATACACATCTGTTTTACCACCCCTAACTACAAACCGAACTACAAATAGGTAAGATAGAAGTGGGTGACTATACATGATTTGATTTTGGAATAAAAATTGAAAAATAAAATAAATCATCTTATATTTATTATTACTATTATTATTATTATTATTATTATTATTATTATTATTATTATTATTATTATAGAGGATTAATAAAAACAATTTTATAATAAATGAGTTTAAACACAAATAGAAGGCAAGCAGGTAATAAGATGCGCTGCTATTTTTTTCTGATAAAGTCAATTCTCTTAAAAAATACATTCATAGACATATGAGATACAACATTGTTATTCATAAGCCTTTGGAATCTCCGTAAAAGATCAATGGCTTCCAGTGCTAGAATACCAAAAGTGTAAAAAAAAAACAAATAGTATGAATGCGTGTTGATTGTCAAAACACGCTTTCTCATATTTGACCATTTTACTTGAAGTAGTTTTGAGAGCTCTTTGTTCCACCGTAAATCCTCTAGTACCCAGTCTCACTAGTAGAGAAACTTCAGTCAAGTCCACACAAGCATGTTTTCCTCCTAGCCAGCCATACACCAGAACATTTGATGGCCTAAGTGTCGAACGCCCTTCATGTGTATCAGTCAAGAAATTCACATGTGTCTCTTTCTTCACAGATAGTCCGACCCGCCGAAATATATCAAACAAGACATCTCTCATAAGGCCATGTCGGGATTTGAAGCTCAGAAGCTCTTTACAATGAATCACGTGTTGTCCAAATACATCCAAACACGCCTTACGCAAACCTCATCAATAGAAAATCAAGGAACCATACAGTGATATCTTAGGATAGTACGATACTCCACTGATGACATATGTTGGCTTAATCCATCAACATGAATAACAGGGAGAAGTCTTGATCATGTGCGACTTACAAACACCTAAAAACTGCTTTCTGTCTACTGGTCATGACAAACTTTACATTCATGTCCTTAACAGTTTTACTAAAAAGTTCACTCGCCAAATCTGGAAACGCAATCCTAAGACCATCCAAAGCTCTATCAAAATCTGAATCCATACCATATACAACATTGTCTCTCAATATATGATCCTATAACACCCAAATTTGGACTCTAAAAGCCATAAAAACGTACGAGGCAACCTCTACATTCGAATTCAAACTCAATCCCCGGACTCTAATGAATAAAGAAACCACCCTCCATTGAAAATCCTCGAAAAAAAGACATCGGTCAACTACGATATCTTCAACTATCTATCACAACACTCTTTATTATTATTATTATTATTATTATTATTATTATTATTATTATTATTATTATTATTATTATTATTATTATTATTATTATTATTATTATTAACTAATTTCCGTCAGGAAAACCTTGGTGGTAACAACGGATTGCTGTCGTTGTAATAGAGTAGTAGTACCGTTTAATTTGTGCAATTTTCAACTTAACCATTAATACTAATGATTGCCCTCCAAAGGAGTAAAGCAAATGATATCCTAGCTTTTTGATCGATCATGAGGATTGATGAAGTTGAATGAATGAATCCAAATTTTATTATTTCAATTATTATTAAGTTCAAAGTGACTTATAATTACGCATAACCATTTTTTAAGGGTTGGTACGGAGGCAATATGATGAAATGGAAAGAAAGAAAAAAAAGCATTATAATTTAGAAAAGTTAAAAATGCACGTCTTTTACTCCTCGTGAAAAGTTTAATATGTCTTTTACATCAAAAGAAGGTATTTGGGTGGAATTCCAACTCATATTGTTGTTTGTTATATGTATGCCTTCTTTCTTTTCTAGTAGCTAAGTTCTTTTATGAGGTAGAAGCTGGACCAAGTATAAAATAGAAAATTCTATGGCCATCTTGCCACACTTCCTAAAATAAGCATATAGACGCACAACAATGGTATCAATGTTGAGAACCTAGAATACAATCATTCCTATTTTATAAGAAATAGAATATTGTATGTATTATTTCATGTGATTTCCATTATATATATACACGATTTCACATATTATATAAACTAAAAATAGATATAAGAATATATGTATTGAAAACCTAAGTTATATTTGGTCTATAATAAAAAAATTATTAATACAATTGATAACAATTTTCAATTTGGTCTATATTAAAGAATCTATTAATCAACTACCTAACTAATATTGAGACACACCACTAAACTCTCTATATTACCCTTTAACTCAATTTTTATTTACACTTATTAATACCCTTTTATGTAATTTACTAGATACATTTAATTGCCCAATGAAAATCAAGAATTTTACCAAGTAGCAACTACATTCCATTTTCAATTGTTTCCTCTCTCTTTTCTTTTTCAAAATTTTTTACTTTTTTGATTTATTCTCTCTCTTTCTCCCTCTTTCTCGTCTAACCCTAATAGAAGAGAAAGTTTCCCCTACTCTCTCTCCACTTTCAGAATAACATTTTTCCTCTCTCTCTCTCTCTCTCTCTCTCTCTCTCTCTCCCTCTCTCTCTCTCTCCTCTCTCTCTCTCTCTCTCTCTCTCTCTCTCTCTCTCTCTCTCTACCGAAGACGAAGTTCTTGTATTGATTATATTAATTTTAGCAGAATTGGTTACAAGAAACGATGCGATTAGACAAATTATACTGAACTCTGATCCTCAACTTGAAATCTTTGTGAGACTTTTAAAAAGTACTAGTCTTTTTCTTAAGGCTTCGGTGCTTCTTTATCTGTCGAAACCAATGGCGAAATAAATGATATCGTCCGAATGGGTGCCATTGATACTTAGAGTGATGGAATTCGGAAACAAATTGCATACACTTTTCACAGTTCGTTGTAGTCCTCAAGTCACCGCGTTTTACATTTTGGACCAACTTCTTAACGGTTTCGATGAAGATAAGAACTTAGAGAATGCAAGGCAAGTTCTTTCACTTCGTGGATTGACACTTTTGATGAAAAGAGTTCAAGAAGGAGAGATTCATGAGAAGGAGAATTTTGTTTCGATGATTTTGTGTTGCGCTCGAGCCGAAGGAAGCTGTTGAGCCTATTTGGCCCAACATATTAACAAGAGTTCTTTGCTTGAATTCGTTGTTCTTGGAAGGAAACAAATTCAAGTGGTTACGCAATGTCTTTGCTATTTGAATTGCTCTACCTCGATAGGTATGTAGTTCGTATTCTTATTATACGATATCTAAGTTTCCTTAGTATTTAGTTCATATACAACATTAGCAGCGTCAGTGTAAAGAGTTATTATTCTGTCAATAAATCATAACCGTCTGTAATTAGTCATGATTCGTTGACAGTATAGAACTTTTTTACACTGACGTGCATGAAAATCGAACATCTTTTTTAACTTGATGTTATTTTGGAAAATACAACAGAAGAACAAAGATTACGAAATTCTTGAGAGGACTTAAAGATGGATGGAATGGATTAAGCACAATGCACATTTTCTTCATTTACCTTCAAAAGGCATCACCAGAAGAAAAGCCTTCATTTAACTTCGTCTTAGAGAGAGAGAGAGAGAGAGAGAGAGAGAGAGAGAGAGAGAGAGAGAGAGAGAGAGAGAGAGAGAGAGAGAGAGAGAGAGAGAGAGAGAGAGAGAGAGAGAGAGAGAGAGAGAGAGAGAGAGAGAGAGAGAGAGAGAGAGAGAGAGAGAGAGAGAGAGAGAGAGAGAGAGAGAGAGAGAGAGAGAGAGAGAGAGAGAGAGAGAGAGAGATTGTTGAAAGTGGGGAGAGAGTGGGGGAAACTTTCTCTTCTGTTAGAGTTAAACGAGAAAGAGGGAGAAAGAGAGAGAATAAATAAATAAAAGTTTAAAAAATTTTGAAAAAGAAAAGAGAGAGGAAACAATTGAAAATGGAATGTAGTTGCTACTTGGTAAAATTCTTGATTTTCATTGGCCAATTAAATGTATCTAGTAAATTATATAAAAGGGTATTAATTAGTGTAATTGAAAATTGAGTTAAAGGGTAATATAGAGAGTTTAGTGGCATGTTTCAATATTAGTTAGGTAGCTGATTAATAGATTCTTTAATATAGACCAAATTGAAAATTGTTATCAGTTGTATTAATAATTTTTTTATTATAGATCAAATATAAGTTAGGTTTTTAATACATATATTCTTGTATCTATTTTTAGTTTATATAGTATATAAAATCGTGTATATATATGTAATGAAAATCACATGAAATAATACATACATCATTTTTTTTCTTATAGAATAGGGCTGATTGGTATTCTAGGTTCTCAACATTGATACCATTGTTGCGTCTATATGCTTATTTTAGGAAGTGTGGCAAGATGGCCATAGAATTTTCTATTTTATACTTGGTCCAGCTTCTACCTCATAAAAGAACTTAGCTACTAGAAAAGAAAGAAGGCATATATAAACATATAACAAATAACAATAAGAATTGGAATTCCACCCAAAATACCTTCTTTTGATGTAAAAGACATATTAAACTTTTCATGAGGAGTAAAAGACGTGCATTCTTAACTTTTCTAAATTTATAATGCCTTTTTCTTTTTTTCATTTCATCATATTGCCTCCGTACCAACCCTTAAAAATTCGTTATACGTAATTATAAGTCACTTTGAACTTAATAATAATTGAAATAATAAAATTTGGATTCATTCATTCAACTTCATCAATCCTCATGATCGATCAAAAAGCTAGGATATCATTTGGTTGCTTTATTCCTTTGGAGGGCAATCATTAGTATTAATGGTTAAGTTGAAAATTGCACAAATTAAACGGTACTACTACTCTATTACAACGACAGCAATCCGTTGTTACCACCAAGGTTTTCTGACAGCAATCAGTTAATAATAATAATAATAATAATAATAATAATAATAATAATAATAATAATAATAATAATAATAATGATAATGATAATGATAATGATAATGATAATGATAATGATAATGATAATGATAATGATAATGATAATGATAATGATAACAATAATAACAATGATAACAATGATAATAATAATGATAATAATAATAACAATAATAACAATAATAACAATGATAACAATGAGAATTTTTTTTATTAATAACCATGTATTAAAATAATGTTTCGCAAATAATCGGGTTTCGAAAAAAATTACGCAAATAATCATGTTTCAGATGACTCTCCAAAGGAGGAGCCATCTGAAATGGCCCATGCACCTACAATTTTGCCCTAGGCGCCATCTCACTTGGCGCCTCCCTTGGATTTTAGACAAGTGAGATGGTGCATGCTCCTTAAAAGTGAGAGGAAGCGCCATCTCACTTGGCTCCTAGGGCAAAACTAGGGCAAAATGTTGTTTTATAAATAATTCGTCTGTTTTTCTAAAATTTCTCACACTTTCTCGCACTGTATTTTTATTTTGTACTCTGTTATTTGCGTCATGACGTCGCCTATGATTTTTAGCAGAGATGGTTACGTTATCTTCTCCGCCACGAAACTTGTGATGAAAATGAAATTCTGGCACATTCACTCCATGGAGCGTCTGAAGCGGGAGTTGATGCGATGGCTAGATGGAGACATTGCGGAGGGGGAAAATTTTGAAGGATCCAGCGAAAACGAACAACAACGTCACATGCGACAGGAAGACCTAATGTGTGGTTGGAGGAAGTCAAAACAGACAGCGATGTAATGTTGATGATGCATGGGTCAGATGATATTGTGTTAACAGTTGTAATTTCGTAGATGGAATATCGTTAATTATTCTTGTACGCGTTTTATTAATTGTAGCAAAATCTGTTAACGGAAAACCCAAATGTTTACAACACAATTAAGAAAAGATTTTATGTATTACAATATTTATGTGGTCGAGCCAGACGCCCGATTCAGACAGTTTTTGCGATTGTGTCCGACCTGACGGCATAAACCACACTTTCTTTCCAACCTGTCAAGATCGTCCATTTCTGTTGTGATGCGCTTACTTTTGGGACGACCCTTATTGTTCCTTCGCATTTGGTCATTGTGCCACACTATTTCGCCGTCGTATGCAGGCCAATAATCTGGTTTTGCTACCAAAGGAAAGTTGTTATTGTAAACGTTGAGCAACGTTTCAGATTTGTAAATGTTTGACAGAAGTTGCAGTGCGTCTTGATGGGTATGAGCACAAGCGACAATGACATGAGAGCAAGGCATACGAAATGCTTGAAACCTGCCACAATCGCACCATTGAGAAGGTAGCATGACCCTATATTCTTGTCTTGGCAGGCCTTCATTGTGGTCGATTGTCTCTTTCACAATAAAGTTGTGGCTGTGTCGGTCAAACCGTATAACCATATGAGTGTTGGCTTTAGCACTTTCAGCCTTAATGTATTTCATGCAGCTTTCACTCCATAGTTGTCCAGATTGCAACACCGCATTCCATATTTCACCTCTTTTGGCAAATAACGCAGCCATCCTAAAATACGTAGATTTTACCAAGGCAGTGATTGGGAGGTTTCGTATGCCTTTGAATACCCCATTCATTGATTCAATAAGATTTGTTGTCATATGCCCCCATCTTTGGCCATTATCGTATGACCTAGTCCATTTTTACACCGGATATTGTCGATCCACCTACCGGCTTCCGGATTTGACAAACGGATCTCGTTGTGGTAATATTTGAATGTGGGTTGTGTCAATGCATATCCCGCATTCATAACCGCTTTCCTCAATGTTTTGTCCTTGATCTCCCTCGAGAAATTCTGGACGATATGCCTAACGCAATAGACATGCGTAAAAGGAGGGTCATGCCAACTGTGATCGGTGGATCTGGAACTGACTGTTTAACGCTGGTTCGCGAAATGTCGCGGAAGCAAGAGTCGCCACCGTCTTTTATTTTCTCCAAATGGAAAGGACAAAAGCACAGAAAAATTCCTTATAGAGATTGCT
This sequence comes from Vicia faba, assembly GCA_948472305.1. Lineage (NCBI taxonomy): Eukaryota > Viridiplantae > Streptophyta > Magnoliopsida > Fabales > Fabaceae > Vicia > Vicia faba. The sequence continues at coordinate 1,333,684,821 of OX451737.1, read as the reverse complement.
CTCGGTTCGGGAGGTAGGTTATAGAAAGGGAAGGTGTTAGCACCCTTTCTATCCATGGTTATCCATGGGCTCTTAGATACTTGCTCACTTGTGTTTTCAAAAATGGTTTGTTTACTTTTCAATTGTGGGTTTTAAAAAGTTTCTTTGAAAATTCCAGTTCGACTCTTGTATCGGTCCTCAAGAGTGTTTGAAAAATTGCTTTCGAAAGCTTTTGAAAATGTGTCGGTGTGAAAAGTATTTTTGAGTTTGTTTTGAAATTAGAGCAAGCATCTACGAGAACCTACCTACCCTAAGGAATTCGTCTGTTTAAATGTCCTTTAAAGTAGTGCCATCCCACCATTGAGAGGTAGGTAGCACCACCGTTGGAGGTGTTCGGGTCAATTCGAGGTTCGGGACATGGTGATCACCAGAGCAATGGGAAGACACCTTAGAAGCTACCCTCATGCCAGGTTCCCGGATCATGAGGACTTACTAAGACATCCTCTACTCGACGATCACCTTTCGAGGCAAGGCAACAGTGAGGCGTACCCTAGGGGTGGTGTGTGATTTGTGTGTCGTTTTCAGATATTTGTCTTGTCATGTTCATTGTGGTCTACGCTTGATTTTAATTAGGGCCATTCATTCTTTCATGCTTATTTAACAGTTAAAAGTTGCGGGAAAATAAATCTACAACTATTACAAATGGCGCGGGTCCACATCGCCAAAATTAAACCGGACCCGATTTGACAGAAAGTAAATAAAGCAAAAGAAATAAAAGTGCGAGAAATTTAAGTTACAACGCTTTGGGAGAGATACATAATTATAATAAACGACATAAAATAAATGCGCGAAATTAAATAAATTACGAACATGGGCGTTGGACCCTTTTGCAAAATTAAATAAATAATGAATTTAAAATTAAAATAAGAATGTTTTTTGGTATTTTTAGTGTTTTTAAGATTTAATGGAAAAAGAGAATTAATTATAACTAAAATAAAATGTCAAACCCTAATTCTAATTATTTTTTAGCTATTATGAAAAATATTGAATTTTTAACTAATTTAAACCTAAGTTAATTTACATGCATTTTTAATTATGAAAATAAATAAATTAAATATTATTATTGTAAAAAAGGGAAAATTAAAAGGAATAAAAATTAATTAAACCTAAATTCTATATTTTTTGATTTTTAGTTATTAAAAAGAATTAAAATTGTAACCTAATTAAAACTAATAATTACATGTTAATTTATTTATGAAAATATTAGAATGAAATAATTTATTATATTTTTGTCTTTTTCTGAATTTTTATGCAGTTTATAATTTGTAAAATATAATTAATTAAATTAATAAAGTAAAAACAAATAAAACAATAATTAAAAAATATAAAAGGTGAAGAAGATTGCAAACCAAAGGGGGGGTTCAGGCCCCAATTGTGAGGTTTTGATGGTGAAATTCTGGCCCAATAAGACATGGCATGTTTGACTTTTGCCCAAGCGTATGGAACAGTTGACCTGAATGTAGCGTGTTCTTTAGCTGTGAGCCCTTGATCTGGATTCGTTAAGCACGTGGCTGGCTGGATGAAGTGGAATATGGTACGTCTTAATGCCTGTATTACATGGGAACATAGTTTGCAAAATATTATAGGAAATAAGATAGACCTGGGATTCGAACCCAGGTCACTAACATCACCAAGCAATACCTGCACCACTGAGCCAATTAACGCGTTTGGTATATTAACAACAAACAAATAACAAAAAGAAAAAACAAACGCATTAGTGGTTTAACGCGCCAGTTTTCAAACCGGCCTATCGCTGATGGACAACACATCATCTCCTTCGTTATCCCTGTAAAACAAAAGCAGAGGCAACGGTTTCTTGGGCGTGGCTTAAGGTAGGTTTACAGAAAATAGCGACTAGCGCTATAGGACCAATAAATTAGGCGCGAGTATACGAATCTCTTCGTCCAAGCGTGCTCATTCCAATGGTATTAACCACAAGTCCTAATTTTGCCTTGGATGGAAAGCCCTAATTCTTTATCCTGCAAACCCTAGAAATCGCGCATGGTGGAATCTTATACACAGCGAAATAATGCAATTAAACGTGATGGTTAGCTTGTAAACTTCATCAGGAATGCAAAACACATATCAAAACTTATAAAAAATGCATGAATTGGTATGCACGATTGTGACTTTTATTCGATACAGCCTGCCTTCATATTACCGATTCTTGGAGCTTTGGTTGTTGCTTTTGATTGGAATATGATCAAGGAGACTTGAGGAAGCCAATGGAATGAATTGTAGGGTTTGAATCGACCTCTAAGGTTGAATTCAGTATTTGAGTTTTATGGAAAATTTCCAAGTTTGCAAAGTCTTTTTCTGCGCAGCTTAGCCTGTGTTAGCATTAGGGTTGTGATCCTGATTATGTATGGAAGCTATTAGGTTAACAAAATTCAACAAGATCTCTTGTAATCATGGATTGAAGATTTGATTTTTTTTCCATTATATTTTCAATCTTTTTCACATGGTTTTTGTGCAAATTATGATCAATTCTAACCAAATCTTTCCTAATTGGCATATGCACGAAATATTGAGCTTGAAATGTGTACAAAAAGATTTGTTTGGTTCATTTAGATATTTTCCACATATTTAATTGATTTAATTGAATTAATATGAATAAAAATTCAAATAAATAAATAAAAAATAAGAAAATACTTCTCTTTGGGCCAAGTGGTCGTGCATATGCTTGGAATGATGAATCATGGAAGAAAAATGGGCCCATTAGCAAATTTAGGTCATTTGATCCATTGTTGACTTTTCAAAATATCCAAAAATTTCCCAACTTCCACAAGGCATAACTTGCTCAATTTTTAAGCTTTTCACATGTTCTTGGACATTTTGGAAAGTTCTTTGAGTCCTCTAACCAATGCCTTTGGTCCCATGTCATTTTGATTTACCAATCTCAAGTTATGGCCTTTGACTTAAAGTCCCTTTTTGTTGACTTTTGAAAATGACCTATAATGTTGAAATTGATAACTTTTTGTGAGAGCATTTTTTGGACTTGAAGTATGAATATGAGTTGTAGGAAATGTCTTTCTCTTAAAAATGAGCTTTGGATGGAATTTTTCTGATAATCCATGTGAAAGTTATGCCCTGGTCAATTTCAGTTGACTTTTTCAGCTGTCCAAATATAGCAACTTTTGCATCTTTGATGATTTCTGAGCCAAATTTTGAGAATAATGATCAAGCATTGATCAAATGATGTTTGTGGCTTCAAAATGATATGTTGACCAAAAATTTGTACTTTTGACTGTCAAATGACCATTTTGCCCCTACAGTTGACTGTAGTGCAATCTAGGGTTTTGACTGTGCAATTTTGAGCTGAATGCCTTGAAACTTGATATAAGGATGCTTGACCATCTTTGTAAGCATATGAGATTTGATTGGGCCTTTGAGAACTTCCTTTCTTTGATCAGAACACAAACCCTAACTTTGACTGCTTAGGAGACCTTTGCACTGTGCAACTCTTGGGGAATTTTGTGACTGGGCTTGGCAATTTCTTGAAGAATATGGGAGGGCAAATTTTGGGGTACAACAGTTGCCCCTGTTCAATCTTCTTAGACCTGAGGATGCAGATTGGCTGACATGCCTTTCGTAATCCGAAGGTGGAAGATGATTGAACACTAGAGTGCCTAGAAATTTGCGCTTACATAGTAGCAGTGATGATGGGAATGGGCTTACAGATGCCATTTGGAGATTGATGAACAGGATGATGGGCTTATAGATGCCATCTGGATGTTGATCGCATAAGAGATTCCTTAGCGAGAACCTGCATACCTGCAAAAGAAAAATGAGTACCTGACACGTTGCAGGAGCTGATTTTTAGATGCTTGGTATAGATATGTCCTGAATGGTTACAGGAGCTGAGTCTGGAGTTTCAAACGCTGATGAATGGACCAGATATGGTTGCTGCCTTAGCGTGAATGGTAAGAGAACCTTGGATGACTTTAACTTCAACAACGCTCGTTGAGAAAAATCTTGGTGGAAATTACCATCTTTGCAATTATCGGATCGAGAACCATAGGCTATTATAATCTGAAAGGGAATCACCTCACTCGTCGTCGGAGAGGGATTCATAGGAAAAGGAATTGTCACCTCACACACCGTCGGAGAGGGAACCATCTGAAAAGGAATTGTCACCTCACGCACCATCGGAGAGGGAAACATCTGAAGAAGGACTTACTACCTCACACACCGTTGGAGAGGGAACCATAGGAGACTATCACCTCACACTCACCGTCGGAGAGGGAAACATCTGAAAAAAGGACTTACCACCTCACGCACTTGTCGGAGAGGGGACCATAGGAGACTATCACCTCACACTCATCGTCGGAGAGGGAAACATCTGAAAGGCAATCTGGAAGCAGCATCAGAACGTCACCATATCTGGATCATATCCAAAACTATATCGAGAAGGAAATCTGGAAGCAGCATCAGAACGTCACCATATCTGGATCATATCCGAAACTATATCGAGAAGGATTTCTGGAAGCAGTATCAGAACGTCACCAACTCTGGATCATATCCGAAACTATATCGAGAAGGATTTCTGGAAGCAGTATCAGAACGTCACCATCTCTGGATCATATCCGAAACTATATCGAGAAGGAAATCTGGAAGCATCATCAGAACGTCACCATATCTGGATCATATCCGAAACTATATCTAGAAGGAAATCTGGAAGCAGCATCAGAACGTCACCATATCTGGGTCATATCCGAAACTATATCTAGAAGGAATTCTGGAAGCAGCATCAGAACGTCACCATATCTGGATCATATCTGAAACTATATCTAGAAGGAATTCTGGAAGCAGTATCAGAACGTCACCATATCTGGTTTACATCTGAAACTATATCTAGAAGGAATTCTGGAAGCAGTATCAGAACGTCACCATATCTGGTTTACATCTGAAACTATATCTAGAAAGAATTGCGATAGTTGGTAGTAATCATTTTTGTATTGATCTTTCTCCTGAAAAGGCAAAACATAATTGTATGCAAAATCATGATGCATGAGCTGTATGTCTTCAAAATTAATGAGATTCGTGTAGCATGATGCATATGCATGACGATGTGATGTTTATGAATGTATTTTTTTGTCTAAGAAAATAAATCTTTGACGGGTGCCGAGAAGTTGCTCCTGGGCTGATGTTGAAGAATAGCTTTTGCTTCCGCTGGGGATGATAGTTGCAAGTATGCCGGTAGGAGAAGATAACTCCGTTGGGGAATAAACTTGGCAAATGGAGGATTCTGCAGGGAGAAAAGATACTCTAGTGACCATGCTGAGAAGCAACACTCTGTGGGGAGAGAGATGCTTTGCTGAATGTTGACAGTAGTTTGCTGAGGATACCCTTGTTGTATAGGAAGTAGTTGATGACCTTCGCTGGGGTAAGAAGACTTCGGCGACGACGCTCTTTCCGTGGCTTTTGGCTGAGGATAACCCAGTTATATCCTGTTAAGGAAATAACTCTTTAAATCAAGCCGGGCGACGCGTTCGTGCCTTGAGAGGGGTAAGCTTCCGTAACTTACTGGGGATAAGCTTACTGCTTGGGGAGATGACTCCAACTTTCTCGGGGAACTAGATTAGACTCTCCTGGGGAAGTATTGAACTGTATTGGTTATGTTCTTCAACGGAACTTACCCTGATGTCTTGGAGGATAGAACAATCAGACTGCTTAGACCACTCTTCATTGCCCCTGTTTCTATGGGGGAGGGAGACCTATGAGATGCTGATAATTGTTGAGGGTCAAACCTTCTTCTGGTAGGCAGGTGACAAGATGACAGGACATAGTCGTACGCTTTGATCCCTAATTTTTTCCTGGACCGCCCTTTCGGGTTTTCAGTCCACCGGGATACCCATTTTTGCTCAAGCCGCCTTTTCAGGTTTTCGACTTGCCGGGTGTACAGATTTTTTCATTTCATCCCTTCATTTTGCCCGAACCCTTTTGGTTCGCCGGGAAGCCCTTATTTTTGCCTAGGTGCGTCAACCTAGCGGGTCTTTGATTTTGCGTAGTATTTTTCGACTATGTCCATGTTCTCAGAATGTTAGGGAGTTGCCCCTGGCTGCTTGTGTTGCCATATTACCAGAAGGTGTCTGATCGTGCAAGATTCGTTGCTGGAGTGCCCCAAGTGACTCAGGCAGAGATTTGCCCCTGGTTATCTTGGCATTTTGAAAGATTCTCTGAATCTTGACTGAATTGCCCCAGATAATAGACAATAGTCATGCCATGCCCCTTGATTGGAGATACTCTTGTTCATTAGACTTTCGTCATGCGAATTTCTATGTTGTTCAAACAAAAGTCATATGCAAACAAAGTTATGTTAAAAATGCAAAGCTTATGTCTGTCTTGAAGATTTTAAAAATGCATTCTTTTTTCATAAAACAAATGATTGTTTGTAAAACGTGATGTCAACCCGTATTTACCGTAGGCCTTAAGGAGTCAGGATACCTTTCGTGACAGTATGCTTTCGAACCAACCCATGCTTCAGCTAGGACTTTTAAGGGTTATATCGTGGCCTGGTTCACGGTTTAAGAAACAAAGGATAAGGCTCAAATTTTATTTGTACCCACCCGCTCTTCGTGATGTTCTTCAAACCTAAACTCAGTTGATCATACGTTAGACCTTGTTTGAGTCTTTGCTCTGATTTTCCGGTGATGGTTCAGATATTGATGATTTATTTGGAATAGGCAGTCATTTCCTTTTTTTGTTGAGGGTTTGTGGGACCTCTTTCTTTTTGATTTTGTTATCCCTATTTTTTTGCCTGAACTGTTTCTTTTTGGAATTACAGTCAGCGGGATGCCCCGGTTTCATAAGTCCCCTTTGTAGGTTTAGACTTTTTGGGCTTTTCATTTATGAATTTTGATGATGACTGCCTGTCCTTTTGATTGTTCTGAACCATCACTGTCTTTGTTCGTTTTGTAAAGATCTCTTCGGTGCCATTCGTCATGCACTTGGATCAACTGAGAAGACTACCCTGCCCCAGATTTATGATTAAGGGTTTTGATTTTCGAAAATAAAAACTCCTACTTATTTGGCTCAGAGGGGTTAACGAGGGATTATCTTCCTTATTACTCCAGTGTTTAGGAATTGAAACAATGCCTGTACCTCATCAGCGGGGTCTGTTCAAAAGCATACTGTAAAGATCGTGGTATCGTTTTCGTCATCCTCCCTCAAGAGGCTCAGAATTATTAACCAAGAGTTGATCATCAGAAAAAATATGAAAAGAATTTTGAATATAATGAAAACAATTGTATTAATTCTCAAAACAGACATATGCGATGCATTGATAGAATAACAGAGTTTGCTATGACATTAATTGGTTGTATAAGCAAAGAAAAACACAACTCAGAAATTCAAATAAACAAAAGGTCTTCAACGATTGGGTAACGGAGCAGTGATTATATTCGGGGTCTCTGGCACTTCAAACTGAATCTCTCCGGCGTCAATCATATCTTGGATCTTGTTCTTGAGAGGCCAGCAGTGGTCTGTAGTATGCCCCGGGCTATCTGAATGATATGCGCACCTATCGTTGGGATGATAGTTGGGAGCAGAAGTGTTCGGATTCCGAAGAGGAGCCCTTAAGGTGATCAGTCCTTCTTTCAACATTTGTTGCAGTGCTTGATCCAATGACATGTTGAGTTTGGTGTACTGCCGTTTCTCCTTGCGCTGCTGCCCCTGTCCTTGTTGAGCAGGTCCGGGATTGGAGATCTGGATTGCCCCTGCCTCATGACGGCTCTTTTTACCGTGCACAGCATTGGATTCTTTCTTTCCATGATGAGGTTTTATATCAGAAGGTGCAGCCTCTTGAATTTTCCCAGACCGGATGCCAGCTTCTATTCGCTCTCCAGTCAAGATAAGATCTGTGAATCCAGCAGACGAATTCCCAATTAGGTGGTTGTAGAACGGACCAGACAGGGTCCCCAAAAACATATCGACAAGTTCCCGATCAGTCAGAGGTGGTTGTACCCTTCCAGCAAGATCCCTCCATTTCTGCGCATATTCTTTAAAACCTTCACTTGATCCTAACGACAAAACCTGCAAGAAATTTGGGTAAACCCTGTCATGAGTCCTAGTTAAGGACTATAAACAAAAACCTGCAAGAAATTTGGGTAAACCCTGTCATGAGTCCTAGTTAAGGACTATAAACAAAACCTGCAAGTAGTTCATGTGTCAGCTAACAAGCATGCAAGTAGTCAAGTTGGAAGGCACACAAGTCACGCAAGAGAGAGCCCTTAAGGTTTAAGGCCATCATGGGGTTTGGGTATTACCCTCTTGAAGTTGGTGGGCTCAACCTGTCCTATGAGAAGTAACCGGGTTCTAAGGGTCCCAATATCACGGGATTGCTTTCATTGTTCATCGTTTCGATTTAGCCACTGAACTGGCGACCGAAATATTCCAGGAAAGCAACCCTCAATTGAGTGTAGTATCGAGTATCAACCAACCTTGGACTGCACCAAAGTCAGTTATCTCACTACCCTAAAGAGGCCAAGATAGTTCAATTAAGGTTCCTAAGGTCTGTTGATGCTTCACGACACCACGCGGAGGCCCCGTACTCTCCTTGACTGAACTCAAGGGTTACCGGTACACACCAAAGTGCCACATCAACGTAGCAGACTGTTTCAACCATGTCGGTATACCCCGCACAGTTCCCTCACATCCTTGTTGCTACTTTCTAAGAAGGTATCCCCAGATCCGGGTTAGGATCTATAGAACTCCCAAGACAGTCCCACAATTTAAAGCAAACAAGGAAAGCAATTGAAAACACAGTTATGAACTAACCCTAAGGTACACCTCACTTTAAGTTAAGTCCCCAGCAGAGTCGCCAGTTCTGTGATCGGTGGATCTGGAACTGACTGTTTAACGCTGGTTCGCGAAATGTCGCGGAAGCAAGAGTCGCCACCGTCTTTTATTTTCTCCAAATGGAAAGGACAAAAGCACAGAAAAATTCCTTATAGAGATTGCTCTCGGTTCGGGAGGTAGGTTATAGAAAGGGAAGGTGTTAGCACCCTTTCTATCCATGGTTATCCATGGGCTCTTAGATACTTGTTCACTTGTGTTTTCAAAAATGGTTTGTTTGCTTTTCAATTGTGGGTTTTAAAAAGTTTCTTTGAAAATTCCAGTTCGACTCTTGTATCGGTCCTCAAGAGTGTTTGAAAAATTGCTTTCGAAAGCTTTTGAAAATGTGTCGGTGTGAAAAGTATTTTTGAGTTTGTTTTGAAATTAGAGCAAGCATCTACGAGAACCTACCTACCCTAAGGAATTCGTCTGTTTAAATGTCCTTTAAAGTAGTGCCATCCCACCATTGAGAGGTAGGTAGCACCACCGTTGGAGGTGTTCGGGTCAATTCGAGGTTCGGGACATGGTGATCACCAGAGCAATGGGAAGACACCTTAGAAGCTACCCTCATGCCAGGTTCCCGGATCATGATCAATTTCAGTTATGCCCTGGTCAATTTCAGTTGACTTTTTCAGCTGTCCAAATATAGCAACTTTTGCATCTTTGATGATTTCTGAGCCAAATTTTGAGAATCATGATCAAGCATTGATCAAATGATGTTTGTGGCTTCAAAATGATATGTTGACCAAAAATTTGAACTTTTGACTGTCAAATGACCATTTTGCCCCTACAGTTGACTGTAGTGCAATCTAGGGTTTTGACTGTGCAATTTTGAGCTGAATGCCTTGAAACTTGATATAAGGATGCTTGACCATCTTTGTAAGCATATGAGATTTGATTGGGCCTTTGAGAACTTCCTTTCTTTGATCAGAACACAAACCCTAACTTTGACTGCTTAGGAGACCTTTGCACTGTGCAACTCTTGGGGAATTTTGTGACTGGGCTTGGCAATTTCTTGAAGAATATGGGAGGGAAAATTTTGGGGTACAACACCAACCATTTGCTGGATTATTGTAGGCACTTTCAATGGAGGCATGTCTGTCCGAGATCAAACAAAGATCTGGTTGAGGAGCCACGTTTGTCCGCAGATTTTTCAGGAAAAAGCTCCAAGCACCACCGATCTCCCCCTCGACAAGGGCAAAGGCAATGGGGAAAATGTTGTTGTTGCCATCTTGTGCAACTGCCATCAGTAGCGTGCCTTTGTACTTCCCATACAACCAAGTCCCATCAATTTGTATAATTGGTTTGCATGATGCAAACCCTGTGATGCATGGTTGAAATGCCCAAAACATGCGACTGAATATTCCGTTGCCATTTAGTAGACTACCATCTTGGGCGTATGCTGGAACTATTTCCAAAATGTAAACACTACCTGGAGAATACGTCTTGAGTGCATTCAGGTAGCGGGGAAGTTCTTGGTATGACTCCTCCCAGTTTCCGTACACCCTTTCAATCGCCTTAGTCTTTGCTAACCACGCGTTACGGTAAGATGGAGTGTAGTTAAAAACCATGGTGATATGGGAGATGATTGTTTTCACCTTCAAAGATGGGTCGTTGCTGACCAGGGGTAGGATTTCTTGACAGATGAGATCATAGTTGAGTTTTCGGTGGTCCTGTGATTGATTGGAACTTACACAAGTGTGGGTAGTCATGAAACCTATGACCCAGCAGTCACCCCTTAATCTGTATGATGCGGTCAGCTTGAACATACAGTCAGGGTGGACACACTTGATCTTGTACCTTTCTGGGTTTACACGATCCACCTTAAAATCAACCGAGTTGAGCATGTGGAATTTTTTAATGGCCCTGATGCATTCCTCTCTGTTACGAAACTTGTCTTTCTCTTTTAAATTTTCATCCGACTGCATATACGGATTGCAAAATAAGTCAGTAGAAGGTTCATCTCCGCCCATGTTGAAGTTTGTCATGTGCGGAGGTGGTGTGTAGATTTTGTTTGTAGGAATACTAGGGATGCCATCATCGTTGGAATCATCATTCACCATTTCATCAAACTCTAACTCTTTATCTTCTTATTCATCATCAACTGCATTTACCTCAGCTTGTTCATTCTCCAAAGGATCAACCTCTTGTGTCACCTGAGGCTCTCGCAGCATAACGTACAACTCAATAGAGTCATACCCAGAATAGACATGGCTGGAAAACATATTCTGGAGATCCTCGTCATCTTGAACTTCAACCTTATAAAAAATTACTTGGTTGTTTCCAAAGAAAACTGGATTCTGATAAAATATCTGGGACACCGGGCCTCGTTCAAGTTTGGCCTCCAATCTTTTTTTGAAGTATGAGAAATTGGCTTTCCCGTTTAAGAGAAATCGAATGTTGTCTGTGTCTTTAAACAAAAACCAAGCGGTGGGAAGAATGTATGTCTCACCGTTGAAATGTGCTTTGACGACAAATTGTGGTGCAGAGGCCATTGCGTAGAATTGTTTTAAGGTTTGAAGGTTGGAATGTTTGAATTTTATGAGTGATTCGAAGGTTGGAATGTTTGAGGTTTATTGATTGTATGAAGGTTTGAATGCTGTAAGGTTTGAAGGTTGGAATGTTTGAACTTTATGAGTGATTCAAAAGTTTATATGTTTGATTGTTTGAAGGTTTGAAGGTTTGATTGTAAGAACGTTTGAAGGTTGGAAGATTTGACAGATTAAGTGAATGAATGTTCTGATAAACGTAAGACTAAAAATTTCAATTAAGTAAGGATGCAACCCCCAAGGCTGCCAATAGTGTTACATGCAAGGCATCCCAAAGGCTGTCACGTAGCCTGAGCTTAGCCTGCAACAAAGGACACCTCTTATTATCCAATTCGGGTGGCGACACCATTCATTTTTGTACTCTTTCGCCAAGTCCAATGGCGCCTCCCTTACTGTCCAATCGTGATACATGCATGCAGATATGTAACCCCCTAGGCTGCCACCTAGCTTGTTCCTACTCTGCACCTATACTGTATGTTGTAAGTCTCCTCCCATCACCTCCAATGGGCTTACATGCATTCAGGCAAGGAATCCCAAAGGTTGTCACGTAGCTTGAGCCTAGCCTGCAACAAAGGACACCTCTTATTCGCCAATTGGGGTGGCGACACCATTCATTTTTGTACTCTTTCGCCAAGTCCAATGGCGCCTCCCTTACTGTCCAATCGTGATACATGCATGCAGATATGTAACCCCCTAGGCTGCCACCTAGCCTGCGCCTACTCTGCACCTATATTGTATGTTGTAAGTCTCCTCCCATCACCTCCAATAGGCTTACATGCATTCAGGCAAGGAATCCCAAAGGTTGTCACGTAGCCTGAGCCTAGCCTGCAACAAAGGAAACCTCTTATTCGCCAATTGGGGTGGCGACACCATTCATTTTTGTACTCTTTCGCCAAGTCCAATGGCGCCTCCCTTACTGTCCAATCGTGATACATCCTTAGGCTGCCACCTAGCCTGCAAGAGTGACACCTTTCATTTTTTGTACATGCATGCATGCATATATGTAACCCCCTAGGCTGCCACCTAGCCTGCAAGAGTGACACTTCGCATGCATGCAAGCACCAGCAACCACTATATGAAATTTATTTGCCTATAAATACATACCATATCATACATCTCTCACACCCACACAAGTCTCACTCTCTGCTACGAAATCTTTCATAATCTCTTACACTTTCTAAGTCTTTCATACTCTCTATCTCTTCCTAAGTCTTTCATAATCTCAAGCATTTTAAACAATGGCTCTTCTAACAATGGGCGATACTCACTGAGGCACAAGGGAAAACATTGCCGCATTTGTAAGTTTCTATTTTGGTTATACATTTTTCATACTTCAGATAATGCGTTGTTCGTCTTACTTAATCTTACACATGTTACATTATGAACTCAGGACACAAAAAGATTCAGAATCCGTTCTCACAACTACCTGGCTCCCGACCCATTTATCGTACCATATCTGGAATACGCAGGTTTTGGATATGTCATAAAGATCTCCAACTGCACCATTGACTCGAAGTTCATTCTTGCAATGTTGGAAAGGTGGAGACCAGAGACCCATACATTTCACCTACCAATAGGTGAATGTACCATCACTCTAGAGGATGTGTACATGCTACTAGGTCTCCCTGTCAACGGTAAGGTCGTGAACGGGTCGGTTCAACAACCCAACTCTCAGTGTGAAGAACTGTTGGACAGGGATATGGTAGAAGGTGGTAGTGCGAGAGGTCAGGGAATACTACTCACTGAGCTGAAGAGTCATTATGCAAGTTTGGAATTAAATGAAAATTCCTCCGAGAATGACAGGGTAGTAAAAGCCATAACTTATCTTATGATACTATTTGGTACCTTTTTATTTCCCGAAAGTACGGGAAATAGTGTAAATTTTATGTATTTACATTTACTAAGAAAATTTTGAAAAAACAAGAAAATATAGTTGGGGTTCTGCAGTTTTAGCCCACCTATACAGTTCCTTGTGCAAAAATGCAGTCAAGGAAAAATGTACATTTTATGGGTGCGCTTTTTTACTACAAGCCTGGGGTTGGTGGAGGATGGAGTCCTTAAACCCCGTCAACAACAACACTTTCGGTTTCCCGTATGCAACAAAGTAAGTCATCAAGTTATAGCATTTATTACTATTCATCTCTTCCCCAAATATATGCTAAGAATAAAATGTTTTTCATTTCCTTTAGGTACTGCGTGAGGGGTATAGATTACGGCAAGAATCCAAGATTCAATGTCGCACTATACCGCAATCTGTTGGATCACTTAGGCCCGGATGACGTACGCCGTAGCTTTTAACTTTTCTTCATTTAAATTATTTATATATTACTTTTGCGTTAACCTGATTTAAATTTTATCGCAGTTCGTCTGGAGACCATATTTGGGTTTGGGCCATGATCCAAACCCGGAGGATGCAGCAACTTGGACCGCGAAGACTGCAATCATTCAGTTCAACATTGTGGAGATGCACCACAGCGACCGTGTGAAGATGCAGTTCGGAATGCATCAAGAGATACCAAGTGATCCAACTTATTTGTCCCCATGGCATCTTAAAAGGGTCGACGCCCAGTGGGGTCTTACCAACTGGAAAGACTTCGCTCCGGAATGGTGTAAGATGTGGCAGAGGCGTCACCGCTATGTCTTGCAATTCCCGGTTTTCCTTAATCAAGGTAATATGCGACACACGGATCAATATTTGTCTTGGTACAGGTCGGTTAGTAACCCTGAAATGTACGTGTCTTATCCAAGGTACTTGGTTGACCCACGCACACAATGGGCACAACCCTCGTTTCCCCAACAACAAACCCAAAACCCATCAACCTCCCATCAACCCCCAAGAAGAAACAGACCCACAAACACCCAACCACAGTCCCCACCACAACACAATTACACTCAAATGCCACACAACCAACCACAATCACCACCACACTACCAATACCCCGATATGCCTCACACCCAACCACAATAGCAATCCCAATACCAGCACACTCGCATACCCCACACATAATTTCAGTCTTCCGTATATCCCAATATGGGCCCCTCAACATCCAGCCTTAGCCCTGATATGGGAATGTTGGAAGATTACGAACAAACCGACCCAGCCTACCATCAACCACAATATCACCAAACCACCCAACATCCTCAATACCAAACACCCCAAGATCCATTTCCTTTCTACCCACCGTACTCGGACGACCAATGCTACAGACCCACTATGGAACCCCACCCACCGCCAACACGACCAAACTTTGAGGGTATGGGTAACCGACTGTACCAAAGCGGATCTTCTAGATATGGAGATCTGACTGATTTTATGGATCCGGACCGCATTGACTTCGCTGGGCCATCGACCTTGCCGCAGCAGGAAACGCGACAACACCCAACACAAGAACGGCGAAGACGGGGATGCAGAACCAGGGGACATTACCGGGTTCCAGGGGATCACTGATTTATCTGTTTTTTTTTCCTGTATTTTTTAGCCGTTTTTTTATCTGTTTTTTTTAATCTGTTATTTTAATATAATACAGTTGGATGTAATTATTTTTTTTAAATAAAAAGTCCATTTTATTGATCCTGTATCCAACACGCAACGCACCGGACACAAAAAAAATCACATTTTACCCTAAAATAACACCTAGGCGCCATCTCACTTGGCTTAGGGCATGCCCTAAGCACATAGGCGCCAAGTGAGATGGCGCCTCCCCTTAAAAAATGGGTGCATGCGCCAATTCAGATGGCTCCTCCTTTGGGGAGTCATCTGAAACATGGTTATTTGCGTAATTTTTTCTGTAACGCGGTTATTTACGTTTTTTTTTAATACATGGTTATTAATAAAAAAAATTCATAACGATGATAACAATGATAACAATAATAATAATAATAATAATAATAATAATAATAATAATAATAATAATAATAATAATAATAATAATAATAATAATAATAATAATAATAATAACAATAATAACAATGATAACAATGATAACAATAATAACAATAATAATAATAATAATAATAATAATAATAATAATAATAATAATAATAATAATAATAATGATAACAATGATAACAATGATAATAATAATAATAATAATAATAATAATAATAATAATAATAATAATAACAATAATAATAATAATAATGATAACAATGATAACAATGATAACAATGATAATAATAATAACAATGATAACAATAATAATAATAATAATAATAATAATAATAATAATAATAATAATAATAATAATAATAATAATAATAATAACAATAATAATAATAACAATAATAATAATAATAACAATAATAATAATAATAATAATAACAATAATAATAATAACGATAATAATAATAACAATAATAATAATAATAACGATAATAATAATAATGATAATAATAATAATAATAATAATAATAACGATAATAATAATAATGATAATAATGATAATAATAATGATAATAATAATAATAATAATAATAATAATAATAATAATAATGATAATAATAATAATGATGATAATAATAATGATAATGATGATAATAATAATAACAATAATAATAATAATAATAATAATAATAATAACAATAATAATAATAATGACAATAATAATATTAATAATAATAATAATAATAATAATAATAATAATAATAATAATGATAATAAT